>JAGVVL010000027.1:0-1200000 GCA_018287875.1 Nigrospora sphaerica
TCAGCTTGACCGTGAAGGGTTCTGGAGCCGTTTGCTCGATTCGAGAACCGCGTTAAGGCTTTACTTTCGCGCATCCAAGTCGCTGAATATCTTCAGCATCCCGATGTTTTGATTCTCGACTGTACCTACAAAACGAACAAATTTTGGGCGCTCCTAGATGTCGGGGTGACGCTTCTCAACGGTCCTTCTGTCGCATTTGTTTTAGTGGAGAGCGAGGGGAGATTTCATTTGGGCTTTAGGCGTCTACGGTCACTCTACAAATCAGCAAATCCCGCCCACCTTCAGTCATTCTTACCGATAAGTCTTGCTTGCTTAACGCGATTAAATAAAGCAACACTCTGCTGCTAATTGCTTCATCTTTGGCATGCGAACAAAGCCGTCCTTCGTTACTGTCAGCCATCATTTGCTACCCAGCCACAACTCCGAGACTCCGAAGCCGACAGATCTGCAAGCCTTAAAGAGTGAGAACAACTTTTACCAGCATTGGCACCAAATCATTCGCTCTCCTGACCGAGGAAATATACCACCCGTGTGTCTATATTTGAACAGCGCTATATTACGACACATATTCGGGACGTGGCCTACGTTAAGGAGACATGGCTCGACTTATATAAGGAAAAGCTTGTGAAGGCCTGGGTTGACAGCTACCCTCATTTCGGCAATGTTGTCACTTCGCGCGTCGAAGGCATTCATGCTCTTCTTAAAAGCCATTTAAAAAAATCAACACTTGATTTGTTTGAGGCTTGGAGGGCTATCAAGCACGCGTTGATGAACCAACTTGGAGAACTAAGGTCCAACCAGGCAAAGCAGCAGATTCGGTCCCCGATTGAACTGTCCGGTCCACTCTATAGTGTGGTACGGGGCTGGGTATCACACGAGGCTCTTTCGAAAGGTTGAAGAGCAGCGGAAGCTCCTCCCGATAAGCGGTCCGCTACCACGCTGCACAGGCGCATTCTCTCGGTCGCAAGGCCTGCCATGCGTTCACACACTTGAGGCTTTGTTATCCGAAGGTAAAGCTCTCTATCTCGGGACTTCCATTCTCATTGGCACCTAGTCCGAAGTGGTGCCAAACCTTTCCTTCAAGAGCCTCGCCAGCGTATCGACTTAACAGCTGCCAAGTCCTCTTTACCACGGTCAAGCAATCGACGGGAGCCCAGCGGCTTTGAGGCCGTTGAAACCGCAACTAAACGAAATGGTCCAGCAATATGTACCAGATGCAACCGTCTAGGCCATTCGAGGGTGTCTCAATCATGCCCCCTAAGGCACGCGGAGCTACAACTTCGTGTAGAGGCGGCGGCATCACAACAGCTGCAAACAGTACCGGAACCCCTAGCCGACATACCAATGTCTGAAGCTATGTCCGAGTTATTAGCGTCTGGACCTCCACATGAGTCTCCCGCCCCCGACTTCCTGTCCGACTCGCCGACTCAAGAAGATGCCACGGAATATATCCTAGAAGAGATCGAAGCTCAGCTTTCAGAGGAGGTCGAAGCTCAGCTTTCAGAGGAGATCGAAGCTCAGCTTTCAAAGGAGATCGAAGCTCGACCTACAGAGGAGGTTAATAACCAGTCTTCGAGACGAGTTAAAGATCAAGCCTCAGGACAAGTCGAAGAACAGCAGCAGGCTCTAGAGCAGCCTATAAAGTACACCGACCCAAAAGCGATATACCAAAGATATGTCGTAGAAAGAGAGGTCTGGAAGAAGACCCTACCTCCGGGCACTTATTCTAATAACCAGATGTACAGGAAGGCAATGGGGTTACCACTACGGTATAGCAAAGCGGAGTACGATTGGTGCTTAGATTATAAGCAAATGACGAGGCGTTGTTTAACGCCAAAGGGGGGACGGGACTGGACAAAGGAGGAAATGATGGCATATCTAGACTGGGAACGATCTGAGACGGAGCGGATCGATGCTCAGGTGGCAGAAGAGTCGGCAAGCAGCCTACCTAACCGGAGAGGCATGGGAAGCCTTTGGAGAAGGGCAGGACAAGACTGCGAGGAGCAGCAGACTATATACGCAGCAAGATTCGTATAGCGGAAAGTAATTGAAGAGGTACAGGATAACGACGAGCTGGTTGCGGTATCCTAGACGAAAGCTGGGCTGTGCTAATTACCATACTACATAGGGAGAGGTGCGATGTCGGCCGGAACCAAGGCACGCTAAGCTATAAACAGAATCCGCACGGGTCCCGTGCGATTTTATCCGCACGGGTACCCGTGCGCCTATTGGGAGCCACTCCACGGGGCGCCCATAGGGCGACCGGTACAGGGGACCGTGCCAGAAGCGGCACGTAGTATAGCCTAGAGGAACGGGAAGAGCGTATATTAACAGGTGTCGAGTTCGTACTGTTAGTATATTCCATAGTACATAGTATTCCATAATAGTATATTCCATATATATTTTCACGGTTCAAGGAACGAGTGATCTGACGATGCCCTAAAGGTTCTTATTGAGGTGCGAAAACTACAAATGAAATACGCACGGGATCCCATGCGTCTATTGGGAGCCGCCTGGGAGCCGAGTCAAGCCGAGCCGAACGGCATGGACATTGGCCGCGATACGTAGCTATGCTAACTAGGAGAGCGGGCATAATGGGTGTCAGTAACCGAAGGCTGGTTTCAGCCGAGCTCAAGTCTCACGAGATCATTGGTGACCTCCAGCCATCTTAAATCATTATTACTTGAGCTATCATAAAATTATGCCGTAGTTGACTTTACATTCATTAATTTCATGTTTAAAAAAGTAGACGCGGTCGGGCACGGATTGTGGTAAATATAGTAGTAGGTAACAGCTCCCTTATGAGCATGTAGTGCATGATCGCGGCTAACAAAAGCCGCTGATTCGTTGCATGCAACATCACAAAGTGTGTTGCCGTTAAGGGGACGCGCGCGCTTGCATGAACAACATCTGCTTACTTCAGTAGGTGTCTCCAAAAATGTACCTATTTAATGTGTATCCAAGGCGCAAGTTTCGATACTTGGAAGAACCGCACAACCTTGCGCACTCTCTCGGCTCACGGACAATCCTAGCCTCCAATATGCTGCCCTCCAGAGAACGGCCAATACGTACACCTCCAAAGCCGCTGGTAATCAGATGGTCGAAGAGGAGGGTGCCCACAATAAGCCATCGAAACATCACTATTGACATGCACTGGTACAGGCCTTGGGTTAAGAAACGTCTCAGAGATCTGCCACCATTTTTGCTGGATATCGAAGCCTCCGGAGTGCCTCTGGCTAAGCCTGGTGGCTTCGAGCAATTATCTGACGCCATCGGCCGGTTCGTCCTTCAGACCGAAGGCACGAGCATCGACGAGATCATCGAACACCTATGCAATACAGGTGTTTTACGAAAGCGCCAGGACGCGCATCCAAACTCTTACCGACTCCTCGTTTTCGCTTGCCTGGGTTGGCAAAGCATGTTGTTTCTACCAGCTTTCAATGTGTGTTCATTTATGGAGCTGGCCATTCATCACGACGATAGTCAACCCGACTCTGGATTGGTGTTTGACACATTCCGGGTCCCTGCTGACCTTTCGGACCGGCCCTTGTCGATCCTACTGAAAGGCTTCGGCAACGTTCTCCCTGCAAGGTCGACGAGAGCAACGCCCTCAGCAATCGAGACGTCAAAGTCTGCCCCGTCGTGGAAAGCCTTGTGGCCGGAAGAGACGAATGCCTATTTGCTCCACGTACTTCTGCGCGTGCGCTTGCGCTGGGTAGACTGCTTGGCCCTCCACCTGGATTACGACAAGTCAACCCAAACGCTGTGTCTCTTTGCATACCCATCCATATGCGCCTCGATGCTTGCTTCCCAAGGCACCATCTTCGCGTTCGCCAGCGTCGAGATAGATGCCGCCGATCCTCGCGCTGACAAGGGAGAGATCGATAGTTTCTTGCGCGAGGTCCTTCTCTCCTATCGACTTCTTTTCGCACAGTGTCCGAAGTCCCGGAAACTGTTCCGACATGTCGGCCCCTCCGCACAAACGCCGGAAAACGTGCCAGACACGCTATTGCAACAGCTCTGCACAAGCAAACAGTTGCCAGGAACCGGCATGGACTGGGTTCCAGACGACCGTGCGGTCTACTACGCGGCAAAGGACTTCGGCATCCTGCATGATCGGGTCGAGTTGCTTAGCAAGGAGTTGGAGAAAGCCAGGCCCAGGTCTGTGGGAGATCTCGTCCACGATAAGCGGGATGCAGTGCAGTACTGGACGTTTTGGTCGATTTCAATAATTGGTGGCATCGGTATTGCTCTGAGTCTCATCCAGGTCGTTTTGCAATGTCTTCAATTGGCGCAGGGTGGCGATTGATGGTAGCATAGGCAGCGAAACTGGGTCTACTCAACGCCACTGCGGGGTCGATGTGTGGGTGTTCCCCCAACTCCCACGATTTACGTCAGCCGTAGATGCGCCGACACCGCAATGAATGGCCTATAACCCCGCTCATGAGGCATATGTTCTCTTCGATCGGCTTTTTCTTCCCGAACGATCCTCCAATTTTCCCCCAAGTCCCATACCAGACCTCGCAGCTCTTAGCTAAACCTGAACAAAATGGCCGTTAAGCATATTGTATTATTTCAATTCAAAGCAGATGCACCGCCAGAGGCCGTGCAGGATGTATGTCCCGGTCGAACCATGCCCATGTGAACACCGTGGATAAAGCAACTGACCGAAGTCACCGCAGGTATGCACCAGCATGGTCTCCTTAAAGGACGAATGCCTGCATCCGGCGTCTCAGATGCCGTACATTAAATCGATGTCCGGAGGCAAAGATAACTCCCCGAGAACCTACAGGTATGCTTTTTCGGCGACATATCTTCATGCAATTCTGACGGCTTTCGTAGAACGGCATTCAGTATGCCTTTGTCGCTGAGTTCGAAAGTCTGGAGGATAGAAACTACTATGTGGCCGAGGACCCGGTGCACCAGTCATTCGTGAAACGCGCAGGACAGATCATCGAGAAAGCGATCGTTGTTGACTACACCATTGGGGCTTTTTAGAATGGGTCAGTAGGCATAGCGAAGAGTCCATCGGTGCAGGAAACTAGAGTGCATGCTTGCCATCTACCATAGCATCCAGCTGACAAGGTTCATATATGCCTCATCGCTATCATCCTTGTCAGCTTCGCCGTATTTCAGTGCGCGCCGAATCATTCCGGCGTCACGCCTCAGCTGCTCACACAAATCTTGCGCAGTCCCAATTTGCCCCTCCACGCCGGCGAGAAACCAGAATGCCCGAGCTTGGTGTGGCTTGATCTCCTGCATGCCCATGTTCATTTGGGTGATCTCTCGCAAGAGCTTTGCAGACAGCACATACTCGCCGTCTTCGCTCAGCATGAGGGCAAGGTGAAACAAGGAATCCGCCACCCTGGGGCCACCGTTTTCCCCAAAATCCCTCGCCGAATGTCCACTGCGCGAGAAGCGAGTTCTCGACCGGCGGCTTTTTCTTGAAGCGCCCAGAGGATCCTGGCCAGCAGCATAATGTCGCCGCTATGTTTCGGGTAGCGCGACCTCTCAATCTCTTCTTGGCAGAGACCTTGGAGCTTCCAGCACTTTTGTAAAGCTTCTAGCGCCTCCGAGGGTTGGCCATCGCGCAGGCAGGCCATCGCACGAATCGCATCGGTGCGTGCCATATGCGTAGGATCGTGTGCAAGGTGGATTGCAGTCGCTCGCTCAATGTATTCGAAAGCTTTTGGCATATCGCCGATCTCAGTGTAGCTGCACGCAATGGAATCGTATACGTCGGCGATCGATGGTGAGTCGGCTTCTTCGGTTCTGCGGCGGATGGAGAGTGCCTTGGTATATGCGCCGAGAGCAACACGCGGCTGGGCAATATCTAGTGAGATGTGGCCTAGCATACGATGTGCTTGCGCTGCCATTGCGTTGAACTCATCTTCACTAGTACCTATCCCAAACTCGATAAAAATTTGGGCAAGGTACGGCTGCTCCTTTTCCCAAAGGTATCTGTCATCGATTAGTTGACAAAAGCCATTAAACCGAAAATGCAAAGCCTCTTACGTTCCGGCCCGGTAGACGAGTTCGACCCAGGTATCAGGACTCCTAGGGCGAAGACCGTGGTCTCTCACCAAGTTCATCAGTCGGCTAATATGAGGAAGCACCGCCCCACATGTTTCCCAGGCTTCGTAGCCATGTCCCTGGTACGGCCCGCGGCGGTTCCACGTATTCGGAAAGGCAGAAGAGAGCATCTCGATCACTCCGTCCAAGTATCGAAGCTTTTCCCCTAAGGAAAGCCTAGCAAAGACAGTCTTTTGTATCAATCGGTGCATTGACAGTGCCTTCGAAGTAGGTGATCTCGTAACAAGTGAATTTCTTATGAGTTCCGTCACAGCATCGCCAAACCTATCTGGGTTAGTCCATGCGCATTTGAAGAGGTATTTACTCACTCAAAATCGTCTAGAAGGAATTCCCAGGAGGGATGGCCGAGTCGGGCTTTGGTCTGATTGATCAAATACTCGGGAATATGGTCCGGGTCGAAAAATGCCAACACGTTGTGCAGGACTTTGGCCTGGTCCGATAGTTGCTCAAGCGAGATGTTCCAAACCGTGTTGACCGTATGCTCATAGCCATCGAGTGCTTGTGACCGAGCGAACACCTTTTCTGCCGATTTCTGGAACAGGGGAAGGAATTCACTGAACGACCTGTGCCCATCTGAGATGAAGGTAGCAACCTGGCCCATGGCCAGTGGCAATCCGCCCAGCAGGCGACATAGCTCCATGGCCGCAGACTCATCGTCATCCTGAGAAGGACGTTTTCCTGAAAGGGCGTATATAACTTCGGCTGACGGTTCGAGACCGAAACATTCGAGATGAAGTGTATTGTTGGTTCGTCTTGATGCAACTGAAGGAGACCGTGTAGTGATGATGACTGAGGCATGGGGGCTGGCCGGCCAAAGCTGCTCCAGGATATCTGCATCATCGACGTTGTCGAAAACCAACAAGAAATTTTTGCCGGATGTGTTTAGCCAATTTTTGAGCCGTTGTACCGCTTGGCCGTCATCCGTTCGATCCTGATCGTCAACCAAACCTAGTTGCTTAGCGAAGGCGGAAAGGGCTTGCAAAAGCTTAATTTGGGATTCTGCCGGGACCCAAGCAATTAAATCGTAGACGTCCAAGGAAGTATTGGCATATTTGAGGGCCAGCTGAGTTTTCCCCACGCCACCGATGCCATGGATTGCAAGGGCGCGCATTTCCTGCCGATTTTCCTCAGGATCTAGTGCCTCCTTGAGGGTGCGCACTTGACTTTCTCGGCCAAAGAAGCGCAGATTCAATCCGTGGGGAATACTGTGGCAAGGCAAGCTCACGTTAGAGACCCTCGACTTCTTGGCGTTCTGGATAGTAGCCACAGTCTCCGCGGTTTTCGATTCCCTCGACAACCGTATCATATCCGCAACTTCATCAATCCTCCGAGAGTATCTTTGAAGTTTCTCTTTCGTCTCAGCAAAGTCGTTTTTGAAACGTGACCAAGCGACAGGATTTCGCCCAATGTTGGGATTGTTGCGGAAGAATGCCACGGCATAGGCACAAAACACGATGATCTCGCTGTACATATCGAGCAGCGCCTTCTCCAAAGTGTCCGTCATTGGAAGCTCTTTCTCATATTTCTGGATGCGGGGCAATGTCTGCTGCAGGCTGCCCAGCATTTCGACGAGCTCTGCTAGGACAGGTTGGGCATTCTTTTTGTCGTCAGCGCCTGTCCAGTGGATATGATTCGAATCTCACTACCTACCATGATCATGAGGCGAATGGAACCCCAAAGAATTACCGCCACTTTGCCATCCATTCCGAGCGCCCAGGCAATTACAGCGGCGAAGTCACTGAACCCCAAAAGCACCGGTTTCAATTTCGTCAGAGTCTTTGTCCAGGAGGCAGATGACTTGGTCTCAGGAAGTACAGTGGTCTCGATTTGGCTGAGTAGATCCTCCGGCGTTGTTACGTCCCACAAATTCTTCTCGATGGTTGTATCTTTAACGCCTCGTATTCGAGTCTCTGCGAAGTACCGCTCGAGAGCTGCTTGCCAGATGGGGCTAGAGCTCGTCTGCGGTTCCTCAACCGCAGTGGCAGCTGTTTCTGCCGTATCGACCATCGCGATGAAGAAGCCGGGACTCTGGTTTGTTGTAGATAGATATGGTTGATGCACAAATCGCTGTTGCCATTCCATCGATAGCTGGGGAAAATCTTACTAACTAGGCGGGGAGCGGGGAACGGGGAGCGGGGTATCCCAACGTGACCCGTCGTGTGGCTCGGCGTCTCCTAGGCCTGGCCCACGCATGGTGCATGAGCTACGGTGCCGAGAACGTTAATAAACAAAGTCTGCTTGCAACGAATAGTGCATCCATTCTGCGTTTGTCCTTCTTCTTTGTTGTTGAGCAATTGTTCGCGCTATTCAGCTAACGTATTGGTACCTGTCGTCCGTGATACAAGGCATAGGCGGTATAGGCCGACCTGTGACGGCCGCCACCCGCAGTCCTAGCCCCGCCTAGTTAGCTCCATGAGACCAGTAGTTGGATTCAGTGGGAGCCACCGCAATCGCAGCGAAGACCTGGCAATCGGTGTGCGAGCGGTTGCAGAGGCCCATGCTCATGCACAAGGTACTTCCTGTGCTGGAGATGATGTAAACGATATAAATGTACAGTATACTGAAGACCCCACAAGGCTATTTCTTGCATAGCTTCGCCACAACAATTGGAAGCGCTAAACCCGTGCGACGTTCAAAAGGCTGCATGTGGGGATGAGCTTTGATCATCTCACCTACCCCTCTTTTCAGTCTTACGTCTGACAGCCTCCTTTCTAAACTATTCGTGTCTCTGTATTGCTTCTCTCGTTCTGGCTTGCAGTAGCTACTACGCCTGACCATGCGTCTTTTACAGCGGGAACCTGGCGAGCGCTTCAGCCTCACGCCGAACTTCCTTCGCGACAGCCCTCCGTACGCCATTCTGTCGCACACGTGGGGCGATGATGACCAAGAGGTCACATTTCAGGACATTCAACATGGCACAGGCATGCACAGAGATGGATACAAGAAGCTAGAGTTCTGTGAAAAGCAGAGTGCTTCAGACGGCCTGCACAATTTCTGGATTGATACGTGCTGTATTGACAAGACTAACAGCACCGAGCTTAACGAGGCGATCAACTCTATGTTTCGGTGGTACCAGGGCGCCACTGTCTGCTACGTCTATCTGCACGACGTCTCCCATGACATTGGCCAGAAACTCGAGGATGTGTCTCTTTCGACGTGGAGGAAGCCTTCCGGAGAAGCAGATGGTTCACTCGCGGTTGGACATTGCAAGAGCTTATAGCACCAGCGTCGGTAACCTTCTTCTCAGCCGAGGGACAGCGCCTTGGCGACAAGAAATCTCTTGAGGACCTACTTCATGAAATCACTGGGATCCCGATCGATGCGCTTCGGGGCCAACCATTGTCCGGTTTCAGCGTCGATGGACGATTCTCTTGGCTAGGTAGTCGCTCAACGAAACGCGAAGAGGACCGGGTGTACTCAATGCTGGGTATATTCGGCGTCTATCTCCCTTTGATCTACGGCGAGGGAGAGTTGAATGCATTCCGTCGGCTACAAGAAGAGATAAACAAGCACTTGAAGTGGCGCTTGGATATGCCAGATAGAGGCGAGTACAACTCCGGAAGACCTAGTTTGCTTGCTAATGCATTTAAAGAACTTGTTCTCGCCAACACCTTCATTAACTCCTGCGAAAAGTCGTCCAGTTCAGCCACCGGTTCAGCCACGGGGCCCGTTATCAGCCTGTCAGGGCTGGCAGAGCTTTTCGACACCTGCATGGATATCGTGGAAAGAATTGACCCGTACAACGACTTCGAAATCGATACACGCGCCATTATATCTCAGTTCGACAAAGACAAACTGCTGTTTCAGCAGTGGGGCGAAGCTGTCGGTCTTCATGGTAAAAGCCCAAGGGCTGGTCACCATTCGATACTCGATAATCCTGCGATCGTCTCAGAGGTCCAAGGAATTCTCCTCAGTATCCACGAAACTGTCGGGATATCCGGTGGCGTTTCTTCCGCTCAGCAGGAATCAAGCTCTTCGAGGTCCAAAGCCATATATCCACCCCACGACGCCTGCTGTTGGAGAAAGTTCGAGGAGACACTTCACAGAAGAAACAATTGGGGTGGACGTGGCGACAAAAGATGTGGTTTGTACCACTGTCACAGCGGTTCGGGTACATGGTTGAAAGGCTCTGTGCATTGGTACCACCGGAGAGTTCCGACGATGTTGTCCAACCGGTCCGACGGACACGTACTGGTTTTGATCTATCTGTGGATAGACCTTCCCGTCCTAGAGACAGACAGATCGGCCATGTCTCCAACCTTGACTCACAGCTCATTCTGATGGTTGAAAAACAGATAGAGCGTAAGCGGCCGCAGCCATCCTCTCCACTGCTTCGCTGACAGGTCGCAGGTGAGATGCTAAAAGAAGTGACCGCTTGGCTCCATGCGCCTCATTCCGACACCATCTACGAGGACTCCATGCAGAAAAAGCTGGTGGGTACCTGTGACTGGATTCTGGACCGCGATGCCTTCCGAAGTTGGAAGTCCTTCGACTCTCCGTCGAATATGGCCAAGCTCTTGTGGATTACAGGACCTGCAGGCTACGGAAAGACTGTCCTAACTGCCAGCATCGTCCAGTACCTCAAGGATGAATGCATTTCACCGGTGGCTTCTTTCTTCTTTTCGGCCGATCTAGAAGGCAGGGCCGATCCCTTCATCGTCGCTAGGTCGTGGATATCTCAGTTACTGTCGCAAAGCAAAGATGTTTTCCGGCTGGCCTGCGACAATCAAGATATGCAGCCCGGAAAAACAGCATCGCAAAGAGAGATTCTGGCGCTGTTCAGAGAAATAGTTCAGACAGTCTCAAAATGCATCTTCATTGTCGACGGCCTGGACGAGTGCACGTCGAAAGGAAGCTGGTCGGCACACCCGCACAGATCCCTCTCGTCGTTCGTCCGCGAGGTTACGCATACGGTTGCCGGTACAAATTCACGGATTCTCTTGGTTAGCCGTGAGGACCAGGACATCCGAAATGAGCTATTCGATCTTGCCTCAGATCCTATTGGGTGGGAGTTTAGCGAGTACAAGATCAATCCTCGAGATGTACAGCCCGATGCCACTTTGCTGTCGCAAAATATCGTCAACCAAAAGCTTAGCAACAAGTCTCAGATTATTAGGGACAGAATTGCTCACAGAATGGTCGATCGATCCGATTCAATGCTGCTACGCATCCGATTGATTGAGAACGACCTACGGGGTGGAAAGAACCAAAAACAGTTGGAGCGTATTGTTGACGAAGCCCCCACCGAACTCAGTGGCTTGTACGACAGGAGCTGGGAAAAATAATCGGACGCGAAACAGACCGAAACCGAGCTCTCTCAATACTCCGATGGGCGACCTTTTCCCAGCGTCCGATCACGATATTAGAGATTACGGAAGCCTTGCTGGCAGAAAGTGATGAAGCTGAGAACGCATTGGAAGATGAATTACCAGATGACGTCGACAAATACTTTGTCAAAACCGAAATCCTGGACCTATGCCACTCACTTGTCGAGGCGCGTGCCACGGGTTCCCCGCAGGACATTGGTTCGTGGACCTTGCACCTCACACACTTCACAGTTCGAGAGTACGTACTCCAGCGCGATCCGATTTCTGGAGCGGCATTACAAGCAAACGAGAGCCTACGGTCTCGTAATGATTCCGTACAGAACAACATCATTGCCGAAACTTGCCTGCGGTACTTGAAAGTTCCGTGGATCTGGAAAGACACACGGCGGGCCCTTTCAAGCAACAGAGTTCGAGGGAGCTTTCGAGATTACGCTGCAAGTTACTGGTACCGCCACGCACGAAGAGATGGCCCCCACTACAAGGCAGTGTCTAGAGTCTTGATTGAATTCTTCTGCTCTAAAGACACAGGGTGGGAGGATTGGAGAAGACACTTCGACCAAGCCAATGCTCTGTCAAGGATGGTGCAACACACGGGGAAAATTGAATCAGCCAACAGCCTCTTCTACGCAACATATCTTGAGTTTGTCGATTTAGTTCGGCATTTGATTGAAAAGACGTTTTTTGATGTCAACAAGGTCGATGAGTCGGGAAGATCAGCCCTTCTTGCTTCCGCAGCCCAAGGCAACCTAGAACTGCTAAGATATCTCCTGGAAAAAGAGCCAGATATTGATCTCCCTAGTACCGAAGGACGAACGCCGTTATATGTGGCTGCGAGCAACGGACATGTTGAAGTCGTTAAGCTGCTTATTGAGAAGGGTGCGGATTGGAGAGTCGCTAGAAAGAACGGATGGACACCATTCAATGCCGCTTCTTTGAATGGGCACCTCCAGGTGGTCAATCTGCTTCTCGAGAAAGGCGCCGATTGGACGGTAGCGAACAATGACGGATGGACGCCGCTGAATTCCGCTTGCCAAAGGGGCACCTCGAGGTGGTCAAGCTGCTTCTCGAGAAGGGCGCTGACTGGGCAGTCGCGAACAATAATGGATGGACACCGCTAAATGTTGCTTCAAGCGGTGGCCATGTCGAAGTCGTCAAGCTGCTTCTCGAGAAGGGTGCCGACTGGACGGTCGCTGACAATGATGGATGGACGCCGCTGAGAGCTGCTTTAAGCGGTAGTCACGTCGAGGTCGTTAAGCTGCTTCTCGAGAAGGGCGCCGACTGGACGGTCGCGGATAAGAATGGATGGACACCACTGAATGCTGCTTCGAGCGGTAGTCACGTCGAGGTCGTTAAGTTGCTCCTCGATAAGGGCGCCGACTGGACGGTCGCGAATAATGACGGATGGACTCCGCTGAATTCCGCTTGCAAAAGGGGCATCTCGAGGTAGTTAAACTACTTCTTGAGAAAGGTGCCGACTGGACAGTCGCGGATAATAATGGATGGACGCCACTGAATGCTGCTTCAAGCGGTAGCCACGTCGAGGTCGTTAAGCTACTTCTCGAGAAGGGTGCCGACTGGACAGTTTCAGATAAGAATGGATGGACGCCGCTGAATGCTGCTTCGCTTAACGGCTATGTCGAGGTAGCTAAGCTGCTTCTCGAGAACGGCGCCGACTGGACCGTCGCTGATGATGACGGATGGACGCCGCTGAATGCTGCTTCAAGCGGTGGCCACATTGAGGTTGTCAAGCTGCTTCTCGAGAAGGGCGCCGACTGGACGGTCGCAAATAATGACGGATGGACGCCGCTGAATTCCGCTTGCGAAAAGGGGCATCTCGAGGTTGCTAAACTACTTCTTGAGAAGGGCGCCGACTGGACGGTCGCGGATAAGAATGGATGGACGCCACTGAATGCTGCTTCAAGCGGTAGTCACGTCGAGGTCGTTAAGCTGCTCCTCAAGAAGGGCGCCGACTGGACGGTCACGAATAATGATGGATGGACGCCGCTGAATTCCGCTTGCGAAAAGGGGCACCTCGAGGTGGTTAAGCTGCTTCTTGATAAGAGCGCCGACTGGACGGTTGCTGACAATGATGGATGGACACCGTTAAGAGCTGCTTCAAGCGGTGGCCACGTCGAGGTTGTTAAGCTGCTTCTCGAGAAGGGCGCCGACTGGACAGTCGCTGACAATGACGGATGGACGCCGCTGAAAGCTGCTTTAAACGGTAGCCACGTCGAGGTGGTCAAGCTGCTTCTCGAGACGGGCGCCGACTGGATGGTCACGAATAATGACGGATGGACTCCGCTGAATTCCGCTTGCAAAAAGGGGCATCTCGAGGTGGTTAAACTACTTCTTGAGAAGGGCGCAGACTGGACAGTCGCGGATAAGAATGGATGGACGCCGCTAAATGCTGCTTCCCTTAACGGCTACCTCGAGGTGGCCAAGCTGCTTCTCGAGAAGGGCGCCGACTGGACGGTTGCTGACAACGACGGATGGACGCCGCTGAACTCCGCTTGCGAAGAGGGGCACCTCGAGGTGGTTAAGCTACTTCTTGAGAAGGGCGCTGGCTGGAAAGTTGCGGATAAGAATGGATGGACGCCGCTGAATGTTGCTTCAAGCGGTGGCCACGTCGAGGTCGTCAAGTTGCTTCTCGAGAAGGGCGCCGAATGGACGGTTGCTGACAACGACGGATGGACACCACTAAGAGCTGCTTCAAGCGGTGGCCACGTCGAGGTCGTTAAGCTGCTTCTCGAGAAAGGTGCCCGCTGGACAGTGGCGGATAATAATGGATGGACGCCGCTGAATGCCGCTTCGTTCAATGGCCACGTCGAGGTGGCTAAGCTGCTTCTCGAGAAGGGCGCCGAATGGACGGTCGCTGACAACGACGGATGGACACCATTAAGAGCTGCTTCAAGCGGTGGCCACGTCGTCGTCGTTAAGCTGCTTCTCGAGAAAGGTGCCGACTGGACAGTGGCGGATAATAAGGGATGGACGCCGCTGAATGCCGCTTCATTCAATGGCCACGTCGAGGTGGCTAAGCTGCTTCTCGAGAAGGGCGCCGACTGGACGGTCGCAAATAATGACGGATGGACGCCGCTGAATTCCGCTTGCGAAAAGGGGCATCTCGAGGTTGTTAAACTACTTCTTAAGAAGGGCGCTGACTGGACAGTCGCGGATAAGAATGGATGGACGCCGCTGAGTGCCGCTTCGTTCAATGGCCACGTCAAGGTGGCTAAGCTGCTTCTCGAAAAGGGCGCCGACTGGACGGTCGCGAGCAACGACGGGTGGACGCCGCTGAATTCTGCCTCGAGTAAAGGACACGTCGAAGTGGTCGAGCTGCTTCTCGAAAAGGGCGCAGACTGGACTGTCGTGGAGAACAGTAACGGATGGACACCACTGTATGCAGCTTCATTTAACGGCCACGTCGAGGTGGCTAAGCTGCTTCTTGAGAAGGGCGCCGACTGGACGTTCGCGGATAAGAATGGACGGACGCCGCTGAGTGTTGCTTCATCTAACGGCCACGTCGAAGTTGTTAAGCTACTTCTCGAAAAGGGCGCTGACTTAACCTTACCTGACTACGGTGGACGAAGCGCTCTCCATCTTGCAGCAGATAATGGAAAGGTTGATGTTGTCAGGTTACTCATCTTCCACGGGGCTGACATCCGGATCGAAGACCATTCCCGGCGTTCGCCTATCTTCTACGCGATTCAATCGGGGGACTACGAATGCCTAAGTTTGTTGGTCTATGAGAATATGGATATCAACATTGTGGATTATTATGGTTCAACCCTCCTATCAGTCGCGGCTCGTTATGGCCATGAGAAGATTGTCGAGTGCCTTCTCAAATCATCTAATGTTGACGTCAGTTTGGCGGATCACTTTGGAAGATCCCCGGTCTGGTGGGCTCAAAAACAGGGCCATAATACGATCACAGAGCTGCTGCAACTACATACTGGGAACGAAAACCTGGAAACGGATGCGAGTAGAGATGCACTGGGGGAACCTGCCGACTTCGACTCTCGGGGAAGAGTTTGCGATGTATGCTTCGCCAGTACTGGAACAGCATGCTTTTCGTGTGCGTGCTGTTCCAAGGGTGATTTCGACATTTGTATGGAATGCAAAAGGCTCGGTGCTCGGTGTCTAGATGAGTCTCATAGCTTGCTTCTACGTGAGAGTATGTGAAGCGTGCAAATTTCTAACGAGGGCCACGAAATTTAGACGATGAAATTCTTGACTATTTGGAAATAACGTCTTATGTGAAACGTTTAAGGGTATTGAATAGTGTGTCTTAAACAATATTGGCCTTTAGAAATTCATTTGTGCCTGCGGTTACTGTTTAAGCCCCCTATTGTTCTACACGCACTAGTATTAATAGGTGAACGAAAATAAGTGTGGTCACTAATAGGCGTATTAAAAAGCAACGGGTTTGCTAGTTGTTGTCGAGTTGGCAGTCGACTAAACTCTCGGCTCAGGTCACCCCAGAAATGGCTATGCAGGCGATCAGGATATACTTGATACGTATATTGACTAGCAACCGTGTAGGGTGTCAATTGAGTGTAGAAGAAGGATGCCCTTCTAACTATGAATATGGATAATAGGAGGAAATTTATACCTGCTATCTAATCAGGAAGCGCCCTGATTAGATCATCAGATAATATCTGTCCTCCTCGACGTTGCAAAATGTCACGTGGTCCGCCTTGGGACTTCACGTATCAATACTCTAAGGTTCACGAAACATAGAGCGCTTCTTCATGGTGTTTATCAGTTGAGATATAAGCTAAGTAAAAACATGAGATAACGTGGATGTCATACGAGTGGGCCAGTCATACGAGTGGGCCACTTTCCACTCATTTCAACTCTTCCAACTTCAATTGCCTTTAACTCAACCAATAGTTATGGAACAATCTTCTAGCGAGTCTAGAATCATTCTAGCGATCCAGGCGATTAAGAAGAACCCTAAACTTAGCTGCCGACAAGCGGCGGCTATCTACAACATCTCGCGAACTACCCTCCAACGCAGAATGAACGGAAAACACGCTAGACGCGATATACGCGCCAACAATACTCGTCTTACCGAATTAGAAGAGAAGACGCTTGTCCGATACATCCTCGACCTAGATTCACGAGGATTTGCGCCGCGGTTGCACGATGTGGAAGATATGGCGAATGTCATTACCGCGTCGCGCGACGCGTCACGTGTCGGGACGCGTTGGGCCGCGAACTTCGTTAAGCGACAACGAGACCTCCGGACGCGTTTTTCGCGTGCATACGACTATCAGAGGGCCCTCTGCGAAGATCCTGAAAAAATCGCGGGCTGGTTCGCGCTCTTCGCGAACCTGAAGGCCAAGTACGGTATCCAGGACGAGGATATCTACAACTTCGACGAGACCGGCTTTATGATGGGCCAAATCACGTCCTCGATAGTCGTGACCGGCGCCGATTGGAGCGGAAAGCGAAAAAGGTCCAGCCTGGCAATCGGGAATGGGTTACCGTAATCCAGGGCGTCTGTTCCGACGGCTGGTGTGTCCCGCCGTTCATCGTGGTAAAAGGCGCCTACCACCTCGCTAATTGGTACGCCGACAGCACTCTCCCGCGCGATTGGGTAATCAAACCGACCCAGAATGGATAGACAGATAACGAGACCGGCCTGGATTGGATTCGGCATTTCGATAAACACACCTCGTCGCGCGCAACAGGCCGATATCGTCTGTTAGTGATTAATGGGCACGAGAGCCACGTTTCGGCCGAATTCCAGGCTTTTTGCAAAGAGAAGAACATTGTGACGGTCTCTATGCCTCCGCACTCGTTGTATCTACTCCAGCTACTTGACGTGGGGTGTTTCAGCCCATTAAAGTAAGCGTACAGTCGCGAAATCGAAGGTTCATGAAGTCACTCGTTAACCACATCACTAAGGCCGAGTTTCTAATCGCCTTTCAAGCAGCCTTTTAAAGGTTTTCATATTTAACAACGTCAAAGCTGGATTTGCCGGAGCCGGTTTAGTCCCTCTAAACCCGGATAGAGTGCTCGCAAAGCTGGATGTGAAGTTATCGACACCTTCGCCTATTAGAAGCCTTCCGGCCGCGAGTATCCTATGGGCCTCTCAAACGCCACACAACCCGATTGAGGCGACTTCGTAGACTGATTTTATTAAGAATCGAGTCCGCCGTCACTAAGGAAGCTCTCCAACACCGATTTTATCGGCAGTGGACCAGTTTGCTAAGGGTGCAATGGCGATGATACACGAGGTCGCTCTTCTCCAGGCGGAGAACAAGACCCTTCGAGAGGCGAATTCCAGCCTCGCAAAACGTCGGAGAGCGAAAAAGACGCGTCTACAGCAAGGAGGAACACTCGAGATTGGCGAGGCTTAAGATCTTTTAGATCAAAGGACATCGATACACAGTTAAGAGAGGAAACGTGTATAAGGAGTGGTCGGGCGACGAGGACAGAACCGCGCGCTCAGCGGTGTGGCATCTGCGGAACGGCTGGGCATAATGCGCGAACATGTAAAATAGACGTAGAAACATCTGGAGAGTCGGATTCCGATTAGTTTGAATTAATTTAAGGCGTTGTGGTTAAGTAATTGATTGATTTGTCGTGAAGGTGCTTAGAAGTGGCCCACTCGTATGACTGGCCCACTCGTATGACATCCACGTTAGCTCATTTGACTTTTAGGAAACACAAAGTTGGAAAAGTGACAATATATTTTATTGCTTGTACAACAGCATAAATCTTTAACACCACGCTCACGAGCGACTCAGGGTGGCTCGAAAAGCGCGCACAGCAAGATGCCAGCACGTTTACAGCGCTTAATTCCCTGCGCATCCGGATGCATAATCATATGGATATGGGGCAAGCCTATTCATTAGCGGCAAGAGTCGCTCTCGACCCGAACAGTATAGGCACGAAGCTCTCCTCGGCTTGGGTCAGCATAATGCTGTTGTTCTTGTTGTATCGTTACTTTTCGGGGTCTTCCTCTCTTGCGAGGTACCTTGTTCGTTGGAGGGGGCCATTCGGGTACTTTCTGGGCCTTCCTCGCTTCCTAGGCGGACCTATAAGAACAAGGTCCCCCTCTGCCATGTGGGCTGAGGCGGGACGGGCCCCGTATCTCCACACCTATCCTCTACATATGCCAGTGGCGGAGTGTCTGCAGGAACAAGTGCTGCGTTGTCAGGGTGGGCATCTTGTGAAATTTTGGGCACGAATTCGGAACTAGCGAGAGCAAGAGAACCACATTCTGGATGTGTTGCTGTTTGTACATGGTACGATGCGCTGTCCAGGGTCATGGTGAAAGTTGCTTGTGGTCCGGGCGAAGGAGAACATCTCACACGTGAAGTTCCAAGGCGGACCACGTGATATTGCGTGTGTGTGTGTGTGTGTTATTGTTTAACGTCGAAGTAGGGCCACTGGTACCGTGGTTTATCTACTTATCTCCCAGGGAGATATGTGACGTGGCAAGCTTATAGAAGCCACTCCGTGCCTTATTGGCTCATCGTGACTCTGACCTTTAGACTCGACATCCAGCCTTCCAGTCTCTTTTCTCGTCTCGTGTTCTCTGCCCCTGGTGTTGAACTGGGGCCCGTCATAGTTAGGTGCTTGATACGAAAATATGGTAGGAAACAGAGCATACAGTTAGAAGGGAGCTAAACTGGCTAGATGCTGCGGTGGCAGACCTATTATAGGTGTGGGTCAGGGCCGTGGCAGCCGGCAGGCCTGGAGCAGGTGCCTCTAGGTGCCCTAGGCTGCAGCAGCTGCTGTCCCTCTAGAACGGTTCCCCCCCATATCCAGGGCATCGCGTATCACACGCGGCGACCATTCCATCTGGGCGTCCGGGCCGTCGAAGCCATCGCCAGAGTAGCGTCCTACGAGTTCGGCTGGCAGAGGTTAGCTCCCGCGTCCGGATTTCTCCGTCAGGGGCAAGCTCGATGGTTAGGTGGGCTGGAAGCGGAGGATCCGATTTACGAAAGGGTATTGGCTCCGAACGACCTAAGATATCATCAGTGAGGCATGCTTAGGCCCCCTCGGTGGAAAACTCACCTCTTCTCTCGGATGGCGCCGGGCCATTCCCGAAAACTGTCGACCTTTATGTTGGTGGGCTTCGGTAGGATCTGTTGGTGAATCAAGTTGAGGATGTAAGGGAAAGAAGATGGACGAATCGACCGAGACTCAACTGGGCTATTTTTACCTCAATGGAATGGGTCTTATCGACGGCGTTGAGCATTGACACCCGACCCTCCGTCCATTGAGTGAAAGCCTACATGGAGCTCCACATGCAATTTCATGGTGACCTTCCCGTTCATAGGTTGGTTCACGTACGGTACTACGGATGGCGCCGGGGAATGACTTGGGGTTACAATCATCCCGAGGCCGAGGCTCAGTTTCTGTGGCGAGGACAATCATGACCCCGACCTTGCCCACCGCCTCAGCACGGTGGCGGATTTTGATAAGATCCTGGTGATGCATGCCGGCCGGGCGGCCGAATACGGGACGCCCGAGAGCTAGGGGAACCCGATGAGGGCCAAGGCAGGTTCAGGGACATGTGCGAGCAAAGCGGTTAGAGAGACATGCTGCGAGATATGTGTTTGGGGAGGCTGTGACGGGGCATAATGCCATCATCGGACCTAAGCTCTTGAGCGGGTGTGGCAGTTGTCTGGCAAGTGCTTTGTACCACGATCTGGTTTGATCCTGCTCTCTCCAGAGGTAGCCACTTTAACACTGTCGGCCGGCATCGGTAACAGCAGGCGATTGAATTCATTACTGAAAAGGTAACCAGACAAAACAGGTTCCAAAATCTTGTAAGACAACGTGGCTCATCGCTTTTGCCAACATAGTCAGCCGCTCCCGACGGATAAACCACTATATTGCGTTTAATATTGGTGGTTTGCTATCATTAGAAAGATACTCTTCGTCCGTTGCAGACGAGAACGCCGCCGCAACTGTGGGTTGCTTGATGCTTAGGTTGCTGCGATGGTGTCCAAAACGGACTTGCATCAAGGGAGGCCAGGGCCTGACGGTCAGTTGTGACATGTATGCTCCAATAAAAGAATGCTTATCTACTTTTCCCTCCCAATCTTGTCATTGCCATCGCAAGATTTACCGGGTACGCGAAATATTCTAGTGCTCAGTAAGTGGTGCTTACCCAACGCATTGACAGGCCATCGGCGAAATTAATGGCCTGATATGTATAAGCAAAAGCATCTGAGGCGTCAGGTATATTCTCAGCCCAGTTTCTGTATATATCCAATCCAAGGATTATGGCAAAGGGTTCTGGAGTTTCGTCGGTTGCCCGCTACTGCTCGGAGCCTTTTCGTCTGTCCGTTGGGCCTTAAGGTGCTTCCCGGGCGGCGACCAAGGGGCCAAGACCACTAGCAAAGCAGCAAAGGTACAGGTAAGTAGACTGTATACATGATGGTCCATGCCCATCCATATAGACTGTACCCCTTGGGCATTTTCTGTTGAAACCTCCAAGTCTGGCTGGCGAGCCCGAATGGAACCGCTGCCGAAACCAGCCTCGGAGGGCTGTCCCAGTGCCCTGCAAGCCTCCTATCCTCAAGTTTTCCACACTTCTCTCGCCCAAGTGGGGTTCCCCAGGCGCTTTGCCCCAAGTCGGTACGGCGTCCCAAGGAACTGGTCAATCAACCGGGGAAGAAAGGGCAACCGGGCGTTCACTTGGCCGCAATACACGACTGGATGGTGGCGGTTCCTTTGCCGGCGACGACACGCCCGTCGCGAAGGCAGCGTCGAGGCAGCCCCGCGTCACGTCGCGGATGCGCACGCGCCCGTTCGTCGCGAAGAAGATGCCGCTGCCGTCCCCGTCGAGGGACGACAACACCGCCGCGCCGCCCGTCACCAGCGCCTCGCGCACGCACGCCAGGCATAGGTCGGCCAGGTCGGCCACGTGCGCGTAGTCGATGGCGGCGGTGTCGGGGCCCAGGGCGAAGCCGTAGCCGTGCGCGACGACGTAGGCCATTATGATGGCCACGACGAGGCGGGCGCGCCCGGCGTCGAGGGCCGCGAGCTCGGCCGCCCGCTGCGCATACCACAGCCGCTCGTTTTCCGCCTTCTCGAACAGGTACACGGCCACCGCGTCGGCGTCATCCCACTCGCGGTCCGGGAACGCCTCCCCGTGAGCGGCCGGTCCGAGATGTTGGATCAGCCGCTCGTGTGGATCAGCCACTTGACCGGCCCGCGGTCCGGGCCGGCCGCGAGGCCACGCACCAGCGCTTCGGCGCTGGCCGGGTGGAAGCCCGAGCCCGCGTTGCCGAAGACGTCGTGCCGGCTAGCGATGTCGGCGATCACGTCCGTCTCGCTGTAGTCTCGGAAGAGGAGACACTCGATGCGGTCGCCGTAGGTGGCCTGGAGCTTATCGGCTCGTTCCTGGCCCCTGACAGGGCCGTGACTCGGACTTGGGCCAAGGCCGTATCGGTACACGGCAACAGACGATGGAGCACCGTGCCGCCAACGTAGCCCGTGGCTCCAAGCAATAGAATGGGGAGGAAAGGCATGACGCACGGTAGGTAACCGAAGATTGTGCTTATACTATCGCTGGACCGGATCCGACGGTGGCCACCCTGCCATGGACGGTCGTCTTTATAAACCCCGCGTGCCCAGTACCGAGCAGCTATCCTATCCAGGTGATCGCGCGGGATGACCGCCACCGCCCAAGTAGGGCTAAATCCCCGCCGAGTCGGAACAAAGCAGCACCATTACGCCGTCGTGGTTGGGGATGTGACGAAACAACGAAACTGAACTCCTCTACCGGAACAGGCGCCCTACAGATGACGTCGCAACGGCAGCCAATCGGAACAAGCCTCCACGCCCACAGAGTCCCTCTTCCGGTCCATTTTGTCCTGCTATGGTTGCTCAGTAGGTGGTATTGTGGAAACAAAGCTCCACCCGTCTTCATTGGGTCGGCTGAGTACGGAAGACTACCCAAGTGGCGGCGTCGAGCTTGCTTCTTCCCGAGGCGGCGTGGAATGGCTTGTATGAACAACTGCACCTCTTTGGCTACCCTGACACCGGCTTCTTTCCTGAGGAGCCGCTCCGGATTCGGAGTATCATGTATCGTTGTGTGCGTCGGCTGAGACTTAAGTATCAGTCCAAGGCAAATAGCACCGTCCTGGCGTGCCCAGCTGCAGGTGCGAAATGATTCCGAGAATTTGGGCCAGGTCCATGATATGAATTAATGCCTAAGTCGCTACTGCAAAGCTTGACTCGATGATTAGGAGACGCTGACGAGCTATTACAAATTTCCAAGTACACCTTGGATTAGCGTCTCTGCGCTCGTGGTTCAGAGAGCCCCCTCCCCCCACCCCCTTCCATTACGACCCGGGGAGACCATATATATCAGTTTTTACGATTGGCCCTGGGGAATCGACGATATTTCCCAAACTACCCAGCTCCGTATTCTAGGGGTGGATAGCCTGCTGCACCTGGGGATAGACCTGGCACATCTCCTGGTACAGCTCCGGGTGCTCACGGTACAAGACCTCGGGCTGCCAAGCCATGGCCACAAATATTGTGTCGATGCCACTGCCGATGGGGGCGGTGAAGATATTGCAGATCTGCAAGCCGATCAGGAACGAGATAGCCACAACAACCGGCGTGTAAGTTCCGTCCTTGTTGTAGGCTGGGTCCGTGAAGACCAGGTACAGGAACGACAACAACGCACAGGCGTAAGCTACGAAGGTAGCTCCCATGCTCAGGACGGGACCAATCAGACACTCGTTCACGAGGGCGTCGATGCCGCGCTGCTTGATCATGCTGGGCGGGCGTTAGCGAGGGCAGGCATAACAGGGCAGAAAGAGGGGGCGATGGGGTAAACTCACTTCCAGGTATCCTTGGCTGCCTCGATGTATGGCTTTCCGTACAAGGCAATGTAGGAGAAGGCGTAGCGGTTGAGGAACTCAACGGCCCACTCAAGTATACCGATCAAGCATCCGAGAATGCAGAACATGATGGTGCCAACGATGTTGCCATCGGCGGCCTCGGACCGCTGAGCCATGGAACACAGCTGTCGCAAAAAGTTAATGATGGCAACAATGAGACTGCCCAGGCTAATGCTTCCAAAGCTGTAGGTCAGGGATCGCTTGAGAGCCCCTCGGGTGGCGCCACGGGGCGGGTCATGCGGACGGAAGTACCAAGAGCCGTAGACGCCCGAGATGGAAGTGTGAATAGTGTTCTTGAGCCACTCCGAGATCCAGTACATGGCAAAGGTGATGAAGACCAAGAGGCCGGTGACCTTGCCCGAGCTACAACCTCCTACCCCCTGCTGGCAAGCGGGGTTCTGGCCGGGCTGGTATTTGACATAGACGGCGACGAAAGTGACACTGTACCAGGCGGCGAGGGCGGCGGCGACAAGGCCGCCCAGCAGGCTGATCATGTAGACGTGGCCGTAGCGCTTGGCGACGTTCACCGAGGTCTTGAGCATGAGCGCACTAAACGGGATGCGGGGGATCCAGGAGATGAAGGCGAAGATGAGGAAAACGACAAAGATCAGGAAGACGATGCCGCCCGAGTAGTATTTGCGGTAGAGCATGTAAATGGCCGTGACCAAGCCGAAGACGATGTTGAGAATGCCCGTGATCCAGATGAACTGCTTGGGGAAGGTGCGAGCGGCCCACACGTAGGCGTAGCTGAAGACGACGGCAACGCAGAGGACGAAGATGAAGAGGACGATAGTATTAGTGTTGAGGCCCACGGACTGGGCGCCATCGTAGATGCCGCCGCCGTTGAAGCTCTTGGTGGCGCTGTAGCCCTGGATGGAAATGGCCGACACAACGACGAAGCCCACGACGACGGCGAGGAACTAAGCAGCGAGTCAGCGACGGCATCCTCCGCAAGCACGGGGGACGGGAGGCCGTGGGTACTCACGAGGGCGCCGGCCCAGATGTCGTTGTACTTGGGGCGCTCGACCTTGAAGGTCTGCTCAAAAGTGGGTTTCTCGCCGGCCCCGTCCTGGTACTGGCCGCCGTACTGCGGAGGAGGTGGAGGTTGCCCGTACGGCTGCTGATTCGGAGGCGGCCCGGGATTGTAGTACTGATTGGCGGCGTCGCCGCCAGGCCCATTGTACGCCATGACGTCGGCGATGCGTCTGGATTCTGGCAGAGCGGAACCGGTGGGTGTTGACAATGCAGGACCGCGGTAGTTGTTCGACCGGGGGTTGCCTCTGAAAGGGTGGTTATGATGAGGAGAGGACGGGCGGAGAAGGAGAGACAGTCAACGGGCCGCGATGCGGTGGGAGAAAGGAAAACACGGCGAAGGGGGAAATGCAATGTTGATGGGTGGCATCGTCATAGGCGGCGGATGGTCGGTCTCAGCTCATGCCATGGGATCCAGGAGGTACCTCGTACCCAATATTTTTTCCCTATTCTGCAGCCCTTTGATCCATGTACTTTCCCATCCCCATGCCTGTGGAAGGTGCGCGCCTTCACCCAATTGGATTTCCGGGCTGCCCTCAAAGGGCCTTAGCGTATTCCCCTATCGGGGCTAGCAAGCAGCTACCCGGCGCTAAGGCGGTGCTACAGCGCGTTTCTCTGGTCTCCTCGTCCCCTCGTGCCCCCTCCCCCTTTTTGCCCGGGTTGGGCCTGCACGACCTACGATCATGGTTTTTCTCATGGGACCTTTTGCGCCGTCGCCGTCTTGGCTCCTGTGCGATGCGCCGGCTGCGAGATGAGACCGGCACGTATCTGCCGGTCGAACCCATACCATCAGCCCAGCGCGGCCCCATCCGTTCTCGAGCACGTGATGGTTCCCAGCCCACGATTTCTACTCACGAGAGCCCGTAATCATACACGGCCCGCGCGTTGCGGCTATTCGGCCAGGCCCTTTCATGGGTCGCTGGTTGCCAGGCATGCCAGGCCCTACTACGGTGGGTCAAAACCAGCAGTCCCTGGCACCCATGGGCAACGATAGATGGATACGTTTGAAGAGGAACGGGACTCCTTTGGAAGCGTCCAGGCCCCTTTGGCTAGGGGCATATAAGGGGTCTCTGCCGTACTCAGGCATCGCCGAACTTGGCGTGGTCTTCGAATGCGACGCGGAAAGGGTAGCGTAGTGGTCGCTGGGAAACTGCACACTTCGGACATTGTGACCCAGCAGCTTCAAAGCCCACGGCGGTACACAAAAGCGCCCCACCAATTCCATGGAAACCCGTAGTACTGAGGAGCCCTGAAGGAACTCGTCCTCCGCAACCCCTTCATGTCGCCTTGTCTGATGGTAAAACGTCGCGGGGCAACTGCCATGAGTTTGACGATGTGCGTGCCTATTCTCCTCACGACGTGTCCCGGAACCATGGGCGAACCGCGAGTCGACTGGAAAGCAATTGCCTTCCAGAGACCCAGTACTTCTTGGTCCTCCCTGATGCGAAACAATTACGTCACGCACGCTGCTCAACAGAGGGAAACCATGGCACCGCCTCTCTCCAGCAGGACACAGGAATGTACACAGGGCAATGCCGGTGTGCGGCCGCTCAGCTGTGTGCTTCGTCGCATCGGCAATGCGCACCGGGACCCGACAAGCTCACCGGTGTCCAGGCCTTGCATTTTCCCGCCAACCCTGCATGTTGATGACGCAAAGAGCTCTGTTGAGAAAGAACGTGCATGTGCGGTAGCCGGATGCATTCATGGCCAGCCCTGCCAGCGCCGGCAAAGGCCTGCGACGGAGAAATAACCACACAGTGCTGGCCGTCTTTCCTTTTGGCCGGGCCACGAATTGTGCATCCCTTCACCTGTCCGTCCCATCGTCTTGGCGGTTCAAACCCGACAACTGGAATGGGCCCGCGACGGAATGAAAGCCAGTGTCGAGGGTGCATTTTCAAGCCCGCAAGGTAACCAAATCACCATGAAATCTCTTTGACATAGTGATTTCGGACTGGAAACCCCGAAAGCGCTCGATTGACTCCGAGATTTGCGCACGCGGCAGGCCACCAGTTCAGGAGCGCCGCCGAGGAGCGCAGCGCAGGAAATCCATGCCGGAAGATGCTTGGCATCGTGAGAGGACACTACGAGGTACACAGGAATGAAGGACGAGAGCTGGGAAGTAGACTCCATTTCCAGACTGTGATGGGAACCGGGGGCCATACTCTTCCATCGGTAAGTTGCCTCGGAGGACGCCAACCTGAGGAACACAAGGCCAGCAGACTTCAGACATCAACAAAGACGTTCTGATCCATGGCGCAATGGCATTTCCCTTTGTCGGGCCTTGTCGCGCCGCCTACAAGGTGCGCGATACGTTGGCCATGGGGCTTGTTCTGGAAAGCACTTCGGATTCTCCGAGAACAAAGCATTGTTGAGAGACTTCTGCCCCTCTGGCCCCCAGGATCGATCCCATATACAGGAGAGCGTGATCTCCCTGAGGAGCCAACGTGGTTGTACCCCTGAAGCATCCCCCGCGATTGCTTGCCTGGGCCTTCGATAGCGGCATACCGTTTTCCCCTGTGTGACACGAATACCAGCAACTGTTCCCGGCCATGGAACCCCGGGCCCTCGTCAGTCCATGTCAGAAATGCCGCACTCATGCGACAATCCGTCTTTCACTGCCGCCGTGGTGGCCCTGGCTTGCCTCATGGGCCTCCTGGCCCTTGTCTGCGTGGCCCAAACCGCCTACGTGCTCCGTCTCCGTCCCCTCCTGGCCCGGTATGTTAGAGACGATTCGAGGTACTGCAGGGACGGTATGTACAGCTGCGGCCCGAGATATTACAGCGACGACATATGCAGCCGGGGCCCGAGGTGCTGCGCCGATGACATGTACAGCCGGGGCCCGAGATATCGTGCTGACGACCTGCACAGCCGGGGCCCGCGACATTACAGCGACGAGACGTACAGTCGCGGCCGGAGTCGTCATCGCAGAGGCGAAGGATACCCTCGTCAGGAAAGTGGACGCAGGTCCCCGTGGTTACTGGGATACAACAGCGAGCCGTATGAAGGCCCGTGGGACAGCCGGGCCCGCTCGCCCTCGCGAGAGGACTCGCGTTACGAACGCATGCGGCGGCACCGAGACGTGGAACGCGCCGAGCGCCGCCGCCTCCGGAGCGAGCGGCCCCCGTCCTTCGTCCGCACTCCATCTACGTACTACGCCAGCCCCCGCAGCGGCAGCATGGGCCTGCCTCGGTCCCCTCGCCAAGCGCAGCCGGACCGGGCCGAGGCGCGGGGCCCGGCGCCGCCTCGACCGAGACGCGTCGTTTCGTTCCCCAACCTCGGTGAGTTGCGCGCCTGGGGGCCGCGTGTGAGGCGCAAGGCTACGTCTACGACGGGAAGGCCCGTGGGTATGCGCAGCCCGTCTGTCCCGAGGGCTACACGCCGGCGGACCCCGATACCCCGCCTTTCAGCTCTGGGGATACGACCTGGTTGAAATGGAGAGACGTCAAAAAGGCGACGACGCCTACGTCAGGAAAGCTTACCAGGCGATGAGGGGTTGATTTAGATGGATGGGGTACAGTCCGAATGAGGCGCGTGGTTGTTGAGACACGTTAGTAACGTGGATGATGTACCCATTTTGGCAAGCCTTTTTCCCTCTCTACTCAAACGCTTGTGACTACTTCACTCAAAGCAGCATTCGCTGCCGGCGGGTGACATGGCCAACGATGACGACCTTCTCCGGGCCCCAAGGGTTGTCGCTAGGTGCTCGTCCCGGCTCGGGTTTGAACCGGACCTTTGCCCATTCAATTTGATTGAGAGAAATGGCCCCTAAGAGTGCAGGCAGCATGGGGAACAGCAGCGGTGCATTGCCCAGAACTCTGCAGAAGGGGCCGCGATGTGTGATAAGTACACAGGCTCGACATGCCAAATGCTGCAGAGCAAGTACCAAGCCAAAATGTCTTTGCGTAGTCGCGGGGATGGGCGAGGTACGTAAACAATACCTGCCACAGTGGTTCCAGTCTGCTGGCAAGAGCCAACATGAGCAAGCCGTCACAAGGAAAACCAGATCAAAAATGAGGCGTAGCGTACTGTCGCTGTATGCCATCCGCTCCATGTGGCCATTCCTGCACGGCACGATGCTGTTCGGATCGGTGCAGAGGCCGGGCCGCAGGGCGCATATGAAGCGACCAGATGGCCAACGCCGTGGACCACAGGCAGATGGAGAGACCAACAAGCAGGCCAACTTGCCAAGGCTTCCGCAGTTGAAACTGCGATGGGTGCTCCTCGGAAACAGGAGCGCGAGGGTTAATATTGCCCTCGCGGTGGCGGCGAAGGAGGTAAGGCTTCTCAGTCTGAGGATGTGGGCTAAACAGTAACACCCATATGTGCAACGCTCCTTCGTGCTTCATCCATCCACTGCTAACGATGGGGAGCATCAAAGGATTGAAAACCCTCACTGGGCAGGTTTCTGGCAACCCCTAGGTTCTGTCCTCATTACCAAATCACCAGATTGTCATTTACCGTCCACCGAAGTAAAACAGATACTTCAAATAGTACGGTGGCCATCGCTTTAGTCTCGTCAGGGCAGTGAGTGGTTGTGGACGACCACGTCAGCCTCGACACCCTCACCCGCCGCAAACTGCTAATGGGCTCATGGGACTGATCCGGATCTGATTTCAAGAACTCTATGACCGACTTCACAGCTTAATCACAGTTAGGAAGATGACAGTTGCATGTTCTTAACGGGTGTGTATGAGGCCAACAATGGTTTGGAATATCGCAAAGAGTCAACCTGGCCCGCTCAGGACGACGCCTCCGTCCGTTTCCTTCATCCGGACCAGCTCTGCATTGCCTCGTTCCGGTATTCCCACAAGTTACCTGAATCTATGGGCCTACATACTTCGAACAGATCGGCCAGGTACGGTACGAGTGACATGACTCTAATCAGTCATGCGCCGGCTGCAATCGTGTCTTGAACGGGCAGTTTGCCAGCCTCACTCGTATCCTCCATTCTGATCTTCACCTTGTTTGCCCCTGTTATCCCGTTAGAACTACACACACACACACACACACACACACACACACCATTTATTGACGCCCGGGCGGCGGAGCCGAAAGGGCGACTAACGCTACTGTGTTTACACTGCCAACACTTCTCTTATCACCCAAAGCCCTTACATGATCCTGCTTGGGCCTGTCTTCTTCTTTTTGCCGTTCCTCTGCTGATCAAGTCCTGTGTTTCTCGTCCTGTATCTGTCTTCGCAAGCTAGCTTAAAGGGCTTTCTTTAAGTGTCCAGCATCCTATCTTCGGCGGCTGCAGCGGCGCCTACGTTCGGAGGCACGGGGCAATAGTGGATGTTAGGTTGTTTGTTGCTATATTCTTAGTGCACTTCCCTCACGGGCTGTTGCGCGTCGAGTCGGCCCGTGGCCATGGCGAATCGTTTGGTGGCCCGAACGGCGTCTATGTCCGGGGTCCAGAATTGGTCGTCGGACGCTGACTTCCCTCCGAGGTAAAAAGAGAGGCTGCTTCGATGGGTTTCGGTGCATTGTAACATGTCTCGTCACTGTTCTATCCACTGGTGCCATCGGAAGAGAAAGTGGTCTACCGTTTCTCTTGCTTGCCCGCAGGCGCACAGGTCGGACGGCGCTACCTCGATTCGGTGGAGGTATGCGTTCAACCTGGCCATCCCCGTTCGTAGCTGGGCGAGTACACTTGCTTCTTTCGATGAGAGGGGGTCGTATAGCGCTCTCGTGTGTTTGCCTGGTAATGCTGTATCGATCTTTTTCGAGTATTTTCCGACGTCTTCTGGAAGCCTGTTCGACGGCATCTTCTCGCGCCACGCATTGTTCAGGATTGTCGATCGTGCTCCGGATATCGGTGTCGGCGGACTAGCGCCCAGACGTGTCGATATTTTCGCTTTCTTCTTTGCCAGGTCTATGCGTCCGTCGCACTCGTCTGTTGGGAACCAAGTAATGGTGATGCTGCTTCCCTCTCTTCGTAGTCTCCGCATCGCCTCGTAGGCCTGTCGGACGTGTCTTTGGCCAGACTGCTGGCGGGGTTTGTTTAATGTAAGCACAGCTGCTTTATTCCGTGTTAGCAGTATGATGTTGCGGTACCGCATCCTCGACAGCGAATCCAAGGCACTGGCTATGCCTGCTAGCTCCCCCGTAAACGGGTTCTGTTCCGATCTTGGGCCGAGAGTCGCAGACCAGGTGTTTGTCGTGGACTCGCTATGAAACCGACGTCTGTGTTTCGGTGGCCACGCCATAGCCAACGAGGCCGTTCCGTGCCGAGCTGCTTACGGCAATGCATACCGCGCAGTCGGTGGCGGGCTCTTTTGCCGGTTCTTCGGTCACTGTCCGTACTCGGCTCTACTAGGGGGCCAGCGTAAACGGGTCGACCGTTTCAAGGCATTCCATAGGCATCTCTTTCAGCGCATCAGCCACTTGGTAGAGGGGCGACCGGTGGTAGCGCTTAAACTTGCACATGCGGCCGATGCAACTGCGTAGGGGGTACGTGTCGGGTAGTGTGTGAATGTCCGTCCATGTCTTGATCGCTTTCCACCAGAACCGCCCTTGGAGGGTAGCGATATGGGCTTCGGCCTCCGCCACGCTGGCCGCCACCGTCATGAATGTCCCTATGATGGCTTGGGCCCCGATCTTCTGGACCCGGTGGATCGGTCTTGCTGCTTTGTATTGACACTCGTGCATCCACACGGTTGAGGCATAGTCCACGACCGGTGCTACTGTCGCTGTGAAGAGTTGCTGTGCCGTTGCCGGCGACAGCCCTTTAGACGCTTCAGTGCTAGCACCGCCTCGAGTCCCTTGGCCCCAGCGCGCGCGATATATTTTCTGTATTTGAGCTTGGTGTCCATGATGACCCCAAGGATCTTAACATGGTCTTGGGGCCGTACGGTTTGTCCTTTGATCGTGAAGGGCTCCTCACTGGCCCTGTACGCTGTACGGGCGAAGTGGATAACGGCCGTCTTCTCGGCTTCGAACGTTGCGCCGCTCCTCTTTTCCCAGTTAAGGGCGTCTTTGATGATGGCCTCTATGCCGACACGGTTGTCCTGAGCCGTCGGGTCGACAACCTAAGCCGTGAAGTCGTCCACAAAGGCGATCGCGCCCCCGTAGCAGTCGATTCGTCGCTGGACCAAATCTGCATTAAAGAAGAGGAACAAGATGGGGGACAGCGGCGGTCCTTGCGGGAGGCCGGCCTGCGGTAGCGCTCGAACTTTTGAGACGTGTCCGTTGACCATGATCGTCGCGGTTCGGTTAGAACAGAACGCCTCGATCCACTGGAGCAGTTCATTCGGCACGCTGCGTGCTTTCATCCTCTGAAGCAGCCGTTCCTTGCATACCCCATTGTATGCTCCCTTGACGTCGAAGCTCACGAGACTGAGGACCTTTCGGCCCCGCCAAGCAGCATAGACCTGCTCCTGCAGGAGTAGCAGTGCCTGCTCGGCGGACCGCCGTTTACGGGCCCCGAAGTGGTTCGTGGGCAGGAGGCCGTAGGTCTCGACCATGTGTGAGATTCTCTCAGCAACAACCGACTCCAATACCTTGCCCAGGGTTGCAAGGAGCGAGATCGGTCTCCAGGCTTTCGCTTTCGTGTGATCGTCTTTCCCCGGCTTCTGGAGCGGGATGATTCTCGCGTGGAGCCACTGGGTGGGCAGTTCTCCGGTTTCGAGTGACGCGCGGAACAGCGCCAGGACCCGGTCCTTCACCACGGGCCATGTTTCTTTCCAGACGATGGCCGGTAAGCCGTCCTCTCCTGGCGCTTTCCATGATTTGGCTGCGAACAGCTGCCTCTCGACCTCTTCCATCGTGATGGTGCGCATGTTGATAGGGGTCCTCCGGGGTCTGTCGCCCTCATCGGCAATCTCACTCGGAAGGGGAGGGAAGAACGTGGCGAGCAGTTCCTCCGCCTGTTCCTTGTGGTCCGTCGTCGTCGTGCCGTCCGCCCTCGCGAGTTGCGGGACTTTTCTGAACGCCGACGCGTCGCCCCGACTTCAGGTATTTGGCCGCTTTCCAGATGTTGTCGTTGTCCGCGAGAAACTCGTTCCAGTGCTTCTTCTTCTGTTGGCGGATGGCCTCATCGTACTGCTTGGCTGCCCCTCTCGCCGTTTCCTCCAGGTCTGCCCGGGTCCGCCCCGCTCTTCGCTCGGCCCTGCTCTTGTTTCTCCAGTACGTGTAGATGCGTCGCAGCTGTGTCAGGTCAGTTGTCCACCAGCGCTTCGCGTACGGTGATGGTCTGGCCCTGGGGGTAAGCGTGTGCACGGCTTCCCGTACTGCGCTCATCAGGCGGTCGGTTTGCTGCTGCACACTACCTCCCGTCGGGGTTGCCGCCAGTGCATTCGCGATCCTGGCATTGATGTTCATCCACGGGCCGTTTTTGAATAGCAGTCGCTCCTGGCTGTTCGGGGAGGGCCCCGCCACGTCAAAGACCGTTTCGATGGACCGGTGGTCTGACCCATTTTCCGTCTCTAGTGTCCTGCATTTAATCATTGCGTCCCTTAACTCTCCCGAGGCGAGAACAAGGTCGATTGTCGTGCTGTTCTCCCCGTCGCTCCACGTCTTCGTGCCCCGCGGTAGCAAGCTTGCAAGGCCGTATTTGTTCATCAGGTCGATCATCGGATCCGTCTCGCCCTGCCGCTCGAGTCGTATCTCGTCTCCTCCCCATAGTTCATCGTGTCGGTTGAAATCCCCCATAATGACCAGTTCGATGGCCGTGCCGGTGCTACTTTGTACCATCCCAATTGTCCTGCGGAGTTCCTCGCACATATCTCTAAGTGCCTGAGCATCCGTCACTGGCACGTAGACCGACACCACCAGAATCGTGCGCTCGGCGAGCCGTACGATCGCCGCCGTGAGGTCGGGAGAGTGAATGGGGACTTGTTCCGCCTCCGCCTGTTTGTTAATCCAGAGCATGCTCCGGATGGCCCATCGCCCCTCCCTGAATATAGTCGGGACCATTTTGACCCATTCCCGATGCCCCATAGGCGTCGTGAGGAGCCGTCCCTGAATCTTCCTCGCGTGCGGTTCTTGTATCACTATAACTGTTGCGCCCCTTATCGTCTCGTCGTTCATTAGGCTGTCCAGCACTGGTCCTTGTTTCCGTACGTTGTGTTGAATTAATCGAACCGCTTTACTCATGACGGACCGGGTACAGCTTCGGGCAGTTGCGGCTGAACGATTCGTGCGGGCCTCCGCACGGGACGCACTTTAATACAGACTCTTCGCAGCGGTCGGAAACCGAAGAATAATTCCTATATGGTGGCGGTAACCGGGCTAGGGCTTCTGTACCTCACAGAACAGCCGCCTCACTCACCCGAGCCCAACAATAGCTGATCGCGATATTTGTAGTTTTCTTGCGTACCGAATCTGATTCGCTAGAGAGTGGAGACAATAGTGTAAACTCGAGTACCTTCGAACTCCAGCCCTTTCGGGAGCCACCATTTTTAGTCATGCCTCATGGTGATCCCTGATAGAAAGACGAATATCTACGCCACAGCTGCTTAAACGGAACTATGGTCGAATGTCTCACCACGCTTCCAATAAAAATTTAATAACCACGCCGGCGCCGTACAAAGCAAGAGCGAAGGCCGCGGTGGCACCGAGGCCGTTCGGCTTGGACGACGCGCTCGTAACGGTGGTGAGCTTGCCCTTAAGATACTGGTCTTTCACAGTTTGGATTATATCAACTATAAGGTTATGAAGATAAGGGGAAGTAGGCCAAGAGGAACAGGAGGACGAGAAGCAGGGTGAGATAAGGGGATGTGCAAGTCGGTAGTTAGGTTGTTAAGGGATGAGCCGGCGAGAAGATGGACTATAACTGAGTTAGGAGCTTTTGTTTTTCTCCTAATCACTTCGAATTTTCATACAGTCCTTCAGGCTCACCCAGACGTGCAGCTTCCTCTCATCGTCATTCCAGAAAGCTGTAGAATATAGTGAGAGGTCGAAGTCGTATGGCGCTAGTCCTTAATCAGCAATGTGCTTACATGTGGGTAGCATGATGCGGCTTTTAACCCCCTACCTGCCCGGGAGTAGAGAAGGTCTTTACGATATGTGGAGCTGAAAGTTGCTTACTGAAACCCCCGGTCGCGTAAGCTGAAGGGGGAAGAGGGTGGTAAATTTCACCGCGGGGTACCTATCGTACATACTGAGGATATGGCTTAAAGTGGGCCGGGAGATCATTTCCCCTCCTCCTGGAGCTTCGGAGATGGAGATGACCAATTCCGACGAGCTTCATACACATCCCCTACGAGGAAGGGGAGTTGCCGTCATCCGGGTGGCATAATAGGTAGGGAGGGCCATCGTACGACCATGCCAAGTTATAAGAACACTGCTTGCCTCCAGTCATACAATACTTCACCAACCCATCCTATTGTTATCGAAACGTCTCATCTCAATCTTGCCTACACCGCCAGCCACCGAACTCTATCGTGAAACTTTCGACTACAGTATGCCTTCAGTACTCGTTCTCGGCGGCACGGGATTCCTAGGAGGTATGGCTCTCCCTCCCCTCAACGCAGGTCCTCCTACTCTCTCCCGTTTAAACGTTGCTGATATCCGTTTCCACGTGGCAGCCCCCACCGTCCGGGCCCTAGCGGCCGCCCATCCGGACTGGCCCATCACGGCGTCGAGCCGGCCCGGGGTGGGTCGGCCGGCGCCAAGGCGCAGCTCGCCAAGGTCGCCAAGCTGGTCGAGGTGGGCGACTGGGCCGATTTCGAGACCATCAAGCGGCTCAGCGCGGAGCACGACCTCGTCATCAACGCTGGCAACTCCGCCACGGCGGACCCGGTGACGGCCGCGGTGGCCGGGCTGCGCGAACGCAAGGCGAGGGACCCGGCCGCCATGGCCACGCTCTTGCATATTAGCGGCGCCGGCAACTTCATCGACTACGGGACCTCGGGCCGGTTCAACGAGGCGAGCAGAGTCTGGGATGTGAGTGAGCCGATTCCGAATCTGTCGTTTCCCGCTCGGGGAAATCAGGACGTCGATTGCTAACGAGGACCGCCTTGTGTCGCCGTGCAGGATAGCAACGTCGATGATATCAAGCAGATCCACAAAGACATGTTCAATGGCCAGTCCGACACTGTGTACGTAGACTCTGCCCTGCCTAGGGCCACCTGGTTGTATTTATATGGCTAACAAGAGACCCCCCCGGCTACAGCGTCCTCGAGGCGGGCGCCACAGGTCCTATCGACACCTACATCGTGTGCCCGTCGGTGGTGTACGGCGGCGCCGCCGTCGAGGCCCCGAGCGGCGGGGTGGGCTACGCGCTGCTGACGGAGAACGCGCGAGGCCTCGGGTACGTGCCCTACGTGGGGGACGGCTCGGCCGTGGTCAGCACGACGCACGTGCTCGACGTCGTCCGCTTCCTCGTCACGGTGGCCGAGCAGGCTGCCGCGGCCGCACCCCCGGCGGACCGGGCGGTGGCCGCGTACGAGCGCTACTACATGCTCGAGACGCAGCGTCTGCCGTGGAAGGCCGTCGCCGCCGCGCTCGCCGCTGTGCTCCACCGCGAGGCCCCGGCCCGGTTCCCCTCGGCCGAACCGCGGCCCGTGCCCGAGTTCGGGGACGCCGCCGGCGGTGCCAAGCCCCTCCTGGCGGCCAACATGCTGTTTCGCGGCCCGAGAGCCGAGGCCATGGGCTTCCGAGCCGAGGGGAGGAGCATGTTGGACCAGATGAGTGATGACCTCCGCGGCTGGGGGAAGAAGGTCGAGTCCAGCTAGGTTGGGGGTCGAACAGATCGTTCCGGAACGAAAATACGGCATGACTCACGCCAAGTCCACGGAACGTCACCACACGGGGATTTGAAGCGCCGTAGCAGGGCAGAGATGATCAGCCTGAGGTACATCGCTGTGCCGCGTGCCAGCACACAAGGAATTCCGGGCTGAGCCAGAAATGTGGCACAGGATGTAGCAGTAGATACCTAGATACAATACGCTGGAAAATGCACCGTCAAAAATACTTGTCTAGAGATAGCTTATCTTTACTTTCGATAAGGAAAATGCAGTGATGGTCACATTTCTTGTTTAGTGTCTCCCGTACTAAGCCGTAGTGAGTCGGGCTGGTTCAATTCAGCAAGTTATTTGGCTAGGAGAATCGTCCTTAACAATCGGCGTCTCGTACAATGACGTTCCAATCGCCGTCCTCAAAGGTTTGAACCGAAACAAAGTCGCTGGCATTTCCGTATATGCCATGGGTTGACGGACAAGAACCCAGAATGGCACTGGCACTGTTGGCGATCCAACTCCAGCTGTCAAAGTAGTGGGCGGTGGGTGCCTGAAGGGCAAAAACAGGTCAGCACGTGGATCGGTATTGAGCCATTGTTATACTCACATCATTGCAAATCTAGATGGCCGACTTATAGGAACAACTGACGCGGCCGCAGTTGCCGGGCCCGGGGCCCTCGGTGAGGCCTCCGCTTAGCCCGCGGAGGTAACTGACTCCGTCTCGAAGTTTCTAGAAGTCGCCCTTCGGAAGGTTGTTGTAGAGAATGTCGCACGGACAAGTCGCGGGGACAGGTTCATTAGGGATTGTTGTTGGGCGCAATATGGGGGTGTGTCGGTGGAGAATTAGAGGGGTGGGCGCGAAATCAGCTAATTAGCCACCCGGTGGCACACTGGGGTCACCACACCAGTTGCTAAGTGCCTTAGGCGGCCTGCCTATGCGAAACGATAGGGAGGAGCCGAACGTGCATGAATTTGCGGGAAACGCAGGGAGGAAACTCCCCTCCCCCTTCCGTGGCCCCCATCCCCATGCAGCTCGCACCGCCTTCTCTCTTTAGCCTGTGAGACAACATGTCACATCTCTGGTGAGCTTACCGTCAGCAGTTCCGACAGTCACCAGGAGCGCGGCCAATCAGAGGCCTTGGCTTTGAGGCTGATGAAAAAACAGAATGCCAGGACCCCGTAGCGGCTACGGATCTCCATAACCGCGACTGTCAGATTTGTAATGCTTTGTATTATCGTGAGAGAAGGGTAGGGCATTTCCACATATATTGTCTCAAGAATCATGTTATGTCAACGTACTTTGACACGGCAAGGGTCTTCACATCTCCAATGCTGACGCATAAACTCGCCTGCTAGTCCATCTCGTAGGCTAGGGCGTCATCCGCAAGTCCATACAAATAGCACGAGATGATGGAAAGAAGAGGAAAAAGTCATGTGCAAATTGCGAGCTTGATTTTTCTCCGATGAAGTGCTCATGTTAACGTCATAATGTTAGGTATCCCGCCCGTTAGCACGCACAGGCTGGGGGTATGTCATCTACCAGAATCAGCGCACGCTGCAATGCGACTCGGGACGGCTAGGTCCTTCTGAAGTCTTCGACGCGGAGGCGGAAGGGACCTTAGCAGGCTTGAAGGGCGCGTTCCGGCTCGGCCTGCAATACTACCCCATACACATCTGCCTCGATAACACCTCAGTAGTGGCCTGCCTCCGGGGCAATCCCGCCGACAGCTCCCAAAAGGCCTTCATCCAGTTCCAAGCCCTGGCACGGACGGCAAGGGTCATGGTACACTGGGTCCCAGGACACTCCAAGGTACAAGGAAACGAAGAAGCGGACCACCTCGTAAAGCTAAAAACCGAGATGACACTACCAGGCCCCGAACGGCCTCCGACGATCGCGTATGTAAAACGGACAACGAAGGAAGCCTATAAGACTCTCTTCTAGCGCTGGTGGACTCCCGAAGGACCTAGATATAAACGCTGGTCAGACCTCGAGGTAGCGGCTACCAAACGCTGCCCAAAGTGGTCCGTAATGCCACGAAGCATCCTACACCGGTTCCTCGCTGCCAGGTCTAGACACGCCGACTTTAAATGGTACCATAGGAAGTTCAGACACACGGAAGCTAAGGTCCTATACTTATGCAGCCGAAAGAAAACCCCTGAACACATGACACACTGCCGGAAAACAATTCGGCTTCGACACCTATGGCCCCACTTTGGCACCGATAGACCCCCAGCCACGCAGATGGACTCGACGACTTTCTGGAAACACCTACTAAGACGGGGATATGGAATGATGGCTTGAAATTTGATCAAGCCAATGCACTTTAAATAGGAACGTTCAACCGTTCGCAGTTAGCTATGAGATACAGACACACACAACACAATTCAACTTGTTGACCACCATCCTTCATGAATACACACTCCCTTTACTCTTGACTTTGAACCTCACTCTTTACCTCCTCACTTGCTGCGACCCTTGATTAAGACCATCCACACGTCCTTGATTGTGGTATCTGATATAAGGGCACGCAATCACTCCGTTCGGATCGACCTTACGACCGCGTCTTTCCACCAGACTCCCTTTATCTGGGGTTTGTCTGTTCTACTATTAGTGTCACCGAAAGAGTTCGAGGCCTTTATTCGTATAACGAAGTTCCAACTAATCTGCCCTAGCCTAGAAAGGCAGCGAGCTGCCAACTTCGGCCTCTAGCCACCGACAACCGGGATAGCACACCTCGAAAGGGGTCTCTACTACACTCCCGTAACCCCTATAAGCACGCTCGTTAAAGTATGAAGCATATCAACCCAATACTCGGCGGCTAGGTATTGGCACGGGGACGGCCCTCGCGGATCACCCCCTCTGACACTCTCACCGGACACGACCATAACTGGCGGTGGCAACGGGAACGGCCTATATATAGAACGCCTACCTGGTGCACTGTTACGGCATGGGTACATAGGTACAAGGGCATGGCAACGCATGGACGACTTACCGCTGCCTGGCGGTACGTACCGCCGCTGGCTGGATATATTCCTGCCAAACAGTGACTGAGAGGAGCTTGTTCCTCTTCTTTTCCTCTTCACCTGTAGTTTTCGCATCTCAATAGAACCCTTGGGTCATCAACAGATTCTTCGTTCCTTGAACCGTGACACAGCCTCGCAAAAGGTCGCAAGATAAAGAAAAAGCGTATACGACATGGAGGAGCACTAGCCATTGGAGAGGCACAAAATATTTTAAATCAAAAGGACGCCGATACGCAATTAAGGGAGGAAACACGTGCGAATAGCAGTCGCGTAAGGAGGGCTCAACCTCGCGAACAGCGCTGCGGCACCTGCGGAGAGACCGGTCACAATGCTCGCACTTGTCAAATGGAAAAAGGTGTCTTTTAAGAGTCGGAACTAATTAGTTTAAATGAATTTAAGGTGTTATGGCGATATAATTGTCTGATTCTAATGGAATTATGCTAGAAAGTGTTCCGTTGACCCACATGTTCCACTGACCTGACATGTACGTTACCTAAGCTAGGGGGTCGATCAAGGGACAGGCCCATCAAACCGCCACACGTCTAGCGACAGTTTAAGGTGTTTCTTTTTGCTTCAATACCGAATATATCAACCACCTACGGTTACATTTATTTAAAAGTCATACTATTCAAATTTTCACATTCTGTTCTTTCGTTTGATATCTATTTTATAGATGAACTGCAGCTGGCTGCCGCTCTCCTCCAAGTCTGCCAAGGAGATTCCATCCGGTCTGTCGCCAAGCAATACAGAGTCTCCAGACACTACCTCACGTCTCGTTTCGAGTGCAAGCCTCTCAAACGCACTGCTAAAAGGCATCATCAAGCCCTCAGTGAGGTCCAGGAGCACTGGCTAGTCCAGTGGGTGTTGCTCTAGGCCAGACTTGGCTGGGCTCCTCAGCACAACCGCTTCAAGCTCTTCGCGCAGTCAATTATCTGTCAGTCCGGCAGCAGCCACACCATCGGAGATAGGTGGCATCGCCCTTCTTTTAGGCGCTGGCCGCAGCTGAAGACCATGCTCTCAAGGGGAATGGATTTCCAGCGCGTTAACGGCGCCACACGCGAAAATATCGAGGAGTTCTTCTCGAGGCTGAACGAGGAGCGCATCCGCGACATCCCTAAGGAGCACACATGGAACTTTGACGAGGTTGGAGCTCAGATTGGCCTTGGAGACTGCCCTTTTGTTATCGGACCGTCTGCTCTCACGAAGGTCTTCACTCTAGACACCACGAGAGGCGAGTGGACGACGTCTCTAGAGTCTGTCTCTGCAGCTGGCCGAGCCCTGTCTCCCCTGGTCATCTTTAAGGGGAGGCAGGTCCAAGAGCAATGGTTTACCAAGCAATCAGACGACGAGGACTTCGCAGACTGGCAATTTGAAGCCTCAGAGGCCGGCTGGACCTCCAATTCAATTGCCCTGCGCTGGCTGAGACAGGTATTCTTGCCACAGACTACTCCAGACGACCCCAAGCAGTGGCGCCACCTCATACTCGACGGCCATGCCAGCCACTGCAGCGAGGAGTTCATGTTGGAGTGTTTTGAGGCTAAGGTCTGGCTGGACTTCCTTCCGGCACACCCCTCGCAGGTCCTCCAGCCTCTGGACCTTGGCCCCTTTTCGGTGTTGAAGCGCGCGTACCGGAAACACCTTCGCCAGGCCTGCATATCTAGTTTAAAGATGACGCCAAAGAAACCGGAGTTCCTGGAGGCGTGGAATAAGGCTCGGAAGGAAGCCCTAACTCCAGAGCACATTACCACGGGCTGGAAAGCGACCGGTATCTATCCAAGGGACCCCCTTAAGGCCATTAACAGCCGACTAGCAAGGTAAAGGGACCAGGACAGGCTGGAGGGGTCAACTTGGAGCGTTCTGCAGCTGCTAGAGGACCCCCTGCTATCGGAGATGTCCGCTATAGACGTTAAGACCCCAAGGTCTTTAAGGCAGATACAGCACATCCATCGCGAATTACATGTGGTTAACTCAGTGTACAGCAATGCCACCTTACGCCAGGTCTTTAAGAAGACCGGCAAGGCCTTAGACCTTGCAAGTGCCGAGATCTCCAGCCTTAAGCATGAACGCGACTAATTGGCTGCTACGCTGGATCTCCAGAAGCCCCAAAAACGTCGCAAGGTTCAGAAAACTGCTCAAGAGCGATTCGTGGCCATGCTAGACGTTTGCAAAGTCAAGGAGGACTTGGCGACACCTAGTAGTGAGGCTGGTGCAGTCACTACGCAGTCGCTATCGATCGCGTCGGGAAGTTCGGTTATAGAAAGCATTTCTGACATAGAGGAGGAGATAACAGTCTCTTTGAGCTACTCGGTTTGTCTGTATCTATTGTGGTTGTTAAGATAATTGGTTTTATTTGCTTTAATATTACATGGCGATGTCTTAAAACACGTGGCGGTTTGGTGGGCCTGTCCCTGATCGATCCCCTAGCTTATCCCAGACCCACATCACTGCCAAAAGTTGGTACGGGACGGGCGGTCTGCTGTCGCTTAGGGCCATGGGGGTGGGAGGGATCTGCCGGAAGCGAGGCCGCGCGTTGTCTTTTCAAAGGCGCCCGGTGGCCCCTGTCGATACTGTTGGGTCTTTCGCCGGCGGGCCCTCCGCTGTTGAAGTATTCGCTGCCACAGCTGGCAGCCGGCTAGCAAGCGTCCTCAGTCGTTCCATATCCATTACGCACGCCGCTGAGGGCGTAGCAGGGCCATGTCACGCACCGCCTGAGCGTCGGTTTGTTCCGTACGCAGCGGTGACTGTGGCCCTGCTTCGCGCATCGTCCGCAGGTCTCCGCGTTCTTGCACTGGAAAGCCTTGTGCCCAACCTGCTGGCAGTTGTAGCACTGCTCCGGCCGGTTACGTCGCTCAAACACGCGTGTGTAGCCCGATTCGCCCCCGGCGTAGAAGAAACTCTCGTCTAGGAACCGGCGGGCGTCGGCCGCTTTCTTCAGGTAGACGACCATCGAGCCGTACGCCTTCATGTTGTCCTTCTTGCTCAGCCATACGATCTTAACCACACTCGTTTCGTTTTCTTGCCCAAATGCCTCGGCCGCGCCGTCTCGCATTTGGTCGTTTTCGTCCAGGACCGCCGTGCGCTTCACGCTGTCCACCTTGATCGGATACAGTTCGTCTCGCAGCACGCGTGCCCCGGGGACGGCTGTCTTCTCCGCGGCTTGTTTGACAGTCGGTGCTCATCTTCGTTTCGGCAGATGATCTTGATCCGTTGCGGCTTCTTAGGGTCCGTCGTGACCGCGCGGCATCCCCACTCCTTGTGTTCTTCCATTGCTCCATTTCCTTCTCAATGGCGTTTCGGACCGTGCCGGCTGAGACGTTGGCTCGTTCGTCGTCTCCCAAGTGGGATGTATCGATAGTGCGGTACAGTGTGTCGGTAAACGACGTCGGCGTCGTGTTCATCGAGCTAAGCGTGCGGACGTTACTGGGCTGGCTCGTCGGCGGCGTTCGAGCGATCCCCGCATAGGAGGCCTGTGGGCTGGTCTGGGTGCTGATATTGAGGGCCGCGTTGTTCTGGATCTCCTCCAATTGCTCCCGGACGAGCTTCAATACCTCTGCCATACGTTGATTCTCTTACTTCGATGCTTCATATTGTTCGGACAGCCCTCGGATCAGCCCCTCTTGGCTGCCGATGGTCTCGCTCTGGGCCGTCACCATCTGCTTCAGGTCCTGGATCTCGGTTCGGGAGTGCGCGACGAGCTCCAGGATCTTCTGGAGGTACGTCCTAGCGGCGCCTCCATCGCGGCTCTTCTCGGTCGGTTCGGGTGTCCCGGCTTCTCCATCGTCTTCTGCGTCTCGGTTCGCTTTCCCTTAGATTTTGGCCGTCGGCTTCGTCGCGCGATTCGATCACCTGCTGGCCGCCGTGGCGGGCTTCGCGATGGTCGTCGCGTTTGGGTTTTGCGACCACAATCGCTTCCTCGGCACGGGCCGCCATGGTCGCGTCTCTCCGCGCCACCTCAGCTCGCTCAATTCACGACCTTTCGGGCTTAAATGGAAAACAATATCGTACCGTTAGAACTACAGCCATCCGCGAAATCAGTGACCTCTGGTTCACTCTCTTATTTTTAGTGCACACCCCATAACCGGCGCTCCTGGCGCTGACCATCTATCCCGAGTACTTTAGATGTAGCGTACATAGATCTGACAGGTAAGCATTCCATTTCTGGCCCTTGACGTATTGTATGTACACACGTCTGACAGACCTCCATATACTGACGCAAGTCGTCCATTAATGGCCCGTACAATTTCCATTCGCACGACACAGCATTACATTGAACTCTCGCGCTACATTCCTTCACTCTAAGCTACGTATAGTATCAGAACTAGACCTCGATGACCCGTCGCTCATCATCTTATACGCCTCTTCTAGTAAATCTTTTGAAACCATGCGGTCAGGATCGTCCTCCTCTAGAAAGCCCTTCTCAACGGCCACCACTTGTTCCAGCAATTCGATCGCCTCCGGGATTCGCCTATCGTCGAGGTATGCCCTTGCGAGCTCGTGCTCGGATGTGAGTCGATCATGATCTCTCTCGTCGAGCGTCTCTTTCCGCACCGCCACCACGTGCTCGAATATCTCAATCGCCTCCGGGATCCGTCTATCGTCGAGGTATGCGCTTGCGAGGTTATGCTCGGACGCGAGTCGAGAATAATCACTCTCCTCGAGCGTCTCTTTCTGCACCGCCACCACCACGTGCTCTAACATCTCGATCGCCTCCGGGATCCGCCTATCGTCGAGGTATGCCCTTGCGAGCGCGTTCTCGGACGTGAGTCGATCATGATCTCTCTCGTCGAGCGTCTCTTTGCGCACCGCCACCACGTGCTCGAATATCGAGATCGCCTCTGGGATCCGCCTATCGTCGAGGTATGCGCTTGCGAGCGCGTGCTCGGACGCGAGTCGAGAATGATCCCTCTCGTCGAGCGTCTCTTTCTCCACCGCCACCACGTGCTCGAACATCTCGATCGCCTCCGGGATCCGCCTGTCCTTGAGGTATGCCGCTGCGAGCATGTGCTCGGATATGAGTCGAGAATGATCCCTCTCGTCGAGCGTCTCTTTCTGCACCGCCACCACCACGTGCTCTAACATCTCGATCGCCTCCGGGATCCGCCTATCGTCGAGGTATGCCCTTGCGAGCGCGTTCTCGGACGTGAGTCGATCATGATCTCTCTCGTCGAGCGTCTCTTTGCGCACCGCCACCACGTGCTCGAATATCGAGATCGCCTCTGGGATCCGCCTATCGTCGAGGTATGCGCTTGCGAGCGCGTGCTCGGACGCGAGTCGAGAATGATCCCTCTCGTCGAGCGTCTCTTTCTGCACCGCCACCACGTGCTCTAATATCGAGATCGCCTCCGGGATCCGCCTATCGTCGAGGTATGCGCTTGCGAGCGCGTGCTCGGACGCGAGTCGAGAATGATCCCTCTCGTCAAGCATCTCTTTCTGCACCGCCACCACCACGTGCTCTAACATTTCGATCGCCTCCGGGATCCGCCTATCGTCGAGGTATGCGCTTGCGAGCGCGTGCTCGGACGCGAGTCGAGAATGATCCCTCTCGTCGAGCGTCTCTTTCCGCACCGCCACCACGTGCTCGAATATCGAGATCGCCTCCGAGATCCGCCTATCGTCGAGGTATGCCCTTGCGAGTTCGTGCTCGGACGCGAGTCGATTATGATCCCTCTCGTCGAGCGTCTCTTTCTGCACTGCCACCACGTGCTCGAACATCTCGATCGCCTCCGGGATCCGCCTAACGTTAAGGTATGCCCTTGCGAGCTCGTGCTCGGACACGAGTCGAAAATGATCCCTCTCGTCGAGCGTCTCTTTCCGCACCGCCACCACGTGCTGTAACATTTCGATCGCCTCCGGGATCCGCCTGTCCTCGAGGTATGTTATTGCAAGCCAATGCTCGGACACGAGTCGGTCGTTATTCTTATTTGGAAGCGTGTCACTCTTCCAGCGCACGACTTTCTCATAGCATTGCACGGCTTCCTTAAAACGCCGGTCTATGTATAAGCACTTTCCAACCCGGTAATAAAGATCGAACCGCTCATTAACCCGATACGCTTTGCTACCGTTAAGAAGCTGGAACGCGTGAGGAAGGTATGCTTGCCATACGAGGCGGTTAGCGCGATCCGACGATGGAAAGATGGACTCCAAATGCTGGAGAGCCTGGACCGTCGTCTCCTCCGTGCGCGCCGCTTTCCCGATCCACACTTTGGTCGCTAAATGCACGAGGCTGTGCATGTCATATAGCTCCTTATCTTCTCGGATAGCGAGGAACGCGTAGCCGCATAACGTGCCGATTGCGCTCTCCGTCTCCACTGACTCGGTGTCTGGGAGGAGAGAGCGCGGAATTGCTTTCGGCTCAATACACGAGATGAAGGATAGTAGATCGGCGGCAACGTTGTCAATGCTTTGGATCTGGTCGAAGGACACGAGCCATGTGGTCGCCACTGCGTTTTTCGACTCCCGATACCGTGTCGCGTCCTTGAACTCCCGGCTCATCAGCCCTACCACGTCCCGCTCTGTACCATGGAGGAGTTCGAGGTACCTCCGAACTGTCACTTGTCGATTGCAGTTCAGGTACGCGGCCGCTTGTGTGATCGCCAAGGGTAAATGTTCGAGCTTTTGCAGCAGCTTGATTGCGATAGCCTTGTCCTGGATGAGTTCCCTCCGAAAAAGCGACTTCTCTAGGAGGCCCATGGCCTCCGATAGATCCATCTCGTGGAGCTCGACCACATCGCTTCCCGCCACCGATTGGCCCACCTCGCTCGACCGGGTAGTGAACAGCGTCAGGCCATTTTCGCTTTCCGGGAGGTACTGGTCGATACCGTCGTTCGATCCGAGCACCATCTCCATGTCGTCCGCGTTGTCAACGATTAGAAGCCATCGCCCGGCTTCGTCCGAGCTGAGGTACCGCCGCACCGACTTCTTCGGGTCTTCCTTGTCGATGTTCATAGGAATGCCGAGCGTCTTTCCGATTTCTAAGTATGCTTGCTCGAAACCGGCGTGACTAAGGACCGGTACCCAGAAGATCGAATAGCCAGACTGATTATCCTTTACCCAGTAGGCGAGCTGTAGGGCGACCTGGGTCTTGCCGACGCCGCCGAGCCCCACGATAGCGAGCTTCTGGCATTCCTGCTCGATGAATAGTTTCTGCTGGATCTCTTCGAGGATGGAACTCCGGCCTGTGAACTTGCGGTTTCGCGCTAGAGAGAGATGATATTGTGGTACCCTAGGTCCGTTGCTTCCTCGAGGCGGATCGCCTATACACATATATCAGCGAAACCGCAATGCAGTAAGTACGAGCCCGTTGTCTTGTAGTATCCCTCCACTAGAGTGCTAGCTAGCTAACATTGCCACGTGGCGCGGTCACGTACGGTCTGCTTGGAGCCGGGCGAATCGTTGCGCCAGCTGGTCTTCCCGCCCTAAAGCGTCTTGACCGACGGCCGATGGGAGGAAGCCATCTCCACTGTCTTCAATGCAGCTCGGTAGAGGTCCTTGATGTTCGCTCGCGCTAGCTTCAGGTTGTCTTGGTCCGTCTGCTCCGTCCCGAACTTGCAGACCCCGCTATGGTCGGCGTTCAGCTTGACCACGTTCTCTCGATCGCCCGGCAGGCCGAGTCGGGCGCTTTCCCGCGGGACGATCTAGCCTACCGGTTAGCGTAACTCCACTGCCTTATCGACGTATTCGGCTTACATTGTCCAGACCGCCCCAGAACGAGACAATGTCGTATTCTAGCAGCTGGTGCCGCCAGTGCTCCTGCATAAGGTCCGAGAACATGCTCCCGCTCTTCAGCACCTCCAGCACGTCGTCGCCCTGTTGGAACCCCGCCTTCGTCGCAATCTTGGACGTCAACTTCCCTAGGCTCACTAGCTTCGAGTCGCCGCCGTTGTGGGGCGTCGCAAAGAAGGCCAGGCCCCGCGTCGCGCCTTTGATCGACATGTACTTTTTGTTGTTATGGGCGTTGATTAACGCCTGCTTCACGAGGAGCCCGCCCATGCTGTGGCCGAAGAAGAGGATCGGCCGGGCCTCGACGTCGTCCCGCTCGATCCGGATCGCCTCGAGCAGTTCGTTCGCTTTGCCGACAAAGGTATCGCGGTCGCGGCCGTACACCGCCGTGGCGTTGTACTCGTATAGGAAGACGCGCGCGTCGGGAAGGTGCTGGGGCAGGTCGTCGCGGAGCCACAGGCGGCCGTCGGGCCCGGCGGGGGCGCGCCATGTGTCCCAGGCGTGCGCGGCGTCGCTCTTGCTGCGCGGGTTGAGGCCGTGAACGGCGATGATGCTGCAAGCGTCAGCGGCACGGTCGGGAAAGTTCGCAAAGGCGTGACGCACTCGACTTTGGCAGTGTCCGCGGACCCGGCATCAGGAACGAGCTGTCGCAGAGGCTGTCGCTGGTCAGCGGGCACTCGCTATCGGCGCGGCATACTTACCATGGCGGCGGCGGGGCCTTAAAGCGATTAAGGATACAGCTCGAAGGTGAAGTGCGAACCTCTCGACGCTCGCCCTGGTCGAGGGCAGACCATCAGAAGACAGCCGAGCCGCCAGCCTGGTGCGGCGGATTCGGTTGCAGGCCGACCCCGCGCGGCCAGGCATGTGTGGTGGCAGTCGTCCAATCACCGGCGCGGTGTGCAAGAAGCATGGCACGGGTGACCATGAACCCGCCATGGCCACGAGTGGTGGAATGAACATCGTCCTTCAACTATGTCATGATTACTTCCACACGCTTGAGAGTCTTTCTTACAGACATGCTTCATTGCCGACCTGTCAAGATTGAGTTGGACCTAGGCTGCGGACCCAATTGCGACCGCAGTGGCATCCGCCCTGTTGATCCCATCAGACGGCCTTTGGATGGGCGCTGCGGCGGACCAGATGTGTTCCCCGTTCTACAAAAAGCGCCGAGACATGGCATGCGTGGATGGCCCGGCTGGACTCGAGGGCGGGCTGTGTACTGCAGTCGACGTTCCCAGGGATAAAACATGTTTACCTATCTGTATACCGGGTTCTGTTGCTCCCTGAGCATAGCCTCGCTGGTCGGCCAGCCCATCACCCATGGGAGGCTGTGTCCCAAACTGCCAGCCGACGTGCCACAGCGTGTCCAGGGCTCCTTGGTAGCGCAGAAAACAAGAGGCCGACTTCTGTAATTACCGAGAGGTTGTGAGACAGTGTGTAAAAGCCGTCTCTCGCCGACGGACGACCAAGGCGAGCCCAGCGCCGGGGCATCCCTTGCCTCGACCTACATGAACCAGCCCCCGTTCCTCTCTCCCTTTTTCTTCCCCCGAACCTGAGGCCTGAGGGTCTTTTGACCCGAATCCAATGGCGGGAAAAAGATGATTGAACCCATGGCCGCCGACTCCTCGCCTCCTTCCCCCGTTTGCCCTGTGAGGAGAATGTTGTCATTATCCCTACCTACAGAGGCCCGCACGCGAACGCCTCGCCATCCTTGCTGAGCCCCTGGGAATAGAAAAACCCGTTGCACTTCTCTCTCCTTCTTTCTCCCGGTCCCTCGTCCCGAAACCGACCCTCTGAAGGATTCTCTCACTATCAACTGTCGTCTGACAAGCCGCCTTGAACCCCATTGGTAAAGCTGGCCCATGACATGGAACGCGAGCCCGCTTCGCTCGACCAGCTCGTAGCCTCGCTCCACCACCTGCCGCCGGCGCCCTTCTCGCGGGCCAGCACCACCAGCACCAAGATGGCGGGAAGCACGACGTCGTCGCCGCGGTCCCCGAAGCCGCACGGCAGCCCCTGTCCGCGCTCGGACGGCACGACACCCGTGTGCTGGGACTGCGCCGAGGCGGGCCACCCGGGCGACGTCGCCGCCGCCGCCGAAGGCCGCCGGCGCGCCCGTTCCAAGGCCGGCAGCCTCTTCGGCGCGGGCCGCCGCCGCAGCGGCAGCAGCCACGGCGCCCTGCAGGTGCACGCGGCCGAGCCGGGCCTCGAAGTCTGCGTTTCCGACTACCGCCACCCCCGCCAGCCGGGGCTCGAGGTCGCGGCCGGGCCCCGCCTCGTCGACGCCGCCGCCCGGTGCGGTGGCCACGGCGGCGGCAACCCCTTCAGGCGGCTGTGCGTGGCCGACGCCGACTCGGAGAAGAACGTCGGCGCGGGGATGGCGCCGGGGAGCATTTGCGGGGTGAGGAGGCGGTGGTTCGTAGTGGGGAATTCGGTGGCGCTGCTGGTCTTGCTGGCCGTCGTATTGGGCGTGGTGTTTGGCGTCGTCATGAAGGGCAAAGGGGCAGTTGGCAACCAGGTATCTCCAAGGCAAGTTGGGAACGCATCACCCCAACCGATACTGGCACCCCCAAGTCCCCTGTTCCCCGATCTCACCCGGCCCGTCCCCCAGCTGACACGCCTACCCATCCAGCTCCTCTCCCAGTACATCCTCCCCGCCCAACGCCGCTTCGCCGTACGGCGGCGGCGGCACAGGCCCGGCGACGTGCCCGGCGGCCGATGGCACGACGTACGCCGTGGCGGGCACGAGCGCGCAGTACAAGATTACGTGCCGCGCAGCGCCGGCGGGGGCGACATTGCCTCGTTCGAGGCCGCCACCTTTGCCGAATGCCTCGGCCTGTGCGCCAAAACACAAGGCTGCGTCGGTGTCTCCTGTAAGCATCTTCTGGTGTTCTTTATTCCCTCTCTTGGGCGTGACTACTTCCCATCGCGTACTCATTATTATTTTGTTCCCGTCGTTCTGGTATCATGACGCTTCGAAGCAGTCCCCCAATATCCACTTTTCGTTCTCTCTGAGAGATGCTGACTCCAGATGATGGTAGGGATCAACGAGGGCCCGCAGGGGACGGATAACAATTACTGCTTTACCAAGAGTGATATGAGTGGGAAGCTCACCACGTCCGACGGCACTCAGTCGGGCCGTCTCGTGTGAAGAACAACGAGCGGCCAAGAGAGGGCGGCAGCTGCTTGTGACTGGGGAGTCGCAGCCTAGGGAAGGCTCAAGTATATACGAGCCACCATTGGCCTAGATGTCACGACGAATTCATGCGTCTAGCTGTGAAGGAAGCTTGACCACTGTCAGACTTTGGTTAGCTTCCGTAACCTCACCACTCGGAAGCAGGTAACCCATAATGACATGAGTACTCACGGGCCTTATGCCCAGTTCTTACCCCCGCTGATTCCATCTATGACTTTTCCCTTAGGGGCTGGGACGCCTACCGGGACCAGGCGCGAAGCTGTAGCCTCACCATCGCTCGTGTCGGGTAGGAAGGCGCCTACTTTGTAGATAAGCATCCTGACGATGACCGCGGCGGAGCCAGCATCACCCGCTGCCGGTACGCCTGAGCTCATACTGGATCTGTGGTCTGCCAGGTCCAGCCGGTCTGGCGGCCTGCGAGGGGCGCGTCACTTGGGCATTGGAAGCTTGGCCATGGGAGAACCCGTCGCCGTGTGGCAACAATTCATCTGGGGCAATTTTTGCTCTGGCGGACGGGGGTGATGTTGAAAGGAGCACTAGGAGCTTGAAAAACGTAAGCAGGTACTTTCCTTACTCGTCTTAGCCGGGTTGGCGGAAGAGCAGGCGAGCGCGGTACTCGATACAGGGCCGTGATAAGACGAAATTTGTTTGGCCCATTCTTAGTCGCATCACAAACCGGAGAAGTACATGTCCAAACTAACCCGGATTTCGCCTTTCCACTTTCTTACATTAGTAGCATGGTGACATGGCTACCCGAGGGCGGCTGAGGCACCAGTGCAGCTGTGCTAGCATTGCTGGCCGCCCTGCTGGCAAGCCGTCAAGCCATGCGTATGTATACTTAGCGCTGGCGAGTTAGCGAGCTGACGAGGTGGTGGCCCCATCATGGTGCATTGGATGCAGCATGGCCGGATTCTCGTGTGGGTGATCTCCAAAGCCCATTCGGGCTCATCATGATGTGGTTCCTTGCTGGGTCCCAAAGGACCCTTTCCTCTGCGTGGGTCACATTGCCCCCGTGCCGATCGTCCCCTCTCCTCTTCCCCTCCTCCCCGGGACCGACGCTGCGGGAGATGCGGCCGGGCCCTACGGCTGACCCCCATGTCGCTACCCGTTTCCGTGAAGGGCTGCGATCGGCGGCCCCGGGGGCCAACCTGTCTGCCCTGCGAACCTGTTAATGCCTGGCTCGCCAGGAACGGCAGGCCGCTCCGTATTTGGACTGGAACATCGCGTGCCGGAAGCCTGCCTAGCGAGCACTACCGTGTGCGGTCAAGCAGATGGCGCGCCCGAGGCGATGGCGCCACTAAACCGCCATCGATGAAAGTCGATGAATCATCAGTGGAGTATGATGCAATGCTACCCATACCGGGTCCAACGATGCGACCGCAACGGCGTCGAAAAGCCTGCGCCCGGCTGACAACGTGCGCGAGCAGGGGAAAATTACACAAAGCCACCACCGTCCTGGCTCTCGTCGATTAGTGTGTTCTCGTTCCTCTCAAGCCCTCTCCCATCCTCGTTGTATGTTATTGCGCATTAACCAACCCTTCCCGGCGGCCTCAGGCACCTCCCTCTCGCAAAAAAAGAAAAAGCAACGCCAACCCGCGCGTCGTACTCACGTACACACCATGGCCGGCAGTACTGAACCCGAGAAAGGCGACGAGGGTAAGTGATTGTTCATGCCACTGCTGCCACAACCCCAAGTCCGACGTGTCGACGCGCGCGGCCGCGGCTTTGGCGTGAAAGACGGCCCGCTTTCCCCATCGCAGCCCAGGGACTGACCGACCTCGGTACGTAGTGTCATGGAAATGGGGTGGAGGTGCGCCTGGTGGCAAAGTCGCCGAGACCAAGCACGAAGGCGAGATCGCCATCAAGTCCAAGAAAGGCAACATCATCAAGAAGAAGGCCGACCCCGAGAATCCAGCCGTCCACGTGGAGCGTTCTGGCAACGACGTGGTGAAGCGCGCATCCGAGCTCAACGTGGAGAAGAAGGCGGCTGGAAACAAGGGCGCCAAGGCCGAGAAGCGCAAGGCTGGCAACCAGGAGCCCGATGAAGACAACGGGGACGAAGACGAGGACGAGGAGGACGACGGGAACGAGGACTACAAGGACGAGGGCGGGAGTGAAAAGAGCGAGAATGACGACGAGGAAGAGATCGAAGACGACGAGGAAGAAGAACCCCTCACGAAGAACAGAGAAGGCAAGGATGTGAAGAAGGGAGGCAAGTCCGCCACCAAGAAGCAGAAGAGGGAATCCCCTGATGAGGACGAGGACGAAGACGAAGAGATGGACGACGCCGACACGGACAAGGCCGACGAGTCGTCCGAAGAGGAGACGAAAGTCGCGAAACCCGCCAAGGGAAAGACCAATGGCACCAAGAAAGCTGCAAACTCGGGAAAGGCCGCAAAGAAGACGAACGACAAGAAGGCGGCCGCGCCCAAGGCCAGCGCAAAGCCGGGGCCCAAGGCCGCGACAACCAAAGCCAACACCAAGGCCACGATAACCAAAGCCAACACCAAGGCCAAGAAGGAGCCCGTCCCGAGGGAGCAGGGCGAGATGATTAGTACCCGTACCAGGAGTCAGTCGAAGAAATAAACACAACACGAGCGCGGGGTAGAGGCGGCTCTAATGCACAGTTGGGTATGCCAATTGCCTTGAACTCCGCATGGCCATACGCCATGCCCCCCCGGGGTACCTAACTGAACACTCCCTGGTCGGAGAAGCATTAGTCAGGGATCACCCAGATGCGGGCAGACGTCTTCCGAGTGGTCATTACGGCCCGCATGTGGGATCAGCGCAGCCAAATACAAGTATGGTGCATCAGGCAAGCGGTACGCAGATGTTGCGACTCCGGTTCTGGGGCGGTATGGAGTACCCCCGATGCGAACCATCGTGAGCAAATCATGTCTTGTCGGGTAAGACGATGTTGATAACGCAATGAAGGCCGGCTATAGCGAGCTTCTTGGTGTAAGACACAAGTAAATGTTACTCAATCGACCGACGCGCGAGTAATACCCGGAAGGGTGCATACACACGGCGGGCATTACGAGCATCAGATTGGCCGCTTCAGCGGTGCTAGCGCTCGAATACGGATCTCGGAATCTTCAGTCTACCGATCTGGTCACCGAATGCCTCAATGACCAATGATGGTAGACAGTGTCTGGATCGTGCTGTTGTTGGCAATTGTCCGAGCTTCCTCTATGCCGTCCCGAATGGGGGTGTCCTGATCCGCATCCCGGGGCAACCGAACGCACCGCAGACATGCAGGTTCGTGGTCCACAAAGTCGTCGACAGGGAGCTGCAGAGAGACCCGGACCTCAGAGTCCACACAGCTTGTCAACCGGACTTGCGGCACGATCGGACCCTCATCGGCGGGCGCATCTTGTCCGGCTTGGGTGGGGATACATAAGGGCCGCTGCAGAACGACAGTCTGAAAACGGCCCTGAAACCCAGCGAGCTATGCAGCGTATCGTCGGTGACATTACTCTGACATGTATTGTACGCCTCTGTTTCGAGAACGGCTTGGCCAAGCATGCGCTGTCAATATGACGTTTCGACACGACCATGCAGAGACTGCGCAATGTCTGGTCAAACACGTAGCTTGCAGTTGCAAGGAACTGTCCGCCTTTAACAGAGGGTAGGGATGACAATGCGCGATACTGTGGTTGACTCGCTTCCTGGGGAGGGGTTACCGTGGGATACTGAGTGCATACCGCTCCGAACAAGAGGATAGTGATAGGCATTTTGATCATTTTGGATGTGTCTGCGCCAACAGAGCCTGTCGGTCACTAAGGTAGGAGAAGCTCGTCGGAACTTCGCGGCATCACTAGAAACCGAATGCCGACGATGCTGTCCACTAACGAGTGACCCATTTGCTAGCAATCTGACCTTTACTGCTCGGTCTTGGCACACGGCTGCGAAGCCGGCGAGCTGTTGCCAGCCCTCGACGCAAACACTGGGAGGCGGAGGGCGAACGAAGACGTTCGGTTGGGTCATAATGGTATACGTCGTCAGCAAATACTGACGCGGACCGGATTGGCCGGTTAGGGCCGAGCAAGCAGTTCGTTCCCAAAACCCCAGAACAACTGCCGGCGGGAAAAGGCAACGATCAAAGCAATGCCGCCCAGTGATTCACCTCCCAGGGGGTGGAGGGCGGGGTCTGCATAGATCGGGCGTAAGACGCGCTGTTTGCTCCCGAGGCCGAGCCCACACCCGCTGCCCCCCCGTACTGTCGGAAGGCCGACGCTGTACACAGTAATGTGCGAGTCTGGATCGTACAGTTGCCGCACTGGCAGTTCGGGGATGCAGCAGACGGGGTGTGGTGGTCCCCGCCGCTGACGGCCAGGACGGGAAGATGGTTCATGTGACCGTCACGCCGAGTCCGGGGTGAGCAGGAGAGAAGCAAGGAGAGCAAACTAGAAGTGCATGGGCTTCCTGGCAATGAGGAACGAGGCCGGGTCTCCCCTGGCTGTGGTCGGTTTGATTAGAGTCCGGAGATAATTTTAGGATTCCATGAATGCGGCCTACGCATTCCTTGGCAGGTTAAGCGGGCTTGGCAGGTCGGTACCTGGTCGTCCGGGGAAGAAGATGAGAAGATTCCGTCCGGCTGGAAAGGGCCAGAGCCAACCCCCACGTTCCCGCACGCCCAAGAGACAGACGCTGCATCCGGTGTGGTGCCCAAATACGACGGTACTTGGGCCACCCTGGGCTGGAAAAGCAGGAAACGGACATGATCAGCCCTGCTTGTCCTCCTGGGCACCTGGGATCGCCCCGATCGGAGGCGGTCAGCAGAGGGTGGCCGACACTGCTTCGTATTGATCTCAACCAGCACCGTCCCTCCCCCATTGCTAGGGCCAGAGCCGCCCGGGCAGCCCGTCCCCTTTGCCTGTGTATTCGAGGCGAAGTTTCGTCGCGGAAATGTAGCACAACCAAACATGGTGACGTTGAGTTTCTTGGTATGGCTTGGGAATGGCGCGTCGAAAGCCAAAGAATGGTCACGAGGCGACTCTGAGAGTTTGAGACAGCAGTCCTGGCTGCCCGGGGAAGTACCCACGGCCCATCCGCCCCGTTATCGGCCATAAGGGCTGGCCGGCCGGCTGGCCGCTCGGTCTGGGGAATCCATCCCAGTTTGGGGCACGGTGTGGGCATGCATGCAAGCCCATCGTGTGTGCTGAGCTGCTGAGGTAGGGAGGGTATCGTGGCTGCATCCCTTAGCTGCCGCGCCGGCCGCTAGTTGGGATGGGATGGGACGGGCGTCGCATTAACCTGCCAGCTAAGCGGTCGCGGGGCCCAAGGCTGGAAAGGTTGGCGCTGCGTGCTCGGTCTGGGATGGACATTGGCTCGCCCTGTTCAGGTCGCGTCGCTGTCGTTCGTCCGGCCCCCGACCGAGTCGCGTCGTCTCGCGCGCTTCCCAGCAACAGTACCTGTAGCAGCAGGATCATCGCTTCCGACACGCTGACCGCCACGGAGCCGTCAGCCCCCGTCTGTCCGTCTCGTTCTAGAACACGAGCCAGTAGACCAAGCTCGCCCTCCCCCTGGCCGAGGGGTGGAACGGGCTGCAGGATGGTGGATTTTCTGGTGACGGCCGACCGGCCGGTCAGGGGGTTTCAACGCGGGCTGCGTCGGACCGGCCAGTAGAGGGAAGGGCGAGATGAGGCCGCGTCAAGGCGAAGACCGTGCTGGAGGGTGTGAAGGGTACCTCGGGTACGTATCTCGCGTATGCATGTACATACCCGACAAGGAAGACAGTGGCACTTTCGGGATGGATGGGCGATGGAGGAGGCGAGGGCGTGGCCACGTCCCGTTGATCATTGGTATTTTCGCCCGTGTCGCCAAGCCCTGCCGCTGCATCCGTCGCCTCCCTTGCTCACGCCTGGCATGAGCCAACCCACAATAAAGGCCGATCCCCCAATTTCTAAGCAATGGCGAGGGACAAAAGACTTTGAAACCACCGGCGCCAATGCAGCTCCCGGCGTCTAGAACCTCGACTTTTTTCCTTCCTTGGGCCCCAGACGACCCACCGACCCACCCCTACCTGGGTAAAAAGTACCCTCCCATATGTCGGGAGGCGAAAAGGTACATTGACACATCCCCTGCCAGCACCGACTTCGCCTGCATCCGCAACACACACGAAAACACTCCCACACCTCCCGATAAGAGAGATCTCAACGTCCCTGATCTAGACAGCCATCCAGACCCTTCTACCACCAACCCACATACTCCGGACTCTTCTTTGACACCCGAGACCATTTAGACGCATTGCGAGCCACCCGTTCATGATTTAACTCCCCCGTCCCAGTTGACTTTGGACGTCGGATTTGCATTTCCTTCCCATCTTACTCCGACACAAAGACCGACGCCCGCACATAACAATCGGCCCTCCGTCAGCCCCTGGCTCTCGCCATCTCGCCTTTCTTCTTCACCATCCCACCCGCCACGACCACCAGACCAGGTGGCCTAGCATGCAACTACGACCCGTCGCGACACACATTGGATCGCGACTGCTCAAGAGTTCTGCCGTAGGCCTTGCCGCTCGCCGGCAATGTCTTCGTTCTGCTGTCCGGGCTGAGCAGGCCGCGGGCCCGAAAGCCAGAACCTTTGCGACCGCGGTTGGCACCACCGGTGTCGCCCAGCCGCCCAGCTCGCCCGCCTTCGAGAACATCGGCGCCTCGCTCCACGGGAGGTCCGGCAAGAAGTATACCATCACCCAGGTCCTCCAGGACCGTCAGGATCGTCATGTGTACCTCGCCGAGTCCGACCAGCAGAAGTTCGTCCTGAAGACGCTCTTCGAGCCCGAGTACAACTACGCCTTGTCCATCCAGAACAAGTTCGCCGACAACCCCTACCTGCGCGCTGTGCGGGACACCATCCCGGGCGAGAAGATGTTCGTCAACGAATACCTTCGCGACGACCTTCTCAACTTTGCCTGGAAGGATATTCCCCTGACGACGCGGAAGCGCATCCTGCGCGACGCCCTGCGCGGGCTTGCCGCCATGCACGAGCACGACGTCGCTCACCTCGACGTCAAGGCCAACAACATCATGGTCGACTACCACGAGTCTGGAAACGGCCAAATCGTGGTCGACAAGGTGCAGCTGTCCGACCTGGAGGACTCCACCCACATTCCTCCGCGCCAGGCGCTCCGTGGTATCCAAGTAGGCAACCATTGGTGGCGGAGCCCCGAGGCCCACGTCAAGGGCGCCATCAACAAGCAGACGGACGTTTTTCTTTTGCGATTGTCAGCATCTTCCTTTTGTTGCGCCGCGTCATCTTCTGGATGGACCTTCCCCAGAACAGCGACCCCAGCTTCGCCGTCCTCGAGCGTCAGATCTCCCACTTCGCCGAGTGGGAGGACCTCGACGACTTCCTCGAGTACCTCGGCCGAGGCCACCCCTGGCAGAAAAACTTCAACAAGATGGCTCAGTCCTTTGGCCAGGACAACCCCGGCGGCCTTTTGCTCTTTGGAAGAGCGACGTGCTCAACGCCGATTTCAAGGACCTCATTAGAAAGATGACACACTTCGATCCCCGGAAGCGGATCACGGCGCAGCAGGCTTTGGAGCATCCCTGGTTTGGAGATGTTGTTGATTGAATGGGACTAGGACCACGGAACCGGATACAGGCGTTAGATTAAAAGTAGAACTGCAGGATAAAGCTCTAGATACTGCTGGCGATAGAAGGAGCGCAAGAGAGAGGAAGAGAGATGATACCCCACGGCAAAACACAGACGCGGCGTCGTCTTAGAGCAGCATATTAATGTAATGACACTTGATCGAAAAAATATGTTTGTTTTTTTTTGGAAAAATTTCTGGTGTCCCTCGCGTTCGCTACGTTGACTACATTGAAGATACTGACCCAGCCACAAGACAGCATTCACACTCCCACTGTAGGGTATGATGGCCATCCCTCGACAGCGAAAGTGAGTATTGGCGGAAGTATCTGATGCTTGCTTGATGAGCACCCGGTTTCCCAGGACTCGGTCGGAGACACGCTCTCGAAGGATTCAAGGAGCACCAAAGCCAGCCCATCCGGATGCCCCTTCGGCGGCAAGCTTCACTAGACGCGCCATCCACTCGCTCATAGGAACGCGATGGAAATGGCCCCCCGGAAGCTTTGGCCAGCATATCAAGGATCGTGACCCAGCGGACAAGTGCGAGCTCATCAGAATTATTCCCCTTGTACGGGCTGGCCTTCGTATCGGCAGAAGTGGTGGTGGCGAAGATTGACTGGACACTCTCGTCGACGACGATGCCGTTTTTCTCGTCTGGGGACGGGGACGTCGGCAGCGCCTGCTGATCGCTCGTTCATCGAGGGGGTCGCCTCCTTTCCATCCGCGTCCCGAACGCTTCGATTCCAGGAACACCCCCGGCGCTGGTATTGGCTGGGAAGGGATTCGACGACAGACCCGTCACTCTGCCCTCCCGACCCTCCTCATCCTCATAACGTAGGCGGAGTACACGGAGCACATGGGAGCTTGAACACGAGGGGAGTGACCCCCCCCCGGAAAGACTCAGCTGTATGCCCACGTAGCTGGTCCGGCCGCACGGCGTCGACGGCCAATCTCCAGCTCTGCCGCGTGCCTGGTTGCTCACCAAAACGAGACGCTTGGCCTTGTCCGTAACGGGTGAAGGAAATGAGATATTAGACGGCGGAGGAAGGTTGGAGGGGCGTGGAAACGTGTGAGCAGCGGCACTTTTTCCAAGTTCCCGGGGGGCGAACTTATTTTCCCCTTCCCCCCCTCCCTTTCCGCAAGGGTGGAGGCAGACGCACCTGAGGACCAGCACACTGAGGAGAAGGGAATGGTGTATCTGAACTAGGGAATAGCGACTGGACGGCCCGGCATCGAACGAGAGGCGGTTCTCACACCCCAACGAGGAAAGAAAAAGAGGCTAGTTAGGCTTATAAGAGACAAGGCTCGGAGGATCGAGAAGTCGCGAACGAAGAGCATGGCATGATTCAGCCCAGGTGGCAAGGCAAGACTACACCGGAAAGACGGGGCGGTAAAATACACCTACCTAGAAACGTGCTAGTCACGTCTAGTGTCCCCTTAGGGACGTAGTGGCCACCGCCTTCGGCGGCTGCCTCAAGACGAATAAAACATACATACATACCCTGACCACGCATCAACATGGTCCCATACTGACATGCTGTTAGGTTCTGTGTGACCCACAACTTGGGACATTGGAAACCCGCGATTGAGCAGGCCGATCGCGCAATGGCAATGAGCTTCTTGTACCATCTGTGCGAGACGTACAAGATCAGGTCACAGGGGACATCGTGGGAATACTATCGTCAATATAAGCAGCTATTCTCCAGCGTGAATGGTCGCTATATTGACACGAACGATAACAATGAATTCCTTAAGGTACCATGGATCGAACCTTCCCATTTTCCTTTTACTAAATCAACTTTATATTCATGATGCTTCATTAGTGCGCGAGTTCGGGCTTCGCCCTTCGAATATTAACGGCAAGCTAGTTCTGAACTCCGATGATCTTCTGACCCTCCAAGTTTTCAACGTTGCCGACGATCCTGGCATCTTCCTAATAGAGCGCCACCGTGTCCAGCTGCTCGGCATCTATCTGAGCCTCGCCTACGCAGGAGCCCGGCTAGGTGAGCTTATGAACAGTGAGAAAGCCCGGCCAAAGGATGGCTCCTGGGAGGAGTTGTTTCCATCGAGGGACCCGGATGACCCATGCGATGAGGACGAGCAAGTGCTGGATGAGGATTCCAGGATACTGGAGGTATTCTGACACAGGAGACCATGGATCATGGTCGTCCGAAAGCGCTGTGCTACGAGGACATCAACCTCATGGTGGTCCGGCACCCCGAGAATGGACTCGACGTCTTGGCCATGTCCGTCAAGTTTATGCACTATAAAGGATCCGATCATAAGCCAAAGCCATAAGCATGTTCTCTCTGCCTCGAAAAGTCTTTACTAACGTACTATAGAACGATATTCTATTTCACTATGACCCGAAGGATCATTCTATGTTGCGTCACAGTAATCATCAGCCTGGCTCTTTGCGATAGTGCTTTCGACGCCCCAAGCCTCACGTCGACGGAACGCGTATTCCAGGTCAGTGATGAGGTGAGGCATGGGGTCAAAGTGATGTGTAGAAGAAGGCGTGCCTCACTGCCAGGACTGGCAGCGAGGGGCAGCAAATACATTGTTCTATCTGCTGAAATAGGCCTAGTCTACCGCGCAGGACCCCTCCAGTACCACAAGCTTCGCGACGATCCCAAACGCCAGAGCCTCGACTGCGGTTTCGAGGAAAGCGCTCGAGCTAAGGGCCTTCTGTCGAGGCGCTGCAAATGCTGTCAATGGTAAAGTACTCATAGAAACATTTGCGTATACGTACTGATTCCCCACAGGCAAGGCCTCCGATGCGGTGCGCGACCAGATGAGGCGCCATTATCCGAAATGGGCCACGTTTAACAGCGCATACATCAATGAGAACGTGCAGTTCGGTATCCATAACGCCGTCATCAGTGAGCCAAGTGAAGACAGTCTGATCGGGCTTTTCACCCATGTCAGTTTATCGCGTGACCCTCGCGCTCGGCGGAATATGGTCCCCGACGAGGTGAGGGAGACCTTGTCCCCCGACCCCGAGATCAATGCATTGGAGATAAAACGAGAGGCACTTAAGAATGGTCGGCATCGATATCAAGGTTAGGCAAACGAGCAACAAACCCGTGATCTCACGAGAAGAATCCGAGCAAACCGGTCACGACGAGATAAAGAACTCCAGGAGTCCTACCGTTCATTATACCTCTATAATCGGCCGACATGGGGCGTTGAAAGTGAATCAGGGGTGAAGAGGAACCCGTTCAGCCAGAGATCAAGCTCTAGATACACGAGCGTGCTCGCCTTGCAGAGCTCCGTTGCAATCGGCTAGAAACCACGACTTTCGAAGAGATGCAGGAACTGCGTTCATATGCCTACAACCCCATGGTCAATATTTGCCACAGACGAGAAACTACCAAACGCGTCGAACTTCAACAACGAGCTAAGCTTCAGCCACTGAGCCAACATGCCCGCCATGAACAAGAGTTCCCCTACTTATGCTGGCAACGCAGTCCACGGTGCATTGGTGACGTTCACCTTTCGTACGAGGAAAGAACATTTGAGTACGGTCGGCCGGCTACGAGGAACAGGCATTTCAACAACACTTGAAAGAGTTACATAGGCTCGGTCAGGACAGGCTGATATTCTGCGAGCATCCTTAATGCATTGAGGATGGCATCAAGCTCGTGGATGTTGATCACTTTCGGAACCATGTTCAAACAGTCCACGGAGTGCGGCTCTAGCTTAACACATAGCGGACTGCGTTCGGATAGGATCCGGCTTGTCCCGGAGGCTTGTATTGGTGTGCCCCCAAACTGGAATAACTTCGTGTGGAGGCCAGAAGACGGCTGGACTAAATTGATATTTGGGATATCTGATTCAGAGAAAGGGTGGCTCACTCATCAAGTGCTACGAAAACACCAGCAGCCACTTCGCTTCCCACGTTGTCGTGAAACATTGCTTCGTAATGAAATTTCAGAAAAGGATCCTGGCTGTTCAGTGTGTGGAGGCTGGGAAGCAATTGGCCCCACGCCACGTTCTGTTGACAAGACTGTTTCGTCTGTCGCTTCTTCCTCTGCCCCTTGATGCTTTTCATCATCCTTCTGCGCCAGGGTCTGCCGATGCGCCTTCTCCGCCTCCTCGTGCTTACCCTGCCTGTCGAGCATGTTGGCCAAGTTGTTCATGCTGTCGAGTGTTCGGGGATGATCTAGGCCTAACACTTTCCTGTATCCCGTAAGAGCCTGCCTCTGTAGTCTTTCTGCGTCATCTTTCTTTCCCTGACCGTTCAGGATAAGGGATAATGCATTCATGCTGTCGAGTGTGTCGGGATGCTGGAGGCCCAGCACCGTCTTCCTCAGTTCTAGTGTTTGTCGATGCATCGTCTCCGCCTCCTCGTACTTCCCCTGGCTGCTGAGCACCTCGGCCAGGTTGTTCATGCTGGTGAGTGTGGAGGGATGCTCCGGGCCGAGCGCCTTCTCCCATAGAGGTAATGCCTGCCGATGCATCGTCTCCGCCTGCTCGTACTTCCCCTGCCTGCTGAGCACCGAGGCTAGGTTGTTCATGCTAGTGAGTGTCAAGGGATGGTCCGCGCCGAGCGCCGTCTCCCATAGAGGCACTACCTGCCGATAAATCTCCTCCGCCTGCTCGCACTTCCCTTGGCTGCTGAGCACCGAGGCCAGGTTGTTCATGCTGCTGAGTGTGGAGAGATGCTCCGCGCCGAGCGCCTCCTCCCTCCGCGCGAGTGTCTGCCGATGCATCTCCTCCGCCTCCGCGTACTTCCCCTGGCTGTTGAGCACGTTGGCTAGGTTGTTCATGCTGGTGAGTGTGTTGAGATGCTCCGCGCCGAGCGCCTTCTTGCTCTGCTCCACCGTCTGCCGATGCATCGTCTCGGCCTCGGCGTACTTCCCCTGCTTGCTGAGCACCGAGGCCAGGTTATTCATGCTGATGAGGGTGGAGGGATGGTCCGCGCCGAGCGCCGTCTCCCATAGAGGCACTACCTGCCGATAAATCTCCTCCGCCTGCTCGTACTTCCCTTGGCTGCTGAGCACCGAGGCCAGGTTGCTCATGCTAGTAAGTGTCGAGGGATGGCCCGCGCCGAGCGCCTTCTTCCTCTGCTCCACCGTCTGCCAATGCATCGTCTCCGCCTCCGCGTACTTCCCCTGCCTGCTGAGCACTGAAGCCAGGCTGTTCATGCTGCCGAGGGTGTCGGGATGCTCCGCACCGAGCGCCTTCTTGCTCTGCTCCACCGTCTGCCGATGCATCGTCTCCGCCTCGGCGTACTTCCCCTGGCTGCTGAGCACCGAGGCCAGGTTATTCATGCTGATGAGTGTGGAGGGATGGTCCGCGCCGAGCGCCTTCTTATTCTGCTCCACCGTCTGCCAATGCATCGTCTCCGCCTCGGCGTACTTCCCCTGCCTGCTGAGCACCTCAGCTAGGTTGTTCATGCTGGCGAGGATGTCGGGATGCTCCGCTCCGAGCGCCTTCTTCCTCTGCTCCACCGTCTGCCAATGCATCGTCTCGGCCTCGGCGTACTTCCCCTGGCTGCTGAGCACCGAGGCCAGGTTATTCATGCTCGTGAGTGTGGAGGGATGGTCCGCTCCGAGCGCCTTCTTGCTCTGCTCCACCGTCTGCCAATGCATCGTCTCCGCCTCGGCGTACTTCCCCTGGCTGCTGAGCACCTCGGCTAGGTTGTTCATGCTGGTGAGGGTGAAGGGATGGTCCGCGCCAAGCGCCTTCTTGCTCTGCTCCACCGTCTGCCGATGCATCGTCTCGGCCTCGGCGTATTTCCCCTGGCTGCTGAGCACCGAGGCTAGGTTGTTCATGCTGGCGATTGTGTCGGGATGCTCCGCGCCGAACACCGTCAGCGCCAACCTCGCTGCCTGAGAGTCGAATGGTTCTGCATCGCGATACCTCCCGTGAATCGCATTCCCTTTCCCTGTACGATTCAAAACCGCCCATAATGCCTTCTTATCCTCGCACTGCCCCCCAAACGCCACGGCGGCCCGTGTATGGGGTAAGTAGCCGGCCCATGCTTGTCGTGTCTCGTGTGTTGGAAGGGGGAGTGTTTGCGCAAGCCCGGATATCGTGCGCGTGACTTGCTCGGCTTCCTCACCCTTTTCTCGGAGCCAGTTGCGCATAGACAGACTAACGAGACGATGGATATCAAACCTTGCCGACCCACCGTCGGTAACAGTCCGCTGTTGAATGAATGCGTACGCTGTTAATGTCCCAACCGCCTTGTCCCTCTTGATCTTACTTTTCGGCTGTGGGAGCAAAGAGATGGGAATGTCCTTCTCTGCTAGGTAGCTACAGAACCTAAGATATACTGCCGCGAGTTCATCGTCCCGCTCAATATGCCGGAACGAAATGAGCCATGTTGTGGCTACTGGGTTCTTAATCGTCTTATACCGATCTTGGTCTTCAAAGTCTTCGCTAAGAATCGTGACGATCTCTTGCTCAGTCGACTGGAAGTACTCGAGGTACCCTAATATTGTCACATTCGGGTTCTTAGCCATAAAGGCTGACGCCTGCCGGATCGCTAAGGGCAGGTAGGTAAGGTGCTGAAGCAACACTGCGGTACTGTACGGGTCGCCTATCTGACCCGGTTGGATGCTCTGGCCCAGTAGCTGGATAGACTCCAAGTAGTCTAGCGGGTCGAGCTTGAGTATGCCTTCCCGAGCCTCGCATCGGACGGCTGCCTGGTGATTTCGGGTCGTGAAAAGGATCGAACCGTTCTGGCTCCGGGGGAGATGCGACGCGAGCTGGTCGTCGCCAAACAGCAACGCTGGATCATCGGCATTATCAAGGATCAGAAGCCAGGGGTCGACATCGTTCCGGCTTAGGTGCGCCTTTACTAGGGCTTTCACGTCCGCCTTATTGTCGTCCACCCCGTGTATCTTAAGGGCCTGGCCGATTTCCCGGTACGCGTTCTCGAACATAGTCTTATCCACGGCTGGGACCCAGAAGACGGCGCAGTCGGGGTATTCCTTGCGGATACGGTACGCCGCCTCGACAGCGACCTGGGTCTTGCCAATACCGCCGAGACCCTCGACCACGGTCCTTTGGCAAGTGTCCGAGGCAGTTGGGGGAATCGTTTCGACAAGTGTTGCCAGCATGTCTTCGCGGCCGACGAAGAGTTTGCTCCTTTGGAATGGAACGAGAAAGGGGGGGTTCAGTTTCTCTACCTACGATGTTAGCTTTCATACTTTCGCTGTTGAATTGTATAACAGCCGTGGGCGGCGCGTGTAAATATTGGCCGTACGTACCTGGTTGGATCTTGCTAAGGAGTTCCCGCGCGAACACTGCTGCGTTCCCTGCTGCGTACGATCGCCAGGTGTCGTTCTTATGAGAGTCGGCGTAATCGGCGATACCTCGGATCACTAAGCAAGGTCTGCTCGCGTCGACACCCGCCGCCTCCGTGTCGATGCAAAGCACGCCATCATACTTCTCCCGGATCTGGTCACGACGCGCGCCATCCTGGATGGCCGTGTGGCCGACCGCGATTCTTCCTTGGTGGAAGATGAGTCGGCCGGCATCCTCTTCGGTTCTGGCTCGCCGTTGCATAAGCTCGCCGTGGTCGCAATCCGCGCACGCATCCTGCCCTGGACCCTTATGCGGGTGCGACGCCTGGAACAATCGGTCCTTGTCCAGACCGGGGAATGTGAACTTTCGCCCGTGGGTTGATTGAAGCAGGCGACTTCGATGGTCCGGAAATCTGTCCCGACCCATCTCGTGGTCCGATACCAGCTTGGGGAGTGCATTCAGGAGTATCCTGACCGGTCTGTCGAGGTGGGAGTTTTTAGAATCGTAGTATACGCATGCGGGTCCACCATCGCCAGGCCAGCCGACCACGACGTCGCCGAGATGCACATCTTTTCTAGGGTCGTCAGGCGGCTGTGCAAGCGGGATACCGCCGCCGACACCGACAAGCAGGGTCATACGGAGGTTCGGGAAGGTATTGAACATCGGCCCTGCCACGCGGCCTGCGTTAACATTGCCCGTCAGGCCGTGTGGGCAAGTAGCGATGACGACGTTATGGCCTCCCATTGTGCCATATGTGTAGACATTATCGTCATGCCTGGTGTCGTAATCAGGGGTCCCATGCTCCTCGTCGAGCATTAAACGTGAGGGCAGCAGCTCGAGTTTGGACGCGGGCGCAATCCACGCGACGTGGTAGTCTTCCCGCCGTAGTTTCTTCGGCATCGTACAGTAGTAAAGCCGAGGGCCGATAAAAACTCGTGAACGATAGATAACGTCGCAGTTGGTAGTTTAGTTTGGTAGGTCGTCGACGCGCCTCCGACGGTTACAGCTGACGCTCTCTCGAGATCTTAAGTCCACGAGCGCTGCGGGACGAGGCTGGCCTTCACCTCATTCCATCGTCGAATACAGCGTTACGCGACCAAACTGCCGCTGTGGCCGGCGTCGCTGCGAGGCAGACTGTATGTCTTGCTTTTTCGAGGCGTCGTGGTAGCGGCCTCAGCAGCCACCACGGCCAAGACGGTCAAGCCGACCATGGTTGATTGGGAGACATGGCTGGAACTGGGCCAGCTCGACCCAGGCAGACACGGCATCAACCCATGGGCAAAGTGCATTTTCTGTCTGCCTCGTGGGCTGGACCAGTTATGCGCTGCCCGATTGCGCAGGCGACGGGGCTGCGGGGGCCGAGGCGTCGACGCGTGACAAAATGAAAACACTCTTTAAGCACGCGCTCTGGGCGGTCATCGCCAGCGGCTGGGCGGCGAGGCGGCTGGGTACGGCACATTTCGTGGCTGGCAGCTGAATGTTCAGCGTTCAGCAGCGGCGGACATTGAACGTGCATATTTGCAACTGGAAATACCTGTCCCGCTTTACCTACAAATGCAGGTGGCCGCAGGCGACCTAGCCAGGGAACTAGCTGACGGTCAATGCGTGCGCTGGCTGGTTCCACGAGCCTATGTAGCCGCCTCTAGAGGCGGCGAACGGCAAGCCGAGAGCTTGAAGATCTTGATTAACGTACCGGCCAACTCATCATTGCACTATAAGGGAGCAAGGTGGTTTCCTTCTATCCCAATACCATACGAGTAAAGCAAGCCGGCAAGAAATGACAACAGGGTATTGCTAAACTAGAAGCGCATAAGGGTCACGAGCAGGCATTGAAATTTCTCTCTAAGAGATTACAGTCACTTATGTTCTTCATCCCTCACGAATCCTGGTTGCTCCCTTTAACCGGGGCATGTTACCTCCGTGTCCCACCTTGGTATTACAGCCCTACTCCCTTCTCATGCTCGCCTGGACATGATAGCCGGAGCGTGGTCCGCACGAGGGTCTTCCCACGGTGGCTGCTGCTATTCGCTAGCCATCAATAGGTGGGTAGCCCCGCCAGATCCTAACGCCATGGCAGATCTCTCTGGCAGTGAATCTGGGTGCCTAGCCATCGGCCCGCTTTCCATCCCTCGGAGCGTGGCACCCGGAATGATGCGGAGCAGCTCCCGAGCAAAGACCGCAGCCTGTCCTGCTGCGTACGGTTGCCAGACGTCGTCCTTATGCGCGTCGGCGTAGTCGGAGATGCCTCGAATCACTAAGCAGCGTCCGCTCGCATCGACGCCCGCCGCCTCCATCTCGATGCAGAGGGCGTCCTTACAGAGCTCTCGGATTTGGTCGCGGCGTTTGCCGTCCTTAATAATCGCGTTCCCTGTCGCGACTCGTCCTTGGTGGAAAAAGAATCCAGTGATGTCGTCCTCGGTTCGTGTAGGGCGCCGGACAAGCTCGTTGCGATCACATTGACCGCAATGGTTATTGTCCGTATCATGGGGCTGCGATGACCGGAACAGTAAGTCCTTGTCGAGACCGGGGAACGTGAACTTCCGCTTGTGCTTCGATTGGAGCAATCGATTCCGGTGATCTTGGAACCTGCTGCGATCCATCTGATGGTCCGATGCCAGCTTGGCGAGCGCATTCAAGAGCACGCGGGCAGGCCTATCGATGGTACCGCGCGGCTCGAATCGGCCATCCGTATGCCACTGTCCGGAGTCGTAGTAGACGCAAGCGGGGCCTCCGTCGCCGGGCCAGCCAACCACGACATCGCCGACATGGACATCTTCCGTCGGATCAAGAGAGGGATTGGCACGAGGGATGCCGCCGCCAATGCCAACGAGCAGGGCCATGCGGAGGCCAGAGAAGGTCTTAAACATGGGCCCTGCCACCCGGCCAGCGTTGACGTTGCCTGTCAAGCCTGCTGGGCAGGTGGCGATGACGACGTTGTGGCCTTCCATGGAACCAAAGGTGTAGATGTTGTCATCATGGCTTGTGTCGTAGTCGGGGGCTTCGTGCTCTTCGTCGAGCATCAAACGCGATGGCAGCAGCTCGAGACCGGACACGGGCGCGATCCACGCGACGTGGTAATCCGCACGCTGCAGCTTGGGTGCCATAATAAAGTTGGATTAGACTAGTGATTGGAATTGAAGTGGAGAATAGGATGTGATTTGCCTTCACGCGAGGGCAATGATAGAATTTGAGGTACAGGCTGACCCTATTACTACATGCTGGCAGTCACCGGTATATATATATGCCAAAGGGCGCGGCAGTAGCATCGATGCCGCACCCTGGCAGATCTTGTCTTTCGACCAGGATGGGCTGTTGGGCGGCGCAGTTCTGCTGCCCCGCTTGTTCAGGAGCAATCGAGCATGCGGGTGATTCGACAGGGCGGATTTGGCATCGATACACCCATCATGCACCTTTCTTTTCCGCTCGGTGTAGCCTCGAATCGTGAGTACTTCCTTGTGAGGACAGCGATGACAGGCTCGCATCAGGACGACCACTCACTGTCTCGAGGCCAAAGCAACCAGCTGACCCAGCGCGCAGCATCGATACGTATCCTGTTGGCAAGGCGCACTGCTGCGCTGTCCAATGGGAATCGCTAGCTGCTCTGGGCTATACCCAGCGCCTGTGGACGACGGGGCTGGGGGTGGTGCGAGGAAACGCCCGGCTACTGAGAGACCACTGCCGTGCTATCATCCGACATCGTTGCAAAGCTCCTCGGCCCAGCGCCCCTTCAGCCACAGCGCAGGATAATGATCATCTTCGGATTTGCCGCAGCAGACCACAGGCTCGCCGCACGTTAGTATGTGATCGGCAGTAACGCAACTACGCAGCTATCGTGGGCTGGGATCGACGCCTTCATTGGGGGATCGAGTACAATGAGCTCTGAGTACCGAAGACCTGAAGGTGGGTAACCCAACCATTCTCCCGTACGGATGGTGACGGAAATACCGTCCCATCGTCTTGCTGCCTGCTCGTTCCTTATTCTGCGCCCGAGATGCACATTCATGGCCTCGTACAACTTGTAGCCAATCCGTGATTCGCCGTAGTCAGGCCGCGGAGAATCTTGAGGAGCCTGTCAGCCCCACTAAGGGAATCGTCGCAGCCAGACATAACAAGGTGTTGTTCATTGGCAACGCGGCGTGCCATGAGGCAGCTTCTCATACGAGTATGCCCCCCGGCCCCCTGGGCAATTATCCCATACGGCCTGCCTCCGTGGTTTGCCTTGAGATGTGGCAGCCAGCCGCTCCGCCAGACACGGGGAGGGGCCGGTGGATTTGCGCCTGTCCAGTTATCAGCTCGTTCGCTTTTGGGACAACCCGCCATCCCCCTTTTCTCAACCACTCTCGCATACTCCATGCTGCCACCTACTTCTGGGACGTCAGTGGCTAGGTCGCTACACAGGTCGGACACAGCCTCCCAGTCCTGAATATTTAGTGCCGGTATCACCGTCTTAGGGCGCAAGTGCCCCGGTACCCAGCGTCTCTTGTCGCGGCGTGGCCACGGGCCCTACGCACGCCTAGTCCCTGTTGCACACTTACAGCACTCAGAGTCAGCAAGGTCTGGGAAATGCGCCTTTCTAGAGGGCGCTGGCTGTGTAATAACAGCTTCTATGACTCAGAGGAAACAAGAGGAACACGAGAGGAAAGGTCTATACCGAAAGGAAGCAGTGTAGAACACTGGCAACTACCCCATACCCCACGTGGGTGGATGAAGCATAAACCGTCGCTCTTCGAGAGCAACGCGCGGTACAGGACCGCCATCATGTGTTTTCACAGGTCCACAGTCGAGCTGGGGCGGTGGATTCACGCCGTTGGCCAGGACGACCGACCGCTTGAAGGACCTCCAAGGCCGTCACCATCGACGACCACACTAGATGACGGCACTACCAGCTCAGGGATATAAAACAACTTGGCAGGTCCTCTTCCCAGACCCTCTGGCTTCCAACCGAGATGCCTGTGGGACGCTCAAACAGGTTGTCCCTGAGTCACAGAACGCTCAGGCCGAGGCGTGCCAGAGCCATAAGCGACACCCGGCAATGGAGATCACGGTCAGAATGCCGGTTTCTGAAAAGCTACGTGGTGATACGCTCGGGAGAGACGCCTTTCGTGAACCCAGGACTATGCGGCGGTCCGTTAAGTACCCACAGTCGCGGAAGCTCCGGGTCTTCCGTCGCTATCGACGGGAAATTGCCAGCATCGATTTCTTGGCTCGAGCCCCCTCCCAGCAGCGTCTTGGTCTCCGGGTCCTTCGGGGTACCCAGTGCCGGGAAAGCGCCGCCTTGCGGTGATTTGTGTTCCTGGACGAAACAGAGAGCCGAAACGGCGAATAGTACGTATGCCTCACCCGTGCCACCGGGGAGTCTTTTGATGACTGTCGGCCGGCGGGGTGAACAAGGCCGTAGGACCAGGAAACCTTGCCCGCCTTTCATCGCGTCCATATCACGGCCGCATCTGATGCGTAAAGTAGGGGACCTGCCAGCTGACAGATCCTGCTCTTAATAGCCTATGTATGTCCACGGTATCCAGTTTAGCAGACTAGGTTATTGTCCCCCCCCGTGGTGGCACGCATCATCAAGTGCCGGGGACACGGAGAATGAAAATCGCTCTCGATTTTGACGCCCTAACTCCCCTCAAGTGGTGCTCACGGCGGGAATCGAACTCCGCTCTCCTGGGTAGTCGGACACCAGGTATCCAACCATGGACGCGTGTGCTAGGCCTCTGAGGTGCAGCAGGTGTGCCCGCCCCAGGCGTCAAAGTCTCGGACCGGTAACCCGCTACGAAAACGGAACCGAGAGATGCTACCATTTGATGAGGTGAAGCATGGGGTCAAAGTGATGTGAAGAAGGCGTGCCTCATTGCCAGGACTGGCAGCGAGGGGCAGCAGATATATTGTTCTATCTGCCGAATTAGGCCTCGTCTACCACGCAGGACCCTTCCAGTTCTGGACCCAGGATGCCATCCACGTATCACAGCCTTTCTTTCGTGGTCTTAGCGTTAGCATCGTTAGCCGAGAGCGGGTACAACCACAGCAGCAGACCCATCAGCGAGCAATATGCCGGAACCGCCAGCCATTGAGCCCCTGGTGGCCGTGAAGCGGCTCCAAGGCAGCGACTAAGACGTCTTTGTTAAAACGCAGTGAGTCGCCCCCCTATCCACACCTCTGTCCCGGCATGAAGGCGAGAACCCCGGGAAACGACGCAACCGCTGACCAGGGCTGTCTATCCAGTCCACTCTGGGCTCCGGTCAAAGGCGGACACTCCGTATTCGGCGGCTGCTTTGTCGGGCAGGCCATGGCGGAGGCGTAGGAGAGGTGCCGGCGGGGTTCGACGCGCACATGATGCAGTGCAACTTCCAGGCACTAGGGGACCCGGAGGCGCCGATTGCGTACAGCGTCGAGCGCGTCAGCGACGGCCGCTCCTTCGCGATACGGCTCGTACGCGCCGCCAAGGGGGACCCGCCGGCCCCGTCCTCTTCCTCACCACCTTCAGCTTCCAAAAGGGCGAGTCCGCCGGCGGACCCCAGCTGCGGTACGCGCCGCCTTTGCCGCCGGACGCCAACCCCCATGGCGCCGGCGACGCACCTGGCGACGCACCTTGCGGCGCTGGGCTTCCTCTCGGTCCTCATGTTCCTTTTCTCGGTCAACCTCTGCACGGGGCGGCCCATAGGTAACTTCGCCATTGCGACGACGCTTAACCACGCCACCTGGTTCCACAAGCCGGCCGCCCGCGCCGACGACTGGCTCGTTTGCGAGCGCGAGTCCTCGTGGGGCCGCCACGGCCGCGTCTTCGTCCACCAGCGCTTCTGGCGCCTCAGCGACGGCCGCCTCGTCCTCACTAGCACTTAGGAGGGCCTCGCCCGCCTTAAGCGCCCGAAGCTGTGATTTCCCTAGTAAGGGGAAGGTTGGGGATAATTTGTTGGCTCGGCACTTACCTTGATTGGCTTTGGCAGTGGTACTTATAGTCGGACTGAAAAGTCCTTTAACCTCAAATAGTAACGTTCTCTAGCCTAGTCATGTAAATGAATTTTGGCCTAGAGCATCACGTGTTCTTCTTTTCAACTCTCCTTATAAGGGCCATTTACAGACCATCTCTTAGCTCCGGCCGCCTCTACCCCCGGTTTCAGTCTTTCCATCTTAAGGTCATTCACATGAAAACTACGCCTCGTTAAAACGTCCTCCATACTTCAGCCTTGAGACGGTCTGCGTATAATATTAGGCCGACCTACGCTAAACTAAGCTTAAGTGGATAAGTCTACTTATGCTGGACTCTATTGTTGTTGAGGACTAGAGCCGCCTCCCTCCTTACCTTATCCCTCAGGAGGTAGCAAATACGCGCCCCAACAGATCTTTAAACTTACAGATTTTTCGACTAGCACTTCAGTAGCATAGATCCGCCAGCTATAAATTTACTGCCTTTTCCCCCTCTCTCTCAGCTGGCCCTCTCTTTTATAACATTTGCCTCTCTCATAACATCTCCCTCTCCTACTTGACGGGCGTTCGAGCCAATTCCTAGTGTTCACAAGTCTACTGTCTCCTCGCCAGCAACCCTCCTCACCTATTCAGTTACATTTACTCATGGTGGACCTAAATCCGATCACATTGGCGGTGATTGTGCTTCTCGGCGTCGTTTTCCCATACACAATAGTCATCATTACTTACGCGGCGATACATCGGGACCGTCGGGCAAAAGTCCAATCTCTCGAAGCCAATGACAATCGACCACCTCCCCACCGCCTAAAATACGGGCAACGCCAAAGTCCAGCCGTACAGGCTACATCTACCATTTAACTATGGAGCTGGATGATAATTTAATTCCGTATTGTGTTATTGCTATCATATTCGGGCCATGGCCTTTTATTTTAGCCCATTACAGTTGGTGCAAATTTTGGGAGAAACGCAAATCTCTAAAAGAAACCAACGACGACCCACCACCACCCTACAGCCCCGAAAACGAGCAAGACCAAAATCCACTCACACAGGCTGGATCTATTGTTTAACTATGGGGCTGGCTAAGAAAATGCATCTGTGATGCGTGGATGGCATCCTGGGTCCAGATCTGGAGGGGTCCTGCGTGGTAGACGAGGCCTAATTCGGCAGATAGAACAATATATCTGCTGCCCCTCGCTGCCAGTCCTGGCAGTGAGGCACGCCTTCTTCTATACATCACTTTGACCCCATGCTTCACCTCATTAAATGGTAGCATCTCTTTATTTGTTTTAAACGCTAAGACCCCATCGCCGATAACTGACGACTGTCACGATTCAAGGAACAAGGGATCTGGTGACGCCCTGAAGGTTCTATTGAGATGCGAAAACTACAGGTGAAGAGGAAAAGGAGAGGAACAGGCTCCTGCCAGTCACCGTTTGGCAGGAATATATCCAGCCAGCGGCGGTACGTACCACCGGCCAGTGGTCCATGCATTCCCATGCCCTTGTACCCGTGTACCCATGCCGTAACAACGACCATATCATCGTCAGGGCACTAATAGGAAAATCACCAGAGTGCGTGCGGCCGAAGTTCCGGTAGGCTAACCGTTCCCGGCGAGATCACCACCATCTTAACCATCTGGCCAATGAATATTTACTGTTCGGCCACTAGCACCACCAACGTTTAACGCGAATAACAGCCGAAGTTCCGGTAAGCTATTGACCTAAGTCAAGCGGTCTGCATCTAAATTTAGCTAGCGACTTAGCTATGTAAACCCTTCTACCTATAAACCTTTCCTTCATAAAAAAATCATCGTCATCGCCTTTTATAACGGTATCCCCCACACATGCCCGTCACGCGCAACGCACAATAAGACCCTAAAAGCGGATACGTTGACCCTTTTAAGGAAGACGATCCCGTAAACCCCACGAATAGAGCACCAACAGCTCAGACAGCGCCTTCTAAGCAAACTACGTCCTAAAAGGAAGCCGAAGATCAATTTTCCAATTTCATCCGAAAACCGTTAGCACTAATCATTACGTTGTTTTTCCGGCTCAAGGCCGACGACACCATGTATCCGCCTCTACCGCCTCCGCCGGCGGAAGGTGAACATGAATAGGACCAAAGTCAGGAAAATTCACAAGTGGAAGGCACGGTACTCTTAAACGACCTGCACGAATGGGTGCAAATAAGGAATCGATCGAGTACCTCGACCATCAAATACGTCAAAACAAGATCGAACAAGACAGTCGCCTCGATGCTCTGCGAAACGAGGTGGCTGGCGTGCGGTCGGGATTAGACGAGATCAAGGCCTTAATCATCGGACAAGGCAAGGGCAAGGGCCCACCTCGACCTCCTGTTGAGTACACGGATCCCCTTTGTCGACCATCTGTGGAATTCGTCGATCAGAGGCCAGCGTTTCGACCTGGACCCGGACCCGAGGAATACTACCGCATGGGCCTTGGTCAACATCGACAGGAACCTTATCTTGAAGAGCAACGACAGCAATTCCGACAAGATACACCTTATTCTAACCAAGCCAGCATTTTCTCAGCAGTCACCAGCAAGGTTAAGAAAGACGACATAGGCGTTTTTAACCCCTACTACCCTGATCCTCATGACTTGGGCACAGTCTCAAACGGCAAAGACACCATCTTCACGGACATCTTCGCTTTCGAGGAACGTATTAGAACTTCCCTTGAGGATGAAGACACCAGACAAACTCACGAGAAGCAGATCCTCAACATGTTCCAGACCTTGCTCGGTGGTGCAGCCCTTCAGTGGTGGAACACCGAGGTGTCCAGCCTGAGCAGGACGACTTGGAAGCGAGCCGGACTGCTCCATGTTTTGGCAAGGCTCCAGGACCGGTTTACCCCGGACCAGTCTATTTCCAGTCGCAAGTTCATGATAAGCAACCTCACACTCCATCACGTCGCTGAAAACGAGAACGCCATCACCCAATACATCGGCACCATGCTGCGATATGCCAGAGGTATGAACGCCTATCACCCAGACGCCAACACCTGGAGAGGAGTCATGGGCCAAATCTGGGCCAGCATGTCCGTTGAGATTCGCAAGTGCCTTAGACATCCCAGCAAGACGGATACCCTTGACAGCTACATGATGCAGGTTGAGGAGACGAAGTCGATTCTCCTGACCACAGCATAGGAGGCCCACCCCCACCTTACGCCAAGACCTGGGTACTGGGCTGGAAGAAGTGGACTGAACCGAGTTGAAAGAATAGAACGAAGTGATCGTCCAGCCTAGGACAGTCGCCCTTCCCGAGACAATCGATTCTCCGATAGACGTCAAGATCGATGGCAAGGCCGCTCTGATAGACGCGATGCCAGACAGTCAGGCAACAGATACAAGGAAGACGACAAGCGTCGCCCCTGCTCCAGAGACTACCGTCGAAGTGACGATCGTCAAGACCGGCAGGGTCGGGATAAACCCCGCGCTGATCACAACCAGCGTCGCGACCGAGCGTACCTTGCAGACGACGACAAGCAATTAGTCCATTCTGAGGAGTCCGGCCATGAGTCCTCTGCTTCCGACGTCTCAGCGGATGTCGACTCTGACCACGGCTACATGGCAACTGTCATAGATGCCTCGAAAGCTTGTCATCGTTGCCAACGTTCCTTCGAAAACCGCTTTGTCCTGAAAGCTCACTTACGTACTTGCAGACCTCCTGATCCGAACCACACGATCCGAACATCTAAGCCGAACAATGACCCCGTCCGACGACGATGTGGATATCGTGAAAAGATCTTTGGTACGAGGAATCGGCTGTTTGCACATCTTGGAGTGGGCTGCCCCGAACAGAAAGAGGAGGAAGAATATTATGAGACGGAAGCAACTTGCCTCGCAGATGACAAACCTGTTGTCGAGGTTGATATCAGCCCCGACGCTCCCGTCTGACACGCCCAGATAAACGAGACGGACGACAAGGACAAGTCCAAGTTGTCCAGCTACACCTATCTTCGCATCAAAGCTCGCGCCGCCCCGACGGAGGCAAGCGTTGAAGTCTGCTGCGATCCCGGTACTGGACGAACCATCATTGGCCAAAAGTTCCTTGACACCCTTGAACACACCACAGAGACCAAGCATGCAGTCATCGGCGGTGTCGGCAAGGGCAAGATCAAGACCTCAAGCTGGGCCAAGTTCAGTTTGTACTTGCCTGGCGTGGATACCAAGGGTCAAGCAGAGTTCGTCAAGTTTGACCTCGAAGGTTGGGTGGTCCCAGATCTGGGTCCCAACCTCCTGATTGGCAATGCACTCCTAGACGCACACAAGGCGGTCATCAACTACGTCTCCCACACTGTCGACTTCCAGGACTTGGGATTCCATTGCCCTTTCGAGGTCCGAATGACCACCAACCCTTGCAACAGACGTGTCACCAACCGACGCAAGACGATCCTCATGCCTGCCCAGACGGCATATCTGGCAGTTGACCACAAACCTCTACCTTCCGACAGAAGCTTCGTCTTCGAAGGCTCACATCAAGTCGCCGTCAGCAGCTTTGTCGACGCCAGGACTCCTCAAGTCATCGTCGCCACCAACATGACGGAAAAGCCTATTGTGGTCAACAAGAACGATAAGTTGGGCAACATCAAGGAGAACACCAACAGTGGCTATATCAAAAGCAACTGGAAGTCTGCTTTCACCTCCTTACTTACCGCGACCGCACTTACAACCGGCAGGGCTCACCCGAACGGTTTGGCTGACAATGACATGGACGTCTCGCCGTCTTCGGAGTTCGATGTCACCCCAACTATCGCAGCAGTGGCTGCAGACAGTAACTTCACCGTGACTGACATGACGAACCTTGCCAGCTCTGAGGCGCAAGGTCTTGGTACACCCATGACCGACGCTGCTTTCAATGTCATCAATGGTGGCCATGAGACAAACACTGCACCCATCCCGGACATCGGCCACAGCCCTGGTTCCGACCCTGACGCTGACCCTGAACCTGGAATCGACATCGACATCGACATGTCCAACGTCAGAGCTGGAGAAGGACATTCCTCCCTCGGTATCAAGAAGTCAGCCAACTTGCCGGAAGTCATCACGAGCTCCGGCACGCACATTTACGGGGCGGACCCAGCCATGGTCGCCAAATTCCGGTCCGTATGCGAGCAGTTTCCAACCTTGTGGGAAGACAAGGGTCCAGTTAAGGTCCCGGTGGAGGACCAAATGAAGATTCCCCTTGTGGAAGGCTGGCAGGATCACAAGTTGAACACCCGTCCATACCCTCTGAGCGCCAAGGATAAAGCTCAACTGGACGAAGTCTACGACTTGCTCCACGCTCAAGGCCGCATGGAATTTGTTACTCAGCCTACACCTTTCGCGCACCCGGTTTTCGTGGTCCGACGCATCTTTACTGAGGGCAAGGACTTAACCATGCAACAGAAGGGCCGTGTGGTTGTTGACTTACGACAGCTGAACAAAGTGGCAGTCCCTGACAGCTATCCATTGCCACTGCAAGGCGAAGTGATCGCAAGCCTTAAAGGAAAAACCCACGTCACGGTCGTCGATGCTACCGGCTTCTTTCATCAGTTCCTCGTTCACCCGGCATACAGAAACCGTTTTACCATGGTCAGCCATCGTGGCTTGGAACAGTCAAACGTCGCTATGATGGGCTTCAAGAACACTCCGGCCTACGTCCAACGCTTTATGGACCGGCTTTTGAAGAAGTACCCATTCTGTCGTGCCTTCATTGACGATATCGTCATCTTTTCCGACAGCGCTGAGGAACATCTTGAGCATTTGCGTGTCATTTTCAGGCTTTTTGTTAAGATGAACATTGCTCTGTCCCCCAAGAAGGCCTACGTCGGATACCCTTCGGTGGATCTTCTTGGCTTTCGTGTCGATGGCCTCGGCCTGTCCACGACGGACGAACGTCTTGAAGCTTTTGGCAAACTCACCTTTCCCCGACAGCTGAAGCCCCTTGAGTAATACCTTGGAGCGACTGGTTTCCTTCGACATCTCATTCCATACTACGCTCAACTCGTCGAGCCCCTACAGAAGCGCAAAACAGCCTTACTTGCAGAGGGGCGCAAGGCTAGACGAACGGAGAATATCAACAAACGCCAGGCCTTCGTCCGCAATGTCTACTACGAACCAACCGAACAAGAGACGGCCAGCTGGGAGGCGATCCAAAAGGCCTTGACAAGCCACCGAATGGTCCATCACCATGACCCCGACAAGCAACTGTTCCTCCAAGTCGATGGATCCTTGGAGCGAGGCTTCGGCGTCATGCTCTTCCACCTGGCGGACGGACAGGAATGGTCTCCTAGCAAGCCTGTCCCCTCGACTGCCGTCCGACCTGTGATGTTCTTGAGTAGATGCTTGTCATCTGCAGAGACCAGATATGGACCATCGGAGCTGGAGATGGCGGCCTTAGTGTGGGCCACGAAGCGCGCTCGCACCACTATCCAGTCCAGCAAGCTCCCAGTGGTCGTTCTGACGGATCATTCAGCTATTAAGGTCATCATGGACCAGACTTCCCTCAACACGTCGAGCATGGATCGGGCGAATAGGCGTTTGGTTAACGCTTCCATTTACTTATCCCAGTACGGATACCAAGTTTTCCACTTTGCTGGCAAACTGAACTTGGTCCCAGACGCCCTGTCTAGGCTGACCACCACTCCGGAGGCCAAGCCCGAGGATGTCGTCCTAGATAAGGTCTGGTGGACTATGTCTGCGGCCATCATGTCTGAGGAACAGCTCGACCAGTTCCGACAAGCCTATCAGGACGACGCGCGCCTTCGTCCTATCATGGAGCAGTTGCAGCAGCCTGGAAATATGGTCGACAAGGACGCCGAGCGACTTTCTCTCAGCCCGGCTATCTCTTCGAGGTCCGAAACGACCTGTTGTATCATTTGAGTCACCAGGGCACGCGCAGACTGTGTATTCCGCATGCCCTAGTCAAGGACATACTGTCTATGGCCCACGACGAAAAACACCATTTCGGCCAAAACCGCATGCTGAAGGATCTCGAAGGCCTGTCCATCCGCAACAAGACCAGAATGGTCAAACAGTATTTCCAGCATCGTCCGACGTGCCAACTCAATCAGACCAAGCGCGACCGGCCTGCTGGTGACTACCAACCCATCCGACACGATCCTGTCCCCATGAAGACGGTCGCCATCGACTTCATCGTCGGACTGCCCACGGTTCCATCGACCGGTTCGCCCTGGCAGCTGAGAAACGTCAAGGCCGACACGTTTGACCAGCTGATGACCATGTCATGTCCAGTCCCTAAGCGCACAGACTTGAATTCCTGGCAATGCCCAATACACCGCACAGAACTGGGAGTAAGCCATGGCTCAGACCTTGACCCTGGCTGATTGGGACATCCCTTCCGGAATCATCTCAGATCGAGACCGCAAGTTCACCTCTGGCTTCTGGAAAAGACTATGGTCTGCGCTTGGCACCAAGTTGTTGATGACAACGGCATACCATCCTCAGGCAGACGGCCTGTTTGAAAGAAAGAATCAAACCGTGGAGATCGCCATCCGGTATCACATATCTAACCATCCGGATCAGACCTAGACCGATCCGCTCCCGAGCTTGCAGTGGAACCTCAACAGCGCTCATGTAGAGTCCGTTAGAGCACCTGCCCATGAGCTGCTCTTTGGCTTCAAGTTGCCCGGACACTTGGAGGCAGTCGTGGACGCGGACGCACCACAGTTCAAGGAGATTCAGAATTTGAGGGATCACCTGCGCAAGGACGCCCAACTGGCCATGGACTTCGCAGCTGCCAAGGCAAAGATGGTGTATGACCGCAAGCACCAGTTGATTGAGTTCAGCCCTGGAGACAAGGTCTACCTGCGCCTCCATCGCGGATACCACTTGCCTGGCAGACCGTCCAAAACCTATTCGCAGCAGCGCTCCGGACCTTGGACCGTCCTGGAGCGCGTTGGTCGCCTTGCCTACCGACTTGACCTACCAGGAAGCAAGATCCATCCGGTGATCTCCGTGGCACAGTTGTCGCCGACACCGAAAGGTCGCGACCCCTTCAATCGCGACGCGCCACCCCCTAGCCCAGTGCAGGACGACCAGAACCAAGGCGCTGACGATGAGTATGAGATTGAAGCCTTGCTGCAGCATCGAAAGAGCGGCAGAGGTCCCGGACTTGAATACTTGGTCAAGTGGCTTTGTTACAACAACGAACATAACACCTGGCACCATGAGACCCTATTTGGGCAACGCTAGGCGTTTGATCGACGAGTATTGGAGCAGACGCGGTCATGGACCTGTGGTCACCATGGATTCTGGACCTGCGAAGCGCGGTCGCGTTCGACCTCGCAAAGTAAACGGAAGATGAGGAATCGAAGCATGACGGCATGGAGCAACTGAGACTGAAGACCACATGCTACTTTATTTGTAGTATATCCACTGAGGGCAGTGGGATTATCTTTTGAGCCCGGCATTTGATGCGTGGATGGCATCCTGGGTCCAGAACTGGAGGGGTCCTGCGTGGTGAACTAGCTGCCCCTCGCTGCCAGTTCTGGCAGCGAGGCACGCCTTCTTCTACACATCACTTTGACGCCATGCTTCACCTCGTCACCTTAACAAGAGATCAGATAAATGCTCCGTCGCTACAGAAGCAAAACGGTTCTAAAAAGAATTATAGATATCAGAAATAGGAATCATAGAGCTCTCAGAATTATAGCAACCCACAGGGGAAAGAATTGCTGAGTTCTTAGAGGACGTACAATCGGTTGAATGAATTGGCTTATTCACTCCTCCATACCACGCGTGGATATGACATTAAGCTATCTGGCGCGCCAGGCGTCTAGTGTAGTAAACGAGGATTGGGTATCTGGATGCTCTGCCCCGAGGACTCTATTGCGTGCTTGTGCACACTCATCCATCAAGCCAAGAGCCTCAGTAGTAAGGCCTTGCGACATCCAGGTGTGGGCAAGGTTGGCCATGCTGGTCAGCGTGTCGGGATGGTCCTCTCCCAACACCGTCAAGCTCGTCTCCATCACCCGCACCTCCAGCGACTCGGCCTCTTTCCATCGGCCTTGGTTCCAATACGTCGACGCCAGGTTGGCCATGCTGGTCAGCGTGTCGGGATGATCCTCTCCTAACACCGTCAAGCTCGTCTCCATCACCCGCACCTCCAGCGACTCGGCCTCCTTCCATCGGCCTTGGTTCCTGTACGTCGACGCCAGGTTGGCCATGCTGCTCAGCGTGTCGGGATGGTCCTCTCCTAACACCGTCAAGCTCGTCTCCATCACCCGCACGTCTAGCGACTCGGCCTCCTTCCATCGGCCTTGGTTCCTGTACGTCGCTGCCAGGTTGGCCATGCTGGTCAGCGTCGAGGGATGGTCCTCTCCCAACACCGTCAAGCTCGTCTCCATCACCCGCACGTCTAGCGACTCGGCCTCCTTCCATCGGCCTTGGTTCCTGTACGTCGCTGCCAGGTTGGCCATGCTGGTCAGCGTGTCGGGATGGTCCTCTCCTAACACCGTCTTTCTCGTCTCCATCACCCGCACCTCCAGCGACTCGGCCTCCTTCCATCGGCCTTGGTTCCAATACGTCGACGCCAGGTTGGCCATGCTGGTCAGCGTGTCGGGATGGTCCTCTCCTAACACCGTCAAGCTCGTCTCCATCACCCGCACCTCCAGCGACTCGGCCTCCTTCCATCGGCCTTGGTTCCTGTACGTCGACGCCAGGTTGGCCATGCTGCTCAGCGTGTCGGGATGGTCCTCTCCTAACACCGTCTTTCTCGTCTCCATCACCCGCACCTCCAGCGACTCGGCCTCCTTCCATCGGCCTTGGTTCCTGTACGTCGACGCCAGGTTGGCCATGCTGGTCAGCGTGTTGGGATGGTCCTCTCCCAACACCATCGAGCTCGTCTCCATCACCCGCACCTCTAGCGACTCGGCCTCCTTCCATCGGCCTTGGTTCCAATACGTCGACGCCAGGTTGGCCATGCTGGTCAGCGTGTCGGGATGGTCCTCTCCCAACACCATCGAGCTCGTCTCCATCACCCGCACAAACAGCGACTCGGCCTCCTTCCATCGGCCTTGGTTCCAATACGTCGACGCCAGGTTGGCCATGCTGGTCAGCGTGTTGGGATGGTCCTCTCCCAACACCGTCTTTCTCGTCTCCATCACCCGCACCTCCAGCGACTCGGCCTCCTTCCATCGGCCTTGGTACCTGTACGTCGACGCCAGGTTGGCCATGCTGCTCAGCGTGTTGGGATGGTCCTCTCCCAACACCGTCGAGCTCGTCTCCATCACCCGCACGTCTAGCGACTCGGCCTCCTTCCATCGGCCTTGGTTCCTGTACGTCGACGCCAGGTTGGCCATGCTGCTCAGCGTGTCGGGATGGTCCTCTCCTAACACCGTCTTTCTCGTCTCCATCACCCGCACCTCCAGCGACTCGGCCTCCTTCTATCGGCCTTGGTTCCTGTACGTCGCTGCCAGGTTACCGAGGCTGGCCAGTGTCGAGGGATCATCTGCCTCAAAGACTTCCGTTTTAATCTTTTCTGCTCGCACTAGGAACAACTCCGCCTGCTTCCATTTGCCTTCCAAGTTAAAAAGTCCAGCGACATTGTGGAGGAGAGACGCTTCTGCCTTTTTTTCCTCCTCGGACTGTCGACCGGCCTGCTCGAGGACCTTCTGCGCGTGCGGAAGGTAGGCGCGGCATTGCGCTTGGTTCTTAAATTCCCCGCCAAATGGGTAGCAGTGCGATACCGTGCAAAGCGCCTGGCCGGCAAACTCGTTCATCGTGCCCTTATCCACGAGCCATTTCCGTGTAATTAGCTGAACTAGACGGTGCATATCGACACCTCGGCTCTTCTCCTCCGTCACGAGCGAAAAGGCTTTAAGGACGCCTAATGCTTTAATGATGGGCCCGGCTCCTTGTTGCACTGTGTCCGGCCGCTGCTTAGCGAAATCCTTTAAAAAGGCCTGGGGGATAGCCTGCCGGTCGAACAGACTCATCAGGGAGAGCAGCTCGCCTGCAAACGGGGTCTGACGCTGGATCTGCTCGAATGAAAGAACCCACGTCGCTGCGACAGCCTGAGGCATACCCGAGTCCCGCCCAACCGGCTCGAACTCTTCACTGAGCCGCTCGATGAGACTCTGGTCGCCTTCGTCTAGAAGTCGCAGATAGCTGTTAACATCTATACTCTCCTGCTCTATAAAAGCGGCCGCCTGAATAAGCGCCAGTGGGAGGTGCTCCAGTCGAGAAGAGAGCATCGCCAGCTCGTCCGCTATCGCCTCGCCGTCGCTTAGGTACGGACGAAGGAGCTGATCGGATTCGTTATCGTCCATCGCCTTGATCTCGATCGGCGGCTTCCCCTTCGTAAACTTCACGCCTACTTGCTTGTTCCGGGTCGTGACGAGGATCGATCCATGGGCGCACTCCGGTAAGTAGCGCCCTAGTAGCTGATTCTGGCTGACATCGACCTTACCAGGCTGTGGCCCTGGGAAGAAGACATCGGCGTCGTCGGCATTGTCGATTATCATCACCCAATCGCCGTGCTCTTTCCTCTCGAGCCACCCCTTTACAAGCGACGGCACATCGGCCTTGGGGTCGTCATAGCCGGGGACTTCACACTCTCTCGCAATCGAGTCGAAGGACTCGCGGAATCGTGCGGCTGTGCCGCCGTGGACCCAGAAGACGGATATGTCCGGATGCTCCTCCCGGAGCCGGTACGCATACTCGAGCGCGATCTGCGTTTTCCTGGTACCGATCAGCAGGAAGCTTCGTGTGCCCGGTTCGAAGGCTAACCTACCCAATGCCACCCAGGCCAAACAACGCCACGCGTGCTTGCGACTGCGCCTTATACGGCTGCCGTTGTAGCGCTTCTAGGGCAGCCGCTCGACCAACAAAATTATCGTTCTTCGTATATGGCACCAGAACTGCCAGTGGGTCAGAATCGCCGTATCCGAAATAGCATCCCTCATTTACTTACACCATGGACCGGTAGGCTCGTCCCGCGCAGATTGTGGGCCTACATTATTTAGTACATACAATTCCTAGCCTACACGAACCCCCCGGCGGAACATCACGTACCTGGGAGCGAAGGGACCCAAAAGTCGAGAAACGCCTTCGCGCACGCCGCCGCCGTCGCCGCCGCGTACGGCTGCCACGCCTTGCTCTTGTGGCTGTCGGCGTAGTCGCAAGCGGCCTTGATCACCACGCACGGGAAGCTGTCCCACACCCCGGCGCTCTCCATCTCGAAGCCGATGACGCCGGCCTGCTGCGCGATCCTGTCGCGGTGCTCGCCCGACTTGAGCACCGTGTCGCCGGACGCGATCAGGCCGAAGTGCACGGCGGGCTGGGAGTTGGCCTGCTTGAGGCGGTCTCGGGGTATGAGCGGGCCATTGCAGCCGCAATCGGCGCACGACTTTCTGTCGTCGATGTGTCGATACGCTCCATCGAACAAGGTATCTTGCGCGAGCCCAAGATAAGTAGCACAGAGGTCCGGCTCCTTCTGGATATCGTTCAAGTAGTCGGCTAGTTTCTTCTGGAGTAGTTTCCGATCCCGGCGTCCGCTAAGCTTAGCTAGCAAACTGCGGATTTCCGTGTTAGGGCGCCCAAGTGAGTCCAGGAGAGTGTCTTTGCGTTCGAATCGGTCGGGGAACTGCCGCCCTAAGTCGTACTGAACGACGCCGCTGCTGACAATCACGTCACCTAGGACCCTCTCGTCGCCTTCCGAGCTCGATGGAACGACCCCGCAGATACCCACCACCAGGGCCAGCCTGATGTTGGGGAAACTGTTCCGACAGTTGGCGGCGACGGCGGCCGCCTTCGCTTTGCCCATGCCGGGCATGTGGGCGAGGACGACGTTGTGCCGGCCGATGACGCCGGTGGAGTAGGCGTTGGGGTCGCCGGGCGCCTTGTCGTACGGCGGGCCGTCCTCGTCCCAGCAGCGGTCGAACAGGGCGTCGACAGCGTTGGCCTCGAGGGTCAGCGCGCAGATGACGGCGACCCCGAACTGCTCGCGTGAGGCAGGCCGTCGGGGCTGGCCTCGAACCGCCAGGCAGCTAATTGAAGCCGAGTAATTAGACGCCATGGCGGGTTGTTCTTGATGCTTTTGATTTGCTCTCCATCGAAACACACCTGGCATGCTTTGAAGAACCAAAAGCCACCGCTATGGTACGGCTTTTGAAGTCCTTGGAGAGAAGATTGTAGCGGCAGCTATGTTGGGCTTTGGCTGCAGGCCTCCGCGCGACACTGCCATAAGCAGCTGCACTAATCTGTTGGCTTACACCATGCCCCATAGCATGTGCCCCGTATATAGCGTATCATATGCAACACGAGGTACTGCCCTAAAGGTTTAGTGTAGTCTTGGCTACATTTAGGAGTGAAATACCTACGTCCATAGATGCCTCTCTTCCTGCGGCACAGGTGGCTACAAAGGTGGTCAGACGATCTACGCCACCTCAGAATTGCTGGCTCGTGAAGCCTGCATCAATCCAATAACAGATCACAGCAGAGCGCAGGGTGACTGATGTGTGGATGTAAGAGAAACCACATTAGATTGAGGTGCATTATATTCATCAGGAGGGGTAGATAACCCCCCCCTCTTTCCAGGATAACGCTAGTGTAGACAGTTAGATTCTGCAGTCTACGCCACTACGTGGCGAGACCCTTCGGAAGACATCTCTCTTTACTACACCCCAGTTCACACCATATCACTGGCCTTGGAACTTCTGGTGCCCTGCCTCTTCTTCGGGCGCGGATCGTGACAGATAGCCACTGAAGCCATATCCGCCGCGTCTTATTCGACCCTTACTGTCAGGTAAATCGCCCTCCCAGAGCTGAAATAGCGGTGTTCTTGGCGGCGCAGGTTAGGCTCGGGGCGAGCGAGGCTGATCGAATCGACGAGCCGTTCCGTCCCCTCTCTAGCGCGAAGCCACTTCTTCACAGAGGTTTCCCTTCTGTGCCACTAAAAGAAACTTCGCATCATCTCTTAATGGCCGTTTACTACAGGTGATTGGGGTGGAATTCATGTCAGCGCCCACTGCCCGGACCACGGGACCATCGAACCGCCCTTACACCAGCTGCGGGCGACTCGCAAGGCAGAATTCTGCAGCCAGAGTCGCACTTGAGGCCATTCGTTATTCTTCACTGGGGATAACTATTTTTCTGTTTATATGGCGACCGCTCGGGGTACATGTCACGGTTCAATGAACAAGGGATCTGTTGACGCCCTGAAGGTTCTATTGAGATGTGAAAACTACAGGTGAAGAGGAAAAGAAGAGGAACAGGCTCCTCTCAGTCACCGTTTGGCAGGAATATATCCAGCCAGCCGCGGTACGTACCGCTGGCCACTAGTCCATGCGTTCCCATGCCCTTGTACCTATGTACCCATGCCGTAACAGTACACGTGCCATTACTGCTACAATATCTATCAAAGCCATTTTAAACTTCTCACATATTTTATCTTTGTCACGGCCCAAGGAACGAGTGATCTGACGATGCCCTAAAAGTTCTATTGAGGTGCTGATGAGTCGTTGACTGGGGTAGTAGCAGAAGAGAGTGACGTATTAGTGAGGCTTGCCACGAAGTGGCCGGTGGGGCAGGAATCTACCTATAGTACGATCCAGGTGGGGTGATAGGACCACACCAAATAGGATAACGCACTCCAGTATCATGAGCTACCTACCCTGACCACGCATCAGGTTGTAACCGTTCGGTAGGTCAAGGGCAGTGAACCACTTGGCCCTGCCTAGCTTGTCTCGTAGTTCACTGATTAAGGGTAAGGGGTAACAGTTCTTGATCGTGATTTCGTTGAGCTTCCGGTAATCGACACACAGTCGCCATTTCTTCCTTCCGTCCTTGTCGATCTTCTTTGGGACGAACAGGATGGGTATCCTGCTGGTGATGTCGATGGCCTGATGTTGCCTTTCTCGAGGTTTTCCTTGAGGTACTCGCGGAGTGCTTCTTCATGTTCCGGGTTGAAGCAGTAAATTGGCATGAACTGGGGTTCCTTACCTTCTTTTAAGGGTATCTCGTGATCCCACCTGCTGTGCTCTGGTATTCCCGTAGACAGCTTTCCGCTGAACAGGTCGCCGAATTCTCTGTACGTGTCTAGTATTTCGTACTTCTCGATCGGCTCGACTTCCTTAGCTTCCTGTATTCTTAGGAACGCTCTAAGGGTCATAGGCTTGCTTGAGGGTCGGTGTCGTTGACGCTTCTCAGAGGCTAAGTCTCTTCCTGGTGTATCCTACTGAAGTTGGCCTGTTCTCCAGTTGACTCTGGGATTGCTCTCCCGCAACCAGGGTATCCCCAATATCATATCGTATCCTGATATGTCTGCGATGTCGCACTCGAGTCGCTCCTTCCGATCCTGGATCGTCACTGAGAGGGGCGCAGTCTCCCGTAATACGAGTCCATCGTCGTACTGGAAAGCATCTCCATCAGCAGCGCTGAGTCGGTATGGGGCGTCTTTCTGCCTCCATGGTATCTTGAGCCTGTTGACGATTCTTGGAGAAGTAATTTCCTTGCGCTCCGCTGTCTAGGAGTGCTCGTACTTCGTATCCCATGATCTGTACTGATAGTATCAAGGGGTCGTATCGGTCGTGAGGGTCTTCGTTGCCCATCACTCGTAGGGACCTGTTGTCCTGTAGAGCCGGTTGTAGCCCTATTACAGCCGGCGACGGGCGTTTCCCGCCTTCTTCTCGAGCCATCTTCGAGCGGCTCTGTTTTGCCGGGCTGCTTCTCGGTCCATCTATCTAGCGTACTTCCTGGGGTGTCCGGTAAATTCTCGAGATGTGGGGTCGTCATCTTGAGAGGACTCCTCGTCACTGTTTTCCTCGCTCGGGAGGTCTTTCCGTTTGGAGCTGTGAGGGACATCGTCGGGGCTCTGGGTTCTTCCGAAGCTTGCTAGTCTCGTCCCGTCGTGGGTGTGAGCAGTGATTTTTGCTCTCGGATCTTCTCCTCGTGGAGGAGTTTGAGCTTCATCCAGGCCGCAATCTTTTCGGGCGCGTGGATCTGGCATTCATTGGTGTGGTATTGGTGCCATATCTTCTTGTCAGCTACACATTCACGAGGGTACTGGGGCGTTGCCTAGAGCACGACGCAGCGATCTTGCACTACAGAGGTGACAGTGGCCCTTTTAGTCTCGCTGCGTAGGTAGACGCGGATCATGGGTTCTCCACAGCATGGTCGCATCGGGAAGACCTGGTGTTGGATTTTCTCGGGGAGATGCTGAAGACAGGTGTTGTAGATGCAGGATATCCATGCAAGATGGTGGTGTCCTCGTGCATCTGGGTGGCTATCGACATGGTCTCCGGCCATTTTCTGCTCGAGTGGTTTCCCGTTTTTCTGGTTGCTGCAAAAGATCTTTTCGATCGTGCTGAGGTCGCTGGTGGTCTCGCCGACAAAGAGGATCCATCCCTCTTAGTCGAGACTTCGATGCCAGAGGCTCTGAAGTGTGAGGGTCTCGTGGTCGATTCCTTCGAGTTCCTCATTGCTGGGCAGCTCTGTCCATTTGGGGAACATCTTCCTCATGGGGTCGCTGGACGGAGTTCCCTTTTGGATCATCGCGAGTCGTCTGTTGCCTCTGCATTGCTTGGGGTACCATACGACACTGTCTTTGTCAGACTGATGTGTGGTGTAAGCGTCGTCGTAGTAAGCCGTCCAGCTGAGGAGTTCGTGGGGTACACTGGGGGTACTCGTGGATTTTCCCACTCCATCTAGTGCCGTCGTTCCTCGGTGGATGGCGTTGGTACATCTCTCTGGGACTGGCTTCCATTGCCGTGGCTTCTTGGGTTCAGTGCAGAAGCGTGCAGGGTGTCCCTTCTTTCCACAGTTGTAGCATTCGCCGTCGAACTTGGGCTTGCTATGGTGGGTAGCGTCAAGGTCCATTGGTCCTGCGGGGTTGCCGTAGGATGTCTTATTTCTCCATCCATCGTTGTTGCCTCGGAAAGGTTGGTTAGACTGTCGCTTCTTTCCAGAGTTAGCGATCATGGGTCTGTGGACAGGCCGCTGGCCCTTGCGCTCCATCTTTCTCTCGTAGAGTCGGTTGTCGATGCGCACCACGAGCTCAATCTACTCGGAGAGCTCGCTGGGGCGATCCATTCTGGCGACTTCGTCCTTTATGTCTTCCTTGAGGCCTTGGTAGAGCTGGGTGATGTAGGCGTCGTCGTCCCAATCCAACTTGGAGATAATCTATCGGAATCCCGCGGCGTACGTGGCGGCTGATCCCTTTTGCTGGTGCTTCATGAGCTGTCGTTCGGCCGTGCGGACTTCGTCAGGGCTTCCAAAGGTGCCCTTGAGCTTGGCTTCGAACGTTTCGTAGCTCTGGAAGGTCTCTCTCGTGTTGTACTCCTGGGCTTCTTCTTCTTTGGTCAACCCTTACCTGCTGCGGCTGCTCTCCCGCCCAGCGACATGACAAAGTTCGTCTAGGGGGTCGGCAAAAATATGTATCAAGACTGCATATCCCGCCAGAAATGATGATATGAAACATCGCTTGGTCTTACTTCTGTGGGCCTGTTTACATGTGGTTCGGCTGCCTGCTTTGGCATCCGTAGCTAAAGTGGCAGACCGTACGGCGAGTTGAAATAATATGGACAACTGCTTCACCCTCGGGACCGATGATTTGATCAAGGACACGTAATGTTGTGATCGATACTTTTCTAGAACTGAAAATATAGAGGAATTCCTTCCGCTACCTACGTCGAGGGCCGCGATAAGTTTCGGGCGGGCTTGAATCCTCATTATAGAGCCCCTCCTTGAAATTCAATCGGTGAGAAAATAGTAACTGCGGCACTCGTAACTTTCGGCCTCAACGGAGTGCAGACATGGTATTAAATTGTTCGCATTCTTCTAGCAAAAGCAAATAACATCGGCAGTGCTCTAACCCATTTTATCATGTCGCCACGATTCCCTCGTCAAAACGGCTTCGTGACTTGCGTGTCGAATCGGCAGGCTATGCTTTCCAGATGGCATTTTCGATGCTGGAAATATCGGTCTTGTGGCACTCATAACTAATCTCCAGCTTTGAATCGAGAACCAGCTCATGGGTTGCAGAAAATCTCCCATAAGAAGCCAGGTCGTGCGGTGCCGTATTCAAGCTGAACTCCTGTATACGTCTCGACGGTAGAGCAAGCAAGCTGGAGCCGATACGATTGAAAGCAATCGCGCTGCTCTTTTCACGGTCGTTGTGCCACTTTAGTACTGCGTCACCAGGCCGTACGATGAGCCACAAGGGCTTACTGGGTTTAGCCACATCCATGACGACGTTGAAATCTGTGTTGAAGAGCTCTTGTCTGGGCGTCTTCTTGCCTCGTCGCTGCAGAAACAATTGGCCAATCTCGTAGACAAACCGGGGCGGGTCGTACTTCTTGCCCCACTCGCTGTACGTATGCGCATCCTGAGGCTCGGTTTGAAGTGCTCGATCTCGAAGATGCGTAAATCTTCAACGTCGGGGCCCATTCCACCAAGGCTGTCAATCTCTTCACTGATGTACTTTGCCGTGCCTCCGATCCGGACCACGTAATCGACGTAGCATTGAGGGAAGGTGTGGTCACAGAAAAGAGTGCAGTCTCTTAGGTTAGCCAGAGTATCGAGCTTGGAAAGAATGGCCCATTGGGCAAAATCACGGAAGTCGAGCCGTCGAAGGAAACATTCGTAGCCGTAGTTTGTCAGCGCAGGAGTCGAGGCAAAACTGCCTGCAGGTAGCGCGAGATCTGTATAGTCCCAAGCCGCCGTCGTTGGGCCCTCTTTCGGAACTGAGGCCGTGACATGTCGATTCGTGGCGGTATCTTCATGAGAGGAAGTGACCACAACGTTGGTGGAGTCGGCAGCAGTCGCAAGACGAGCGTTAATGTTGACTATGTGATGCTCCAGCAATTCGAAACGTGGGTTAAAGGTTTGCGCGAGCTCTTCACGAAAGCGCTCCATCATGTCCCTGACGGTCTGCTCATGTTTTCCGCTACTACTTGATTGTCGCCGGTTTGGCCATCTCGGGCTCCTCTCGAGTGTTGTATAGCAGTACTTTGCCGCAGGAATACGATGGAACTGTCATTTGACGCGTCATCTTCGACCTTTGGCATCTTGCGCTTTCTGTCTTCCATAATGACATTTGGCGGCAGAAAGAAAGATGGTTCCATGGACACAAGGGGGAAAGTTGATGTCGACCACCGTATGGCGGCCCAGGATAGGTGGTTTCTTGGAAACAGCAAATATTGAATGGAAATTTTATTCGAGTGGGATACCGGACACGACGGGAACTTGAGTGGCTTCGAAATGGGAAAGAACGGCCAACTGCGTCGGGGAAATGGCAGAAGCAGACGGTCGAACATCTGCGGGAGGGAAAAACAATAACTCAGGTTGCAGGTCACGCTGCCTATTTGTGGGATATGAATCATCCGGCCAATATTAGGGGAGGGAGTAGTGAACACTCGAGAAATTACCCCAGGCAGGGCCCTAGGTAGTTTCGGAGCAGGCATCGATATTGGTACCTGTACCTTGTGGAAAGTCTGGAAATCGCCTGGGTTGACTTTGCTAGATCCGAACGTCGAAAGTATTAATCCATTAAGCGAGTTGTTGTGAAAATAGCACATCTGCCCTCCCTTACCGTCCCCCTTACAAGATGATGGAACAACCGCTGAGCGGGCTGGGAAGCAGCTATGTGTATTCTAGCTGTCTGAGGTGTGTTTTGGGATATCAAACTAGGTGTTCGTGTAGATTGCAGCGGCGTCCAGCAGCACTTAAAAATGCCATGTCCTTCGACAGAAAATTAATACAGGATATTCGTAACAGCAATTGTAGGATAATTGGAAGAACAGGGATATGCGGCACTTTGAATATAGGCAGCTCCATGAGAAGCATTGTGTTGCCAGGAACTACGGCGATATGATGCGACGATGGCTTTTTTTCTCTACCGACTGCCTTGGTATTCGGCTAAGGCAGCCGCTACCTATGAGTAACGGGAGTTTTGGGGAATTAATACACCCATCCATAAACTATGATAAACCATGTGAACAAGATCGTATGAGACTTGTTTCAACGAACCGTCGTTGACTTTGGCACGGGTTTGAGTGCTTCGTCGAGGATCACTATGGCATTATGTGATGTTGCCATGAGTACCACGCCCTTTTGGACCTGCCCACGAACCCAGACTCCACCACTAAATGCCAGGCGCCAGGCAGATGGATAGATGGATGGCAGGTTTGGTTTCCACTACCAATATTGTCACAGGCAACAAGATACCGTCACGTGTGCCACTCGGAGCGTGGGGCCTCACCGGCGCGTCTTGCCGAAGCCGACACAAGTACAATTTGGTGGATCGGGGTTTCCGTGTGACGGAGCGTTGGTGAGAGGAGTGCGAGGACAAAATTGGTCAGTGAGCCTGAGAAATGTGTGCGTCTTCGAGTTGTCGTTGATTGAAAGCCCAAGCGAGCGCTGGGATGGAGCGACGATTGTCATGACGATGGTGGGTCTGGGCAAGCTCCGCTGTTCGGCTTGACGGCGCGACGAGCCTAGGCCGTTCCACTGGTCGGGGAAATGCACGGGCATTCTGGCACGGGCCGGGTCGCAGTCATATGAGCGGACTTGAGCGATGGTACGGCAAACGCAAGAGCTTGCAAGGGGATGGGCAGATGGACAGTCGGGGCAACTCCGCAGTCCCCTCTCCAATTCGGGTCCTCCACAACTCCTTCCCCAGGCATGGAGGGGAAGCCTAGCCTCCTAGCCTCCTAGCCTCCAGCTCCATACCCACCCCGTCACGCGTTCCTCGGCGCGCCACGACACGGCCAGCGTGACGAGGGCCAAAAGCCGAGGGCCAAAAGCCGTGGGCCGAGAAAGCCGAGCCAGGAAAAGGGCCGATACAGCCCACGGCCGCTCAATCTGCCCCATGGTGGCGCTCGAACGAGAGTAGGCCAGCCGCCCGTATGATGGATGGGGTTGTGAGATGCCCGCGCATGTCCCCGGTGCCATTGGAAAACCGGGAAAAGTTCGGATGACGTCTGCAAGTCGGAATGTTGCCCCCGGCCCTGGAGGCTCCAACCCCCTCTCCAAGGTTCCCCGCTTTCTGTCCGCTGGCGCTTCCCCGCACTCCCCCAAAAGCGAAAGGGTTGGCTTACCCTATTAGGCCCCAGACCGCCTGCCCAGCTTTTACATGAGGATGCTGTTGGGTACAGACATCACGGCCAGCCCGTTCCAGTCGGAGTCGGTGAAGGACGACGGGATTTCCCAGGGTTTGTTCAAGGGACGGGACTGGATTTCTGTGAGAGTGTCCACGTTGCCGTAGATTGACCCAGGCAAACGGCTACCACGTCCGCTTCCTCGGCTTCCGTGGCTCAGGGGAAGCCAGTCCCGCAGCCAGCAAACGGCGCGACCTTTACTCGACCGATCAGTCTGTTCCTGACTTACAAACGTACCATGGTACCCCCTTGGGGCGCTTCGTGCAGGCATCCCCCGGGGGGCTCGCGTCGCTTGCTCAAGACGGGCGGACGCCCTTGCACACATGTCGATCGGCACGTTGTTCATTTCAATGATTCATGGGCATCGCAGCCGGGCCAGGCCCCCGCCAAGTCCGCTCGCACACGCGCGACTTGCCGTCAATGCCAGGCCGCCGGGAATCTGCCAACCAGGCGAAACCCCGGCTACGCTCTCCCGAAAGAGACCGGGCCTGCACTGGTGAGCAAGCGAACGGCAAAGGACGAACGCTTGTCCGCGTCTGTCGGGTACCGAATCAAAGAAAGGCCAATGACGGGAGCCGGATGACAGCCAGTCAGGCGAGATGCTTCGGGAGGCCAAGCGAGAGGGGGGAAAAGAAACTGGATTTGAACAAGCAGCGAAGTGGAGGGAGGGAGGGGCGGGCGTGGCAGCATGTCACGGCCAGCCTGGATCCAGAGCAGCGGCTGGGCAGCGGGACGAAGAAAGAGAACAACCTCATGCATGGAACACAGACCTCGCCTGGCAGCCCCGGAATTTTGGACGTACCTGGGGCCGTGCAGGTACATACGGCAGCATCGGTAAGTATGTAGCGTGACGGTGCAGTTTTCCATACATCGTACATTGATGCCCCATTTCTACCCAGCTGGAACCCCATCGGTCCGTACTCCACCACGGGCTCTTTTCTGTTCAGGGTTTGGCCCGTTCCTGTCTGCTACTACATACGATCCATGTTAACCAACGGCCATTTGATCGATGCATCCTAGCCGACCACCCGGGCTCGCCCCTCGCAATACCGGGTTTGGTATTGGAGGTACCGTTCCGTCTCGTTTGCCGACCCGTTGGTTACACTGGAGCAAATAGGTACTTCCTACCTGCAGCTGGGCATTCATTGCTACGGTAGAGGCACCGGGGCTCCCGGCATCGATGCGTCCAGCAGCCCGCCCAGAATCCCATGATGAGTCGGCGATGAAGGGTACCAGAATGGGATCGAAGGCAAAGTTCCCTTGACGTCGGGCTGCGACCGACAACCCGTCTAAACCCCACCCGAGGTGTGGCGCCCACGTCCAGTCAACTCTCCCCGGAAATAGGCGACGGCGCTAGGTTCACCTAGCCTTAAGCTATTGAGTACCTACCTATCCGAGGGTACTTGATCTCTACTGTGTATGATACCAATGACGATTGCGGCTTTTCCGCGCTGCAAGTCATCGTCAAGCTGCTTGTGCGCTGCATGTCCCGTCAGATGGACGGCAAATGCAACATGCAAACGGGCCCCGATCAAGCCATTATTGGAATGGAATGTGATGGGAGGATTCCATCTCTACAGTGCCCCACGCCCAAGGTGTCGAGGTAGGTACCCCAATCTCCTTCAAGGTTGCGTCGGCCCTGCCTCCCTAGCCAACGCGCCCCGGCAGCCCAAGGGCTCCTTGCCTCCCATCCCATCCCATCCGCCATCAGGAGTCCTCGCCAACCGACGATGGGGTCCAAGAGAGTACACGGCTGGCGTAGACCGATCACACACACACACACCCTCTCTCGCTGTCTCTTTCACACAAGCACACACACACACACACACACACTCTCTCTCTCTCTCTCTCTCTCTCTCTTTCTTTTGACGCCAACACAGCGCAATGAGGTCACGAGTGAGGACGGCTGCCTTCCCCGCACTAATAGCCCAAATAGGGACCCAGTCCCTGAGACATGCCCGTCAGGCACGGCCTCGCGTAAACACCTGCCTGGGTGCTCATTCCGCCCCATGCGTGTGAAGGATCGTAACGCATGCGAGCAAGCGAGCGAGAGAGACTGGACACTCGACTGCAGCTAGCCCACCCACTTGCGCGCCTCTACTCATACATCCGCAGTAGTACTAGCGAGCAACATCGCGGGCGGCGCCCTCATGGATTGTCGGTCAGCGTTTTCGATCCGGGCTCCCGTCCGTTCCCACTAAGTGGACGATATATACTATCCACAAGCCCAGCAAATGTCTTCTAAACGGCCCGAACGACGGCTCTGGTCACCTTTGCCAAGGGCCCCATCCATTCGAACACTTGGAGCCCGGCGGAGTTTCTGGAGCGGAGAACCCTGTATAGCCCGCGGCCTTCTTGCATGGGGGCGCACCTACACACCACGGCCTGCCTCGCTTCTTGGAGGTATCGGGGTCGTCGAGAACGTAGCTGCTCCACCCACTATCGCTGGCGCCGACCAGGGCCAGCCCGATCGACGAGTGTATTTAGTCGTCGGATTCGCCCGTTGACCAAGAGTTCTTCCCTCACCACCACTCTGCCCTGTGTCTCTCGACTAGTCCTGTAGTCGAAGTCGCAACCTAGAGGCTCGTACGTCCGTGTCAAGACTTGCTGGTAGACTCCTGCCACATCTAACACGATGCGCGCTGCTTCGGTCCTGGCCGCGCTCACAGCGGCCGGCAGCTCGGCTGCCAGTCCTCACCAGGTATGTTGGTGACACAGCCTCGTTTCGTGCTACCCCCAAACAATGAACACCAAGAGCACGGGGTCCTCGGCGTCGTACAGCCGTGCCAGCCTCCGATGCGTCCATAAAGCCCCCCGTCCACGTTTCCTCCCTCGGCACAAGTCTCACCACATGTTTTGTACACCGCCTGCTTGTCCTGGGTCTTTCTTCTGCGGCGTGGCGCCATCATTTCTACGCTCCGCGATGCTGCACCTCGCTCTTTGCGGCCTTCTGGCCCTCGCGCAGCTCAGAGTAGCTAACGGTTGTCAGGTTGAGCCGCGCGCGGAGCTCGCCTACTCCCCGCCTTTCTATCCTTCGCCATGGATGAACCCCAAGGCGCTCGGCTGGGAGGAGGCCTATGCCAAGGCCAAGGACTTTGTGTCCCAGCTCACGCTCCTCGAGAAAGTCAACCTGACCACGGGTGTCGGGTACGTCACGATGCAGACCTCGGGACTGAAGCCGTACTAACTGGAACGCAGCTGGGAAGGCCAACAGTGCGTGGGCAACGTGGGTTCGGTGCCCCGACTCGGCCTCCGAAGTCTTTGCCTGCAAGACTCGCCCCTCGGTGTCCGCTTCGCCGACTACGTTTCGGCCTTTCCCTCGGGCCAAACGATTGCGGCCTCGTTCGACCGCACCCTGATGCACCAGCGGGGTTTCGACATGGGCTCGGAGCACAAGGGCAAGGGCGTCAACGTCCTGCTTGGACCCGTGGCGGGCGGTATTGGCCGTCACCCCGAGGGCGGCCGAAACTGGGAGGGTTTCTCTCCGGAGCCCTACCTGACCGGTGTCGCAATGCACGAGACCATCGTTGGTATCCAGGAGGCCGGCGTCATTGCCTGCGCCAAGCACTACATTGGCAACGAGCAGGGTAAGGCTGTCCGTTCCCTCCCTGTAAGGCGATGGCTGACCTTGGCACGACAGAGATCTACCGTCAGGGCGGCCCTAACGTCTCCGAGGCCATCTCGTCCAACATTGACGACAAGACTCTGCACGAGCTTTACCTGTGGCCTTTCGCCGACGCTGTCAAGGCCGGCGTTGGTGCCTTCATGTGCAGCTACAACCAAATCAACAACAGCTACGGCTGCCAGAACTCGCACTTGCTGAACGGTGTCCTCAAGTCGGAACTTGGTTTCCAGGGCTTCATTATGAGCGACTGGGCTGCCCAGCACACCGGCGCCGCCAGCGCCGTTGCGGGCCTGGACATGAGCATGCCCGGTGACACGGGCTTCAACACCGGAAAGAGCTTCTGGGGTGCCAACCTGACCCTGGCCGTCCTCAACGGCACCGTTCCCGAGTACCGTATCGACGACATGGCGATGCGCATCATGGCTTCTTTCTTCAAAGTCGGCAACGAGATCGAGCAGCCCGCGATCAACTTCGACTCGTGGACCAAGGACACGTACGGACCGCTTCACTACGATGTCAACGATGGCTACCAGCAGATCAACTGGCACGTCAACGTCCAGAAGGACCACCGCCACCACATTCGCGATGCCGCGGCCAAGTCGACCGTATTGCTGAAGCACGAGAAGAACGTGTTGCCTCTGAAGGAGCCCAAGTTCCTTGCCGTCCTGGGCGAAGATGCCGGCGCCAACCCCCTGGGCCCCAACGGCTGCTCCGACCGCGGATGCAACAAGGGAACGCTTGCCATGGGCTGGGGCTCGGGCACTGCCGACTTCCCGTACCTTGTCACCCCCCTCGATGCCCTGACCATGAAGGCGGCCGAGGATGGCACCCGCCTGGAGTCGGTTACGGACAACTTCTCGGGTTGGCCCAGCGTGAAGAACATTATCAGCCAGGCCGACGTGACGGCTCTGGTCTTTGTCAACGCCGACTCGGGAGAGGGATACATTACGGTGGACGGCAACGAGGGCGACCGGAAGAACCTCACCCTCTGGAACAACGGCGACGAGCTCATCAAGAACGTGTCGTCCATCTGCAACAACACCATTGTCGTCATCCACTCGACGGGCCCGACCGTCGTCACCGACTGGTACAACTCGCCCAACGTCACGGCCATCCTCTGGGCCGGTCTTCCCGGACAGGAGAGCGGCCGCTCCATCGTTGACGTCCTGTACGGCAAGGTGAACCCCGCCGCCCGCACGCCTTTCACCTGGGGCGCGAAGAGCGAGGACTACGGCGTCGACATCGTTAGGGCGCCCAACAACGGCGGGGGCGCCCCGCAGGCGGACTTCACCGAGGGGGTCCTCATCGACTACCGCCACTTCGACGCCAAAAACATAACCCCCATCTTCGAGTTCGGCCACGGCCTCTCGTACACGACGTTTGAGTACAGCAACCTCAAGGTCAAGAAGCTCGAGGCGGGCGAGTACAAGCCGACGGAGGGCATGACGGCCGAGGCACCCGTCTTCGGCAACTTCTCCAAGAACCTCGAGGACTACGTCTTCCCGAGCAGCTCGATCCGCTACATCCGGCAGTACATCTACCCCTACCTGAACACGTCCTCGTCGGCGGCCGAGGCGTCGCAGGACCCCTACTACGGCAAGACGGCCGAGGAGTTCCTGCCGCCCAAGGCGACGGACAACGGCGCCCAGCCGCTCCCCGCCGCCGGCCCCGCGCCCGGCGACGCGCCCGGCGGCAACCGGCAGCTGTGGGACGAGCTGTTCGAGGTGACGGCCGACGTGACCAACACGGGCGCCATTGTCGGCGACGAGGTGGCGCAGCTGTACGTGGCGCTCGGCGGCCCCGAGAACCCGCCCCGCGTGCTCCGCGGCTTCGACCGCCTCCGCGTCGACCCCGGCGCCACGGTGCAGTTCCGCGCCACCCTGACGCGCCGCGACCTCAGCAACTGGGACGTCGCCAGCCAGAACTGGGTCATCCTGGACCACGCCAAGACCGTCCACGTCGGCTCCAGCAGCCGCAAGCTCCCCCTCTCGGCGCCTCTGGCGTAAGCAAGAAGCCGCCAGCCGCCGCGCGAGTGGACGAGGGGCGGGGTTTTCATGTTTCACGGCTGGCGAGCCAAGTGGAAGACGACGCCCAGCTGTACCTGCCTCGAGTCACGGGGATGCATGGGATATGAAAAAATAAAATAAAAACAAAAACGAGCATGAGAGGAATGATGAGCCGCGGGGTACGCATTACTACGATTGTTGTATATACTTAAGTCCTAATGAGTAATGGCATGACGCTTCTTCCATACCTACTACCTATCCGTACTTGGGCTACCGCGTACCGCGACGTGAACGGGCGGACCCTATGGACGCTTTTGCTGTATTCTCTACCACTACGATCCCTCCACTCGTTAGCTGTATTCTCTACAATTGCAATCTCTCCACTTGTTATCGTTGGTTCTAGTGGTCGGCGGGACGGAGAGGGCCAACACGGGACAGACGGATCACGCGCGGCAGATGGCTGGGAAGGAATCCACGGGTTGGTTCGCACTGGTTTTAGTATTTTCTTCTCTCTGTCTTTTGCTGTCATCTGCCAACGGACAAGGACAATCACTGCGAGGTACGCGCAAATATTACACACATTACTTTCGTCTCGGGTCGACACGCAGCGCCCGCCGGGGCGGCTTCTACTCTCTTACAAGGACGTCCCATTCGCCCACCGGGTTCGCTTACTACAGCCCCATGCGGCCCTTCCATTTAGTGTTGCCGTTGGGCTGGGGCCGGTGCTGCTCGACGCCCCAAGTATTCCACGTGCCCGAAGTCCGCGTTGTCGTCTCTGTGCGGGCCATAGACATGCGGGCGGGCGGCGGCGGCGCCCGTTCCGGGTTGGGGTTGATGGGGTAGTAATACTCGGCCGGCAGCTGCTGCCGCGGCACGGGGACGAAGCTGGGCGGCTGCAGCTGTGACTGCTGGAACCGGGGGTCCATTTGGGGCATCGGCGGCATGGCGTCCTCGTTTTCGCGAGGCAGGCCCGGCGTCTTAAGGCCGGCGGCGCTCGACGTCATACTGGCGCGTGCCGTCAGGGGGTTGAGCATCTCGGGCGTGTGGTTGCCGAGCCACGAGGACACTGAGTGCTTCTGGCCGTGCTGGACGGCGGGCGCGGGGCGTTCCGGGACGGCCATCTCGTTCTCTGCGTAGGCGGCCTGGCGCTTCTCGTCCATGTAGCCACCGAAGTAGTCGTACGAGTTGACACCTGCGCCGCCCGTCTGGTACGAGGCCGCCATCATCTCGTCTATGACGCGCGAGTCGGACCTGCTGGAAGCCGGGGGCGGTGGCGGCGCCGAGACGAAATCGGGGGACTGGGCGCGGTCCTTGGCGCGCCCGAAGCGTTTGCGGAAGTACCATGCAAGGAAGCCAATGCCCACAAGAAAACCAATGGCGCCCACGACGCCAAAACCGATGCCGACTTTGGACATGGGTTGCGGGCCGCCCGATGTTTGGGCCCCGGTCAGGCCGAGGCTCCCAGTCGGTCTTGATGGTTGTTGCGAGTCTGTGCTGTCGGGGCTGACCTGGCGTCCTGCCGTCTTGGAAGTGCTAAACGAGGTAGGCAGGATCACGCCGGGCACCACGGCTGATGTCAGCGACGCGGCCGAGGTCGGGGCTACCGAGGCCACAGGGCCGGTCGAGGTGGGAACCTCAGGGCCGACCGTGGGTGCGGCGCCGGTCTTGGTTAAGCGCTCGGGTGGCACAGGGGTAAGAGTGGTTCGGGGCCCACCGACGGCGGCGGTTGTGGAGGGAGCAGCCGAGGAGACGGCAGGGGGCGGCACTGATTCGGTCGGTGCCGGTTGAGGCGCCGATGAGCCGGGGGGGAGAGTGGACGCGGACGATGTCTTGGGCGACTTGGGCGACTTGGGGGATTTGGGCGAGTTGCCCGAGGAGCCGGGCGTACTGGGCGAGGAGCGGGGCTCGTTACCCCGGGGTAGCATGGCGGCATCGGGAACCATGATGCGCAGGCCATCGGCCACGGCCTCTCCACGGCGGGTTCCTCGTCTGTCCTTCTTGTTAGTCCTCCGTCTCTGGGCGGGGCCAGTCACGCACGCACCTCATGGTGAAGGCTGCTGTTTCCTAGCGGACGGTTCGGCAGGGTGGTACGAGAGATACGACGCGATCGCAAATGGCTGTCGCGGGGTATTATATAGAGGCCAGCCTCGTCGAAATTGCAGTGAGGGAAAGCAATAAAGCAGTCCAGCTGGCAAGTGTCGTCGAAGAGAAAAAGGGGGCCGGCCCTCACCGCGCGAAGGAGAGGTAAACGCAAAGAAAAGCGATGGGATACCCACCAGGTTGGAAGAAGGGAAGGTAGAGAGAAGAAGAAGAGGAGGAGGAGGAGGGAGGGGGAACCAAGGAAAAAGAGGACGGGGGCATGGAAGCCAAGAAGGACGTTCTATATCTCCAGGACCCGCGCCCGCGTCGAGGCAGTTCCCGTGGGTGCGACGGGGCGCGGAGTCAGGGTTCCCATGAGGCCCGGTGGGTAGGGAAACGATGGGATCGGCAATGAAACCTCTCCATCGGGGAAGGACTGGGGACGGCTCCGGGTTTCCGTAGTATAGGCGCGCGCGCGCACACAGATGCAGCGTCACAGTGGTAAGGGAGAGCGCCGGGACGGGGGGTATTCTCGTGGGATGGGATGGCAGCGGCAGACGCGCTCTTGCTCTGACCGTCCAATTTCCTGTTCATTCCCTCGCACTCAGGCAGTAGGTGTTTTGGGTTGCGGGTGCTGTTTCGGGCAGTGGCCAGTGGCGCTCTTGGCTTCCCATGAGCCAATGAATGGGAACCCGGTCGATTGGCAGCACAGGTGCAACTGCAGACGTACGGGAAGGAACCCACTTTGATGCTGGGGTAACTGTCCATTACTTACCTACCTCTTTACGCACCTGCTCTTCTTGCCCACTTCCCATAGTATTACTCCTCAACGCCACTCACGTCCCGTCCTCCATCCCGTCGTTTCTGGAGCCAGGACGATGGTAAGCTCGTGGATGAATACTACACAGACCTCACAAAACACACAAAGCTCGCTCGCTTACGACCCGGACCCCAAATGACGCCCGAATCCACCCATGCGGCTCTTCGTTCCCCATCGGGACCGGTGCTGTTTCGAACGCCCCCATCTTCTCCAATCGTACCGCGACGCGCAGCCCCGCCGCCGGCCAAGGTACGAAGTGCCAATGCTCAGTGCTGGGCATTGTGGATGAAGGCCAAGACACGACGCCGTTTCAAAGCCCCCGCCCTGCCGTTCCGTCGTTGGCCTGCCACCCCCTTCCCTTCAGCCCGACACCAGACGAGCCGGCTTTTGCGCACGCGACCTCTTTCCTCAACCGTAGCGCCAGACCAGCGTCGTCGGTCCGCCCCCGAACCTAGACTACCTACCGGCGCTGCCCACGCGTCGCCTCAAGGTACAATTAAGATGGATGTAACCTTAAGCCGGGCATTGCACGTGTCGTCCGTGCTTTTGCGTGTTTCGTCCTTCACCATAGCAGCCGAAACGAAAGCCAGCAGCGGCTGGCAAGTCAGTTCAAGTCGTAATAATAGCTTTTACCACCGGTCGTGATTTATGCATTTGCACGTTCCCTCTTTCCCTCCCCCCTATCTCCTTCGCACACTGATGCACAAAGACTTACAAAGACTCACATGCACACGCCTACACCCACACACGCGCGCTCACAGGTATGATGATATCTGGAATTGTGTGGAAACCTAGTAAGGCCACCTATCCACGATGCTTGCTACATAATGTAAGTAGGTAACAAACTCCCGGGCTCCCTTCTCCACGAACAACGTATAGTACACGCCTTACCCACCCACGATACCACCACCCCCAAATGAACCAATGTCTTTTTCTGGGCGAATGAAACCATAGGTACAACGTAAAACCAGGCGCTGAGCAGCCCGAACCACAAAAGTATCCTAGGCCTGCCTGATAGGATCCTCTTTCCCGGGGCCCTTCCCCGACGCGCATCGGGCGGCCTCGCGGGTCATGGCTTTGCGACATTTGCCCGGGCTACAACAGCAGGTTAGTATCGGCTCCGTGGGCAATCGACATGTGCGCCATGGGGCCGCTCGTGACGACGATGCGCCGTCCGCCCCGCCCTCTGTACCGACTTGGGGGCTATCTTCCCGGAGCTTGGCAGCAGAAAACAACGCGCCCGCACGTACGGCCACGTCAATCATCGTGATGTTGATGTTGCCCCGAAGTTGCTGCTGTTTTCGCTGCCGCTGCCGCTACGCTTTAGGCGTGTCGCCGCTAGCGCTGATGTTATAAATGGTGTTGCTGTCGCTACTGGCGTTAAGTCGGAACTGTCCAGGGTGTACAAGACGTGAAGTGGCGAGCCCCTGCGAGCTTGTGCTCCTCCGCCGTAGTATGGGGTCTAAAGGTACCCTTGGCGTAGTCTCCTCTCTTCGTGTGGCTCAATTGATGATTCACCATGATCTCGGCCTTCTCTGGCGCCCTCGCCTGACAATGTCGGTATCATCATCGCGCCAAGGGCCGATGTTGTTTACTAGGTAGGCCCGGACTAGGGCTCTGATTTCGTCAGAATGGTACTGATTTCGGATCGCGTATTGTAGCAGCGCCTCGCGCCACGGCCGCATAGCCCCCATCAGCCGCTGGAGGCGCCTTCGGCCCGCGGCCAGGGATTCCAGCGAGGTGGCCCCGGACGTCAGTGCCGACCCCAAGTTGCGCGCGGCCTCCCTTACCGCCAGCCACTCCTGCTGGTATAACCGTTGGTACCGCGCCTCCTCGTCGTAGATGAAGCCGAAGGCGACGGGGTAGGCGCGCCGCAGGGCGATCATGTCGGCCTGCGCCAGCGTCATGGCGATCTCGACGCGGAGCTCGGTCGGCAAGAGCGCCAGAGCGGCCGGGTCCGACATCGAAGGGGTCGACGGGGCGGGCGCCGGTGTGGGTGGCGGTGCGGATGGCGGCGCTGGGGACCGTAGCGGCGATGGCGTGAGCGCGGGCGTAGGAGACGGCGGCCACGACGACGACGCTCCGGAACGAGAAAAGACCCGTGGCAGGGCTTCGTCGAGAGCCGAACGGTCGTCGTAATCGAGGCGGCTGAGTACACTGGCAACAGATGACGAGGCCGACGATGCAGACGCGACCGACGTGGTTGAGCCACGCCGGCTGAGCGTTGGTGCCGTCGCGTCGGTCCCTGTCCGTCGCTCGGCACCTGGGCCGTGTCCCTCACAGCTGCCGCCCCTCGCCGCAGCACTCGCAGTTTCCCCAGACCGGATGCCGGGCGGCGACCAAGGGAACTCGTGCGGCGCCGGAAGGTGCGCCCGGTCTTGGTCTTCGTCCACCCTGGGCAGGAGTAGAGGCCGCGGGACGGGCGACAAGGAGGGCGGGGGCGTCCGACCGCTTTGGGGCCAGCCGACGCCGTGGGTGACGGCGGCATCCACGGAAACCGGCCGAACGTGCCTTCGGTGGAGGGAGCGCCGCGCAGGGGCGGCGGCGGCATGATCGGGGTATTTTACGGGCGGCGCAAAGGGAGGAGAATATGCCACGGCGCCGAGAGAAGCGCCCTCGGTGCTGGGCTGAGGTGTCGGGCATCGGCGGCAAGGCGAGGGCGGACTCGTACTTCTGCCGAAGCTGCTGTGAGCCGTGGTCCGTCTTGGAGGCGCCCGCTTGGAGACAACGGCACGCGAGCCGCATGCGCTGGGCTGCCGTGACTGGTCCGAAGGGGCCGCCGACCTAATACAACATCGGGACCGCTTCGTCGCGCCGGCCGACCGGGGGCTCAAAGGGCCACCGCTGGACTTCTTCGGCCGCGGCGTATTGTTGAGCAACCACCAACCGCGAGCGTTGAGGACGAAGCCCAGCGATCGGAGCCGTTCGATCCCGAGGGTGCCGGCCGGCTCCCTATCTCCAATCTCGATCATGATAAGTGGTACGTATGGGTGGTTGGTTGGGTTAGTTTACTAGGCGGAGGAAAGTCTGCTCTATGGCTACTGTGCTCGGGGCGTGCTATGTGGCCGTCGGTTGAAGATCTTTGCAAAAAGTGAACGGGGAGTTTGGCAAGGTTCGCCAGGGAATCAATGTAGGGAGCCAGGGTTGGAGCAGATCGCTAAGTAGCTAGGGCGATGAATATGTGAATCCGTTTCTCCTGAGCGGGCGAGCACGCCTTTATTACGACCGTCGGGCATATACAGCAGTATACAGCAGCAGCAAGTCCCGGTCACCACATAACTTCTTTGTCCTCGTCCCGCCCCTCGGCGTGCTTGTCGCAGATTTGAGTATTAGGGAACAATGGGCACCGTGGATTGAACCTGAATGTTTTCAAAGGGGCTTCTTATTATTCTTGTTCGTACAGTACTATAGCCAAGTCGGGATTAAGGCTTTTATCATGGGTCTGGAGGAAGGCCAAATGCGAAAAAGAAAGAAGAGGAACGGGCGATGAATATGGCGGTTGGCAAATCGGGCACCACGGCAGAGCAATGTAGTCGCTTCGGCTTGCGCAGGAATTGAACAGCCGCATTGGCGCGGATTCAGAACCGCGACCATCTCTCCAATCTTCCATACACGTGCGAAGGCCCCCCTTCCCATCTTGTAGTGTCGTTTCGTGACCGCGTGGCTTCCATCCGTCCGCCTCCTAGGACGACAGATACTTCTTCCGCAGCCGGTCCTTCCACTCATCCATGGTGATCCAGCGCCGCCCGTCCGCGGCCGGCTCCGGCAAGGGCACGCCGTTTTTGGGCAGTACCTCGGCCAGGGCTGAGTCCCAGGGCGGCACGAGAATCATTTCGTGGTACGGCTTGCAGACGAGGTCGCGGGCCAGGACGCTGCGCTGAAGCTCGCCCCTGTCCATCAGCGGCTTGCAGTCAACGCACAGGTGCTGCGTCCCCACGCAGTCGGCGCACGCCCAGACCGCCGTGTCCATAACAGTCCACCGCCGACCGCACCCGTCGCACCCGATGATCCACGTCGGCTCGAATGGCTCGCCGTTGCCGGGGCCTGGGCTGGGGCTGCGCGGAGAATGGTGGCTTGGGTTGAGCGTGTCCTCTGTGACCCGGTCGGCCGAGTCGTGGCGGAAATGGCTCGCGTGCGGCATCGGGCCGGCCGTCTTGAGCATCGGCGACGAGGCCCGGAACGTCTGTATATCGTCCATCTTCTTGGTCCCGTTGATCTTGGACGTGCTAGGACGCCTGTGGTCGTCGTTGGCGCGTTCCGTGAGGATGACGGGCTGGCTCCCCTTTCGTGTCAGCTCATCCGAGGCGACTTCAACGTCGTCCACTGCGTCCATGGTCACGCTTTGGGTCGCGACGCTTGCCGTGATCAAACTGGTGGCGTGGGCCTCCAACCTGGCGGCCCATCGGGCTTGAAACTTGGCCTGGATGTGGTTCAAGAGCATCCAGCTTATTTTCATGTTCTCCGCGTCCGACACGGTCGTGAAGAGTCGAGTGAAGACCCAGTACGCCGAGTCGTCATTATCATAGTCGCCGTCCGAGAGAAGCTCGAGTCCTGCGCGCACCATCCTGTGGATCCATGCCGTCACCGTCTTCGAATTTGTCTTCTGCTTGTGGTGGAATCTTATCAGACAGCACGTCCGCTCAATATAGGTAAAGACGTCCGGGGTGTGGTCTAGGTCTGGAATCAACTTCTCGATCTCTTCGCCGTAATACTGCCTCTTTTCGGTCGCCGTGTCGGGCGTAAAGGCCATGTGTAAGTAGCCCCGGGCGAGAGACTCCTTCATCCCCTGGATGGCGTAGAAGGAGATCTTGTCGCTGGGGTGCGCCTCAAGATCGACGAGGGCCTCCTCCTGTGTGTTGATGACAGCTGCTCGGAAAGGATCAAGCATGGCAGCGCCGAGGGTCTGGGCCAGGCTGTCGCGGATGTAGAACAGTAGGTCATAGGCCTGTTGTTTCTTTCCCAGATCGACTGCCAGCGTGAAAAATGTCTGGACGACGTCCCAGCGTGCCGTTTCGTCCGCTGCCCTGGCCAGAATCCAGGTGCTGTGCGCTCCAGGGTTGATGAGGAATTCATGGACAAGGTCGTCCAAGAATGGCGCCCAAATATCGCTCGATTGGTTTATGGCCTCGATGAAGGCGATGATTTCCGACCACGCTCCCTTTTTCTCGTACTCGATGAGCAATTTGCCATACTCACAGAAATGGACGTAGTCAATCTTGAGACTCTCGCGGTGAGTTCTCGCAGCCAAAGTAGGGTCTTTTCCTATGCTCCAGTAGCGATCGCCGAGCTCAAGCGTGATGCGGGCAAGAAGGGCCGAGTTGGGGCCCTCGGATAGCCCTGCGAAGACACCTCGTTAGTCGCTGCTGTGCGCATGGGCTGGTGATACTGGGGACGGGGGTGACTATACATTTCCTGTGGTCCACCCGAAGGTGCTCCTGCTCAATCTCGGATTTTGCACGTTGCAAGAGATCAACGGCCTCCTCGTCGGCCGTAGACTCCCGGCTCGCAATGAAGTGACAGGCGTGCCAGTTGCGGGGATCGAGATCGATGGCCCTTTGGGCGCGTCGCAGCCAGACTTCCTCGGCACCCTCTTCGGGGATACCTTCGGCCGAGCGACAGAGCTGGTATACAGCGAGAGCGCCATGAATCTCCCACTGCGAGGCAAGGACCTTGTCGTCGGCGGATCTCCCGAGCACCTCGGACGCCCATGCCTCGATGGTGTTGATCTCCTCGATGGTGAAATTTTGTTCCAACTCGCCCGTGCCTTTCGCCTTCCCAATGTAGTTGGAGGCGTCGTCTTCCATCCGCGACGACTTTTCCGGGTCCAACTGCCTATGTGTTAGGAAACGTGCTTTGCAAAAAGAGGATCTGACACTTACGCGACACAGGTAGCCACGAATGAAACACGCCGCAGAGAGGAATTGGCGCGAGGTGAATTCGGGACGGCGAAACATGTGGTGAGCCATGTGCTTGGCTGCTGGGGCGAGGAATACCTCATGGAGATTGCCATGATGGGCCTTGGCTGCTTCAATGAAAGACAGACCCGGCTCGCCGCGCACATATTTCACCACGGACGAGTCTTTGAGCCAGGTCGCGACCTGCTTCACACCTTCGGCGGAATATACCCACTCGCCCCGCGCTTCTTGCAAGTTGGAGTTCTCGCCTGCTCGCCATGTCTTCATACTAACATACAGCTCGTGAGGCCAGAACATGGCGTCGATACCACGTTCTTCAGTCAATAAACGCACGAGCAAGGGACCAATCTCGGCTTTGAGCTCCCGATCTGCTGCTGAGAGATCAGTGTCCCTAAGGTGGTCCAGCAGCCAAAACGAGGCGTATTGCCGGAGTGGCTTTATGCTGCTGGGGCCCTCCTCCGTCAGTATGGTTAGACATGTGGAGGCGATGCGAATGTCAGCATTGTCCGGATCCAAGCAGATGTATTCCTTCTGGCGGGCGCCGAGCTTGGCATCGAAGAACTGTTCGAATTCGAAGCGTTGGTAGAGCTCCGGCGGGCAGACATTGTGGAGAAAATGGCGGACAATATTGATCTCCGTCTCCTGGATCACCTGCGGCCCGGTCAGGGTCACGCTGAAGGTGTTGTCGTTGACCGAGGCTTTTGATGGGATTCTTTCCCTCACCTCCATCGACCGCCAGTCGAGAGTGTCGCCAGTCCGCACGGTGAAGAGCGGATCGTACTTCTCGAGGAGCTTCTGCTTCAAGGGAAGCAGCGATATAGTGAGTGCTGTTGTGGAAGGGGAGGCCGGATCACGCGAGGGAGATGAATACCCCGTTCCACGCGCCATAAGAGACGGTGAGCCCTCAATAGCGGGTTTTGATGGCGATCGCTGGTGTTTGATGGCCAGGATTGCCTCAATGTTGTCCACCGACATCCAGCGTCGGCCGGTATCCACCCATAGCATGATCTCGTTGATCTCCTGGATTTCTTTGAGCGTCCTGATGTTGTTCAGTTGGCGTATAGCCGTATCGATCTGGTCAGATCGGCTTTTGTCGGCGTTCTCCAGGACGTAGTTGATGTCTTCGATCAAATCCACCTTGGCCAAGGCGTCGAGACTGGTATTGAGTCGGACGTAGTCGCCTTTGCACTTCTTTCGCAACGTCTCCAATATCTTTTTGCGCCATTCCGAGATTCCAGAGCGCTCGGAGTCCTTAAAAATAGGCATGTGGTCCATCCGGTCATTGATGTACAGATCTATGTCGGGGGCGTTGTGCTTGGATATGGGCACGACACTAATGTTCAGGTTGGTCTGTGTACGGAGCCAGCCGCTGGTGGTTTGAGGTGTCGATGTCAGAAGGATCCGAACACCCTTCTTATCGGATGCTCTATAGAGAACATCAAGGAGTTGTAAGATGCCCTGGATGTCCGACTCATCGGCGTCGATGAAGAAGTAGAAGGTCGCTTCTCCGGAAATGCGCTCGCTGTTGTCAACGAACAGTTGCTTCCACAGATCCAATGACCCGTCAAAATCGCGGGTTGTTTTGGCAATCTTGTGCATGGACTTTGTCATGGTTTCATAGGCAATTGCCACCTGCCACAGCAGAGTCCTGGACACCGTCTCCAAAAAGTCGGCTTTGTCCTCATCGTCGGGTTTGCGTTTGTTCGCATCCGCGAAATAGTAAGCCGTGACAATTCGGCCCCCGCGCTCGGCCTCTTCGGATTTGCGGAGGAACCGCAAAGCATTCGCCATCAGCGATGACTTTCCCGCGCCGTGGATGCCCTCGAGCACGAGTACAGAGTTCCTGGCGTTGGCCGACTTCATCCAGTCCAGGAAAACTCGCTGGTTTCGGATCCATTTCCCCGTCCCGCGGACCAAGTTGTTCTTGCGGGCATCGAATGCTCGCTGCCACGTGGGTATGGGCTCCTCATCGGTGCCGAGGGCGGCGTCGGGAAAGCCGAGAACCTTGGCGATGGTCCTTCGTCGAGCCTTGGCCTCCTCCTCTTTTTTCTGCTCCTTCTGCCCTTCGAGAAGCAGGTTGGTGTTTTGCAGGGTTTGGGCGCTGACCAGGAGGTTCTCCTTGGCGTTGAGCTTGTCCATTTCACCCAGGAGCCCTTGGATGTCGTTGTCGTTGAGGAAGAACTGTTTCACGAAAGCCAGCGCCTTGAAGCGCTTCTTCCGCAATTGAATGGTGTGGTCACAGATCGTGACAAAGAGGTTGAGGTTCTGGCATGCAATATGGGCCAGTCGCACGTCCATTCTCCCGTCGTAGTAGATCAGACGCTCCAAGAAGCTTACACAGCGGTCGAGCAGCTCGGCCAGGTTCTCGAAAATGCCCTCGTACCCCTGCCAGGCCTGAATAACGAAGGTCAAGGCATTGTAGCACATCTCGGCAGGCCCAAACACCTCGGACACTCCGCTGATAACAATATCGCCAACATTTTTTATACACTGCAACGAGTCAGCGGCGGGCTCGCCTCGTGGGCCGGGAGAGGAGACTGTTTGCGCATTACCTGGAGGGTTTTGACCAATGTGCTCTTGAACCAGGCGAATTTCTCGGGCTTGTCGCTTTTATTGCGGTAAGCCTCGACTTGGCGGAGGATATCGTCAATGCCGAGGTTCTCCTGAAGCTCTTTGTGCTCCTGCTGGGCGAGCTTCACGACTTTCTCGTTCAGCTCTCGCCAGATCTTGTCGATCTCTCTTTGCTGAGCAGCGCGGGCCGCATCGGCTTTGGTAGGGCTGATGGTTATGCCCGTCACACCGGTCCCACTGGAGCTCATCGAGATCTTGGAGATCTCCATCTTCAAGGGCGCAGGGGGCGGCATTTTGCCTGTGTTGGGAAGGACGGGAAGGGAAACGACACGGGCCGCTCACACCAGGTGGGCGACGATCCAAGGGGGAGAAGAAGGGCTTGTACGGGGAGGAAATCACAGCAGAGCCGGCCTGCTCACTCGAGGGACTGGAAGGACACATATATATCGAAGGGAGGCGAGGCAGTGAGTTGAATCTGCAGGCAACTGCACAAGTTGTTGGTTAGCTACGGAGAGCGAACAGGCGGCGTCCCGTTCCAGTCCCTAGATGGTTGCTTAGCGCTCTCGCCAGGCTGTCTGCCAACGCCGTCGATCAAGTGGAAAAGATCCACCCTTGCAGGTGACCTTTGGGGATCCATGGATCCTCAGGAACTCCTCAGCCCCCCAACCCGGTGGGGTTGGGAGAGGGAGAGAGAACGACATCGCTAGTTGCCCTTTGGTTGCTTTTGGCCAGCCCTCCCTCTCCAGTCAGGCGATTCGTAGCCGATCTGCACCGGCAAGTGCGGGACGCGATGGTGGCTCGGTCGCGAGAGGCGGAGGGATAGCAGAAAAGGATGACGAGTATTAAGGTATGCATCTGTTAAAGAACCTTACGTATTCAGTCTTGACATTCGTACATCGTAGATCATTTTCCTACTATCAGTTGTCATCAAAATGGCAACGGCTTCCCGGGGTAGGGGGCATTTACAACGCCACACACGACAGCAGGCGCGGGCGGCTGCAGTGCCGCATTCGGTCAGCAATGGAGAACCAACGAATTGCGCGTTGGCCAGGGCTTATCAAAATTACTTGCCGACGAGCCGGTAACTATGTTCTACTTACTAGGAGGAAACAAGATTGTGAGCCGCTATGGAACTGGTCCATTGCATCCTACGGAATATCCCCCTCCCAAGTGCTGACTACTTCACCAACAGCGGCTGACCTCTAGAGCCGGATTCAGCCGTAGTTTCTTTCACTGGCGGCAGTCGCAGTGCCCGCCCCATGGCTGCCCAAAGGAGGGGACTATTGATTCGTCACCATCTGTAGGGCAGACAAGCACAAAGTACACGTAGGGCTGTCCTCCAACGCTGCGACGAGTCGAAACAAACCTTGAGCTCCTTAGCTTAAACCACCTGCACGGCAGTTCCTGTTTTATATATATATATCCGTGCATCGAGAAAACCTACTGGCGGATGGATACATGCAGGCGGCTACCAGGCACATATAGTACACCAAGGTGGATCCTGGCTGTGGGAAGGGTAGCGTGGTCCTCAACCTTCCAATGCCCCGACTGAAGCCTGTACAAATACGTGGTGCAGGTAAATACCATGCCGTCACTTCTCCCCCTTCCACCTCCATCTCAGACAGCTTCTTTTCTCCCCTCAAGGAAAGAACCCCTTTGCTTTTACCGGGGCGCCATGGGGGGAAGAAATAAAGGGGAGGGAGGAAAAGGGAAAGGAGAAGAAGAAAGCGGGGGTGCTGTGCAACAACCCCCCCGGTCCGCCGTCGTCGCGCGCCATCTCATGCAGGCCATCCGAGGTAGGCGGGACGAAAAGCAACAGCAGCTACCGACGCCGCCAGCGGTGCGTCCAGGGCGGGCAGGCTGCCGGTGCCCGAACACGACATGTCATCTCCGTCCCCCTCCTACGTGCGCAGCGTTTGCTTGCATACGGAGTAAGGCAAGCGGCCCCTCGGAAGAATACGAAGGGGCTTTACGGACGGGCGATCTACTACTAGGAGGGGCCGATACCGCCACACGACGAGGCCAGCCAGCCATGCGGGATCCGTTGCTGGCAGCGTGTCGCGACGCCGTGCTCGTCGTCGACGTAATGTACGGGATGGCAGATAAGATGGGGGGGGGGGGGGGTTAGCATTATTTGGGCGGCTGGGGGAGCATCCTGGCAACGGCCTTTTGGCCTGCCTGAGCGGGCTGGAAGGCCAAACGCCCCAGTGCCCGTCTTGGGATTGGAGGTCGTCAGGCTCGGCTGTGGTGGAGATGCCGGCCGACCGACGGCCAGCACAGGCACTTCCTCCCAACCTCTCCGTTTGCCAGCAGTTCGGCCATGGCCGCGCGCCCTGTGTATTTCAATCCGACGGCCCTTGGAGGATGGAGCAGCCGCGCGCCTCTGTGTTCGTACTCCTCGTCCCTCGTCCTTCCTCCTCTTCCTCCTCCTTCTCCTCCTAAGTAGGGCTTTCTCTTACTACTCCCTCCATCCTGCTGCATCGTGTGTTCCAAACTCAATTCGACTCGCTCCACCCGTCAGACGAACCACTCCAACCAACCACCTGGATTTTGCAAAGTCCAGACGGGATCCGCTCCCTCACCTCCAGCCTTCGGCCGCGTGCGGTATTCGCCGAGACCTGGCGTGACTTACACACCCCGTCCCCGCGCACGCGAGAGAAGGCCAAGCAAGCAACGCACTTGCACTCCCACGCACGCCCGCCCCAAACGCCTCCATGCTCTCCGTCCAGCATCCCCCCTACTCGCCCGTGTCTGCATCCAGCATTCCCTCCGGACGCCTCTACCAGCCCTCGCCCGACTACGACAAGGCCGCCATGATGCACCAGTCGCCCACGACCAGCCAGGGCCGCCCCAGCACCTCGCGCTTCGACTCGCACGACGACTTTTACGACTTCCTGGACTCGAACCGCATGGGCGACGGCCGCCCGCTGCCCATGCCCTCGGCCCCGGGCTCCGCCTCGGGCAACATGGGCGGCCGCCCGCCCTCGTCCACGTCCCTGCACCAGCAGCAGCAGCAGCAGCAGCAGCAGCAGCAGGGGGGCCCGCCCGCCCAGCGCCTGGTCGACCAGCCGCGCCCGCCCGTCACGCGCGGCGGCGGCCCCGGCGGCCCCGGCGGCGGCCAGCCCCAGGCGCGCTCCCGCGCGCCCTCGTACGGCAGCGGCAGCCGGTCCGAGGAGATGCTCGTGGACAAGCACCGCCGCCAGAACAGCGGGCGGCCCGGCACCGCCTCCAAGGGCGCCCAGACGCAGGGCGGCGGCCCCAACGGCCCGCGCTCGCCCTCCATATCGGGCGAGCGCCCCTCGTCGTACCAGAACATGAACGGGCGGCCCCCCTCGCCCGGCTCCGACCACTCGCCCGCCGCCGCCGGCAACGCCATCCAGCGCCTCAAGTCGCCCACCGTCGTGGACCACGTGCTGCAGCCGCTCGAGAAGAAGGTCAACGAGTACGCCGCGCTCATGGACTCGGAGGAGGACGCCGTCTCGCAGCTCGACGTCGAGATCGCCATGCTGCAGGAGCGCCGCGCGCAGGCCGAGGCCCGCTTCATGGACGCCAAGAACAAGCACGACGAGTACCGCCGCCAGTACGCCGACGTCGAGCGCGCCCTGCGCGGCGAGGCCCCGCCCGTGCCCACCCAGACCACGCGCGAGATGGCCATGCGCCAGGCCTCGGCCCAGCCCCCCCAGCACCACATGCAGCAGCAGCAGCAACAACACCAACAGCAGCACCCGCAGCCGCCGCCGTCCATGAACGGCCCGCCCATGGGCCGGCCCTCGATGCACCACGACGACGACCTCGACGACCTCGACGACGAGGAGTTTCTCGACGACCAGCGCCGTCCCGTCAGCCGCCGCATCACGAGCCAGCAGTCCTTTGGCCGCTCCTCGCAAGGGGGCAAGAAGGGCCGCTTTCGGTTCAGCCTGTTCGGCGGCGAGAAATAAGCTGGGAGCGCGGAAGAAGGAAAGGATTTAAAGTTAACGAAGTTTTATGGCGTCATGTTTCTTACCATGCGGGCTTATTTTTGAGTTGTTTGTTTTTTCTACACACCTCGGGGAACCATGCGCCCGTTGGACGATGACGGCATGACATGCATGGGCTTTATAGAGGGCACGCGAGCAACGGGGGAAGGGGGCACAGTAGGACCGGCAAGGTCGAGGCCGAGCCGTCGTACGTATTTGCGCACATCGCGCGGCAGTAAAAGAATATAATTGGTAATCTCGCAACATCTGCGCAACCAGCACCCCGTGGGAGACCAATGCGAAGGCGGAATATGCTCGTGAAATTACCATGTACTAAACTCGCGTTGCACCTCGCGCCCCGTGTGGTGGCTGCAAGGGCAACATATTCCTCTCTATATGCAGAACTAATCCAACAACGGCTTCGTCCAAGGGACGCCAAAGACTCTCGCAATGCTATGCAGGTAAAAATGAGTTAAGACCCCCAACCCTCCAGAAAAGTGCCGAGAGCCGGCGGGGGGTCCCCTGGCTGAGAGGACGGGCGAATAAGGTGCTCCGGCACGCGGCATGCGGGTGTTCGATCCGCACGTCAGCAAAAAACCAGGTACGCATATAAATAGGGGCCGACGACCCGCCACCCTCCGCCCTCGGCACAGCCCTGGGGCCCCGTTTCTCCTCCGACATTACGAGACCCAGCCGAGCAGGCTCAGCGTGTTGCGGCTCTCGGTCGGCGACATGGCCTGCATGCCCAGCTGGCGCACCTGGGTACCGCGGCGCAGTCGTTGCAGCGCCAGGGGGATCTTCCAACCCTCCTCCTCGCCCACGACGAAGAGATAGCGCTTGCCCTCCTGGTCGCGGATGTTGGCGCGCAGGATGTGGAACCCGGCCGCTTGCCCGCTGAGGGTGGACCCGGCGTCGCCGTTCGGGCACAGGCGACACTCGGTCTTGCAGACGCGCAGCATCTCGATAAGGAAGTTATCGGCATCGTCGCCGCTGAGTATCGGGGGCTCGCCGCGGTCCATGCGCGGCCGCGCCTTGACCTTGGGCAACGCGTTGGCCGCCGGCACCTTCACCTCGGCAAACGACCGGGACGGGCACCAGACCTCCATGAGCTTGAGGGTCCACGCCTTAACGTCCCACTCGCGCTGCGGCACGCCGCGGACGTCGTCGTCGATAAACAGGCCCTCGGTGGTGATGCGCAGAATGAGGCCGTCCGTAACGGTGCCTTGGCCCGAGAACAACTGCTGGGCCGGCGTCTTGGCAAATTGGTTCATGAAGCAGTAAACCGCCTTGATCACGATTTTATCAGGATCCTTGGTCGAGTAGGCAGCACGTCGCTCTGAAGGCGGCGGCGAAGTGCGTGCCGTGGATTGGGAGTGGGCGTACGACGATTCGGTGAATATGGTCTCGCCCGACCGCCGACGCTGGTGTTGCTTGGGCTGGTCGTAGGGGCGGTACGAGTACTGCGAACCATCGTCCACCGCCGAATCCCTGGTGCTGGGGGCCGATGGACGTTTGACCGAGCTCGGGGCGGCGCTGGGCGCCGCAGGCGACGGCGGCACCGACGACGACACTGACGGCGGCACCGACGGCGACACTGACGGCGGCACCGACGGCGACACTGGCGGCGGCACCGACGGCGGCCTGCCGTTGGGCCAAGGGTTGGTCTTCTCGCCAACGCCCGAAAAGGCATAGGTGCTCTTCCGGATGGTCTCTTCGTGGGCCTTCCTCTCGATTTCCTCTTTTGCCCTCTTCTCGGCCTCCTCCTTGGCCTTTCTCTCGGCTTCGAGCTTTGCCTGCTTTGCCAGTTCCTCGCGGATCTTCCTTTCCGCCTCCTCTCGGACCCTTCTCTCCAGTTCGGCTTTGGCCTTCAAGTCTGCCTCCTCCCTGGCCCTCTTCTCCGCCTCTTCCTTGAGACGTTGCGCCTCTCTCTCCTTGGCCTCCCTTTCGAGCTTCTCGCGCAGAGCCCTCTCGCGCTCCAGACGCTCGCGCAAGTCCCTCTCTCTGGCCTCTCGAATCCGGGCATCGCGTTGTGCCTTCTCCCTGGCGGCCTTCTCCTTTTCTTGGGCGATGCGTTCCTCTTGCTCCTTTTGTTCGCGGGCGAGTCGATCCTCGGCAGCCTTCTTCTCGCGAGCCATCCGGTCTTCCAGGACCTTCTTCTCGCGAGCCTGCCTCTCCCTGTCCTGGATCTCCTTGAGGGTTTGTTTCTCCCGTTCCTCCTTTTCTTTTTGCACCTTGTCCCGTTGTGCCTTTTCGCCGGCTTCCTGCTCGGCTTTTTCCTTTTCTTCCTTCTCGCGGATGGCCCTTTCGCGCGCCTCCACCTCGGCCTTTTCCTTGGCGAGTTGCTCGCGCACGACCCGCTCTCGAGCCTCCTGCTCGGCCTTTTCCTTGGCGATCTTTTCGCGTTTGGCTCGTTCCCGGGCTTCCTTTTCCCGCAGCTCCTTGATTCTCTTGGCTACCTCTTCTTTCCGCTTCTGTTCCGCCTCCCTAGCCTTGCGCTCTTCCTCTTTGCGTCTTGTCTCCTCTCTGGCCTTCTCCCAAGTGTTTTTGGGCGTTTCGGGCGACTTGGGCTCTTTAGGCGGCGGCGGCGGCGGAGCTTGCTGTTCCTTTGGCTGCTCGGGCGGCGGCGGCGGAGGGACGCGTTCTCTTGGTTGCTTAGGCTCCTCGGGTGGCGGGGTTGGAGGGTACGCCTTCTGCTTTTTGGGCTCCTCGGGCGGCGGAGTAGGAGGATGGACCTTGGGCTTCTTGGGCTCATCAGCTGGCGGGGCAGCATGAGCCTTAGGCTTCTTTGGCTCCTCGGACAGCGGAGCAGCATGGACCTTGGGTTTCTTGGGCTGCTCGGGCGGCGGAACAGCATGCGTCTTGGGTTTTCTGGGCTGCTCGGGCGACGGGGGAGTAGGATGCTCTTTCTGTTTCTTGGGCTCCTCGGGCGACGGGGGAGGAGGGTGCTCCTTCTGTTTCTTGGGCTCCTCGGGCGGCGGGGGAGGAGCATGAGCCTTCTGTTTCTTCGGCCGCGGCACCTCGGACTGGGGAGGGGCTGCTGGAGGGGCTTTCTGCGTCTTCGGCTCCTCGGGCGGCGGCGGAGGCGGTTGAGGGGCTTTCTGTTTTCTCGGCTTCGGTTCCTCGGGCTGGGGAGGCGGGGTGTGAGGTTTCTCTTGGCTGGCTTGAGGACCTTGCTGCCAGGAGTTCTTGGGGCCGTTGGCTCCGCCGAATCCTGGTTGCGGGCCGGACTGCGGTGGCGGTCGGCTGCCGTGCGGGGGCGGGGGCGGAGGCGTGCCGTCCGCTGTAGGGCCCTGGGCTCCGGCGCCTGCTCCCGACCATGCGCCGGCGCCGGGACCGTAACCGCCCCCATTGAAGTTGCCACTAAAGCCATTCGCGAAGCCAGAAGTGCCTTCTTTCTGCGTCCTACCCAACGTCCACGCGCCAACGCCGACACCTATCATCAACAAGGTCATGCCCGTGTTGCCCAAGCCTTGAAAGCCGTTCCACCAGACGCGAAAGGCAGGCCCCAAGGTCTGGCACACGACGACCAAGACCAAAGCGGAAGCGAAGCCGGCAGCAAAGCTGTTGACATTGGGCTTGAGGGAGGGCAGGTACAGGAAACCGGAGCCGGAGGAGTGGGGAGGGATGATGAAGATGTCGTATTTCCCGGGTGGCATGTTGTTGGGGTCAGGACTGCCGGGGGCAGGCCCGTTGCCCGAGGTGGTCCGCGGATTCGTGCCGTGAGGCGGAGGAGGTGGCGGGGGGCCGTCCATGGCAACCTCTTGGTGGGCAAAAGCCGGTCGGTCGGGGCGTTGGAGGGGGAAGCAGGCGGCTTCTGAGGTGTGCGATGCAGGCGGAACCGGTGGCGCAACACTCGAATCACCTGCGAGAGACAGAGACAGCTGGGAAGTCGGCGGTAGATCGAAGGACGGCCATCAAGGGTCGTAAGGCCGGGAAATGGGCACACTACACATGGGGATACATTAGCTGGCTCGTCTGCGAACAGTGCAGTCCGAGAAGCATGGAAGCAAGTACGGGCGGGAGAGGGAGGGAGAGGGAGGGAGAGGGAATGAAGGTAAAAGTTCCAGAGGCCCATGTCGGAGCTCACGGCAGTCGACATGGGGGGGGTGGGCAGAGGTGCATATGGTGGCAGGGTGGGAGGGCGGCAGGGGGTGCCAAGGATGCGGATGCTGGTACCGAGTACATGCGTGGTGTATTATCCCGGGCAAACGGGGGGTGCGGGATGGGACGGGATTGGACTTATACGGTCGCAAAAAGCAAGCACCGTAATCACCAGCACTGGCTCACACTCACAGGGTGACGATGGCCACCGGAGCGCCGGTGGGCGGGAGAGAAATCGAGAGGGTGTGTGGTTTGGTGGTCTGCTGGCTACAGCAGTAGGTCGTCAGAGAGAGCGCTGGATTCACGGGCTGGACTCTGGTACACTAGTGCCGTGGCTGCTGCTGCCCGATTTCTCAATCAAATCCGCGATGCGCCAAAACAATGGAAGGGCAAGAAGAGACGAGGGGCAGATGGATGGCCCGGGTGAGTTGGCACAGAATGGAGGAGCCATGTGGTCATCGCCTGTTTACCTCGTCGCAAAAGGCTTTCGTTTGATAGACGCGCACCATGGGCGAAGCAGAAAAAAGTGGCAGCTGCGGGCCAAGGGACGAACCACATGGGACGGTCCAGTGCTAGCGGCGGGTCCCTAAAAACCCACCCACACTGAACCTACCGAAGGTGGCAGTGGCTGTTCCCGCGGCCTGTCTGCCTGTCTGCCCGACCTCTGCAGCTCTGCTTACCACATGCACTGGTATTGGATCCTATGGGAGAAGAGAAGAAGGCATCGCCTGCCTTTCGCATCGACATCCATCCATTGGGCATGAATAGCACCAGCCCCGACCAGATGATTCGGCTTTGAAGCAGCAAAGAGACTCCTGATCCTCCCTCCCTCCACCCCCCCTCGCAAGAGCTGACACGAACTGCGCATCCAGGACCTGCAGAAGAGGAGGCTGGGGAGGTGGGCCTCCCCTTCAGTTGGAGGGGACGATCCATCGGTTAGCACCATCTCCCTCATAGGTAATCGACCTCGCGTGCTCCAACCATTTAACCCAGTAGTCGGGAAGCTACACCAACAACGGCATGGAGATAGCGGCCGTACCTCAGTCTAGCCCTCCATGGATGCGAAAAGGGCATACTTAGACTAGAAAGCGGCTTTCTCCCTCCCCCTACCCGCCGTGCCGGCCCCGACACAAATCGCGGCTGCACCTCGCAACTTAGCAGCCGGCTCTGGTCCCATTGGCGAGAGAGTCTTGGGAGGAACGGGACTGGCGAGGGACAACCACGATACGAGACTGAGCCAGTCGTTCACCAATATTTCCTCATCAAATTCCAGCTACGCATTACTTACCTACGCATGTGAGCTGTAAGATATCGTGCCTTGGCTGCGCTGGGCATGTATCCTCTTCTGTTTAATGCCAGGCCTCCCTCCCCAGTCCTTTTTTTTTCCTTTTTTCCCTTCGGTTGCCTTTATTGCGCTGGCCCTGGGTATGCGTTTGCCTCGCCACCGTACGCGCCTGGGATACAGAGTGATGACCAGCCACCCAGGCGCTCGAGGACAACGCAATTGCCGGATGGTCTTTCCTACCCCCCGCTCGGTCCCACGCGTTTGCGCAGTCTCTTGTTGGTTACAAGTGGTCGGTGTTTTCATCACACTGGCCCACCACGTATGCGGACGCAGATGCTTTGCAGCGAATCGCGCGCCGACAGCGGGTCGTGGGCTTGGGTGTTGCAGGCGTGGGGAAAAAGATGCCAAGGCTGGCTGCGGCTGTCGCATGGTTGGATGGCAGACGCAGGCAGCAACCCCCATCATCGCTTGCTGGGCGGCAGATGGTGTGACCTCGACATATAATACGTACATAGATGGCAGAGAGGAGAAAGAGGGGCCCTGGACGCTGCGGGCCAGGCGCGTCTACACGAAATAGGGAGGCGAGATGCATTGCCCATCACCGGCCGTTGTCGTGTCTCTGGTGGCTTGCAGGTCATGTAGGCGTCGACATGCTGACCGTTGGGCTCCGGACCATCTATGCGTCAAACGTTGCCTGGTCTGTCCTACCAGGCCCGGTCCTTCACGGACCGACCTGCCCAAAGAGCATGGAAGTTGCTGGGCAACGCCCGATGCCTGGGGGCCCGAGTGCTGGACTCATCACTAGTCTCAAGTGTCTCGAAAAGCCCTGGAGGCCCAGGAGCCCCTGGAGGGGTGACGTAGCCGCGCCCATCTACCCATGCATCGAAGGGGTGGTGGCGGGGTCCAAGCGACGAGGTTCGATTTATTCGGGCTTGTTTGTCCCTCCAGCCCTTTCGCGAAAGCTGGCCAGAACAGGCAGGGGCTTGTTGGTTACGATTTGCCAACCACCGCTTATTTGGCCAAGACGGCCGATCCACGACACCGCTTTTTTGTCCTCCCATGTCGAGTCCGATGAAACCGGCCTACTGTGTACGATGTACAGGACGACGACTGCGGAATGGCCTAGCCGGCCTCGGGGGCTGACCTGACCAGCCGGCAGGCAGAGAGTCCGATTGCCACGAGAATCCTCTCGCACTCCCTCGCTCGCTCTTTCGAGTGCGAGTCGCCCAGGCAAGTCGTCCCACGGCATGCCTTTGTCGGGGCGGTTTTCCCCGCCAGTGAGCGAAGATCAGGCTGAAAGAAAGAAAAAAAACATTGTCTCGGCTAGGTGTCGCTCGTCGCACGTGGTTTCGTTTCTAGCCCGTCCTTGAACGCCCACTAACCCCGTAAAACCCTCCGCCTGGGTGCCTGGCTTAGCGGAGAAACATCTTGGGCTTTTCTCCCCCAACATTCCACTTCGACAGCCTGAGCACTACAATTACTCGCATCTCAAAGTACTCCTCCAGACTTTGCCTTCTTCAGTAGGTACATGCCTACGTACTGGCCCTCCCTGGTACGTATTTGTAGCTGTCACCGCAACCCCATATAAAACCCATCCTGAGTGTCCAAGACCACGACACCGGGAGAAATACACACCCAGACCCTCTGCAGTAGCCGTAGGCTAGACCGGCATGGATGTTGTGTAGCCCCAGACCATGCCGCATGCACTTCATACGGTGTCAAGTCTTCCCACCATGACAGCCGAGGGCAATGCTATTGGGACCGGAGCAGGCACCGTAAAATGTGGCTCCGGCTAGGTGTAGGTGCAACATGAACGGCAGGTTGCCTGCGTTCAGCGGAGCCGACATCTGGTAGGACCGACCGGTTCGACGTGATTCCCATCTCGTGTCTCGGGTGGAGATGGATACGCGCAAGTTGTCTCCTCAGCAGGACCCGGGCCGACATTTGGTATGTAAAGTCGAGATTCATGAAAGGACGGCCCGCAGCTGCTACGTAGTGAGTGATGATCGATTGGCCAGCTTCATGCCCGAGTAAAGGTGCGATAACGGTGGAAGCCGGTGGCCGTATCGACCATCTTTCTTTGGGTCCTCCAGCGGAGCCCGCTCCCCCATCCGTGCTCCTCCTGCACGACGGATTCTCCTCCTCGCACGCAGCGACCCATACTACAGGTGCCGTGAAAATGGAGTTGTGTCCACCGACGATGCAGCAGTCAGTCAGTCATATGTCCGACACATGTACGTGCTTTGCAGCGATCGCCGGCCGGGCGTGGAGAAAGAGAGAGAGGTAGAAAGTGGGCACGTTATCGTTCAGCTACCCCAGCGGATCCGATATCTGACAGGCCGTGCTTTTTGTCGAGAAGCCAACAAAAGCAGTCATGAGAACTACCAACAGCAACCCTTTTGAACCAGAGCCCCAATCCGCGAAACCCGACCTGCTTCTCGCCACCGCTCGCGGCCATCCCCCCCGTCCTCGGCCCTTCCCCCCCCGGGTCGGGCGTTAAGCCCAGTACCGGAACCAGCGGACGGCCTGGAGAAAGGCCTCCTGCTTAGCGAAGAGCTGGCGCGGGTCGGAGGCGTTGGCGCGCACGGCGAAGCCGTGGGGGGCGCCGGCGTAGACGGCGAGCGACCAGGGCTGCGGCTGGCCGGCGAGGCTGGCCTCGAGGGCGTAGCGGCGCGCCGGCGGCAGGAGCGCGTCGTCCTGGCCCGCCGCCACGACCGTCGGCGCGCCGACCCCCGCCGCCTCGGCGTCCGTGTACAGGCTCGGGTGCGCCGCAAAGGCCGCCGCCGTGCCGTGCTCGGGGCCCGCGAACCGGAAGGCGTACCGCCCGCCGTAGCAGTAGCCCGCGAGCTGGATTTTCGCGGAACGGTCTGTTAGTCATCGCGGGGGATGAGAAGGGGGGGGGGGAGAGGATAAAAAGAACGTAGGGTGGTCAACGCACCACGACCTTGGTCACTCCCTTCTGCTCTTTGAGATACCGGATCCCCTTCTCGACGATGGGGTCGGCGACCTCGGGGCCATGTTCGGCTAGGAACTGCGTCTGGTTGAAGCCCGGCTCGTTGAGATCCATCGGCGACGGGTGGCCGTCGAAGAAGTCGGGCGCCACGGTGAGGAAACCAGCACGGCCGAAACTATCGGCAAGTCTAGGGTCGCGTCAGCCGAGGGCCGGCTCGGCGCCCCGACGTGGCTACGGACACTTACAGTTTGGTGTCGGTGGAATTGATGCCGAAGATGTCGCTAAGGTACAAGACGACCACCGAAGACGGCTGGCCCGTCACGTACATGGTGACTGGCCCGTTGTCAGCCTTGGGCTCGTTTAATAGGTAGCAGGCGTCGCCGCCGCATGGCATTACCTCCGTTGTACACCTCCTCTTTGCCCACGGGGGGGCCCTCGTGGGTGATGTACGCGTCGCCGTGAAGGCAAGCCTTGGGATCCGAGGGGTCATTGCGACAGCCGAGAGCGTTGACGAGAGGAGCAAGGCTCCAGAGGAGCCGGATCGAAGCAGACGTCCGCATGGTGGTAGCTTAGGTCTTCGGAGCGAAGTTACTGTGGAAAGGTTGACTGCGGAGCAGTTTTGGAGACTGGGCGTATGCCGTCATAAGTAGACGACGGATCAAGGTTGCAATGCCCTTCTTGGCGAGCTCAGTCTCTGGCTGTTGACCCGGGGATCGGCGCGATACCGCGGGTCAATAGTCGGCAATATATACGTTCCACCATTGAGACCTCGTCGGCTTGTTCCATGCCTGATGTGCGGGGAAAGAAAGGCATCAGACATGGGGGGCCATTTTACCCGAATGATTCATCAAAGCATCAAAGCACAGGGGATATTTCCGTGGGACGGGTATATCGAGGAGAATACCGATGCACTCATCATCTCTCATGCCCTACGGCCCTGTGCGAACTCTCGCCGACGTTTGGGCTGCGCGCGAAACAGGGTAGGTACGCTGAGGATCGTCTTCCTCACGCCTACCAGGCCAAAAACGTGGTAGTCGTGCGAGGGGATGAGGGAAGCAAGAAATGGCTCACCCCTGTCTGCTTTCCTTCCAACCATGTATATTCGCCCCATCCTACATGCTTACGGCGGCTCGATACGTAGAAGAGCGTGCAGAAGAAGCGAGATGTTGATTATTCTTAAAGATGAAAAATATATTGCTAGAAATACCGGTTTAACACAGGCGGATCCCAAAGACTGAGTATTCATTGACTTTATACTGAAATACACAGTAAGGCGTTCCAATGGAGTCGCTTTGGTATCGCCCTCCTCATCTTGTTTCAACTACAACGACTAGTACAGAAACAACAATGAGGCTGCGAGTAGTCGTGTCTCAACTACACCAACGACTCGTATAAAAACAACAGTTGCGCCGCGAGTAATCATGTTTCAACACCACCAACAACTCACATAGAGACAACAGTTGCGCTGCGACTAAGATTGTACTCCTTCAGTAGTATGTATCACCATGTCGTAGGAAACAATCCTGTTGGGTATTAAGCGCTTTACCTACAGGGAATTTGGGCTAGGGGCGAAGCTCGGGCTACATGCTTGCATGTTCCATTAGGCAAAGAAAGAGAGAGAGCTACAGAAAGCGACGTCGCGGGTATCGCACCCGCGGCGCTTGTTATTGGTAACCCCGAGGCCCGTTGCTGAGTTTCCTTGACTAAAGCACATAGCGGAAGTCCGGGTGCCCATCTCCCTTTTTGCCGGCGTCCAACTCCCGGATCCTCTCGTCGGCCGTCATGTTCTCGCGCCTTGCGTTGAGCCTCCGGAGGGAGGTGTACATGACCGAGTAGCCGACGGCGGCCAACACGATGGCGCCCAGCGACACGGCGTGGCCGATGGTGTACCGACCGTCGGCGGCCTTGATGCGGTAGATCTGGCCGGCCAGGATGCCGGAGCTGTTGCCGATGGTCTGCTGCAGGCCGATGGCGGTGGCGCGCTTGAAGTAGCCGGCGTTGCTGTTACTGATCCACGTCACGTTGAGGCCGACGCAGCAGTAGATGCCCGTCGCCGCCATAAAGGTGGCAAAGTACAGCACGGCCGTCGAGCCCATGGGCACGCCCAGCATCAGGGCGTAGCCGACGGCGGTGAGGGCGGCCATGGGCACCATGAAGACGGCGCGCTGGTTGAGGCGGTCCGAGAAGAAGGAGACGGCGACGTAGACGGCCGAGGCCCAGATGTAGACGGGCACGGTGAGCAGCTGCGTCGTGACGCTCGAGAAGCCGAAGCCGCGGATGATGACGGGCAGGAAGGAGCTGAAGCCGAACAGGCACGTGTCGGCGAAGAACTGGCAGCCGGCCGAGAGCCAGACCTTGGGGTCGGCGAACGCGAGCCGGACCTCGTCGCGGTCAAGCGTCTCGGACTCGCCCATGTAGACGCGCGTCTGCTCGGCGCGCGTGCGCATGAGGGCCTTCTCGTCGGCGCGCAGCCACCAGGCGCGCTCGTAGTCGTCGGGCAGCATGAAGACGGCCAGGAGGCCGACGACGACCGAGATGAGGCCCTCGACGAGGAACAGCCAGCGCCAGCCGGCGAGCCCGCGCGCGCCGTGCAGGTTGGTGAGGCCGAAAGCGAGGAGGCCGCCAAAGGCGCCCGAAAGCGCCGCCGCCACGAACAGGTACGAGATGCGCCGCGCCTGCTCCTCCTTCTTGTAAAAGGTCGACAGGTACAGCGTCAGGCAGGGGAAGAGGCCGCTCTCGAAGGCGCCCAGCAGCAGGCGCGTCGCGAGCAGCCCCGCGTAGTTGGTGACGAAGGCGGCGCCGATGATGACGGCGCTCCAGGAGAGGATGAAGAAGGGGATGAGCCGGCTGGGCCCGATCTTCTTGAGCACCAGCGAGGCCGGCAGTTCGAAGGCGATGTACGTCACGTAGAACAGCGTGACGGCCACGTTGAGCCGGTCGCCCGTCAGATGCAGGTCCTCGGTCATGCCCGCTATCGCCGCATTGCCTAGGGGACGCCTGTCAGCAACGCCTGTCCTGTAGAGGCGGGGGGGGAGGGGCGGGAGGTCCTACCGATGTTGCTTCGGTCGAGATAGGAGACGAGGAAGAACAAAATCATCATTGGGGCCAGAAAGAGGTCCAGCTTGCGCAGCAGCTTCTTCTCGGCGACGGGATCGATGGTGAGCTCGTTGGTGCCGAGCGAAGCTGGCGCCTCGACGTCCGTGATGCTCTTCGCATCCGGCATGTTCTTTTCACCCGACATAACGATGATGAACCACGGTCAATTGGCGCTTGCTCCGAATGAGGGTCGCCTCATTGGTATGCCTTTTCGATTCGGCTTCAGGAGAAGGCCTGGTTTTGTATGAATCGCCCTTCCAACCATGACGCCTCGTCCGTTATAAACTCCTTGAGACAGGTATGATCCTTGGAGACTATCGGGAGATACTGGGCCTATCTGCAGGTTGCGGGGTGGGAACTCCGTCGGACGCGATCCGAACTCCATTCTGTGTTTATCGTTGCTCCCCAGCGTGGGTCTGAATGGCGGCCCCATTCTTGTTGGAGTGCATATCCGCCACTTGGCGGCATTGGCAGTTAGGGAAGATGCCGTGACCGGCGACGTCGTCTTCTGCTTTGGGATACGTGCTATTCGTAAGTAAGTACATAAAACCCGACGGGCAAGTCCCGCGCCACGATGCTGGCTTGGTATTAATCGCCCCCGGATTCTGCTCTGTCGCTGTTGGGTCCCATAACACTCACTCGTTATCACCATGGTATCAACCGTAAGTCAGCAAGTCTGACCGGCCAGGCCCGTTACTAACTGGAATCCCTGGGAAGAACTGGCAACGTCTGGTGCGTTTCATTGCCAAAGAAGATGGAGAAGAGCACCTGGGTGAGCCGACAGAGGAAGACCTCGATAGTAAGTCCCAGGCGCACACTTTGTTCGGCTGCGTGTTAACCGCGGAAAGTTGGTGCTGCCATGGCCTCGGGCGCCTGCGTCACCGTGAGGGTCCTGAACTGCCGGACAGCGCTCGACCTCTCGGCCCAACACACCCAAGAAACCATGACGATCGATCGTCTCCTGCCGCCCCTGACGCGGCAGGAAGTCGGGACCATCCGATGTATCGGTCTGAACTACCGCAACCACGCCAAAGAGATGAACCTCGCGCTTCCGGATCATCCCACCTTGTTCTTCAAGCCGCCAAACTGTCTGAACGCCCCGAACGCCCCTCTCACGATCCCGCACCAGGCAACCGACGAACAGGCCGACTACGAGGCCGAGCTCGCCGTCGTCATCGGCAAGGAGGCGCGGAACGTGCCCGTCGACCGGGCGCTCGACTACGTCCTGGGCTACATGTGCGCCAACGACGTGACGGCGCGGAAGCACCAGTTCCACGGGGCGCAATGGGGCTTCGGCAAGGGCTTCGACGGCTTCGCGCCCATGGGGCCCTGCCTCGTGTCGACGGCGCGCATCCCGGACCCGCGCGTCATCGGCCTGCGGACGGTGCTCAACGGCGAGGTCATGCAGGACGGCCGCGCCGACGACATGATCTTCGGCATCGCCGACATCGTCGCCTACCTGTCCCAGGGCACCACGCTCGACGCCGGCACCGTCATCCTGACGGGCACGCCGCACGGCATCGGCGTGAGCAAGACCCCGCCCGTCTACTTAAAGCCCGGCGACGACCTGCGAGTGGTCATGACCCACGGCCTGGGGAGCCTGGTCAACAATGTTGTGTATGAGGACAAGGAAGGGAAGACCAATGGCACTTCGTAAAGACAAGGGTCGATACTGGCGGGACTTGGCGCAAGCGTTGGATTATATTTTTGGGAATCGTACAGTAGGTAACGAAATTGGCCTCCTTTGTGCGTAGTAAGGGGATGAACTCTCCGCTTGGGTCACTTCTATTTTTGGATGGTATACTGTGTTCCTCGACGGCTGACCAACTGTGTCATCGAGTCGCCCTGGCAGCCTTGGCCCAGGCACTGCGTAGCACGAAAACCAACCCACTGTGATACATCGTGCACAAAGCGTACAATTTTACGTCAGGACCCATCGTGAGCCGTTAATATATAACTAATCAACAAAACGGCTTGGTCTGCCTCAGCGATTGCGGGATGTTGCGACTAAGAATAGAGGCACGGCTTGACGTGCTAAAAAACTGCTATTGTCAAGAACCCCGCTTTGTGCTGCCTATGCTGACAACGTGGCAGCCTGCTATGGCAATCCAGAACATTTGCCTCAGGCCTTCCCAGGCCCTCTGCAGGCCATCCAAGTGTTTTACGGTCGAAGCTGAGGCCATCGATCACTATGCGCCTCCTACAACGACGAACAGATGGCGAATTCAGCCTCACTGAAGTGTCGCAAGACATCCCCCCGTACGCCATACTTTCGCATACTTGGAATGACGAGGAAGTCACTTTCCGAGACATCACAGAACGCACTGGGCTTCACAAGAAAGGCTACCAGAAGCTTAACTTTTGCGCAAGACAAGCCGCTAGCGATGGCATCCCTTACTTCTGGGTGGACACCTGTTGTATCGACAAATCGAACAGCGTCGAACTTTCAGAGGCCATCAACTCCATGTTTCGCTGGTATCAGCAATCGGCTAAATGCTACGCTTACCTCACAGACGTTTCGAAAGACTTCGATAACGAGGCCGATGAACTATCAAGATCAACATGGAAACTGGATTTCCGAAAGAGCAGGTGGTTTACCCGCGGATGGACACTTCAAGAGCTGGTTGCGCCGGCTTCCGTGGAATTCTTCTCTCGGGAGGGCCAGCGCCTAGGCGACCGAAGATCTCTCGAACAACTGGTCGTCGATATCACCCACATCCCCGAAGCAGCCCTGCGAGGAGGCAGCCCGTCCGATTTCAGCCTAAGCGAACGTATGGCATGGTCAAAAGGCCGAGTTACCACCCGCGAAGAAGACAGAGCATATTCCCTGTTCGGAATATTTGGTGTCTTCCTACCACCGATCTACGGCGAAGGGGGGGAAAGCGCGATGTCTCGATTACGGAGAGAGATATCCGCAATACAGGAGTCCCGGGCGGCGGTGCTTGCGAAGTTGCCCACCGCGTACGGCGCTCCCTTCGATTCTCACGCCGAAGAACACAATGCGACCTGTCTTCCGGATACCCGCGTCGAGCTCCTCCACGATATCAACCAATGGATCCAGGATCCAATAACCGAGGGGATATTCTGGCTGAATGGCATGGCTGGAACGGGCAAATCAACGATTTCGCGAACATTAGCACATTCGGCGCAGGCTAAGGGCTACCTTGGCGCAACTTTCTTCTTCAAGCGAGGCGAGAGCGATCGAGATAGCGCTTCTAAGTTCTTCACAACCATTGCAGCTCAGCTCGCTTCGCGGCATCCGGCGATTATCCCTCACATACAAACTGCTATCGATACCGATCCCTCGATTTTTGATAAGAAGATGCAAGAACAGTTTCAGAAGCTTGTTCTCGAGCCCATTTCGAGGGCATCTGAAGTTAGCGCTAATGGCAGCGTATTACTTATTATTGTTGACGCACTAGACGAATGCGACAATGATGACGATGTCAAGCGTCTTATCGGCCTCTTCTCCAGCTCGAAAGATCTACAGCACCCAAGACTCAAGGTATTCCTCACGAGCCGACCCGAGTTACCTATTCGTCTTGGCTTCACCGCTGTTCAGGGCACCTACAAGGACCTCATCCTTCACGAGGTGCCCGAGCCGATTATCGAACACGACATACATGCCTTCCTTATCCACGAAATGGAACACATTAGGAAACAATACAACTTACCCTCTGAATGGCCAGGAGAGGCAAACATTCGGACACTAGTCGAGATGGCAGTGCCGTTATTCATTTTCGCCGCAACAGTCTGCCGTTTCACATCCGATCCCAAATGCGGCGGCCCACGTAGAAAGCTGCAGAAGGTCCTGGAGCATCGAACGAAGAATGAGGGGTCGAAGCTCAATGCGACGTATCTACCTATCCTCGAACAACTCATCGAAGGTCTCTCACCGTCGGACCGAGAAGAGGCTCTCGGGGACTTCCGTCGTGTCGTCGGCTCAATTGTGGTGTTAGCCGACCCTCTCTCTACATCTGCCCTCGCAGGGTTACTCGACACCACTCCAGAGTATATCTCGGAGAACCTGAATCTACTCCACTCAGTCCTGAGCGTGCCATCGCGACCTGAGGTACCCATCAAGCTCTTGCACCTCTCATTCCGCGACTTTCTGCTAGACCCAACAACATCAGGCAACGTGTTCTCAGTCGACGAAATAGACATCCACAAACGCCTGGCAACAGACTGCCTACGACTTATGCAAAAGTCGCTACGCATGGACATCTGTGGAGTCCAGGCACCCGGGACGCTCTTCACAGAGGCTGCTCCTAAGCAGATTGGCGACGCTCTACGACCAGAGATGCAATATGCCTGCCGGCTCTGGGTGCATCACGTAGTACAGTCCAAGGCAAGCCTATCTGACAGTGGCGAAGTGTATTCGTTTCTTACCACCCACTTCCTGCACTGGTTGGAAGGACTTAGCTGGATACGACGAGCTTCGGAAAGCTTGGGTATGTTGGACGCACTGCGAAACCTTGTTGATGTAAGTGCTGAGTGTCGCTTAAGAACGGGCGGGTTTAACATTTATAGGCCGATGCCGGCAGTTGCCTGCTCGCCTTTTTATATGATGCGCGGCGCTTTGCCTCTAGTACGATCTCAAGAGTTGAACTTGCACCTCTCCAAGTATACTCATCTGGTCTCCTGTTTGCACCAAAGAGAAGTGTTATACGCACTACCTTCAGTAGCGAAATTCCTAATCGGATAAAGCTGCAGTCAAGAGTGGAAGATGACTGGAACGCCTGCGAGCAGACGCTCGAGGGCCACAGCAATTCCGTCAACTCGGTCGCGTTCTCGCCCGACGGCGCCGTCGTGGCGTCGGCGTCGGCCGACCAGACCGTCCGGCTCTGGAACGCAGCGACGGGCGCGCCTCTGCAGACGCTCGAGGGCCATAGCTATACCGTCAGGTCGGTCGCGTTCTCGCCCGACGGCGCCGTCGTTGCGTCGGCGTCGGCGGACCAGACCGTCCGGCTCTGGAACGCGGCGACGGGCGCGCCTCTGCAGACGCTCAAGGGCCATAGCAAATCCGTCGACTCGGTCGCGTTCTCGCCCGACGGCGCCGTCGTGGCGTCGGCGTCGGACGACCAGACCGTCCGGCTCTGGAACGCAGCGACGGGCGCGCCTCTGCAGACGCTCGAGGGCCATAGCTATACCGTCAGGTCGGTCGCGTTCTCGCCCGACGGCGCCGTCGTTGCGTCGGCGTCGGCGGACCAGACCGTCCGGCTCTGGAACGCGGCGACGGGCGCGCCTCTGCAGACGCTCGAGGGCCATAGCGATACCGTCAGGTCGGTCGCGTTCTCGCCCGATGGCACCGTTGTGGCGTCGGCGTCGGCCGACCAGACCGTCCGGCTCTGGAATGCGGCGACGGGCACGCCTCTGCAGACGTTCAAGGGCCATAGCTATATTGTTAACTCGGTCGCGTTCTCGCCCGACGGCGCCGTCGTGGCGTCGGCGTCGTACGACCAGACCGTCCGGCTCTGGAATGCGGCGACGGGCACGCCTCTGCAGACGTTCAAGGGCCATAGCAATTCCGTCGACTCGGTCGCGTTCTCGCCCGACGGCGCCGTCGTGGCGTCGGCGTCGGCCGACCAGACCGTCCGGCTCTGGAATGCGGCGACGGGCGCGCCTCTGCAGACGCTCGAGGGCCATAGCGATTACGTCATGTCGGTCGCGTTCTCGCCCGACGGCGCCGTCGTGGCGTCGGCGTCGTACGACCGGACCGTCCGGCTCTGGAACGCCGCGACGAGCGCGCCTCTACAGACGCTCAAGGGTCATAGCGGTACCGTCATGTCGGTTGCGTTCTCGTCCGACGGCTCCGTCGTGGCGTCGGCGTCGGCCGACCAGACCGTCCGGCTCTGGAACGCCGCGACGGGCGCGCCTCTACAGACGCTCAAGGGCCATAGCGGTACCGCCATGTCGGTCGCGTTCTCGCCCGACGGCGCCGTCGTGGCGTCGGCGTCGTACGACCAAACCGTCCGGCTGTGGAACGCCGCGACGGGCGCGTCCCTGCAGACGCTCGAGGGCCATAGTGATACCGCCAAGTCAGTCGCGTTCTCGCTCGACGGCGCCGTCGTGGCGTCGGCGTCGTACGACCGGACCGTCCGGCTCTGGAATGCGGCGACGGGCGCGTCCCTGCAGACGCTCAAGGGCCATAGTGATACCGTCAACTCGGTCACGTTCTCGCCCGATGGTGCCGTCGTGGTATCGGCGTCGGACGACCAGACCGTCCGGCTCTGGAACGCCGCGACGGGTACTTGCTTTCAAACAACAAATACGGGCACCAGTTCTCAGGACCTGTCCTTCAGTGAGGATGGCACGTCACTTGTCACTGATGTTGGCACTATTGCTATAGATAGCGGAACACGACCTGCTAGCACGAGTCCTGTCCTTGAGGACAATGTCTCGCCACGTTTGGCTAGCCCTACTCAGTTAGGAGGTCGTCTTGGTCTTGGTATCAGTGAGGATCGTTGCTGGATTACTCATGGTGGTCGTAATCTGCTCTGGCTACCAGCGGATATACGGCCAGGTTGTTCAGCTATACATAGTTATATGGTAGCGCTCGGTAACGGGTCAGGAAAGGTTACGATCATGCACTTTACATAAGACACTATCTCGTAGGTAACTAATGTCTACTCTCTTCTTACTTTCTGAATGTAGCCCTTTTTAATTCTACCTTATTTTCTAATACGTTCCTAAAAAAGGTGTAAGGGAACCTGATAAATTTATATTCTTTACTTAATCTGTAGAGTGTTCTCTCCACCTCTATATTTCTTATATATATCCCTAATATAAAAGAAACTTCAACTAGAGGTAATTCTATATCGGTGATTGTGACCACGTACTCGGTTGGGCAGGCTGTCTTCCGGTGGATATGACTATTAAAGAGATAATCTCTGGGTTAGGGTATAGGAAGATATGCGATGCCTACTCAGAGAGGCATCTGGATTTCATATTACATATTCTCACTGGAGTGGAACGTAGACACTTCTTAAAGAAAACATATACCTAGCGCAGGTAAGACCCGAAAATGGACAGGGTCGGAAGTGGATCGCATTGACTGAAGAGGGCGGCCAACAATGAATGCTCCTAATGATTGCCGAACGCCGCGTTCCACGTCGATGACTGTATCTACGGGGTATAATTACGATCTCAAAATAGAAGTGACCCAAGCGGAGAGGTTGTCTCCCTGCTACGCACATAGGAGGCCGCTTTCGTTATCTACTGTACGGTTCGGGATTGCAGCAGTAAAATGAGCTCTTGTCCCCGAACAGCAGAAAGAGGTGCTAAAAGAAGAAAAAGAAGATGGCAGGCGAATGCAGGCAAAGAAACAGCGGAGCCCGATCACCGAGTCTGACGCCGCCTTTCCCCAGATCTCTTTGTCTTGGCTGTCGTTTCAAGGCGAGGCCGACGCCAACCTGGCCGTGGCGTCGGCGGTTCTGTGGTTTCATGTTGACAATGTTCTCGAGGGGAAGACGCCGGCGAGCGGCGAGGGGCGGTATTCCAGCGATGTCATGATCCAGTTCGCCATCAAGATGGTGACCAGCGGAACGCGCTGCCATTTCATCGCGGGCGACGAATACCTCAAGGGCACCCGGGACTACGACATCACGACGCCTTCCGGGGACTACCACCGGGTCCGCGCCCTGCGCCTAGGGGCCTTCGCCATGACGGTCAACGATTCGGATCACTGGACAGCCGTGATCCACCACATTGCCTCGGGAACGACGTATATCCTCGAGCCGGGCCCGCGGCCTCCCCCGACGCGTTGGGCGGCCGAAGTCGAGCTCCGCATCAACGTCAATAAGCTGCTCTTGCAACGGGGCCTCATGCCGACCTCGTCGTACGTCGTTCTGGGCGGGGAATCACAGCTCGGGTCGTGGCAGTGCGGGTACGTATTGGTTTTACAGCTCATGAGCTTTCTGCACGGCGGTGGTCTTTTGGCGTGGGATCAAGCCAATCTGTACGAGGTTCTACACACGTCCCAAGCCCGGGAGGCGTACGGTATGAGAATGTTTGCAGACTATGCCCTTCGCCTTTGGACAGGAGAGCAAGATGTGTGCTGTCCAAGCCCAGAGATGAGCGAGTTGCTCACAATGTCCGAAAGGCTTACCCAGGCCAGGCGCATGGCTTCACTGAAGAGCAAATATCCTGGACTGCCGGCAACGAGAACCGGTATGTTGGCGTCCGCCGCCAACGTCGTTTCCCTGCTCGGCGGAGAAAATGAGGTGCTCGACATTGCTAGGTTGAGACTGTTCGGGGCGGCGACCAATTGCAACGCGGCCGCGCCGGACCTCTCGGTTCTGAGTATATTCTCCGGGAGTGGCATCCGCAAGCGGCCGACGGTCCGGAAGCGGGCATCCACGCCGCCGGATCTCTCGGCCCTGGCCATTTCCCCTTCGGCCAGGCGAAGGGTCATGGGGAGGCCCCTCTACCTGCACTTCATACCGGCCGGGCTGCAGTTTGACGCGGCCGCGGCGTGCGACGAGGTCCTTGCCCACTACGCAGATCCTGCGTTTCTGGAGAAGGAAGGCTGGTCCCAGGCTGCCTCCAGATCGAGGCCGATGAGTTCCGGTGCGGCGGCTAGCTGGGGCGCGCGTACCGCTACCTGCTGGCCATGGTCTTTCAGAACCCGGCCAGGGCCGCCAGGATCGGCCTGTCGCCGCCGCTGTGCGGGATCGCGGCGCGTGGCTCAAACTCGTGACGGCTCTGATCATCAAGAGGGGCGACCCGGTGCGCGCGTTGGAGTACATCGGACGCGGTTATCCCCGTGCCCCATAAGGGACCAACAGCTGGTTACCTCTGTCTTGATCAAATTGCAAAGCAGGAAGAAAGCGGGAGATACGCCCATGGTAATAATAGGTGAGTAAGAGGTAACCATATCCATTGTTTGTAGTATGCTGTAGGTTCAGAGAAACGATAATGGATGTATAATACGGTGATAAAGGAAGCAAGTCTGGCGGACGGAGTCAGTGAGCTGCCACATGGCAACAAGGTCGTCCCCATTTCCACGCGAGTGACAACCTACCATGCGACGGCGTGAAATGTGCAACCGCACTTCTCCCGTACATAGAACAAGGCGGCGATCCTATCCTCCATACGGGAAGCGCAAGGTACGGCGGACGGGGGTGGTGATGCGCTACGGCAACGGCCACTGCGAAAGGGATCCACCTCTGCAAGTCATCTATCTACTTACCTATCCGGGCATCCATCGTCATGGGGAGCCAGACGCGGTATCGACGCGCATCACGGGTGGCAGCCCGAGGCAGATCTGGCTTAGGCCAGCGCGGCACCGGCTTCAAGTTACATAGCTTGATGGCTCCTCTGTATGTAGAGCAACGCGATGCATCGCGGGAATCGGAGCAGGGGGTCCAGATGCATGACGAACAGCGAAAACTGAGAGGTACGTACTGCCTTCCTACACGAACAGAGCTCCTAGGCACTTTCCACAACATCCCAGCCCCCCGCATTTCCACCTTGTGTGTTGGCCCCCGTACCTTTTACCTACATGTGTCTGCTACAGCTGATACCGCTCGGTTCGGGCTCCCAAACCCAAGGCGAGCCCCAGGAAGGTTGCCCTTCCGCCCTTCTCGCCACGAGACGACGGCACACGTAGGCTAAAGTCTATCGGTGGCCGGGAAGTTAGAAGGGGGCGTCGGCCATGCGTTGGCGATGCGCTACCAGACGGGACGTTGCAGGAACGCCTGCCGCCATGGCAGCGCCGTTGTCGCCCCGACGTCATCAGCGCGACGCGCGCGCGCCCGGCGACTGGGAGTTCCTGGGACTGGGACGATGGGGGAGGGGCCGGGAGGGACCCAGCGAGCCAGGCCATTCTGGCCACTCAGCCCGCCCGGCCTATTTCGAGATCGCCCGGGTGGGAAAACCGGCACTGAGGGGCACGGGGCACGGGCACAGGCACAGCAGGGACAGACGCAGGCACCGGATTCACGATATCCATCTGGCCCACGGAGCAGACGTGAACGGTACCTTGTAACCCGCCGGCACCCGGACGGGAAGAGGCACAACGCCTCATCCGGATGCCCACCAAGAGATGCGAAACCCATGGCTGGCGATGCGAGATGCGATGCGGTGCCGTCCCGTTCCCTGCGACGCGATGAAAACGGGAAAGGGACGACACGAAAAGCCGGCGACGGACCAGGCAGAGCTACCCAGTAAAGGCAGGCGCTAGCGCAGGGACCAAAGCGCGAGTGCCGCCAAGCCCCGCCCAGCCTCGAAAAAGGGCGGGGCAGCACAGCTCTTCTCAGCTCGTGTGGGCTCAGCAGTGGTGCCAGTGGTGCCAGTGGTGCTGCCAGCGCTTGCCAGGCCGCAGTAGCCAAAGGTACGTGGGTACCTCTCGTTAGGCAAGCTTGCCCCAAAAAGTCGCCGTAGCAACCGGGGCCCGGCATCAACAAAAAGTCGGATGGCTGGGAGACGGAGCCGGCGAAATCGTCACGACGCCTGGGGAGGGGGCCGGAAAATGCGGTGGCTAGACCAATGACAGCCGCATCCTCACGGCCAAATGCTCCTCTCTTCCGTCCCAAGCTCGATTCGGCCCATTGTGACCATCCTGACGCCCTGGATTGCCTATCCAGTCTTCCATGGATCCCATCCCATCGTGACGAGAGCCCAAACGCATCCAATTCCGCCCACACGCGTGTCCCCTCCCAACCACCCAACCCCCCCATTTCGTCGATCCACCCAGCCCAGCCTGCCCGTCTCCATGCACCGGAACCTACTGACAGACAGGCTGAACCCCCGGAAAACCTGCAGCGATTGACTTGCATACAGGCCAATCCGTCCATTCTGCCAGACCCGACTCGTCCCAAGCTGATTCTGCTTTGCTCTGCTCTGCCGTTTGGGGGACCGACGTCTCTGTCTTTCTCTCCATCTCCCAATTCCCTCCCTCCCACTTCTCACCGTGAACAACCCACTCCCCTCACCCCCTCCACACCGCCAGTGACCCCACGCCCGCCGTTGGCGACGGTCACACTCAGATTCCCCTTCTGAAGGCTAGGAAAAGCGCCTCGACCGGCGGCCCGTCCTACTTGTTCCTCCAGCGCCAAATTTGAGTGCAACACCCGGCATTCTGCGCGGGCGTCGTCCACCGAGTCGACGACATTCCCAGCACCCGTTGAGTGTGCTGCCCGCCCGACGCGCGCCCACGTCCACCCCACCGTCACTTTCCACCGAAGGAAACGACGGGTTGAGCCTTTTGGCGTGTCTGTCGAGCACCGCGCAAACAGCCGCCCGGCGCGTAGAAGTCAGATACCCTCACCATGGCGGGGGAACGATTCCAGGTCGGATGGTACCGTGAGTCCGCCTCGGCGTCACCCCTCCTCCCCCGGGCGATGCTTTCCGTCGCGTCGGCGCGCATGCTGATCCTCTCGCCCCAGGCTTCATACCGTTTCTGGGCTACCACCACGTGTTGATGATTCTGATCGCCATCACCATCATCCTCCTGTCCCTGCTGCTCGCCGGCTGCTCCTCGTCCTCGCCCCTGATACCGGATATCTTCCTGCTGTCCCTCTACTATGAGCACTACACGGCCGTGCCCGATACCTCGCAGGTCGACTACAACCTGAACCAGGCCATTGGCAACATTGTCGGCGACGCTCACCTGCAGGCACGAGTCGGCTATTTTGGCATCTGCGTCAACCCGGACGGCGGCGCGTGGCTGTGCAGCAACAATGCCACGGCCCTCGCCAACGAGGTCTCGGTCGACCAGGACCCGCTGAACCTGATCTGGTTGGCTGCGCAGTTCAAGGACATGATTGTCTTCCCCTACCTGATGTATGTTCTTTTTTTCGTGTCCCTCGCCGCCCGTCGGCCCGCCCGTAGCTAACCCCAGCGCGACAGCATCATCGCCATCATCTTCGCCTTCGTCTGCTTCATCCTGTTGGCCACCTTCCCCGGTTGGCACGAGGAAGAGGACTCGGAGGGTTCGGAGCGCGAGATCAAGCCCTTCCCCTCGCGGCCCGTCTCGCAGATCGCCCTGGCCATCATCTTTGTCGCCTCCATCTTCGTTTTGGTCTCGGTGCTATGGCAACATACGGCCTCGGTGGCCGCCTCGGTGATAGCCCAGGATTTTGGCAACGGCAGTGTCATGTCGGGCGTGGGAACCAGCGCCATGGTGCTGGGTTGGTTCAGCTTTACACTACTCATCATCGTCACCATTGGCCTGCTCGTCATGATTCTGAGCATCAGGGTCTTGTCGCAGCTGGCCGACTAGTCGGGGGCGCGTCATTTGGTCTCTAATGCGATCCCATTTTGAGGGATTTTGTTTCCAGCTTGGCATGTGAAGAAGAAGAGTGACGGAGTACGACAATGATAGACGATGATTACCATGTATATTCGGCAACATCCACGATACCACACGATTGCGACGCAACACGACGACGAGGTCCTGCCACAAACACACACATACACCCACAAAAACGCCCCTCCTCGGACATGACGCCTGTTTTTCGTGCCGGCAGCGGCACGGGACAAAATCGGTCGTGGCTGCACCAACAAAAACCAAAAATCCACGTGGAGGCAAAGCATATGGGGCAAACGGCGTTCAGGGAAATGGGAAAGGGCACTATTTTTTACACGACGCATTTCGGACCGAACCCATGGCAAGATGCAACCCGGCAAGGGGGGCGGGCATATATAGGGGGCAAGGCAGGCTAATGAAACGAAATCGGACGATGATGAATGTTGAAGACTCCTGCCGCGTTTTCTCTCCCCTTCCTTGGCTCACCTTCTGACCCCATGACTTTTTTCAACCCGCGTTTCCCGCGTGACCGCCCGCGAATGACGAACAGCATGCGGGACCAAGGGGTCGACGGGGAGAGAAGGAATCGACCGCCTCCCTCGCCTTTCCGACTGCGCCCCAAGGAAGTTCGGACTGCGCCTCAAGAAAGGGAGGCGTTTGCCGAGGGCATCGATGATCCGGGACGCCTCCCGTCGCGAATGGCGGTAGGTCGGGCCCGAGAGAGGGAATCGGATCCCGACGCCCTACGAGGCCGCGCGGGGACACGAGGCCGACGTGCGAAGCTCGGAGGCGCGCGTGCCGACATCCCCCCTCCCCTGCGGAGTTTTGGACGGCGGAAAGGCGAGGGCGGAAGCAAACCCGGGCCCGCGACTAGCAACCTACGCTCGGCTCGACCCCGAGGGAAAACATCCGGATCCTCGTGTTTTTTTTTTCGTTCCTCTGCCCCCGTCGGGTTGTGTTGGTTGGTCAGGAGGACGCCGGGGCCGGGCGGTTTTGGGGTGTGGGTGCCGTTTATGCGATGGGAATGCTTCAGCAGTCGTGGGTGATGGGGGGGTGCCGGTATGGATGGATATATGATATGACCCGAGGGGGAAACAGACGAGCGTATGCATCCGGTGGCGTCCCTTGACCCGGTGCCGCCCCGGCCCATCGATATCAATGTCTAGCTAGGGCAAGGGGCTGCAAATCCGGGGTTCACTATGGGGTGTGTACACGACGGGCCAAGATGCATCTTAGGTAATGATTTTGTCCTTGTCCTCTTCTGCCAGACCTGGCCAGAAGCTCTCCACGTGCGGTCCGTGGTCCTAATGGTTCCACGAGCGGGCGCGAGGGGGACCCCGAGTCGGGGCAGCAAGGCGGATAAACCCCCTCTCGGCCCTCGAGCACGCATGAGTACCTTGGTAAGTACGCAAGTATCCTGCGGCTATAGGTTCTATATACGGTCCGAGATAATCCTCCCTCGGCGTGCTAAAACGGCTGGGGCTGCCGTCGGAGCTACGCGGTGCGCCTTCACGGAGCATCCGGTCTCCGGAACGGGTGGGCCTCCGTGTTGAGCACAAACTCGTCGAGGCTGACGACGTCGGGCGTGCTGTAGAGCAGGTAAAAGTACTTGAGCGTCTCGGCGAGCCAGAAGCTCTCCATCGAGTCGCTCCGGTCGGCGTTGGGCACGAGCACGTCGTCGATGGCGCTGTGGCCGACTTCGGTCTGCGTTGCCTTGACAATGGCCTCGAACATACGCCAGCCCTTGTCCTGCCACTTGGTGTCGCCCGTGATACGGTACATGTACCAAACCGACTCGATCGCCTCGGGCCTGGCGCGGCGTGAGCAAGCCTCCGGTACGCGGGACACGGCATACGGGGGGAGGGGTCGCTCTCGACTTACCGGAGAATGTAGTTTCTGCCGTGGACGCTCACGTAGCCCCGCGGGATCTTCTCGTTCTCGATCCGGTCCTGCACGTACTCCTCGTGTGACAGCGGCCGTTCTGGCTCGGGCAGCCGGAGCGTCGCGTCGTCCTTGTCGCTTTGTAGCGGCACTTGTGCCGCCGGCGCCTTTATGGGCGTTCCCACCCTGCCGACTCCGCCGGCAGTATTGAAGTCCAGATGGTCCTTGAGCGACGCCTTCATGTCTCCCGTCTTGGACGGCGATACGTTATCGTTGGAGCTCGTTTCCAACTCCTCATCGTCATCGTATACCCGCTTTTTCAAAGCGCCTGCTGCCGCGGGCCGTCTGTCCGACGAGGACTTCATCCCAGGGGCGTTGTTTTCGGATGCCGCCTGCTTGGCCTTCTCGCGCTGCATGACCAGCTTCTGTCGCTCCTCCTCGGCGGCGCGGTCGGCATCGGCTTTCGCCTTTGCCTCGGCCTTGCGCCGGGACGCGTCCGTCTTGGCCTGGCTGAGCTCCTCCATTTGCTTCTTCCAGTCCTCAATCTGCACCTCCCGCATGCTCCCCATGGGGTCGAGGTATTCCTTCCACAACGTCTCGTTCCACTGGCAATCGTTGACCGAGGCACAGGGCGCCACAATCGCCGACTCGGGCATGATGCCGCTGGGCGTGCTCTCGTAGGCCCACACGCAGCCGTCCGCCAGCTTGCTCGCAATGGCCACGTCAACCTCGTCCCCGAAAATCTTCCCACCCAGGCCGAACATGCCGCCGAGGAAGCAGGTGAGGTGCGTCACTTCGAATTCCAGCACTGCGTCCTTCTCGGGAGCGCCCCGCGTCGACAACTTGGCGCTGAAGAGGACGTCGCGGTTGTCAGGAACCATGGGTCGATAGAGAAGCCACTGCTTGACGGCCGCAACCGTGTCCATGTGCAGTTTCTTGTACTTGGACTCGAGGCCTCCGAGCAAAAGGAATTGCTTGGGGAAGTATTCGTACGTCGAATCCTGGCTGCCTCCCATTGAATACGACTCGGTACCATAGCCACCCGGCGCCAGACCTTGCGGATAGCACACATCGCCCGTAAACCTATCGGGAAAGGGCCCGGCCGTTGTTCCCTGCACCGACATTTCGTGGTATATATCGGGCTCCGAGATCTTCGGGGGCTTGTTCGCTTTGCCTACATTGGCGGCTGACGTCTTCTTGGCAGTCAGGGGGCGGTCGTGGACTTCCTCTTCGTCGTCTTCGTCCTGCAGACTGCTGGATCGCCTGGCCAGGCGCTCCGCCGCACGGAACGAGCTGGTGCGTGAGCCGCTCGAAGATCCACCGCCGGCCACAAAGTTGCTGTTGCTGCTGGCGCCGTTCCCGGTCTTGCTGTTGGAGCTGGCCTTGGCTTCATTTTGGGGAACGTCGGTCAAGGAAGCCGCGTCTTCACCCGTGAGCTTTTTGGGCGACTTGGTATATTCTCGGCCAGTGTAATCCTCGGGCGACGGCGCCAGCGGCCTCTCCATATCATCCGCATCGTCGGTGGCGGGAGCTTTCGGAGTTTGGCCGTACTCTCTGCCAGTGTAGTCCTCAGACAGCACCAGAGGGCTCTGGACCTTTTCAACCGGCTCGGCGGAAAGCTTCATGGCGGCGTCGTGAGCAGCACTCTGGTTGCAGCCGCTAGCGTCAACGCGTTCAGGGAAGATGCCGGGGATCGTGGTCCCTCGGTTCTGCCAGTCCACCAGGGCGTCTGTGATGCGCTCGACGGCGTCAAAGTACTTGTCCTCGCCTGTAACCTGGGCCAGCCGCGTGAACTCCATCAGCAGGGAGCCCAACTCGGCAATGCTGTTCGAGGAGGACGCCCGATGGGGCTTCGAGGCGTATGTCGGCTTCCAGTTGTAGTACAACACAGGCATGCGGTTGGGCGTATCAAAAATGCCCATGAGGATCTCGGCAAGCTCCACGGCCTTATCCAGCAGGACCGTGTAGCCGCCCTTCTTCCCACCGCTGACGTCGTAGGCCCCGAGCAAGCCACCGAGGTATCGAATCGTCGTCTCGAACACGGGGATCTCATCGCGCTGGGTGGAGAAGGTGAAGTCGATCTTCGCGACCGCGTTTACGGCCTCTTCAAACTCGGCCTTCATGCCCATGATCCAAAGCGTGTCGAGCGAGTCCACGAGGGTGGCAGCCCAACCGCAGAAAGGGTCCTTGTTGGACTTGGACACGGGCCGCAACTCGTCATGCATCCAGGCATACGTCTTGTAACCGCCCCAGGCGCGCTCCATGTGGCTCTTGACGAGGCCCAGGCGCTGCAAGCGCTTCTCGCGCGCGGCCTCTCCCTCGGGCGCAAAGTCGTGCTGTATCCTGGGAATCGCTTTCGGCTTGCCAGTGGGCAGGGGAATGATGGATTCCTTGGCGATGGGGAAGTGCTCGGGCGGGTTGCTCCAGTGTATTTGGCTGGTGGTGGTGGAAGCGGCTTCCTGGAGCCCGCCCAGTGCGCCCTGGGTCAAGGCTGCCTTCTCCTTCTGCTTCTCCTTCTCTTTCCAGGCATCCTGTGGCGTCTTCCGGTCCGGCAGACTGATCACGGGGACGGTAGGCGGATTCGTCGTCTTGGGGGCAGCTTGGGTGAGGTCCTCGCCATGGCTTAATGGTTTGGGCGTTTCGAGGGGCGCGACCTTGACGCGGGACGTGGTCTTGTCGGGGTGGCCAAAGTTCAGAGGAACCTTGTCGCCTGCAGCGTCCTTGAGATCGGGGATCTTGAGGGGGGCCTGATCTTGCTTCTTCGCATCGACAGGTCGTTTTCTGGCATTTTCGTTGACCCCTCCGGCGGGCGGCGTGGGCGGTTTAGGTTTCGAAGCGGGATCGGCGGCGGGTTTGGGAAGCGGGTTGAAGGAGATGGGCCCCGAAAGCGCGTCCCATTGATCGCCGGACCGGGTCAGGCTATAGACGACAAGAAGGAGGAAAGCGACGGCAACAAAGTACCGGTATTTGCGCACGCGGACCATAGCTGCGGCTTTCGAGGGAAGGGATGGCCCGGGCAGCCAGGGGGCAAGCAGCTAGTTGGTGACGAAAGAGGGTGCCGTTACAAGCAGGGCGCTCTCATTGCACACGCCCTCGTAGGGACCGGGGCCGGACTATGTAGTGATTTGCGCCCGGGGTTCTCCCAGCTCGGGGGTTATGCAGGGTAGAGGTCGGAGACTCGGCGGGCGCAGGATGGTGAAGCACACGATCAGGGGTGCAGAGCGGCCAGTCGCACCAGCGCAACGACGGGCTATTTGTGCAGGAAGAAGAGCGCCGCCGGTGAAGCCCGAAGGGAAGAATGGGAGGGCGGAGGATAAATGAAGAGCAACCGAGAGGAGAAGGTGAGAAGGCGAGAGAGAGGGAGAGAGTGTGAGAGCAAGAGCCCCAAGACCGGAATGAAGGTACGGACGGAACCAATTAGGGAAGTATTGACCAGAAGGGTGCAAGTGGGATGGATGGGAAGCGAGACACGGCCTGGTTGCAAGATCTCTCTCTCTCTCGAAATAGCAGGTCCCGCTTGTCGCGAAGTGGAGGTCAGAAGCCACGTCTTGGCAGTCAATATCCGTCCCTTCTAGATCATGATGCATGCATGGGTTGAATCCCGTCTCACGGGGGCGGGCGCCGTGCGTGCGGGCGATACGAGAGCGGATGAGCGCTGGCGTGTTCGTTCCACACGGACAATCGGCCGAGTCCTCTCAACCTCTCTCCCATCTTGGCCCTTTTCGGTGTTTCTCGCCCCAAACAGGGTGCTGTTCCCATCCAGCCTCCAACTACCGCCGTATAGGGTAACGAGGGACAGAACAACTCCTGTGTCGAGTCCCCTGATTGAGGGGCACAGGGGCAGCGGGACCCCTCCGCTCTAGTGCTTGTAGGGGTGGAGAGGAGGAGGGGCTTTCAGTTATTAGCGTGCGGTGGTAGCGACGGGCCCGACGCATGGGGAAGCCACCGACCTCCAATACCTCTTGACTCCCTCAGTCCCTGACTCTGTCCCTGTCTCTCTCTTCCTTTGCCTTTCGGATTTGTGGGATGGCGTAAAACACGACTCGGGTGAGCTGCAATGGAGGAGGATCGACACGCTCGCTTGTTACTGGTGGGATGAATGGGGGGATTGATTTTGAGACCGACACACCCACCCCGTGCCGATCGAGCCAGGCGAGCCAGGCGCCGTTTCAATACCAGCCCACGGCAAAGCTACCACGGTGAAGCAGCCAAACTACCATGTACTTCGGGCATTGTCACGCGCAAACAGCGGCCCTTGGCGCAACGCCATGCAATCTCGCCGTGTTGCAACCATCTACGGCATTTCGTCCTGTCGTGCCCTTTTGGTCCTGCCTACGTCTGGCGACACAAAGTGGCCAATGCGGCACTTGCTCGCTTTAAAGCCGTGGACATGGAGTGTTCGCCCATACATTAGACACATTTACTTGCATAGGTTGTGTGTACGCTTCGGCTAAGCCAGCTCAACCGGCCAAGGTGGTCAGGAAAAAAAAGCCCATCGGTGGTGGGTCGCCGGAACTTGGTCGGAATTGAGGTCCGTTCTGTTTCTGGAAGGAGCGGGTTCCGCCAGTCACTCTCCAGTGTGCACATTGCGGCCCACGAGTCGCACGGGAGGGAAGGACGGAAGTACGGAAAGACGAGGAATTTGTGAGCGTCGGTAAGACCATTGACCGTGTCGCGCCCACGCCTGGTGACCGAACGAATGCATCCCGCATTTCACACACAGACCCTCGCCGCTACAGAATTAGCTGTCAACCTAAAGCGGGAGGACCCTGGTGATCCTGAGCCAGCTTTCCCCGGATCTCCTCAGGCCGGGTACCGGGGCCCTGACCCTCTCGGCGCCTCTGCAGTGATCAATGCATTGATCAGTCAGTCGCTTGCGCCAACTGCGGGGCTGCCCGAGCCGAAAACGACATGGCGACTTGGGCAGGGGAGCTCCCGTCGCATTGCCATGAACCCTCTCTGGCGCTGAGGGACGTGGAAGTTTGACGGCCTGCGCTGTGGCATTCCACACCGTCTCCTTCAGCGCGAAACTCCCATGCCTTTCTTTGACTTTGGGGGCCAAAGGGAGGGGGGATCCAACCCGTCAGCCCCCGTCCCCTTAGCCGATCACCCGCTCCCGCGCGGGTGCCAGGAATCCGCCCAATTCCATTTTCCATACTTGGACCAACGGCATTTTGATGAATCTGCCCCCCCATCTTACCTATCTCTGTCCCTACTCCTCTGCCGTGTCTCTCACCTACTTACCCACCCACCGGGTACGACTGCTACAGACGCCCCTTGCTCCCAATTCCGTAGTTCTACGAGCCCCCCTCGCATTCTGCCCAATACAAAAAGAAAGAAAAACTGTTCTACCTCGTCCCAACCGAATAACCACCATACACCGCCATAACACGCGGTCCCGCGTAGATAAGACTAAGCTTGGCCTGACGATCCCACCATTCCGTCCCGGCCGTGTCATACCCTCCATGCCTCCTTTCCCCTCTGATGAGTGGATGGGACATATGGGAATATTACCAAGTGCCCGCACCGTGACAAAAGCTCTACTGCCGTCCTGGCCATCGCGAACGCAATGCTCACCTTCAGTAACCACTAAGCGGCATGAAAGGGGGCCATCGCATGCTGTTTCGGTCTAATTGAAGAGCCAAGAAAAAGGAACGTAATCCATTGAGCATTTTGATTGGAATAGCAAAGTGACATGATCTTGCTGCCAGAGACCCCTTCGTAGGCGTAGTCCCCAAGGCTTCCACGGGGGCACATAAATCCGAGAAGAAAAAAAGTCTTATCTCGAACTGTAGGTGTTGGCCATACCCATCGGGCACCGAAAACGCAGGCCGGCCAAACAGCAAAGCTGTAGAGTTTCAGCGTCAAACCGTTGCGATACTGATAAAAGGCCCGTCTCGTACGGACCTGATCATCCCATCTTAAGCCCATGGCATAACTCCCGTACACGTCCTGGATGCCCGGTAGAGTTGTCTGGGGCCGCCATGGGCGTCGCGGCTGCAGGCCTATTTCATTGCGTGGGCCTTCGACTGCTTGGTACCTCTGCTGTCCGTGACCCTTATCGCCTTGATCGTGCATCCTCCCTTTCGGGACATCCTGTTTCCGCCTGCGCCGGTGGCTCTCGTAGATGCCGTCTCAGGCGGCATTCGAAAGTCCAAGTCGGGCGTTCTGGCCAGCCACGACAGCGCCCCCGGCGCCCCTAGGAACCACAAGAGCGAGGCGGTCAAGGCTGAGGCCAGCAACTTTTATAACGGCTTGACCGCGATTGTCGTTACCAGCGCTACCGGTAAGCACTCGCAGGCTGACGTTGACGACTACGACGAGGGCCATGACGACAGACAGAAGCCACAGGATCCGGGGGCCAAGACCTACTCGACCGGGGGACATATGGGTGCTGGCCTGCCTGACCCGACCAGTGTGGCCGAGGCCGCCACCGACGCCAAGCACGTGGCCGCCGGAGGAACGCCGAGTAATGACAAGACCAAAGTGCCCGTGGAGAGCGCAGTGTGGAGCAAGATGAGGCCGGTGATGCGGTGCCTCGCGGATTTGTCCGACACCTTTGAGCGCATCGCGAACGCCCTGTCGCCAACGGCACCTTTCCCCCAGGACGTCCACCGCCTGCCTCTGGCCACTGTGGTCGTGCCTGTGCTCCTGCTTTCCTTCTTCGTCACCTTATACATGTTCATGAAGGGCATTGGATCCAGTTCATTCGGCAATACTGATGATGAGAGTGGTACCCATTGAATAATTACTCACTGCTCATACCCACTTTCCCGCACGAAACTATTTACATTCGTGTGTATTACACTAGGTAGCCACGCATCGTTCCCCAACACCTTCCATATTCTAATGATTGATAATTCCCGCTGCGGAGTTACTGAGACCCCGGGGTGCTATTGTGGGTCTCGTATTGCAGTCACCGGGCCGGCACTGCACCATGGGAGCTTACTTCGCCTGCCGGGCTAGATATGTTCCTGCCTCAACAGATGGATCTACGCAAACCAAAGCCCACCCTATGGTGGCAGGGACATTGATGCAGTCTTGACCGACACGAAGTGCGGCGGTTACCAAAGGCACATCGGAGGGTCTGCGTTCCCTTTGACGGACCCCTGAACGGTGCGTTTGCAGCTGATCGGGAGTCCAATGCAAGGAAGTCGCATCAGCCACATTCCGTTGCAACCATCCCGAACTACGAAACTTACAGGTAGGTTGTCAGGGGGTCAGGAATCTATGCACGGAAGGATAGGGGGTTCTCTCTCCGTTCCGCTATGTTGGGGACCTGTTAGGTACCCGTCCAGTGATGCTTGAGTCTTCTCTCCTTTTGTCGCGTCGTCCAGCCCCCTTGAATATCTAAGTTCTCCATGCTGGCCCCTTCTCTCAAGCTCTCCTGGAGGTCCCAAGGTCTCACGCACGCTCCTATAACATGATAATCTTCCCTCGAAGTGCCGGTCCCTCGGTACTCATCCTCTCCCGACCCCGAACGTTCGCACCAAAGCCACAATCACGACTCTGAAACTGCGCTGGCTCGTCGTAGACGTATGGCTCTCACAATTTGACGCCCCGGGAATGTTCGAAACTTTCAATGAGATCGTGTTTCGATAGCTCTTCGTGAGGGCTTCTTTCAACGTCTCCTCTCGACGTCCCCTCTCGATGCTTCCTATCCCTATCTTGGCATATCCTCTTGATGTTTCCTTTCGACGACTTATCCCGATATCTCAACCTATCTCGTAGCGTTTCTCGTGCCGTCTCACCTCGGTGACCTGCTTGGAGAAAGGCGCCCTTACCGGTTCGCGTACATCGTCTTGGGAGGTTCACTGTATTTAAGAGTCAGGAATCGATAAACGGAAGGATATGGGTGCTTCTCTCCATTCTGTCACATAGGGGACCTGGTAGGTGGTCCAGTGATCCTTGGGTCTCATCTGGGATCCTCCGGTCCCCTGAAATATCTAAGTCCTCCACGCTGAAGTCCTCACCTCAGACTCTTCTGGTGTATGGAGGTCTCACGCATGCTCCTTTGACATGGATCCTCCAAGGACCGCGGTAGTAATAGAGATCACTGGCAACTCGTGTGTTACCCATCTTCGGAGCCCTGACTCCCATATAAATTGGACTGGTGCCAACCTGTCGCACTGGGAATGGAATTACAAGAGCGGCATTTGGTTTCTATATTAGATGGATAAAGGAATATAGGATACTAGACATGGCTGTCTAAGTATATAGTGTAACTGGCTAACATTAAGACAGTGCGCCACTAAAATCTATCCACTTGATGGATCGAGTAGCTTCATTTGTCCGACACAGCCTCACTCATCCTCAGCGCCTGCCACTGTCATATTTTACTGAATAGCTCTTTGCACCTGTCATACCCATACGTTTTGCGCTATTTAAAGTAGCTGCTGTTGCCCGTACGATCATCATGGGCTCTCATGCCTCTCCTGAATGCGGCAACCGAGCCACCGATGCTGCTATGATGGCTCTTGCCGCTCATGTTCCTGCCATCGCTCCTCCTGTCGCTTCCATCCCCATTACTGGCATCCCATAGGGGCTGCCACGCACTCGTTCCTACCCCTTGGCTTTCACCCCGAGGCTCCCATCCCGTGGCTCCCATCCTGTGGCTCCCATCCTGTAGCTACCATCCCATGGCTCCCATCCCATGGTTTCCATCCCTTCCCTGCCGTTTGAAAATTTGTGCTTCCTGCTCTGTATGCCCCGTGAGTCCTCGCTCCTGCCGTAATACCCTCCTCTTCTGGACTAACCTCCTTCCCGGCCCAAAAGCTATGCGGAAGGAATGTGCCCCAAAGGTTGGGAGTGATTAGCAAAGCTATCAATACTCGCCGACGTCTAGAATTCCCCCGGATTGATTTCCTTCTCTTCTCCATGCTCACATGAGGTGAGCATCTGCCCGGCTTTCTTTTGCGCTCTCTCTGCCTATCTCTCTCTACTTCTCTCTCTCTCTCTCTCACACACACACACACACCCACACGCACGATGGAGAGAAGTTCGCCCCCACCTGCGCACCAGGACGAAATCGAGCTTGGGGCCATGCCCAACACGACGCCCCCGGCCCAGCCCGCGGCCGAGCCCGCAGCCGAACCCGCGACCCAACCCGCGACCGAACCCGAGGCCAAGGACGAGGCCGTGTCGACCCCGGCGCCCCCGCCCCCGCCCCTGCCGAGTTGGAGGCCAGAAACAATGCCGTCCTGCCTTCACCCAGCCCGTCCAAGAGGCGCCGGGCGACCCGGCAGCTAAACTACAAGCAGCCGGAGACAGCCACAGCCAGCTCCTACGGTGTCACCGCTAACGATAACGATGCCTCCGCTGCCGCCGCCGCTGCCGCCGCCGACGCTGTCACCAACGCTGCCACTACCCTTGCCGCTGCTCCTGCCCCTGTCCCCTGCCGCCGACCGCGTCGCTGCCAAATCTTCAGTCACGAGGCGTTCCGCGCTTCCCGTTGCAACCCGCAACGCTTGTTTTCTTCCCTAACCGGCCACTCGTGACGAAGCAGAGCAAATTCACGCCTACAATAGTAGCTACATCAAGCGTTGTCGGTCCTGTCTTATACGAGCGCGGTCGCTAGTCTGGTTCACCATGTCCTGACTCTCAACAGTGGTAAAGCGCAGATCATTTTTGAACGCTGGCGGCGGCAGTGGCGTTCCTGGTTTATTATAGCCAGAATTCGGGAGTTGTTAGAACCGACAACCAACAGATCTGCGCTGCCGCCAGCGCTGATGGTGCCGTCGCCGCCGTCAGCCGTGCCGTTGATGCTGCCAACCGTGCCGCCGCCGCCACCAACGCCGCAGCCGCCGCCAGCGGTGGCGCCGTTGACCTTGCGGTCGACTCACCCACCGTGTCGCCGCAGCCGCCAACGCCGCTAACCGTGCCAATGCTGCCGCCGGTGCCACCCTTGCCGACGCCCCTGCAAGCCCGCTTTAGGAGGGGTAGTCCCGAGTGCTGCGAATTCAAGAAAGGGAGGAGTCTTGAAACATCCCCGCCCAACCACACGCCCAAAAGGGAGGCTCGATTCCGACAGTGCTGCGCTCGATTCCGACAGAGGCACGCATTTATCGTGATGCCCACGCTGCATCTCTTACTCTACATGAGAACCGTGGCAACAGCACTCTTCGTTTAAAAGATCTGAGGGGATCTATGTGGGCGACCTAGAATTCTCCAGACGTTGAGGTGGTCGGACGACTTGATACGTTCCATTACGGCGAGCGGCGGGGCATCTATGAGACGCGTTTCCTTACTGGATGGTCCTGCGTATAGGTATGTGGCTGGATGTGGCGGGAGATGGTTTGAGGCGTCTCGAGCATTGAGCCTGCGCTGGACCTCACGATAGTTGGCATGGTGTTGAGCTTCGTGTCAAGGCTGCGCCAGCACTGGCAGCGTAGCCTCCGTTATCTTAGCCCTTAGGCCAGTCCACCTCCTCTTTGCCGGCGGTTCTGGGAAACGAGGCCATTGTGAGGTTTGCCGTGTGAGCTTCAGTGGTTGGTGTGCAGGCGGAGGGGCGGGTGCAGGTTCATTACCAACGCTGGGTGCAGGCCAGCCAGTATAGGGCAGCCAAGCCAGGTCCAGCGCGCGCACGCGAAAAGAACAACGAAACCAAAACAATGACAGTGTGTCTCATGATACTGAGTTCGGTTGATGCACCTTGGCAGCCTGGAAGTACTGAGTCCCCACTAAATTTGTATTGCTGCACCGTACTAACTGTCTGCAGGTTACTTGCTGTCACGGCATCGCGGCGGGCCAGCATCACGCAACCTACTGCACCGCGCCGCTTCGGTACCGCCCCACAACTAGGAAACCTCTCTCCTACTTGTGCAACAACAACGCTATCATAGTACCAATAGCTTTGGCCCTTCCCATTTGCTATGCTGCCCCGTCGAAAGCGCCCAGATCCCTTTCGACTTCCTCTCGTCTACTTCTCCGCAGAACTGAACGGTTGCGGGCGCATTGGTGTTGTCTCTGGGAACCGGTGATGGTCCCACATGGCCAGCGACGGACCCCGATTGGTTCGTCCAGATCCCTTTGGTCTTCACGTCGACTACTTCTCCGCAGAACCGAATGGTTGTGGACGCATTGGGGTTGTATCTGGTAACTGACGATGGTCCCGCATGGCCAGCGACGGGCGTCGGTTGGCTCGTCCAGGTCCCGCTAGTCTTCCCGTCGACGACTTTTCCGCAGAACTGAAGGGTTGTGGACGCGTTGCTGCTGTATCTGGCAACCGACGACGGTTCCGCATCGCCAGCGACGGGCATCGGTTGGCTCGTCCAGCGCGGGGTGGAGGGGAAAAGGGGTCGAAGAGGGGCGGCAGGCACCGCGAACCCCCTACCCCCGCTGGACTCCCCCTCGATGACGACTCCGCGGAGCTGTACGGTTGTGGGCGCATCAGTATTTGCAGATGGCTGTCGTTCATCGTCTCCGGGAACCAATGATGGTTCCGCATCTCCAGCAACGGGCTTCGGTTGGCGGCATAAAACTTGCTGGCTTTCGGTTGCCTGGCCGTATGACTCACGTAGCTGAGGCTTGACCTGGTCATCCGTACTGGGTCGGTGCGGGGCCGCGGATACAGTCTGGGCTATGGCTGGAATTTGGCGTTGCTCGTTTCTTGGCCCGTGGGGTGATGGTGATTTGCCGTTGGCTTCTTCTTGAGTGTTTTGTCGCTCATGTAGCTGCGGCTGGACCTGTTCATTGGCACTTGGTTGGCGCGGGACCGAGGATGCAGCCTGGGTTATGGCTGGATTTTGGCGTTGCTCGTCTCCTGGATGGGAGGACGGTGGTGCATCGCCGTTGGCTTCCTGAGACTTGCGTTTCTTCCGCTTACGGAGGATGTAGTTAAAAGGTACAGGCTAGAGGAGGCTCAGAAGAAGAGCAATCAGAAGTATTATCTCATCCAGACCCCCCATAGTTAAACGATAGATGCAGTCTGTACGGTGGGATTTTGGTGTTGCCCGTTTCTTAGGCTGGAGGTCGGTAATGCTTTGCCGTTGGCTTCTTCTTGAGACTCGCATTTAGCCGGACGGGTAATCCAACATCGAAGGATGTAATATGCAATTACTGCCAAGTGATAGAGACCAGCAAAAAGGCAATAAACCAGTGCCGTAAATAAGTCCATAAGAGAACGATGATATTAGGGAATGTAACCGAGTAGATGAGGGGTTTACTAGTGAGGTCACGGTAGACTTTTAGAACACCCGTCAAGTAGGAGAGGGAACAATTTAAAAGATAGAGATGTTATAAAGGAGATGGATATTTTATAGAAGAGACGGCTAGCTAAGGGAGGGAGGGAGAATGCAGGAAATTTATAGCTGGGGGAGCTGTGCTATTAAAGTGCTAGTCGAAAGGTCCATAAGTTTGAAGATCTGCTGAGACGCGTGTTACCTCTTGAGGGAGAAGTAAGGGGGGAGACGGTTCCAGTCTCAACAACAACAGAGTCTAGCATAAGTACGCTTATCCACATAAGCTCGGTTTAGTGTAGATCGGCCTAATATTATGCGTAGACGGCCTTAGGGCCGAAGTATAGAGGTCGTCTTGATAAGGCGTAATTTTCATGTGAATGACCCCAAGATAGAAAGACCGACACCGGGGTAAGAGGTGGTGGGGGCTAATAGATGGTATGTAAATGGCCCCAATGAGAGTTAAACAGAGGAACACATGATGTTCTGGACTAAGTTTCATTTACATGACTGGGCTACAGAACGTTACTATTTGAGGTTAAAGGACTCTTCAGTCCGACTATACGTACCACCGCCAGAGCTAATCGAGGTAAATGCCGAGCCATAGGAGATAGTAGCAAGGACTGATGCGTGGATGGCATCCTGGGTCCAGAACTAGAGGGGTCCTGCGTGGTAGACTAGGCCTAATCCGGCGGGTAGAACAATATATCTGCTGCCCCTCACTGCCAGGACTGGCAGTGAGGCACGCCTTCTTCTACACATCACTTTGACGCCATGCTTCACCTCACCATAAAAGCATCAAGAACAACCCGCCATGGCGTCTAATTACTCGGCTTCAATTAGCTGCCTGGCGGTTCGAGGCCAGCCCCGACGGCCTGCCTCACGCGAGCAGTTCGGGATCGCCGTCATCTGCGCGCTGACCCTCGAGGCCAACGCCGTCGACGCCCTGTTCGACCGCTGCTGGGACGAGGACGGCCCGCCGTACGACAAGGCGCCCGGCGACCCCAACGCCTACTCCACCGGCGTCATCGGCCGGCACAACGTCGTCCTCGCCCACATGCCCGGCATGGGCAAAGCGAAGGCGGCCGCCGTCGCCGCCAACTGTCGGAACAGTTTCCCCAACATCAGGCTGGCCCTGGTGGTGGGTATCTGCGGGGTCGTTCCATCGAGCTCGGAAGGCGACGAGAGGGTCCTAGGTGACGTGATTGTCAGCAGCGGCGTCGTTCAGTACGACTTAGGGCGGCAGTTCCCCGACCGATTCGAACGCAAAGACACTCTCCTGGACTCACTTGGGCGCCCTAACACGGAAATCCGCAGTTTGCTAGCTAAGCTTAGCGGACGCCGGGATCGGAAACTACTCCAAAAGAAACTCGCCGACTACTTAAACGATATCCAGAAGGAGCCTGACCTCTGTGCTACTTATCTTGGGCTCGCGCAAGATACCTTGTTCGATGGAGCGTATCGACATATCGACGATAGAAAGTCGTGCGCCGATTGCGGCTGCAATGGCCCGCTCATACCCCGAGACCGCCTCAAGCAGGCCAACTCCCAGCCCGCCGTGCACTTCGGCCTGATCGCGTCCGGCGACACGGTGCTCAAGTCGGGCGAGCACCGCGACAGGATCGCGCAGCAGGCCGGCGTCATCGGCTTCGAGATGGAGAGCGCCGGGGTGTGGGACAGCTTCCCGTGCGTGGTGATCAAGGCCGCTTGCGACTACGCCGACAGCCACAAGAGCAAGGCGTGGCAGCCGTACGCGGCGGCGACGGCGGCGGCGTGCGCGAAGGCGTTTCTCGACTTTTGGGTCCCTTCGCTCCCAGGTACGTGATGTTCCGCCGGGGGGTTCGTGTAGGCTAGGAATTGTATGTACTAAATAATGTAGGCCCACAATCTGCGCGGGACGAGCCTACCGGTCCATGGTGTAAGTAAATGAGGGATGCTATTTCGGATACGGCGATTCTGACCCACTGGCAGTTCTGGTGCCATATACGAAGAACGATAATTTTGTTAGTCGAGCGGCTGCCCTAGAAGCGCTACAACGGCAGCCGTATAAGGCGCAGTCGCAAGCACGCGTGGCGTTGTTTGGCCTGGGTGGCATTGGGTAGGTTAGCCTTCGAACCGGGTACACGAAGCTTCCTGCTGATCGGTACCAGGAAAACGCAGATCGCGCTCGAGTATGCGTACCGGCTCCGGGAGGAGCATCCGGACATATCCGTCTTCTGGGTCCACGGCGGCACAGCCGCACGATTCCGCGAGTCCTTCGACTCGATTGCGAGAGAGTGTGAAGTCCCCGGCTATGACGACCCCAAGGCCGATGTGCCGTCGCTTGTAAAGGGGTGGCTCGAGAGGAAAGAGCACGGCGATTGGGTGATGATAATCGATAATGCCGACGACGCCGATGTCTTCTTCCCGCGGCCACAGCCTGGTAAGGTCGATGTCAGCCAGAATCAGCTACTAGGGCGCTACTTACCGGAGTGCGCCCATGGATCGATCCTCGTCACGACCCGGAACAAGCAAGTAGGCGTGAAGTTTACGAAGGGGAAGCCGCCGATCGAGATCAAGGCGATGGACAATAACGAATCCGATCAGCTCCTTCGTCCGTACCTAAGCGACGGCGAGGCGACAGCGGACGAGCTGGCGATGCTCTCTTCTCGACTGGAGCACCTCCCACTGGCGCTTGTTCAGGCGGCCGCTTTTATGGAGCAGGAGAGTATAGATGTTGACAGCTATCTGCGACTTCTAGACGAAGGCGACCAGAGTCTCATCGAGCGGCTCAGTGAAGAGTTCGAGCCGGTTGGGCGGGACTCGGATATGCCTTAGGCTGTCGCAGCGACGTGGGTTCTTTCATTCGAGCAGATCCAGCGTCAGACCCCGTTTGCAGGCGAGCTGCTCTCCCTAATGAGTCTGTTCGACCGGCAGGCTATCCCCCAGGCCTTTTTAAAGGATTTCGCTAAGCAGCGGCCGGACACAGTGCAACAAGGAGCCGGGCCTATTATCAAAGCATTAGGCGTCCTTAAAGCCTTTTCGCTCGTAACGGAGGAGAAGAGCCGAGGTGTCGATATACACCGTCTAGTTCAGCTAATTACACGCAAATGGCTCGTGGATAAGGGCACGATGAACGAGTTTGCCGGCCAGGCGCTTTACACGGTATCGCACTGCTACCCATATGGCGGGGAATTTAAGAACCAAGCGCAATGCCGCGCCTACCTTCCGCACGCGCAGAAGGTCCTCGAGCAGGCCGGTCGACAGTCCGAGGAGGAAAAAAAGGCAGAAGCGTCTCTCCTCCACAATGTCGCTGGACTTTTTAACTTGGAAGGCAAATGGAAGCAGGCGGAGTTGTTCCTAGTGCGAGCAGAAAAGATTAAAACGGAAGTCTTTGAGGCAGATGATCCCTCGACACTGGCCAGCCTCGGTAACCTGGCAGCGACGTACAGGAACCAAGGCCGATGGAAGGAGGCCGAGTCGCTAGAGGTGCGGGTGATGGAGACGAGAAAGACGGTGTTGGGAGAGGACCATCCCGACACGCTGACCAGCATGGCCAACCTGGCGTCGACGTATTGGAACCAAGGCCGATGGAAGGAGGCCGAGTCGCTGGAGGTGCGGGTGATGGAGACGAGAAAGACGGTGTTGGGAGAGGACCATCCCGACACGCTGACCAGCATGGCCAACCTGGCGTCGACGTACAGGAACCAAGGCCGATGGAAGGAGGCCGAGTCGCTGGAGGTGCGGGTGATGGAGACGAGAAAGACGGTGTTGGGAGAGGACCATCCCTCGACGTTGAGCAGCATGGCCAACCTGGCAGCGACGTACAGGAAGCAAGGCCGATGGAAGGAGGCCGAGTCGCTGGATGTGCAGGTGATGGAGACGAGCTCGACGGTGTTGGGAGAGGACCATCCCTCGACGTTGAGCAGCATGGCCAACCTGGCAGCGACGTACAGGAACCAAGGCCGATGGAAGGAGGCCGAGTCGCTGGATGTGCGGGTGATGGAGACGAGAAAGACGGTGTTGGGAGAGGACCATCCCTCGACGCTGAGTAGCATGGCCAACCTGGCGTCGACGTACAGGAACCAAGGCCGATGGAAGGAGGCCGAGTCGCTATTTGTGCGGGTGATGGAGACGAGCTCGACGGTGTTGGGAGAGGACCATCCCGACACGCTGACCAGCATGGCCAACCTGGCGTCGACGTATTGGAACCAAGGCCGATGGAAGGAGGCCGAGTCGCTGTTTGTGCGGGTGATGGAGACGAGCTCGACGGTGTTGGGAGAGGACCATCCCGACACGCTGACCAGCATAGCCAACCTGGCGTCGACGTATTGGAACCAAGGCCGATGGAAGGAGGCCGAGTCGCTGGAGGTGCGGGTGATGGAGACGAGCTCGACGGTGTTGGGAGAGGACCATCCCTCGACGCTGACCAGCATAGCCAACCTGGCGTCGACGTATTGGAACCAAGGCCGATTGAAGGAGGCCGAGTCGCTGAATGTGCGGGTGATGGAGACGAGCTCGACGGTGTTGGGAGAGGACCATCCCTCGACGCTGAGCAGCATGGCCAACCTGGCGTCGACGTATTGGAAGCAAGGCCGATGGAAGGAGGCCGAGTCGCTGGATGTGCGGGTGATGGAGACGAGAAAGACGGTGTTGGGAGAGGACCATCCCTCGACGCTGACCAGCATAGCCAACCTGGCGTCGACGTACAGGAAGCAAGGCCGATGGAAGGAGGCCGAGTCGCTGGAGGTGCGGGTGATGGAAACGAGCTTGACGGTGTTGGGAGAGGACCATCCCGACACGCTGACCAGCATGGCCAACCTGGCGTCGACGTACAGGAACCAAGGCCGATGGAAGGAGGCCGAGTCGCTGGAGGTGCGGGTGATGGAGACGAGCTCGACGGTGTTGGGAGAGGACCATCCCGACACGCTGACCAGCATGGCCAACCTGGCGTCGACGTATTGGAATCAAGGCCGATGGAAGGAGGCCGAGTCGCTGTTTGTGCGGGTGATGGAGACGAGAAAGACGGTGTTGGGAGAGGACCATCCCGACACGCTGACCAGCATAGCCAACCTGGCGTCGACGTATTGGAACCAAGGCCGATGGAAGGAGGCCGAGTCGCTGGAGGTGCGGGTGATGGAGACGAGCTCGACGGTGTTAGGAGAGGACCATCCCGACACGCTGACCAGCATGGCCAACCTTGCCCACACCTGGATGTCGCAAGGCCTTACTACTGAGGCTCTTGGCTTGATGGATGAGTGCGCACAAGCACGTAATAGAGTCCTCGGGGCAGAGCATCCAGATACCCAATCCTCGTTTACTACACTAGACGCCTGGCGCGCCAGATAGCTTAATGTCATATCCACGCGTAGTATAGGGGAGTGAATAAGCCAATTCATTCAACCGATTGTACGTCCTCTAAGAACTCAGCAGTTCTTTCCCCTGTGGATTCCTACAATTCTGAGAGCTCTATGATTCCTATCTCTAATACCTATAATTTTTTAGAACAGGTTTGCTTTTGTAGCGACGGAGCACTTATCTGATCTCTTTTTGAGGTGATGAAGTGAAGTATAGGGTCAAAGTGATGTGTAGAAGGCGTGCCTCACTGCCAGAACTGGCAGCGAGGGGCAGCAGATATATTGTTCTATCTGCCGAATTAGGCCTAGTCCACCACGCAGGACCCTCCAGTTCTGGACCCAGGATGCCATCCACGCGTCAGGAATTCACCGGACACCCAAGACGTCGGGGTGCCTGGCAAGACAGAGAAGCCGCGAGACAAGTCAGAGCTGCTCGCAGGCGACAAGCTAAGCAGTCGGGAAACGACCAACGCCAGTTGTAAAGGGACTACAGCTGGCCCGGCAGGACAAGAAGTCCCTATACGCGATACACTAAAAATATCGCGAAGTGAACGGACCATTAGTAACACCAGTTCAGGTCCTAGGCCACAAAGTGCTCGCACTAGTCGACAGTGGAGCCCAAGGATATTATTTCTCTCCAAGAATCGTCAACGAACTCCAGATACCCTGGAAAATGAAAGACGCCCCTTACCAACTCAGCGCGGCAGATGGAGAGTTCTTCGCGTACGACCACGGCAAAGTGGTAAGGGAGACTGCGCCCCTTCCGATGCACCTACCCGGGAAGACAGAAATTCTCACGTGCGACATCGCCGACATATCAGGATACGATATGATATTGGGGATACCCTGGTTGCGGGAGAGCAATCCCAGAGTTAACTGGAGAACAGGCCAACTCCAGTGGGATACACCAGGAAGAGGCTTAGCCTCTGAGAAGCGTCAACGAAACAGACCCTCAAGCAAGCCTACGACCCTTCGAGCTTACCTTATGATGAAAGGAGCTAAGGACGTCGAGCTCGAACACAGACCCGAAGTACCAGAACCGTACCAGGAGTTCAGTGACCTGTCCCGTGGAAAACTGTCTACAGGAATACCAGAGCACAGCGTATGGGACCATGAGATACCCCTACAAGAAGAAAAACAACCGAAACCTTCAAATATCTACCCGATCAACCCAGAACATGAGCAAGGACTACGAGAATACATCGAGGAGAACCTCGAGAAAGGAAACATCCGACCATAAAACTCACCAGCAGGATATTCAATTCTGTTTGTCCCAAAGAAAGCAGGAAAAGATGGCAAAGTCAAATGACGACTATGTATCGACTATCGTGAACTCAACGCCATCAAAATTGAGGATTGTTACCCCCTACCACTCATCAGAGAACTACGCGACAAGCTAGGCAGAGCTATCATCTTCACCGCTCTAGACCTACCAAACGGATACAACCTCATTCGCATCAAGGTTGGCCCAAGTGGTGGTAGTCCAACTTTTCCGAGGTAGTTAACCTTATCCTTTTCGAATTCCCTCTTATCGGGGTTCACTAGCAGCTTTGTGTCTCTGAGTGCTTGTAGCACTAGTCTGACATGTTCGCGGTGTTCCTCGAGGCTTTCGGAGTAGATCAGGATATCGTCGAGGTAGACAACGACGAACTTGTCGATGAATTCTCGTAGGACGTGGTTCGTCATGTTCTGAAAGCTTGCTGGTGCGTTAGTGAGGCCGAATGGCATCACTAAGTACTCGTAGTGTCCGGATTTACAACGGAACGCTGTGTTCCATTCTTCGCCTTCCCAGACTTGGACCACCAACAAAGTCAGCTCATCCTCCTCATCGCCAACAACTTCAACCATGAATATAATAACAAATACAACACCAATAGATAGATTAATTATACCATTCTCATCGCCTTTCAATTGTGCATCTTCTGATATGGCCATCGATCGGGGAAAACAGCTGCGTGCTGCTATTCGTGCCACGAAGAACGGCGCCTCCGTCCGCTCAGCTGCTAAGCAACACTCTATCCCTAGGTCCACACTTCAACGCCGTATTGACGGTGGACGGACCATTCGTGAGGCTCACGAGGAGCAACAGAACCTTTCACCGCGCCAGGAAGCTCATCTAGTGCGCTGGGTCAAGACGCAGACCAAGTTAGGCTACGCGCCGCCTCACTCAAGGTTCACGATGTATGCTTTGAGGATCTCTCGAGCGTCTGGAGGACCTGAGACCTTCGGAAAACACTGGATCCAACGCTTCCTGAAGCGTCATCCAGAGTTGAAGACCTTACGCAGCGTCCGCTATGACTAGAGGCGCGCTAACGCAGCTTGTTCAACAAATATCGAGGAGTTCTTCCAACGATTGGATGACCCCTTAATGTCAGCCATCCCTCCAGCTCACACTTATAAAGCCGACGAGATAGGGTCCCAGATCGGAATTGGAGACGCTCCCCTTGTTATCGGACCCTCTGTGCTTAAGGAGGTTGATGCGTAAAAGGTAGGGGACCTGCCAGTTGACAGATCCTGTTCTTAATAGCCTATGTATGTCCACAGTATCCAGTTTAGCAGACTAGGTTATTGTCCCCCCCCCGTGGTGGCACGCATCAGAGGTCCTCATTAAGGACCCCCTAAATAGAGAGTGGGTGACTATCGTGAAGTGCGTGGCTGGAGACGGCAGAGCGCTTTTCCCCTTAGTCATCTTCGGAGGCAAAAACGTCCAGCAGCAGTGGTTTGATGATGAGATGCTAGGAGAAGATGACCTCAAGTCCTGGATGTTCGCCTCTAGCGGTTCTGGCTGGTCAAGTAAGGAGATAGCGCTACGCTGGCTACGTGAGGTGTTCCTCCCTCAGACGAAGCCTCAAAACTATCGCCAGTGGCGTCACCTCATCATCGACGGCCATAACAGCCACGTCAACGAGCCTTTCCTCCTAGAATGTCTCCAAGCGCGATTCTGGCTTAATTTCCTCCCAGCGCACTGCTCACAAATCCTCCAGCCCCTCGACGTCGGCCCATTCTCAGCGTTGAAGCGCAGGTTCAGGTCCATTTTGCGTGCCACCTGCTATTCCATGATGGTTACCGTTGCCGGCAAGCCAGAGTTCGTGGCTGCTTAGAAAAGAGCCCGAAATGAAACCCTGACGATGGAAAAGATCCTGAGAGGCTGGGAGGCAACTGGAATCTTTCCAAGGGACCGTTCCAAGCCTCTCAATAGCAGGCTCACTGCCCAGGCGGACGCGCAGACTGTGGGAGAACCGGAGCGCGCGAAACCACAAGACTAAAGCGCAGCGTTAAACGAAAACGAACTTAAGACTCCAACGAATAGCATGCAAGTGAAGAAATTAGGGCTTCGTGTGTTGGCAGCGGACAGCGCGCTCGCGACTGCAATGCAGCGCCGAGGCCTTTGGAAGCTGCAGAAGGCCTTCGACATCCTCACCGCCAGCAACGTCGCTCACGAGCAGAAAAATGAGCAATTAAAAGCTGCACTCGAGATACAGCGACCTCGAAAACAGCGTCGAGTCCTTCCTAAGTCTTAACAAGCGTTTATTGACATGGAGGACATCTCGCAAGCTAGGGATCAGCTGAGGGATAAAGCGGACCAAGTTCGTCCACAGAGGTTTGCGCGCCAGCAGCCAAATAGGCGGTCGAAAACACGACAAATTGAAGATAGTTGGGACCATGAGATATAGAAGGTCCTTGAGGAGATACAAGTCAAGTATTAGCTAATTAGGCCTGGTTGTGGCTGCGAAACACCAAAAACCGTCTCAGGGGGTCTCATGATAGGTGTGGTGGCCCAAGTCTGGATTGGCCCAAGTGGTGGTAGTCCAACTTACGTCATACCCGCAGGAGGAAATCCGGATGGAAGAATCCAAGGTTTCAGCAGTCAGAGAATGGCCGACACCCCAGGATGTGAAGGATGTACGATCCTTCTTGGGATTAGCGAACTACAACAGGATGTTCATTCCTCAGTTCGGAAAGATCGCAGCCCCTCTGACGAACCTGACTCGCAAGGACATCGACTTCCAATGGACCGAAACAGAAGAACAAGCCTTCATAGAATTGAAGAAAAGGATCACAGACGAACCAGTGTTACGTATGGCAGACCTCACATGACCGTTTGAGGTCGAGACCGACGCATTAGATTATGCGATCGGAGGCCAACTCAGTCAGGCCGACCAGAATGGGAAGCTACACCCAGTGGCGTTCTTCTCAAAGAAACTCAACGGACCACAACTCAACTATCAGATCCACGACAAGGATTTAATGGCCATCATCGAAGCATTCCAACAATGGAAACACTTCCTCAGTGGTACAGCATACCAAGTGAAAGTATACACTGACCATAAGAATCTCGCTACTTTCACGACAAAGAAGGAACTGAATAAGCGATAAATCCGCTGGATGGAATTCCTCTCTGAGTTCCATCTCGTCATTCTCTATAGGAAGGGTAATGAGAACGGCAGGGCCGATTCCCTAAGCCGCCGGCCGGATTTGAAACAAGAACCTACGGTGGAAACGCACACTATCCTCACAGAAGACGCTAATGGAAACCTAGTGCCCAATAGGCAGCTAGACACAATGTACCAAGTCCAGTACAAAGACTGGACACAGAAGATCAAAGAGCTTAAGGGAGAAGAACCACCACGGTATAACGGCAAGATCGAGATACCTGAACAACTTCAGGACGAACTGATCAAAAACCTACATGAACACTCCGTTCATGGACGCCAAGGAATCTTGAAGACCACGAGCCGGATACAGCGACACTACGACTGTCGAAAGCTGAAAGAACAAGTCGCCAAAATCATCAAGGACTGGGACCTGTGCAACAAGGCAAAAGCATCACGACACAAGCCATACGGAGAACTCCAGCCTATACCACCACCGGACAGAGCCTGGAAAACAATTGCGTTAGACTTCATCGTGAAGCTACCACCATCCAAGGAACCAATGTCACAAGCAGCCTATGACAGCATCCTTGTCATCACAGACAAACTCACGAAGTACAAATACTTCATACCATACAAGGAAGCAAGCAACACCGAGAAACTCGCATATGTGACGGCGCTGGCAACTGCACACTGATGGAACAGGTGGTGGACACTGGCAGAAGGGAGGGCCTGTGCATCTCAGGGTACTTAGATACCTTGAGACCGCCAGAGCCATCGTGTGTTTTCCTTCTTTTCTTCCTCACGTGGCTATCCTCAGTCAATCTACGATCAGTTGTCGACTTGTCCAACTGCGTGCCGTGACAAGGATCACGTCTATGTGGCCCTCCCAGCATTGCTATAGTAAGGCCGTGTTATATGGTGAAGACTGGGGTAAAGGGGAAAGATGATGTATTCCGTCCGCCGGCCATGAAGTGGCTGTCAGGGCAGGAAACTATCTATGGTGCGATATCCCAACTAGGTCGGTGGGGTAGCAGGACCCCTCCTTGACAAGGATACCGCAGCTTATTATATGTTTACCAACCCCCGCCAGGTATCACAGCTCATCATGAAGTTCTCAGTGCAGTGGCTGGCGTGGCCGTCCAGGATAAGGTGCCGCCACTGGTCAGCGTCCTCTAGAGCAGTCAGAAAGATCTGCCTTAACTAGCGCAGCGCAATTGAATTGCTGGTCCAGCCAGCCTGTGAGGCTTCAAAAAACCAGTTTTCGAAGTCTAGCTCGTCGATCTGGGCGGTAAACCACTGTTGTTGAACCGCCTTGCCCTTAAAAACCACCAAGGGAGGCAGCACGCGGCCAGACGCGTTGATTGCCTCCAAAGAGGTCGTCCACTCGCCTCGAGGCGTATCCATAGCGAAGATCTGGTTCAAAGCAGCAGGTCCGATGACGAAGCGGCAGTCTCCAAGGCCCATCTGAGCACCTATCTCATCGAAGTTCTAGGTGTGTTCTGGGGGAATCCTGGCAAGGTCTTCGTGGGCCAGCCTTTCGAAGAACTCCTCAATATTGGCGCGAGGCGCCGTTGAGGCGCTGGAAATCCATGCCAATGGACACCAGTGTCTTCACCTGCGGCAAGCGCTTAAAGAACCGGTGATGCCAGCGTTTTCTAAGGCGGCAGTGGCTTCTAAAGGTGTTGAGGATGGACTCGGCGAATTGACGAAAGCGGCCGTGTGTTGGAGCCCAGCCAAGGCGGCCTTGAAGTAACACCCACGCCACAAGCTGGCGCTCTTGCTCCTCAGTGAGGGCTTGGTGATGCTCCTGGGCATGCCTTTTCAGAGGCTTGAAATTGAATCTGGCAGTCAACCAGTGCCTAGTGACGTTGTATTGCTTGGCGACTGAGCGGATTGATTGACCTTGGGTCACTTAGAGGAGAGCGGCAGCCAGCTACATTTCATCCATCAATATTGGTATTAAACGAAAGAGTGGAGAACTATGGTTCTCGAGATGTCATTTTCGTGTCTGTGAAATTTCTGGTTATTTAAATATTTGGTGTTGAAGGGCTGTGATTGCCTTATCTGTTGTCCGAAACTAATGGCTGTTTGGGGGGTTGGCTCTTTGGTAGGGGGTTGAGCTTATGTATTGGACGGTTGGCGATGTGCCTACTCCTCATCGGCCCAACAGTTGATCTCGATCTCCTCCTCGCCGCCATTGTTGTTGTCGTCGTCGCCGCCGCCAGCCACTGCATCGAGGGCGAGGCCCTCCATCTCGGACAGGTTGGTCTCGGTTTCGGCCTCGTCGCCGCTGCCACCGCCACCGTCGCCGCCACCGCCGACCGACTCTTGCTGCTGTTGCTGCTGCTGGCCGTGGCCTCGGCTCCGGCCGCGGTTGCCGCGACCCGGGCCGGCCCGGCGGTTGGGCACGCTGCCCCCGATGGTGACGTTGGTGAAGGCGCCACCATTGATTGGCACTAATAGCACTCCCGTTAGTATATAATGCTGTCGCTCCTTCCAAGGTTCTAACTCACCACCACCACCCTGGTTGGTACGGCCGTCGCCGCCGCTCTTGCCCTTGCCTTTGCCCTTGTTGGGGCAGTGGCGGGCGAGGTGGCCGGCTCGGCCATAGGAGAAGCAAAGTCGAGGGGGACCGCCGCCGCCACCATCGCTAGCTATAATGGCGCTCACTGTGCATGATTAGCCCCCTGATCATTGCGATTTGACGCCACGACCCCGTGAACTCTGTTACTTACTCTTGACTAAGTAGATCGTTAGTTGGTATGAGAAAAGCGAAGCCAATAAGAGTTATGAGTTGCTTACTAGACTTGACGTTATCAATGGTATCGGGCTACGGGTCGCGGGTTAGCATAGCACTGACAGTTAGCAGAAAAAGGGTAGGAAGGAGTTGTATATTGCTTACATCTTGGACTTGACGTTGTTAATGGATGCTACACACGGTATGGATCAGCATAACTTCATTTATGGGTAGAAACGGTGTAAGTAAGGGCCGTAAGTAGCTTACAATTAGACTTAACGTTGTCGATGATATTACACACGATATAAGTTAGTAAGATATAATTAAGAGATGTTCCGTCTGAGTAGGGACTGTGCGCCAGTCCTGTGTGGTTTGAAGTGGTACAGATCGAAGGATGGGGTTCTTCTTCGATTTTTAATCGCCACTTGGCTTGAAGAGGAGTGTATAATCTAAGGTCAATACTGGAGAAGGATGTTAATTGGAAGGCTTGATGGAATTCTCCATAGAGGTAACGATGTCAGCTGTATAAGGGAGGAGAGAGGAGAAAGGAAGACGGGGAGGTCGAGGGAGCCGTTTTTGTGAGCCAGGCGTCCGCATAGTTCGGAATGCCATGGAGGCCCAAGCAAAAGGCTGCAAATGAAAACAGACAAGAAGCGAGGACTAGAGAATATTCCACGAGGGTAGGCAATTGGGTTGTGATGCGTTTTGGATATTCACTTACAATAGGGTACAAAATGGTTGGGGAAGAAAATAAGAGAGACGACCCAGCCACAGCTACAAGATAATTCTACTTGATTCCCCCCCCCTCCCCCGAGACCTCGATTGGGTACGGCAGAGGGTCACTTACGCAGAATACAGGAAGGCACGAGGGGGAGTTGCATGTCCTCCGCTTGACCGGAATTCTTGACTTGGGCGTGCATTGTCTCTCCCAAGTGTCCCGTATGTATGATCTTCTAAATCCATTAGAAGTTGTGTCAAACTGAGCATTTAAATCCATAATAATGTACCGCCCTCGTCTGGATGTCCTGGTATCACATATCCGTACGTTTCTCAGTTCCTCTCTGTTGGTGGCCTCGCCCGTCTCTCGCGACTGCCCATTCCGTGTCCAAATATCTGGATAAATCAGAACTTTAAGGAGAACGCCGGGGACGGGTACTTGTGAAAAAAAAAATGCAAATTCTGGCCCATCCTCTCGCATGTTTCCTTTGTAGATCCCATCAGGCTCGTCCAACAAGTTGTGACAAGTCTTTTACTGCTGACGCACCATCGACGCACCTCAATTTCGACATCTCCTACTGTTGCCATTATGGAGCACATCAATCCCAACAGGCCCGGGAAATGCGAATTTTAGTTTTGTAGCCTAATCTGCCAATTAAAAAAACAGCATGACAGAAAGGGACGCTTAAAGAGACTTGCGCCACACTTTGGGTACGGCACGGCCTGTACGGAACGCTCCAGGTAACAAGTCTCATCTGAAATTCTCAAGTATAGGTGGGAACGCGCTATACTTCGCATTTTCCGAACCTGTTGGGGTAAGAGCCGGAGCGGGAGGGGCCGGTGGCACCGAGGCGGGGGCCGGCGTGTTCGACCGCGCGAGACCTGTGGCGGCAAGAGCCACGAAGACGGCCATGATACCGGTACGCATGGTGGCGGTATGACTGGAACGAGGCAAGGTGAGCCGAGTGTCTGAATGGGTTGGATCACAGTATGTCCAAAGAAGAAGAGGGAGTGAGACAGCGACGGTTGGTGCTTTCGAACCAACACGGATTGCATGTTCACGACCTCCCGTATTTGTACCTGGCTTTTCCCTTGGCCACCTCACAGGTGGATAGGTGGGTGTCGCATACCTGGGCAATTGCCATCCGTGTTTACAATCCAGTGGGAGCGACGCAGAACGCGCAAACAACGTGCAGAGAGATGGGCGAGCTCTCGGCATTCCAAAGTACGGTTTGGAGGCCACAAGTTGCGGTGTGACAAGCACCTCTACTTCATGTTAGGTGGCGATCTGCCGTGTTCGGCTTTCTCGTCTAGGACCCCGGGCAATGGGGAGGAGGTATCGCACCCCGTCTTGTCCGTCACGAAGACGTCTCTCTGCCCACTTATTGCGGTAACCTGTAGAGGGAAGCCATACGGCTGGTGAGACGAGCTAATTACGAGGGCGGGTGGCATCTACCGTCACAGCGGTGGCAGTATTGATTTTGTTAGTGCCGCGAGTGTGAAATGAGCCCATACGGGAGATATGTACACTGCAAGGGGATCGACGCCCCCTCCCCCGCGGTCCGGCAGAGAGCTCTACTGGGTTGAAATCCCCCTTCCAAGGGGGTCCCGGTCCCGGCACATGCTGGTGTTGCTGGGGGGTTGTAAATTATTGGTGACAAGCTTGTTCGGTGCAGTGGGTAATCTCGGTTACGGTCTGAGTAGGCGTGGCTCGCCATGCGTGTGTGGGGCTGTGAGGACTCTCTACACAGCATCGAGCGCCAGACATGGAATGCTGGCATGGGGTTCGATATTATACAAGTGTTGTAATGCGGTGGAATGCCGCCTCCCCATACGCATTAGCTCCGAATGGACATACCCGTCGCCCGTTCAGCGTCGTTTGCTCACCTTGGGGCTGGAATGGTTATTGCAGAGAGGGCCACAAAGGATGACCAGGGAAGGATAGATACCGAGAGACGACGCCGGCGGATGACACAACGCCATGTTTGACGTTTCGCCGTCCGAGCTCGACCACGCGGGGCCGCCGGGCATTCCATTAGGATCGTGTCTTTCGGGGTTTCGACTCGCACGCGCTGCAACTATGATGCCGTGCGGGACTGGCCGATTCGACGGCAGTTGCCCGATTGGGCGAGTGGAGCGTGGGCTTTACACTACATGACCTACCACTACGTACCTGGAGCGAACAAAACCCCACAAAGCGTGCACGGTCATCGATCGGGGCTGACCGCAGAAACCTTGCTATCGCCTTTCGTTCCAGGGATTTTCCCTCCAGCCGCCGTCATTCGTGGCTGCGCACGCTGCGTTCGCCGGAAGACGGGCATCAAAAGTGACCGTCAGCCTGCGGACTCGTCTAGACACACGGGGTGGGCGTTAGGCTTCATATCTTGTCGTACCTGTACCTACACCGACCGTCTTTGGCCGACCGGGGTTGCTGGGAGAGACGATCGTCAGTATAACGTGTTGCGTGGTTCCGTGGTCCCGTGCTGGGTTCACATGGCGAACGAGGCACGCGACGAACACGGCCAATGAGAAGGGGACGAACTGACACTGCTGCCCTCCCAAAGGTCTTTCCTCGAGCTGGAGACGACCAGCCTCTTCTCCAGCTACCTTAGTAATAGCTGTACGACTACGGAGTAGTTGTAAGACCAGCCTCTTCTCCCGTTCGGTGCTCCATTTCCCAGCGCGTGCGTCCCCGCTGGTGCCAATGCGTCGGACGGACGCTTGGGGTGCCTGGGCCGACGGCACTTTATTCCTTTTAGGGAGTACTAACCTACTAGCCGTAACATCCAACATCCCTGGAACATTGATGAACGCATTCAGCTCGCTGACTCGCGCTGCAACCAACCTTCTCGACCTCGACTTGCTGCTCGAACTGCCTATGGCCGATACAGCGGGAAACGACGACGACCTCTTGACCCCATTTCCGCTGCCTGCATTGCCCACTTCCGCTGCCTGCATTGCTCTTCGTCATTCACCGACATCAGCGGCCAGGAACTGAACGCGCCAGCCACGCTTGCATTGTCCACACCCACCACGCCATCCGCCTCGTCTCGGTCTTTTCCTTGCTTCCCGCTTCCGTCCACCGTCCTTCTTCCGTCCCTGCCTTCTTTCGAGGAGCCGCCTTCCCCTTGCCTGCGTCTCGCCCTTTCGATTCCGGCCGAACCCGAAGAGCTATCGTCTGCCGTCCGCCGTCATCATGGCGCCGCCCGTCGAAATCACCATCCCGTCGACGTCACTCCAGACGCCGTCCGACGGCGGCAAACCGTACACGCTGTACAACATCACGCTCCGCCTGCCGCTGCGCACCTTTGTCGTGCAGAAGCGCTATTCCGAGTTCGCCGCCCTCCACCAGTCGCTCCAGTCGCTTACCAGCGACCCGCCGCCCGCGCCCCTGCCCGGCAAGTCGTGGTTCCGCTCGACCGTCTCGTCGCCCGAGATGACGGAGAACCGCCGGCGCGGGCTCGAGAACTACCTGCGCGCCATTGCCGAGAGCCCCGACAAGCGCTGGCGCGACACCCCTGCCTGGCGCACCTTCTTGAACCTGCCCGGCATCAACAGCTCCGGCAACAGCGTGACCTCGATGCGCGCCGGCGCCGGCTTCGGCCTCCCCAACAGCGACGCCGCCAAAGCCGCCGCCGCACAAGACCCCATCACCTGGCTGGACCTCCACCGGGAGCTCAAGAACCTGCTCAAAGAGGCCCGGCAGTGCCTTGCGCGGCGCGACGCCGCCACCGACAACAACACGGCGCTTGAGGCCGGCGGCGCCGCCAAGCGCGCCCTCGTCAAGGCCGGCGGCCTCATCGTGACGCTGGCCGAGGGCTTGCGCATCATGGCCGAAAGCCGGCGGCTGATGGAGGGCGAGGTGCGCCGGCGCAAGGACATATTGGCTGCCGCCCGCGTCGACCGAGAGGACCTGGAAAAGATGAGCAACTCGCTCGCCGCCCAAGCGCGCGCCTCCAGCGCCCAGGCCCACGCCGGCATGCCCACGGCTGCCGACAAGGCCGTCCTGTTGGGAGGCCACGGCGGCGGGCCGCGCACCTCGGGCCGCGTGCTGGGCGCGCCCCTGCCCGAGACGGAGCGCACGCGCGAGCTCGACAACACCGGCGTGCAGCAGCTGCAGCAGCAGATGATGCGCGAGCAGGACGAGGACATCGGCGACCTCGCCAAGATCGTCCAGCGCCAGCGCGAGATGGCCATGCAGATCGACGAGGAGGTCCGCCGCCAGCTCGACATGCTCGACCACGTCGACCAGGGCGTCGACCGGCTGCAGGCCAAGACCGACATCGCTAAGAAGCACATCCGGAAGGTGGCCGGCGGCTAACGCCGCGGCGAAGGGAGCGGGTGGCCGGGGCGGCACGAAGCACACACATACACTCACGTTCTGTACTGTACGAGGCAGCGTCTTTGGGAGCATCGCGGTAGCGGGTTTTTGGCTGAGCATTTGGATGAGATTGCGTGTTTTGTTTTTTTGCGACTTGGCATGGTTCACACCAAGGACATGATACCATTAGAGGCGGGCCGAAGCTACGATGCACGCTGGCCGCTATACGGAAGCACCTCGAACACATATATGTATACCTTATATTACCACTACTGTCGGTTTCCCGTCCGTCTCGGTCGGTCTGTCTGCCCCGTCTGCCTACGAGTTCTCCCCTGCGTAGAACCTCTGGTCCGTTCTTCACAATCTTCGTCCGACTTTTCGGCGACGGCCTCGACGAGAACGGGCGAGGTTCTCTCAGCACCCTCGCATACAGAAAAGAAGACTGACGGGATGCTGATCTGGGCATATTGCTCCCGACGTATTGCCAACTCGTGCCCCGCACCATGACGCCCCTTTCATCGCCAAACCTGGCCTGCCCCGTCGGCGGTTCCTTGCTGCGTATGGCATGTTAACTTACTCAGGGTGACCAATCTCTGGGGCCTTGAGAACTGGAGGCGTTCATGGCTTCTCTCGCAACCCATGAAAGCAGACGGGCTTCCCAGCAGGTGCTATGTACTCGACCGATTTGACTGCACCTAATCCATGCTGTTGGGTTTCGGGCTCCGCCGGCGCGTTCGCCCGTCGTCTTCCCAGATCACCCCCGCGACTGCATCTTCGAGAAGCATCGGGTGGTCTTGCCCGGCCCCGTCCCGGTATAGGCCCTCGTGGCGTCGTCGCTCACGTCTGCGTTTCCATCATGAATAGCGATCATGGGGGTGTGGGTACCTGCATTTTATTCTGCTTCGTGTCATACTTACGCTTTGAAAAGAGGAGACAGTTAGGAAGGTGGTGGCAGCACGTGCCGAATGGTGGAAGGTCACCTCTCCAGAGTCCTGACCATCTAGAGCATTAGATACCGGCGGCAACTTGAACGATAGCTCGTAGACCAGAAGGACGCAATGAGCCGTTCCGAATCAATGCGAATTGAGTGTCCACGGCGCCATTTCCGCGTCCACCATTCGTAGGCACTCCATGAGACGGCCGCAGTCTCCGCAGCGTTAGACATCATCCCATACACTCGGTAGTTGTATCCTTCGTCTCTGCGAACATTTATTCACCAGAGGATAGCCATGTTCCAATGCTTTAGGATGTTCAATTACGCGTACAACTGCTTAGTACCCCGGCTCTCAAGATACAGTATTCGACTTGGGAGCAGGATAGAGTCCGCATTTTGAGGGATGTCACGTAATGGCTGGGCCACAATGTTTGAACCGTATCCTGTCTCCAGAGAAAGAATATCTGGGGTCACTTGCGGTGTGTTAAGTGTTATGAGCGGTAGATACTCTTTCTGCTAAAACTCCAAGGGTGGTAAGACAACACATTCAGGTCCTACGCCTGCTCAGCACGGAGTATCGTAATGTAGTATCGAAAACCCCGAATACTACTTTTTCACGGAAAAATGAATACGGGCTTAGTGCTTGAAAAGTATCTCTCGGCAACTCAGGAATAGTTGGCGAATGAGACGCCATTCAGTCCGTTGTTGGGATTCCCTATTTTATCTTAAGGTGCAACGATGGAACTCCAATGAGGAGGGACCTGAGACGAACCGGAAACACGGTAAAGAATACAAGATGAAGCTGCGTTCCAAGGGGACCGAGGACTTTTCCTATTACAGAGGCTCTTCGTGAAGTAGGGAAGTGTTCGACCTCACAGTTTGCTCGAGTACATGACTTTCAAGCCGCCATTTCCATCTGTGATAGCGGGATAAAGAACACTGCACATCCCACCCTATAGACTGTTTAAGCTCCTCGGTGGCCCCCTGGACATCTGTCAGCCGACTTGGGTCCTCGACTAGGAAGCAGGGGCTTCTGAAATGGAAAACGATTGACTCTAAGAGCCACCAGATGAGGAGTTTGCTCCATGTGGCCAGCTCAATAGTGCAAGGAGCTGGAAAAACAGAAACAATCAACCAGCCAGGCAAACCCGCCATGAAGAGAGAATACGCAACGGCTAAGCTGGCACATCAACTCTCCATGATAAATTGATACCCGAGTGCGTTGCAGGGATATTGCGCATTGTGATTGGCTGTGCTGAACCAGTAGTGAACCATTAGCCACAATTTCTACTCCCGGTTTTAGAAGTGGGCGGGCAGCAATAAGGGCCCTGCAATGGAAGCCTGACAAACACGAGATGGCATGTGGAGGGGCCGGGACTGATCGGCCGATCCCGTGGCATGGATGTCAAGGTGTGAACGGACTGTTCCGACAAAGAGAACCGGTCCCTGGAGGGTTGTAGCCACATTCAATATTGACTGCGCCATACTGAGTCTGCTCGCCGAGGTACTTCTCAGTGCTTAGGGCTCCAATGGATGGGGCGGGTACTCGGTACTCTGGACTCAGGCCGAGTACGGAGTACCTACGTGGTCACCAGCCACACCACCCATAACAGGGGAGTCGTGCAGTGGGACCTGGGTACCCATATTGGGCTAGCGCGAGCCAATCAACCCCTCCAAGGTTTTGAGAAAGCACTGGCGGCTCAGGGTGTTGATTAGGCAATGAAATTGATTACCTACCCTCGTGAGGCCCGAATCGCCAAACGACTTTTCTGGAGAGTCCCATCCCATCTCGTCCATCTTCCTGCCGGACCCGAGCACTTCCGCCGTCCATCGACTTCGGTTCTCTCCAACCGCCTTGCCCTTCCTTGCCCTGCTTCGTCTGTTCCCTTCGGCCTCGTCGCATCTGCTTTCAAATAAACAACCATGGGTGAATCACGGTCAGTCGCGACAGCCTCCCCCGCGCCCACCTGGCCCCTTTGTCTTGCGGTCTCGGCCTCGCCCTGCCCTTCCCGCAACCGCCCCCCCTCTCGCGAAGCGCCCAGGCTGACGACCATACCCGCGATAGACAGGAACTTATTCAGTGGCTGAACGGCCTCCTCCAGCTCAACATTACCAAGGTTGAGCAGTGTGGTACCGGGTACGCCTGACCCCTCCACGGCCTTGACATCTCCCCCACCCGGCAGCCATCGTCATGTCGACATGGATGGGCCTTCCCCTACGTGCAGCGGCCCGAACCTACGACTAACCGACTTGACGCAGCGCCGCTCTCTGCCAGGTCTTCGACAGCATCTTCCTCGATGTGCCCATGTCCCGAGTCAAATTCAACGTCAACACCGAATATGCGTACATTCAGAACTTCAAGGTCTTGCAGAGTCAGTCTCCACCCGAAACCCCCCCCCCCCGCCCGTCCTCTTCGCCGGCGTGCCGTACAACGCCCGCCGACCCAACAGATCCCCCCCTTTACCCGCCTGGCATCCTGCTCTGGCCCGGTCCCGCTGCTGACAAATTCCGCGCTACAGATACTTTCAAAAAGCACCAGATCGACAAGATGGTGAACGTCGAGGCGCTGGTCAAATGCAAGATGCAGGATAACCTCGAGTTCCTGCAGTGGACCAAACGTTTCTGGGACCAGTACTACCCCGGCGGCGATTACGATGCGGTTGCGCGGCGAAAGGGCGGTGGCATGCCCGCTGGTGGTGCTGCCGCTGCCCCTCGGGTCGCCAACACGGGCGGTGCTGCCCGCAAGGCCGGGGGCACCACCCCCTCTGGTGGTCCCCGCCTGGGCGCTAGATCGGCCACAGGCGGTGCTGCCACGGCCGCTCTGCAGCAGGAGAACGCCACGCTGAAGGAGACGGTGGTCGGCCTCGAGCGGGAGCGTGACTTCTACTTCAGCAAGCTGCGCGACATTGAGCTGCTGGTCCAGACGGCTGTCGAGGAGGACCCCGAGCTCGAGAAGCAGGAGGACGGCCTCGTCAAGCAGATCCAGGCGATACTCTACTCGACCGAGGAGGGCTTCGAGATCCCCGCCGAGGGCGAGGCTGCGGACGATCAGGAGACGTTTTAGGCTGGCAGCGTGTTGGCTGTGAAACAGCTTCTGGGTAGCGGACTCGGGAGCAATCGAGAGACGGGGTAATTACGGGTGCAGTGGGGGCAATACACTTACGACCTAATGTTAGGAGAGCTGTACGGGGGCGAAGAAGGTGGCATCTCGACGGGGTCACCCCTGGGCAAACGATGAGACATTCGGTCCACGGGTCCCTTGGACTTGTGGCCTGCCTTCGGGCAATGGTGTGAAAACGATTTGCGTGGGCGATCGATACCACCGGTCCACTTCTGGTGTCCCTCCTCGGCTGGGAGAAGCGCCGGCAAAGGTCGGCGAAGGTTTCATGAATGATACCAACACTTGTTTCCTGATTCCGTGCCGTATTCCCCCTTCGTTGAAGACCGACAAGACCAAGAGGAGGCACAGTATACTGTGGCTACATTATACTCGGTCAATAGCGTAGTCCAGACTTTCGGGTTGCTGTCCGTTGGTACTGGCCTGGGCACTAACTTCACCTTGTTCTTAAGTGTGGTTCCCAGTTCCTGTCGATACTGAACCTCGAGCCTGAAACTATTCACATCACTTTATGGGGGCGTTTCTCGTCTTTCGTTGATGCGCCCCATATCATCTCCGCCACCATAGATTTTGGCCGGCGATGATGATACGAGTAGTCGCCCATGGGAGTTTTAACACCAGGATCTTGACAGATGGGTCGAGTTGAACTTTTGCCATCCATAACCCACCTGCTCTTGCTTCAGTATTGATTATGTTCAACTACTAGATTCGAATGCCCCTCAACTCGGGGAAGCGCAACCGGGATGACGGAGAGCCCTGCACTTTCCTGTGGTCAATATCTCGCTGCTCCGTCCCGAGTCCGCGTCTTCTCGCACCTGCCTCCAGAAAAATCAACACCAGGTCTTCTTGCCGGTTCTGCTTCCTTCGCCAAGTGCCGTCGCCTGAGGCCACCGTCCTTTCTACCTACTACCTTCTGGGCCCTGACATTCTCCCGCCCGCCTCCCCGACGCATTATTCTGATGTTTTGAGGTTGCCTTTCGCACAAACCCGCCACCCTCTCACACCCACAAATTTCCCCTTGCCGTCATGGTCAGCCCTCTGGACGTGGTCGCCGCGTCGGCCACGCCACCCGCGCCGCAGTTGCAGTCACCCCTGTTCCGGCTATTCCCCGCCGAGGTCCGCGGTATCATCTTCCAGTACTGCGCGTACGATTACTTCACGGAGAGCGAAGCCGATCCCACGGCGCTGCTCAAGGCATGCAAGAGAACGGCGCTGGAAGCTACGGCGCCCATGCAAAAGTACGCCCGCGTCACCATCCTCTGCGACTACCCATACCACAGTCCCGGCGCTCATGTCAGCTTCGACGACGAGGACGACGAGGACGCCGTTCGTGAGGACGGGGCTCCTGTCAGTGCGGACGATGTTTCTGCCGACGAGGACGAGGATTCGGTCAATGCGGATGATGATTCGGTCAACGCGCATGATGATTTAGTCAACGCGGGTGATGACTCAGTCAACACGGACGGCGATTCTATTAACGAGGATGAGGATGAGGGATTCGCCAACGGAGACCCGGTCTGGAATCCGAATGATGGTGTTCGTTTGTTTGGTGTGCACACTATTGGAAGCGCCCACGTTACCAAGGTCGAGCATGTCTTTGTCGACTTGATGTTGCTGATGGACGACGAAGACGACACACTCATTCCTATCTACTGGGAATTGGTGGAGATGGAACCGCTTCTCTACAAGAATTTTGCATCCTGCATGCCCATGCTGGGCGCGTTTGCGCTCAGCCACGGTTGGGACATCCAATCCGTCAGCATCGACTTGGGCCCTGGCTTTGATGAGTTGCTGGACCGGCGCACCAAGTTCAACTTCGTCAAAGGGTTCCTGGAGGACGGTGTCATCTCTCAGGTGGATCGCATCCCACTGTTTGACAGACTGGTTCAACAGAGGGCCATCAACTTTGCAGGGCTGACCTTTTCACCCTTCCCGGTCATCGACAACCTGAATGACCCCGACGGTTGCGAAGACGAAGGCGGCGAAGGATATAATAGCTATCTCTGTAATGTCGTGGGGATAGAAGACGATCGGTTCATGGACTGGTTGGAGAGCTTATAATTAGATGCACTAGTTCTGCAAGTTGCGTAGCAGTAGGCACCTCTTGCTCTGATGGCACATATTGCCCCTCTGGTCGCAAACAGTAAGGCCTATGAATGTACCGCCCGCCACCCTGGGTCTATGATCTGATAATATCTGTTCCTCGCCATAACTGTGTTGATCTATTCTGGGGGCTGCGTGAGTGGGGAAAGGTCGGTATTAGTACATCGAAGAGCACGAAACACAACGATGGTGTCGAGTGATGTCATGCAGGGGATCACCTCGAAACGGGCAGACCGATTGGGGAGGGGAACAGGGGCGGGAGCGCCGCCACAACCCGCGTCACCGAGGGTGTCGAGGGGGGTCGCAAAATCACCGCTCCACACCAACCTAACCTTCTACATCTCTTTCATCTATGTCATGTCGCCTTTCAACACCGTTTTAAGTCAATATGTCAGCGAAAGAACCCTTTTCGAGGCATGGCGATACTCCTAAGCGTTCCCGGCTATATGGAATGATTGATTTTAATGCCTCGCTACCCAATTCCCTCTCTCAACGCGACGTTTTCCGTCGTGCAGGAGTCGACCAAGCCACAGGCCGGCGATGGCTTAAGACGCGCCGAGAGCGCCATAAGCCTCCCCAAGAGTTTCGCGGACGCCGTGTCAGGCTTTCTGACGCCGACGTCGACCTCATAGAAAAGTTTCTTTATGAAGGTGGCGGGGAAGCTCGGGCTCTACCGTGGGAGGCTCTTCCGGACGCTGCCGGCGTTGAATACGTCGGCAACGCTCCATGCCGAGACACTGTTCGCCGTCGGCTCGGCCAAAAGGATTTCCGGCGATGCACTACATGTTTAAAGAGCTGGACGTCGAAGCGGCACGCGGAGCAACGTGTACGCGAGGCTCACGAGGCTCTCGAGAGACGTCCCCTTCCAGAGGACTGGAAACACATCCGATGGAGCAACGCAACGCATTTCTCTTTCGGCGCCGAAGGCCAAGCTAAAGTGACACGAAAAACGGGAGAACGAGAGTGTCCGGATTGCCTCCAATATCGCTTAAGACCTACGGAGGACCAAATGCGGCTTCACGCGTGGGCCGCTATCGACTACAACTTTAAAAGCGATCTTATCTGGTACACCACGAACTCATCGAACGGTGCGATCACGCAAAAGGATTATATAACGCAGATTTTGGATCCCCATGTCGGCTCGTGGCTAAAGCTTGGCGATGACTTCATTTTAGAGGAGGATGGAGCCTCGGGTCATGGCTGGAATAGCCAAAATAATATCGTGAGGACCTGGAAAGAGAAGAACGGTCTCTCCAGCTTCCTCCAAGTGCCGGGCTCTCCGGACCTCTCTCCGATCGAGAACTGCTGGCGTTCTCCGAAAGCATCGATCCGCACCCATCCTATATGGGATATCGATGCATTAAAAGAACGCGCCGAAGAAGGTTGGGCCTCACTGTCGCAGGAGTCCATAAATAGGATGGTCTTAGGGATGCCAGAACGCTATAAGCAGGTGTTAGAGACAGGGGGTCAATTGACAGCTAATTGAGCGTTGAGTCATTTATTTGGCGGACCCCCCTGGGTGTCGAACACAACACCAGGCGCCTATTGACGGGGCGATCGGCCGGCGCAAGCGGCATGGCCACTCGGCCGTGGTTGGTATCGGAAGCCGGGGCAGATTCCGGCACGGTCGACAGGCGGATGTGAAAAGTCCGTCGGCGAGTTTGGTCGCAACATGGCAGCCGCCACAAAGCCATGTGCGTGCTGATCCCGAGGTGTCCCTAAAATTAGTGGCCCCCCTCCACCCCCTTCCAGGTCAGAGCCGGGCTGGCTGGTTGACAGGTATCCACAAGATCCAAGGGCTGCCAGTTGGATGTCGGGTATCGGCCAATGGGGAGGGCGTGTGTGCCGGCCCTGCTTGCGTTACTTAAGGTTTCCACACGATGCAGGTAAGCAGCCGAGGCTCGCTTTGGCCGCGCTCCGCAATGACAGGCGATAAGAGTCTGGAAGCAGGCGCCGCGCGCATGAAAAGCAGCCCGGGAATGCCCGTTTTCGCAATTCTGCATGATGGGCACACGCGTGCTTGGCGCTTGGCAGGGAGGCGGCACGGCAAAAAGCCATCGCCGGCCGGCAGGCCAAATGCACCCAGGGGGGGGAGGGAGGGTCCAACGGCATTCAGTTTAGAGTAAGCACCCTAAAGCCACACTTGACTGTGCCCAGCCTGGATACTTCAGTGTGTACCTAGTATGTAGGTTGCATCGGATGCGGAAGGGGTAAGGGTCGCTATGGGGAGTGCAACTTGACGCAACGCTTCAGGATGAATGGACACTCACGGCCACAAACGTCATCAAATCCAGCAACGGCCGGGGAAACCCCATCACCGCGTCCGACCGAACAGCCACGGAGACGTACAGATTCGCGATGACGCCGGTCCGTTCGTGGGCCCGGGGACCGTCCGGCGTTCGTCGCCAGCGAGACGACGACGAGCTACAAGCACGTGCAAGCGGGCGGGCAGCATAAGTGCCGGGTCGTTTCACCCACCTCAAGGGCGGATGCGATGCCACGTCCCACGTCGCGACCGCGAACCACGAACATGGGGGTGTCGGGGTGGGGCGCACCGACCGAGCCGAGGCGCAAGACTGAAAAGAGATCCTCCCCGTGGGGCCACCAGGTCGGGAGCCGGGCAGATCAAGAACGCCGTGCAGGCACTTTTCTCGTGTCAGGACCAACAATTGGAAGTGGGGGGGGGGGGGAACCCTGGGCTGCCTGGGCACACTGGTAGGCCTCGGGACGCCGTGCACGATCTTAGCAGGGCCCCGAGCAACGGCCGGCTTGGTTCGCTATACTACCTAGTACGGGTCCGGTCGGCCCAGGGTCGCCCGACGGCGCGCGGCTGGACATCGGCCAGCCTGCCTACAACAGTAACTGGCTGGGCTGCAGGTGGGACATCGCCAAGGGGGGGGAAACACGAGCGGGCCCGGCTTCAGCCCGCCTGTTCCCGCCATTGGGCCCTGAGCGGGAGGGCATCTGGCGACGACTCCTATGATGGGCCCTCCGTGAGTGATGCAAACTTGACGTGGCTTCTCACGGCAGTATAAAGAGTCCCTGCCCTTCCTGTGGCCAACATCCATCTGGAGAACCTCTCTCGTGCCCATCAGTGCCAGGTTGCGATCCACATCCATAGTCTGGTCTAACCAATAAGTGCCTGTAACTTTTCCAGGTTACGGTTACCCCTCACTGGATTTGCGACTACCTTGCCTCTCCCACCTTCCAGGGGTCCATTACTCCCCGCCTGGAAATCACAGCCAGAACCAAAAGGTTCAGCCGTCAAGGAGAACCTTCGTCAGCTGCCGCCGTCATGTCCGAGGTCGTCCCCGTGCCTGAGCCGCCGGGCTTGCCCATCATCGGTTGGAACGTCACGGCCATCGATCCCAACAGCCCCCTCAAGTCGCTCAAGTCGCTCGCCAGCCAGTACGGCGAGATCTACCGCCTTAACCTCCCCACGGGGCCGCTCGTCGTGTGCAGCTCCCACGCCCTTGTCGACGAGCTGTGCGACGAGAAGCGCTACATCAAGATCCCCGACTCGGCCCTGCGCGAGATCCGCCACGCCGTGCACGATGGCCTCTTCACGGCCTTCATCGACGAGGAGAACTGGGGCATTGCCCACCGTGTCCTCGTGCCCGCCTTCGGCCCCGTCAGCATCCGGGGCATGTTTGACGAGATGCGCGACATCGCCAGCCAGCTGGCCATGAAATGGGCCCGCCACGGCCCCAACACCCCCATCCACGTCACCGACGACTTCACCCGCCTGGCCCTTGACACCCTGGCCCTGTGCTCCATGGACTACCGCTTCAACAGCTTCTACAAGGAGGAGATGCACCCCTTTGTCGAGGCCATGGGCAGCTTCCTGACCGAGTCGGCCAACCGCTCGCGCCGCCCCGCCCTGGCCTCGTGGTTCTACAGCCGCGAGAACCAGAAGTACCTCGAAGACATCGAGACGCTCCGCAAGACGTCCGACGAGGTGCTGCACTACCGCAAGGCCAACCCCAGCGACCGCAAGGACCTGCTGAACGCCATGTTGAAGGGCGTCGATTCCAAGACGGGCAAGAAGATGACGGACCAATCCATCACGGACAACCTCATCACTTTTCTGATTGCCGGCCACGAGACCACCAGTGGCCTGCTCTCCTTCACTTTTGCCCTTCTCCTGAAGAACCCTCAAACCTACCGCAAGGCGCAGCAGGAAGTCGACGAGGTCATTGGCAAGGGCCAGATTACCCTCGACCACCTGAACAAGCTCCCCTACATTAATGCTGTGCGTTTCCTCCCCGCCCCCGCCCCCGGCCACCCCTGCTGACCAGATTAGTGCTTGCGCGAGAGTCTGAGAATCAACTCGCCCATCACAGCCATTGGCGTGCGCGCCAAGGAGGACACCCTGATGCAAGGCAAGTACCCTGTCACGAAGGACGACCGCCTCGTCATGCTCTTGGCCAAGTCGCAAGTCGACCCCGCCGTCTTTGGCGACGACGCCGAAGAGTTCAAGCCCGAGCGCATGCTGGACGAGAACTTTGAGAAGCTGCCGCGCAACGCCTGGAAGCCCTTTGGCAACGGCCAGCGGGCCTGCATTGGGCGGCCCTTTGCCTGGCAGGAGGCCTTGCTCGCCGTGGCCATGCTTCTGCAAAACTTCAACTTCGTAATGGACCGCTACGACGGCGGCATCAAGCAGACCTTGACGGTCAAGCCCGATGAGTTCTACATGCGTGCCATGCTCCGAGACGGCCTGACCCCGACCCAGCTGGAGCATCGCCTGGCCGGCACCGGCGGGACCACCGAGAAGGCGGCGCCGGCTGCGGCTGCAGGCGCGGCTGACGGCTCCGGGAAACCCCTCACTGTGTTGTACGGATCCAACAGCGGCACTTGCGAGGCCCTTGCCCAGCAGCTGGCCGCCGATGCGCCCCGGCACGGCTTCAAGGTCATCAAGATGGACAGCATGGACAGTTCGTTCAACACGCTGCCCAAGGACCACCCCACCGTCATCATCACGGCCTCGTACGAAGGCCAGGCCCCGGACAATGCCGGTCTCTTCGTCAACTGGGTCGAGAACATCGAGGACAAGACGGCATTGAAGGACAGGGCCTTTGCTGTCTTCGGCTGTGGCCACCACGAGTGGGCCCAGACCTTCCACCGCATCCCGAAGCTCGTCGACGACAAACTCGCGGCGGCCGGCGCCGAACGCCTTGCTCCCGTCGGTCTTGCCGATGTTGCTAGTGGGGATGCCTTCACCGACTTCGAGGCCTGGGAGGATAGCAAGCTCTGGCCGGCTCTGGCCGAGCGCTACGGCGCCACCCAGTCCAGCGAGACGTCCCCGCAAGAGTCGGGCCTCACCGTGACGGTCAACAAGCCCCGGCTATCGACGCTCCGGCAGGATCTCATGGAGGGCGAGGTGGTCGAGAGCCGCCAGCTGACGGCCGACGGGGAGCCGCCCAAGAGGCACCTGGAGATCAAGCTGCCCAGCTCGCAAACGTACCGCGCGGGCGATTACCTGGCGGTTCTGCCCATGAACCCCAAGGTCGTCGTCGACCGGGCCTTGAAGCGCTTCGGCCTGGCCTGGGACGCCAACCTCACCATCCAAACCGACAGCACCGTCTCGCTGCCTACGAACGTGCCCGTCTCGGCCAACGACATCTTTGGTGCCTACGTCGAGCTGTCGCAGCCTGCCACCAAGAGGAACCTGGCCGTTCTCGCCGAGGCCACCGTGGACGACAAGGCCCGCGACGAGCTCAACCGGCTGGCGGGCGATGTCTACGCGGACGAAATCGTCAACAAGCGCGTGTCGGTGCTCGATCTCTTGGAGAAGTTCCCGTCCGTCAACCTGCCTCTGGCCTCTTTCTTGTCCATGCTGCCGCCCATGCGCGTGCGCCAGTAGTAAGTCGACAGCCCAACCGACCTGGTCGGCCCCTTTGTTGAAGCACCCGCTAACCGTGCCGACAGCTCCATCTCGTCGTCGCCCCTTTGGAACCCGTCGCACGTGACGCTCACCTTCTCGGTTCTGGATGCGCCCTCCAAGTCGGGCCAGGGCCGCCACCTCGGCGTTGCCTCGTCGTTCCTGGCGGCGCTGCGGCCGGGCGACAAGCTCAACGTGGCCGTGCGTCCTTCACATTCGGCCTTCCACCTTCCGACCGACGCCGAAACGACGCCCGTCATTTGCGTCGCCGCCGGTACCGGATTGGCGCCGTTCCGCGGCTTCATTCAGGAGCGCGCCGCCATGATCGCGGCGGGCCGCAAGCTGGCGCCCGCCATCCTCTTCCACGGCTGCCGCGAGCCCGGCAAGGACGACCTCTACCCCGAGGAGTTTGCGGAGTGGGAGAAGGCCGGCGCCGTCAAGATGTTCCGCACCTACAGCCGGAAGCCCGAACTGAGCCAAGGACGCAAGCACGTGCAGGATGCCTTGTGGGAGGAGCGCCACGAGTACACGCCGCTCTGGGACGAGGGCGCCCGCCTCTACGTTTGCGGCTCTCGCGTCGTCGGCGACGCTGTGACCGACGTGGCCTTGCGACTGTACGTTGCTGGGGAGAAGAAGAAGCACGACAAGGACGTGAGTGAGGACGAGGCCAAGGAGTGGTGGAACCAGCTGCGCAACGCGCGGTACGCGACCGACGTCTTTGACTAAACGTGTGGCCGCGGGCGCGGTCGCGACGGCCTTTTGTTTTCTGATGGGCGTTTGGGCGTATCACTCGGTTGTCTTTGCTTGTATAGATGGATGGATCTGGATTTTCATCGACTCCAGGTTGAATAGATAAAATGACAACTCTTCTGTATCTTACAGCCATCCGCGAAATCAGTGACCTCTGGTTCACTCTCTTATTTTTGGTGCACACCCCATAACCGGCGCTCCTGGCGCTGACCATCTATCCCGAGTACTTTAGATGTAGCGTGCATAGATTTGACAGGTAAGCATTCCATTTCTGGCCCTTGACGTATTATATGTACACGTCTGACAGACCTCCAGATACTGACGCAAGTCGTCCATTAATGGCCCGTACAATTTCCATTCGCACGACACAGCATTACATTGAACTCTCGCGCTACGTTCCTTCACTCTAAGCTACGTATAGTATCAGAACTAGACCTCGATGACCCGTCGCTCATCGTCTCATATGCTTCTTCTAGTAAATCTTTTGAAACCATGCGGTCAGGATCATCCTCCTCTAGTAAGCCCTTCTCAACGGCCACCACATGTTCCAGCAATTCGATCGCTTCCAGTATCCGCCTGTCGTCGAGGTATGCCCTTGCGAGTTCGTGCTCGGACGCGAGTCGATTATGATCCCTCTCGTCGAGCGTCTCTTTCCGCACCGCCACCACGTGCTCGAATATCTCGATCGCCTCCGGGATCCGCCTATCGTCGAGGTATGCGCTTGCGAGCTCGTGCTCGGACGCGAGTCGGTCATGATCCCTCTCGTCGAGCGTCTCTTTCTGCACCGCCACCACGTGCTCTAATATCGAGATCGCCTCCGGGATCCGCCTGTCGGAGAGGCATGCGCTTGCGAGCTCGTGCTCGGACGTGAGTCGTTCATGGTCCCTCTCGTCGAGCGTCTCTTTCCGCACCGCCACCACGTGCTCCAACATCTCGATCGCCTCCGGGATCCGCCTATCGTCGAGGTATGCGCTTGCGAGCGCGTGCTCGGACGTGAGTCGAGAATGATCCCTCTCGTCGAGCGTCTCTTTCCGCACCGCCACCACGTGCTCCAACATCTCGATCGCCTCCGGGATCCGCCTGTCGGAGAGGTATGCCCTTGCGAGCTCATGCTCGGAAGTGAGTCGAGAATGATCCCTCTCGTCGAGCGTCTCTTTCCGCACCGCCACCACGTGCTCGAATATCTCGATCGCCTCCGGGATCCGCCTGTCGTCAAGGTATGCGGTCGCGAGGTTATGCTCGGATGTGAGTCGGCCGATATCCTTATCCGGAAGCGTGTCACTGTTCCAGCTCACGACTTCTTCATAGCATCGTACGGCTTCCTTAAAACGCCGGTCTATAAATAAGCACTTTCCAACCTGGCGATAAAGATCGAACCGCTCATTAACCCGATACGCTTCGCTACTGTTAAGAAGCCGGAACGCGTGAGGAAGGTATGCTTGCCATACGAGGCGGTTGGCGCGATCCGACGATGGAAAGATGGACTCCAAATGCCGGAGAGCCTGGACCGTCGTCTCCTCCGTGCGTGCCGCTTTCCTAATCCACACTTTTGTCGCTAAATGCACCAGGCTATGCATGTCATATAGCTCCTCGTCTTCTCGGACAGCGAGGAATGCGTAGCCGCATAACGTGCCGATTGCGCTCTCCGTCTCCACTGACTCGGTGTCTGGGAGGAGAGAGCGCGGAATTGCTTTCGGCTCAATACACGAGATGAAGGACAGTAGATCGGCGGCAACGTTATCAATGCTTTGGATCTGGTCGAAGGACACGAGCCATGTGGTCGCCACTGCGTTCCTCGACTCCCGATACCGTGTCGCGTCCTTGAACTCCCGGCTCATCAGCCCTACCATGTCCCGCTCCGTACCATGGAGGAGTTCGAGGTACCTCCGAACTGTCACTTGTCGATTGCAGTTGAGGTACGCGGCCGCTTGTGTGATTGCTAAGGGCAAATGTTCGAGCTTTTGCAGCAGCTTGATTGCGATAGCCTTGTCCCGGATGAGTTCCCTCCGAAGAAGCGACTTCTCTAGGAGGCCCATGGCCTCCGATAGATCCATCTCGTGGAGCTCGACCACATCGCTCCCTGCCACCGATTGGCCCACCTCGCTCGACCGGGTAGTGAACAGCGTCAGGCCGTTGTCGCTTTCCGGGAGGTACTGGTCGATGCCGTCGTTCGATCCCAGCACCATCTCCATGTCATCCGCGTTATCAACGATCAGTAGCCATCGTCCCGCCTCGTCCGAGCTGAGGTATCGCCGTACTAACTCCTTCGGGTCCTCCTCGTCAATGTTCATAGGAACACCAAGCTTCTTTCCTATCTCTAAGTACGCTTGCTTAAAGCTGGCGTGACTAAGGATCGGTACCCAGAAGATCGAATAGTCGGGCTGGTTGTCCTTCACCCAGTAGGCAAGCTGTAAGGCAATCTGGGTCTTACCGACGCCACCGAGCCCGACGATGGCGAGTTTTTGGCACTCCTTATCGATGAACAACTTCTGCTGAAGTTCCTTAAGGATCGCATCCCGGCCTGTGAACTTGCGGTTTCGAAGAAGCGGGATAAGGTATTGGGATGCTGTATACAGAACATTAGCATCGCCAAGTCCTCTTATCGTGGCGAACTGCAGTGACCATAATGCTTAAAGATAGGAATAATGCAGCTGGTGGGTCAACCTACACGTGGATCCGTCAGTGTGTCTCGAGATAGGTCGCAGCTCAGGGACTGCTCGCGGTTCGGGGATTGGTAGTGGCCCTAACGGAATCAGCGAATGTCTGAAGAGTTCAGAGGCCTACTAGCCTCCGCTGGACTCTATGACGGGAACGCACATACCTGAATAGGAAGTGGAGGGCGGCCAAGACTCTAGGAATGCTTTCATACACGCTGCCGCCGTGGCCGCGGCGTACCGCTGCCATGCCTTCATCTTGTGGCTGTCCGCATAGTCGCACACGCCTTTGATCACTACGCACGGAAAGACGTCCCACACGCCCGCGCCCTCCATCTCGAACCCGATTACGCCTTCTTTCTGCGCCACGGTGTCGCGATCTTCGCCCGACTTCAACACTGTGTCGCCTGATGCGACCAACCCTATGTGGACAATGGGCTGCGTGCTATCCTGCTCGAGACGGTTGCGTCGCACAAGAGGCCCGTCGCACCCGCATTCATCGCATAGCTTCCCATCGGCAACGTGTCGATATGCCGCCTGGAACAGCCTGTCGTGCTGGGTACCAGGGTAGTGTATCGCAGCTAAGTAGCCGGCCATCTTACGTTCAAGTGTCGTCCGGCCGCGTTCACTTTTCAATCTGGCCAGCTGACTGCCAATCTCGGCCCTATGCCTCCCAAGGGACTCTTGGAGAGTGTCTTTCCGTATGAAGCTCTCCGGCAGCCGCCGCCCGAAATCGTACTGGACTACACCTTCCCCGATGATGACGTCGCCGAGCACGATTTCTTGTCCGGCCGGCGTGAGGGGAACTGCCCCGCACACGCCGACGACCATGGCCAGCCTTATGTTCGGGAAACTTGATCGGCAGCCCGTTGCGACTGTTGCCGCTTCGACCTTCCCCATGCCCCGCATATGCACAAGCACGACATTGTGCGGGCCGATCGCGCCCGTCGAGTAGGCATTCGAATCGCCGACGGCTCGACCATACGACGGACCGTTCTCCTCCCAGTAGTGATCGAACAAAGCAGTGACGGCATCGGCTTCAAGCGGGAGAGCACAGATGATGGCGATATCGAAATCCCAGCGAGTACTCGGTCGGGGCGGCTGGCCCTGGGATAGCGGGACGGTGCGCGTACCGGCGCGTCCCGAGGCCATCGCGGGCTAACGCAGTTGATCGGCGGCTTCTAAGTCGGTGCGTCGCAGATTCAAACGTCGTCGGTTGGCTTCCAGTCTTGCGCGACCGTTCCGTGCGCCTTTTTGGGGCACTGCTCTGGCAGTGAGGACGCCGAGAAGTGGCAAGGAGTGGAAGCCCGAGGATGAAAAAGGCTGCGCCCAAGGAATGCCCCATCAGCCGACAGCATCGCCGCCGCCGGCCTGGTGCGGCTGACGGGGCACACAGGTCGACCCCGCGCGACGCAGCATGCGCGGCTGCGACTGTCCAATCATCGCCTGTCAACACGACAAGATGTAAGGAGTGTGAAGCCGTACATCCGTCATGGTCGCCTCCCGCAACTGATATGCAACGGTCCTCTGGGCCTGGAATCACCTCTATCCAAGCTGTGCAGATTGAGTTTGCTCTAGGCTACGGATGTGAACGGCATCGCCCTTGCGCTCCGCCACCTTCCCCCCAGCGGCGGTACGCACCGCCAGCCAGTGGTAAGTGGTCCATGCGTTCCCATGCCCATGCCGTAACATTCGCCTTGATATGGAGACGGTCAGCGGTGCTCGATCGCGAGGGCCAGGCCAAGGCCGCCGGCGCCCCCTTAATAGCCTCCACATAGTACGTTCCATCATGGCGTTTGCGGCCCGCATGTTAGAGAGTTTTCCCAAAGGGCGCACGCAGAGGCCGGGGGTGCCCTCGGGGTAGAAGCCTAATGCCTAGGGAGAAGGAATGGCTAGGACGTCAAACCTGGGTTTCTATAGCCCCCCGGATGCCACACTCACATCCGAAGAAAGCGCCTGTTTCACCACGAGTCCAACGAGACAGCTGTTCTACGTCGAGCCTCTCTGGCGGGTTCGGACCGGTGCGCGGAAGAAGGTGTCGTAGACCCAGCATGGCCGCCGGCTCGATGCAGCCTACCCCGCACCGACGATTGAGCCCGCGCGTCCTGTGGTGGACCGAGCCACGGGCCGTCCCGCGCTCGCCGGGGCGGGAAGCTTCGCGCGCGTGCTTTGTTTCTCTTCTTACTATTTTACGTTGTGGATTGTGGACGAGTTCGCGCAGTGCGCCCGCTACGGGTCGAGGTACGGGGCAAGGCGCGTCGGATGGCGGGTACGGCTCGGTTCGCGGTGGCTTCGGGGCCTCGGCTGTCGAGAGCGGACTGGACGTCCATCGCTCGTCGGAGTTATGTATGGTACATCGGAACAGGCCGATGCACCGAGGTTGGCTAGTCTCTGAAGCGATACTTTGCGGTATAAGGGACCCTCCGTAGCGTGGCGTCACGCTGTCTGTAGCGTACGTAACCATGGCCATCCTGGGTTCGTCACTCGAGCAGCCCAGGAGAACCGCCTCGCAGGGTGGCCGGTTGCGCGTCGGACGAGGCTCAGCCGCCGCCCTCGTGATGGCCGGCCGGCGGGGGGCGAGCATGCCCATCGGGTACTTCGTGGTGCGCGGTTCGTGCTGGATGACGGGGCGGCGGCCACGCGAAACGACACACTAGGACGGCTTCTTTTGGTGCCTCACGTCGCATGCTTTCTAGGCTTGCGGCCCGCCCGGACTCATGGACCGCGTGCTAGATAGCCCGTACGCCCCAGGCACGTCGCAACGTATTTCCCAGCGAAAAGTGGCCACCTACTGGCTCGCCCTATTCCTCGCTCCCCACCTCCGCTGCCATTCTTCCCCTGTCCATGCGTAGACTACTGCGCTTGCATTGTGGGGGAATTGCGCTCGGTGGTGCTATTCGCAGCTTAAACACGGTATGGATTCAGCGTACCAGGCGGCCAACGGTAGCCTTGGCGAACGTACGGTCCCTTCCACGCGTACCGGTAACTTCACGATCCTCAACAGCGTTCAAAGCTGTCAAGCGACTGGCCAGATCCAACCAAATCGGAGGTAACGACCTTGACGGAGAATGAGGTAAAGTAACGCATAGCAAGCCTGGACTCGGCCGGCAGCATCCAACGGGCGAGGAAACCCCATATGGCTCGCGCCCGCGAGCGGCTCTGGCTTCGGGACCCCGGGTCTCGACCGACTTTCAAAGTAAACCCCCGCTTGTTAAGCTCAATCAAGACATTCTGGACCGTGCGGATTCACGCCGTTCTTACGATACGGCTCTCTTTGGGGTTGTGGCCGAGGCTATCGAGTCGTATCCAGGGGTCTGGTGCGGGACGACAATCATCGGTTAGGTGGCCCGGGCCTATCAGAACTCACGACAGGCGCCACAAGGTCCTGTGTTGCATGCGAGCGTCGGTCGGCAACGGTCCGACCCAGAGTGCACCGCCAATGTCGGCCAACATGCTAGGAATTCCAACGGTAGCAAAATTTGAGGCTGCGAAATTGTCCCGCCAGGGCCTAATACGCACCCAGCGCGCGCCGAATTCCGGAACGGACTAGTTGCCCGAGACTACTGTGCTCTCGACCGCCGAGGCCGGCGCCGTGTTGCAACCATGCTGATTGAGGCCAGAATAACACCGAGATCATGGTACGGTGGCATTCGTTCCCCACCTTCTTCTATCTCCTCAGCTTCTTATACTCATCGTGCCCCCTAGACTGACTGCTACGTGCAGACACATTCCTATCCTTGGGAATCCATTCGTTCAACAGCTTACAAGATGTTGTGCAGCATAGGAGTCCCGTGCCTCGCTTTCTCCCCCTCCGTATTCTTCTTCTTGACGGCCCTCCCTTTAACAGTTGACGCGAAAGATGAGTGCCAGCCGATTACATGGTCCTTGGACGGAGCCCAATCCGTTCCCAGGGACAGCGGTCTGACCGATAACATCGTCAGTCTCGCTGACTCTCTCCAGCCCGGTGACATCAACTGCCGATTTTGGGGTATACCGGCAAGGAGGTCAATTACTACACTTGCACGGAGCTGGCTCTTAAATTCGACATTCAAGTGGACCAGTTCTTCGCCCTGAATCCAGACCTGCAGAAAGACTGTGGTGACGTCCAGCCACGGAGCAAGTACTGTGTCTCTGGGTGTGAGTATTCAGGCCGGGATTAGCCCTAGGAGCCAAATTCTTGACTAATGTGGACGCACAGTTATCGAGCCCGTCAGAGCGACGGATGGTTTCTGTGGCCCTAAATACAACAATGCCACCTGCCTTGGAACCGACTTCCCGTGCTGCAATGCCGAGACGTTCACCTGTGGCAACTCGACGTTTGTGCACCCTCCTTTGTCTACAGAGTTTGACGCTGAAACCCCCCCTAGAGAAGACTGTGCGGCTGGCACGTGCTATGAGGGCGCTTGCCCAGGCGACAAAATCTGGAGCACGGATGGCACATGCGGCTATATGAACGGCGGCCGTCAGTGTACTGGCAAGTGGGGCGAGTGCTGCAACCGCGACGGCCGATGTGGGAGTGGCGATGATTTCTGTGCCGATGAGGTGTGCTCGTCCGGAAAGTGTCAGCGGCCCCCGAAACCTCAACCACCGGTACCGTGGTTGGATGGCAACACGACGGACGGTAGCTGCGGCGGCCCCCAAAGGTACACCTGCCATGTCGCCTACGGCAACTGCTGTAACAAGGACGGGGAGTGTGGATCTTTACCATCTGATTGCGGTGTTGGTTGGTACGTATTCTTCCCTTCATCTTGCTTGGCAAGGCTGAGATTACTGGTGGTAATACTGACCTTGCCCCATTGGACAGCCAATCGGACCTTGGGAGGTGCAACCCTCGGCCCGTCACAACTACTACGAAACCACCGGCGACCACCTCGGCAGCAGGCTGGCAGCCGCCGCCCCCGGGTGCGTTTCTCACAGTATATACCGAAAAGAATTGTGCCGGCTCTTGGACGAGGCACATATATCTGCTTTCGAGTCTGCCAGTCTGGACGTTCTCTGAAGGTTCAGCTGGTTCCGTCAAGGTAGGAGCGGAGGGACCGGATGTTCAGCTTGAATTCTATGCTGGCGCCGAGGCACAGGGCGGCATTATCGGCACTACGAAAGGTACAGCGTGCGCTAGCTTTGGCGACGACATGAAGAGCGTTAGACTTGTAGTTTGAAACAACTGCCGGGCGATGCGCGTCGGTGCCCTGCATTATACAAAGTCAGTCTGTCCCCAAGCCGACTGGAACGGGTCTCTAGATCAATTTGCGCCCTGTCCTGATCGTGAGTGGGCGCATGAAGCAGCATGTCCTTGGACTATTATATCAACTCGGCAGGCACGCGCAAACGCTATTTGTCCAGTGGGTTAGCGGGGAGTCGTTCGCCGGTCACAGCCTCGGTATACCTTTCAATGGCTTCGGACTTTTTAAGAACTCTGGCTGTGGCAGTCGTGTCGCCTCTATCCTGGATGAGTCAATGACTGGGATAGTAGCAGAAGAGAGATAGATGAGGGTGGAACGCCAGACACGATGAAGGTTGCTGTCCGTTAGCTAGATGATTCGTCTAAGTTACAGAAATAAGTCGATTTGAAAGGCAGAGCTCATAAACGCAAAGGAGTCGTAACAGTATGGCAGATACAGTTCAGGGTATCCTTAGTCGTTCATGACGGGTTGCATTAAGATTAGGTCGCTGTTACGGCATGGGTACATAGGTACAAGGGCATGGGAACGCATGGACGACTTACCGCTGCCTGGCGGTACGTACCGCCGCTGGCTGGATATATTCCTGCCAAACAGTGACTGAGAGGAGCCTGTTCCTCTTCTTTTCCTCTTCACCTGTAGTTTTCGCATCCCAATAGAACCCTTGGGTTATCAACAGATCCCTCGTTCCTTGAACCGTGACAGTCGCCGTAGTGGCAGCATACTGCTTGATGAGGTGAAGCATGGGGTCAAAGTGATGTGTAGAAGAAGGCGTACCTCACTGTCAGCACTGGCAGCTAGGGGCAGCAGATATATTGTTCTATCTGCCGAATTCGGCCTAGTCCACCACGCAGGACCCCTCCAGTTCTGGACCCAGGATGCCATCCACGCATCACTGCTCCAAGTGCCGTAAGGCAGTTAAGCGTGTTCGTATGCTCATCGCCCAAGCCTTTTGGCTGTTGGTTAAGCGCCTCCAGCGAGACCTCTGCTTGTTTCGCGTTGATACGAGGTTCTCCATGCTCTCAATCGTGTCGGGATGCCGGTCGTCGAGCACCTCCTTCCGTAGCTCCAGCACTTCCACGTAGATCGTCTCGGCCTCACCGTACCTCCCCTGCTTATGGTACGTCGCTGCGAGGGATGCCATGCTCTTAATCGTGTCGGGATGCCGGTCGCCGAGCACCTCCTTCCGTAGCTTTAGCACTTCCACCTTCATCGTCTCGGCCTCATTGTACCTCCCCTGGTTATGGTACGTCGTTGCAAGGGCCGCCATGCTCTGGATCGTGTCGGGATGCCGGTCGCCGAGCACCTCCTTCCGTAGCTCTAGCACTTCCACCAAGATCTTTTCATCCTCCTCGTACCTCCCCTGCTCATGGTACGTCGTTGCGAGCTCTTCCATGCTCTTAATCGTGTCGGGATGCCGGTCGCCGAGCACCTCCTTCCGTAGCTCTAGCACTTCCACCTTCATCTTCTCGGCCTCGTCGTACCTCCCCTGCGCATGGTACGTCGCTGCGAGGGATGCCATGCTTTCAATCGTGTCGGGATGCCGGTCGCCTAGCACCTCCTTCCGTAGCTCTAGTACTTCCACCGAGATCTTTTCATCCTCCTCGTACCTCCCCTGCGCATAGTACCTCGTTGCGAGGGCGGCCATGCTCTCAATCGTGTCGGGATGCCGGTCGCCTAGCACCTCCTTCCGTAACTCTAGCACTTCCACGTAGATCGTCTCGGCCTCGTCGTACCTCCCCTGCTTATGGTACGTCGCTGCGAGGGATGCCATGCTCTTAATCGTGTCGGAATGCCGGTCGCCGAGCACCTCCTTCCGTAGCTCTAGCACTTCCACCTTCATCGTCTCGGCCTCATTGTACCTCCCCTGGCTATGGTACGTCGTTGCAAGGGCCGCCATGCTCTGGATCGTGTCGGGATGCCGGTCGCCGAGCACCTCCTTCCGTAGCTCTAGCACTTCCACCAAGATCTTTTCATCCTCCTCGTACCTCCCCTGCTCATGGTACGTCGTTGCGAGCTCTGCCATGCTCCGGATCGTGTCGGGATGCCGGTCGCCGAGCACCTCCTTCCGTAGCTCTAGCACTTCCATTGAGATCGTCTCGGCCTCATCGTACCTCCCCTGCTGATGGTACGTCACTGCAAGGGACGCCATGCTCGAGATCGTGTCGTAATGTCGGTCGCCTAAGAAGCTTTTCCGTAGGCGTAATGATGTTTTATCAGCCAGCTCCTTTTCTCTCCACCGGCCCCTATCGTACAGATACTTCGAGACCCGGGCTAAAAGCTCCGCCGCTTTCTCCTCACCATCGTGAATCCGTGCCCACTCTCCTGCCTGCTGGGCATGCTGAAGGTACTCCTCACATACTTCCCATGTCTCACGCTGACTGGTAGGGAAGAGAAGATCTGTGACGTTAAATGCGGCCTTTGCGAACTTCATCTCAGTATCATCTAGGTCTACACTTCTCTGCAGCCGGTGACGAGCAGCTTCTTGTACTAGCTTGTGCACCTCATATGCTGGCTGCCGTTTTCTTGTGGTTACAGCGCGAACCGCTAGGAACGACAGCTGCCGCAGCCGGGTAATCGATTCTTTCAAGCTGTTGTCGACGTCCGGGATTTCTCCTTGCGTCTGAGGATCAAACTGATTTGCCGATGTACTGACGTTCACTCTGAACCGTGCCGCTTCGCGGATCAAGTCAAGCGAAATGTGTTGGCTGTCCAAGTATGCGAGGGTATGGAGAATGTTGTATGCCACCCTATCCTCCCTCTTTAAGTACTCCATCGATATGTCCCATGTGTGCAAAATGCTGTTGGAGACACCATGGCGCCGGTACCTATCGTACTCGGATCTCTCGAGCCGCGTCAGTCGCTGCTTTCTAGTTTGTATCTCGGAAAGATAGTCCTTGATTGGCGTGGATGTCCTCTGCATGTATGCGGCAGCCTGCGAGATGGCTAAGGGAAACCGCTCAAGTTCGGCGAGCAGCGTCTGGAGATGCTCGCTACTTTGCTCCTGCCCCACGTCGTTGTACCCTGCGAGGAGAAGCTGCTCTGCTTCCGTGGTGGTCATCTGCGTAACTTGGATACTTCGTTGACGACCGACTAAACTTTCGGCCTGTCCGTCACGGCTGGTCCAAAGCACGGTTCCTGTTGGGCCGCGTGGTACGAAGTCGCGCAGGTTGAGTTGGGGCGTAAGAGACGGATCCGGGCAGCCTGCAGGCTGGCTTACGCCAAATAGTGCGAGATTGTCGGCATTGTCCAGGACAAGCACCCATTTCCGAAGCGCCTCGATTGCATGTCGTACGGCTTGCCAAAGGTCTTCGCCGTGCAGGTCGTCTGGGAGGCCGAGCTTCCGTGCGATCAGTTGGCAATCTTGCGCGAAAGACGTCTCGCTATCGGCGTGGATCCAGAAAACAGAGCAGGCTGGGTCGCGGCATCGACTGTATGCGTAAGCAAGCGCAAGTTGGGTTTTCCTACAAGAATTAGCATGTGCTTGGGAGTAGGACTGGCCTGGCTTACCCTGATCCACCCAGACCCCATAGAGCAGCACTGTGGTAGTCGGAGGATGGTGGGAGCAGCTGCTCGAGCCGGCGCGCTACGTCGCCTCGGTACACTAGGTCTTCGTTGGGTTCGAAAGGGATTGACCGGCAAACTCTGGGGCGGCCGGAACCTGTGCCTATTAGCTTCGCTTGCCTGGCTGCTCACGATGGCGCTCACCGGGTCTTCCATCGATGGTAATGTGGGTATTGCCGGAAAACTGGTTTCCGACTAAAGCGTTGCGTGCTTGAGTCGATCCAAATGAGCGCTGCGGTGTGTTTGCGGCCATCGCCATTGCTGGAGGTCGACGACTGCCGCGGGACGGGCTCTCGTGAAATGGGAAGCTGCGTCAAGGTCGCAGGCAGATAGATCACCAGGGAGCAATGTAAGTTATGGCCGATTTCTTTTCAAGGGTAAAGTAGGAACCCAGGTCGCATGTCCATCCATAGCGGCAGGTATGTATGGTGCATGCCTCGCCTGGACCAGGTAAGCACTAACGCACATACCCCTCCCTACCTTTACAACCGCCCCCACCTTTGCAACGCGCTCTGCGCGCTTAATAGACTCAGTCAACTACCTCAAGACGCGATAACTTAACAAATATTAGTCTAATTGACTCAGTAACCGTTGCCATGGGCTCCAAATGCGGATACGGACTTAATGAAGCTGTTTCCACAGTGCGGAACGGACTCAGTCAACGCGCAGCGGCAGCCCAATGGGGTCTCTCTGCCTCTTAAGTTAACAGACGACTCCATGGTTCCCAGACGCGCCAAAAGGGGCAACAACGGAATCAGAGACTCAGTCCAACTTAGGAGGTTACTGTCCGACGCTGGATACTATCTGAAGAGATATGCGGACGGGCTCCGACGCGCCGTGTTATACTAGACTTCGCCCGGGAGACGATCGCCTCAGGGAGTCCAGACGTTGAGGTGCCCCCTTTAAACCAGAAGTGGCTGAGTCGCTATTTGATACGTGAAGTCCCGGGCGGACCACGGGATGATGTGTAACATTTGAGGAGGACAGGTATTATCTGATGATCTAACCAAGAGGCTTCCCGATTAGGTAGCAGGCATGAATGTCCTCCTACTTTCCCTACTCATAGGTTGAAGGGCATCCTTCTTCTTTACTCAATTTACACTCTATACGGTTGCCTGTCAATATGCGTATCATACTTTGACTCTTTCACGAGCGGGCTTGCGGTCCTGCTCTTCTTTTACTTTGACCCTTTTCACGAGCGGGCTGCGGTCCTGCTCTTCTTTGCGTGGCTCATGTCGCCGCCAAGGAGCCCCAACCAAGTCGTCTGTTTGAGGGACGCTATGCGCAAGTACAAAGGGCGCCTACGGTATTCCTCCACGCATGACCCCGTCCTTTATCCCTCGGGCAAACTTCTTCTCCCGGCCGTGGCCGGCAACCGTTCGCCTTCCTCCGTCGCATACTAAACACCCCCTTCTAGAAGCCGGGGCCTTCGTTTTCCCGTGGGGTCGACAACGGCCACCCGTTCCGCCATTGTCCCACCACCACCACCGCGCTTTGTCGCGATGCCCTCCACCTCGCAGGCACCCGTACACAAACCCGCCCATGTTTCCCCAGGGCCGCGAGCTGCCGAAAGCAGGGAGGGCGGTGGGCGGCGTGTGCGGCGGGGAAAACAAAACCTGCCGTTTCCTCGTTTTCCACGGCGCCGTGGCGAGGGAAACGCGTCCCACGTTTGCCAGAACGGCCGTGGTTGGCCGGGGAGCCCCAGGAGGAACAAGGGCGCAAGGGAAGAAGGGGAGGGGCGGGTTGGCACCCCTAAAGTTTTTTGTTCATCTCCCTCTTTGGTGAAGTCGAAGGGACGAGGTGGGTTATGGTGGTGTATATTTACGAGGGGACCATCCCGGGCAGGGGAAGACCGGGCAGTGGAGGATCGTGGAGAGAGCGAAAATCGAGACCGCGGACAAGCAGGAGGGAAAGAAAGAGGCAAAGGAATACTCTACCGCCCAAGCCGTCGACCGGGCCCGTTCTGCCCCGACCCTGACGCTGAACCGACTCCTCGGGTCCCCGTTGACGCCAGACATCTCGACGCGACTGGACCCTTTGCCTCGTCTCTTCGACCCATGCCCCTAGTTTCCTCCTCTCTCCCCGTCTCTCGCAAAGGCAACCCCAAACCCCCAAACCTAGCATGATCTCCACGGCCTCGGCCCAGTGGCCCGCCGACGCCGACGCCGGCCGCGGCGCCTACGACACGACGGGCCTGGACCCCCTGCCGCCGCGGCCGCGACCAGCCGTCCCAAAGGACGCGGCGGAGCGGGGCTGACGGGGGAAACCAAAGAAAAAAGACGGAAAGAGGTGGGGGAAAGACGAAATAATAACAAAGGAAACGGAGCGCGTTCGTTCGCCTAGGGGGCGCCAAGTCCCTTGTTCCTGTTACGTCGTGCATGGGTCCTGACGACATCTGTACAGAGCAGTCGCTGCCCGCCGCCGAGGGGTCTTTGGGCCCCTTTCGGGCTGATTGATGGTGGGCCATTCCCCCGCCCTTCCGCCCCACGAGGCGCGCGGACGGGCGGGTGTAAGCGAGCGGGCCGGGGTGGTGAGCGCGAGGGAGGATAGAACGAGGATGGAAATTCAGAAGAAGGAAACGGCTGGGATGGTAGGGTAGCAGGAATGATAAGAAGGAAGGAAATGCCAACTCCCACCGCCGAGAGGGAGTGATGCAGGTGATATGATGAGAACCCAAGACGGAGTTGCCAAATCCCGTGGAATCCCTCGGACCGCAGCAAGCGACACATTGCCCCGACCGGGCTACCAAAGCCAGGCTTGAGATGAGGCAAAGAGAAATGGGCAGCATGAAGAGTACCTTGCCCACATCACCGCAGCCCGAGCTAGGCCAAAAAATACATATTCGAACCAGTCTGAAATTAATGCCAAGGTAATACAGAGCAACAATACAGAGCTAATGCCCAATCCATACAATAAAGAGAACCGCAAGTCAAGAGGTATCATCGTTTTTCGTGAAGGGGGATCACCCCTCAGGTGCAATCCGGGTATAACGTTTCCACCGCCACCGCCGTATCTCAGCTCGTCATATTACATGCCTCCACCCTGATTCTCCAGTTCACAATTATCATCGCCGTGACTGTCCTAGATGGTCACGATGTTCGCGTTGTTCGCGTTGTTGGCGACGGGCGCGCCACCGTTGAGGGGCTTCTCGCTGGCGCCGTTGACGCCCAAGTTACCGCCCAGGGCGCCGTTGGTGGCGGCCCCGTGCGTGTGGCCATTGGTGTAGCCGTTGGTGTGGCCGTTGGTATGACCGTTGGTGTGGACGGCACCGTTGGTGTGGACGGCGCCGTTGGTGGTGCCGTGGGGCTTGCGCGTCACCGTCGGGGCGCTGGGCAGGTCATTGCTCTTGGACGCCTGGCCGATGGAGAAGACGGGGCTCTCCCACTTCTCGCCCTTGCGGGCCAACTCGCGGTACTCGGTCGCCTTGGAGCTGATGCCGCCGGGCAGCTGGATGTGGGGGAAAATACTGTCCTCCTTGGTGATGGCGTAATTGACCTTCTTGTCCCTGGCAACAGCCTCGGCCCGCTGCTTGCCCTGCATCACCTGCTTCTGGAGCGCCGAGACGTAGCGCTGGTAGATGTTGGGGGCCTGCTCGGGGTTCTGCTTGGCCTCCTCGAGCGCGCGGTCGGCCTCCTGCTTGACCTGGTACATGAGCTGGTCGAACTGGTTGAACTGGTCCTTCAGCTGCTTCTCGGCCACCTTCTGAATGGCGGGGCGAAGCACCTTAAGCATCACAGGCTTGAAGATGCCAAAGAGTGCCTTGTGGTTCGACTTGACCAGGCTGATCTTGAGGTTCTTGACATCGACGTCGACCTTTTCAATCTTGAAGAAGTTCTGCTTGTCGCTCTTGTCGGCCGACACCAGCTTCATGCGAAAGCAGAAGCCCTCGCCGCCCATGAAGATGTTGGCCACGCCCGTGTCCGTGAGGGAGGGGAAACCCTGCTTGCGCTTGACGTAGTAGCTCACGTCGCGCAAGTCCATCTGGATGCCCGTAACCTTGACGTCGAAGCCGTTCTTACGCTGGTTGGCGATGTTCTTACGGCCCCAGCGGAAGTAGTGGTCGCTGGCCAGCTCAAACACGTTGGGCATGAAGTTGTCGCTCTCCAACACCAGGTTCTCGACAACGACGTCGATAGCCGGGTCCGAAAACTCAATGCGAGGAATGGGGATGTAGGCAATGTTCTCGAACGCGGCCGGCAGGATGATCTCGGTCAAGTCCTTGACGAGATGGGGCTTGAACGCGGGCTTGCCGCTGGCATCGTGGCCGAGGTCGTGGAACAGCTTGGTGAGGGACTTGGCAAACTGCTTATTGGCCGGGTCTTCGTCGAACTGCGTGGCCAGGAACTTGATCTCGTCGACGATGCGGTCCGTGTGGCCACGGTAGCGGTCGCGCAGGAGGTGGTTGCCGTGGTCGTAGAGGCGGTTCCACTCCCGGTTGGACTCCTCCTCCATGATGTAGCCCTGCTCCTGGAGGCAGCGGCGGACGTACCGGTTCATCGACTTGAACCACTCCTTGAGCTCGGGATCCCGCTCGGCGTCGTCGTAGACGGTCTTGATCGAGGCCCAGAGATCGTCGCTCGAAGTGCCGTTGGCAAACCGCTCGATGAGCGTCTTGAGGTCGGCTTCGGCCTGGGCCAGGCTGGAACGTCCCTGGGAGACGGTGCCGGTGGCACCGGTTGTAAGGTTGCGGGCGTGGTCGCCGTACATCTCGGCCAGGTCGAGCAGAGTGGTGATGGCCTGGTTGTAGTCGGGGTGCTGCTGGCACTCGAGGACCATCTTCTTAAGACGGAAAATGGTCTGCTCGCGGCGGTCCTGGGGCACCTTCTTGGAGAGGTACTGGCGGGCACGAGCGCGGTACTGCGCGCCCGTCTCCTTAACCTTCTCCTTGCCCTCCTCAACCCGGCGGCGGTCCTCCTCAGAGATGTTCTGATCGACGCGCTCACGCAGAGTGCCCTCGGCAGCCTGGGCAGCGGCCCGGTTGTCGGCCTCCGAAGCGCCGGGCTGGGCCGTGTTGAGGCTCGCGTTGGCGGCGTCCTTGGCGTCCTTCTTGGGGTCACCCTTGTAGACACTGCCCAGCTGGGCCTTGATCTTGTCCTTGGTAATGTCGGGCTTCTCGTGCCAGGTGTTGTCGGCGGCAGGGACGTCGATCTGAGAGAGCTTATCCTCAGACGGCTTGACCTTGCCGGCCGTGTTAATGGCAGCGTCGCCGGCCATGTCGCGCAGCAGAATGACGGCGTCGTTGATCAGCTTGCGGAACTGACCGTTAGTGATGAGAAGAGTGCCGAGGGTGCGGAAACCCTCGTTGACCTGGTCTCCATGCTGCTTGGCCGTCTGCTTGTCGACGGGGACGTTGGGCTTGTTGACCGTCTTGGGGTCGAATTGGGTCGAGTGCCAGATGAAGTCCTGAAGCAGGTTGCCCTCGTTCTTGGACAGGAGCAGGGTCTTGGCCTGCAAGATGACATCTCGGAAGTCGCTGACGAGAGCCTGGCCCTCGGCCGACAGCTTCTGGGAGGGGCTGGCAATGGGCTTGGAGGCGAGGAAGCTGTTCAAGGCGACATCGATCTGGTCATTGGAGGGCACCTTGCCCGCTTGGAATGCGCTGATGATGCCGTAGATCTGGAGCTTACGGTTGACATCGGCCTCCTTCATCTTCAGGTCGGTGGGCTTGTTGACCGACGCCATGGCGTGCGACGGGGTGGTTGTGTATGGTGTGGCGTGTGTGCGTGGAGAGAAGAATCGTCTTTCGCCGGATACAAGGCGATGGGTATATGGGTGTGAGGGTCGGTGCACAGCAAGACTGCAGCCAGGGACCAACACAGGGATAGGGGAAAAGACCTAATAGGTGGGAGGTTGGTCTGACGTTGGGGTATTAGGCAGGCGATTTGTTTTCCTTCAGCTTCCCGGGCGCGTGGACGAGGGGGGGAGGGGTATCAAAAGCCGGACTGGGGTATCACAATGGGCAAAAAAAGAATACTGCGTGGGAATATTAGGCTTGTGAAAGCTTTCTGGAGGTTGGAAGAGAGGAAGCGGAATAGGAGAGACGCGACGGGAGGGAAGGGGGAGGGAAAGGGTTTTATCGGGAAGGGCGGGAGGTGGAAAGCTACGACAACCCTGGGCGATGATATGGGGGATCGATGCCATGGATCGATGAAAGGGAGGCAGGTACGTATGGGAACCAAGGAAGGGAGACACAAGACGGTCGATCAGTGTTCCCTTGCAGCTCCTTTGGCCCAGCAACGATTGTTCGGAGGGGTTGTTTCTCTTGGATACGTAACATCCACGGCCCAGAATGGAAATGGTGGATTGATCCCGTTCATTCTCTCCCCGTCCATTACAGCGGGTATTCGGATTGTTCCCTGAGGAAGTTGGTAGGGGACGTTCACCAACATCAAGTACGGGAACGGCATGCGTGCCCTGCTTGCCGCCTGCCGCTTGCCGCACCAGGTCCGCTGGGTTTGATAGCTGGGTACGCATGCCATGTACCAACTTACGTCGTCCTGCCCGCCCAGCGTAAAAAGGTCGCCGGCGGTCGGCTCAGCACCGGAAAGGCCTGCTTGGCTTGGCTCTCACAGCGCATGTCGTGGTGACGTGCAGCACGATGCTGTCGACGTCATCACTGCGAAATGACTGGTAGTTAACGGTTGGAGGCCAGGCCGACCGCAGGGGGATGAGGTACGTACCGCTTTGCCTATCCGTAATGAACAGGACTGCCAGGCAAGTGTAAACAACTAAGAAAAAAAAGGGTACTTTGCGTAATGCTAAATCCAACCAGGGTTCCCATCCAATCTGCCCGTTGGCCTTCATTCAGGCCCCGTCACCAATCATCAATCTCCTCGCACGGCACTCTCGCTCCGGCCCATGCAGACTCCTCTTTCCTCTTCCTTGTGCCAAGGTCGGTTGCGGTTGGTCTTCCCAGCGGCTGGCCCGCAGTAATCGATCTAGAACCCGGACTACAACTAGAACCACCACTACCCAACCCACAAGATCATTTCCAAATGCGTGTTGACGCGCGGGTTTGGGGTCCTGATGCAGCTAGGCCGCGTCCTGTTCCCTCCCCAACGTGGGAAGCATCGAGGCCTAGCCGCTGTTTTGGCTTGGTCCGTAGCGCATGTGAAGTGACGCCGCCGCTACGGCAAGTGGGCGTGCCGACTGACAGGGGGGTTGTCCGATTATCCGCGACGCTGGAATCTACATGGTCCTACACCCGCGGTGCCATGGACAGGTCTAGAGATTGTCGCCCTCGACAGTGAGTGTCGTTGCCTTGCCCACCCACCATCGCGGGCGCCTCCGCACCAGTCCCGCCTCCGGCCGGCTGTCCGGCTCTTCGTCGAGGCCAGGTTGGCTCTGCTGTGTATCCGCCCGGCAGGGTCACTGACAAGGGGAGAACAAATTCCAAGGGGGGCCGGACTCAAAGGTGGCCTCGCGGACAGGCCAGGCCTTCATTCCACCAACACCAGTAGGCAAGTGCCATATCCCTTTCGATGGTGCGCATTCAGATCTCAATCGGCGGGAGCCTATTACCTGGCAGACGGCCTCGACCCCTCCCCGCCTCTTCTCCCTCGTGTTCCTAGTGGCATTTGTCCATCTGCCCATCAACCCAAACACCAGCTGAAAAAAAAGCAGGGGTTCCGCGACTACCGTCATGGAGATCCCGTAATTGACGACCCCAAGAGAAGCTAATTGCCCATGCGGTGCCATTAGCCCTTCTTGTTACTTGTTGTGAGGAAGCTAGTCACACTCACACTTCCAAATGCATCGAGCTTCAGACGCGTCACTGGAGTCCACTACGTCATGGGCCCCCCAAGGTACTTAAACAGCCACGCGACAACCGCTGGCGTTCTTGTTCAAGCGGGACGTCCATCATCTCGATAGCGCACCGTTGACGTGGCTCCTCAATCGCACACTCGTTGGGAGGAACCCACCGGCCAGGTCACATAGAATGGCCCAGCCCAGTTTGCCGTCTGCCCGTCCAGGCCTAGCCGCTGCCGCTGCCACACCCATTCTGGTCCTCGTCGGAGCATCGTCTCCCCCGGTTTTCCACATGTGTGTGAAACGTGTGGTTGCACCGCGCGTTGGGTGCCCGAGCTTCCCGACAAGGGTACAGCTTTCGGCAGCTGGGATCCACCATGATGCAAAGATGTTGCCGGATCTACGCTAGGGACGACACCCATGAAAGTCTATTGACATGGTGCATTTGGGCCTCTCTCCCAACTCTCGACCAGGGCTGAGAAGTAGAGCTCTTCTGGCCCCATGCCCGCAGCGGGTGCATACCGATCGAGTGGGGTTCGCTTGCAACACCGGCCTCCAGCTTTCTCGCAACATGCCACACGTGTTGCGCGTGATCCGCCATGGCGTGCTACAAGACCCCCCAACAACACGGATGACCTGCCCCTCGCTTCGAGTTGACACCTGGCATCCGTACCGGGCACCTCGAGAACACCGTCGGTCTCGCCCGTCGCACCCGGGCCCCGTCTCTCAGACCCGCGGCCGGATCGGCTGCGCGACCCTGTTGTAGGGCACATGAGCCACCTTCCCGTTGCACACGGTGCAGAAATGGTCAACATCGGCCCGCCAATTGGCAATGAAGGGAATGCAGGCGGCCCAGGCGCACATCAACCCCAGCCCTATACCTGCAAGTCTAGATGCGACGCTGGAGTCAGTCTCCCATGGTCCGCTCCCCACCGTGCGCCGGTATGTGGGCCGAAGAAGCGTTGTTATACGGAGCACCGAAGGGCCAACAACCTTCCCTTGTCGTGCCGGAGCTGTGCTTTGCCGGGCGCGTCTGCGTTCTTTGCCCACAGAAGGCACATTCGACGACGGCGGTGGTAGATCCCAAGGTGCGTAGGGATAACCGAACGAGCCTGAAATAGGTGCCCGGCGTCGACGGGTAGGGACACGACGGGCTAGCCTCAAGGTCATCGGGCATTGGAAGGGGCTGTGGCCGCCGGGCCTAATCTTCTTATCCGCAAATCCCGTTTGATCGTCAAGCGACCTCACATACAATCAAGAAGCAACTCCCCTTCCATAGATCCTCCTCAGGACTATACCCGTGCGGATTGCCACTCCAAAACCGTGTTCGCATCTCAATTCTGCTTCGAAGGCCGGAGCCAGACCCCGTGCTCAAAATAGACATGATTTTTGAATTCGTCCACGGTATCCAACTTCACGCCTTTCTCCACACACAACGGATGGTAGCAGGAAATGAGCTTGTCCTCTTCCAGCCGGCGAATTTCTGTAAGGTGCGCACGATCAAAATGGTTCTTCATCACAGCGGGCCGGCTGTATTCGAACGTTCGTTCTTCGTGAGAGAGTCTGTGATCGCCGATGCACCGGGGGCACTGCGTCTTGAACACAAGCAGCGGCAGTGGCTTCTGCGCCGGAGCGGTCTGGGACGCCGTGGGTGGCGGCGCATCGCGATGTTGGAGGCGATCTCGTCGGTGGGTTTCCCGCTTCTCGCAGAGCTCGACTATGAGCTTGCAGACCTGTGAACGCAGTGGCATTGCCGCCTCGAAGCTTAGTGCTTTGGGTTGGCGGCAGAGGATCTCCGCCAATTGCGCCCGCTCGGGAATCTGGAGATCAACAGCCGGGCCGTGGCCGTCCTCCTCATCCTCGTCCTCGCCGGTGCCCTGTTTTTCTATATCCCAGGTAGGCCGGTTGTCAAAATAGTGCCGACGATACCTCGCTTGGATGCTTTTGCGGTGTCGTCTCCGCTTAGTAAGGATCTTGTAAGTGAACGCGCGGATGGATGATTCGTTGGACCTTCCTTGGTATTGACACTTCCCATGTTTGAGGGTCATGCGCTATTCTTCCTGTGCCGTGATCTCTGTTCAATTCTAGAAGCGCCATAACATTGGCGGGCGCCATGTTCGGTCGGACGCGGGGATCGCACGACAGACTGACGTGCGTGAAGAGCCTGATCAGGCCGTCCTCACTGAGCTCCTCAATGAAGGCGCTCTGAATGTCGAACTGGACCTTTTTGTTAATGTAGGCGCTATTGAATGTAGCCCATGTCGGGTCATGGCCTGGGACATGTTCCCGGCGCAGATCGTGGGTACGACTGGGGGGCGGACGAGGCGTATCTTTCCCGGGCCGCCTTCGAAATGCGCCAAAAGGCGAAGGAAGAGTCGAATAGCCGGGGCACGCACACCGCCCGTAGCCTACTCCCGATTTGAGAAAACTGCAAGCACCCCGCTATCGACGGGAAGAACGGGCGTCTCGAGTTAGGGAGCTGAGGCCAAGGCTCTCCTCGACGAGACAACGCCCGATGTGCCTGTTATTACGGAACGACAACAACACTTCCGGTGGAAAATCCAGCCCGACCGATTCCGAAGTTCTTCGAGTGGATGGAGGCCACTGGTCAGAGTGTCTCTGTCCAGATACCCTCTCCGGATATGAACCAACCCTCGTACGAGTCACGTACCATACAGCAGGTCCGCGCATGGTTTCTTTTCGAGAAAGAGCCAGACGACCCATGGAATGTCCTTGGCTGCCGTTGTCCACTGCCTTATACTCTGCCCGACTTCGTAACGGGGTGGAACTGCCAGCTTTTAGCCCGTATACACGACAAAGTATTGCATGGGGACAGCGCCGAGAGGGTCGTGGCGAGTTGCGCAGAGTGGGCGGAGTGGCGCGAGATTGAGCACTGGGCGCTCCTGTCCGAAGGCGGCCAATGTACCGCTACGCAAACGGACAGCCGTGGCCTGGCGACGTGGATTACCATCCAGGAAGGCCTCTTCGGGTTCGCATGGATGGCGCGTCCGACGGACGACCAACGTGCCACGTGGAGGAACAATACGAAGCAGTACGATGAGGGGCAGCCATGGCGCTACTGGATCCTTAAGCCCGGGCAGACCATCTTCTTTCCTTCGGGCATGATCCACTGCGTCTTTCGGGTCCGGAAAGGCCAAACTCTTGGGCTCGGGGGCCATATCCTTCGCCAGTGGATGGATGTGGTCCGCCAGTAGGTGGACGCCCCCGACAGTACCAACGAGGACATGATAGATATTTGGAAGTGGATTCCAGTGATGGAAGATCTTCTCCTAGCAAGATTTGAGCGGGCCGGTGCCACAGCTTGACTGACTTTCTTTCCTGTAAAATTGCTCATCTGGCGGTTACTGACTTATGTACATGTACACCTAGGCACCGTCCTTTTCCTTGTAGCGTCCGGGTATATAATTCAACGCCGAACGGGGGTTTTCATACCGAAATAGGCCGATGGTGGCACCTGATGCTGTGCCCAAGCGGTCGCAGGCTAAAGCTTTCAGTCGACTGTAGACAAATTTGAATTTCCGAAGAAACATCCGTTCAGCTCATCCCTTTGAGCACCAACACGGAGACTTGTCTTATCTGCTCCGAAAATTGCTCCATAATCGCCGGTACAAATAAATCTCACCATATTATGAGCAAAGCATAGGTTCCTCGCTACGTCGTGACTCTAACTAAACTGGTGTGGTCGCTTGTAAATGCGCAACAGAAGGTCCAATTGGCCACGACGGAGCCGGTAGAATCCAGTATCCGTGTTGGCGCCCAAAGGGATCAGGGACTTCTTCTGGTCGTCTTTCCCTCTTCTTGAAATATCATTCGGCTGCACGTGTCACAGCAGAAGGGCGGTTACTGCCGATGGATAGAGTTGCGTCCACACAGCATCCGCTGCAACCATATCGTGCTCTTCTCTTGCCAAGTTGTTATGTTGTGAAGAAGCCGCAGGGGCCAATGAATTGACGTGGAAACTGCGAAAATAGTCTTCCTATAATTCTGTGGGAAGACGGAGCTACCGTACGAAAGACCGCAAGCTTTGGAGTCTTGCCATAAGTTGCGTGCATAGGATCTCCCATGTATGGTGACGGGAAGTTCCATCTTCAAGACGCGCACGGCAAGCCCGACGAAATTGCAACATCATGTCGGTTGGTCCGTCCGCCAGACGCCCTCTTTTACGATAGATCAACATTTTTGATGATGATCACTACTCGTCAATCATTTCGACACCTCGTGCCGCTTCATCACAGGGAGCAGTGGAAGAGGCTGCTTCACTAGACGCCGCTTGAAGAGACCGTCAGTAGCTTCCCATTTGAAGCTTCGCATCGTGTCTCTGACGATCATGCTGCTGAAGATACAGCTTGATGAGTGTATTTACGGTCATGGTTATGCACCGTATGACATGCGTAGAGGATTTGAAGAGCCTGGGTAAACGTAACTTGCGCTGACTACTTTGATGATTCGGAGGTCTCTACAGACTGAAGAGTTGAGTATAAAAATGAGTGCCAGCCAAATTTCATGATTACACTATCGAGCCAGAAAAAGATGCACTACGTCTGAATCATACGTCCGCAATGGATATCGTTGAATTTTTCGAAGTAAGAACTGGCTATACGTTCAAGGACCAATCCTTGCTGGAGGAAGCCATCCTTGCCGCTGGTGCATCTTCCCAACACAAAGATGTTGAACGAGACCCGAGAAGAAACAAACGGCTTGCCCTTATAGGAGACGCCTTGATCCGGCTTGAGATTGTGAACCAGTGGCATGCTAATGGGGTTCCTCCATGTACGACCAACTGTACAAACACTCCGGGTCAGTACTTACAGAATCTAGGCCAAACGCAGAAAGTTGTCTTTTGAAGGGCTTAGAATAAGAACCTTGAGAAAATTGGTCGAGAGGCCGGGTTGGCGAAATACATCATTACGCACCCTGGCTAGAAGAATGCCGGCTGCACCAAGCGAAGCACGAGCCCCAAAAGTACTTCTTAACGTACCGTTAGCAAAAAGAGTGCAACCAGCCTGGAGAATAAGACAGCCCCAGAGTTGAGAGTACGAATACGGAGTATACCATAGCTGGAGCTGAACCTGGCCTAGTGACCATAGGATTTCGCAGCCAAGCTCGGCGGAGCCGGCTCGCCTGGGGTATGAGCCGTTCTGCGGCCCGCAACCTAATCGCAGCTTCATGGTTGGGGGCGTGTTGCTTCCTCCACACCAGCACTCTTGCCCTTCCTGTGCGTGCGCAACACCCTATGGCAGCAGTTCCAGTCTGCGGCTGCAAGGGCATCTTTGTTGTTTATGCGATCGCATTGCGCACCATGGCATGACCACAACTCTCCTATAACACCAGCACAAACAGCAGGCGCTTTATCAGTACGTATTAGCCAATTATTCGCATTCATGCAGACCTGGACCAACCCGTCTACCGGGAGCTCTGTCATAGGTGGAGTCGCTGTACGCGAGTCTCGGTAAAGTGACTGGCCAAAAGTCTGCGCACAGACTACATCACCAACCACTCGCTAATTTCTACCCTTCAACTTTTATTACAACTCACGCACTCAATTCGATAGCAAATTAAGTAGGTTTTTTTTTTAAAAGAAAACTCTCGAAGTGTAGTTTAATAATGGCTATACCAGCCTCTTACGCGAAGTACCGCTGCTATACGCCGTGGGATTGACTTTAATAGCTTTAAAATGAGGCCGTGATCTAGCTCACTCCACGCCAACTCGATTATCTCCCTTGCATACGCGTAATCGTTTATGTTATCCTTCAGATATTGAAAACGAGGCTCGATTTCATATATCTTAAGCTTTAGGGCCCTCCAGACTTGCTCAATAGGGTTGAGGTCGGGGCTATAAGCAGGCCACTTAATCGTCCAAATGCCCTTACTTTCGAGGAAGTCCCGGACCGCATGCGAACGATGTATACGCGCATTATCTTGCATGAAGAGGTCTCCAGCCTCATATAGAGGCACGAGTCCTTCCTCTAGGACCTCCATATAGCGGGTAGAGGTGAAGCCCTTACGTGCAGAGTCCGGATCACCCTCACAGAAAATGAGGGGGACATCCCAGACTCGTCATCCCTCTGCCACACCATACCCCATACCATAAGGCTGATACGAGGCCTTGAGTGTGGCAGAGGGTTCACGAGGTCCTCACGGAAGCGCTCGCGCGCGTATCGGAACACCCATTCGCCAGGTTTAGAGGGTTCGTTTTGAATCGTGCATTCGTCGGAGAAGAGGTATCGCATAAGCAGCTCTTGAGCGTCTTTAGAGGACCACTCACGGCAGAAACGAAGCCTCTGTATAGCGTCTTCTTTAGTGAGGAGAATACGCTTCGCAGCGCGCCAGTGGCCGATATGTCTCTTACGAAGAGCGCGCTTCGCCGTCCTTGCAGAGAAGGTCCTAAGTCGAGGGTCGAAGAGAGCGTCTCTCTCGACGCAGATCTCTTTCCACGTGGCACGCGGCTTCCTCCGTATTAATTGAAATACGTAACGCTCTTGTCGAGAGGTTAACCTACGCGGTCGACCACTTCTTTTCTTAGGTTTTGTTGTTTCCCGTTGAGTGACGCGCCTCACAAGGTTGGTGATAGTTTCGCGTCGACGCGTTCCGAAGGCCTTTGCAATGGCACTATGCGGTTGACCGCATATAGCGAAAGCTACAATAGCCGCGACAGCCTCAGGGCTAAACTGTCCGTTAGGCTTGCGCTCTGCGGTTAAAATGCGACCAAATTCGTGCATATCCATGGCTAATTAAGCGAGTTATGGGCAGATGAAGAGATAGGGTGGTTATGTTGATGTCGTGAAGTTGGCACGAGGGGGGTGGCCTGTGCGCAGACTTTTGTCCAGTGATTTTTAGCTGAGCATGTCGCGTGGCAAGGAGTCGCGGGCCGACCCGCCTAGGAACGGAAAGCTTCGCTAGCCTGTCCATCTTTTGCGCCCAGACTGCCCAACTCTCTTATACTGTTCTCGGTGATGGGTCGTGAGGAAGTCGCGTCGTGGTCTGCGGTCTGGTTCAGGGTGCGAGGCGAGACAATTGGTATGGCGGGGGCGCCTCGGATCGAAAGGATGTCGGGGACTTGACGACCAAGGCGGCCTGAACGCCCATCGCTCGCCGGGCTCGTGTGGCGTACAGCAGAACGGAGAGACGTACCGGGCATCCTTAGTTTCCGAGGCGATACCAGGCGGTGCAGAGGACACCTGCGTCGCATGCCGTCATGCTGTCTGTACTAAACGCGACAGGGCGCTTGCTGGGGTTCCCGGCTCCGCTGGTCGAGTAAGACTCGATCGCAGGGATGCCGGCGGCTTTGCGTCGGCGAGGACCAGGCGCCGCCGCGGTCGAGGCCAGCTGTGGAGGGTCAAGCATGCACGGCGAGGTACTCCTTGGCTCGACTTGGATAACAGGGAGCGACCGTGCGAAGCGACATGGAATGCCTGCCGTCTTTGGATGCTCACGTCGCGTGCTTCCGTGGGCCCAGTATTACTGGACAGCCTCGCCGCACCCGCACCACCACAAAGCGCGTCACAACGCGCTTTCCCGACGAATAGTGGACAGTGGACCCCTCTGCTGCTCCTACCTATAGGCGCCCATCTACGTGCCTCTTTTCATCACCGCGGGAACATAATTGCATTATGTACGGGTCAAACGAAGGTGTGCTTGCTGCTCTTCTGTGCGGCTCCCTATCGATCATGTCCCGCGCCTCTGCGACGCGCCAACGCCTGCATTGGGAAAAAATCGAGGGGCATGCCCAATCCCAGATGTCAGCAACTGAGCAGAAGCTCTGACCGCGGGACGAGTGGTCTCGCGCAGAGATAATGTGTCTGGTAGCATATCCGTAGGCTCCAGATTATCTAGGACGGAAGCAACCTTCCCGACGAAACGGGCGGATAAATCCTCGGACCATGAGTTCATTCCAGTGTTGTAATAAATATGCGCATCACCCCCAACCCTTTATCCATTTCACGCCTCGTTTCTCCGCCGCCTGGCCGAAATGCTTGCCAGGTTATGGCTGCTTTTGAGCGTAGCTGGGTGTTCTGGCCCCAGCGCTAATTCGTACAGCACCATTGTCTGCCTATGGAGCTGCTCCGCGTCCTCATACCGTTCCCGACTACGGAGGACTTCCGCGAGGTTGTTCATGCTGCCGAGAGTGAAAGGATGGTGCTGTCCTAGTTTCGTCTCGTACAGCTTACGTACCTGCCGATGGAGTTGCCCTGCTTCATCATACTGCCCCTGCTTATGAAGAACGGTTGCTAGGTTGTTCATGCTCGTAAGAGTGGAGGGATGATGCTCGCCTAACGTCGTCTTCTTCGACTCAAACGTCTGCCGATGCATCCTTTCAGCTTCCTCGTACTTCGCCAATCGTTGAAGCACGAGTGCGAGGTTGTTTATGCTGATGAGTGTTGAGGGGTGCTGTCCACCTAAAGCATCCTTTTTCCGGCCTAGTGTCTCCCGATGCATTGTCTCCGCTTCTTCGTACTTCCCATGCTGCCGAAGTGTTTCTGCGAGATTGTTCATGCTGGCAAGTGTATCGGGGTGCTGCCGGCCCAGCACCTCCCCCCTCCGCTCAAGTGTCTGCTGATGTAGCTTCACGGCCTCGTCGTACTTCCTCTGCTGCCGAAGCGACTCTGCTAGGTTGCTCATGGTGTGGAGGGTGAACGGAGCCTTCTCGCGTAGAAGCTTTTCGGAAAGTTCTAGTGTTTGTCGATGCATCGCCTCCGCCTCCGCGTACTTCCCCTGGCTGCTGAGCACCGAGGCCAGGTTGTTCATGCTGGTGAGTGTGTCGGGATGCTCCGGGCCGAGCGCCTTCTTGCACTGCTCCACCGTCTGCCGATGCATCGTCTCCGCCTCCGCGTACTTCCCCTGGCTGCTGAGCACCTCAGCCAGGTTGTTCATGCTGGTGAGTGTGTCGGGATGCTCCGCGCCGAGCGCCTTCTTCGTCAGCTCCACAGTCTGCCGATGCATCGTCTCCGCCTGCTCGTACTTCCCCTGCCTGCTGAGCACTAAGGCCAGGTTGTTCATGCTGCTGAGTGTGGAGGGATGCTCCGCGCCGAGCGCCTGAGCGCATAAAGCAAGCTCTTTCCGATGCATCGTCTCCGCCTCCGCGTACTTCCCCTGGCTGCTGAGCACCTCGGCTAGGTTGTTCATGCTGGTGAGTGTGGAGGGATGCTCCGGGCCGAGCGCCTTCTTCCTCTGCTCCACCGTCTGCCGATGCATCGTCTCCGCCTGCTCGTACTTCCCCTGCCTGCTGAGCACCGAGGCCAGGTTGTTCATGCTGGTGAGTGTGTCGGGATGCTCCGCGCCGAGCGCCTTCTTCCTCTGCTCCACCGTCTGCCGATGCATCGTCTCCGCCTCCTCGTACTTCCCCTGCCTGCTGAGCACCGAGGCCAGGTTGTTCATGCTGGTGAGTGTGTCGGGATGCTCCGGGTCGAGCGCCTTCTTGCACTGCTCCACCGTCTGCCGATGCATCGCCTCCGCCTCCGCGTACTTCCCCTGGCTGCTGAGCACCTCAGCCAGGTTGTTCATGCTGGTGAGTGTGGAGGGATGCTCCGGGCCGAGCGCCTGAGCGCATAAAGCAAGCTCTTCCCGATGCATCGTCTCCGCCTCCGCGTACTTCCCCTGGCTGCTGAGTACCAAGGCCAGGTTGTTCATGCTGGTGAGTGTGACGGGATGCTCCGGGCCGAGCGCCTTCTTCGTCAGCTCCACCGTCTGCCGATGCATCGTCTCCGCCTGCTCGTACTTCCCCTGCCTGCTGAGCACCGAGGCCAGGTTGTTCATGCTGCTGAGTGTGTCGGGATGCTCCGCGCCGAACACCTCCAGTGCCAACTTCGCTGCCTGCGAATCGAATGGTTCCGCATCCCGATACCTCCCGTGTATTTCATTTCCCATCCCAATACTATGTAAAACCGTCCACAGTGCGCTCTTGTCTACGCATTGGCCCCCAAATGCTACAGCGGCCTGCGTGTGTGGCAGATAGCCCGCCCAAGCCTGCCGGGTCTCGTGCGTCGGTAGAGGGAGTATTTGCGCAAGCCCCGATATCGTGCGCGTGACTTGCTCGGCTTCTTCTCCCTTTTCTCGGAGCCAGTTACGCATTGCCAGACTAACGAGACGATGGATATCGAATCTCCCCGACGCATTCTCGGTCACCGTCCGCTGTTGGATGAAAGCGTACGCTGTTAATGTCCCGATTGCCTTGTCCCTCTTGATCTTACTTTCCGGCTGTGGGAGTAAAGAGACGGGAATGTCCTTCTCTGCTAGGTAGCTGCAGAACCCAAGATATTCTGCCGCGAGTTCATTGTCCCGCTTAATATGCCGGAACGAAATTAGCCATGTTGTGGCTACTAGGTTCTTAATCTTCTTATACCGATCTTGGTCTTTAAAGTCTTCGCTAAGAACCGTGACGATCTCTTGTTCGGTCGACCGGAAGTACTCGAGGTACCCTAGTATGGTTACATTCGAGTTTTCTGCCATAAAAGCCGACGCCTGTCGAATCGCTAACGGCAGATAGGTAAGTTGCTGAAGCAACACTGCGGTATTGTACGGCCCGTTAATCTGACCTGGCTGGAGGTCCTGGTGCAGTAGCTGCATAGACTCCAAGTAGTCCAGTGGATCGAGCGTAAGTATGCCTTCTCGAGCCTCGAATCGGACAGCTACCTGGTGATTCCGGGTCGTGAGTAGGATCGAGCCGTTCTGGCTCCGAGGGAGATGCGACACGAGCTGGTCGTCGCTAAACAGCAGCGCTGGATCATCGGCATTATCGAGGATTAGAAGCCACGGGTCGACATCTTCCCGGCTTAGGTATGACTTCACCAGAGCTTTCACATCGGCTTTGTCGTCGTCTATCCCGTGGATCCTAAGGGCTCGGCCGATATCCCGGTATGCGTTTTCGAACATGGCCTTGTCTACGGCCGGGACCCAGAAGACGGCACAGTCGGGGTATGCTTTACGGACACGGTAGGAAGCCTCGATAGCGACCTGGGTCTTGCCAATACCGCCGAGACCCTCGACCACGGTCCTTTGGCAAGTGTCTGAGGAGGCTGTTGGCGGGATCGTCTCCTGAAGCTGCGCCAAGATGTCTTCGCGGCCGATGAAGAGTTTGTTCCTCTGGAATGGAACGAGAAAGGGGGGGTTCAGTTTCTCTATACAGGATGTTAGCTTTTATGCTTCCGCTAGTAAGTTATATAATAACCGAGGAGGACGGGGCGTGTGTAAACATTAGTCGCACGTACCTGGTGGGATCTTGCTGAGGAGTTCCCGCGCGAACACGGCTGCATTTCCCGCTGCGTACGATCGCCAGGTGTCGTTCTTATGAGAATCGGCGTAGTCGGCGATGCCTCGGATCACTAGACAGCGTCCGCTCGCGTCGATGCCCGCCGCCTCCGTCTCAATGCAGAGAGCGCCATCACACTCCTCCCGGATCTGGTCACGGCGCGCGCCATCCTGGATAGCCGTGTGGCCGACCGCGATTCTTCCTTGGTGGAAGATGAGCCGATCAGCATCCTTCTCGGCTCTTGCTTGCCGTTGCACAAGCTCGCTGTGATCGCATGCCGCGCACGCATTCTGGTTCGGACCCTTATGCGGGTGCGACGCCTGGAAAAGTCGGTCCTTATCCAGACCGGGGAGTGTGAAATTTCGCCGGTGAGTTGACTCGAGTAACCGCTTTCCATGGTCCTGGAAAGTGCTCTGGCCTATCTCGTGGTCTGATACTAGCTTAGCGAGACCGTTTAAAAGTACCCGGTCCGGCCTATCGAGGTGAAACTTGATAGACTCGTAACAAATGTATGCGGGGCCACCGTCGCCGGGCCAACCGACCACAACATCGCCGAGATGCACATCCTGCGTAGGGTCGTCGGGCGGCTGCGTAAGCGGGACGCCGCCGCCGACGCCGACGAGGAGGGTCATGCGGAGATTCGAGAAGGTCTTGAACATGGGCCCCGCCACGCGGCCTGCGTTAAAATTGCCCGTCAGGCCTTTTGGACAAGTAGCGATCACGACGTTATGGCCTCCTATGGCGCCGTACACGTAGACATTATCGTCGTGCTTCGTATTATAGTCGGGTGGCTCATGCTCCTCGTCGAGCATTAGGTGTGAGGGCAGCAGCTCAAGGTCGGACACGGGGGCGATCCACGCGACGCGGTAGTCCGCCGACCGTAGCTTCTTCGGCATCGTCGCCCAGCAGAAACTGAGGGGCCGGTAGACAATTGTGAGCTACGGCGTGACAGACTGATGTGATGGTTGGCGTGTTAGGTCATCGATGCCCCTTTGATGATTGCAGGTGCCGCTGTGTAGAGACCTTGAGTCCACGAGCGCTACAAGCGCGAGGCTGGCGTTCCCCGAGGCAGACTGCACGACCTGCTTTTCGGCCCACCATCTCGGCGGCCTCGGCGGCTACAGCAGCTACCGCGGAACATTGATTAGGTAGAGACGTCTGCGGCCGGGGCTGGGCAGGCTAGAAGGAGGCAGGCTGGAACGGGGCAGACTCTGCATCAGCCAGTGAGCGAAGGGCGTTTTTCCAGTGGCCTCACAGCTGGGCCAGTCGCTGGCTGGCGGGTTGCGCATGTGACGCGGCCGCGAAAAGGGCGCAGGCGCTTGGGGCTGCCATCGTCGGTGCCTGGTCAGCTGAAGATGGGTTACCTCGCGGTTGTCTAAACTTGGCTGGTTCCGACTCAATAACGGCGGACGTTGGTGATGCAAATTTGGGACTGGAGATACCCATCCTGCAATGAGTATCAATCGTACCCATTAACTGTAGTCTCCACATGAAAATATACACGGTTTGTGGCCACACTGGACTGAAAAGAGAGGTGCATGATGGGGTGCATGGATGCCAAATCCGCCCTGTCCAGCCACCCATGCTGATATGTTCCTAAATCAGCCGGGGACCGGAGTGTGCCACCCAACAGACCATCTAGGTTAAAAGGCAAGGTCTGTCGGGCTGCTGTGTTGATGATGCCGCCGAGCCACCTGGCGTATATAAGTTGGTGACTGAGTATGTAGTCACAGGTCCAGCCTGCATCTCAAATCTCACGATTTCCCTCGTGCTAAGTTAAATCGCGTCTTATTCTACACTCCAATTCGAATCCAGTCTATCCAGCTTTATCATGGCACACAAGCTGCGGCGTACGGATTACCATGTCGCGTGGATCGCGCCTGTATCTGACCTCGAGCTGCTGCCCTCGCGCTTGATGCTCGACGAGGAGCATGACGCCCCCGATTACGACACAAGCCATGACGACAATATCTACACGTTTGGTACCATGGAAGGCCATAATGTCGTCGTCGCCACCTGCCCAGCAGGCTTGACAGGCAACGTCAACGCTGGCCGTGTAGCAGGGCCGATGTTCAAGACCTTCTCTGGCCTCCGCATGGCCCTGCTCGTCGGCATTGGTGGCGGCATCCCTCGCGCCAACCCCTCCAATGATCCGACAGAAGATGTCCATGTCGGCGATGTCGTGGTTGGCTGGCCCGGCGACGGAGGTCCCGCTTGCGTCTACTACGACTCCGGAAAGTGGCATGCGAATGGCCGATTCGAACCGCGCGGTACCATCGACCGGCCTGACCGCGTGCTCTTGAATGCGCTTGCCAAGCTGGCATCGGACCACCAGATGAATTACTCTAGGTTCCAAGATCACCGGGATCGACTGCTCCGATCAAAGCACAAGCGAAAGTTCATTTTTCCCGGCCTCGATAAGGACCTCTTATTCCGGCCATCCTATCGCCATGATCCGAGCCATAACCATTGCGGTCACTGCGATCGTAGCGAGCTTGCCCGGCGCCCTGCGCGAACCGAGGACGACATCACTGGATTCTTTTTCCACCAAGGACGAATTGCGACAGGGAATGCGGTTATTAGGGACGGCGAGCGCCGCGACCAAATCCGAGAGCTCTGTAAGGATGCCCTCTGCATCGAGATGGAGGCGGCGGGCGTCGATGCGAGCGGACGCTGCCTAGTGATCCGAGGCATCTCCGACTACGCCGACGCGCACAAGGACGACGTCTGGCAATCGTATGCAGCAGGACAGGCCGCGGTCTTTGCTCGGGAGCTGCTCCGTATCGTTCCGGGTGCCACGCTCCGAGGAATGGAAAGCGGGCCGATGGCTATGCACCTAGATTCGCTGTCAGAGACGTCTACTATGGCGCTAGGATCTGGCGAAACTACCCACCTATTGATGGCTAGCGAACAGCAGCAGCTACCATGGGAAGATCCTTATGCGGACCAGGCTCCGGCCGTCATGCCCAGGCGAGCATGAGAAGGGAGTAAGTGTCACGGTTCAAGAAGCGATCTGTTGATGACTCAAGGGTTCTATTGAGGTGCGAAAACTACAGGTGAAGAGGAAAAGAAGAGGAAGAGGCACCTCTCAGTCACTGTTTGGCAGGAATATATCCAGCCGGCGGCAGTACGTACCGCCAGCCAGTGGTGTAAGTGGTCCTTGCATCCATCTGCCCTTTACCTATGTACCCGTGCCGTAACAGTAAGCTGTGTCGCCAACAGCACCTTCCCCAGTTTACGGCATGCCGCGAAGGTAGTATACTCAGTTCCAGCGCCATGCCCAACTGAACCAGGTCGTTGATTGGCACGATGATCTTCACCATAGCAATGAAGCGACCCAGTCTGTCGCAGTTGGAAACAGTGCAGCCGTATGGAAGTTTGACACCCCGAACGACCACCTTGACCTAGAGCACCGACGTGTAGGTGGATGTATGCGTTGTAACATAACATAGTTCATGTTCCCTGGCACGTGAACCAGCGAGTACTTCATGGCTAAGGTCCATGGGTGGGATGAAGAAAAAGGCGAAGGGTCAAATCTGATCTTTCAGTCAAGTCTCAGTCTGTCGGCTAGCGTACATTGGATCAAGTTATATGGAGTACTTGAAAGAGCTGAAGTGTAAAGCCACTAACTGTAAACCTTACTAAACCAAAAGTGTTTCTCAGGGAAATCTGATGAACATACAGCTTTGGGTCTCTGATGCAGTTGTACGACCAGCCTACCTCCCTCTTTGTTCACCAGATGAAACGAGGCCGGCCGGTTATACATGTTCCTCTGTCGTCGTCCGCTTGACCGTGCCGCCCATCCGAATAGACTTTCCGGTCTCCAACTAGCACTCGGCTGTGGACACCGATATTATGAGACTGGATGCCGCTTCAACAGTTGGCGGTGACGGCCTCAGCCCGGCGCCGCAATGCGCCATTGGCTGCTTGGCTTATAACCTTCCATGTTCAATCAAAATGTGGTTTCAAAGGGACGGCTGGCTGGATGTAGAAGAAGCTGATCGGCCTACCGGTCCACTGATGGCCCTGGCTAGCTCTCGCAAACCGCCAACGGCAGCCCATCCATCGGCCATGGCTCAACGATAGCCACCCGCCCCGAGCGGCATTCTCTAACTCCCGCAAGCATCAAGAAACTCCGAAGCAAAACCCGGGGGCGTTTCTGGTGACACTTCTGACGAGTCCGGCGGATTGGGTCTGAGCAGTTTGTGAGCTCAATATGGGCCCGTCACCCAAGATCGCAGGTGGTTTGAGAAGAGCTCCGGGACCTAGCCGGTAGTGCGTAACGTGGCTTTGGTTTCCTCTATCACGCCAAAGCGAATTACGTGCCATGTGGCTGTTTCCCACTGTCGATACAAACAGACAGTATCGGGTATTTTGTACTTTGGGCCGGCTTCTACCTCCCGTGGCGGTAAGTATACCTAGGTTCTGTACATGGAGATTGATCTTGAAGGTGGCCCCGCTAACTACTTGCGCCGGACTGGCTTTGAGCCCGGTTGGCTGGCCCACAGCAAGTTTGGAACCTACCCAAGGTAAGGAGAAGAAGTACTTGACCAATCAAGGCACATTCGTCAGCTCCTGGAGAAACGGAGATTGAACTCTTCCCCGGAGATAGCAGGTAGGTGGCGTAAATCTTGACGCACTTACACCCGCCGCACTGGGTCGTATTATCTTGTAGCCGGTATTTGTCAACATCGCCCGCAGACGATGGCAAGCGGGTCGTTCATGGAGCCGGTCCTCGAGTGCGCCGGGGCGTTGCAGTCCGAGCTGGAACTCTTTGCTGCGCACGTTGAGGAGGCCAGCGTCGGGTCGAGACCGCAGATGATGGCGCGCGTCTCGGCCCTCCTGTCGGATATCCAGCACGACGTCAAAACGCTGGAGCGCCGGGCCGGCGCCGGCCTCGTGAGCGAGTCCAACGCGCTCGCCGGTGTCAACCTGCCCTTCTACCAGGCCGTGTGGGACATGGCGAAGCGCTGCCGCGACGTCGTGGACCTCCGCTGCAAAATTTGCCTGGAGCCCCCGGGGGAGCGGCCGGCCATGGCCCCGGGCGTCCGCATGGGCATGCCCTCGCTGGGCACGCAGTGCAGCTCGCGGCTGCGGCACGTGGTCGTGGACGTCATGGCCGACGGCGGGCGGTCGTGGTACAAGGTATCGACGGCCACCAACAAACGACTGCTGTTTGACCTGGCCAAGGAGGCCGTCTACTGCGGCGAGGGCGACAGCGACGAGGAAGAGTCCGACTTGCTGGCGGACGACGACCTGGACATTCCCGCCCTCAAGACGGCCAAGGAGCTTGCGCAGACGGCCGCCCTCTACCGCATACGGAACCGACGGCCAACGGCCCACCTGATCCTCCCCCGCGTAGTGGAGGGGGATAACGCCGAGGTGGACCGGCTGCTGGCGCTCTGCCGCCGGACGGGCACCCGGGTGCTCTGCGGAGGGGCACTTTCCCCCATACCCGCCTTCTCCCCGGGGCTGCTGCACACGCTCTTCCCGGGTCCGTTCGCCGCCTTCTCGGCCGTGCTCAACGTCGACACGTCGCTATTGATCGCGCTGGCCTCGGACTTTTCGCACACGGCGGCGGAGAAGCAGCCGTGGTGGAACCGACAGCACGTCGCCCACTGGGAGCAGGAGGGGAAAGAGAACTTCCTGCCCGCCCATGTGTACCCGACCATCGACAATCATGAGCTCGTCTGTGTTCCCGAGGCGGCGGCCACGCTGCGCCACATCGTCGCCACCATGGCAACAGATGCCGAGAAGGCTCGGGCGCGCATCCTCTTGGCCGACGATGATGACGACGACGACAACGATGGACCATCGTCGGCGCCCGAAGAAGGGGCCCTCCGGCGGCGTCTGCAGGTGCTGTCGCGGCACCCGGTGCCTTCGGGACTGCGGCTTCCGATCCACGTGGTGGACGCGGCAGAGAGCGCGGCGGCGCAGGCGCAGCTGTCCGCGGGGGTCCAGGGGATTCTGGAGCGGCAGCTCAACCCCGGCCGGTCCGTCTTCGGCTACGGGTGGGCAACGGGGCGCACGACCGTTACCTGCAACCACGTGGCCGTCAAACAGATGGCGGCGGCGCTGGAGCAGGAGCAGGAACAGCAGGCGGGCCCGGCGGACGCCGAGGACGAGGCCCCCTGGCCATCCATGTACGCCCTGCCCGGTGCCAGGCCTCTCGTCGGTACTCCGGTGCCCGGCCGCGCCGAACGCACCAAGAAGCACATTGGGGACTGCGGCGGCCCCCACGGGTGCAGCTGTGGCATCCAGAAATTCTACCCGGAACAGGACCGTTGACATCGGGGGCCGGAAACAGGGGGAAGGGGGAATATGTTCACCTCCTCGGCCGCGTAACTCTGCGCTGTCTGGCCGTCGTCGTGTATCGCCCCAAGATATATTGACAACCTGGCTACACAGCTCATGGTCACGAATATGACTCTTCCACTCGCCAGGCAGAGAGACGGAAAGCACGAAACGACCCGTATACCCCTCGGTACTACCCCCCATTTCACTTGGATAGCAGTGGGCAAACAAGCTCACAGAAAGTGGGGGGTCAAGGTGCACACGGACGGTGGACACCGAAACACGTCGGGTTTCAGGGACGCAAACGACAACCCTCGAGGTTCGACGCCAAGCGCCAGCGGCTTGCTTCATCGTGAACCTTCTTCCAAGTCTCTTGATGCGTATTGCCTGGGAGCCCTGAACACTAAACCTCATTTTTGGCGTGTCGTGCCATTCTATCTCCTCCATTCCGCCAATCCCGCCCTTCGGCCTCTCGCCCGTGACCTTCCATTCCCAGTCCCTCCCCCCTCCGCCTCCGCCATGGACGCCGTCGGTACGGGCTCCTCCTTTGACAGGCACTTCAGCCTCTTCACCGTGAGTTATCAACTCCCCCGTCGTACGAGAGCCCCTTGGTCTAATCCGAGCCTCGCCAGGTCCCGGCCGCCTTTGTCCTCATGTTTCTCCCGAAGCTGTACAGCTTCGCGCTGAACTTCAAATTCCTGGACCCCGCCGACCCCAAGCGGTACCAGCCCGCCGTTCTCAAGTCGGACGAACTGGACGACAAGGTTGGTGGGCACGAGACCTCTCTCTGCCCTCTCCCGTTTGGGCCCGTCCGTTGCTGACCCCCTTTGCCCAGACCAAGGGCCGCATCGTCCGCGCCGAGGCCGCCTTCGCCAACGGCCTCGAGACCATCGCCCTGTACGCGGCCGCCGTGGCCGCCGTGCACGCCGTCCCCGTCCGCCCCGCCGTCGCCAACATTCTGGCCCTGCTCTACCTGGCGAGCCGCGCCGTCTACACCGTCATCTACGTCGTGCTCCAGGACAACCCCCGGTGGGCCCTGGCGCGGAGCCTCACGTGGTTCGGCGGCATCGCCGTCGTCTTGGCCATGTACGTGGCGGCGGGCGTGGCCGCCTATTGAGCGACGGCGCGTAACCCCCCGAATCGCTTACGGCCCCGGGCCCCCCCTGTCCGGCCCTGGTGCCTCGGCCGCAAGGTCCTTGGCAAAGTACACCCTATCGTATCCGTCTTCGCGCCGCCGCCCCGTCTCCGCGAAGCCCCAGCGGCCATACAGAGCCACGTTCTCCCACATCATGCGGTTGGTGTACAAGACCAACCGCCGCCGGCCCCGCGCCCGCGCCCGTGCCCTACCAAACATTCCCGAGTCGGTCAACTTTTCTCTAGAACACGTGTTTCGGCGGGCACGGTTTTTTCCGTCACCCCAGGCCGTAACGCCGGCCACACGACGAGATACCGGGGTACAGCGGGGGAGGGAATCCGTGCCGAAGGAGGACGGGCGATGAAAGAAGGGGAGGGGGGGGGCTGCGCTTACTCGGCGAGCGCCATGAGCCGGCGCCCGTACCCGCGGCCCTGCGCGGCCGGGTCGACGACGAGGTTGTTGACCTGAAGGGCAGCGGCGTCGTCGGCGGCGGGCCCGAGCACCACGGCGCCCGCGACCACGGCGCCGGCGTCGCCGACGCGCAGGACCCAGACCTCGACGCCGCCCCCGTCGTCTTCGTCGTCGCCCGCCGCCGCCGCGTCCACGAGGGCCCCGTAGTCGGTCAGCATGGGCGCCGGCGGCCGCCCGAGGCGCTCCACGTACCGGCCGTAGGCGGCCTGCACGAGGGCCCCGATGGCCGCCGCGTCGCCGCCGCCGGCGGCGCGGACGCACTGCGCGCCCGTCCCGGCCATGCCTTCCTTTCTTTTCTCCTGCCCGCTGGGTCGCGATCCTCCCGGTTCCGCGTCGGTAAACCCGCGACGAGGGCGGGAGCTGGTAACCAGTGATGAGGGTGGAAACGGAGAGGAAAGGCGGAGAAGTGTCGAAGCGAGCCCCGTCCGTCCCTGCTGGGTGTGGGTGGCTCGTGGTAAAATGGGGGGAGGGGGAAGAAGATGCGCCAAAGGAAAGAACGAGGGAGGGAGGGAATGGTTCCCGAAAAGGAAATATGTAGCCGCGAAATCGGGGGGTTCCGTCGATTTATTTTCGATCTCGTTACGCTACGCCCGGCCGTCTATCCCCCCGGATGACGCGCGAGGCCCGGGAAAAGACGGCGGTTCAGCGTCGGGGTACCCCTAGCGTCACCTAGCTGGCACATGTCCAGCGGTGCCGGCCGGTCATGCGATCCATGTGTGTGGACGGATGGGGGGAAAGAGGGAGTCAGAACATCCCTTTGGTTTTCCGGGCTCCCGTCGTCATCCCTCCAATCCTCCGACATCGCCGCCGTCCCGTCTCGGCGCCAAACGCTAAACCTGATCGAGCTTCCCCCTGTCGGCTGTTGAACACCATACATGTATACACACCACGAGGCCTGCGCATGAAGCTATTCACAAATGTCCGCAGTCTCACAATGACGGTCTTGGAAGGCTGGCAAGCCAAAGGGGGGAAATGCCTTTGGCGTATGGGTTGTTTTTACAAGAACACAGCATCACCCACCCCGTTGTGAGGGGGTGATCCGATCATGGTATTAGGTAGGGGTGGGAAGCTATCGCCGTCCCGATATCCAACAATATGTACATTTAGCGGTTGCTGGAGTAAGATTCCCCTCGGCGGCAATCCGAAGCGGCTTTTTCTTTTTTTTCTGCTTCTTCTTTTGCTGCACGGGCGCGCCCCCTTTTCTGCCAGCTTCGCTGGACTCGATAATCCGCTGGCGACGTCTGCCCTCAACGTCGCCCCTTATTAACGTCACCTCACCCCGTTCCACCGAGTCGGCCCCCTCCTCCGCCATGGAAACAAAACTTCTCAGCGAGCTGAGGGGTTGAGCCCAGGGACATCGCTCCCCTTTTGCCCGTCTTTTCGTCTCTTCCTTTCGCGCCGAGGCGTCTACCGAAGTAGACGAATCTCATGGTGACAATTGTACGACTAACGAGGGGCGCTGTCAAAACCGAATGTGTGGGTGTGCGGAGACCTAGTAAGGGCAAGATCGGGGGTGGCGATGGTAGTAGTGGCGATGGTAGTAGTGGCGATGGTAGTAGTGGCGATGGTAGTAGTGGCGATGGTGGGGGATGTTGTGGTATTCCCCCCAAAGTCAAGCAGAGCGCTCCCTCAAATGACATGTGAGCAACAATAGTAGAAGACAAAAACCGGACCCCAAGAAGGGCGAGAGAAGAAAAGGAATAAGCGGCTGCCAAGTCGTTGGCGACGACGGTATACGAGGCTGGGGGCTTCTCGCAACACGCAGGCGGCGGCGATACACGGAGTCGTGCGGCCGCGCCCCACGAAGAAGGGGTGGTGGGTGCGAGGTATTCAGGACAAAGGAAATAGTAGATGATGCGGTTGGCTGGGACGCATGGCGAATGCGTCGGGGGAAGACGCCAAATAAAAGCGATCTGCGTAAAATGCGACGTGGGTATCTCTCGTTTGGTGTACGTCGTGATGTGCGACAAGGAGTGGTGAGAAGAAGAGGCCGGAAAGGCGGCCAAAAAGGGCTCGTCTCCCGTGCGCGATCGTCTACTGATCCGACGAGTAGCGCTTGTGGGCATCTTGCAGGGCTGCGTCGCGGTCGGGGTTAGCCAGTCCATCTTTTCGTTTTACTCAGGGAGGGGGGATATCTGTATCTCACTCACCATTGAGGGTGCTCATCTGGCCGGCGCGGTCCTCGCAGGCAATCTGCAGACCGCTGCCCAGCTTAAAGTCGAGCACCACACTGTTGGGCAGCTCCTGCACTTCGACGTCGGGGATGTAGGGCTGGCGAAAGTCGCTGAGGTGGTAGCGCTTGAGGCCCACGGCTTTGTCCTTGCTGCTCGTAATCTTGTTGCCCTGGACGGCGCTCAAAACGAGGAAGCCGGCCGAGTCGAGGCACATGCTACGGCGCTTCCACAGCAGGTTGTCGGGGAACTGCACGTTCACGTCGCCCATGTAGGTGGCGATGGTTGACACGCTGCCCACGTGGTTGTGCGACGCGGGTTGGGATGCCACGGCCGGCGCGTCGTCTTCCTCGGCCACCGTGGGCGAGATGTTGGGCGTGTTGGCCTTGCGGCCGGTGCCCAGCGAGTTGGACAGGCGGCGCATGAAGCGCGAGGTCCGGCTCTTGGACCGCTTGTTCGATCCCGTATCGTCCGTCTCCGAGCCGTGGTCCGTCGTGGAGGAGGGGGACCGGACGGGCGAGGCGCTGTCACGCTCACGGCTGAAAGAGCGGTGGCTCGAGATGGAAAGGCGGTGAACCAGGCTGGCGCTGCTGCTGCCGTTCTGCTGAATCGAAGGCGACCGGGACGGCGATTTGGAAGACATGGGCGTCGCCAGAGCCAGGTTGTCCGAGGAAGTCGGCCGGCTGTTCGAGAGCGAGTTGCGGCGGTCCTTGATGAACTCCTTGACCATGTTCAGCGAAGACCGGCGTCTCGGGTCGGAGGCGTCTTCAGGCTCGGCGTTCGTGTCGTGGGACTCGCGTCGCTCCTGGGGGCCCGGCTTGGGCGCGTGGATGGGAAGCGCCTCGGCCAGGGGCGAGGGTGCCGGCTCTGCCTTTTGGTGGTCGACCACGAGGTGCGACGGCTTCAAGTCGCCCGCATCGTACTCGGCGGGGTCGTTGTGAGATACGGGCCGCTTAGGGCAGGACTGGCTGCCATCGCGCACAATCCGGGCCGTGACTTGAATAGACTCGGGCCGTCCACGGGGCGCCGAGTTGGGCGACAGACCCGGCGCGGGCGAGGGTGCCGTCTCGAATACGGACAACCTGCTGGCCACAGAGCCGGACCGCTCCCGCTTGGCCGCGATACTGCCGGCATCAGGCGACGCCTCCCTCGAGTCGTCAGGAGTGATCTGGTCCGGCCCCGGGGTGATGCGCCCATTCTTGGAGGTAGGGCGGGAAGCGAGAGAGGACGGCGACGGGTCACGAATGCTCGATTTCCTCGCATTGAAAAACGCCCCCGAGGGGCCGTTCATCGACCGGGACGACACCGGTCTCAGGGTGTCGTTGTTCGCAGCGCCGGCATTGTTGGCGTTGCTGCCGCCGTTCAACTGCTCCAGGGCCTTGATCCGCTGAGAGATGCTGGAGCCGAGATTGCCCGACTTCTTGGGTTGCAAGGCGTTCGGATTCGACGCCTGGCGCGTGAGGTTATGCATGAAGGCTGCACCGCCCGCCGATACGCTGCGGGCACTGCTGGCTGTGACGTCCTTGGGTACGAGAAGAGGCCCGCGGAGAGGCGTAGAGACGGACCGTGACATGGGCGTGTGCTTGGACTTGTCTGGTTTGCCGGCGTTGAGGCTCGGCTTGTTGGGGCTGGCGCCCGACTTGCTGGGGCTGGTGCTCGGGAAAACGGGCGTGATGGGTGACTTCGACACCACCATGGGGTGTGCTTCCTGTACTGTGGCCGCCTGGAGCTCATCTAAGAGAGCATCGTCGAGTAGCGGATCGGAAGGGGCCGAGTTGTGGGTGCCCTTGGCCAGCGTGCGAATGGGGTCGACGAAGGGTTTCCGCTTCGCCTTCAGGGATTTTGGGCTCGAGGCAGCCTCTGTGATGACGGGCTCATTGGTTGACGACTTGGAAGCAGCTTGAGACTCGGGCGCCGCGGCTTCGACCGTGGGTGGTGTAGGGAGAGGGGGCGCGACAACGACTCGGGGGGGCGCGGTCAAGTCTTGAGCCGAGACGTTAGAGTTCAAAGTAGGTGAAGATGGCGACTTGCCCTCGCCGCTAGAAAACTTGGAGAGCGGGATGCCCCATGGTGATTTGGGTGAGGACCCCTCGTCCTTCAGGGGCGCCTCCACCTCTTGAGAGATGATCCTGGGCTCCTCCTTAGGCTCTTTCCTGGGCTCTCCCACTTGCCCCTTAGATGATAGCGTGCTAGGCTCCACCTTTTCAGGGATAGTGGGATATTGCCCGCCGGCTGCGTGGGGTGCCGTAATATCTCGGTCCCTATATGTCTCGGCTTCGGCACCAAACTCATCTCCATCGTCAACTTTGTCTCCCGCCTGCTCATCATCAGCGTCCTGCCCGCCGGCTTTGGCGGTCGGGTGCACAGTTTCGTCGGTGGATTCGGACAAAGAGGAGGCTTTGGTCGAGTCGCCAATTTCGGAGGAAGCGAGCGTAGGGGACGGTGGATGCGAGTCGCTCGAGGTGTATTCGGTGTTGGTGTCCGTGTTGATGGTCACAGGCGTGGGCGGGCCCACGCCCAGGGCGGCCTCCGACTTGGACATGGACAACCGGACGGCCGCGCCCCGCGCCACGGCGTCGGTCATAACCTCGTCGTGCTCCTCTTCTTCCTCGACGGGCTCACCCACCGTCTTCAGCGCTTCCAGGGCGGGCGACGGCTCCGGCACGATCATGCTCATCTTTTTCTGCTCGCGCAGCTTCATAGCCTTCATCAGACGGGCCTTTTCGGGCGTCATCTTGTTCTTATCAGAGAGTGAGCTGGCGACGCCAGGAAGGGAACGGACCGAGGCGCCGGAACTGGTGACAGGCCGCGACGCCGACGGGTGCGCCGCGTCGTGCTCCGGTTCCTGTGGCAGCTCCGCGATGGGGGCGGCAGCATGGGCGTGCTCCGGCGCGTTCGGACCGTCGGCCTCCATCCTGTCACCCGACTTGGTCTTCTTATGGCCCTTGGAGGGGACCTTGTAGCCGGCAGGCAGGGCGGCGGTCGGACGGTAGGCGCCCGAAGCCGACGGCCTCTGCTTCGTCTCCAGCGAGGGCCGGGGCGCCAGCTTGACCTTGGGTTTGCCGTAGGTATAGGACGAGTGGCCGTACAGCTCCGGACGGGCAAGTTGTGACGATACACGGCGGCCTGACCGGGCGGGGGACGCTGGGCCCTCGTAGCTGGCCGGCTCGGGCGTCGATGAGAAGCCTGGGTCCTGTGGGTCTGCAATTTGCTGGCGATCCACGACTCGGGCTTCAGGAGACGAGGGCGCTGGTGGGTTCGTATTGAGGCCCTGGCCGTCTCCTTTTTCTTCCTGGACTACCGACTGTCGACTTCTTTCCCGTTCGCCCTCTTCTTCCTCTTCTGCAATTTCCATCAGCCGCCGCCGGCGCAGCGAGCTGGTCGAGGACGACGTGGAGCCGGACGCCGTGTGGAGCGAACAGGCCGTCGACAACTTGGTATCCTTCAGCTCGCCGGCTGTGGCGATTTCGAAGGTGGTATGGTAGGGCGAGAAGCGTTCGCAGACGGCGGTGAAGTGGACAGCGGCACGGGCTGCAGGGTGAGGAGAAAAAACACCGGATGTTAGTTACGTATCGGCCACGGAGCGCACGCGAAGGCCCGGGGTGGCCGCCCGGCGTGTCCCCGTGCCGGTGTCCCTGACGGAGGGAGGCCCCGGGGCAGCATGACGGACAAAGAGGGGAGCGCACCTTGCACGAGCCTGGAGCAGTCCTCCGGCTGGTATTTCAAAACAACATTTCTCCGCCTGTATTTCAAGAACCCGTACAGGGGCGACAACTCCTCGTATTTGGCAATGGCATTGCGAACCTCGACAATGCCGCCCGTCCCCCGACAGTACAGCTCGGTCTCATCGCGGCTCGCATACTTCAACAGGAACCTGTCACGGGGGGTGCAAGTTAGCAAGTGATGCCTCGGTGACTCGCACAACAACACGGCCCGGGGCCAAAGGGATTCGACGGGGCTTCCCCCACAAGCCTTTCCCTCCGGGACAGCTTCATGTGCTAAAATGAGCTTCTGTGACGGCCGAAGCCGTCGCGACAACGAAGAAGAGGCATAAGGACGACGGGAAAGCGGTGGGGGGAGAAAGAGGCATCGTACCATCCTCCTGGCTCAGCATTCGCAGCGTCTTGCGCCTCCTGGATGGCGGCGCTGTCCAGTCCATTCAACGACATTCTTCACTTCCAGACACCATCGATAGGCGGCGATTGGGAAGGAGGAGGATTGGTGACGGGAACGGACTTGGGGCGGTATCGTGGGTGGGAAAGCCGCGCGGTCACCGGGACGCTGACGGAAGGTCGTAAAGCGGTTCGGGGAAGCAGCAGGTAGCAGCGGCAGCAACAGCGGCGGCAGCGGCGGCGGCAGCAGCGGCAGCAGCGGCGGCAGCAGTGCAGCTTCCTCGCCACCAAGCAATCAAGGCCAGCAATTCCAGAGCAGGGTAGCCGGGTGGTCGCCGTCGGCGTGGTTTGGGGGGAGTGATTTGGGTCGTCGCTCGGTTCGGCTGACTACTCCCGACATCTAGTCGACGGGTCGCACGTAGAGGGACTGCATCCGGCAGCGCAAGCTGGGAGGCGCTTTGCGGATACGGGGTACGGCGGACTGGGGTGGTGTAGGGCAGGCGGAGATCTACAAAGAGAGTACTCGGTACAGCAAAGTAGGTCCGACGGACAGGGCAGGTCCCGGTTCGAGTGTGCGCCGGTTGAGGGAGCAAGAGAGTTATCTCGTTAGTTTGTTCGTCGTTTGGGGATGAGCGAATGCACAGGATTCATGAAGGTCCGGGACGCGCGCGGGACACCGCAGTATTTTGGCCGAGGGAGGGCAGCTGGTACAATACCCGCGATTTAGGGGGGTGTTTCGTGGGAGCCCTGGTCAGAGGGATGGGATTACGGGTGTAGGAGCAGGGCAGTCGCTAGGTACCTAGTGTAAGAAGAAGACCAGGGTGGCGGGTCGCTGGTTAGGGCGACGGGGCATGTGTGCTAGTCGCAGGTAGGAATGGGCGGAGGAGGAGCCAGGGTCTGGGAGGAGACGCAGGTATGCGAACTGGAGAGGGAAGACGTCGCAGCGGTACTGGAGGATGCTTGACACGATGTATTACACCCAGGGCAGGCAGGGATAGACGACGTTGCAACGGGGCACATACGCCCGCACGCGAAAACAAAAGCACGCACAGAACTACTACACAGAGCGGGAGAGGCTTATGTCTGGGAGCGATCCACGGCCGGCTACGCGAGGGCGAAACAGAAAGAAGACGGACGAGGAGCAAAGGCGACAAGTAAGCGAGTCCGACCGACCGACAGATAGGGCCGGTCAAACTTGACAGGCGAGAAGTAGCAAAAGAAAAAGAGAAAACAGAAGATTGGGTAGCTATCAGGCAGGGGGGATGGCGCGCCACTAGCTGGGCGCCAGCTTGTTGGGAGAAGGAGATCCAAGACAGACAGAAGTGATGGAAATTTGGGGAGAGCCATCCGAAGCCGCCGGTTCAGGTGCCGGAGGGGCTACGATTGGCAGCAAGGCCTGCAGGCGATGTGGAAAGACGACGATCCCCTGTCAGGGCAGAGGCTGCAATTGGGATAGCTCACGCAAGCACGCGTTATTAGGGCGGAGAGTGGGTGATGGGTGAGAGTGGGAATTGACCAAAGGATGGGGAATGGACGGATGGGTGGAGGGAAGACGGTCTCGTCTCAAGCCCTCTCCCCTCCACTTTGCAGCTCCCGACTCTCTTCCACCACGGAACCTGACTCTCGCTTTCCACCCCAGCTGGAACGAGCCCCTCGGCAGGAAGTCGAGAACAACCGTCAAGCCATTCGTTAGTTGTAGAGAATGAGGGAGAGACGTTTCATGCATCGTCTGCGCTCGCGCGCACGCCCACGATCGAAGAGGTCGTGGAAAGGCTACCTAGGTATGCTTCCCTTGTTTCCTCCCGGCCTTTGCCTTGTGCAAGACACACTCAATGGGCCAACCGTTGCCATGGAAAGACGAACGAAAACCCAGCCAAGGAACCGCCGGCATCCATCCTCCTGCCCGTTTAGGTTTTTCTCGTCGGGCCTACAGGACAAAAGGCAAAAGAGAATTTTATGCCCACCAATCGATCGCATCGCCCCGCGCGCTTACTTGCAGCAAGCTGGCGATGACCACCGCAGGTGACTCTTCCCACTCGATGATGTCGGTCGTCGTGCATCGTAGGGTCGTAGTACCATTGGGTCACAGGTCGAAAGGCCCCTCCCCCTTCTCCCTCCCACTCTACTTTCGATGGTTAGAGTCCTATGCTGCCCGTTCTCGGGGCGGGCTTTGTTTGCCTGCACCGTTGGCTCACATGAAATGTCCCGTGTCGAGGCCATGGGTACGCCGACGCATCAAGGCAACCAAACCCCCTTTCTTTCTTTCGGAATGGACCGTGGACATCATGACAAAGAAGAGCCCCCCCCCCCCCCGAATCGCGACGGCCGCCCGCCTTCATTTAGCTGCCCGCGCTAATGGCTCCAACCGGATGCCCGGCGAGCCAATCCGCGCGCCGTGCTTTTCACGAGACGTGAGAGAAGACCCCGTCCCCGATGCGCCAGCGACCCCGGCCATTGCTACGGCGGGCCTTTGCTTTTCTTGCTGTAGGTGGGGGGTTTCGGTCGATAGTCCCCAGCACCCAATTTCCCCTGCAACAGAAATGTGTTTCCCCGTACCGCCGTTGCTTGTCGCTTGCCTGCCTGCTGCTGCTGCTGCTGCTATGGCCTCTTCTGCCGCCGTCGCGAGTTGGGATGCCTTTTCCGGATTGCTGCCTCGCACCGCGCCGCACCGTCCAACTCACTGGCGTGCCAACCCAGCCGCCAGGAACGACCGGGAAGACCGGACCAAGACCAGACCGGACCGGACCAGGACAATGACCAGGACCATGACCAGCATACCCGAAACCAGAAGCGCCCCGCGGCTACGACCGCCCACGGCGGTTTCTAGTATTCAGACCGGCAGACGACGCTTGCCAACTACCCGGTGTACATGACTTACCATGGCCGCTATATCCACATGCCCTTCCTTCCTGCCCTGCCCGAAGCACGTCGGGACTGACCGCCTCGCCGGGCAGCACGCTCGCGACGTTTCTTTTGGCCCTTTATCAACTCTGTAACCCTCCCCAGCCGAGCCGGCGTCTGTCCGCGCCTCTCCGCCTCTGCACGGCGGGGGCCACAAACACATGCACACCGTAGTTTACTTAGTCATCTCGATCGTTCATCCCATCTTCGGGGGCTGGCCTAGGGGTCTTGCGCCTGCTTCTTCAGCCCCTTCAGGCCCCCCATAGCCCGCCAGCCAGTTGGTTCTTAAACCACCCAACCCCGGCTCACGCGCAAAAACCGTCCAGACTACTGCGGAGGACCGAAACCTTGACGGGGAAAGTCTTTCATCTAACCTTCATCTGGCCAACTCTGTGCCGCTGGCGCAGTATCCATCCCACGCTGCCATTGGGGGGGCGGCGGGGGGGGCCTGAGTCTGAGTCGGCCCGTGTGTGTGTGGCGAGGGTCACGCAGCGTAGTTTTCACCCCGTGCGACTTTGTCTCATTATGCTCCAGATCTGTCATCGAACGTGCCTGCGTGCCCAGTTCGGCACCCGCCCACATGGGACACCCCTTCATCGTCGCACCGGAGCCGGACCAGAGGGACCCTCGACCTGGAAGGCCCTGCTAACGTTTGAAATCTGGCAATGTTACGCTCCGCGAGCCGGGACCCGAAGCGGCCGCCCAGGGCACGCCGAGGCTGCCAGACACTGGTACAGGGAGAGAGGTTTGCATTAGCCGGCCCAGCACAACGTGGGAGTGGTGACGAAGCGCACGGCAATGCGGCTGCAGCGTCCGACCTGACGCTGACAAGGTGCACCTCGTCCTTCCTTTGGTCATCTCGTCCTGTCCATTGTAGAACAAACACGCGGGGGGCCCGTATCGAACCGGCGCCTCCCTTCGTCCCAAGCAGGGGCGCCTCGTCTTTCTATGCCGGGCAGGAACGGCAGTCTACGGCGGTGGCACCCGCGACGACCTTTCTCGGGCCTGCGACGGCCGCTTCGATGAGACGCACCGTGTAAGGGCAGGCCGAGACGGCATGCAGATCGTCATGCATGGTCAAACGGGTGCCCACCGGCCCTGCCATTCACTCTCTCGTGTTTGTGGAGATACATACTAAATTATATATATGCCGGGCCGGCATCGATAGCAGCAGCAGCAGCCAGGGCCGGATTGGACGGGGACGAGCCGGTCTTTGTTTCGCCCTCCCTCACCCCCCCCCGGCGCTTGGACCGCTCCCACTTCGGTTTGCCGACATTGTGACCATCGCGTGATGGGTGTAGGTAGGTGTTTTGCAGCAGCAAGCGCCGATCCCAGGATCCATTGCTCCGCGCGGGATGCGGCCCGGCGGGGTTTATTCGTGCCCGCCAACAAAGGGAATCACGCGCATGCATATATATCCACGATGAAGAGGGGGGAGAGGGGGAGTCAGAACGGTGGACGCATACGATGGCGTGGTGGGTGGATATATCTGCAAGTTGAACCGTCCCCCCAAACCCGCTCCGCACGAAACGCGGATCCCCCCGAAAGGACCAATGGGGGGCGGCCATCGCTGAGAAAGAAACCCCTCCGCTGTAGCCAGGATGCCGGCAATGTTACCACCGCTGCCGACCTACTCGGGCGAGAGAAAGAGAGAGGGCTGGACAAACGCATCGGACCTGATACATAAGAGAGGGAGAGAGAGAAAGAAAGCTGAACGGACGTTGGGATCTACTATGTGAGCACGACAGTACATACCAGTCCGGCCTCAAAACCCACCGCGTCCCCGTCCCACGCACCGAGAGCGGCGACAAGGGACGCCGCATCGACCTCGTCGCGTTATTTGTCCTCCGGAACGAACGTCGGCGCCGCCGCCTCGCTCGGCCACGGTGACCCTCCACGGAGGGGAACCTACTGCCTAGGTGGATGTCTGTCTCGGAGATGTAGCCGTGCCTTCCGCACCCTACCAACACTACTGCCGCCGACGTACCCGCGTACCGGGGAGAAGAAAGAGAGAGTGTGTGAGGCAGAGAGTCCTGGAGAGGGACTTCGTCGTACCCACTTCTCGCGACTCGGGCTCGGACGACGCATACTCGACCGAGCTGGGCCCGCTCTGTCCTTGCCCACCACGCAACCTCTGCTCCGCGTGTACCGAAAATGGGGCGTGCGGGCGAGCAGACTCTCTCGTTCAACGCGAGCTGGATACGCTGGTCCGCCTTCAAACCCCCCTCTCGGTGTTTCTCCTATCTGCCGGCCGTGTTCCTTGCGGGCGGGCCATGCCTCGGATTCTCGTGGCAGCCCGAGCTTTCCTTGCTCACTTCGGAGACGACATTCTTTATTACGTTACGTCCGTCTTCTTCCCGACGCCCATCACCGAATGCGTTCGTCTCCCGGTGCAGCATTTCATGATACACTGTCCTGGGGGTCCCGTAGCGTATTCCGCGGCCGGATTGATCACCAGGCTGTGCGTTCAGTAGCCCGGTAAATGATGTGGCAAAATTCTCCTTGCATTCCCTTTGCCAATTGATGCAGGTGGGAGAGCTACTCTACAGGCGTACAGCCCAGTGGGTACATAAGGGGGAGACCAAAAACACATGTTCGTATGGGAAACGCCAGCGCTGCTGGGTCATGCTTGGCACTTCCTCGAGGCTCCAAAAAGCCGGCTTGTCGGCCTCATCTGCGTCAGCAAGATCTCCCGTGTAGCAAGAGACTTCCAATTCACTCGGCCTTTTGCCCCTGGCACACGAACAATTGTATCAGCGTCATGTGCACCTGATACCTGCCTGATGATGCCCTCGGCATATCCTCTCCAGAAACTGTATAGCGTACCATCCAAGGCGGCGGCGTTGACCCGGCCCGCCATGAAATGAGCGTGTGAGCCGGACCCGGGCGCTTGCCAGAATACTCAAGACCGAGTCGCCACGCCCACTCTTGATTAGGCCCATCAAGCATTGTCCAAAGCTTCGAGGTCCTTGGATTTCTCAACAGATTCCTGAGTGGCGGGTTCCACCTTGCTGATCACGTTGGTTTTGGGAATGACTTCCACTTCGGGCGCGCCACTGTCCTCATCCGGGGACATAGGTTTCTCCTCAACCGTGGGGTCCAGGGTAGTGGGGGCCTCGATTGGCTTGCTGCTCTCGTTTAGAGGTTCCGGGTCGTGTCCACGGCCGCTATTGCTCGCTGAGACGCCTACGGCCGGGGTTCCTCCTTCTGCGATCTTCTGTTTAGTCGAGCTCACAATCTTCTCGGCCTCGCTAACCTTGCCGCTGCCCTGGTCGATGCTGTCGCCTTCGACGCCGAGGGCCTTGCCCTTCTGCGTGTCTGCAAGGGCTGTCTTATCAAAGCGGACAATCATGCACGAGAGGTTGTCCGTACTGAACCGGGACAGCGCGTGGTCCACCAGCAGCTTGGAGGCAGCGGCGGGATCGTGCATGTCGCGCACCAAATCCACAGCCTCCTGGTCAGAGCAGACGTCCCAAAGCTGGCACCCATGGTCAGCGTCTTCTCAAAACACCCCCAGAGTGGCGGGCAAACTTACGCCGTCACAAGCAATGATCATAAACTCGTCCATTTCGGCTTGGATGACCGTCTCGGTGGTGTAGGGGTGACCCGTCACGAGATCCTTCATGTAGGTATCTCCGAGGGCACGCGTGACGGCCAAGACGCCGTTCACGCGGTTGTTGAGTATCAGGCCCCCGGCATTGGCAATGCGCTTCCCCTCGTTCTCGTCGCTGCCCTTGTGGTCGTACGACAGCCGTAGGGCCTTTCCGTTGCGACAGAGGATGATGCGAGCGTCGCCGACATTGGCGGTATAGAGGACACGTTGCCTCACGGCTGCAGGTTTCAACTTAGCATGAGCCGACTCGGACTTGGCGTTGGAAGTGTCATTGTCTTCAGGCTTACCGTCCTTGGACTTTGACGTATCCGTCGCCTTGGCCGTAGCCGCTGCCACGGCGGGGGCAAGGGCTTGCGATCCCGTGGCCGAGCTGGTGCTCGGGACGCGATCTTCCCATCGCAACACGGCGATGGCGGCGGTGCAGCCGCTGTTCTTGAGGGGAAGCTTCTCCAGCTGCGCGTCCACGCTGGTGAAGGTTTGGTCCAGGAGCTCGGGGATAGCGGCATTGGGGTTTCGTTTTATCATGTCCTCGAGGATGAGGTGCAGCTTCTTGCCGCACCAGTCGGCGGCGAATGTTCCGGCGTGGCCGTCGAAGATGGCGAAATAGCCATTGTCCGTCTCGACCATGTCCTGGTTCGGAGCGGCGTCGGCCTGGGCATCGTTGTCGGCCTTGTTGGCGTCGGTGGAAGGCGCAGGGGTGTGCAGGAAGTTGTAGAGGAAGGCATGCGTGTCCTCCATGGTGCGTCGGCACTTCTTGTTCCGATCCTCCCAGACGCCGACGCGGAACGTCGACCGGGGACCGGGCGCAGAGTCGCCGGCCGAGTTGTTATGTTGTCCCTGGGGGACGACGAGGGCGGGATCTTGCTTGCCGAGCTTCTGCAGGGGCGTCTGTGAGTTCGCGTCGCTGTTGGAGCGACCGCCCTGGGAAAAGCTCAACGAGTTCTTGGCGCTGGCTATGAGGCTGCTGGCCTTGGAGCCGACGCCGCTACTCCGGCGCTTCTTCTCGGCGTCGCCCGGTCTCCCAGGCGGGCTGCCATTGCCGCTGCGCTTCTCGCCGCTGGCGGCCTGATCGCTCGTCTTGGGCGGCGAGGCGGATGCGCCATCGGACTTGTTCGAATCGGGAGGGGGCGACTTCTTGTCCGTCTCGGAAGCGTCTGTGGCCGAGTCGGATTTGGAAGAGGAACCGCCACCAAACATTCTATTCAGCAGACCTCCGCGTGAGGAGAGACTGCTCCGCTTGTTCCCTGCCAGATTTGTGAAGTGGAAGAGATGTTGAGGAGGGAGGACGCCGGGCAGCAAAGAAAAGAATGGCGGACTGAGTCCGGAGCAGGTCAGGAAGTTAGGGAGAAACGGGGGTGTGGTGGTGACGTCGTGTCGGTGTTGCCTCGATGGCGGGGCTGACGGCGGCGGCTTTGCAGGAGCGGGATCAAAGAGGGCCGGTTGGGTTCAAATGGGGAGACGCCACGTGCCGTCTCGAGCAAGCAATGCGGATGACGGGTTGGGGCGGACAATGGACGTCCAGGCGGGAAAACCGATGGGGCGGGGTATATACTGTGGGAGGATGTTTCGTCGGCCGAGCCGTTGGGCGTCGCTGCTTTCTACTGTGACCTGGCGAGACCTTTGATGTCAGAGGAGCGTAGTTGATGGCTTGGGGTCCATGGCATGTAGGATACACGGCGCTTCGGTCTCTAGCGTGAGGCACTTGGGCGGGCAGAGGTGGGACTTGGAGGGGGCGTACGGCACCACTCAAAGGGACCAGGCCACGCGGGTGCTTATGCAGAGCCAAGAAGTCCACCGTTTGCAACTAAGAAAGAGGAAAGGAGGGACAGGTATATGTTTTTGCGTGTTCGCCCGACTTGTTGTTGTTGCATGGGAATTTGGAAGAAACGAATAGGCTTCCCAAGGCAAACAATCGATCAAGCCGTGCAGCCAAGGCAGCCGGCACAGCATGGGAGTGCGTGCGAGCTACCGGGATCAGGGACGATGCAGGGAGGGTGAGACGCTCTGGGAGGTGGGCAAGTAGGTAGGAACAGACTGGTTTGACACGTACGTACGTACCGCGGGGTCTGGCAACGCGCTAGGTAAGGTACCGAGCAAGGTCTTGTCTCGTCTTTTGTCAGAAGAGACGCAGTCGCGTGGTGGTTCGCTGGAGGCACGGATCGATGACGGGATTCCAGGATGGATGAATAGATAAATGGTGTTGGTGGAACAGGCAGGCAGATGGGGCGCTGGAAGTTGTCAAAGTCGGGGGATGGGGAGGGAAGAGGGAGACGCGGTTCCAGGCTGCCCGCGAGAGGAAGGTGGAAGTGTAGAAGGGCTGGTCAGCGGACGGGATAGAGGTGCTGGTTACTGACTGTACTTAACCAGCGAGCGCTCCCAGTTGTATTTGGTGGCGTCTAGGTACAGATTGACGTCCACCACAGCAGCAGCACCTCGTGGATGGAGCAGGAATACCAGTCCGCGAGCTTCGAGGTTGGGCCTAATCAGCACGCGTGACTACCAATGACCAGCTCCTTACTGCTTCCACCCGGGCGGCCACCGGGGAGCAAGGGTACGGGAAGACTGGGCTGCCCTGGGCTGCGAATGATGGCGGGGGGGTTGCGGCTGATGATGATCTGTGATGGGGAATGACCCAGGCAGCTTGGATCCCAATGCCGGTGGATGGCGGAAACGAAGGCCGACGTGGACAGTATATTGACATTCGACGCATCCGCAGATCCAATTTACCCAGCGCGGCTGTGTCTCCAATCTCTCTCCGTCCGCCATCTCCCATCCTCCTCCCCCGGCCTCGTGGTGTGCTTCTAGGTTGGATATCTGACCAGTAGCAGGGAGAATGAATGTATTGGTTGATTCCACCAATGGCTTCGTCCCGCCTTCCTTCCTTCTTGCGCGGGGCCGCCTCATGTTGGCCACCTTCCGACAAGCTACATTGGGCGCTGAGTTGGGGGTCGAGGGTTTCAATGCCCTTGCAGGAGCCAACCGCGCCTTGAACCGTGCCCGTGAGTTTCCCAAGGGGTCCATCTCCTAAAAGCCCACCATTGCATCCGTGGGTTGCGGATGTATGTAGAGGCAGCAGTGGTAGTTGGATCGTCCGCCTGTCCATCTCATGCGGGTGGACGTACGTACATTGATAAGCAGCCTCGCTACTGAACCCCCCTGGCGGAGGTTATCTTACTTTCCCCTTCCCCTCGCTTTCCGAGGTCCCTCCAGGGTCACTTTCCCGACTGTCCGGCCCGCAAACCTGTCACAAAACCTACAAATGTGGTGTCCCAACCTGCAGGTTCGGCCCAGGTACCCTGACCTCATACCCATGATCACGTCATCACGCTTGGCCAAGTCAGCGGGCGCCTACCTGCAGCTGCATACAGATTGTGGCTGTGTACAGGTCTTCTACTGCTTAGAGGCCGCTGGACAGCAACCCCCGCTACCCGGCACCGGGGAGAGTGATGCGCAGATCCGCGCTCTGGTCTTGACAGGCGCAAAGGTAGAACCATGTCTCCTGTTGGCGTGGAAAGAGGCTCCCGCGGTCGATTCAAGACTGACTCGATACCCAGAGGAGCATCTGGTCCGTGAAACTTTCCTTGCAAGCAACTACTGCGTAATTACATGTCCCCTGGCAAGCAACTACTGGCAGGACATCTAGTTGCATGTCCCCTTCGCAGGCCTGCCTTAAACGCCGGGGATGGATCCATTCACCTTCTCGACGTGTGGGGTAACTGGGTCACCATCACCAACAGGGATCTCAGATATGTGACCATAAAGACAGCCGGGCACGTGATGCGTAAGGCTGCGATCTCGGTTTCAGTCTCGCCGGCTGGAGAGCATCGTTCGGATGTTTTGACGGGTTTTGTTTCTGTCTCATACCCTGGGCATCAGTGCAGGGATAGTCCGGGATTCCGCGTGTGTCAAGCGTGTATGCGTTAACGTAAATAGGGAAAGAGGGAATGACGACATTCTTCAACCGCGGGGCTACGGTTCGAGCGGAACACCCGCCGCATCTCGACGCACTAGTCACTTTATACGCCTTCTACGCATAGCAACCCCATGAGACCAAGCTGTAGCCCCTATTAGCTTGACGTCTACGTAAGGGGTGATCTCTTGGCACCATGTCCGAAACCTTCCGTCCCGCCTTCGAGGGCCGGGCCTGGCCTTTACTTAGCTACGGCATCCCCTTCACCGACGCCGTGGCCGAGCACGCGGCCTCAACGTTCAACGATGCATCCCGCATCTACATCCTGGCGTCGGCGTCCCTGGCGCGTAACACCGCTCTGCTCTCGGATCTCCGGGCCAAGCTCGGCCCCAAAGTGGCCGGCGTGCGAGTGGGCATGAGGCCGCACACATTCTGGAGCGAGGTTCTGGCCATTGTTGCGGAAGCCCGGGATCGACACGTCGATCTCCTGGTCACCCTGGGCGCGGGCTCGCTCACGGACGCGGCCAAAGTCATCTCCTTCGCGCTGGCCAACGACGCGTCGTCACCCGACGAGCTCGAGAGCTTGTGCCCGTCGAGCCCCAAGAAGCGGCCCGAAGAGGACATCCGGACGGCCCGGATCCCCATCGTGTGCGTCCCGACCTCGCTGGCCGGCGGGGAGTACAGCCCCTTTGCGGGCGCCACAAACGACGCCGACGGCAGGAAGTACTCCTTCTCGGGCCCGGGGATGCTGTGCCCCGCGCTCGTCGTCCTCGACCCGGCTCTCGCCCTCTCGACGCCGCCGAAGATCTGGCTCAGCACCGGTGTCAAGGCGGTGGACCACTGCGTCGAGACGCTGTGCTCTCTGCACTCCGACGAGGGCGCCGACGCCGACGCGCGCAAGGGCCTCGGGAAACTGGTGCCGGCCCTGCTCCGGTGCGCGGCGGACAAGGACGGTACAGACGAGGGCGCCAGGCTGGAGTGCCAGCTCGGGGTTGTCGACGCCATGAGCGCGTGCTCACGAGGCGTGCCGCTCGGCGCGAGCCACGGCATCGGCCACCAGCTCGGCCCGGCGGGCGTGGGGCACGGGGAGACCAGCTGTCTTTTGCTGCCGGCCGTCTGCACATTCAACTACAAGCGCAACGCAAACAGGGCTCGCCAAGACGCCGTCGGGGAGTTGCTGTGGGAGAACGAGCAAGCACGGGAGCTGTTTCTCAGCAAGGGCTTGGCCAGAGAGGAGACAGAGCTGGGTGGTCTGTTGGATGTCTTCATACGGGCCTTGGGGCTGCCCAGGACGCTCAGCGAGTTCGGGATAGGGGAGGAGAAGCTGGATGGCATAGCACAGCACAGCCTCCAGGATCGGTGGGTCAAGACGAACCCGGCCGCGCTGGACAAGGATGGCGTCTTGGAAATACTGAGAATGGTGCTCGTTTGAGCCGACAGACGCATTCGTAGCATAAGAAACGCAAATCTTAAGACAGTCCCAACTCCGTGGTCACAAACACAAGCCCCGGCGCCTATATGTGCTCGAGCAAGCAGAACCTCAGGGCTTCATCTCAACCCAAGCCAAAGCATCTCTATTGCATGTGCCCTCCCATCAAGATTATTTCCTCAGACTATCGAGTCTTGCCTGGAGGTCGTCGTCACCAGGGTCGGCACCACCTCCTCCGCTGCCGACAGCCTGGGCAACCCTGCCCTCGGGGGCCTTGTCGGCTTGGAGACCAACGGGAGTATCGCCGAGCTGGATTGCCATGTTAGCGCGCGTGTATGCGTGTTGTCGTTTGCGTTCGGACTCACGGCTTGGTTCAGATCGACACCAAGTTCTTCCATGACCTGCTCCACGATCTCATCGCCCTCCTCCTCCAAGCCCGTATCCATGGCGTCATCAATCGCGTCGTCCATCATCTCCTAGAGGCCGCGAATCAGCGGCTGCTCTCGGCTGGCCCGCAGGACGGGCCTCGGTTAAGGCACGACGAGGCCGAGGTCGAAGACGGGGAAGACCGAGCCCTACCTGTCGTTGTTCCATGATGTCGTTCTCCCGCTCGAACTCCATGGCGATACGCTGAAGCGCCGGAAGGTTCATGGAGCGGTTCATGCTGCCGAGAGCAACGGTGGCCCCCTTCATGGCCGTCATCATCTGCTCGTTGGTCCGATGGGTCTGTAACCGCAGCGAGATCTTCTGCAGCTGGCTCTTCACGTTGGAAAACTTCTCGATATATCTGGCGCCGCCGTGTTAGTCGGAGCGTAGACATGCAGGCACGATCGATCCCCCTCCTCCGGGCCCACGACTCACCTTCGCGTACGGACCAGATCCTTGGCCTGGATCTTGGCCGCGCCCATCTGGCCCTTCTGGGCGCTCTGCTTAATCTGCGTCTGGAGCGTCTTCTCCTGGCGCTCGAGCTTGACGCGCTGCTGGTCGATTTCTCGAACGGCCCGGTCCAGCATGCGCTGGTTCTTGCGCAGACGCTCGGCGGGCGTCATGCGCTTGCCAAACGCCCACTCCAGGATCTGATGACGACATGTGAGCGCTGCGGGTGGGAGACGGGCGGGCGATGGGATCCTACATTCATGGCGCCGGCGGGGGATGTGTGGTATCGGTAAAAGCGTCTCCGTATCGCTGCGTGCGTCGGTCAGGAGGCCGCGGTGTGTCGGGGGCGGGGGAGCGGGCGCGTGGACGGGCGGCTCGCGGTGCTGGCTGTCAGGCAAGGCGGGCGGGCGGACGGCGTCGTGGTGTCGGCGTGACGTTTCGCGGTCGGGGAGGGTATTCTGTTGCCTCCAGTTTCCGGTTTGTAGGTACCGCTGGGCGCTCTACGGCGAACCCGGATGGCTTGGCAGCGAGGGTACGATGTACATGGGATCGGTCGCCTCCACGACCTGCCAACTACCAGTTACGTAACGGGCAAGGTGGGTGGGTGGTGGTGGGCAGAGTGGACAGAGGGAGAGCGGGCAAGGTTGTGGGGAGAGGGTGGTCGATTCGAGTGGTGCTGAGCCAGTGGTCAATGGGGGTCGCGTTGGCCGACGGGCGCTGGGCTCGCTGGGAAGACGAGCAGGCTGGCGATCACAGGTCGCCTCGGCTGGGATGGGATCCTTGCTCGCTTGAGAGGGTATGGTGATGGGCTACCAACTGCTTGGGGCTGTCTGTAGGTACATCATACATACAGGTACGCAGTAGGTGCTGGGGCGGCCTAGGGCGCCCACCAAATCGTAGCAGGTCGGCACTAGATTGCTCTGGTCCTGCTCTTTGGGACGCCTAGTACTTAGGCCTCAGCAAGCGCAGACCCAATGAGGGTGCGCGTGCATAACGTGTTTTTCCGAACTCCGACCTGCACCCAATCAAAGCGCCTCGTTCTCGGGCATGGGGCAAATTTCGATTATGCAACCCATCCACCATTGGGGCTCCAACGAGGTTACTCACCCGACCAAGGCGAGCGGGCCGGCATCGCAAAAAAGAGCTTCGCCCGTCGTACCACCACGGCGGCTTTTCCTCCAAATCCATTTTGCCTACAACCTCCCACCGGCTCGCTTCTCCCCTCGACCGTAGATGGACATCACCGCTCTCTCGCCATGAGTCCCAAACACAACTCGCGCAAGGGCAAGTCCCCTCTGGGACCGTCCGACTCTTCGAACCACCCGGACGCCGCTAGCTCGACCGCCGGCGGCGCCGGGAGACCTGGCTATGTGACCGTCGGCTCCGGCCAGTCCCAGCACGCCGCGCATCTTCAGTCCCTTCTCGACGACGACTCTGGATACGGTGGCAGCATCGCCGGCGACAGCTTCGGCTCCTCTGGAAAGCTCCCCATGGGCTCACCCCGGACCGACCCGAGCCTGGCTGATGCCACCGTCGCCACCGCGTCCGGCAACGTCGAGGTTGACCGCCGAAACCAGGCCGCTGCCGTGCACCAACTCTGGTACAACCAGCAACGCATGTCACTCGGCCGCTCCATCACCAAGGTCGTCGAGCTCTTGCGGGAGCTGCAGGAGATGAATGTCACCTGGCCCGCCCATTACCCCGCCGTCCAGCGAACCGAGAACGCTACAACCGAACGATTCCGCCCGGGCCTGCAGCATGCCCAGTCCATGGCCGGCGAGCCCTCCTCCTCCCAGCACCCCGGCCACCTCCGCCGCGCCGTCACGTCGTTGACGGACCAGACGGAAGCCGAATCGAGCCGACACGCAGAGAACAAGCACGCCGCCGAGCCCCGCCTCGTGACGCCTCAGATCGCCCAGGAGTTCTCCATCCTGAAGCTGGACCTGAAACTCGGCGCATTACACCAGGCCGAGCTGGTGCACTCGCTGGAAAAGTCGTCCATCGCCGCGTTGCTCGACGGAAAGATAAGTTCCAGCATCCGCCACCTCCAGGCTCTGAAGGAGCGAATCGAGGATACGTCGAGCAAGGTCCTGGTCACCGGCGACCTGAACGCCGGCAAATCGACTTTTTGCAACGCCCTGCTCCGACGCAAGGTTCTGCCCGAGGACCAGCAGCCGTGCACGAGCATCTTTTGCGAGGTCTTGGATGCGCGAGAGAACGGTGGTATCGAGGAGGTCCACGCGGTCCACAAGGATGCCGAATACAACCGCCACGATGAATCTACCTACGACGTCTTCAAGCTCCAGGATCTGGAGGAGATTGTGATTGATAACGACAACTACATGCAGTGCAAGGTTTACGTACGGGATATGCGAACCATTGACGAGTCCCTGCTGAACAACGGGGTCGTGGACATCGCCCTGATCGACGCGCCCGGTCTCAACTCGGACACGACCAAAACCACGGCCGTCTTTGCGCGCCAGGAGGAGATCGATGTCGTGGTGTTTGTGGTGTCGGCCGCGAACCACTTTACGATGACGGCCAAGGAGTTTCTCTGGACGGCGGCAGCGGAGAAGGCCTATCTGTTCATCGTCGTCAACGGCTTTGATGGAATTCGCGCCAAGGAGCGATGCCAGAAGATGATTTTGGACCAGGTCCAGAGCCTCAGCCCCCAGACTTTCAAGGAGTCCTCGGAGCTGGTGCATTTCGTCTCGAGTAATGCTGTCCCGACAGCACCCCCTCCCGGCGGCCCGGACGGCAGCGGTAGCGGTAGTGCAAGCGGCGGCGGCGGAGATGACGACAGCGACCCCAAGGGCAAGGGCAAAGAGAAGGAGAAGATCCAGGACTTCGAAGCCCTGGAGCAGTCACTGCGGAGATTTGTCCTCGAGAAGCGCGCTAGATCCAAGCTGGCGCCCGCCAAGACTTACCTGAGTAACATTCTCAGCGACGTCAACAACCTGGCAGCCGTCAACACGGAAGTGGCCCAGGCCGAACTCGACCGGGTCAACAGGGAGCTTGCCGAGCTCGAGCCCCAGCTCGAGTCGTCCAAGAAGGCCAAGACGGAGGTCAGCGAGAACATCGATCGCACCATCGACGATGCCTGCAAGGACGTATACGATTACTCCAGGTCGACCCTGAGCACGGCCATTACGGAAGTGGGTGACCGCGACTTGGGTGTGCGGTACCGCGGTATCTTCAACGCCTTCGACTACGCAGAGGATTTGAAGGAAGCCATGTTGTCCGAGATCTCAGCCTCGGTGACAGCTTGCGAAGACTTTGCGCGGGCCAAGACGGTTGGTGGTGTCAACGTTATCAAGCAGCTGGGCATTTTGCACCTGGGAGACGACTATCGTGGTCTCAACTTCCGGGCCGACGTCATGTTCACCAAGAAACGACACCAGCTTGCCAAGCAAATCGACGTACCGACCGAAATCATGGATTTCTTGGACTGGTCCACGATCCTGCAGCGACAAGAAAAGGTGGCGGGCACCGGCATGGCTCTGACCGTGGCCACGGCCGTGGGCACCAGGGTCATGGGTGGTTACGGCTGGATGGACCACGCGCTGAGCGTGGCCAAGGTACTGGGCAGCGATAACCTGCGACGCTTGATCGTCCCCACCGTCGTTATTGCCGGTACGTATTTTCTCTTGTGCTGGCGAGCGATGCGCTGAACTGACGGTGTTACAGCTCTCTCGGCCACCTACTACGTGCTCCAGCAGATCCCGCAGTCGCTTCCTCACCGGCTCGCTACCAAGATCTCGGCGCAACTCGAGGCCATCGACTACGTCCACCTGAACAGCAACCGCATTCAGAGCGAAGTCCGCAAGGTGCTTCGCTTCCCGGCCGACAACCTGCGCGTCGAGCTCACGCGGTCGTGCGAGCAGCTCGGCACGCGGCGGGACGAGACGCTCAAGGTCCGCGGCGAGAGCGAGGTGGCGCTCAAGTACTTTGGCAATCTGGTGCGCAACAGCGCCAGCCAGCGCGCCGCCGTCGATGCCGTCGACTTGGACGCCCACCCCCACAGCGCCACGGGTGTCCACATCTCCTAAATGTCCACCCCCACCCGAGAAAGAGGACCAAAATAGTCTTTTCGAATACTGCATTGAACGGCGTTCCGAGGATGAAACGTACAACTCGCGATGGTTTCACGCGCACAACATACCCGATTTCCTTTTTTTCCGTTACACCCTAAATAAAGAAGCCAGTGACCCTCTCCCGCCACTCTTCTTTCTCTTCCCCGCTTTCGTGTCCCCCCCCTTTCGCTGTATTTCTCCCCGTGAGGGCCATCGCGAATGAGAGGAGATGTAGCGCCGCGAAACGATGAGGACGCACGAGGACGAAACAGACGAAGGGAATGAAGGATGAGAGGGGATGGATCAGCTGGAAAGGGGAAGGGGAGCTCGTGCCCCGAAGGAGGGGAAGCCCAAAAAAAACCGTGGCTGGTCTCGTAGTTTTTTTTGGAAGGAGAAGAAAAGAATGATGAAGTATGAGTACGAGTGGTATGAATTAGGGAGGGCAGGGGGGGCTTGCTTAAAACCAAGGTAGCCGGTTTCCTCTTGGGCTTTTCGTCCGTCAGTCGGTCCGTCCGACCTGTCTACTCGGCCCCCTATTATTGTCCGCTACGGTATATGCCATCGAGGAATACGAAGAAAGAAATCCTTCTCTACCTCCCTTACTTTGCGTGACATGGCCATGGTGGCTCTGGCGAAGCCCCTGATCCGCGCGTGCTTTGCCTCCCGGGCCTCGCCCGGGCCTCGACCGGGGCCGCGCCGCTTCACCGCAGCTCGAGGGCGTGGTCGTCGCGGAGCAAGCTGGCGAGGTCGGTCGCAGGGGCGCGGTAGGGCGCCAGGGCGCGACGCTTCTGGGAGGCCTGCTCGAAGGCGTAGGCGTAAGCAACGAGGTCGAAGTCGCGCCAGCGGTCGGCGACGAAGCTGAGGCCGAGGGGCAGGCCGGGGGCCGAGTTGACGAGGACGCCCGTGTCGTCGGGGGCGGGGCGCGCGCCGGGCCCCAGCGCGCCCATGGGCACCGTCACGACGGGCAGCCCCGGCGCCGCCGCCAGCGTCTGCGCCGCGTCCATGACCATGACGAGGGCGTCGAGGCGGTGCGCCGCCAGCGGGCCCGTGATGAGGCCGCGCGCCTCCGTCGCCGCCCACGTGTACGCCGTCCACGCCGCGGCGCCGTCGGCCGTCTCGTTGGCCGCCAGCGCCGCCTCGAGCTCGTCGATCGGGTACCGCGAGGCGAGTTCCTCGGGCGCCGTCCGCAGGCAGGCCACGAGCTCGCGCAGGTTGCGCGGGGCGTCGGCGCCGGCGGCCGGGTCGACGACGGTATCGAAGTAGCGGCCCAGCGCACGCTGGAAGTCGGGCAGGTAGTAGGCCGAGAGATCGTGGGCGGCGAGGCGGGCGCGGAGCGAGTCGTTGCGGGGCACGAGGTCGACGGGGACGAGCTCGGCGCCGGCGGCGGTGAGGTGCGCCAGCGCCGCCTCGAAGACGGCCTTGACGTGGCCCCGGTTGGCCGTGAACAGGGTGGTGTCGAGGACGGCCTCGTCGTTCCACGCCACGCCAAGACGGCGGCCTCGGAGCGCCGACGCGTTCAGCGCCCGCGTGTAGCGCGGCGGCGCCTCCCACGGCTGCGCCGACGTATAGTTGTCGTTGGTGTCCTTACCCGCCATGACCTCGAGGAGCAGGGCGGCGTCAGCCACGTTTTCTACCATTATCCAGAGTCAGTCATTCCTTTAAACCCGGTATTCATAGAACAAGTTTCGGAGCCAGGCCAGGCCAACAAGGCCGCGAACAAAGCTGAACGGGAGGATGATGGGAGGACTTTGTGCCCAAATAGGGAAGAAAGAGGACCAAAAGGTTTGCTTACGGGCTAGGGGCCCGGTCGTGTCCTGGCGGGCCGTGATGGGGACGACGCCAAAGCGCGACGTGAGGCCGACGGTGGGCTTGATGCCGACGACGTTGTTGACCGAGGCCGGGCAGGTGATGCTGCCGGCCGTCTCGGTGCCGAGGGCGGCGGCGGCGAGGCCGAGCGAGGCGGCGACGGCGCTGCCGCTCGAGCTGCCGCAGGCCGTCTGGCCGGCGACGTAGGCACCGCGCGTCTGGCCGCCGCGGGCGCTCCAGCCCTGCGTGACGTTCCTGCCACGCGCGCCCGAGAACTCGGCGAGGTTCGTCTTGCCGAGCACGACGGCGCCGGCGGCCCGCAGCCGCGCCACCACCGTCGCGTCGGCGCGCGGCCGCGCCCGCGCGAGGCAGACGCTGCCGGCCCCCGTTCCCATGCCGCCGGCCCCGCCGGCCTCGTCGCCGCCCGTCGCGTAGTTGTCCTTGACGAGCAGCGGGATGCCGTGCAGCGGGCCCCGCCGTGCGCCCGCCGCCCGCTCCGCGTCGAGCGCCCGCGCCGCCGCCGCCGACCCCGGGTCTACCTCGATGATGGCCCGGAACTCGTCGTTGGCCTCGGCGATGCGCTGCGTGTACAGCTGAACGAGCTCCTCGCTCGTGATGGCCCCGTCCTCGAGCAGCGCCTGGAGCTCCGCGATGGATATGTCGAGCAGCGACGGCGGCATCGTCGACCGGCCGCACGCGCCCCAGGCCAGCCAGGCCGTCGCCGCCCAGCGCGTCACTCGGGCGAGCTTCATGTTTCAAAGGGGTTTCCGAGGTGTAAGAGGCCTGCCCAGCTGGAGTCTCGGAAGCGCTCGAGACTGTGTAGGTGCTTAGAAGTCATCGAGGTCCCGAAGGCTGCGAGTCCGCAAGATAAGCAGATAGGGTATGCGTCTGCTGTGCCGCGCGTTCATCGAGAGGCCGTGATTGGCACAAATATGGGAGCTCAGCGATGCTGACATGCATAACATGCCTAGGAAATTGCTACAAAATACTTCTGGAGCAGTCACCCTAGTCCCCGAATAATTCTAGTGATTAGTCCATGAGTCCAGCAACTGGTCCATAAGAATGCACTCTCGAATAGGCAGCTACCTTCGAAGGCCGGATGTCCAGCCGCGATTGCCTTGGCTCAGCGAAGTTGATTTGCCGCTGCGTATCGCATGTTCATGAGCCGCCGTGATGGAGCGAGCTGCTTGACCATTAGCCCCTGCCCTTCCGCGAAATTGGCGACGGCGTAGATACGCGCGGGCACATAAGAATGTCCCAATAAGTCTATGGGCGACGGCGAGCCGCATGTACAACTCTTGTCTATCGTGAAGAAGCCAGCAGACCGACCAATCCTGTGTCCTCCTTCCCGCGGAGCTGAATCCAGGCAGGTAGCCTTTCCCCTCCATATGAACGTCAAATCAGAACCAACTACTCCATCAATCCGTCTCTGCTCTATCCAGAACACCCACGTCCGGTGTATCTCGGTACCCTCACACCCTCGCCCCTCGACGGAGCCCGCCCGGCATGCTCAAAGTCGCACGGCTGAAGCAGCCGTCGCTGCCGCTGTCTGCGCAATCGCCCAGGGGTGGCGGTGGGAAGCGGTCGTGGGTCCCTCGAGCCCACCCGGAATCCAACGCGGAATCGCCTCCTCAGCAGTCGGGCACGCTGACGGGGATGTTGAGCGGCACGCTCGTGGCGAGGCCGCTCAGGCTCGTCTCCTTGAACTCGTTGCGCATGCCCTGGGCCGTCAGGCGCATGGCGCGGATGGCGTCGTCGAGGCTGACCTTTTGCTTGCCCGAGCTGCTGAGGGCCAGGTTGGCGCTCGAGATGGCCTTGATGGCGCCCAGCGCGTTGCGCTCGATGCAGGGCGCCTGCACGAGCCCGCCGATGGGATCGCACGTGAGGCCGAGGTTGTGCTCGATGCCGATCTCGGCCGCCTGCTCGATCGTCTCGGGGTCGGCGCCCATGCAGGCCGCAAACGCGCCCGCCGCCATGGAGCACGCGACGCCCACCTCGGCCATGCAGCCGCCCTCGGCCGCCGAGATGGTCGCCCCGCGCTTGTAAAGCATGCCGATGGCCGCCGCCGTGAGCAGGAACGTGATGGTGTCGCGCTCCGGGTCGTCGCTGACAAACTCCACCGTGTACTTGAGCACCGCCGGGATGATGCCTGCCGCGCCGTTGGTCGGCGCCGTCACGATGCGCCCGCCCGCCGCGTTCGTCTCGTTCACCGCTGCGACATGTCAGCATCCCGTCGAGGCCGCGCGGCCCGAGCCGCGTCCGGCGCACTTACCCATGGCGTATACGCTGAGATGGTCCATGGCCGGAAAGGTCGTGCGGCGCAGTGGCGAGGGCATGATGGGGTGGTACAAGGACCCGTGAACCCGGGGGGGCAGCGCCCGCTTGCTGCTAGCCTCGGCACGCGCCACCGCCTTCGACGAGTCGGCGGCCGCGGCCTTGGGCTTGTCGTTGCTCGCGATCGTCATTTGCTCGCCCGCCGCCTGGGTGTGCGAGGGGTAGAGGCCCCTGGTCAGTCTGCGGTAGAGAGCGGGCGCGCGCCGGTGCAGTTTCAGCGATCCCGGTAGCGTCGAGTCCACCGGCGCCTGTACGCCTTCGAGGATGCTGTTGTCCATGGTCTGCCAGATGCGGAAGACTTTGTCGTGGATGTCGTCATCCGTGTACCCGTGGCTCTTCTCGTTCTCGTACACGAGCTGGGCGATGGTGAGGTTGTGCTTCTTGCAGAGGGCCAGCAGGCTCTGGGCGTCCCGGAAGGGATAACGCGGCTGGTGGGAAGTCGGCTTGTCCGACTCCTGGGCGGGCGGGGCCGACGACGTATCTGCCACCGCCTTGCCATCCCGCCCACCTCCCACCAGAGCCCTCGGGGAGTCGGGCTTGGCAGCGGCCTCGATCATCTTGATCCCCGTACCCGTCTTGCGGTCGCCGGCGGCGTCCCCTCGACGGATCTCTTTGTAGTACATGTTCTCGGCGAGATCGGCGGGGTGACCGGCTTCGCTGGTGCCGGCGGGTGTCGTTTCGCCGGCCTGGCCCGCCGGGGCGACATCAGGGTTGATGGACAGGGCGCCGTTGACGACGAAGCCGCCGCCGACGCTGAAGAGGTCGTTGGTGGCCAGCATGTACCCGTGCTTGTCGAAGACGCGGAAACGCATGCCGTTGCTGTGCATGGGCAGCTTCTTGCCCCATTCCCAGGTAAAGTCGCGTTCGTAGTCGAAGGCGACCTCCTTTCCGACCCCGTCGGGCAAGCCGTGGCCGAGGAACAGCTTCTTGTCCCTCTTGATCTGCGCGAAGCGCTCCGGCACGTAAGCCGTGTCGACCGTCTCCACGTCGGCGCTCTCGAGGCCCAGCAGCAGGGCCGACGGCGTCATGTGGCCCTCGCCCGTGAGCGCCAGGCTGCCGTAGACGGAGACGCGGATCCTGTCAACCTTGTGCAGCAGACCGGCCTCGATGAGATCGGTCACGAAGATGTTGCCGGCGCGCATGGGCCCTACCGTGTGCGAGGACGAGGGGCCGATGCCGATGGAAAAGAGGTCAAAGGTCGAGATGACGGCATGCTCATGATCTGCCTCGCTGTACGAGCCCCGTTCCTCCTCGTCGCCCGTGGCGATGCTGAAGCGCCGCGCGGGCACGCGCTGCGCCGGCCCCGCCGCCGCCGTGGGCTTCCCACGCCCGCGTCCGCCATCGGATGCCGCCCTAAGAGCCAACCCCCGAGCCTGGACGGATCGGCTGCCGAGGCCTCGCAGAAGGCTCGGCGACCGAGCGATGGCACGATACATGGTCGTCCGTCGGTCTGTTCTGCTTGCCTCCCTGGGCTGTCGTCCTTCCCTCTCCCCGGGCCGCCTGCTATCAAGGGTCTGGGTATAAAGCGTAGGGGGGGCCGACTCACAGCCAAAACCCCAGGTCGGTCAAGGAGGGCTCGGCCTTTGTCCCCCAGAAACGGGTGGCGGCGGGCGAAAAAAAAGCCTGATGCAACCCCCCGCCAGATGAGAATAGGAATGCCTGTAGAAATGTTGGGAAGGAGGAAGGCGGTCCGGTTTCGCTCACCGTTGTTTGGGCGATTTAATAGGATTCACCCCCAGGAGATATGCTGGCCAGCCAAATGCACACTTACTTTGGGTACTTCAGATACGTATCGATAGGTGAAAGGTGCCTGGATCAAGCGACCCCGGATTGGCCAATGGCAGACGGCGCTAGCCGGCCGTCGCTAAGGCACGGCAGCAGTTGCGTCCTGTTTGGTGCCCCCTTGACTTACTTAACATTTACATACACGGATCACGAGCAAGCCGGAAACTGGCGGCCGGCAGTTTTGACCGAGGCGTGCGAAACCGCGACGGGGGGAAACGGGCGCAGCCGGCCCATCCCCCCTCTGTTGTCTCTGGTGGTCCACAGTGAGCTTATCACCTCCATGGACCTGGGCGGAGCTGGACTGTGATCTGAGCTAAGCTGAGGTCCGGCCGGTCCGTCCACCCAACGGCCCGCCGGAAACCCCCCGGTGACAAAGAATCACCCATCCTCCCCAGCTGGCTTCACTACGGGGGATCGATATAACAGCGACGGAACAGGACGCCGGAGTATCTTTTGTAGCCGCTCTTCCCCCCCAAAGCGAAGTTGTACCGCGGCAGCGACACGGCGAACATGTGTCGGTTCGTTCATGTGGGTGGGTGGGTGGTGCATCACGCCCGCCTCTTCCCGTCTTATTCTCTGGCCCGCCGCTAGGGAAGCAGCACGACGATTCGGAAAGACACGAAAAGTCCCGTTCCCCCTGCGGGCCGTAGGCGGGCCACCCACGGCGATTGCAGCAACGGGTAACCGGTCACTCCCGACTGCCGTGTGGCCAACTCGTAGAGCCAGCAAGCAAGGCCGTACTGGTGTCCGATGAGGTGTCTTGCGGGGCCAGGGAGTGCTCCTGAGCCCACGCAATTCTTTATCCGCCGGCTTGCATGGTTACCCAGGTCTTCGACGGCGTCGGCGCTACATAGTTGTTGCTTGGGGTCCAGGATCGTCACAGTCGAGGGGGTCCGTAGGCTCCGCTCCTCGCTCGGTTTGGGGGTTTGTTTTCCTGGGGAATCTCCAAAGGGGGGGGGGTTCCCACAACTTGGGCGATGTCGCTGGCCGGGGCGAATGCCGGTCAACCCCAATCCACAACTACGTTTACGCATCAAGGAGGACTTCTCGCAAACACCTCGGCAGCCGAACTCCGGCGAGGCATCGTCCCTGTCGGAGTACCCAACTTGGCGTTTCGAGCTGATCCTTGTTACCCACTGCTTAAGGGCTCCTCACCTTATGAGCCGGGTTGCTTATCAGGCCGCTTCTGCGCCCTCTGCACCCCGCAACTGCACACACCTGTCATGTTCCTCGTGTGCGTGATCGGACTTGATCTGACTTCGGACCGAAGAGCCCTCGGTATAACTCCCCGAACAATGTCGTACGGGGGCGTTGGACAGATCCCGGGTCATAAATGCACTCGGGATCCCGGGAGCAGCAAAAGGAGCCAAAACCATGGTGAGACACATTATCATCAATTCCGGCTTCCAACCAAGACGCCAGCCAATGCATGCATGCCGTCGTCCTATCTGCCCAGGCGGACACCGTGCCTGTCCTATCGTACAATAATACAACAGCCAGATCATGCTTTCGTGAGCTGCGATGGGAGAGAGTAGCGTCGTGGTCGGGGTTCGTGAAGAGTTCCCCGCCATAACGCACAAAACCGAACCTGACGTTCCGGGAGGCCCCCGTTTCCTCCCATGTCTGCTCGGGCCTGGTTGTGCAGGCAGGCATTTTCAGGGTGGTAGCAGGTTTCGACCCGCCGAGCGGGATTCGTGGTGAGGTGGTGTACAGGGTTGACGGCCGGCCGGGGAGGCCGGGGCGCCATCCGGGAGCACTGCGGATCGAGTCGCAAAATCGGAGCGGGCGAGGCGGATTACAGCGCGGGCTTGGCTTCGTGGCCAAGGGCGGCGCCAACCTGTTGCGCCGTCATTGAGCCGTCGGCATGGTCGCCGGCCGTCAGGAGCTGTGGGCACGTCAGTTAGCCCGGCCGGGTCGCCTCATCGCCAGGCGGGGCTTCTGGGGGACGGGGGGCTTACCTCGCCGCCCATCTCGCGCATCTTCATCTCCTTCTCCATCTCCATGACCTGCTGCTCCTCAGCCCAGGCCAGGGCCCACGGCACGCCCAGCACGAGGGCCGAGGTGGCGACGACCCATAACGCCTTGCCGCTGAAGCTGAAGACGGACTTGACCGTGTCCGAGGTGGCCGTGGCGGCGTTGGCGAAGGAGGCGCGGGTCTGGGGCGGGATGATGTCGCGCAGCGCATACAGGCGCTCGGCGACCGACTCGCCAGACGGGTCGTAGTCGGACTCGTTGGAGATTTCCGAGTCTGGGCGCCGGGGTGGGTTAGTCGGGAGCAGGGCGAAGGCGTGGGCACCGGCGCCTTCCGGCCGCCGACGGGCGGAGCCCCCGGGCAGCAGGCAAAAGGTCACATACCGGTGTCGGTGAAGTCCTCCTCGTCCTCCTCGGGGCCGGGCTGGCCCTCCTTAAAGTGCTCGTCAATGACCTCGGTGAGCTGGACCATTTTGGCGGGGGTGTGGCGGACGGTGTTCACTCCTTGGGCAGAAAAGGCGCGGGCGCAGCGAGGGATGGATGCTCTCGGGCTGTGCGTGGGTGGAAGAACTGGAGGGGCGGAGGCGTTGGTGTGCAGAAATGCCGGGACCGTGATGATGACGATGGTGGTCGAGACGAGCTTGCGGATACCAGCAGCGAACTTCTACAGCCGCAAGCTCGCCCTTCAGAAATTTCGTTCGGGCAATGACGCTAATGCCCGCATCGGGACGGGACTGGAGCTTGGGACCCCAGTCGTCGCCTCTCCATCGGTTGTCCTGTTTTTCCAGCACCTGCCTACTGTCTGCTTGATCGCACTGTGACTCGTGATGATTATGCGGGTTAAGCACAGTGTGAAAACTTTTAGCACTGTACACAGAATACCTGATGTGCCTGGCGCAGCCAATGCCATCAACGCTACCTCAAAAATACCCATCCTGCCCATAAGCCGCGTCGCATCCCACTTGGAGAATTCGTATGTGATTTGTACGGGTATACCAGGACCAGGTCTACTCCAGCATCCGGTGATTCGTGCTTACTGTAGCACTCAGCAAACCGTGGACCCAGCCTCGCACGGGATACCGAGCAATGCCAAGCATGCCCACTGCCAGCGGCCCAGCTGGTCCGTGGGAGGGAGAAAGGTCCTCATGTACGGAAGCGACCCGGGCGCCGGCATCAAGGGATACAGACCGACTCGGGTGGTTACAGTAATAAGAGGTTCACAGCCCGGGAGGGCGCGTGCCCCTTGTGAGACCTTCACGTCCAGGAATAGCATGCATTGTGTTGGCATTCTCGCCGAGTACAGGACCAAGCCGCCGCGGCCAGGCAAGAAGCGCAGCCGGTGACGGGGTTCTCAACCTGTTGATTGGGCCGTGGCAAACACAGCCGCACCACATCGATGGCCTTGTTGGCAGACGGGCCGGGCTGCTAAAATAACGTTGTCCCTCAGAGCCTGATCGGTACCGACCACCTCGGACCGTCGTCGTTAGCTTGGTGGACTAGACCTGCTGCCGCCATTGCGTCTCGCGGGGCTCGCCCACTTGTGCCGTCATTGACCTACGGACGCGTACCACGCATGGGATATCGGTCGGGAGGAGAGGAGGGTCTTGACTTACAACCTTGCCCATAGATCTATAGCGAATAAGTAGGCACAAAAGTAAGCAGTGGATGGACGAGGACGCGGATGCGCCAACCACAATTTCCCGGTGGCCGGGGGTGGGCCAGGGTTCTACGGCAAAGGCCGTCCAGCTGGAGTCAATGTATGCGACGCAACCATCGCGGGCTCTTTTGCCAAGAGCCTTTCCACCACTCGTGAAGCAGCGGGAAGCGAAAGGGGTCACCCCCCCTTCGCCAAAAGACGCCGGCAGTTCGGCCTCTGCGCGTCTTGATGATCACCAACAGCCGTCGCGGGTAGATTGCACAGCCCATCAACCAGCCCCTTCCTTTGCCGGTGGAGGCGCTGTCACCCATCCACAGCATCCTTCACCCATCCTCATCACCACCCTACTGTACCGTACCAGCGCACTTACAGCCGAACAGCCAAGTGAATTATGCCCAAGGCCCAACCCCCCGGTGCTATTTAACCACCCATCCCCACGCTCGCCTCAGATCCTCCCGCTCTTCCCACCAGTCAAAGCCCGCGCCTCCCCAGGATCGCCCAAGACCGCGACTCAAGCAGTGCATGAATCCAAATAGGCGGTCCAGTATTGCATCACCCGCCAAGACACTAGCGAGGCTAGGAACCACCGCGCCCAGCTCCTCTTGCACATCGACGCAGTACTTCAAGTGAGCACTACCCGTAGACGGGAAGACGCCTTGGTCCCTGTTCCCGGAAGGTTTTCTTTACCTTGGACACCCGTATCCCAGCTCTCCAGAGACAGCAACAGAACAAATTTCTACCACCGCCCAACATGCCTTCCACGTTCGCCGGCCTGGCCGCCTCCCTGGCCCTCGCGACCTCTCTCGCCTCGGCTTCGCCCGCGGGCCTGCGCCTGCGCGCCGCTATCCCCCACAGCACCACCACCACCGCCACCAACACGACGGCGCCGGTGGCCTGCCCGCCGGGCGGCGGCGGCACCGTGCGGCGGCCGGCCATGTACGTGCTGCTGCCGGAGACGCCGGGCGCGGCGGCGGAGGCGACGGCGGCGCTCGAGATCCGGCACCAGGCGGGGCGGCCGCGGCAGGAGCAGGCGGCGGCGTTCGCGGGCGTGCCGGCGGGGCGCGGGCGTGCACGCTGGGCTGGGAGCAGGGGCCGGCGGCGGCGCGCGACTTCCGCGTCGAGGGCAGCGGCCTGCTGACGGTGCGGCAGCTGCCGGGCGCCCCCGCCGCCGCCGGTGCCGTCGCCTACGCCGACGTGGCGCCGCTCCTCGCCGCCGCCGACGCCGCCGGCGCGCCCGTCGCCCAGCCCGACCTCACGGCCTGGAACGCGCCCGAGTACGGCAACTGGACCCACGGCAGCTGGGACCTCGACTGCGCCGCCGAAATCTACCTCCACGTCGCCGGCGCCGAGGTCAACGGCGACGGCTACGCCTTCCTCGGCCAGGACGACCGGAATGGCCTCTTCATCAACTACCAGTGCTGAAAGGGCCGCGCGGCGGTGTGGTAGGGCGCCAACGAAGCCTCCCGAAGCACACCGCTCATTCCGCGGCCTTCCCGAGAGGGTTGGGGCACGGTCGACGACGTGGTACGCGCTCGAGCGATGGCGGTTTCATAGATGGGAGGACGCTTTCGGCCTCCCTTCTCGGTGACGGGATCGACAGGCGGTCCCGCCTTGCATGGCGTTTGGCGATCTGGGGCGTCGGCTTCTAAGCGGTATTTTTCTTCTTCTTCTTCTTCTTGCCTCCTCGTCAACCTCGGCGAGGGGGCCACGATTAGACAAAATAATGTCTTCATGACTAGGTGGATCCGGGAGTCGGGCCCCACTTCCTGCCGACAGGGCGGGTTGGGGGCGCCGTGGGCTACGTTGCATGCCCGAGACCGTACATACAAGTAGATAGAGATGGTAGTGCCGAATGCGAATTGCCAATCTACCTACATTCGCCCATTCTAGCGGGGGCCGTCTGGTGCATACGTGAGGTAGAGATTGAATTGGGCAGGGTTGTCTGAAGTTATCTTCTTACCCCTCGGTGCCTGTATACTGCGTCGGTGGGGGTGCCCCCAACGAACCTCCCCCCAATGGCGGAGTGAAGCCAACAGAAAAGGAAGAGTATGAACGGTAAACTATCATCCGAAAAGCTTTTTAGTAGCCCAAGGCTTCCTAACTTCTCCTAATCATGTGGCCCATGTAGCACCCTTAACCATCAGACACTGGAGTCATCCAGTTCACCAAATCCGCTTCGCACGCTGAATCCGCTCAATGGACTGTGTCCCGCGCCTTACATGCCTTCTTCCCAAGGCACACCCATCCCCTTGGCAACCTCGTAGAACGCCCTCCCCTACACCTTCCATTACTCGAACACGGGTCGTGTCACGGTCGGTTATCCCCGAGGAGAGTGGTTCCTCCCACACGTCCGTTGGGCCATTTCCGGCTCTGGCCCTCTCAGGTCGACCACAGTACTTTAAAGGGCAATCACAGAAAAGTACAGGGTACTCAAGGCCGCGGAGAGTAGCGTACTCGAGGCTACGGATTAAATTGAAGCCATCGCCACTTCTGCTTGTATCTCACCGCCCCTTCCTCGCCCACCTCTAGATTAAGTACCAATCTACAGAAACCGGAAGCCGCCTTAGGTCAAAACCGGGGTCTTTTGGGAAACCCCCACGATTCCGCTGAAACCGAACATGCACCGACCGACTTCCCCGAGTGGCTTGCGACCGATTCTCCACGCACCTTCCCGCTCCCGTCCCATCTCACCCCCGGCTCGCCACCGTTTCCCGTTTCCACGGCTCCCCCCGCATCTCCCGACAAAACAGTCTCACAATCCGTTAGTCGTCCCATAGCATCACCAGCCTCTCAAGCCGCGACTTTCCGAAGGACGAAACGACCTCGCCCAAGTCTTGCCTCCCTTTGGAGCCGCAACGCAAAGTAAACACCTAGGGAGAGCCAAAGTAGGCTTTCCCTTCCGGCTCGAGGGCCCCGTGAACTGAGACCTTCCCCTCTGGCCCGGGGGGCAGAAACGAAGTTCCCGGGGGCGCAGCCGCGGGCCATTCTCCGCGCCAAGCGGTCGCGTACCTTACGTACGCGGGCGGGCATCGGGGCGCGTACGGGGAAAGCTCCGCTGCTCTGCCCCTGCCGAGGCGGCGTGGCTTGCGGACCAGAGGCCGGCCCGGCGCAGCGCGTCTGACCTGGTGGGTTTCGTCCCGCTGCGGGGGCGGTGCAGAAAACTACTCGAGGGAACGAAAGGGAGAAATAGGTGTGTAGAATGCGTCGTATACGAGGAAAATAGCGGAGTCAGTCTCCGAAAACAGCATCATGCTTGATCCCGCGACATTTCCTTAAACAGCACTGGACGCCGTGTAAGGGCCCCTCCACCGGCTACACACCCATCACATCAAATAAAACGTGCGAGATTGGTACACTTCATCTTATGATGGATCTAATGTCATTAATATAGTAATAGGACCGGTACATTCCGGCCGTCTAGTTATCCATGGCGTGTGCCGCCAACGCTCAAATGCAACAAAGCCCATGGCCCTGGTCATGACACGTCTACTGAGCGTGTGTCTTGTCATCAGCCCCCGTCGCCTTCTCCCTTTTGCCTCTGCCGCCGTGCGCCACTACCTGTTCCGCGGCGGGGCGTCGGCGAACCGGATGCCGCGCTGCTTGGCGGACGGCACTCGGGGGGTATCATCATCGTCGCTGTCGGCGTCCTCTTCGCCGCTGTCGCCGACGCCGAGTGCCGCCTCGCGCCGGCGCCGTTCCGCCGGCGTCTCCGTCTCGTCGTCGTCGTTACGGATCGTCGAGAAGGCCGCCAGTCTACGGCGGCGCTCCGCGTCCGTCTCGGGTGTATCCGACGCCACGACGCCCTTTCCGGACCCGCCGTCATCCGACGACTTTCCGGCTTCTCGGGCTGAAGACGCGCTGCTTTCTCCCGGACTGCTGTCGCTCTTCTCTTCCTTAGCCGCGGCGGCTGCGGGTTGGCGCGCCGGCGATTTCGCCGACGAGTTGTCCTCCCGAGTGGCCGACGGCCGAGCGCTTCCGGATTGACTTGCGTTAAATTTGGCCTGTTCCTGAGCCAGGGCCTTCACGGCGGGAGGGGCATTCGATTGCTGAAGCACCTTCTGCCTCTGTTGCGCATCCATGTTCTGGACCTCTCTGAGGAAGTCGTCCTTGGTCAGACGCCGTCCCAGGCCGCCAATCGTAAACCGGATCTTCTGGTCGTCGGCCGCGTCGTCTTCGGCGCCTCCGGATCCCGCAGCGTTCTTCTTCTTGTCACCAGATGCGCCCGCAGCATCCGCCTTCTCCTTCTCGGGCTTCTTGTGGAGACCACGCATATAGTTCAAACCGGTCGTAACCATGTCACTACCGCCTTCGCCGTGCTCCTTGGCGGGCTTTTGGGACGGCAGTTCGTACTTTTTGACCACCTCGCCGTCTTCGTCCTCGACAATAATCTATGCATGTGTCAGTTTCAATAGTGGCCTTCTTGTCGTACTCGGTAGGAAAACTCACGGTGTTGCCGAATTGGTAAGCCCGAGCGGGCTCGTGCTTGCGCTGGTTACTGGGCTTGGCCTTGCGCTTCTGCGCCTCCTCGTCACGCCACTCGCCAAATCTCTTCTTGAGAGACTCATAGGTCCAGTTGGGTTTCGAAATCTCTTGCTCCGCCTTTTCCTTCAGGTTCTCGAGATCGTGGAGTTGGGAGTGCTCGGGATGCGTACGCTCCACGCCGAGCACCTGGCCATCGCCGTCCTCGATGATGATGTGACCGCCCTCATCGTACACCTCGATGGCAGGTTGGTCGGTCCGTCGGCTATTTTCGCCATCCGTGTCTCTCTCGTGGCGCGCCGCCTCCTTCTTCTCTGCCTTCTCCTCGCGTTCCTTTTCGGTAGCCTTTTCGCGCATGTCGTCTGACGAGTTGTCGCCAGCCAAAGTACCCGAGGTATCTTGCTGTTCGGGCCGCGGAACCGTCTCAGTCGGCGACATGGGCTCAAGGGTACCACTCTGGGTGCGGCGCTGCGGGAAAATGGCCGACTGACTGACGGGCCCACCCGGGCCCATTCCGTCTTCGTAGCTCTTCCTGCTACGGCGGCGTGAAGTCGAGCGCGAGCCGGGTCTGGACGAATCCTCCTCGCGCTGCCGCCGCAAGAACTGGCCAGGCATGCCGGTGGGAGGCAAAGTGCCGGGAGGGAAGGCGGGCATCTTGAGATCGTCCCCGTCGGTGTCGGACATGTTGGAGCGCGCTTGGGACCGGGACTGGGACGAGATTCTCGGCAGGCGGTTCATCCACGAGGGGCCGTCCTCGGGCGCGGCCGTGTACGACATCGTCAGCGAGAGCGTGTTGATGCGTTTGCCCAGCGTGAAGACGGCCACGGACGATCCGTGCACGATGATGGACGCGACAACTATGAAGGTGACGATGGGCCAGACCAACGCAATCAAGTTGTAGTGGGGCGTGCCAGGAGGCGGTAGTTCGGCCAGGGGGATGGTGTGCTCCGTCTCGAGTTCGGCACGAGCCAGGATAGCGACGAAGATGGCGCCGACCCCAATGGGCCCGAAATGCCCGGCGAAGAGAGCTTCGCGCCACGTTTTGATGTCGGGGATAAACGGCTTGAAGGCCATCATGACGGGAATGCGCCGGAAGAAGATGACGAAGAGGGAGATGACCACCAGCCGCCAGGCCTGCAGACCCAGATCGGCGTTGTTGAACTGCTCCCAGGGGATGATGGTGCCGAAGTACACAAAATAGGTGAGGTTGAGAAGCAGGTCAATGACGTTGGAAACGTGCGACTCTTCCGTCTTCTCGGCGAACCAACCGTCGTTGGAGAAACCAACACCGGTCGCGAAGCCCACGAGCAGATCGTCGACGCCCAGTAGGCTGCCCGAGCCGGCGGCAAAGAGGGCCAGGACAAAGTAAAAGACGAGGAAGCTCTCACGGTCGATCAAGTCGTGCTTCTCGGCGTACTTGATGCTGTGGCGGGCGATGTAGCCGAGAATAAATCCATAGATGGCGCCAAAAACACACTCGTAAAGGATTGTGACCACGATCCAGTGGAAGGTGGTGTCCCGGGCGTCCAAGTGGTCCTGGATGAGGTAGAGGGCCAGGTAGACGAAGGGGAAGGCCATGCCGTCGTTGCAACCGGACTCGGCCGACAGCAAGTCTCGCAAGTGCTTCGGAACGCGCTTAGCGAACTTGCCCTTGCCCACGACGGACGAGGCCAGGACCGGGTCGGTGGCGGTGATACAGGCGGCCACCACGAGGGATTCCAACCAGTTCAGCACCGGCACCATCCACCAGATGACCAGGCTCGTGATCAGCCAGCCGAAGGTCATGACGGGCAGCAACAGCATCGTGACCGACCTCCAGTGCTTCTCCATGTAGAATTTGGGCAGCTCGACACCGACGGCAAAGCATTGTACCACAAGCACGATGCGAGAGAACTCGAGGGTGATTTCATCCTTGTTGCCCCACGTGTCGGGGTTGATCAGATCGGCCGCATGAGGCCCAAAGATCAGACCGCAGATGGTGGCTACCGTGGCTTCACCAATGTACATGCGCTCCTTGATGACGGAGGAGCACAGCATAAAAAGCGAGGTGAAGCCTCCGAGAATGATGTACACCAAGTGCGCCTTGGTGATGGAAAGGTGGTCCCACGCCATGGCTCACGGTTTGGGCCTTCGCGGCGGCAAAGCTCCAGGCGGAGAGGAGTTAGGTTCCCCAGACAGGTCTCGGCTCGGGCTCGGCGCAAGGGGGCTTAATTCGGGCGCTGATCGGAGGCGGGCGCGAAAACGGCGTCGCCGGCGGTTAGGCACGAAGGGCGAGGAGAGTGCGGAACCAAGGCCACCGCAGCGTATACGATACAACGATGGGCGTGCTGACTTCGAGGCATTCAGTCGCGGCGTGGGTAGTTGCCCGTGTGGAACCGTGAGCGACAGAACCGGCAAACCCAAAGCAGGAAGTACCGAGGTGCAACGAGGGTCGTAAGGGTTGGCAGCGATAAGGAAGGGAAGGTGAGGACTTGTGGGTTTGGATGTTTGTGGAAATCAACCCAACCCAAGCAAACCAGCTCGTAAGGGGCGGAACGACAACCCTTCGCGTGTTCCGTTGGTGGCGTCGCCTAGCAGAGTCGGAGAAGCTTTATTGTGGTCGCGGGATGGTAGGCTTGCTTGCCGGGACTAGGCGCTGGGCGCGAGACGAGAGCAAGCAAGTACCGGTAGCAACAGACCGGGTAACAGGACCGAGCAGAGTGACCCCAGGATCCGATCAGAGGAGAGGGGGAAAAGTCCACAGGTCGAGCAGCACAGTCGACGAGCTGTCTCTATGTGTGAGGTGTGCAATCAGTCGAAGCTGATGGCTGGGGGACATGCGCGCGTGCGCGGATGGGAATCGGCCGTCATTTAAACTTCGGTTGCGATGGTTTTTTTGACGATGGGGGTTTGTCCCACTACGTGGGGCCGGTGTAGGGATCTAGTGCCCAGCGCAGGCGGGGCGTCCGGGCCTTTGAGGCCTGTATGGGCGTTGAACCAGCAGTACTACATCCAGGGGACCCCGGTCACCGGGAACCACTGTTCGTCGCTGGGAAGCCTCGATTCTATCGAAGAGGTTGGAAGTACCTCCAAGGTTCCCTGCTTCTGGAATAGAGGGACGGCGAGGACGGCACCCGCGCCGACCGCTACCACCCGTCATCTGTCCGGCCAGAAAGCGCTGTGGGTGACAGCCAGGACGTTCCGGGCCCGGATCCGGTCAGTTGTAGAGGAAGAGGTCCCCTTTGCACCCCCCAGGCCATTCGACTCGACACCAAATAAGAGCCAGCCCATCATCGTGAAGTATGAATGGCGTTCGTATCCCATCTCACTGTCGCCATCAACCAGAGTTGTAGATGTCATCCCATACCATCCTGGCCCACCCATCCCCGTGCCCTACGCACAGAGTCCATCCCGGCTTGGGCGAGCTTCCCACGATGGGTGAGCTCGGGGTTCGATCAAGTTGAGGAATGAGAGGCCTGGTCAGAGCGAGGAGGACTGGGGGGCCGCGTGCTACTTCGCATCGACGGTCTCTTTATATCTTGCAACAGCTGCTGGCTTCGGGTGCTGGCCTCCTGACAGGGACCAAGGGCCTCACCGAGATCCCGAGACGGCGGAAGGAGAAGAAGAATAATAAGAGGGGGTGCTTAGGCCACGGGGTGCATATACGGAGTATGGAGAGAGAGCATGTTGCAATTCTCAGCGTGCCGATCCCGCCCCAAGCGACTTGGACCGTCGCACGTCAAAAAAGAGCGATTAGAAGGGCGTTGGGGACCCCGACCAGGACCTATTGTCCCGGATGCCATGGATGGATGGAAAGGGGATGCATGCAGTCTCACTCACTGGCGCTCTTCTGATTGGTTTCGGCATTGCTTCTGGCTGCCCCCGTATGCATGTCTCCGTACTATGCAGATCTACCAGATCCGCAGGCCGTGGCAACCATGGGACTGACTGTCAATAAACAAACCACTCCCCTTAATAAGCCCCCCCAGCAGACCGCCATCCGCAGGGCGCAAACCCACGCTTTCCGAGGTCCCCTCACCATCTCGATACGGGAAAGCCTGTGAGTCAATTGCTATACCCAACCCAAAGCTTGGGGTCGCACGACCAGAGACGAGACTGCACGAGGTACACAACCTTAATTCCTTGCGTCACCGGCCGACTAGCAAGCATGGATGGGACGGGCTACCGGGCCAGGACGACAGAAAACGGGGGGGGGAATGGTCTAGGCTATTGCTATCTACGGCATGGCTGCTCCATTCCCGCCTCAAGCGAACCCGACAAAGGCGCGCCGGTACTTTCACACTCGCACGCTGTACACAGTACCTCCCCCGGAACCGCCAAGATCAGCACCCCACGTGAGCCATCGATATTTCATGCGAATCGCGGTTGCTTGCTGGTCGGCTGAACGAACATGTACAAAACCTGCAGGTATATCAACCGTATCGAATTGCGTAAAAGCAGCAAGAGATCCCATAGATCCGTCTCGCAGGATGAGTACCTTGTGGGTACCTGGGCTGGCGCAAACGGATCTCTGTCGTTGTGGTCTTCCCTGCTCCGGATAGGGCCCCTGCTAGCCTAGCAGTAGTCTCAGTAGGACAAAGATACCGCCCGATGATGCTCCAGAGCGCCAGAGACTTGGCTACAGGCAGGTACCAAGGGCCTGTGGTATGGCTTGAAGCTGTGCCGCCCAAACGGCATGAACTAGGTACACGCCGTGACCTTCAGGCTCTCAGAAGCCTCCATTTCAGGGCTTTCCAAGTTGTTGCGAGGTGCCCTGCAGCAACCATTGCACCGGTGCTGCACAGGTGCAACAGCCGTCGCCGCCTTCTCGACTCAGTTCCAATTTGTCGCCGCCGCCGCCGCCGCCGGCAGCGACGACAAGAGCGCCAGTCTCTGCGTTTTGAGGTCGGGGTGCCACATTGAAGCAAGCCGGGGGGAAAAATAACACCAGCCGGCAACCACGGCACCGCCAGCACCAAAAAAAACCCAGTACAAATTGCCCGGGTGGTGTGTGCCCGCGAGTGGCGTGCTGACTTCCAAACGAGAAATGCCAGCCTGCAAAAAGGCTTTAGCCGCTTGGCGCATCACCCCCAGACCCATCACATTACGTTGCCTCCCTATCTTAACTGCAGTCCGACGTCACACAGTGGCACCCGACTCGCCAAGCCAGAGAGCGACTGGTTCCTTCGGCTCGCGCGAGCGTGCGCTCCAAGCAAGAGGGGGGAAAACACCAAGTTCACAATAAAGCACCGTGACATCCCCGACGGCCAAGCCTACCTAGACCGTCCGCTCGTCTCGGCGTTCTGGGCATTGTGGGCAGCGAAATCTCTCATCGGTGGCAAGCCCAGGCAAGCGCTTTCCGCCGAGCCAGACAAGCTTGACAACCTTGACAAGCTCCTCCAACAAGCCTCCGACAAGCCTAGGCATCGCACGGCATCGTCACCGGTCGTTCTTGGTCCTCAAACGGCCAAGAACACAGCGCTTCTGATTGGGGAGCGGTCCTGAGTCGTTTCACAACGGTACCGCCGGTGCTAAAAAAAACGAGAGAGGCCGGGGGGGTCTCCGGCCGCCAACCCCGGAGCCCACGACTCACGCACTCCCGCCCCGGGGCCTTTGGAGGTCGGAGGGAGGCAAGAAGAGTAGGTAGGTTGTCAGGGTGTCAGTGTGTGGGGGGGGGGGGCACTTTGCCTCTCCTCCCAGGCCTCGACTTCCAGCAGGTTCCCGGCTTGTGTCTGCCCTGTCTGCTCACGGGCCCTGCCAGCTCTCCAGCCTCCCAGCGGGTCAGCCTGCCCGCTCGCGCGCTAAATTGCATCAGCAGAATGCCATCCGCGGCCCCCCCATCGGTCTGCCAGGCTCACCAGGCTACGGGGCCTGTACCCGCCCGTCGGCCTGACTGTCACCCGACTTGTGACGATAGGAGGACCGAGAGCATTCGGTAACCACAACATACGCCGGCTCTTGTCGGGATTGCAGAGTCCATTTCCACTTTCTGTGATCCCCACTTCTTCTGGCCTTGTCGCGTTCGAGATCGTGTAGGTACATACCTCCCAGCGAAAGAGCTCACCTCTTGCGAGGGCCGAATTGCGAGGATTACGTATAGCCGCTAGCCCCGCTGGCTGGGTATCTTCTCCATGCGAGGGAAGGGTGCAGGCATTTCCGCCGAACTTGGAGTGCAGGACTATACCACGTAGAGTTCCGCAGGTCTCCAGTTTCATTTGCGCCCTCTCCACAAACCCTTCCGGTCTTCCGTTCTTTCCTGCCGCCTCTCGTGCCGGCCCCGAGTCCGTCCCAGCTGCCACGCACCGACGGCGCCCTGGCAGGGAATCATCTCTGCGGCCTGGACTCTGGTGGGTGGCCCTGTCCCCCGGCGGGCTGGTGGCTGCGCGCCTGCGCCTCCCTCCCAGTCCCAGTCTTCGGGCCCCAATGGTCCTTTCCAAAAGGGGTCCGTGTTTTGCGCGCGCGCGTGGTCGTCGATATACACGCGCGCCCACGCCCTTTTTCTCCGCATGGTGGCCCGCCTGCGATCTCGGGAGACGGTGAGGAAGCCCGCAGCGACGTGTGGCCCCTGCGGCCCCCCGGGAAGGTGGGAATCTTGTTCAACAGGCCACACGAGGCCGAAGGCGCAAACGCCCAAGCGGCCAAGAGGGAGAGGCCTAGACTCATGGATGCAACGCTCGGGACAGGAACGCGCGAGGCGGAGGGAAAGGGTTTGACACAACCCTTCTTCGCCGCGCTTCTCTACCTCGCCCTGGCAACTCGGGGCAGAGGCCATCCTTCCATCCGTATAAACCGTACAGACTATATTAACGTCGGCGCCGAGGGGAGCTATCCAGGGAAGCCATCAAAGGAATTTCCCTTCTTGGCAAGGGTTCGTGTCAGAACGTAGCGCGTTTCTAACCTCTACACACCCCTCCAATGTGATCACCACAGGCGTAAATGAACAAAACTGGGCATTTTGGTTTGGCAGTTCCCTTTATTCTAGTTGTCTTCTCCTGGGCATTCCCCATGGCCACATCCTCGACATGATGTATGCTTGCGTTGTGGCTCTGTCGGCTGGGGCAGCACACTGGCGACTCTCATTCGGTATGCTCGGGGTCCTACATGGACAATGTATACCAGTCTCGATTCCTTGCGGCTCGACACTGGCCGGGCAATTCTCCTCCGCGATCTTTTTCACCAGGTTCCCGAGTCTCCAGTGCCATGTGGGAAGCCCACCTCACGAACCACGCACCAGCTTCATGATCCCCTACTTGTCCGCCGTATAGGACAGGACGACGGCGACCACGAGGGCCACGGTGGCGGTGACGACGATGACGGCCATGGTGGTGAGCAGGGCGACGACGGCCATGGCGAGGAGGAGCGCGGCAAAGGTCGTCATGGTAGTCGGCAAGGATTGAACTGTGCGGCGCGCCGTCTCCTGGGTCTGCGCTCACGACGACGACGACAGGGGGTCAGCAAAGCCACCCTAGCACACCCTCTTTTCCCTCACCCTCCGGGGACGAACGGCACACGAGACGGGGGTCCTTCTCCCCATCGTGACCCTTCTATTTGGGGAAAGGGAGGGGGGAAACGTACCTGGGTCTGGGCGGCGTCGAGGCGTCGGTCGAGGTCGGCGGCGAAGCCGGCTTCCAACTCGGCGCGCAGCCGGGCGACAAGCTCGCGCACCACCTCCTAGGGCTCCTCGCGATCCTTCTCGGCGTCCCGGCGCACGGCGGCGAGCCCGGCCCGCATCTCGCGCCGGAGCTTGTCGAGAAGGCCGGCGGCGGGCAGAGGTTGGCGGGCCAGGTTCTGGACCTCGCATCGCAGCGGCGCCGGCAGGCTGAAGGAGAACGAATGCGCGTTGGCGCCGGGCAGCTTGAAGAGCTCCTGGGCGGGCGGCTTAGCGGCATCCCGGGTGGGCGGTTTGGCTGCGCCCTGGGCGGGCTTGGAAGCGCCTCTGCCTGCCGCCCTGCCTGTTCGCCTGGCTCGAGTACGGGCCGTTCCGGGCGGCGCGCTTCCGCCTCGCCTCGAGCGCCCGCCTGTTCGCCATGGGCGCCGAGCTCTGCGCCCAGGCCGCCCGCGCCGCCCGCGCCCGCGCCGACTGGGAGCACGCCGCCGGGGAAGCGGCCGGGGAGCCCCCCAGCGTCTACCGGCTCTTCACGGACCGCACGCTGCCCCCCATGGGCCCGCGCGCCCTCGACTGGGCCGACGACGCCGCCCTCGCCGCCGAGATGGCCGGCCAGGTGCTCGCCGCCACCGAGACGACGTCATCGGCCCTCACCTTCATCGTGTACGAGCTGGTGCCGCGGCCGGCGCTGCTGGCGCGGCTGCTCGCCGAGCTCGACGCCCTGCCCGTCCCTTCCTCCTCCTCCGACGGCGACGACGAGGCCGACCGGCTCGCCGCCCTGCCCTTCCTCGATGCCTGCATCAAGGAGGGCCTACGCTTCTGGCCGCCCGTGGCGCTGACGAGCAGCCGCGTGGCGCCGGCGGGCGGGCTCGACGTGCTGGGCTACCACCTACCGGCCGGCACCGTGGTGGCGACGCAGGCGCTGTCAATGAGCCGGCAGCGGCCGGACCTGTTCCCGCACGCCGACACGTACGACTCGACGCGCTGGCTGCCGCCCGTCGCCGCTGACGGAGCCGACGCCGGGACGGCCAAGACGACGGCGGCGGCGGCGGCGGCGGCCGAGGCCATCCTCCGCCAGCGCCGCGCCCTTCTCGTCCCCTTCGGCGTCGGTGCCCGTCGCTGCCCCGGCGGTAACATGGCTCTCGACCAGATGCGCCTGCTGCTCGCCGCCCTCGTGCGCCACTTCGACCTCGCCCTTGCCCCCAAGACCACGCCCTTGCCCCCAAGACCACGCCCGCCGCCATGGCCGCCTTCGAGGCCAACGGCTACCGCTCCCGCCACGACGCCTGCCACCTCATCTTCACGCCGGGCGAGAAGGCCGTGGCCTAGAATACCATTTCGCCCTCTCTGCCGTCTTTCGGCGGCCCTCGCACGCCGCCGTCCTAGCCCGTGTTCTTTTGACCCACAGTGGTGACATGGGATGGCATTATAGTCGTTCTCAAATATGCCGCAAGTCACGGCAGGTGTGTCGTGCGTAATCCTAATCTAGATATCTTTCTTGCGTACCTCGCCCCTGTAGATTAGATCCGTAGCGAATTCGATAGCACATGGCCGCCTACTTGATGCATCTGGAAAACCTCGCTCTAAGAATGTATTAATCTACTATGTAGCCTACTCTCCGCCTGGATCCGTCAAGAATCCCTAGGCGAGAAATGCAGTCGCTGATTCCACCGCCGCCATAGGCCCTTTATTAACACCAGATGACTTCCCTCCAGCCTGGGTAGATGGATAAGTATACAGCGGTTGCGCAAAAGAAAGAAAGAAAGACCGGGGGATACATCGTAGCCAACATTTCCCGTCTAGTTCTAGAAGCAATAAAGCTGCATAAGAGCGAGGGGGAAAATGAACAGGGGAGAAAAAAAAGGAAATGGAGTATAAGCCAGTCCATGGCCCCTCCGGATATACACACGAAAAGGCACCCTCCCTTCCCTCTACGCCTTAGCGGCGGTGGCCACGGCGCCTTCCGTCTTGCTGACGATGAGCTCGGCGAGCACGGTGACGTTGGCGGTGGTGAGCAGCTCGAGGATCTGGAGATTGGCGCCGAGCTCGCGTGTGATCCAGTTTTGGACCTCGATGGCGGTGAGGGAGGTCGAGGCCGTACGAGGCCATGGAGCGCTGGGTGTCGACGTCGGCGCGCGCCACCGACAGAACCTCGCTCAACTTCTCGAGAATGCCCTCCGTCGCCACCTCGGCCATGGCCTCGGCGCCGCCGCTGCCCGCCGCCGCCGCCTCGGTTACCGCCGCCGCCTTGAGCTCCGCGAACCGCGGGTCCGACGCGTAGTACGGCAGCGCCCCGGTCTGTGGGTGCGGCGCCAGCTTGAGGCCCGTCAGCACCTGCGCCTGCGGGCACCGTCCCGACACGGCCACGGCGAGCAGCCCGAGCACCTCCTCGACCGATGCCGTCTCCCCGCCAAAGTTCTTCAGGATCTCCGCCTCGCGCTCCTTGTTCTCCGCGATGTAGCCGGTGCCCGTGATAGCCGTGAGATCGAGCGACACTGCCGGCAGGCCGCGGGCCGCTCTGTACGCCGCGAAGCCGTCCAGGAACGTGTTGGCCGCTGCGTAAGCAGCTTGGCCTCGACTTCCCAGTACGCCGGATGCCGAAGAGAAAAGCACAAAGTAGTCCAGGCGCGTATTGGCCGCCTCCAGAGCGTTGTGAATGTTCCAAGTACCGTCAATCTTGGACCGCACAGTCGACGTCCAAGACGCGTGCGTCATGTCTTCGAAAAGGCCGTCCTGTGAAGTGTAAGCAGTGTTTTCGTAGTATATTACCAGGAAAAAGGAAAACTCGTTCATAAACTCACCTCGAGAACCATGGCCGCATGAACGACACCGCAAATGGGCGGCAGAGTCTTGGCACAGTCGCTAATGAGCAGTCGGACCTGCTGTTCGTCGGCTACATCGCATGCCTTGGCGACTATGATGGCCTGTCCACTGAGCTTCTGGATCAGCTTCTTGACCTTAGTATTGCCTCCCCCGCTTCGGGAGAGCAACGCAATGTGCCGCGCGCTATTCTTGACCATCCACTTAGCCATACTGCGTCCCAGACCTCCCGTGCCGCCCACAATAACGTGGGTGCCATCGCGGTTGAGGGCCGAGCCCGCAGCCGTGTGAGAAGCCATGACCTGCTGGTTACCCTTGGGAGTGACAACCACCGGCTCCAGTGCTCCCCGCTGAGCCCTCTGCAGGCCCTTTGACAGTTCAGTAAGGGGCAGCGTCTGTAGATTCCGAAGGGGCTTGAAGAGGCCCTGGGTGAAACCCGCGACGACGGCGGCAAGCACGGCGACCATGACATTAGGGCGGGTAACAGCCAAGTTGAGACCATCGCTCCTGACCATGAGTTTTTGGACCTGCTCGAAGTCCTCCTTGCCAATGGACAACAGCAGAGACTTATTCAGCTCGTTTAGAATGATGAAGAACCCAGAGAAGTCGTGTATCTCATCCAGCTTAGATACTCGAGGCGTGATGCCGACGTTCTCCTGGATGACCTGGCTCAATGCCGCCACGAGCGGATCGCTCTGTGCTTGATCCGTGACCAACACGATACAGCTGCCGTGTAGGTCTAAATGCGTCTGGCATATCCCGTTAGCTTTTCGCTCCCCGGTTTTCGCCCACCGCATCTTGTAGCATAGTTCTCGCGGCTTCGTCTATTCTTCCGCAGCGGCCTTCAGCGGCGCCAGCTTCAGGCCGAGGATGGAAACGACTGACGTCTTACTCTCGGCAGGTGCAAAAAGTTCCGCGAGAAAAGCACCCGTCTTTTTATCCTTGGCGGATTGTACAAAGAATTTCTCTCCGGCGCTGCGCCGCCAGTCGCTGCTCAGGTTGACTCGCATTTATTGAATGGACGAAGTCAATTGCGGCACGCCGATGCCGTCGATTCCACATTCGACCTGACTGACCTATAGCAGCGGTTCCAAGACGGCAGGGTGTATGAGGTAGGGCTTCTCATACTCCATGGGCATAAGGGAGGTCGTCTCCAGCAGTGCACCATTAGCGCTATATATGTCTCCGTCGATGCCTATTTTCTTCATGTTCCACATGAACCCTGGGCAACCCGCTCCCTGGGCAATCATGTTGAGGTAGTGCGTCACGGCGGGGATCTGTTTCTGCCAGGGCTGTTTGTTCATGTTAGCCTGTCGCATCACGGAGCTGTGGCGACGGCTGTCGCCAGCTTCTGCGGGCTTCACCTCAACAACGCCGCGGCAGTGCTCAAGCCAGCCACGCTTTACCTCGTAGGTCGTGATGCGGAACTCATCCCCCGTAATGCCGCATAGCTGAAAGTTAACGAGCATCTCGACTTGTTCGCCCTCCTTCAGGTACAGGTGCTCCTTGATGACCACGTCCTGCACCTCAAAGGTACCGGCTTCCACGCTCTGCATTATGGCACGTTGATTTGCCGCTTCGATGATCATGGAGAGGAAGGCCGATACGGGAAACACCATGCGCATGTGAAACAGGCTGTCGCGCAGCTAAGGGAGCTCGTCTAACCTGATGAAGTTTCGCCAGGCTGGCTCTAAGTCACTGCTCCAATCTGCCAGGGTGCCCAGCAGATCGTGGCGCGCGAATGCTTTCAGTCGATGCTGGCGCGTGATTCGACTCTTATACCAGCACCGCTGGCGTGTCCAGGGGTACGCAGAGAGGTATGATATGACATCGGGCTTCTCTATCTCGGGGCGGTTGTGGTTGATATTGAACCAGTCGAGGCCTTCGTAGCCACGCATCCAAAGCTGACCGGCAAGCTCTATGCAGGTAACGGTGGCATCGCGGTTCCGCGCTAGCGCGGACATGTAGCCCGGCATCTTAGAAGCAGGCAAACCGAGGCTCTTGAGCGTTTGTAGCATCGGGCCCTTCAAGGCCGCGGCAGGTCCGATCTCGACAATGATATCGGGTGAGCTTTCCTGGCAGAGCTTTTGCATAGCGCTACTGAACCGTGCCGGGCTGGTCAGGTTGTCGACCCAGTACTGGGGGCCCAACTCGTCCGTGCCAATCTTCTGGGCGCGTACGGAGGAAATGAACTCGACGCTGCCGTCTGTCTCGCACAGCCCGATGCTGCAGATGGGCTGGCTAATGTGGGCCTTGTTGACTTGGGTATCCTCCTTACTTCTCAGTAACTCCTCAAGCAGTGAGAAGTCCGATCCCAGTTTTAAAAGATACTTGTCGGCCTTGTTGATTGCAGATTCAAACACCGGGTGGGATTTGAGCAGCTCACGACCCATGGCGTGCCATTGCGCGCCCTGGCCCGTGAACACAAAGGCCACTTTCGGCGGCTGTGAAGGGGCACGACTCGGCACGGCATCGGCGCTGTTCAGGGCGATGGCCAAGGAGCTGCACATGTCGGAAACAATTGCTAACTGCCAGGATAAGTGGGATCGGCGTTAGCAGAGCGTGTATGCGAGATTTTGTGACATCGTGGTCTGGTACAGCTCTGCGTGTTGCTCAAGGAACACGCCCAGTTTCTCGACACTTCGGCGTAGGGCCTCCTCATCGTTAGCGCTAAGCACGAACAAGCGCTTGCTCTTGAGGTGTTCGGTTCCATTGGTTGTGCCAAAAACGAACTTCTCGTTTAAGGAAGGGATAGGTTCGAGAATAGCGTGTCCATTTGAGCCACTGAAGCCGAAGTTGTTCACGCACACGTAGTTCTTGTTCCGAGGAAGCAGGAGCTGGCGCTGGGGGATCTGAATGGATTGTCAGCACGACTCGCATCAATGCCGAGCTTTGTTGCCTTGACGAAAAGCTCACTTTCATATTCCAATCGTCCAGAGGGATAGCCGGGCTAGCTCGCTCGAAATCGGCGTTCGGTATAATGAAGCCCTTTTCCAGCATGAGGGCTGCTTTTATGACCGAAACGATGCCACTTGCATTCTCGAGGTGACCAATATTCGCCTTGACGGAGCTAATGTGAAGCGGATCGCTGCTCGACAAGCTCTTGTCAAACACGCGATGTATGGCGGTGGCTTCGATTGGGTCACCCTTTGCAGTACCCGTGCCGTGGGCCTCGAAGAAAGCGACCGACTTGGGATCGACGTTGGCCTGTGACAGCACTTTCCTTACAAGGCGTTCCTGCTCGTCTTCGCTTGGAGCAACGATGACTTTTACTTCGTTAGAGATCGCGTAATGAGTGGGAGAAGAGGTAATACGAACCCACTGTACGCCCATTATGGCTCATACCAGTATGCTTAATGACGGCCCGCACGTGGTCACCGTACTCGATGGCTTTATGCAGCGGCTTCAGGATGATGACACCCGCACCTCCGCCTCTGGCGTAGCCAGACTTGGCATGGTGGGTGGTCAAAGGAATAGGTCTTTCCCGACTCGGCGAACAGTCTACAAACATTCATCAGTATAACGCAATCCACCTGGTCGTAACGGCGTACCTCAGCTTCGCCATAGACACCTAGATGTCGGGCTGCGTAATGAGGTGAGAGGCACCAATAATGGCCTGCTCCGACTCGCCCGAACGGATGCTCTGCATGGCCTGGTGCAGGGCGTACATGCTTGAGGAGCATGCTGTGTCGAGGGTAAAGGCCGGCCCGCGCAGGTTGTAGAAGTACGATATACGGCCTGCCAGGAAAGCACCCTGAGAACCAGTCGGGTCGTACATGGACGCGTCGTCCAAATCACGGAGGTTGCCGTGCCGGTGCTCATTTTGGGAACCGCCAATGAATACACCCACGTTCCGGCCACTGATCTTTTCCTTCGGAATACCGGCATTCTCTAAGGCCTCGTAGGTACATTCCAAGAGCAACCACTGCACGGGGTCTTTAGCTTTTGGTTAGCTAAACCAGTCCTCAAAGTGTTAGACGGGGGAAAGGGGTGATGGGTACCCATAGTCTCGGCTTCCTTCTTGGTCATGTCGAAGAAGGCTGGATCGAACATCTGGATGTCCTGTGACAGGAAGCAGCCACCTTACGCATTGATCGTGGCCCCCTTTTCTCGGGGTTCGGTTGATTATAGGCCTCCGGATTGAAGCGATCCTCGAGAATCTTGGACCAGCAACTGCGACCCTTGCTCATCAGCCGCCAAAAGTCGTTGGGCGTAGACACATCGCCCGGCAAGCGACACGCCATGCCCACGATGGCAATTGGAACCAGCTCGTCTGACGACATCTTATTCTTCTAGAAGTGATGGCAAAATATAACGAAAGTAGAGGTGTAAGCGAAAAGAACGAGGCAATAGAAGACAAGAAAACTGCAAAGATCGTTGGGTTCCAGGACCGGAGCGGTTGGCAGTAGTACTGAATGTATTAGTAGTATTAGTAACCAGCCCCTTTCGCATGCTCGTTTTATATCAAGCCTCTCCATGCAAGCCGGCAGCGGTGGGGCTTATAAGGTCAGCGCCATATTTTACCCATGGTATCACCGGGTAATTTGACGCGACGAAAAGCGTGGGAATCCTAACGCGTTTCCAATCTAAATCAGTAGCGTGGCCGAGGCTTCATATATATGTCGATCCTCTAGGACGCCTAGCAGCACTTTTCACTTTGGAATCCCGCGTAAGCGGAGGAGGCCCAGGTAAACGGTGAGTCTGGGTCTGCGGGCACGTGAGGGAGTTAAATTTAGCACGCCCTATGAAGGAGGAGGGAGAGATACCTAGCATGGAAAGGCATGGCATGGTGAGTTAGGGCTTGGCATAGACACTAGGCGAGAACCCCTTACATCCAGGACTTCTGGAGACGGACATACGCCTTCAGGAGCAAAAGAATCTCCCAGTGTAGGCTCGTGCTAAGTAATCATCCCAGGAGACACGAAGGCGTTAGTGCTTTGCCCGTCGACGGCCCGAGGCGTGCAGCAGGAAGACACCAAAATGCTATTGTCAAACTCCGGACGGTCAGTGAAGACTTAGTGCGGTGGTCGACCGCCCAGGTCTAAGAGCAATTTTCCGTACACAGCAGGGCACGTTAGCGAAAAAGAGCTGTGGTAAACAGGGCGTGAGGATTGCGAAGAGGCGAGTCCGTCGACGGCCAATACCCCCCGCGCTAGGACCGGCGCATGTTCTTAGTAAGGAGGACGGACCAGGAGATGCTAAGGTTCGCATGTGCGCCTCCCTCTTCTAGCTCTCCTCTCTCCATGTTTTGCTTCTGACGCCCGCCACCATCGGCAGATGCACAAGACGCCAAGAGCTGACCAATGCAGCATCTATTTCGATTTTCTTGTCCTCCCGGGCCTAACGTACCATGGCCTTGGGAAGGCATGCAGGGAGAAAAGCGATGCGTCGACCCCCTTTCCCTGCCTACACCTTCTCGGCGAGCGCGGACGGCGGGTAGGAGGTGAGGAAGCCCAAAGCCTTCATAAGGTAGAGGCAATCGGATTCCCAAGTTATGAATCGGAGATGGGTGACGCGTAGGGCCATGGCGATTGTCGTCTTCAAAAAGGGGGCACCTCACAAGAAGATGTAGTTAGCATCACCGCAACAGCCTAGCCCGAGTAGCCCCTCACTGGAAAGAAGCCAAGATAGAGAGGATAGCCTGCCAGTCGTTCCCAAGTCCAATCCAGCACCTGACAGACGTCCATTTTTGTGACGCCGCCGGAATCGCCGGAAAGAAGCAAGCCAAAAGCTGCCCTGTCCCCTCAAGCACTACGTAATAATCAGCGATTTCGATCGAGCCTTTAAGAACGCTGCTAAAGCCGCCTTCCCACACTCTGCGCACCAGATTTGCCTATGGCACATATTAAAAAACGTCATCTGGAACGTCAAAAAGAAGTGGCAGGGGACCTTAGAGGGTATAGAGACCTGCGAAACCGGAGGTGGCAAGGGCAGCGGTGATCCTGTTCCTGACGTTGTTGAGGAGCTTTACGCTGAGCTTGGGGAGCTGACGCTAATTGCTCCGTCCGCTGCTCAACACCAAGACTTTAGAGACGAGAGGCAAAGCGACGGCGCGTCTGCAGCGCTAGCGAGGAGTATCATCGACGCTGCGGACGCTGTCTATTCACCAGAGACTCTAGGCGCGCCAAGCTCGACACCAAAACAGCGCCGCGGTCGCGCTCCAGAGGGCGCCTCACGTCACTATTTACCTAACGCCGACGGCATCCTCCAGGCCTGGCGTGACTGCTGTTACGCAGCAACTGAGGAGGACTTCGTCACCGTCTGGAGCGCCTTAGTGGTGGAGTTTCCAGGCAAGTTACCAACCTATCTTAAGGAGCCTCGCTGACGCAGCTGAAATTACAGACCAACAGCGAATTATCACCTATATTCGCAACGTTTACTACCCTTGGCGGGATCAATTCGCTACGTACGCTATCCAGCGGAATCGGAACTTTGGCCTGCGCGCCATGTCTCGCAGCGAAGGCGCTCACGCTGTCCTCAAGCGCTTTCTACACAGCCGGTTAGTAGGCCTGGATCAACTCCATGAGGCTCTCTGGCGCGTCTGGCAGCGCCTGCAGCGTAAGTACAACGTTGAGCTCAATAGGCAGCGCGAAAGGACCTACAGCAAGGCCTGCAAGGTCTTAGCGTTGAGGCAGTTACTCCAGCAGGTCAGCTTTGCAGTTCCTTCGCGCTGCTAAGGAGCGCAGCAGCAGGCATTGCAGCGGCGCCCATTGGCAACAGCTGGGCCTGCCTTGCTGGCACGTTATTCAACACCATATCGAGCTCGTTGAGCCGTTGCCAATAGACCTCGTTGACCGCCACTGGTGGCTGGCTGGCTGAGATGCCTCTGACAGCAGACGCGCTAGCGAGACGCGCCGTCGAAAACCGTGCAGTTGTCAACACCAAGCACAAGGCCAACAGCCACAACGCCGGCTCCAGATGTGAGCCAAGTCACGATGCAGGCGGCCGGCAAGCGCCGCCGTCAACAGCGCCTGCAGCGCTGGCCCTTCAGCCGCTGGCGCCACCAGAAAACCGAGGGCCGAAGAGGCAGAGGGCGGAGACAGCAGTGGAGACAGCGGACTGCACTTTCATTCCGTGACCACCTAAATAGACAGCTTAATTGAGACCTCAACACCAACCAACTATCGTCAAGTCAATTATCTGCACAGACGCACAGACGCACCTTGTCGAAGTGACTAGTAGGCGCAGCGGCAGCGCAGCAGGCTCAACACCAGGCTCAAGGCCTGTTGCAGACCAAATAGGTCTCAAGGCCTAGCCTATTTGGTGTGCAGTTGCTAGCAGACCTGTTGGCCTTACTATAGTACACCTAACAGCAGGCCCAACACCAGAAATTATAGTGAGATCCAGCGCGCAAGTTCAGTAGCAGCCTCAACACCAACGCCAGCGCCAGCGCGCTGGCGAGGCTTGACAACAGGGGTGCCCCTAGCAGACTGGAAGTACCGGATCCACACCAAATTTGTACTGTTCGGAAGTCCCAATAAGTGTCTGCAGGTTTCTTTTATGGGTTTTGACGGTCAATTTCGAGGCTCCCGTTTTTAGGGTGCCGTGTCGATCCCGTTCTGTCCTAAACCGATCCCACTCTCATCACCAAGCTCATACATGTGCCACGGCCCGTTGGACTCCATCCCCCACGTGCTCCAAGTAGCGATGCACGAGAAGCGCCGAGTTCCGGCGCAGGTGTTGGGGTGGGTTGTCTCGTACCGCCAGCGGGACGGACCACCGGCGGCAAGCCTGGCAACTTCCACAGCGGGCCTTGGGCGTCCAGGTTTCAAAGTCCAAGGGCATGACCGCCGCGAGGCCGTGCCTGTAACCGGTGCCGGCGCCGCTCTGCTGCACCCAGCGTATGAAGGCGGGTATGTTCTTTTGCCCGTTACAGATCGGCAGGCCGGTCGGTTGCTCTTCGTCCCGCGCCCGAACGCGACGAAGGTGTTGGACGCAGGGGATTGCAAATGGTTGACCAAGTAGATTAGTTGAAGAAGTCCCAAAAAAGAACATGCCTCTCTTTTTACTACTCTTAAATATATACATGCCTTTGCAGGTGGTCATACAACCTGAGTTATGTGATGGTCCGTTTCCACAGAAGGCCCATGTCTCAACACGGCATGGTCGTCACTTCCTACTACACCACGCTGCTGCAGGCTTGCCCGTTCACTGCTCCACCCGCATCTCCGCTTTTGCCAATCAGCAATATTGTTCTTACACCTAGCGACCTATTTAGGCCATGAGGACCCTCTGCGTATCTAAGCCTAGGAAAACCGTTCCGGGCTGACGTCCGGCCGGATGAAAAACCTAGGTTCCGCTGCGTCGCACCGCTTCTATCTGCACTTTGACCTGCCATACCGAGATCGGGCTCAGCGCGCCCGCTTCCTAGCTGATGAGTTGATTCGCCAGCTGGAACATGTCCAGCCTTCCGGAGCGGAGTAGCCATCTCGCGATAATTCCTGCTTTTCCTGGGGTGTCGAGCATCCTGTCCGTGTCTATCGGTCCTCCTAAAGCTTGGACGAGATGCTCTCGTCTTTCTCTTTCCCGTGGGCAGAAAACGAGGATATGCCGGACGGTCTCCCTGCCCTGACCGCAGACGCACCAGGGGCTGTCGAAGCCCGGGACCCTACGCTTAAAAAGGAAGTCTCGCAGCCCAATCTTGCCAGTCCTCGCTTGGACGAGGATGGAGCTCTCGGCCTTATGGAGTCCCTTATGGAGCTTGAGGACGTGCTTGCCTGGCGGCATCTTAGTTGCTGCCGGGGTCCGTGCTGTTCGATTTTGCTGCGCTTGTTGCCATCTTTGAAGCCAGTCTCTCTCCTCAGCCTTATGTGTTGAGTCTCCAGCTAGCCATTCGTCTAGCCACCTCTTACGATCGGGAGCGTCGGGGCCTTTCGGTCTGCGCCGGCGAGTCGGTCTTGTTAGGATCCATCTAGCTGCGCTATCGCACCTTGCTTGGATAAGTGATGCGATACGCGGCTGTTGGAGCCTCTCTTCCGATGCCGCCACCCTTCTGTTGAGCCACGTGTCTAAGGGGGATACGTAAGCTTCCGTTTCTAGTACTGCAGTGGCCGTGGCTTTGAAAGCTCCTGTGACCTTTCGGAGGCACTCTGTCTGGACGTCGTTAAGTGCCTTGGCTCTATTTTTCGAGATCTGGCGGTGCCACTCTGAAGCTCCATAGCCTATCGCAGACCGTACGACGGCTGTATAGACTTGGCGGGCTCGCTGGAGTGACGCGCCCCATGTCGAGCCGGCTATCCGGTCTAGAGCATAGACCTGCGTCGCCATCTTCTTCGATATCGACTGGATATGGACGTCCCAGCGGAGACGTCTATCTACCTGGATGCCAAGAACGCGGCAGGAATCTTCTGGTTCGATTTCGTGGCCTTCTAGGGCTATTTTCGTGTCCGGACCTTTTCGTTTTCGGGAGAAGTGGACCAAGTGGTATTTCTTGACTGCAAAGGTCATGCCGTGGCTGACTGCCCATTCTTTGCAGACCCTGTGGGCGGCTTCCAGCCGCTCGCAGGTCTGCTCCGGGTCTAAGCCGAAGCCCACGAGGTTCGTGTCGTCTGCGAAAGCTATAGTGGCTATCCCTGGGACGGCGCGGAGAGCCCTATAGAGACCGGCTGTATAGAGGCAGAAAAGAATAGGCGATAGGGGCGAGCCTTGTGGAACGCCAGCTGGGACTGGGATTTCGTCCGACTCCTGGCTATCGAAAAACAGCGTGGTAGATCGGTTAGATAGGAAGCTTCGGGTCCAGTTGATGGTCCATATGGGGACCCTTAACGCTCGTAAGTTGGCGAGGAGCCTTTCGTGGTCGACGGAGTCAAAGGCTCCCGATGGCCTCCTTATTAATGCCATGGGCCACCACCAGGATCTTTCTCTTCTGGATAGAGGCGTTCTCTCCGAAGGCCTCGGCGGTCCAGGCTAGGTCGGCCTCTAGGGCCTGTTTCTCTGCTGTTGATTTGCAGGTGACCGCGTAATCTCCGCTAGGGAGCTTCCTGGCTGCCACTGCTGCCTCTCTGCCTATTGCTACGTTAACTTTCCGTACGATCTCTTCGTAGGTGCGGCCTTCAGTTCCCGCGGCCTTAACCGTGACCTCCCGTTCGTGTCGAGGAGGCAGTGTCTTGGCTACCTGAGGAGCCCTAAGTGTAGGAGCGGCGGTAGGGGTAATAGCGGCTGCAGCGTATGTCTTAGGAGCTTTAATTTCCTTGTGGATAGCCTGGAGCGCGTTCTCGATATTATCGATGCGTCTTTCGATACTGGTCTGGCTATCTGGTTCCTTGGCTGCCGCCTCTAGGACCGGGATGGCGGCTTGTACGGCTGCGACCAAGGTCGCAGCGTCGGAGTCACCGGCTAGGAAGCGTTTGAGGCGGTTTACGGTACCGCGTATAGCTTCTGGACTGCGTCCAGGTGTAGTGTTGCTGCTTGGCGATGGCGTTCGCGAGTCTGGAGGCGACGGCTCAGGCGGTGGGGCGGCCTGTTGGCGGCTCCCACCACCCGCGTTTTGTTTCACTGGTGGTGGATCGACCATTTCTAGGGTAAATGAGGCCCTAGGAACAGTTTCCGGGCTATCCGGTAGGTTTTAGAGTCGTGGTTGTGAAGTTATCGCCGTGTGGGGTCAGTTTCGAAAAGTTTTAGGGTCAAAATCAGCAATATTAAATTGAATGACAATGCACTTTTCAACAAGCAGTACCCAGCATCTCCTCCCTGGCGCAATTGGCTAGCGCGTCTGACTGTTATCCGATTATACCGGTACATCAGGAGGTTCACAGTTCAAGCCTGTGGGGGGGAGAGAAGTAGTAATATGTTACTACTGATCATTTTTGCAGTTACATTTCCTTTTTTACACCTGATTGATCCATTGCGCCACAGTTACGGTTGACTGTTCGATCCTTTTTTTTTCTTTGGTAATAACGAATCCACCTGCTGTGCCTTGGATCGGTGATGCCACTGGCAACCTTATGCACCAAAGTCCGGACATTGCAGTATATATTTATTCAATCATGGTCAACAATTGAGAGGTGGAACGATTTGGTTGGCAATCGCGCCAGAGTCGTGTCAATTGCGCATGACAACCACCCGAGGAGGGATTGCCGCATACTTTTAATCTCCCAGTGGCCTCCGTTCGGACTATGGTGATGTGATCGCAATGTCTATAATATTGAAGTTTGGGCGAAAAATAAACGGCGGTTCCCATAGTGCTTCACTCAACACAAACATGCAGGTTCTCGAGCGACCTGCGCCTTATTACTTGCGCCTTTCCGTCCAGCCCCGGGTTGCTGAGCGAGAAGAACTCGGCCCACTATTGAACTTTATGCTCCCTCGTATCTCTAAGCGACATCGCTGTCCCTTCTATCGCGGTTGGGAAGGCAGGCACCCAAGTAGTCCAGCCCCAAGGCGGTCTCTAGTCGTCCCAGCATAGCTTCGGTTGTAACTACTACATACCCAGTCTGGCCTGGAACAAATCATTTTCCAAAGGGCTTCCCGTACCTGCCGTTTACACAAATGCCTTGCAGAAGGAGCTATTCGTATACTAGAAATGGTAATGTCTCAAGGTGTGGAGGTACCGACTGTTCTCAGTAGCAAAAGTGCCATGGTGTAATCGAGAAGGCGATGTTGCACCTCCCGGGTTAGGCCTCTGATGCGTGGAAAGCATCCTGGGTCTGATGTGCCTCGTCACGGCCATATGCTGTGGATCAGTAACGCAGCAAAAGGAAGCATGGTTTTCATAAAGTAGCTACGCACACCCTTCGGAGTAAATACATCGATGGGCAGGAACCATCGCCCCAGAACCAGCGCCGGGAGCAAACTCGGACGGAGGATTCATAGAGACGGTTTGAACTAAAGGTTTGCCACTGGGCTCGATATGTGGAACATCTAAATATATAAACAGACTTTCGCACGCCGGATGCCCCGTAGGAGGCAGGACTTCGTCCCAGCGCATGTGATGGCGCACACCTACGGAAGGGCGGGTCCGTACGTAAGGTGGACCTACTTTTTATCCTAATGGACCGGGATAATTGGTCTCACCTTCTCTCTCTTCTTCAAGTTTAGACACCTTCAATGACCGAGTGCTTGCTAACAGAATTGCCTTCGGATCGCACCCACGTTTCGTCACAGCACAGCAACAATATAAACAACAACCCTCTGCATCAGCATCATTCATAGCCGAGCCCGGTTCCAAACCCTCATTCTTTTTTCCTACTTTTTTTCACACTCTACAATAACCTCGCTAGACAAATGACACTAATCTATACCTCCCAAAGAAGTCACCCATTCAAAATATCGCAACCAATCGCCATCGTCTCCGTCTTTGATAAGACAGGTCTGCTGGACCTCGCCAAAGGCTTTGTCAACCAGAATGTTCGCATCCTGGCTTCGGGCGGCACGGCCAAGACGGTCAGGGAATCTGGGTTGCGGTCGAGTAAGTGTGGCCAAGGGCAGGGCTCATGGTGGCCGTGCTCAACCCTCCTTCAAGCGTTCTTCATGTGCTCATCTGGCTTCCAGAGACATCTCGGCCATTGCTAAGGCGCCCGAGATGCTCGCGGGCCGCGTCAAGACGTTGCACCCTGTCGTCCACGCCAGCATTCTAGCTAGGGACCTGGAGTCGGACGAGAAGGACCTAGCCGAGCAGAGCCTCGGCAAGGTCGACTATGTCATCTGCAACCTCTACCCCTTCAAGGACACCGTTTCCAAGCCCAACGCCACCGTGCCCGAGGCCATCGAGGAAATCGATATCGGCGGTCACCCTGATCCGAGCCGCCGCCAAGAACCACGCGCGTGTGACCATCTCAAGTGACCCTAACGACTCCCCGAATTCCTAAAGGAGCTTGAGGCAGGCGAGATTAAGGAATCTAGCCGTAACCGCTACGCCCTCAAGACCTTAAAGCACACGGCCGACTACGAGGGACAAAATCTCGGCCTTCTTCCGTGCCCGTTACGCCGGCGACGGCCTGCAGTACTCCACCCTCCGGTACGGTGCCAACCAGCACCAGAAGCCCGCTGCCGCCTTTGTGCGGTCGGCCAACCTGCCCTTCAAGGCTCTGTGCGGCTCGCCTGGGTACATCAACCTGCTGGATTCTTTGAACAGCTGGGCTCTCGTCAAGGAGCTCAAGGCCACTCTGGGTAAGCCTGCTGCTGCTAGCTTCAAGCACGTTCCGCCGGCTGGTGCCGCCATCGGCGTTCCTCTGACCGCTGAGGAGCGCAAGGTGTACTTTGTAGACGACATCGAGGGCATTGAGACGTCAGGCCTTGCCCAGGTCTATGCCCGGGCCCGTGATGCCGACCGTATGAGCAGCTTCGGCGACATGGTCGCCCTCAGCGACGTGGTCGACGTCCCCGCAGCCAGCATCATCTCCAAGAAAGTGTCCGACGGTGATATTGCCCCTGGCTACGAGCCTGCAGCCTTGTAAATCCTCAAGAAGAAGAAGGGCGGCAAGTATCTCGTTTTGCAGATGGACCCCAACTTCCAGCCTGATGCCACCGAGACCCGAACCGTCTACGGAGTGACCCTGCAGCAAAACCGAAATGATATTGAAATTTCGCTTCGCTCCTTCAGCCGCACCATCACCCCCAAGGACGCTACTCTATCCGATTCGGCGACCCGCGACCTAACTGTAGCCACGATTGCCCTAAAGCACACGCAGAACAACTCAGTTTGCTACGCTAAGAACGGTCAGGTCGTCGATCTCGGCGCTGGGCAGCAGTCGCGCATCCACTGAACCCGTCTCGCCGGAGATAAGGCGGACAACTGGTGGTTCCACTTCCACCCCAAGGTCCTTGGCATCAAGTGGAAGAAGGGAACCAAGCGTCCCGACGAGCAACGCCATCGACCTACTATGTAGCGGCGAGCTGCCTAAGTCGGGCCCGGAGCGTGACCTATTCGAGGTCTTCTTCGAGGAGGTCCCCGCCGTCTTCACGGAAGCCGAGCGCAAGGAGTGGTGTGGTACAAAAACGAATCCGCAATTGCCCTGCAGCAACTGCGCCTTGCATGCGACAAGTGGTCTTTAAAGCTCACCAATGCCGTCGTTTCTAGCGACGCCTTCTTCCCCCTTCGTCGACAACGTCTACTGCGCCGCCCGCTCGGGTGTCAACTACATCGCCGCCCCTGCCGGTAGCCAGAACGACTCGGCCGTGCTCGAGACGGCTGAGAATCTTGGTATCACCTTTGTCGAGCAGAACACTCGCCTATTCCACCATTAAACTGCCAGCCCGGTGTATGTAAAACGAACTGAGAAATCTGTGGCACAAAAAAGGATCCGCAATTGCACTGCAGCAGCTGCGCCTTTTATCCCAACAGGCTTAAAAGTTGTGTCATTTTCTTCTGCGCGGCCTCGGCGATCCTCTGTTTGAGCCTCGTTTTCAAAAACATGGCGGCGGCCGAATGTGACCGTTTCGACCAGATCCTGGAAACCATGGCCCTTGTCCCCCCTGGGTCTGGATTTCCTCTGCATTGCCATCAACGTGGAACTATTTCTCTGGGGAAAGTGCTATGGCAAGATTGTGGCCTCCATCGGCGGAGGAATTTGCGGCGCGGCCCTTCTCCTTTTTCTGGTCAACTATGCGCTCAAAGAGCCTGACCGTTGGAGAGCCATCAAGTCCAAAGCCGACGACGTCAAGGCGTTCGGGGAGTTTCCAAGGACATTGCCGTGCTCATTTACCGATGGCTCTGTATGCGAATCGGAAAGGCAGCTCTCGCATTCCGCAGCGCACGGAATGATAAACCCAGGACGACCTCCCTAGATTTACCAAGGTACGAGCAAAGGCGACATGCATCCGGATCTCAGACATGGACGCTGATGCGTGGATGATATCCTGGGTCCAGAACAGGAGGGGTGTGTGTGTTTGTTTTACATCTATGTAGGGCCACCGGTACTATGGTTTAAGCTACGTATCTCCCAGAGGATATGTGACATGGCTAGCTTATAGAAGCCACCACGTGTCTTGTTGGCTCATCATGTCTCTGACCTTCCGAATCGACGTCCAGCCTTCCAGCCTCTTTTCTAGTCTCCTGTTTTCTGCCCTTGTTGTTGAACCGGGGCGCGCTGTAGCTGGGTGCTAGCCCTTTGGAGGCATCCTCGCTCTTGTGTGTTCCGGGGCCGTATATGGCTACGCTAGATTGCGCTGGTGTCGTTTTCCTAGTGGCTGCCTGACGACGATGTGTACCCCTACAAGGACATCGTTCATCAACCAGCCGACCGTGCGTACATCCAACCCGCAACCGTGACAAAGCGCGCGGCGGGCCAAGCGAGCACCCTGCGCGCCCTGTAAAGGAATTGCCCGAACCTGTACGGACGGGCCACCAACAACATCAAGCGGCGGAACTACCAGTTCGGCCGTAAAGAGCTGTTCACGGCGACCCGATGCCACACAGCGGCGGCGCCGTGGGACATGCTATCCGCCCACGTGCAGATCCTGTGCATGTCCATTGGCGTCGACAACGAGATCATGGAGGTGCTCCCAAGCCTGCGGCACCTGACGTCCCTTAAGCTCGTGGGCCTCTCGCTCGCTGCCGGCTACTCGACTGACGCGCCACCGATCTGCTTGCCCGCCCCCCGGAACCTGCGCCTCCGCGGTTACTTCCCCGGCGGCCTTTATCCGCGCCATCTACGGCGGCACCCGGAACCTCACGCATTTGGAACTCGACCTGCTAGCCACGGCGGCCGACCACGCGGCCCACCACAGGACGCTCCTATCTGGCGGAGACGGCGACGACGGCTGCCGGTGATGATAATGGCGATGCCGCGCTGCCCGACAACGAGGCGTTGCTGCGCCGTGCTTTTCTCCACTGCGCCATCGAGATTTACGACACGGCCGCCTACCTCATTCACGTCTACGCCGGCCACGAGCATCAGGGATGGCCCAAGGGGCGCCACGAGGTCATGAAGGACGAGGCAGATGGCCTCATGTACGCGACGCTCTACTTTTTCAACTACAGAAAACGTTTGGGATCACAGTGGAGGGTTGAAGATGAGCAGTAGATAGGCATATGTGAAGAACTAGACGTATGTGGTAAGCCTGCCCTAGTTCGAACCGGATCATGTGACCTTGGCTATGGGATTTCCTGCTGCTGAAATAACAAATTGTAGCTCAGGTCTTGACCGACGGAATGCCGTTGACGATGGAAATCCTCTATTGCCCTAATCATTGGCAATTGTGGCGACCGGCACCAGTAAACCAGCTGACCTCGAAAGACTTGCCATTGGCATTGCACATTTGATCAGGCTTTTTATGAAAGGCGCCCCTGCATTCGTCTTCGCAAGAGCCTTGAGGAAGCTAGATAAATTAAAATAGTTTTGTGTCAGCCTATGGCAGAATGATTGAATGGTTTAGTATAACTGTTACTGAGTGGAGCTTACAAGAACACAGCAGTGGGAGCCGTCCTGGTAAAGGCACTGGCAAAGCCTTGTACCAATGTTAAGAGCAGTGGCGCTGCTAATTACAGCAGCGATAACAGTGAAGGCAGCGAGGCGGACCATCTTGTCGTAAATTTTGTGGTGTTGATTTTTGTGGCGGTGTTGGTTATTGTGGCAGTGTTGGTTATTGAAGTTGGTAAAGCTTTAGTAGGTGTGTTGTAGATATGCTGCAAAGACAATACAAAAGACAGGGTAATCACTGTCTACTTTATAGAAACCCAAGTTGCTGTTTTCTATCTATACGCTGGATGGTGCCTGAAAGAAACGTCCAAACGCAACCTATGAAGGGGTTTACATGAGTCGGGTTGCATCAGCCCGGTGCATCAGTACGATGAGTCCGGTGCATGAAGGGGATTTCGTGAGTCCGGTAAGTCCGACGCCTGAGCGGCCTGACCAACCACTACGTCGAAGAAACTGACAGGGTCTAGTAGTTCTTAGTAAAGGAGGTGCGTCGCGGCTCAGCCAATAAGGCCGTGTTCTGTTCAGCGTTTCGGCGTCAGCTTTTAATGATTCTCTGGCCGGTGCATATAAGCTGGCGTTTCACTGCAGGATTCTCGCTGACGTTTCGCTGGCACTTAACTGAAACTGGAAAAGAAGCTGTGGCTGTTCGGTCGCTGCGCTAACTTTTGGCGTTTGGCGGTAACTAATTATCGTGACGTCTGGCGCGCTAGCTGGTGTCACGGGATAATCGTGCTTGGGCGGCGCCGCTTTCGTGATAGTGCGTCGGTCTGTCCGTCCAGCCACGCGAGTAGTTGCATCCTTATGCCGTGCAACCAGCGGCGGTGAAGGTCGGAAATCTAGTCCATGATTAGTTATAAGACAAGTGCTAGGCGATTTTACGCCGCGATGCAGGTTGATTGGCAATGGTATGTTCCTGGAACAGTAGCTGAATCTTATTATATGAAATACAGACTAGATTTAGATCCTGGGCGCATGTTCTTAGTGATTTGATCTATATTGGGCACGAGCTTGGTTGACCATTGTACTCTGTTGTAAGCTAACCCCTTGACATCTAGACTATTAGTGTGTGGAAGCGTTACTCCTAAGTTATCTGAAATATGGGCCCAGACAAGGAAGAAGTGATACTGTAGGTTACACACACGGCTTGAATGTTTGCCTTGGCATATTTTCCTATAAAGAGTGAGAACTGTCTTTCTTCACCATGCTACAACATTACTATCTCACCTGGATTATAACATCACATTCCTATAACACTCAAATAAAATACTTGGTACTTTTCACTTGTTTTAAAATCTTCATTTACAAAATGGTCAACATTATCCCCCTCATCACTATCCTGGGCGCCGCTCTGGGAGCGAATGCAGCCCTTTACTGCCAGTGCCTTTTCCAAGACGGATCCCATTGCTGCGTCGCCACGGTATGTTATTCTTTAAACATCTATCCTAAATTTTGAATGCTGATAGGACTCCTCTTTAGGTTGGCGGAGACTGCACGGCTGGCTGCCTGAATGCTGCTCGACCGGAGCCGTATAGCGGTGGAGCCCTTGTCCCAGAGCACACCAAGTGCAATGCTGGTGGCAAGTATTCCAAAGTTGGGGTTGTCGCCGCTCAGGGTCGCACTCAGTGTGATACGAGAGAGTAATTAGGTCACAATCGGATATCTGTATAGGCAGTGTCGGCAAATATAGGCATTCTGAAAAGTCCCTTCTATGTAGGGTTGATATGTAAAGTCCCAAGGCGGACCGCGTGATATTGTGTGTGTGTGTGTGTGTGTGTGTGTGTTATTGTTTAACGTCGGCGTAGGACCGCTGGTACCGGCGTGATATTGTGCAGCGTCGAGGAGGACAGATATTATCTGATGATCTAACCAGGACACTTCCTGATTAGATAGCAGGTATGGATGTCCTCCTATTTTCCCTACTCATCTTTAGAAGGGCATCCCTCTTCCATACTTAATTGACACCCTACACGGTTGCTAGTCAATATGCGTATCAAGGGTGGAGCACCCAGTGTAACGGACGCTATATCTATGGTATTGCGGGCCGTGTCACGGTTCAAGGAACGAAGAATCTGTTAATGACCCAAGGGTTCTATTGAGATGCGAAAACTACAGGTGAAGAGGAAAAGAAGAGGAACAAGCTCCTCTCAGTCACTGTTTGGCAGGAATATATCCAGCCAGCGGCGGTACGTACCGCCAGGCAGCGGTAAGTTGTCCATGCGTTGCCATGCCCTTGTACCTATGTACCCATGCCGTAACAGGCCGTAGGGTTTGCACAATCAGGGACAGAGAGCGACTGTCTGCTGAAACACGGGTCGATGGGTAACTGATGACCGAGGGTTGCTTGACTGGTTGGAACTGAATCTTCACAAGAGGTCGTTAGGCTGTAGGCCCATCTTCTTCTTCTTCTTCTTCTTCTTCTTCTCTCTCTTTGTTGATATGGTGAAGACTAGGGTGAAGGGGAAAGATGACGTATTCAGTCAGGCCAGCCACGAAGTGGCTGGCAGGGCAGGAAACTATCTATAGTGCGATATCCCAACTAGGTAGGTGGGGTAGCAGGATCCCTCCTTGACATGGATACCACACTTTAATGTCTGTTTACCTACCCCTGCCATGCATCAGGCTGGTTTACTAATGTTAACACAGAGTCCGCTAGTTACTCCACGTGGTACGAGAAACCAGTAACCGGCAATGAGCGGCATCAAGTGGCCTGCTTATCGGCGAAGGAACGATTCTCATGCATTTCTTCCAGCGACATAGGAAAACACCGATGATTGAGGCGAGCCCGTGATCCAGGACCTATAAGCTCGAGCCCCCCTCAGCGCACCGCACCATCACCGCACCACTGTTTCTACCATCAAAATCGGATGAGATAGATACCTTCAAATGCGAATAGATAAATAACTAGGTGTCGTGAGACCTTCGTGTTAAGGCGCAACGATTCTTTAATTTTTTCTCTTTCGTTTGATACCAGCTATTTTTTATATGGAAGTACTGCCGCTGGCGGCAGCGCTCAAGGAAGTCTCAGGAGGCCTATCTATCCGCGAGGCCTCTAGACAGTTCAATATCTCCAGGGAAAGCATCAGAAGGAGGATTCTGGGTCGTCCCTTGAAGCCCGATGCCCAGGTGCGTCGCCAGAACCTATCGCCAACCTTAGAGTACGCCCTTGCTAAGTGGGTGCTAACCCAGGCGCGCCTTGGTTGGGCTCCTCCGCACAGCCGCTTTCGTCTATACGCGCAGACGTTGGTTAAGGCCTCTGGAGGCGACCGCATCATCGGAAAACGCTGGCATCTCCGTTTCTTCAAGCGTTGGCCTCAGGTTAAGACTATGGCGTCCACCTCTATTGACTACAAACGCGTTAACGGCGCGTCTCGCGAGAATATCGAGGAGTTCTTCTCCAGGCTGGACCTAGAGGACATGACGAAGGTCTCTCCGGAGCACACATGGAACTTCGACGAGGTTGGCGCTCAGATAGGCCTTGGAGACAATCCTTTGGTCGTCGGGCCGTCTGCGCTCACGGAGGTCTTCGCGATGGACACCGGGATAGGCGAATGGACGACCTCCCTCGAGGCTATCTCTGCCACCGGCCGTGTGCTGCCTCCTCTCGTCATCTTCAAGGGGAAGAGCGTTCAGCAGCAGTGGTTCACCTCCCAAGCCGACGAGGATGACTTCGAGGACTGGTCTTTTGAGGCCTCACAGGCTGGCTGGACGAGCAATTCAATTGCCCTACGCTGGCTAAAGCAGATCTTCCTCCCGTTGACCAATCCAGGGGACCCCGAGCAATGGAGACACCTTATTCTGGATGGCCACTCCAGCCACTGTACGGAGGACTTCATGATGGCCTGCTTAGAGGCGAAGGTCTGGCTTAACTTTCTGCCAGCGCACACATCGCAGGTCCTCCAGCCACTAGATCTGGGGCCCTTTTCGGTGTTGAAGCGCGCGTACCGTAAGCATCTACGGAACACCTATGCGACGAGCCTCACGATGACGCCGAAGAAGCCTGAGTTCCTCGAGGCCTGGAATAAGGCTCGCAAAGAGGCCTTCACGCCTCACCAGATTGCTTTCGGCTGGCGAGTGACCGGTATCTGGCCCAGGGACGCCAGAAAAGCGTTAAATAGTCGCCTCGCGCGGCAGCGTGAGGCCGACAGACCAGATAGCGACTCGTGGCAAGTTCCACCGCCAAAGGAGGACGTTCTGCTGGCAGAGATGTCTGCAGTTAGTGTTAAGAAGCCTCGCTCTTCGCGTCAGATACACCATATTCACCGGGAACTGCGTGGTGTGGATGAGGTGTACGATACTGCCACGCTACGCCAGGTGTTCCGGAAGACTGGTAAGGCTCTGGACGAAGCGACCGCTCAGATCTCCATCCTGAAGCGCGAGCGAGACCAACTGAGCGCTGCGCTGGATCGCCAAAAGCCTCAAAAGCGTCGCAAGGTCCATGCGACTGCGCAGGAGCTTTTTATAAGCATGGTGGACGTACGTAAGGTCAAGGGTGAGGTCGGAACGGCGAGTCAAGCAGGACCTGCAGCCACTGGGCTGTTTGAAGGGGATATCACGGTCATTTCGTCCGAAGAAGAGGTTTCGGAGGCAGAAGATACCATAACGGTTTCTTGAGGCCAAACAGTTATCCCATATCTATTGTGGTGGTTAAGATATTTTATTTATTCCATTTAATTAACGTACGTGTCATACGAGCGACGCAGTCATACGAGCGACGCACTTTTCAGCACCTTCACAATAACTTAGTTAATTGCGCAACCACAACGCCTTAAATCAATTCAAACTAACCGGAATCCGACTCTCCGGATGTTTCTACATCCATTTCACATGTGCGTGCATTATGCCCGGCCGTTCCGCAGATGCCACACCGCCGCCCGCGCGGCTCTGACCTCGTTGCGCGACCACTCCTTGTGCGCGTTTCCTCTCCTAACTGCGTATCCACGTCTTTCTGATTTAAAAGACCTTGAGCCTCGCCAATTTCAAGTGTTCCTCCTTGCCGTAGACGGGTCTTTTTCGCTCTCCGACGTTTTGCGAGGCTGGAATTCGCCTCTCGAAGCGTCTTGACCTCCGCCTGTAGAAGGGCATTCTCGTACATGATCGCTATCGCACCCTTCGCAAACTGGTCCACTGCCGATAAAATCGGTGTCGGAGAGCTTCTTTGATGACGGCGGACTCGATTCTTAATAAAATCAGTCTGCGAAGTCGCCTCGGTCGGGTTATGCGGCGTTTGAGAGGCCCATGGGACGCTCGCGGCCGGAAGGCTTCCAGTGGGCGAAGGTGTCGATAACTTCACATCTAGCTTTGCGAGCACTCTGTCCGGGTCTAGAGGGACTAAACCGGCTCCGGAAAATCCAGCCTTAACGTTGTTGAATGTGAAAACCTTTAAAAAGGCGGCTTGGAAGGCAATTAGAAACTCGGCTTTAGTGATATGGTTAACGAGTGACTTCATGAACCCTTCGATTTCGCGACTGTACGCCCGCTTTAATGGGCTGAAACACCCCACGTCAAGTGGCTGGAGTAGATGCGACGAGTGCGGAGGTATAGAGACCGTCACGATGTTCTTCTCTTTGCAAAAAGCCTGGAATTCGGCTGAAACGTGGCTCTCGTGCCCGTCAATCACTAACAGACGATATCGGCCTGTTGCGCGCGACGAGGTGTGTTTATCGAAATGCCGAATCCAGTCCAGACCGGTCTTATTATCGGTCCATCCATTCTGGGTCGGTTTGATTACCCAATCGCGCGGGAGAGTGCTGTCGGCGTACCAATTGGCGAGGTGGTAGGCGCCCTTTACCACGATGAACGGCGGGACACACCAGCCGTCGGAACAGACGCCCTGGATCACGGTAACCCATTCCCGATTGCTAGGCTGGACCTTTTTTCGCTTTCCGCTCCGATCGGCGCCGGTCACGACTATCGAGGACGTGATTTGACCCATCATGAAGCCGGTCTCGTCGAAGTTGTAGATATCCTCGTCCTGGATGCCGTACTTAACCTTCAGGTTCGCGAAAAGCGCGAACCAGCCCGCGATTTTCTCAGGATCCTCGTAGAGGGCCCTCTGGTAGTCGTATACGTGAGAGAAACGCGTTCGGAGGTCTGGTTGTCGCTTAACGAAGTTCGAGGCCCAACGCGTGCCGACACGTGACGCGTCGCGCGACTCGGCAATAACATTGGCCATATCTTCCACATCACGGAGTCGCGGCGCAAATCCTCGCGCATCCAGGTCCAGTATGTATCTAACAAGCGTCCCCTCTTCTAATTCGGAGAGACGACTATTGTTGGCTTGTAGGTCGCGTCGGGCGCTTCTTCCGTTCATTCTATGGCGGACGGTTGATTCGGCGACGTTGAAGATGGATGCAGCGCGTCGCACTGTAATCTTAGGGTCTTTCTGAATTGCCTGAATAGCAAGATTAATCTGAGACTCGTTAGAACTTTGTGCCATATTAAATGGTGGAGGAAATCGAAGATAAAGTTGGAACGGTCGAGATTCATGGAATGTGCGTCGCTCGTATGACTGCGTCGCTCGTATGACACGTAAGCTCGCCCCCTACCAAAGAGCCAACCCCCCAAACAGCCACTGGTTTCGGACAACAGATGAGGCAATCACAGACCTTCAACACCGAATATTTAAACAATCAGACATTTTACAGACAAAAAAATGACATCTCGAGAATCACCGTTTTCCGCTCTTTCGTTTGATACCAATATCGATGGATGAAGTGCAGCTGGCTGCCGCTCTCCTCTAAGTGACCCAAGGTTAATCAATCCGCTCAGTCGCCAAGCAATACAACGTCACCAGGCACTAGTTGACTGCCAGATTCAATTGCAAGCCTCTGAAAAGGCATGCCCAGGAGCATCACCAAGCCCTCACTGAGGAGCAAGAGCGCCAGCTTGTGGCGTGGGTGTTACTTCAAGGCCGCCTTAGCTGGGCTCCAACACACGGCCGCTTTCGTCAATTCGCCCAGTCCACCCTCAACACCTCCGGAAGCCACCGCCGCCTTGGAAAACGCTGGCATCACCGGTTCTTTAAGCGCTGGCCGCAGGTGAAGACACTGGTTTCCACTGGCATGGATTTCCAGCGCCTTAATGGCGCCTCTCGCGCCAATATTGAGGAGTTCTTCGAAAGGCTGGCCCACGAAGACCTCGCCAGCATCCCACTAGAGCACACCTGGAACTTCGATGAGATAGGTGCTCAGATTGGCCTTGGAGACTGCCCCTTCGTTATCGGACCTGCCGCTATGAGCCAGATCTTCGCCATGGATACGCTTCGAGGCGAGTGGACGACCTCTCTGGAAGCAATCTCTGCCGCTGGCCGCGCGCTGCCTCCGCTAGTGATTTTCAAGGGCAAGGCAGTTCAACAGCAGTGGTTTAACTCTCAAGTCGACGAGCAGGACCTCGAAAGCTGGTCTTTTGAAGCCTCACAGGCTGGCTGGACCAGCAATTCAATTGCGCTACGCTGGCTGAAGCAGATATTCGTGCCTCTGACGGCTCCAGAAGACCCTAAACAGTGGCGGCACCTCATCCTCGACGGCCACGTAAGCCATTACGCTGAGGACTTCATGATGACCTGTTTCGAGGCACGCGTCTGGCTCAACTTTTTACTAGCTCATACTTCTTAAGTGCTGCAGCCGTTAAATCTCGGCCCTTTCTCAGTGTTGAAGCGAGCCTATCGGAAATACCTACGTGACGCCTACCTCACCAGCTTAACACTGACTCCAAAGAAGCCAGAGTTTCTGGAGGTCTGGAACAAGGCTCGCAAGGAGGCTCTGACACCAGAGCATATTACCACAGGCTGGAGAGCGACTGGCATCTATCTAAAGGACCCCAGCAAGCCGCTTAATAGCCGACTAGCGAGGCAGCATAACCGCGATAGGCTAGAGGGGTCAAATTGGTGTGTTCCGCAGCCAAGGGAGGACCCTCTGCTATCGCAGATGTCTGCTTTAGAGGTTAAGACACCGAGGACGTCACGTCAGATCAGCGTCATCCACCGGGACCTTGGTGGTGTTGATCCAGTCTATAACAACGCAACGCTACGCCAGGTGTTTCGGAAGGCTGGCAAGGCCTTAGACCAAGCGACCGCTGAGATCTCCAGTCTGAAGCACGAACGAGACCAATTGGCTGCAGCGCTAGATCGCCAGAAGCCCCAGAAACGGCGCAAGGTTCAGCCAACCGCTCAGGACCGTTTCGTGACGATGCTGGAGGTGCGAAAAGTTAAGGAGGAGATGTCGACCCCTGGAGATGCAGGGGGTACGGTCACTGCGGAATCTGAAGCTGTCCGCATAGACGGATCGGACGAAGAAGTCGATTCTGAGGTAGAAGACTGCATCATAGTCTCTTGAGATCAGTCTGCTTGTGCGTAGCTATTGTGGTTGTTGAGATATTTCAATTGATCCGTAGTATTGCCATCGCGTGAGGCCATCTTGACCTCTGGCCGTTTGGGGGGTTGGCTCTTTGGTGGGGGGGTGAGCTTACGTTAACTTATGGTGTTTCTCCTTTTTTGGTGGTGCGGTGATGGTGCGGTGCGCTGAGGGGGGCTCGAGCTTACTCCTCGGGCCTCCCAGTTGCTGGCATCGAAGAGCCTTGCTTAGCCACATCGTCAGGCGTTTTTCATCCGTTATGCAGGGCCAGCCAATAGCGACCGGCAACTCGGCCGTGCAGCAGACTGTGCCATCTAGCATTCCACCTTGAAGGCTGCTTACGTGACTGGAAATTTGGCCTTGAAAACAGCGCACCGAAGGATGTGGGGGCAACGATTCCTTACACTTTCTCGCGCGTCGCCCACCGAGAATCGCAAAGATGAGTTTCGGATTCGGTGTTGGCGACCTTCTTGCAGTCATCAAGCTCATTAAAAAGATTTGGACGGACTTCGCCGATGCACCAAAGCAATTCGAGAACATTTCTACCGAGTACGTCATTTCTCGTATCTAGCATGGCAGTGCTAACCTGACCGCTCTCGTAACACAGGGTCCGAAGTCTATCAATCGTCCTCCAGGATATCGAGATATTTTTTTCTAGCGACCACGTTTCTGACACCCATAAGCAAGAGCTGAATACGATCCTCGTCGGCTGCGAACGGACTCTGAGAGACACGGAGAACACCCTAAACAAGTACTGCGACCTAAGGAACAAGAGCAAGAGCATTGGACAGGCAGTAAGAAGAGCATAGAAACGACTGACACTCGAGCCTAACGACATCCGGGAGCTTCGAGGTCGGATCTCGTCCAATGTCACGTTGCTGAACTCCCTCGTCAGCGGCGTAATAAGAGACAATGTTGCCAGGGTCGTAATGCGACAAGACCGACAGTAGCACCAAGAGATTCTTAACTGGCTTACTCCGATCGACTATGCCGCCCAACAATTGGACTTTATCAATCGGCGCCAGGCAGGAATATGCCAGTGGCTTCTCGATTCAGCCGAGTACCAGCGGTGGATCGCTGATACGCATATTGACTAGCAACCGTGTAGGGTGTCAATTGAGTATAGAAGAAAGATGCCCTTCTAACTATGAATAAGGAAAATAGGAGGACATTTGTACCTGCTATCTAATCAGGAAGCCTCCTGATTAGATCATCAGATAATATCTGTCCTCCTCGACGTTGCACAGTATCACGCAAAGGCGTCCATGAACCCCTGCGGCGTCGTGTTTGACGCGGAGGCCCTAGGTGCGCTGCGGGGCCTACAGAAGGCAGTGGAGCTATACTCGGAAGCCTCGATCACGCTCTGTGCGGATAACACGGCAGCGATATGGAGCGCTCAGAAGGACGCCCCGACAACGTCACAAGCTACGTTTATCGAAATCCACCAGCTCATGGAAAGGTACGACATTTCGCTCCGATGGAGCTCTGGACACACGGGTATCGCAGGAAACGAGGAAGCCGACGCCCTAGCAAACCAGGGAGCGACAGAAGGATCACCAGACAAGTATAAAGAACGAACGGCCGCAGGTCTAAAAGGCATCTCGCGGATGATGCTCCAGGAAGCAGCCGAACGATGGTGGAAGGCCCCAACCACCAACGTTCCCTCGGGCCTAGAAACCGCAGGCATCAGCTACCGACTAGGCAAAGGCCCCCCGGCGCTAAAACTCCCAAGAAAAATACTTAGCTGGTACCTTAACACAGTCACGGCACACGGAGACTACATCTGGTACCATAACCGCTACGGACACTGGGACGCCGAGGTACACTGCGCTTGCACAACCCTAGCCCACGGCCGCCGCGAGACAGGACCAGAACACCTTGTACACTGCTGGCACTCGAGGCAGACGAAAGATAAGTGGCCACGGCCACCGAAGCCGAAGGCACGACTGGACGGCACGGAGTGGGGGGAGGACAGCTGGCCGATAAGGTTCCATCGGCTCAAGCTGACCGGCTCGGCAGACCGAACAGCATACTGGGGATGGTTAATACGGAATCCCGCAGAGTTCCAGAAGTTCGTCGAGAGTACGAGATACTTCGAGTTCAGCCCGCCTATCTGGGAGCAGGCGTGGTGCTGCCGCGACCGGCGACGGCCAGCTACACCAGATCCAGGCGACGAACAGTCAGACCTCGAGGTGGTTATGCCCCTGGCATACGGCCCCAGGACTGAATAAGATAAGCACACACGAGGAGCAGGGGGGAGAGACAGGCCACAGGCGGGGACATAAGAGGGCTCTTCGCCCGCCAGAAGAGGGGCGCCTAGCGAGGCTTAGTAGAGGAGGCGCGAAGATAGAAAGCGGGGACAGAAAACCACAAAAGCAACACCAACAACAGCCACCAGGCAAAAGACACCAGCGCAACCTAGCGCAGCCATATACGGCTCCGGAATACACAAGAGTTAGGATGCCTCCAAAGGGCCAGCACCTAACTACGACGGGCCCCAGTTCAACACTAGGGGCAGAGAACACAAGACGAGAAAAGAGGCTGGAAGGCTGGATGTCGAGCGGAAGGTCAGAGGAATGATGAGCCAACAAGGCACGGAGTGGCTTCTATAAGCTTGCCACGTCACATATCCCCTGGGAGATAAGTAGATAAACCACGGTACCAGCGGTCCTACGCCGACGTTAAACAATAACACACACACACACACACAGCATCACGCGGTCCGCCTTGGGACTTCACGTATCATAATCACGCAGGTCGAAACGTGTTGAGGTATGCATCAATTTATCCGGTAAACAAAATGGGCTGGCATCCATGTACCATGTGTTATTTTTCCTGGACCGGCGGGGCGGTGGCATGAGAAATCTGCACCTGTTTGCGAGCTAACTCCTGACACCCTCGGAATACATCTGTATAGAAGAACACAGAATACCGTTCATGGTATTCCACTTCTGGCGGGTACGAGCATGTCGACTGCGCGCGCGCTCCCTTACAGGCACGCTTGGAAAATTGACCGAAGCCACCTTGATGGCATGGTGAACCCTCGCTACCAACTCCTCCTTCCGCTTCACTTCCGTTTTGTGAGACAGTGTCCTGTTAATTTTGTTGTTGTACTTGTAGTCGTCAGAATCTCCCTTCCTACCCGTTGTCTTGAGCCAGAAGGCTAGCTGACGGGATAGATTGGCCGCTTGTAGGATACAGTCCACGTCACCTTGGCCTAAAGTGTTGATGGCGTCGTTCATGTACTGGCAGACACGCTCGTGCTTCGAGTTCCATAGTGCGTTACTGTCTCGGCGGCGCATCGACTCCTTGTGGTGGTTCACCAGGATTTCGGTGGCAAACCCCAACGCGCGCGTCACCGTGCTCCATCGCAACCTCTTCCACTTCCTGCACAGCTCCAGGGCATCATTGCGGAGTTCTTCTGCCCTTGAAACCAAAGAGTCCTGTTCGAGGCCCCCGTGCCACAGTGCGTAGACGTAGTCGTGGTTCAGGGCTAAGGCCCTGCTGACGGGGATGCCCTTTGTGCCGCCTGAAGAACCTGGCCCTGCAGTCTTAGTGGGCCTGGGCTCTGCACCGCCTAAAAGATCCTTATACTTCTTTTCGAGAAGTTCTGGTTCCATGACAAACCTACTTCTGGACATCTTGCTACAATCAGCACCCATTCTTAGAATAACAGGGTTTTCGTTCCCGATCAGGTCCTGCAGCGCATGGAAGGACTTCCAGTACCCCATGGCCACGCTTGGCCCAAAGTCTTTGAGTGTGTTTCTGTCTTGCAGTGTGCGGAGTAAGGAATCTAGGATGACCACGAAGGGATCTCTTGGGTGCAACCACGACACGAAGCGGTATCGGAGCGTGAGCAGGAAGACGTAAGCGAAGACGAGACGTCCCTGCATGAATTTGGTGTTCGTGCGTACCTGGATGAGCGTGACGCAGATCTTCCAGAAGTGAACCATGAACAGTGGTCCGAACGCGTTGTCCTTGTTTATACCCATGCCGAGGACTGCGTGAGTGAGAAGTCCCATGGCCGAGCCGCACGTAGCCCTAGTCGCTAGCCCAGCAAGGCAAGCGAGTCGATCGGAGAGTAAGGCCCATGGATCGCAAGTCAGTTGGATCTTGGTTGGTGCCACAAAATCCCCGGTGGTCGTATCGATTGTCCAGTTGGCGGTTTTACTCCCGCCAAAAAAGTGCTTGATGAGCCCGTCGATTTCATGAAGCATCATCTCCTGATGGCGATATGGGTAATCCGGATGCGTGGCAAAATCCCCGGTAGGATGGAGCCTTAGAGGACTCCCGATGGGCCTTCGGTAAGCCAGACGGAAATAAACAAGTTCGCTCCTCATAAGTTTTGCTCTGCATCTGATGTCCTTGAGGCTTTGACTTGAGCGTTGCCGGGGTTCTGCCGTGTTGGAAACATCCTGTCTTGAGTTCTTGCCCGGAAACCATGACCCGAATTTGCGGTCGTATGTGGACTTTCTACTTGAATCAGCGACACTTGCGTCAATGCTTGCTTTCTGCCACACGTGTCTGACTTACCCCGCATGAAAGCCATATATTAGTCCCATCTCAAGAACTATTTCTTCGGCAGTGTGATTCTTGTGACAATACAAGTGTCTTAGGTGTTCCTTTCTTTCCACCCACTCACACTCCGGGTGAAACACTCTCTTAACCGAAGCAGAGTCTAATTTTGAAGGCTTTCTTTTGCGTGAACCTGCTATTATGGGGGTTACATTCAGTCAGGTAAGCCCAATAAGGACAATTGACACACCTCTATGGCTAAAACGCACATACCTGGTTGTTGTGGGGTGAAATGGAAGCCGTCACTTGGATGCAGTGTTGGGTAGAAAAGCGTAGGAGGTGTGGTGTTGGATAGGGTCTGTGAATTCCCCTCGACTGATAGAACTGCCACATGACTGCCAGAAGGCACCAAAGGATGAGATGGGCCGTGGCCCAATGCCAAGCTGGGATCGCCAGGATCATTCCGTAGCATGTCATCATATCCTCCATGTGAAGGCAGTTGATCAATGGAATCGTATGGACGTGGATGGAAGGGATACGTTGATTCGGTCGTGAGGGGTGGCTGAAATAGAGAATTCAAGTCAACCCATTCGTCGAATGTACCATCCCCATCCTGTCCACCGGACCCGGCAGCGAACCACGAGTCCATGGCAACCACAAAGTACCCAGTCAACTCAGGTGTCCAGAAGAATGGCTTGAAGGGGTGGAAGAAGGCTGGTGCGCCATAGGACACATTCGGTAGAGGGGAAAGCACCAGATTTTGCGGAAGTGCGATGCGGCGCCCGAGTTGGAGAAGCAAGCGACGCCGACCCTTCACCGCACATGGAGGGCCTCGATGATGGCCCCTCGGAATCGGCATTACCGCCTTGAAAGTCCGATAGGCCAGAGGTCAGTAAGGTAAAACAGGCCATGCACCCAAAGAATCCGCGCCCAATCGCAGAATGGCAACTGTTCATGTAGTGGGGCATTGCGCCAGAGTGGCATGCATCGCCTCCGATCCCCGGCTTTTCCGCTAGTTGATAGGCTGATCCTAAGTTCTCTTCGCACTCTCGCAGCATTAGCCAAGCCACTTCCCAGAGCGACCAGGACCGACCGCATGTCATTGGTTGATCCTAACTTCTCTTCCACCCATGGCGACGCAGCCTTGGCACTCGTATAATTGGTTGATCCTAAGTGCTCTTATTCCCTCTGCAGGTCACCACATGCCGTTGTCAAATGACGATTCCAGCTTGCCCAGCCTTGCATACTTAAACCTGCGTGAATGGGATCCTGGGGAATCTGTAGACTCTGGATTGGTGCTCTGGTGCCACAGGAGCACGAGAGCGAACCCTGCACATACATCTCTCGCTGGATGGTGTATGCTTCTTCTTCCACAGGGACATCCATGTTGTGCCCCCCTGTCATGGGTGGCATCCTTCAGAGAGTCATCTATTTGTGTGGAAGGAGACGAAAACCCAGCCTGGCACCAATTCAAGGGTCTAAGTTGCCTTTTACGTACTACATAGACCTCGTTAGAACATGCCTATTCGTCGCATATGGATATATAAACCCCCTCCGAGCCTCATAACCTGTGCTCTTTGACCCAAACCATTCTCCTCAGACCAAGCACCATACCATCATCTGACCGAGTTCACATCTTCACTACAATTACTCCGTTCCCCCCTCCTCTTTCGGGGTACGCCTATCCCTGAAGTCTCCCCAATGACTCAGGTACGCCTTTCGCAGCGTTCCTCATGCGCAGCATGCTCGTCGAAGGCTGCAAAGTCGGCAACTTCACGCAATGGCGCTGCTGCTAAGTGTACCCATCGGGGCTCTGGACACTCGTCGTCATTTGTTGCTCCAACACGCCCTTACAGGCCTCCGCCCCAGAAAGCACCCTTGCGTTCCGAGGCACCATGCGACAAAGAGTCGAAAGCGCTTCTCCAAAAGGTGCAAGATACCGGAAAGGTCTACAAGAACCCCATGATTCTTGCTGTCATCGACCCGAAGCATATGAAGCAGGCCACGAGGCTATTGAAACGTCGTCTTGCATCCTGTAGGACTACCTCTCCATTTACAACACTGCTAAGTTTTGGGAACGATTTCTATCCCGTCCGGGTTTTTCATTGACTACGTCAAGGAACTTGGATTGTGTTGCCTTTCTCTCTTCTCATGTCTTGATACCCTGTCCACTAATGATGCCATTATCAGATTCAAACATTGAGATTACCAGCCCGGCTCACTTGCAGCACTGTATCAACCAGAGAGGTCTTGGTGAAACGAATAAAGTCCCCGAGTACGCTTGCATCAAATATCAGACGCTTTGTATTATTGTGAGCGATACAGTGAGCGAAGTCACATACAATGTGTCTAGTGTCATCACGAGACTCTGCATTGATCGATCCTTCAGCTCGAGAATGCCTAACGACATCGGGTCTGGCGGTCTCACCATTAGCGACACAGCAACCTGGTGTGGTAAACAGTTGTTCACATGGACAGTCTGTCAGACAGCCCTTGTCAGACGTCACATATTGGCCATAGCGGACCGTTGCTTCTTCGCCATTCCCAAACTCGCCGAGGCTACCAAGCTGTTCCGACAGCCAGATGTTGGACCAACACCAATAAGTCCCCAGACAGCCCGTGCCGTCGAGAAGGTCGCGTTGAAGGTGAAAGAGGAGGGCATGCCAGCCAGTGAACAGAAAGCGACTTCGTCTTCCGACGAGAACCAATCGTGGTACGAACAGTCTGCGGGCTTCTTTTCCTATCTTCTAGCCGTGGCCGCCGGCATGGTAGGCGCAGCAGGAGCGGGTGCCGCTGTCTATTCCGCGACGTGGTGCTCCCAGGCTGGCCTCTTCATCCAAGGCCCTTTGGGCTTTGCGGTGGCTGCCAACTTCTCCAACGGCGCCGCAATCAGTTCCGCGGTCGGCGGTGCTGCTTTGACAGGAGGGACCTACATGGTGGCTTCTGCTTTTGTTTACTTCGTCCCCTGGGAAAGGGTTTTCGCTTATCTTCGCAGGACACTCGCCCAGATCTGGGACAGCATCTGCAACCTGATGGGCTGGTTCTGGGCCAAGATAAAAGAGGTCGGCACGGCTCTGAAGTCCAAGGTGCTCCAGGTTTCCCGTCTTGTCATGGAGACGATTGCTGCTTTTTGGAAGGCATGGGCACCTTGTTGATGGGGTCGTAGAGACACCGGTCATTGTTTTGATTTCTGGAGTATTTACTTCTTCCTCACGTCACTGCATTTCTTCCTTCCTCGCGTATTTGCTTTCCTTTCTCCTTACCTCGACAGACTTCCTTCTTACACATCTCGCCGCCTGAAAACGATTTCCTAGGCAGTTACCTCCCCATATGGATCTTCTTCCATTCAATTGAACTTGAGACGTAACCCACCGAGACCGCCAGAAGACTTGTTGGAAAGCCATCTGCCAGGACTTCCCCGTGACATATGGTGTCATCGAATATGTACATACAGGGGACTGTCTCCCTAAGGTCTATCTGGAGCTCCAATTCCTTAGTGACCTATCCGATTCCCAATCACTTTCCTTCAACATCTATCTTTAACAAAACTTCCGACTCCATTAGTGTGTTTGACCGGGGCTGTTCCGCTAGCAGGCCCCGCCACGGGGAACCAAGAAAGGTTTAATCCAGGCCGTGACCTTCGAGTTTCTTTCTGTCCTCCAAGACGTCCAACGACTAGGCCTAAATGTATGTAGGAGATATTAAGGTGAACTAAAACCTTTATGTGAAATCTCAGTAGTGATTTCGTACGTCTTTACCTGAAATATGGGAATCATCAAGGTTGGATGTGGGAAGTGCTCTCGCCAGCCACTGAGGCCAAGTGCTCCGTGATAGTTTCCTTCACATCTGTCGCCTTAGCTGTCCTAGCCCACATTAACGGAGTAGTATGCTCTGCTTATACGAGGGCCTCCATAGACAGCCATGCCGTCTTAGCAAAATCGTTTATTCGAAAGCACTATACGTCGAACAGTTGCTTCGTGTCTACGTGAGAGCTACGGGGGACGGCCGTCTTTATTTTAAGCGGCGCGTCGTCAGCGAGGAGTTATCAGGCTAGCCTTCTAACCTATCCTTTTACTTCTCTGTCCATGCCTTACCATATAGTATCGCGCCGGTGAGATGCCACCATAGGTGAGATGCCACCATAGGTGAGATGTTAATACACGAACCCAAAAATTATCGGGCGCGGCACGTTAATTTTCCCTACATATTTTATGTCGCCTGTCACGGTTCAAGGAACGAGTGATCTGATAATGCCCTGAAGGTTGTATTGAGATGCGAAAACTGTAGGTGAAGAGGAAAAGAAGAGGAAAAGAAGAGGAAAAGAAGAGGAAAAGAAGAGGAAAAGAAGAGGAAAAGAAGAGGAACAGGCTCCTCTCAGTCACTGTTTGGTAAGAATATATTCAGCCAGCGGCAGTACATACCGCCGGCCAGTGGTCCATGCGTTCCCATGCACTTGTAACTATGTACCCATGCCGTAACAAGGTCGTGGTTGTGACGGAGACCGATGGCTATGCTCTGGTTGTACTCGTCCACCATCGGCTGCGTCCTTTTCACACGAAGGAGACAGTCGTCCGTGAAGCCAGTCTCATCGACCAGCTTCTAAGGGCATCCGAAGCGGCATAGCTGCCGGGTCGGCCGGGAGCTGCTTCCGGTTAAGCCGTCCCTTAAGGCCCTGCCGATCGAGTACTTAACACACGTGGCGCTGTGGTGGTGCACCTGGCATCGTGAGGCCACTAAATTCGCTTCGCCCTCAAACGTGTTCGACAGCCAGGCGCTGTCCCGGCCACCCCTGGGCCGGCCACGGCCGTCTTCTGCCCTGCTTCCACGAGCTCCGCCGCGAGGCCCTCGTTTAATGTCTCGGTGAACACATCATCGACAAAGGTCCGCACCTTGGAACGGTACGCACCCTCGGCTGGGTTGGCCATATCGCGGACAAGGTCGGCAAGACTCAGGTTCTAATCGAGCCAGAGGATCCCGTGGAAGTGAAAAGCGCCGCGGTCGTTGGTCTCTACGGCACCGAAGTAGTGGCTCACCCTTCCGACTTCTAACGGACGACCGACGCGGACGTAGTGCTCGAAGAACATCTGATGAGTCGTTGACTGGAGTAGGAGCAGAAGAGAGTGATGTATAAGTGAGGCCTGCCACGAAGTGGTCGGTGGGGCAGGAATCTACCTATAGTGTGATCCAGGTGGGTGATAGGACCCCACCAAACAGGATAACGCACTCCAGTATAGCTACCTACCCTGACCACGCATCACCGGGCCAGATTTTCGTTCCGCAGTATTCGCCTTACGACCCGACGACGACTGGTGATTTGAGTACTTACGGCGCACCACAACTACCTGAGAATACCGTAGCAATACGCGGCCTTATAGAGGTAGGGGGCCGCCTCCAGTTAGGGAAAGTCAAGTACTAGGCGTAACTAGAGCGCATAGGAGGAGGTTTCGTCCATGCTATGCTATGCACCTGCGGCTTCAATGAGGCGTCAGGAACTCTAATCATGGACACGAGACAAGCAGTGTGTGGTGTCACGGCACACAGTTGGACAAGTCGACAACTGATCGTAGATTGACTGAGGATAGCAACACGAGGTAAAAAAGAAGGAAGTCACACGATGGCTCTGGCGGTCTCAAGGTATCCAAGTACCCTGAGACGCACAGACCCTCCCTTCTGCCAGTGTTCATCATCTGTTCCATCAGTGTACAGTTGCCAGCGCCGTCACAAACACCAATGGATAAGATTAGGTATCGTATGAAGAACAGTTCTGTTCTGGTCCTATTATGATGGAGTAATAAGAGGATGCTTCGATAGCAGATCGAGAAGACGTTTCCTATAGGACGCCGATAGAATCCGCGGGACAGCGTCCTCGCTTCTAGATACAAGATTAGGTACAACGGCGTTAGGGCCATTCTGGTTCATTACGCTGTTGAGGCCTCCCGTGCTGCTTTCATAGAATCTAAGTGTTCGTTATCCCAAGTCAAGATGGGGACTAAGCGGCGTGGGCATAGGACTGGCTCAGCCTATCCCATAAAGACCCTCTCGTTCCCTCGGAGAACGGGAAAGAAGTGACCCTAACAATAGAATAGCATCAGCTCGATTTGTATGACTGCCGCCGACGGAATCAATGTACTCATAGTCTACTTTGATGGATTTTCATAGTGAATACACACGAAAACAACTTTCGTTATTATAGTTATTATTTAAAGCGTTAAATCCTAGTAATTGGTTACTTTTATTCCCTTTTAATAGAGGACTTAAACCTCGAGCCTGCTATACCCTCTCCAGTACGACAGTCACATATCGGATGCTGTTGCTAGCTTCGCGTGTCAAGTGTCTCCTTCTACCGCCCTCCTACGCGGCTTAGACACCGGTGCAGACGTAGTAACCCAGCCACAGGTTGCTGCAGCTGGAGTCGACCTGCTTGTTCCAGGAGAGGAACTGGTTCAGCGTGACACCGGCGGCGGTGTAGATGGACCAGCAGCTGTCGCCAGACTTGACCTGGTGGTACGACTTGCAGTTGCTGACGATGCCAGGCATCTGGGGCGTAGGGCCCGAAGGCGCCTTGGTTGGCTGAGGCGGCTGTTCCGTCGTCGAGGCGGCGTTGGGCACGTGGACGCAGACATAGTAGTCAAGCCAGAGGTTGGTGCATTCTGCCAAGAGCATGTTAGATTCCCGGGCCGTCGTCGTGGCACACGTGAGGCGGGTGTTACGTACTGTCATCGATCTCGCCGTTCCAGCTTTGGAACTGGGCCGTGCTGATGCCGTTCTTCTTAGCAATAGCGTCGCAGCTATCGCCAGACGACACCTTGTAGAAACGGTCGCAGTCGTCGGCCAGGCCGGGCATCCTGGGAGAGTTACTCGGAGCAGTGGTGGGGGTCGACGGCTTCGTAGTGGTCTTCAGGGTAGTGCTCGGAGTCGTGGTGACAGGCGGAGCGTCCTTGACGGTGCCGATGACACAATACGATTTGCTCGTATCGAAGTCCGAGCAGACAACACCCGGGTTCAGGCTCTTGAGATCATCGACCGACAATCCCCAGCTGCTGGCGAAGCTTTCGCACGTGGCGCCGCTGTCGGCCGATGTAGCGAAGTCGCACTCAACAGCGGCGGAGACCATGCCGGGGACGAGGCTGGCGGCCAGGAAGTGAGTGAGCTGCATCGTGGGAATGGGCCGGAGGATGAACAGGGAATAAGATTACTGTGCGTGCAAGAGACGAGAGGGGCTGGTCGGTGGCTCTGGCGGATGGCAAGAAGAAGGCCAGATGGTTCATCTTATACAGGTCGTCAATGGCTCTCGCCTGTCTGCCTGGAGCCTGATCGCATTCTCGTTAAGCAGGCAGACGAGGCATGTCCGTACAAGGTCCCTTTCCCCCGAGGAGCAGCGGGTTGCGCCGCTAGTCCCGAGATCAACGTGAGGTTCGGCGCTGGCCCGAACGTAGCGCGCGACATAAGGCCGATGCTTAAAGGGGATGCTATAGCCGAACCTCAGGGTTGGGGTGGGCCTGGCTAGTTTCTATCGCGCTACCCACAGTAAGACGCCAAGCCGGGCCAGCGGCACAGCTTCGGGCAGTGGAGACAGCACCGTTTCATTGGCGAGCCCGTCGATATGGCCCCTGGCGAGCGGTTCCAGAGGCCTTTCCTTCCTTTCACTGCCCTTATCCCACTACAAGAAGCCGTCCCTCGTGTCTTCTTCTCCCGCACCAGCTGCTGCTCGTAAAGCCTTGCCGACCACGCTGACTCCTGCGCGCCACCCTTCTCCTCTCCACCCCTGACGGCCTACTACCCCTGCCCCTCGTTACTTGGCGTCAGCATGCGCCTTCTTCCGCCGGCCGCCGCGCTGCTCGCAGCCTTTGTGGGCGGCACCACCCGCGCCGTCGCGAGCCCGGCCTCGGGCGTAACGGAGTTGGACCTAGCCTTCCCACGCAACCAGACGTACGCGCCCACGCCTCGCCTGCCCGTCGTCTTCGCCTACCAAAACCCCGAGTTGGCGACGGCCCTCAATATGCACATCTCCTTTACGATATGGAACTGGGATAACATGAGCAACACCGTCGTCACCTCTTCTTTCGACGCGGGCCAGGCCAACCTCTCCAGCCGCGACCCGTACCTGCAGTACGCCTACTTCGAGGGTTTTAACACCGAGGGTCATTGGTTTCTCAAGTGGACCGTGAGCTGGAGCAGCTGCACCGAGGCATCCCTGGACTCTGTGAGTGCGAAGGATCGTATCGCCCACAACTCCACCACCTGGGCTGTCCACTTCACGACCAAGGACTCAGCGCCCGAGATGGACCTCACGGCGGCGACGGACCACAAGGACTGCCCCGACGAACTGGGACTTGCTTTCGACGTTACCAACACCCTGAAAGTACCCGCCCAGGTGGATTGGTCTGGCGGTGACAGTTGTGCGGTGGTGGCCGCTGTGATGCCTACGCCCAGTCCCTGCCAGGTCACCATCGATTCGGCGGCTGCCTCCAGCATGGCCGCCTCCATGACAGCCTCGGTATGCCGTAGCAAGGATGCATTCCCACCGGCTGGTGTCGAATGCCCGCCAGACGACAAGAGTTCGGCACGACAGCTAGCCGCTACTGGCATGGTGGGCGTGGCCGCCGCCGTCGGCGCTTTCATCTTTGTGCTGCTGGTGTGATGATTCGGCGTGTCTGTTGTCGTATTTTTGGAATAGGTTGGGTCTTGAGGTAGATAGAAAAAAGTGGGGATGTGCAAATGACGAGGCAAGATAAACCCATATGAATCTTTTCCCGTCGTCCGATGAGTGAGGTTATTCCCTGCCCTGCCCACTCCATGATCGGCTACCAGACGGCTCGTGCGGCACGGACTGGTTCGTCTAGGCCTCGTCCCCTAAACCCCGAAAACCAGTTTTTTTTTTGGCGTCTCCTCTGAACTAGGCAACTGTATCGTTTTTTTCCCCGGCAGCGTTGACGTCCCAGAAGTATGTAATACCCAGGGAGATATAACGGGAACGGCTAGCTTCAGGGGTCAACGGCGTAGTAAGCCGGCTTTTTCGCTTCTTTTCGGGTGATGCTAACGCATCTGCTCGAGTCGGCGGAGGAGCCAGTGAGTGGATGCAAGGTCATCCGACCGCAGTGCTTTTAGTCGGGCAGGACGATGCGGACGGCGTGTGGACGGAAAGGAAGATAGGCGAAATGACGGGAGCCGGACCTCCTGCTAAATGCAGCCAAGCCCCGATCCTTCAGGCCCCCCTACCATCAGCCCTGATCCTTCAGGGACCCGCCCCCTAAAAATCGGACGGCGCTCGCGCGGCTGTGGCGTCTCGGCCCGCGCCAGGAGGAAGCAAGATTTGACAAGCCCTGCGGTGGGTGGGGTGGCACCTGTAGCAGGAGTCAGCGGGCCCCAGTTACCGGCCCAGCCGGAATCGGTCTATTCGTCCCTACGCACGGGGCCCACTTGGCTTGGAGGAATTCTTCACGTCGTCGACTTTTTTTTTTTTTTTTCCCATCTTAGAACCCCCCACCCCTGGTATCCGCCTATCACCGTCTGTTCGCCTACCCGGACACCCAATGCTTGTCCAAAGCTTGCCATCCAAGCAAAGTCTTGGGATCAGCCGGGGTCCCGCCGCCCTGACCCCCACACCCCCCACTCGGAAAGAGGATCAACTACTCAGCCCCGATCGTCCTCGGTTGCTTTGGGCAAACACTGCGCGCGGTGGCGGCTGCAACCCAGCATGTTGATCCTACGGCCCGGGTCCCGGCATGCAGGCACACGGGGCATCCCGGGCTTGGGACCGTCATTCTCCTATACGCCCTCGATACTGGCGTCCCGGCCGGAGCGATGCCCCCGCTTGACTATTGTGCTTCTGCATAGTCCCCACTCACCCCCTTGCCGACCTGGTGATATCTTGCTAGTGCTGATTCTCAGGATGCACCATGCCAGATGTTCGGGAGATTACCACAACCTACCGCTGGCCTGAGTTGCCGCCGACCATCGGCGACTTGGCCGAGCCTGCGACGGGTCATCGGTGCCGCGCAACCGCAAATGAAGATGTACGCGGCGGAGCAGGAACCGAAGGAAGGGAGAGCGGTTCTCGTCGAGTATATAGGCGATACGGCCGCTCTACCACCCGGGTGCACAGATTTGGCTGAAGCCCACGCCGCCTTTGTTTGCGCCCCTCGTTCATTCTCGCCACCATGGTCGTCATCTCCTGGTGGTCCACGGCGGCCCTTGCCATCGGTCTCTCTGTTGCTCCCGATGGTGCCGTGGCGAAGCCCGGGTCTGCCTTCTTCAGAAAAGCAGCTAGCCCAACATACCGCAGCATTGAAAACTGCCCCGAACGATGCAGCGTTGCCGGGCCCAACCCGGGAAACTGGTCAGTCTACCCGGACTTCCAAAAGATCAAGAAGTGCAAGGAGACCATGTTCTACGACTTCTCCCTTGACGACCCGGTGGACGACTCTGAAAAAACGCACCGCATTCACGCTTGCTCGTCGTTCGGCCCCGACTTTGCCAAGCTCCCCGCCTCCGCTTCCAGAGTCGCAGCCGCCGAGTCTGTTGAAGTCAAGTTCCAGATCGGATGGTGGGACGAGGGTTTTGGCCTGGCGGCCTCCAGCCTTCGTTCCTTGACAAAGCAGATTCGAAAGTATGCGAACCACGGGCATGGCGCCACCGACAGGCCGTTCATCATGTTCGGCCAGTCTGGCCAAGCCACCATCGGTCTCTACATTGGTCAAGGTTCGTATTTCCCGGCCTGTCCCCACGAACCCCCCGACCCAAGGAGGGCCCGGAAGAGGCTCCAAACGCTCTCGAGGGGCATGCTGACCCTAAGCACAGGTCTTTTGAACGAGGACCTTAGTGCGTCCGCTCTGAAGCTGTTCCAGGACAACTTGGCCAATGTCAACGTCTCGACGCCGAGCCTCGCCATGCAGCTCTGCGGAGCTGACTATGACAGCAGCCACATCTTCGGTCTGATGGTTACCAGCAACGGAACATTCGGTCCCATCCAAGATGCAGTCAAGTCCTGGGGCAACGCTACATGCTTGGAGTTTGCCGGCTCCGTCAACGTGACGGGCCTGGCCTCATTCACTACGCCGCTTGTCCACAGCCCACCGGCGCACACGAATAGCACCGCCGGCGCCACCATGCTTGAGCGCGCCCTTGTCTCGCGTGCCGAATGTAGGACGGTCCAGGTGGAATCGGGCGACAGCTGCGAGAAGCTGGCCGCCAAGTGTGGCATTCCACCGGCCGCCTTCACCAAGGTGAACCCGGCATCGGACTTCTGTGCCACTCTACGGCCCAAGCAGCATGTCTGCTGCTCTATGGGTGACCTCCCCGACTTCAGTCCCAAGCCCAACGATGACGGTTCATGCCACAGCTACCAGGTGAAGACGGACGACAACTGCGATGACCTCGCGGCGCAGTTCAGCCTCACGCGGCAGAAGCTCGAGGACTTCAACGAGAAGACCTGGGGTTGGAACGGCTGCAAGCTCCTCTTCGTTGACACCGTCATGTGCTTAAGCAAGGGCAGCCCGCCATTTCCCGCCCCCATTGCGAACGCCGTGTGTGGGCCGCAGAAGCCCGGCTCCAAGCCGCCCACGGACGGCTCTGACATTGCCGACCTCAACCCCTGCCCTTTGAACGCGTGCTGCAACATCTGGGGCCAGTGTGGTATCACCAAGGACTTCTGTGTGGACACCAACACGGGCGCCCCGGGAACCGCCAAACCCGGCACCTACGGCTGCATTTCCAACTGCGGCACTGACGTCGTCAAGGGTGACGGCACGGGTGCTATCAGCATCGCCTACTTCGAGGGGTACGGCATGGGCCGGGAGTGTCTCTTCCAAGACGCGTCGCAGATCGACACCTCGAAGCATACGCACATCCACTTCGGATTCGGCACACTAACAACCAGCTACGAGGTGGAGGTGGGCGACCAGCTCTCGGCGTACCAATTCAGCCAGTTCAAGGAAGTCACTGGCGCCAAGAGAATCCTTTCTTTTGGCGGCTGGGCTTTTTCGACCGAGCCCGCTACGTACTCTATTTTCCGCAATGGTGTAACACCTGAAAACCGCCTCAAGATGGCCACCAACATCGCTGCTTACATAAAGAAGCATGATCTCGATGGCGTCGACATCGACTGGGAGTACCCGGGCGCGCCTGATATCCCCGGCATCCCGCCAGCGAGCAAGGACGACGGCTCCAACTACCTTGCCTTCCTGGTCGTGCTGAAGAACCTGCTGCCCGGAAAATCCGTCTCCATCGCGGCGCCTTCCTCCTACTGGTATCTGAAACAGTACCCTATCAAGGACATTTCCAAGGTTGTGGACTACATCGTCTACATGACCTACGACCTCCACGGTCAGTGGGACACCGAGAACGCGAACTCCCAGGAGGGGTGTGCCAACGGCAACTGCCTGCGAAGTCAGGTCAACCTGACTGAAACGAAGCAGTCCCTCGCCATGATTACGAAAGCAGGCGTGCCCGGAAAAAAGGTCATTGTGGGCGTGACCAGCTACGGACGCTCCTATAGCATGGCCGAGACGGGCTGCTGGGGCCCGGACTGTCTGTACACGGGCGACCGCTTGAACTCGGATGCGACGCCTGGCAGGTGCACTGGCACCGCCGGATACATCGCCGACGCCGAGATCGCCGAGATCATGGGCACCAGCGGCGGTTCCAAGCGGGCCGCGAGTCGCGTCGTCAAGAGCTTCGTCGACTCGAGCAGCAACAGTGACATCCTAGTCTACGACGACCTCCAGTGGGTCAGCTACATGAGCGGCGCCACGAAAAAGACACGCACCGCCCTCTACAAGTCCTGGGGCATGGGCGGTACGTCTGACTGGGCGAGCGATTTGCAGGAGTACCACGACGTCCCAGCGCCCGCGAAGAGCTGGGCCGTCTTCAAGCAGCTCGCCAAGTCTGGACAGGACCCCAAGACGGACCACTCGCGTAATGGCAACTGGACGGACCTCGACTGCACCGACCCAATGATCGTGGACAAGAACGACTACTCGCCTTCTCTGCGCTGGAAGGGACTCAATGCCGATGCGGCCTGGGAGGACGTCAAACGGATCTGGACCGAAACGGACAAGAAGAAGCACCTTACTTTCATGGAGTCGGTTGAGAGCACGCTGCATATCGGAGCCAACCCCGACTGCGCCAGTATGATCGCTTCGAACTGCAACGAGGCAAACGAGTGCAGCAAGGGCCTGGACGGTCCAGAGTCGGGGCCCGCAGCGCAGCTGATTTACAATTCCCTGGTGAGAATTCACCAGATGTACGCTGACTACCACACGGCGCTATTCAAAGTGGCTGGCTCCGTCGTCAGCAACGCGCTTGACGATTTGGAGAACAAATTCGCACCGATTCCCCCGGAGGAGGACAATACGTGGCTTCTCCTGCTCATTGATCTTATTACCTTGGGCACACTTTCGGCCGCCGGGCCCTTTTTCAACTCATTTCTGGCCAAGCTGCCCTACTTCATTGAGCGTGAAGCTGGCTTCAACAACCTCAAGGACACCGCCATGAACTTGATTGGCCAGAGTACCACCATCGCCAAAGACTTGCTGAGCACAGACGGGTCAGAATGGACGGAGGAAAAGCAAGACTCTTTCACCAACTACATGGGCCAGACCATCACGGGTTGGGGTAATGTGACTTCGCTCGGGTTACAGAAAATATTTGACGGCAGTGATGAGTCGCTCGACATCATCTGGGATGTCATATCGGATGGCAAACTCGCCGACGGCGCCCGAACGGCCGACCCGCCCAAAGGCAATTCCGAGAACGAGCTCCGCGCCAACATTGCCAAGTCCTTCTTCAGCTATTCCATCCCGGCCCTGTGGCAGGTCTCGAACACGTACGCCTTTGTTATCGACTCGGGCTACGGGTGCGACGAGGAGAAGCCGCTCGACGACTACCTCGACGATAAGACTATGGAGAGCACGGGCGCCTGCGTCGACGGCAAACGGTACTACCTGGCGTACCCGGACGGCGACGCCGTCAAATGCGAGTGTCATTACTTCGACAACGGCCACTGTGAGCGCGTGTGCCGCGACCAGAAGTTCTCGTCACCGCCGGGCCTGGACTCGCTCGACGGCGAGATCTTCGGCGGCGTCACCAAGGAGGACCTGATTCGGGGCTCGGTGCGGACGTACCTGCAAAACGGCAAGGTCAACGGCGGTGGCTCCGCCGACCCGACTGACAGCGGCACTATTGACAACCTGCTGGCGGTGGACGTGACGACACCGGGCTTTATCCGGCTGCCGGTTTGCAGCCCAGAGCGGGCGTTTCAGTCGTGGGACACGACCAAGAAGGGGTCGAGTGACAACTATCCGTGCGACATCCCGCCGGGGCGCGACGAGTGCGGCGACTCGACGTTCGAGAACCAGTCGAGCGGGGCGTCGCCCAAGGTCGAGGACTGCCTGGCTATCATCCGGAACATCGAGGGCGACGGCAGCACCGACTGGACCACGCAGGTGGTGGGCAAGAAACAGCGCGAGATCGCCAAGGCCGGTTCGTGCCACTTCGGCGTTGAGGCCACCAAAGTCAACGGCAACGTCAACTTCAAGGTCGGCGGCCAGGACGTCATCGATATCATCAACGAGGCTGTCAAACAATTCGGCGGCGATGGCCGGGTAGGCGCCAAGGGGAACATGCAGTGTAATGGCAATGTTAAAGGCCAGAATGTAAAGTGGGGAATTTATTAAACACCGAGTTCCGCTGCCGCTTTAGAGAGCCGGAAATTGCAGCTGTTCGATATACTACATGTTTCAAATTCTATCTCCTTATACTCGAAACTTGACGGTTAATTGAAGCCATGCCGACGTAGTGGCCTATGCTCAGGTTACGTCTAGGTTCCCATTGTTCGCTTAAGGCTGCCATCAGTTAAGTGCCCACCCATCTTGCCTTATCCTGTCCATGGGCTTAGATGCTTTCCATATTTACTTTTCGTACAATGTGCCTTACGAGGGTGATTCTGGGAGACAATGAGGAAGAGAGTAATTCCAACTCCTATGTACCTAAGCTTATACCGACCAAGCAATAAGTTTAATAGAGATATATAGGACCCCACACAGCGATAACTTCACAACCACGACTCTATAAGCTACCGGATAGCCCGGAAATCGTTCCTAGGGCTCCATTTAGCCTAGAAATGGTCGATTCACCACCCTCGAGGCAAAGCGCGGGTGGTGGGAGCCGCCATAGGCCCGCCCCACCCCCCGAGCCGTCACCTCCGGACTCAAGAACACCATCGCCAAGCAGCAACACGGCACCCGGACGCAGTCCAGAAGCCATTCGCAGCACCGTAAACTGCCTCAGACGCTTCTTAGCTGGTGATTCCGACGTTGCGACCCTGGTCGCAGCCGTACAAGCCGCCATCCCGGTCTTAGAGGCGGCAGCTAAGGAACCAGATAGCCAGACTAGCATCGAGAGACGCATCGATGCCATCGAGAACACGCTTCAGGCTATCCATAAGGATATTAAGGCCCCTAAGACATACGCTGCTGCTACCACCGCTATAACCGCCGCTCCCTTACCTAGAGCCCCTCAGATAGCCAAGGCGCTTCCTCCCCGTCAGGAACGAGAGATCACCGTTAAGGCCACAGAGACAGAAGGACGCACCTACGCAGAGATCTTTCGCAAGGTTAACGCCGCCGCAGGGAGAGAGGCAGCAGTAGCAGCACGCAAGCTCCCTAGCGGAGACTACGCCATCACATGCAAAACAGCAGCGGAAAAACAAGCCCTAGAAGCCGACCTAGACTGGACTGCCGAGGCCTTCGGAGAGAATGCCACCATCCAGAAGAGAAAGATCCTAGTAGTGGCCCACGGTATCAACAAGGAAGCCATAGAGGTGAGCCAGGGGCAGTTAGGAGCCCAACTCCGAAACCAGCCTGGCGGCCCCATCGATGTCCTAGAAGCGAAGCTCCCTCGCAACGCCAAGACGTCGTCCAGGAAGGTCACAACTCTATATATCGCAGTCGCCACGGTCCAACAAGCAGAACAACTATGCCGAGACGGCCTCATCTGGCAGTATGGCTATTATCCATGCGAGCCTTTCGCTGAAGGAGCGCAGCTTAAGCAGTGTTACCGCTGCTATCGATATGGACACATTGCCCGAGTCTGCCGCTATGCACGACGATGCGGGCTCTGCTCCTCGACTAAGCACGAGGAAAAAGAATGCCCGGAAACGGAGAACCAGAGCCGATATTGCTGTCCAGTATGCCGAGGACCACACACTGCGTGGTCTAAGGAGTGTCCAGTCCGCCAGGAGCAGGTCCAGATCGCTAAGGCTGCTTATGTCACGAGACCGAAGGGATTCGCACTGCCCTCACATGAACCCCCTAAGCCAACAGCCGAGGACTGGCAGACAGTACAGCCGCGGAAGCGTCGAGCAACCAGCTGCCGCACTAGAAGCACTGGCAGAGCCCGCAGCAGAGCCCACGAAGAGACAGACGACATGGACATCGAAACGCCGGAGTCAACACTAAACAGCATCCACGCTCGACCATGACAGCGCTAAGGATCCTACACTGGAACACGCAGAAAAGTAAGAAAGCACAGATCCCGGCAGTCGATGCCATCTCCGAAGAGTACGATATCCTAGCTATCCAAGAGCCCTGGAGAAACCCACATATACCGACCACCTACTGCCCGAGATCCTCCCCGTACTACCTTCTCTATGCCGCCGAGGGAGGCAGGGCTTGCATTTACATTAATAAGAAGTACCCCCCGGCGCAGTGGACTTATAAGGCGCAGTCAGACAGGTGCAATATCACGATCCAGCTGCCAGATGGTCCTATAACAGTCATCTGCGTGTACTCGCCTCCTCCTGGATCGATTAGCAGATCAGACCTGCCAGCTATCGAAGCCCTCCTTACCGGTCCCCAGCCAGGACGAACAGTCCTCGTAGGAGACTTTAACGTCCACCACCCTGTCTGGGGAGGATACAACGTCCGACCTCATAAGGCAGCCGATAAGCTACTCCAGCTAGCAGAATCCTGGAGACTCCAGCTTATCACGCCCCCTGGAACACCGACATGGACTCGAAGAGGGTGCATGGACTCCACGATCGACCTAGCGTGGGCCACAGACGATCTCCGAGCTGCCTACGACGGGTACGCCCCATATGCTGGATCCGATCACCTCCCGCAGGTGATACGCGTGGCTGGACCTCAAAACGACCCCCAGAATAAGCCACGGCGCAGCTGGAAAACAGCTGACTATAACCAGGCGAAGGCCGAGGCGACATACCTTCCGCAGCCAGGACTACTCGAGACACCGGAGGAAATCGATAGGTACACCGAAACGTTAACTAAGGAGCTAACTCGGATAGCCGACCTAGTTGCCCCCCTCCGCTACTCTAAGGGGAGAGGCAAGGTATGGTGGAACCATGAAATAAAAGAAGCTATAGAGGAGGAGAGACGAACCCAGCGAACATGGCTATCCGATAGGACAGACGCAGCCTGGCGAGCTCTTCGGCAAGCATCCCTTGCGAAAAAGAAAACAATCCGCACCGCAAAGACAGCGACCTGGAGAAACATGCTTCACGAGGCCTCTAGCCAGCCAGCTGGCGTCTGGAACATCGCGAGATGGGCTAGAACCGAAGGAGCCGTACCGCCGCTACCTCCAGCCGTCCCCACACTTCACACACCGAGAGGCGAAGCAATGACCCATAAGGAGAAAACGGAGGCCTTCCGAGAGAGGTTTTACCCTCTCCCTAAGGCCATGCATACCGGCTTCCGTATAACAAACCGGCTCGCAGCGCCTCTCGACATCGACGGCGAGGTGACAGCGGAGCAGGTCCAAGACGTCTTAAGCAAGGCAGGCCAGTGGAAAGCACCTGGACCAGACCAGCTTCCGAACGGATTCCTTAAGCGCTTAGGAAAGCCCCTCTTCCAGGCCTTAGCCTCCCTAACGGAAGCATGCTGGCGTATGGGATACTATCCAACAGCGTTCCGCAAAGCAGTAACCGTTATCCTCCGGAAACCAGGAAAGCAGCCAAACGAGTACCACCAAGCCGGCGGATGGAGACCTATCGCGCTGCTTAACACCATGGGGAAGGTGATCGAGAGCCTGCTGGCGCAACGGCTAGCCAGCTTTGCGGAAGAAAACGGGCTGCTCCCGGACGAACAGATGGGGAACCGAAAGGGCCGCTCCACAGAAACGGCCTTGCGGCTGCTAACGGACCTGGTCCGTACAGCCTGGAAGTATGGAGGCGTAGCAACCCTTCTATCGCTGGATATCTCAGGCGCTTTCGACTCCGTCGACCATGGAAGGCTCCTTGCCAACCTGCGTGCGCTGAGGGTCCCTATATGGACTATCAGCTGGATCCGAAGCTTCCTATCTAACCGGTCCACCACGCTATTCTTCGACGGCCAGGAATCGGACGAGATCCCAGTCCCGGCAGGCGTCCCACAGGGCTCACCCCTATCGCCTATCCTCTTCTGCCTCTATACAGCCGGTCTCTATAAGGCTCTCCGCGCCGTACCAGGGATAGCTACTATAGCCTTCGCAGACGACACGAACCTCGTGGGCTTCGGCTTAAACCCCGAGCAGACCTGCGAGCGGCTGGAGGCCGCTCACAGGATCTGCAAAGAATGGGCAGTCAGCCACGGCATGACCTTCGCAGTCCAGAAATATCACCTAGTCCACTTCTCTCGAAGACGGAAAGGTCCGGACACGAAGATAGCCTTAGAAGGTCACGAAATCGAACCAGAAGACTCCTGCCGCGTCCTTGGCATCCAGGTGGATAGACGTCTCCGCTGGGACGTACATATCCAGTCAATATCGAAGAAGATGGCGACGCAAGTCTATGCCTTAGACCGGATAGCCGGCTCGACATGGGGCGCGTCTCTCCAGCGAGCCCGCCAAGTCTATACAGCCGTCGTACGGTCTGCGATAGGTTATGGAGCTTCAGAGTGGCACCGCCAGATCTCGAAAAACAGAGCCAAGGCACTCAACGACGTCCAGACACAGTGCCTCCGAAAGGTTACAGGAGCTTTCAAAGCCACGGCTGCCGCAGTGCTAGAAACTGAAGCCTACGTGTCCCCCTTAGACACGTGGCTCAACAGAAGGGTGGCGGCATCGGAAGAGAGGCTCCAACAGCCGCGTATCGCATCACTCATCCAAGCGAGATGTGATAGCGCAGCTAGATGGATCCTAACAAGACCGACTCGCCGGCGTAGACCGAAAGGCCCCGACGCTCCTAATCGTAAGAGGTGGCTAGACGAATGGCTAGCTGGAGACTCAGCACACAAGGCTGAGGAGAGAGACTGGCTTCAGAGATGGCAACAAACGCAGCAAAATCGAATAGCACGAGCCCCGGCAGCAACTAAGATGCCGCCAGACAAGCACGTCCTTAAGCTCCATAGGGGACTCCATAAAGCAGAGAGCTCCATCCTCGTCCAAGCGAGGACTGGTAAGATTGGGCTGCGAGACTTCCTTTTCAAGCGCAGGGTTCCAGGCTTCGACAGCCCATGGTGCGTCTGCGGTCAGGGCAGGGAGACCGTCCGACATATCCTCGTTTTCTGCCCAAGGGAGAGAGAAAGACGAGAGCATCTCGTCCAAGCTCTAGGAGAGCCGATCGACACAGACAGGATGCTAGACACGCCAGGAAAAGCTGGGATTATCGCAAGATGGCTACTCCGCTCGGGAAGGCTGGGCATGTTCCAGCTTGCGAATCAGCTTATCAGCTAGGAAGCGGGCACGCTGAGCCCGATCTCGGTATGGCAGGCTAGAGAGTAGACAAGTGCGGTGCGAGGCAGCGGAACCTAGGTTTTTCACCCGGCCGGACGTTAGCCCGGAACGGTTTTCCTAGGCTAAGATGCGCAGGGGGTCCTCATGGCCTAAATAGGTCGCTAGGTGTAAGAATAATAATAATAATAATAATAATAATACCGACCAAGCATGTGAACCACGACCATCCCAACCCCGCGACCATTCCAACACCGAGACCATGCAACAAAACAAACGCAAGTCGAAAGCGACAAGAAAACCCAAAAAGGAACCGATGGCGTAAAGGCTTGCATCCGGGACCAAGCCGGCACCCATGACTTTGCCCTTAGAACCTAGCAGCCGCAGCCCTCGGCGCTGATGTGGAACGAGTTCCCGACGCACTCCGAGTCGGCACTGCATTGGACCCAGTCCTCGCTCTCCCTCGTCCGGGCCATCCAGGCCCACCACGTTAGTTCCTTGTCGTTGCAAGCGGACCAACAGTAGCCCTTCCAGCATCCGGCCCCCTTCTTCAGAGGTTCGCAGTTATCTGTTTCGGAGCGTTAGCGCTTGAATTGTCAAGGAGAGAGAGAAAGGCACAGGGGTGCAATGTGCCACATACCCTTGTTTCCCGCGAACGTCGTGGATATCGAGAAGCCCAGGTCGGCAGTGCTCATGGCGAGACCGGCAGCATCCCACTTCCAATCTGAGCTGCCGCCGTTGCCATTGTTGGGCTTGCTGGGCTTGTTAGGCTTGTTAGGCTTGCCGAAGTTGGGCTTCCAACCGGGCTCGGGCAGGGCGTTGGCAACCGTGGCGGCGAGGAGAAACATGGCGATAGCGTTAAACTGCATGTTGATGACGAGGAGAAGGGCTTTTTATGGTTGTGAGGTGTCAAGGTGTGTATAGAGGCAAATAGCTTAGAAAGCAGAAGTCTTAACGTGAGCTAGAAGAGGATAAAACTGTAGGAAAGTGATTGAACAGCTGAATAGTTAAGTTGTTCGGATAGTTGGATGGCTGGATGATTGATGCAGTGTCGGAATAAATAGGAACCGAAGAGATGCAAAGTTGGATTATATAGAAGAGCTCGCGACACAACTAGACCTACATCTTCACCAGATACAGCACTATTCCTGGAGTTGCATATATTAGTACGTAGTAAGCTCTAAATGCCTTTCAAGGCAGGTCTCCTTCATCCGCTAACCGTACACGGCAACCGGGTGGGTCGTCAGTGGAGCTGTAAAGGGTAAAGCATATACATGGCTTGTCGGCTGAGCCCCTCCCAGTAAGCTAGAGATTACAGTAAGGGACTAGGCGCGGCTCCCCATAATAAGCCGTTCCTTACACCCCTGGGTTGATCCCCCGGCACGAACCCTTTAGGGCGTGGAGTGGTGGAGCAATTGGGGGCAAGGCAAGAAAAAATAGCTTTAAAGGCCTATTCGCATGCTCCTACCGCGGCAGAAACGACGATATCTCCACTACTGCGCGTTTTCGATTAGCTTTAACGTTGTACAGCAGGTGTTCGGCCACATAAGTAGTGTTTCAGCTTTAGTAGGGCAGAAATGTTAGTTTTCAGTAGCTGGATCCGCCCTTTCCCAATAGAACTTTTCGAAAACTCCTCTTCTCACTATCCCCTGTATCTAGCCCTTTAGTCCTAAGGATCAGCCACTTAGACGACACAGGCTACGTCGGTCAGCCAGTAAGACCAGAAGATGCGCCATTAAGAATATTACTACGGAGGAATAAGGTGGCACGATTCCCGATCGGGCAGTAAGCTGGGGGTGGCTGTGTTCGGAGCCTTTACCGAGCAGTCCTGACAGGAATAGAACGGACTAGCAGGGAAATATATGCCCTCACACGAGTCTATTGGGGCTCGGGCGGTAGGTTTAAACGGTCAACCAATGCGAAAGGGCTTACGCTGCGAATGTCGATCTTGTCATCCAGAGTCCTTCCGATATCCTCTGATGCGTGGATGGCATGCTGGTTCCAGAACTGGAGGGGTGCTGCGTGGTAGACTAAGCCTAATTCGGCAGATAGAATAATATATCTGCTGCCCCTCGCTGCCAGTCTGATACGTGACGGACCTGGGCCCTGCCAATCTGGTACAGCTGCCAAGGCCCTACCACCTGACAAAGGGGTGGAGCGGGCGTTCCAGAGTAAATAATCCCAGCAGCGCCGCCAGCGCCGCAGCAGATAGCTTAATCTTCACCTTCTGTTTGACCCCCTCTACTTTACGTGTCACAGTCCTGGCAGAGAGGCACGCCTTCTTCTACACATCCCTTTGACCCCATAATTCACCTCATCACTTATTCTTGTTATCCTGAAGAATCCTTCTCCAATATGAATTTGTTTTACACCTCAAGGGTCTTTTCGAACCCGAAGCTTTTCAGCTCGAAGCCACGCATGTATTTATGCGCAAATTCATTCGGCCAGTATGCCCGCACCAACAGTTCCTGGACCGTCAAAGTCGCCGAGGGTCGGTTGTAGGCTTGTAAGAGCTGACGTCGGGTGCAATAGAGCTCGAGGTTCACGCGCCCGATGGAGACCCACTCGTCATCTTCTGGGCCTAAGTGCTCTTCCAGATAAGGGGACCCTGTGAATCATCGGCCAGGCCTTGGTTGGCACGGCTCTGAAATCCATCGACTATCATGTAGCCGTTTCCACTCCAAGCGCGCTGGGCGTAGCAGACCAACATGACCCCCAGGAAATATGTAAGCAACATAAGCCCGGTGCAGAGGCCAAACAGATTCCATGAGCTGATGATGACTTTGTCGTGGTACTCGGTAGCCCCGACCGGGCAGGCTGAGAGATTGCTTGAGCCGAGGGCCATGTTGCCAGACACCACGGAAGCATTGAAATCTCTCTGCGCAGGCTGCCACATGGTATCGGCTTGCATAACTGGTGTTGGACGGCTGGACATCGTGGCCGGGTCTAGGTGTCGTTATCAGGACGGTATTCACACCTATAGGAGTCGATTTTGTAGTGGAATGGTAATCTCGACTCCGCGGGAGGTAAGGGTTGAACCCTACGTGGTCTTTTCCGTCCTCTGGGAGAAGGGTCCAGCAGAACCCACTATTATCGCAGTAGCAATGAAGAAACTTACTGCGGCGATCATGAGAGCCGCAAAAAGTTGTATTCCTTCCATATGTCGACTTATAGGGACGGGCCTGATAATAGGAAAAGTCGTGTTATGTGTATATAGAGGAGTAGAAGGGCGGTGTAGACTGAAACCAAGGAAGTAGAGATAGAGAGAGGCAGCTTAGAAGAGGCCAGCAAGGCTTTATAGAGGCGAATTTGGCGGAAGCTGAAGTTTTTGTGCCAGCTAAACAGTCTCACCACGCCCGAATATCCTTATGAGACCCTAATAGCCTCCCTGTACCCCAATGCATGACTGGCTCACGATGCACCATTTAACCCTAACAGCCTCACTGTACCTTGCTTAGAATGTGCTTAAAGGGAAATTTACGCCCAGGTCCAGCTTTGGCATTGGACTGTTGGATTTTCTGCTGCGTTGGCCTCCGCAAGGACCATTCACGTTCTCTCGCCAATTCCGACCACGTCCCATTCAGCACCCGCTTGTTCCCACCCTCTCCATCATGACCACATCTACTCCGTCTCGACCACAACCACCTCTCCATCTCAACTACATCCTTTCGCCCCCCGCTGTCACGGCACGTAGTTGAACAAGTCAGCACTGATCGTAGATTAACTGAGGATAGCAACGTGAGGAAGGAAAGAAGGAAAACACACGATGATTCTGGCAGTCGCAAGGTTTCCAAGTACCTTGAGACGCACAAACTAGTCATTCTGCCAGTGTCACCACCTGCCCCAGCGGTCTACAGCTGCCAGCACCGTAACACCGCCTGCCCCATCAGTGTATAGTTGCCAGCGCCGTCACAGGCATCGTGGAAGCGGAGAATGGATGCACTAAGATTAGCAGGGCCGACAAAGATAGTGATAGGGAGGGGCTGGCAGTAACACGAACAAGGAGGCCGGCAGAAGGAGAAGAGCAGCTTGGCTAGAACATGAAGGGAGGAGATTGCCAGACTGATGGGGTTTCGAAGATGTGAGAGAACGGAGGATGAGCGAAGCTGATGAGGGTGGAAAATGGGACAAGGTAGAGGATAGGTGAAGATAAGAAGAGGTGTGAAGATACTTCAGGGTCTTAATCTCGTTTCTCTCTTCCCCCCTACTCTCAGCAGGTAAGTCTTATTATTTTGGAAACTCGGTGCCAAGCTTATCTCGCCCCGTCTTTACTCCTGCCTCGGCAATCGAGGGCAGGTAACTATTTATACATATGTTAGGAACTAAGGGTAACTCTACCACCCGCGGCTGTTCTTCTACGCTGAGGCGTGCCGGAAACGCCAGCGTGCGCTGTTCCTCAGTATGCCTCTCGCACGTCCCGGCTCCCGAGCCTTGGGGAGCCACCGCCACACTCCCAACGGCCGTCGTTTTTCTTCCCAAGACTTGGTCACAACGTCGCTTGCGATTTGCTTATGCGCGTCGCATAAGCGAGGCCGGTACACGGCACGCGTGGCCTCGGCATTCTCAAGCGCCGTCTTCAGCGTGAAAAGGGGGCCGCCACTCCGGGAGAGGCGGACGTCAGCGAGATAGCCGAGGCTGACGGCGTCGTAAATGCCGCCGGGCGAAACCGGGAGGAAGCCGAAAACGGGGTCCTCGCGGTACAGGGGGTTGTCGTGGTACTCCATGTCGGTGCCATCGAAGACGCGATACGGCCAGACGATCCAGAGGGGAAGCGAGGGGTCGGTGACGTCTACAACGACTTCGAATTCCGATCTTTCATAATCTTTAGAGTAGTTCCCGTCGATAAGGGGGGACACGAGGAGCCGCCCCAGGTGAAGGACGTGCGACGGGAGGGCAGCTAGGGGCACCGCCGACGGTAGAGAGCCATAAGGCGAGGATAAATGCGGCGGCGTATTTAAGGAAGCCGACGACGTGTCGTGGCGCGCCTCCAGTTTTAAGAAGTTCGGGTGGGAGTCATCGTGCTGCCTCGAGATATGGATATGGGGGATACCGAAGTCAAGTAGCAGCTGCTGTGTTTCTGTATCACACAGCGGCGCGTGGACGTCCCTTGGCTTGAAATAGTAGGGTTCGATTCCCTCTTGTAGCTCCTTCGTGCTAAGGTCGAGGTTCTGTATCACGCGGAGCCACCTCTCCACCCCCTGGGCGTTCTTTTTCAGCTCGTCGCTTTCCAATGCTCGGGGTGCGCGGCGGCCGTTGGATCGGAAGTCATCAATGTCGGCCTGGCTGGTCGGTGGGCTCTTGAACCGATGGCCAAGGGTGCCAAAGATGCTCCTGAGGCTTTTAGCATTGCTGGCCATGTCTGTGGATCGTGTAGAGGTGCCGGGAAGAGGGCGGTGGGAGAGGCTTGAGTCGTGGCGGGATGCGACGAAGGTAAGGGGCTTGAGGGCTCAAATAGTAGCACGAGGGCCGGGGGTCTAGCGTGCGTTCTATTACAAGGTCCAGGCCAAGGAAGAAGCGTCACACTCTAAAGAGAGAGAGAAAGAGAGAAAGTTTTAACACGGCGTTCCAGCAAGCTGAACTCAAATCATGCTGGATATCCGATCCAGTTCTCTAGCATGTGTTTTCATCATCACCTGCCACGTGGTATAACAGGGTTACCCCCCACCCACCCACCCCCGCCACCACCTTGAGACTAGAATAAGAAACAATGCATCATTCTTATGTAACCTAGATCAACTATCCAGCCGACCCAAGTGATTCTATCTCCTTAGTCTCGGAAACTAGTGATTTTGGTTGAACTTTAATTCACTAGCTTCCGAGACCTAGGACATAGCGCGGCGGCTTCCGCACTGGCGAGCGTGAACAACCGCCGGCCGATGCTGCCCACCCAGAGAACGCGCCACGATGCCCGCCTCGGGTAACCCAGATGGAAGGATTGCTTATAGACACTATGCTGCCTTCCGTAAGCCTGTGCCTAGGTATCAGAAAACCGGGCAAGCCCGAACGGACGTAGGTGCCGTCCATCTCGCACGCTCGTTGTCGCCTCCTGCGCTGGCCATGAGTGGTCCCTCAGTACCTCCAGCCCGCCGGCGACGACGCCTCTCGTAGACGATGGTACTCCTGTGAATTACGCCCTATGAAAGCAACCTGCACCAGAAAGCCATTTCACTATGAATCCCCGTGCCCCAGCAACTCCGCCCGACCCTCACGTAACAGCAAGGCTGTTCCTTGACGCCCACGGCCATGGGCGCGCGCCACTCGATACGGAGGCCGTAGTGCGGGAGATTAGGGAATCCAGCCAAGCCGTGATTTGCGAGGCCACTGACGCCCAAAATAACTTTTTACAGTTGCTAGCTTTCTCGGAACCGCTTTCTGGCAACCGAACGCACTCAGCCTTTACAAGGCTGTGGGAAATCAGCAATTTCTACTGGAGTATACTCCAGCACGCCGCACAAGCCCTGCCCCCTTCTCCGGACCTCCTAGATTTCGTTGCAGCCAGCTCGGCGCTCCAGGAAACCTTGGCCGCGACGAAGCCAGCAGACGCTCGCCAGGGAGCGTCAGCTCAGGAGCTATGCTGCATGACGACGGGGGAGCTCGCCCTCGAGCTCAGCTTACGGCGTCCCGGGCTAACGCGGGAACGCATGTACCAGTACTGGGATCGGTCCTTCAAAAAGGAGTCGGGCGTTCCTAGCACCGCCTTCATCGCCGCCGCGCCGCCGCGCCCTAGCCCAGGCGCTGCGAAGCGCCGGCTGAAAGGTACCAGCCCGCGCCTGATCATTGCCGCGTCGGCCGAGACTTGGGTGGCGATTAAGGCCTTCAAGACATGGTGCCAGACGTCGCGGTCGCGAACCTTAGAAGCGCTCGACGCCCGAATCCAGGCCGCAGGCAGCACCAGTAGCGTCCTCGAGGTCCTGCGTGCTGCCCACCGGCAATTCAGAGAGTTTCGGAATAACAATGACCGAGGCACCGACCTATTCCATTTCGAGGGCGACTCTTGGAATTTGAACACGCCCAGCCGCTGGGTACTGGAAAATGCATCCGATGACGGTTACGTGCACTGCCCGGCGGAGGGCATCCCCATGTCCTTCCATGATTGGAAGCCGAAGGCCCGCTGCCCGGGCTGCCAGGCCTGCCGGCACTGGTCTGTACCGAACGAGGTCCGGCAAATGGAGATTAAAAGCGCGGGAACCCGCATTTTCCACGAAGACTCTTGTGCAGAGACCATGGCAGTCATGTTATATCGACTGCAACTCCTCACGGACTAAGCATAGCGCCGGAGAAGAAGACATTCTAATAATTTTTTCTTAGCTGGTTCGAAGTAGCATTGTGGTAGGTGACATTGCAGGATCAGATGTAGCGGCGCGGAATTGACTACCATTCCTCTCTTACGACCGAATTCCCCTTCAAGTCATACTATCACGGCATACAGTTGGATAAGTCGACAACTGATCGTATATTGACTGAGGATAGCAGGTAGACGACCTACGAGCCAGGATCCTGGAAGAAGGCTACCGCAAGATGACCACCGCCCATCCGGGCAGGAACAAGACACGGCGACTGCCGATGGAGCGCTTTTTGTGGGCTGGTTGCGGAGGAGACGCTGATCGGTACGTGGCCGACTGCCACTGCAGGGCCGCGAAGGCTCCCCGTGACAAAACACCGCAGCCTGCGTAAAATCGACGATGTGTATGGGACTGCAATGCTCCGGCAGGTGTTCCGGAAGACCGGCAAGGCCCTTGACCAAGCCACGGCCCAGATCGTGAGTTTGAGGCCTGAGAGAGACCAACTGGTGGCTGCACTAGAACACCAAAAGCCTCCAAAGGGTCGCAAGGTGCGTCCAACCGCGTAGGATCGTTTCGTGACGATGCTAGAGGTTCGAGAGCAGAAAGGGGTGGTTGCGACAAGGTCCCATGCAGGGGGTTCAGCCACTGCCTCATCGCAACGCATCAACACTGTCGCTTCGGACGAAGAATCGATTTCTGTGGCAGAGGAGGTGATCGCAGTCTCTTGAGGCCAATCTATTTATTTGTATCTATTGTGGTTATTGAGATATTTAATTAATTCAATTTATTGGTGTGTGGCGTGGTCGTATTTTTTTGCGTGGCGCGGAGATGGGGTGGCTCGCGATGGGGACCCAAGCTTAGGTACAAATCAGATGGGATTGTTGCATAGCGACAACCTCGTGTCTCGCAACACCACTGGTCCTTCGCTATTCTATAATCAAGGGTTACACCAACTACTTGGATGCAGAGGTGATGCTGTGAACAGTGCATCGCAACCCGGGCTGCCGGGTCAACAACCCCCTACCGAACAGACCAGGCCAAAAGATGGAGTTTTATTTCCGCCCCGGTGGGCCTTCGAGCGCCCCGTCCCAACGAGCCCCCGCAATGGTTGCCCATGGCACCCAGACCGGGTGCAAGGGGACGAGTTACGCATTGGTACACAGGCGGGCAAAGCGGAATACCGGACAATTAGCTGAAGGGACCTGGCCCCCCTCGCCCCCTGGCCCAGGTTCGCAGGCTGGGAGTTGCTTTCGGCGGCCGTAGATCTGCCTGCGGGCTCAGAGAAGTATTCTAGAAAGATTGCAGCAATCTCACAGCGTGGGAAGCCCAGGGCATGCGGTTTGTAATCGTACGGGGCGGACCTTGTATCGGGAAACCAACACACGCTCGATTAACTCTCCTGGTTGGGAAGAACCGGGCCCGACATCATGCTAGAACGCCGAGCACGCGAGAAAGGTAGTAACCAGTTTTCACAGAATAGGCAGTTAGTTGTCTGTCTATACCGGCGCCGGGGTCCCATGGAAACGGGCCGGGTAACCGGGACATAAAACGCCGCCGAAGGGCTTTCCAGTTTGCTTTAAAGCGTTTGATGAATCGCGGCCCATGGGCCAGTCCCACCGTTGCGGCTCCTGGGAGGCAGGGTCCCAAACATTCGCGAGGCGGTTCGGTAACGAACGCAGAGGCGAGAAGAGGTGGCCGTCTGGCGAACCGAGCAAGCCGAGAATGGGAGGAGAAGAAAGAAAGAGAAAGAGGACGAACAGTCGAGTAGGTTCGCGTTGGTGTAGAAGAGCGTCGCCGCCGAGACCATGTGCGACCTGGCAATGGAATCGCAAGTATCTCCTTCCTGCGCGACGTACATGTTCCCGAACACGCACACTCGGGACCTGGGCGGCTCGGTAGTGAAGTTGAAAATACTGAGAGTAGGCTCAAAATCGGCAACCTCCAGGCTACACCCTGCAGTATCACGTGTCAGTAAGCTATCGTCCCATACAGACAGACGAGGGCCGTTCCCGGAATCCGACTTACTTCTGGCCACATACCTGTACTGCTTTTGGAAGAACTCGGCTTGGTAAGATGCCGAGTAGGCCGAGGTCTGCATCAACGCCAGACTGCGGGTGTAGCAATACGAGCAGACATCCGAGACGGGCAGGTCGTCCAGGTCCTCCACATCGGGGAAGGCGGCAATCACAGCTAGCACGGGTATCAGACACGAAAAGGCCGGAAAGTCGGAACTGGGAGCGGTGGGAACCAACTGTTGCAGTTTTTTTGGTCTGGGGGTCTGCGAAGCAGGTTTGATTCCAATTGTCCTAGAGCTTGTCGACCAACCCGGTCAGAGGCACCCCGGGCATTGTTGTCGCAAAGCACCGTGTGGTACAGGGCAGCTTCGCAATTTGATGCGAGGCCCAACCCCCCCCAAGGAGCCTTCCTGAAAAATAGGCCACCCGGGAATGTCGTCGGTGCTCTCTCTGTGGAAGATGGCAGGGATTCCCCGGCCGTGAGGGAAGGAGCAGCTCAGAGCCGCAAGCCCCATCAGGGCCACGAGCCTCGATGGCCCGGGGCCCGGAAAAGGTCTCTGCATTGTCGGCGCCATGGGCATAAGAAGTCCGGTTAAAGGAAAACAAGTGCACAGCGCAGACGAGAGGACGGGTGGGAGCCGCGAGACCTTATGGTGACGCCCAGCGGCCGGTGACTATGCTCACCATAGATTCATACGGATAGTTGCATGTACCGCGATGGTGTAGATAGGCAAGTACGGGGTACAAGCTATTTCATTGCCATTCGGACCGCAGCCGACCCCGGCGCCTTGTTCGCCGTCTAAACCCACATCCGGTCGTCCCAGCCGCTACATTGTATACCATAGCTCACCGCAAGCAGTCCAATCGTCCCCGCTGCTGAATCTGGTGTCCTCGCCACGGCCACGGACAGGAATTTCCTGGCCAATTGGGCTCCCAATATGTGGAGAGCTAGGGCTGCCCAGGCCTTCGGTTAGCCGGGAAGCAGGTGCGACCCGTGTCCACTGCCCCATTGTATGAATTTATCCATCCAGGGTCAGTCGCCCGGTGGAGATCTTTGGTCCCTGGTGCCTGAATGCGACATCCGCAGTCGTACCAGATTTTAGGCACACGAAAGTGGGCAGAGAAACGTTTTTCGCATTATTGACCGTCCGGAACGGTCCGCCCCGCCACGGCTAGGGGCTAGGCCGTCAGACGGCGTGCCGAAAACAGGCGTCGCGTGGCTCGATTCCTTGACACACTGGCTACACTGTCGGATTCTCTCTCGGGCGCATATCTAGGTCCCCGTTTCGCTACTGCAGGATCCGTGTGCCTGGGCTTGCTGGCCCCAAGGAGATTGGAGATTGGCTGGCCTTGAGGCGTCGGCGCTTGACGTATACTGTTGAGAACTTAGTATGCCTGCCGTTTTGCACATTCCGCGACCCATGTTCTTACCGAGGGTCGAGGGTGGCCATGCCGTATCCGTTGATTGCCCGCCCTGCCCATTTGTCCCCCCTACATGACCGATGGGCCGCCGGCGCTAGTCTCGCTAAGCAACGTCTACCTAGCCCGGAAACCACTTGGGCCGCACCGCGGTGCCCTACTCACGGGAAGTCATCCCCGTAGGCGACCTAGATCAGAACAGAACTCGGTCTGCCATGCATATTCGCTGGATCCGAAGAGCGCGGAAAGTGGGAAGCGTCTCTGCAACAAGAATGATGTGCCGATCTCGTGTCCTCTTCCGGACTGGTCTGTGAAAGAAAAAGAGATGGTGGGAAACAATGTCGACCGACGCCTCGGCGCAATGTGCTATGCGGCAGTAGACGTGGAGGTAGTGCAAGGGGCCTATGTAGCCTACGTACAGCGCAAAAGCAAGCCGAAGAAACCCATTTCGACATGCCCATTGCTCTCAGCCTCTTGCGTTGTTATCGTCCCTGTCCCAGGCATGAATGTCACGATGCCGTTCTTTCGACCTCACTCCGTCACTCTCCTCCTCGTTGGCCTTCTTTTGCTCAGCTTCGCATACGCCTCACAATGTGACGCACGAACCTCCTGTCCCTCCGGCACAGGTTATTGCTCGCAATGGGGCACCTGCGGTTGGGGCCAAGACTTCTGAGGCACCGGTTGCGTAAACAGTTGTGATGCTGTCCCCCCTGAGACTGAGTGCAGTGCCGCCAAACCCTGCGCCACTGGCTGATGCTCTCAGTATGGCAACTGCGGATGGGGCCCTGACTTCTGCGGGAAGGGCTGCATCAACCCGTGCGATGCCGTCTCCGAGTGCGATGCCAACCGGCCCTGCAAGACCGGGTGCTGCGGCACCAACGGGGTTTGCGGGACCGGTCCCGACTATTGCAGTCCCGAAAAATGCATCAACAGCTGCGACGCGAAGGCAGAATGCGATCCGGAGGGCTGGGGCCCGGACTTTGTCCAGTCGACCAAGTGCCCCTTAAACGTCTGCTGCAGCAAGTTTGGCTTCTGCGGTACCACCAGCGAGTTCTGCGGGGATGAGAAGTTGGAAAGACCATCCTGTGCTGTTGACGCGCAGAAGATCACGCGCGTCGTCGGGTACTACGAGGCATGGTCGAAGTCCCGGGCTTGCCATACGATGTCTCCCCTGATCATCCCGCAAGGTGTCTACTCGCATATCAACTTCGCCTTTATCAGCATCAACCCCGACACGTTCCAGGTTGTCCCCGCTTCGCTGAGCGACGAGAGTCTCTACCACCAGCTCAAATCGTTGAAGACAAGAGACACGGGTCTCGAGCTCTGGCTAGCGATTGGCGGGTGGTCCTTCAACAATGCAGACAGCCCGACGGTTACGACATTCTCCGATCTTGCTCGTGCCGACACCACCTACCAGAACGTCTTCCTCTCCTCGCTCATTCACTTCATGGCGACGTGGGGTTTTACGGGCATCGACATTGACTGGGAATACCCGGCCGCCGACGACCGCAGTGGCCGGCCCGAAGACTTCGAGGATTTCCCCCGCTTCCTGGCTAACCTGCGAGCCGCCCTCGACAGCTACGGCTATGGAATCTCCATCACGATACCCACCAGCTACTGGTATCTCCAACATTTCGACATGGCGTCGCTCGAGCCTTACGTCGACTGGTTCAACGTCATGAGTTACGACCTCCATGGTGCCTGGGACATCGGCAACGAATGGACCGGCGCAACGCTCAGTGGGCACACCAACCTGACCGAGATTGAGACGGCTTTGGATCTGATCTGGCGTAACGATATTCCCCCCTCCAAGGTCACCTTGGGCCTCGCCTTCTACGGCCGCACTGCGACGTTGGCCGATCCCTCCTGCAGTGCCCCCGGCTGTGTCTATGCCTCTGCTGGAGACGCCGGGCCTTGCTCCGACGAGACCGGAATCTTACTCAACTCGGAGATTGCCGACATCATCAGTACGAATCAACTATCTACCACGCTGTGGAAAGACGCGGCAGTGAAAACCATCACGTGGGGTGGCAACCAATGGGTCGCATTCGACGACAAAGATACCTTCAAGCTTAAATCGGATTTCGCTAAATCGCAATGCATCGGCGGAGTGATGGTCTGGGCTATCAGCCACGACGACTCCGTGGGGACCAACGCCTACGGTCTTGCTAAGGCTTTAGGTAACGATATCAACGTCGACGAGAGCACGGGTTTCACCTGGGCACACTCGGGGCTCAGTCAACACGAAAAGTCCACCACCAATCCCCAAGAGAAGTACTGCCGCTGGACGAATTGTGGCGAAGATTGTCCCGCCGGATTCAGCCAGATTACGCGGGACGATAAGAAGTCGCAGATCATGCTCGACACCAGCGCCTGTTCCTCCAACGATGCCCCCGGCAGCCAGGTCTTATGTTGCCCTAAGTCTTCGCCACTACCGGTGTGCCGCTGGCGCAGCCACCACAACACGGGCAAGTGTGCTGGCGGTTGCAAAGGCGGAGAAGTGGAGGTGGGTTCTATCATGGCCGAGTGCCACTCGGGGGCTCCCAAACCGCCTGCCGCAGTTTGACCGAGTCCACGTCGCCGTGGGCCGAGTGCCAGTGGTCGCATTGCATGGACAAGGAGAACGCCGCTACCTGCCCGTCCGACTTTCCGGCCTTCATCACCACCTCCACACAGGGCTCCGGCGGTCTCCCCAGCTGTGTGGTTTCGCAGACGCGCAGTCACTGCTGCAGGGGTCCCCAAGCCCCCGAGGCCTTTACTAACTGCGACTGGCACGCATCCTTAAAGGACCAGGTCACGGTCAACAACGGGGCCGATGACGTGGTCATCAGTTCCTGTCGGTTCCAGTGTCCGGCCAACACGCTTCAAATCGCTGCGCAGAGCTCGTGGCATGTCGAAGTTCACGAGGACGTCCCGGAGAACTGCTTGTTCGGCACCGAGGCTTTTTTGCTGCCGTGGGCCCCAGGACGACGATTCATCAGCGAATGGACCGCGGTCCGTCCCGACGTCGTACAAAGACCAGACCGCTGCAGAGTTCGACATGTATCTTGACAAATTCTTTCAGGACCGCAGTGTCCGAAGGGCTTCATGTCGAAGTACGACGTCAACGAGCAGCTCGGATCCCGCGACGTGGACCAGAGCAGCACGCTGGCCTGGCTTCTCCCCGTCATGAGTGCCTGGATATCGGCCAACCATCCCCGGGATGATCTTGCCGAGCTTTGGAATTCCTACGCCGAGTCCTATGGCGATACACACGGTGTTGCAGCGGCCAACGACTCTATCCTTCGCCATACACTTTTGCCGAGTGGCTTCGACGGCCAGCCTCTGTACGACCCCGAGGTCTATATTGCTAGCATCCTCTGTAATATCGACTCTTCCTACGATACATTGACTGGAATTGACATTGCAAACGAAGCGCTTTGCGCAAGCGACGACGGGCCTACCATTCAGCTCAGGTCGTTGGCCGACGGAACGCTGGCAACCCCTAATAGCATTTCGAAGCGCGTCCTTTCCAACTGGCTGACTGAAGGACGGGCGTATGGTGGGCCTACTATGGCCCAGGCTATGCGTGGTGTTATTAGTGGGGGTAAGTATTTACGCCTGGTCTTTTTGTCTTTACGGTCTTGTAACAGCAAACTGATATAACTATCCGACAGAACTATCACCATTGTACCTACGGTGGGTCCGGCTACAAGACCGGAACGAGGTGGTACTAGAGATTGCTTATTGGATCGGCCCTGAGCCGAACGTGACACCTCTGCCAGCGATCTACGACAGGTACCGGGACGAGTCCCACACGGAAGCACGGTATCGGTACATAGTCTTTCAATCCCAGAAGAGGTCCAATACGTTGAGAGCCTAATCCGCCAGGACGACCGGCCTGGGCTGGAGCGGTTTCTGCACGACACGCCGGACCCTTGGAAATGGTCTGAATATAGAAGCGGTGATATCTACCCGCCACTCTGGATCGCCATCTCTCTTGCCTCACGTAGCGGGAGCCTCAACGTTTTAAAGCTTTTGCTGGCACAAGACATTCCTGTCAAAATCGCCGAGCCGACTTTCGACCCCGGCCCCATTCACGTACGAGCACTGCACAAAGCATGTGCAAGTGGCCAACTCGAAGTCGTCCGCTTCTTAATGGAGAAGTCCTGGGGCCAGCCCACTAATATCCCGACTATGATGGGCACATTCCGCCGAACCGCCCTGATGAGTGCTGTGGACCGACGTATGTTCCATTGGACGGACGAGCCTTGCGACGCATTCTACCCTAAACAGGAGACCATCATTCACTACCTCCTCGACCAAGGCGGCGATGTTCGGGATACTGTGTTTTTACCGCTGCATGGTGACAGCGTCGGGCTGGACGGAGGGCCCGGGGGGGAGGTTCCGGAGCCGACGGAGCTTCTAGCGACAGACAACGTTCTCACCTTAGCGCTGGAATTCGCGAGCTCGGGCCTCCTCCGCCGCCTGGTCGACGCGGGCGCCGACATCCATACGTCGCTATCGTGCGGGCTCGTGGAGATCGGTCCGAAGGGCGTGGTTAGCAAGGTCGCGCCGCTCCACTTTGCTTGCCAGTACCGCAACCTAGCCGGCGTCGCACTCTTACTCGAAGTCGGCGGCGATGATGCCGCCAACATGGTCGCTCGTCGCGACGGCGCCGGGGGGACGCCGCTTCACTGGGCCGTCGACGACGGGATCCTCTGTGATGACACCGACGGCGGGGTTCCCCGCTTAGTGTGGAACGAGCGGCATTTGTCCACGTATGAGAAGAAGAAGGCATGCATCGAGCTACTGCTTTCCCACGGCGGACCTCCATCCACTTTGCTCGACGCGCAGGATAGTCATGGGAAGACCGCGTTACATTATGCTGTATGTCTTCGATCCGTGGATTTGGCTTTTTACTTGCTCGGCAAGGGTGCCAACCCCAACCTCAAGGATGAACTGGGTGCTACCCCGTTACACTTGAGGCTTCGGTACGAACAACCGACTGAAGAGGAACTGGAAACCTTCTTTCGCCATGGCCTTCTTCTGGACGCAGCGGACGCGGAAGGCAACACGCCGCTGCACCTCGCCTCTCGGTGGTGGCGCTGGGAACGGACGGTCCAGTGGCTCCTGCAGCACGGGGCCAACGCCGGCATCGCCAACAAGAAGGGCCAGCTTCCGTTGCACCTGGCGGCGGGCTCTCTCCGCGACTACCGCAATACCATCCAGGTGGACGACGACTTCGGCGGGCTTCGCCGCGCCCTCGCCGTGCAGGACCAGACGGTCCAGCTTCTGCAGGAAAGCGGCGCCGGCGCCGGGGACATGGACACGCCCGACGCCGGCGGCGTCACGCCCCAGCAAGCCCTGGCGGCCACCCGAAGCGAAGCCTACCGAACCGAGCAGGACCGCGCTTGGCGACGAGCGCAAAACAATCTCGACGCTGCCGAGGAGGTGCAATACGATGTGGGCTTCGCGAGATTACCAGCTGCGGTCCAAGAAGTTCTCGAACGGAATAGAATGAGCGGCTCGGAAGCTTGGGAGGGACTAGAGTCGTGGCAGGTTTCACTGGGTCGTGGCTGGGCGAAGAGGTCGCATGGCACGGGCCCCGTCGTCACGAGGGTGAAGAGCCGGCGAGGGGGGTATCGAGAAGTCCCCCCGTTCCGACTGGAACGACCCCGAGGCTTGTCGCTGGAGCGAGGGGGTTCTGTCTTCATTTAGTAATTATTCCCAGTGGGCTGGTAGACCAATTCTTACCGTGCTAAACATTGAGGTGCTCCTTACATTACTCCTATATTGTTTTTGATCATGAGATGCAGTCTTAATGAGTCAATGACTGGGGTAGTAGCAAAAGAGAGATGGATGGATGGGTGGACGGTTGTATTATCGCCGCATTGGGACAGTGTCCCGCCTCCCGAGGGGCATCTGGCGTGCTAGACTCTATCTACATGTACACGAGATATCCCGCATGTCGAGCCCAATAGCAATACTTGAGTCTAACCGTCTCCTTGGCTCCTCCGTGCGAGCTCGTTCCCGGCACTTTCTCCGTATTAAAGCTCCTGCTTCATGAAGAGTACCCTCTACGACCTACCTGTGGGGACATATATTATTATTATTATTATTATTGTTCTTACACCTAGCGACCTATCTAGGCCATGAGGACCCCCTGCGCATCTTAGCCTAGGAAACCCGTTCCGGGCTAACGTCCGGCCGGGTGAAAAACCTAGGTTCCGCTGCGTCGCACCGCTTCTATCTGCTCTTTGACCTGCCATACCGAGATCGGGCTCAGCGCGCCCGCTTCCTAGCTGATGAGTTGATTCGCCAGCTGGAACATGTCCAGCCTGCCCGAGCGGAGTAGCCATCTCGCGATAATTCCTGCTTTTCCGGGGGTGTCGAGCATCCTATCCGTGTCTACCGGTCCTCCTAGAGCTTGGACGAGATGCTCTCGTCTTTCTCTTTCCGTGGGCAGAAAACGAGGATATGCCGGACGGTCTCCCTACCCTGACCGCAGTCACACCATGGGCTGTCGAAGCCTGGTACCCTGCGCTTAAAAAGGAAGTCTCGCAGCCCAATCTTGCCGGTCCTCGCTTGGACGAGGATCGAGCTCTCTGCCTTGTGAAGTCCTTTATGGAGCTTAAGGACGTGCTTATCTGGCGGCATCTTGGTTACTGCCGGGGCTCGCGCTGTTCGGTTTTTCTGCGTTTGTTGCCATCTCTGGAGCCAGTCTCTCTCCTCAGCCTTGTGTGCTGAGTCTCCAGCTAGCCATTCGTTTAGCCACCTCTTGCGATCGGGAGCGTCGGGGCCTTTCGGTCTGCGCCGGCGAGTCGGTCTTGTTAGAATCCATCTGGCTGCGTTGTCGCATCTAGTTTGGATAAGTGATGCGATACGCGGCTGTTGAAGCCTGTTACGGCATGGGTACATAGGTACAAGGGCATGGCAACGCATGGACGACTTACCGCTGCCTGGCGGTACGTACCGCCGCTGGCTGGATATATTCCTGCCAAACAGTGACTGAGAGGAGCCTGTTCCTCCTCTTCTTTTCCTCTTCACCTGTAGTTTTCGCATCTCAATAGAACCTTTGGGTCATCAACAGATCCTTCGTTCCTTGAACCGTGACAGAGCCTCTCTTCCGACGCCGCCACTCTTTTGTTCAGCCATACGTCTAGGGGCGATACGTAGGCTTCTGTTTCTAGTGTCGTAGCTGCTGTCGCCTTGAAGGCCCCTGTGACTTTGCGGAGGCACTCGGTCTGAATATCGCCTAGTGTCTTAGCCCTGCTTTTCGAGATGTGATGGTGCCATTCTGAGGCTCCGTATCCTATAGCAGACCGTACGATAGCTGTGTAGACTTGGCGGGCTCGCTGAAGAGACGCACCCCATGTCGAGCCGGCTATCCGGTTTAGCGCATAGACCTGTGTGGCCATCTTCTTCGATATCGACTGGATATGGGCATCCCAGCGGAGACGCCTATCTACCTGGACGCCAAGGACGCGACAGGAGTCTTCTGGTTCGATTTCGTGGCCTTCTAAGGCTATCTTTGTGTCCGGACCTTTTCGTTTTCGGGAGAAGTGGACTAGGTGGTATTTCCTGACTGCGAAGGTCATGCCGTGGCTGACTGCCCATTCTTTGCAGACCCTATGAGCGGCTTCTAGCCGCTCGCAGGTCTGCTCTGGGTCTAAGCCGAAGCCCACGAGGTTCGTGTCGTCTGCGAAGGCTATAGTGGCTATCCCTGGTACGGCGCGGAGAGCCTTATAGAGACTGGCTGTATAGAGGCAGAAGAGGATGGGCGATAGGGGTGAGCCCTGCGGGACGCCTGCTGGGACTAGGATCTCGTCCGATTCCTGGCCGTCGAAAAACAGCGTGGTAGATCGGTCGGATAGGAAGCTTCGGATCCAGTTAATGGTCCATATAGGGATCCGTAACGCGCGTAAGTTGGCAAGGAGCCTTCTATGGTCAACGGAGTCGAAAGCGCCTGAGATATCCAGCGATAGAAGGGTTGCTACACCTCCATGCTTCCAGGCTGTTCGGACTAGGTCCGTTAGCAGCCGTAAGGCCGTTTCCGTGGAGCGGCCCTTTCGGTTCCCCATCTGTTCGTCCGGGAGCAGCCCGTTTTCTTCCGCAAAGCTGGCTAGCCGTTGCGCCAGTAGGCTCTCGATCACCTTCCCCATGGTGTTAAGTAGCGCGATAGGTCTCCATCCGCCGGCTTGGTGGTACTCGTTTGGCTGCTTTCCTGGTTTCCGGAGGATAACGGTCACTGCTTTGCGGAACGCTGTTGGATAGTATCCTATACGCCAGCATGCTTCCGCTAGGGAGGCTAAGGCCTGGAAGAGGGGCTTTCCTAAGCGCTTAAGGAATCCGTTCGGAAGCTGGTCTGGTCCAGGTGCTTTCCACTGGCCTGCCTTGCTTAAGACGTCTTGGACCTGCTCCGCTGTCACCTCGCCGTCGATGTCGAGAGGCGCTGCGAGCCGGTTTGTTATGCGGAAGCCGGTATGCATGGCCTTAGGGAGAGGGTAAAACCTCTCTCGGAAGGCCTCCGTTTTCTCCTTATGGGTCGTCGCTTCGCCTTGCGGTGTGTGAAGCGTGGGGACGGCTGGAGGTAGCGGCGGTGCGGCTCCTTCGGTTCTGGCCCATCTCGCGATGTTCCAGACGCCAGCTGGCTGGCTAGAGGCCTCGTGAAGCATGTTTCTCCAGGTCGCTGTCTTTGCAGTGCGGATCGTTTTCTTTTTCGTAAGGGATGCTTGCCGAAGAGCTCGCCAGGCTGCGTCTGTCCTGTCGGATAGCCATGTTCGCTGGGCTCGTCTCTCCTCCTCTATAGCTTCTTTTGTTTCGTGGTTCCACCATGCCTTGCCTCTCCCCTTAGAGTGGCGGAGGGGGGCAACTAGGTCGGCTATCCGAGTTAGCTCCTTAGTTAACGTTTCGGTGTATTTATCGATTTCCCCGGTGTCTCGAGTAGCCCTGGCTGCGGAAGGTGTGTCGCCTCGGCCTTCGCTTGGTTATAGTCAGCTGTTTTCCAGCTGCGCCGTGGCTTGTTCTGGGGGTCGTTTTGAGGTCCAGCCACGCGTATCACCTGGGGGAGGTGATCGGATCCAGCATATGGGGCGTACCCGTCGTAGGCAGCTCGGAGATCGTCCGTGGCCCACGCCAGGTCGATCGTGGAGTCCATGCACCCTCTTCGAGTCCATGTCGGTGTTCCAGGGGGAGTGGTAAGCTGGAGTCTCCAGGATTCTGCTAGCTGGAGTAGCTTATCGGCTGCCTTATGAGGTCTAACGTTGTATCCTCCCCAGACAGGGTGGTGGACGTTAAAGTCTCCTACGAGGACTGTTCGTCCTAGCTGGGGACCGGTAAGGAGGGCTTCGATAGCTGGCAGGTCTGATCTGCTAATCGATCCAGGAGGAGGCGAGTATACGCAGATAACTGTTATAGGACCATCTGGCAACTGGATCGTGATGTTGCACCTATCTGATTGCGCCTTATAAGTCCACTGCGCTGGGGGGTGCTTCTTATTAATGTAAATGCAAGCTCTGCCTCCCTCGGCGGCATAGAGAAGGTAGTACGGAGAGGATCTCGGGCAGTAGGTGGTCGGCATATGTGGGTTTCGCCAGGGCTCTTGGATAGCCAGGACGTCGTACTCTTCGGAGATGGCATCGACTGCCGGGATCTATGCTTTCTTGCTTTTCTGCGTGTTCCAGTGTAGGATGCCGCTGGCTGGATATATTCCTGCCAAACAGTGATTGAGAGGAGCCTGTTCCTCTTCTTTTCCTCTTTACCTGTAGTTTTCGCATCTCAATAGAACCTTCAGGGCATCGACAGATCCCATGTTCCTTGAACCGTGACATCTGTCTGTCTGTCTTTCTGTCTGTCGCTAGTTGTAAGAATAAATAAATAATATATGAAATCGTGTGATGCACGGGTTTTAATTGCTGATGCTTAATGAATCTGAAATACTCCACTATCATAACGCGCATAGACACTTGATATGGACTGTGGAGTGATTCTGGCCCCATCTTACTATTGATGTGTGCCGAGCCTTAATTAACCAGTCGTTCGCGGGTGAACTATGGACCGCGGCTTAAGATCTGCGCATTGACTCTAGGTAAGGTATCCCAACTACATAATTGGCCTTAATTAGTAATCGATTTCCTCTGCCAAAATAGCGTCTTGACTCCCCCTTACACCTCGATGTCGTCCATGGCCAGGGCCGCGCCGCGCGAGACAGGGAAACAGGTCTGCACTTCGTCCGATATCCCCATCCTGACAGATCTGTGACACGATCACCACAGAGATGTTCTCTTGCACCAGATGTGCTCATAAACATACAGATTGTCTAGTTTTAAGGCTACCCTCGGATTTTGCCCAGCCGGACGGCACGGCACGTACCGGTTTCCAAATACAAATCACCTAGTAATATAAATGGGTAGGCCTCAAAGATACTTTCTACTCACTGCTTAAGGACATTCATTCACTCACCATCCGTATTACCTGCCCTCTATGCTTCTTCCACTCACTCAGTATCCCAATTACCTGCCCTCTACACTCGTTTTTAAGCTCAAGGTCTTTATTTCTAGCTACAATACCACCCACAGTCACCAGTATGCGCTACACGAACCTCGCTGCCGCGGTCGTTGTTCTCTTCTCAGCCTGCCTAGTCTCCGCGGCGCCTAACGCCGACACGTTGACTGCAGGTTACGAGCGGTTGATGTCTCTGGGGAGGGCTCTGACAGTTGACTGGACGCGGCTGGACCTCGCCAACGCCTGCGACGTCGTCCCGGTAAGTGCGCATGGCATGAGACCGCCCTTTTAACCACCCTAGTCGGCCCTACTGACATCTCTTCGCTAGAGTATGCTGCGCACGATGGGCAAGGTCAACCACGAGCTGCAGGTGGAGGCAGATCTCTTACACGACGGCGTCGCGCCTCTGCCCTACGCGGACCAGAAGTGCGTCTGCAAGTCCTTTAGCGAGGTAATATGGCCCATGCATCTGGGCGTCGGCCTTTTACTGAAACTCAGCAGCTGAATGAACTCGCCGGCACCAATAATGCAATCTTCATCGACAAATACAGGTCTATGCCGGGCCTCATTGATACCGGGGCCCTGGCCCCCGTAGGCCTTGCTTTCGAGAGCTGGAAGCAGAACTTTAAGACCGTGAACGAAGGCTTCTTACAGGCGGCCCCGAACTGCGCTGAGAAAACGCTCGCGGGTGGTCCCGACACCCGTGGACTACTGAATACTATTATTAAGGACCTTACTGGTAAGACGTAGGATGGACAACTAGTCTCTCGCTACTAGACTGTGACCTGAAGGCAGCGTCTTGGTCTCACTGGGCCGCTTTTATAAGCAGTGAAATGGTCATCGTCGAATGGGAGTCGGGGTAATGGAGAGTGGTTTATTGATGAGAGAGAAAGAGAAAGAGAGAGAGGTTCGTTAATATGAGAGAGAGAGAAGTTCTTCGTGAATCAGACGTTCCTGGTCGACACCCTAACGGGCATCTGGTAGGGCGACGCCGCCGGCGACGACACTACGCAGCCCGCCCTTGCGCCTTCACTGAACAATACCAGCGCCATGTGCGCGAGCCTATGATGGAGATGGATAATTTGATGCCTGGGAAACCCAGCCGTCCGAGGAGCGCGGAACCTGTCTATCCAACGTCTGCCAAATCTGCTAAGACTTTAAAGGTTATGGGCTGGGCCAGGCCCCGGAGAGAGAGAGAAAGGCGCTGGAGCAGCTGTAAGAGAACAGGCGGCAGGTCACGGAGGGCAAAAGAACGATGTTCTAAGCGCGGTCAGGGGGCAATACCACAGCATAAATCAGCCACCATTGATCGCGTGGACACGAACAGGCATAGGAGCAAACAGTTTACGTCTTACTCGAATAAATGGTGTTTAAAACGGCGAAAAGATCTGGACCACTCTCTTCGGGACGGGGGAAGGGGAGGGTCACGCCTCGTGGTGGCTCTCCAGCCGTCAAGGACGAGAAGACGATAAGCTCCGGTTGTACACTCTAATGCGGCTAACTAAGCGAATTAGAAGAGGAAAAAATCACCAGATATGTTCTTAATCTAGATTCGCGAGGTTTCTCGCCCCAGCTGTGCGACGTGGAAGATATGGGAAACGTTATTACCCGAGGCGCGTAGCGCGTCACGCGTCGGGACGCGTCGGGCCTCAAACTTCGTCAAGAGCCAGCTACAACTTAAGATGCGTTTTTCGCGTGCAAAAGACTACCAGAGGGCCCTCTACAAAAACGCTGAAAAGATCGCCGGCTGGTTCGGCCTTTTCCAGAACATTAAGGCCAAGTACGGCATCTAAGACTAGGATACTGATACACATATTGACTAGCAACCGTGTAGGGTGTCAATTGAGTGTAGAAGAAGGATGCCCTTCTAACTATGAGTATTTAAAATAGGAGGACATTTATACCTGCTATCTAATCAGGAAGCCTCCTGATTAGATCATCAGATAATGTCTGTCCTCCTCGACGTTACGCAATATCACGTCCAGCGGTCCTACACCGACGTTAAACAATAACACACACACACAAACACACACACACAAACACACACACAATATCACGTATTTACCAGCTCATGGAAACGTACGACATTTCGCTCCGATGGAGCCCCGGACACACGGGTATCGCAGGAAACGAGGAAGCCGACGCCCTAGCAAACCAGGGAGCGACAGAAGGACCACAAGACAAGTATAAAGAACGAACGGCCGCAGGTCTAAAAGGCATCTCGCGGATGATGCTCCAGGAAGCAGCCGAACGATGGTGGAAGGCCCCAACCACCAACATTCCCTCGGGCCTAGAAACCGCAGGCACCAGCTACCGACCAGGTAAATGCCCCCCGGCACTAAAACTCCCAAGAAAAATACTTAGCTGGTACCTTAACACAGTCACGGCACACGGAGACTACATCTGGTACCATAACCGCTTCGGCCACTGGGACGCCGAGGTACACTGCGCTTGCACAACCCTAGCCCACGGCCGCCGCGAGACAGGACCAGAACACCTTGTACACTGCTGGCACTCGAGGCAGACGAAAGATAAGTGGCCACGGCCACCGAAGCCGAAGGCACGACCGGACGGCACGGAGCGGGGGGAGGACAGCTGGCCGATGAGGTTCCATCGGCTCAAGCTGACCGGCTCGGCAGACCGAACAGCATACTGGGGATGGTTAATACGGAATCCCGCAGAGTTCCAGAAGTTCGTCGAGAGTACGAGATACTTCGAGTTCAGCCCGCCTATCCGGGAGCAGGCGTGGTGCTGTCGCGACCGGCGACGGCCAGCTACACCAGATCCAGGCCAGCTACACCAGATCCAGGCGACGAACAGTCAGACCTAGAGACGGTTATGCCCCTGGCATACGCCCCCAGGACTGAATAAGACAAGCGCACACGAGGAGCAGGGGGGAGAGACAGGCCACAGGCGGGGACATAAAAGGGCTCTTCGCCCGCTAGAAGAGGGGCGCCTAGCGAGGCTCAGTAGAGGAGGCGCGAAGATAGAAAGCGGGGACAGAAAACCACAAAAACAACACCAACAACAGCCACCAGGCAAAAGACACCAGCGCAACCTAGCGCAGCCATATACGGCTCCGGAATACACAAGAGTTAGGATGCCTCCAAAGGGCTAGCACCTAACTACGACGGGCCCCAGTTCAACACTAGGGGCAGAGAACACAAGACGAGAAAAGAGGCTGGAAGGCTGGATGTCGAGCGGAAGGTCAGAGAAATGATGAGCCAACAAGGCACGGAGTGGCTTCTGTCAGCTTGCCACGTCACATATCCCCTGGGAGATAAGTAGATAAACCACGGTACCAGCGGTTCTACACCAACGTTAAACAATTAAACAAAAAAAACAATAACACACACACACACACACACACTATCACGTGGTCCGCCTTTAGGAATTCAAGTTTCAATAGCGCTCCCTGTGACCTAATTCAGCCCTGTCTTTGTTTGACCCCTTCGGGGGTGTAACATCCGGTACATTGATATCTCTCCTATATCAACAGGCCAGGGAAATTGGAATTTTGGTTCTGTAGCTTAATCTAACTAATTAAAAATAAGCGGCATAAAAAGTGAGGCTTAAAAAGTCTCGCACTACACTTTTAGTACAGCATGGCTGATGCGTGGATGGCATCCTGGGTCCAGAACTGGAGGGGCAGGATACTCGTTTGAAGGGGTCCTGCCTAGCTGACTAGGCCTAATTTAGCAGATAGAACAATATATCTGCTGCCCCTCGCTGCCAGTCCTGGCAGAGAGGTACGCCTTCTTCTACACATCACTTTGACCCCATGCTTCACCTCATCAATGGCCTATACAGAACGCTCTAAGCAATAAGTATCGTCTGATATTCTAGAGTACTAGCAGGGACGCGCCATAATTCGCATTTTCCTAACCTATTAGGATAAGGAAGTGAGAAGCCCGCCTCCATGTGTTACCAGTCATCAGGCCAAATCTCATCCGGGTAGTTGGCCTCCATCGCTTTCTTCACAGCTGCCATACATTTCTTTTTATTATAGGTCGCAAGGTCGGGCCATCCATGCTCACGATATATGTTCTGTAGCATGGTAGCGAAGCGACGCTGTTCTTCGCCACAGTCGTCTAACATCCAAGTAACCCTGCGGGGGCTATAAGGAATGAACCTTAGCTGGCGGTATTGCATCTTAATGATATCGAAGAAATCCGGGATAGACCAGGCCGGAATGCTTTGCCGCCAATTCTGTTCATTCTCGGGGGCCCAATCGGCGTCGTAAATAGTGACGGGCGGAATCCAATCCGGGTCCAGGCCGAAATGCAAGAGCGTAGGGCAATCGCTCCAGTGGATCAGTCCGTACTTTACGTCCAGTAAGACGTCGGGGTTGTCGCGACCACCAAATGTGAGGCCAACAACGTGGGGTGGTATATCTTCGGGGTCGACCCCTAGAGGCTCCGAGCAAACCCTGAGTGAATCGTTAGGTCGGGAACCAGACTCGCGGGCCTTATCGGCCCAGTCGGCAAAGTAGCACCCAGGTAGGGCTTGGCTACGTTGGTTCTCCGGAGGTCGAATGTACGGTAGGTGCCGGAGCAATGCCACTACCTCGTCTGTTTTAACGAGGTATCTCAGGCTTTCTTGGCTGATTTCCGGCCAGCCTCCTTTGGGCGGCTCGACGACCTCGGAGTCATCGAGGTACATGGCTGCAAGAAACGCGTAGTAATCCCGGACGGCGGCAATGCACTCGTCGCGCGAATATTCAATGTCGGTAATTTCGTTCATCTCCTTCATGGTGACAAATCGGCCGGGGATGGCGTGGTGACGAAAAGGGCGTAAGGACTTTGTGGAGGATGCGATGGCGCAGATATTCAGTGGACGGTTCAAGGCCAGCCAAGGAGGAGACGCGCCAAATTATATCCTTGCCAAGCACGGGCTTTCAGGCGCTAAGCGGTGTCCCATCCGATATGCCCCACTCTCGCCCATGGTTCTGGTGGGACAGTTTGCAGGGATACTGATGAGGTGAATCATGGGGTCAAAGTGATGTGTAGAAGAAGGCGTGCCTCACTGCCAGCACTGGCAGCGAGGGGCAGCGGATATATTATTCTATCTGCCGGATTAGGCCTAGTCTACCACGCAGGACCCCTCCTGTTCTGGACCCTGGATGCCGTCCACGCATCACTCACTTCTAAATGTATGCTCCGTTTCCTACCATATTTCAGTATCACAAGCGGTTTGTGGTGTCACGGCACGCAATTGGACAAGTCGACACCGTCTCGTATATTGACTGAGGATAGCAACGTGAGGAAGAAAAGAAGGAAAACACACGATGGCTCTGGCAGTCTCAAGGTATCTAAGTACCCTGGGACGCATAGGCCCTCCCTTCTGCCAGTGTCCACCGCCTGTTCCATCAGTGTACAGTTGCCAGCGCCGTCACATGTGGCACCAACAATGAAGACATTACTTAAAGGATGCATGGAATAGTGTGGTATTAGAACTCGAACGAGGATCCAGTTCGTACTTATCCCCGGATAGTGACGTGGTAGAAGAGGGCGCGCTGAAGGCAGTCATATGTGTCGTGGCTTTAAGTTTGTGTTCTGTCTTTTCGTGACCTAGTATCGAGTAATTGAAGCCATGCCGACGTAGTGGCCTATGCTCAGGTTACGTCTAGGTTCCCATTGTTCGCTTAAGGCTGCCATCAGTTAAGTGCCCACCCATCTTGCCTTATCCTGTCCATGGGCTTAGATGCTTTCCATATTTACTTTTCGTACAATATGCCTTACGAGGGTGATTCTGGGAGACAATGAGGAAGAGAGTAATTCCAGCTCCTATGTACCTAAGCTTATACCGACCAAGCATGTGAACCACGACCATCCCAACCCCGCGACCATTCCAACACCGAGACCATGCAACAAAACGAACGCAAGTCGAAAGTGACAAGAAAACCCAAAAAGGAACCGATAGCGTAAAGGCTTGCATCCGGGACCAAGCCGGCACCCATGACTTTGCCCTTAGAACCTAGCAGCCGCAGCCCTCGGCGCTGATGTGGAACGAGTTCCCGACGCACTCCGAGTCGGCACTGCATTGGACCCAGTCCTCGCTCTCCCTCGTCCGGGCCATCCAGGCCCACCACGTTAGTTCCTTGTCGTTGCAAGCGGACCAACAGTAGCCCTTCCAGCATCCGGCCCCCTTCTTCAGAGGTTCGCAGTTATCTGTTTCGGAGCGTTAGCGCTTGAATTGTCAAGGAGAGAGAGAAAGGCACAGGGGTGCAATGTGCCACATACCCTTGTTTCCCGCGAACGTCGTGGATATCGAGAAGCCCAGGTCGGCAGTGCTCATGGCGAGACCGGCAGCATCCCACTTCCAATCTGAGCTGCCGCCGTTGCCATTGTTGGGCTTGCTGGGCTTGTTAGGCTTGTTAGGCTTGCCGAAGTTGGGCTTCCAACCGGGCTCGGGCAGGGCGTTGGCAACCGTGGCGGCGAGGAGAAACATGGCGATAGCGTTAAACTGCATGTTGATAACGAGGAGAAGGGCTTTTTATGGTTGTGAGGTGTCAAGGTGTGTATAGAGGCAAATAGCTTAGAAAGCAGAAGTCCTAACGTGAGCTAGAAGAGGATAAAACTGTAGGAAAGTGATTGAACGGCTGAATAGTTAAGTTGTTCGGATGGTTGGATGGCTGGATGATTGATGCAGTGTCGGAATAAATAGGAACCGAAGAGATGCAAAGTTGGATTATATAGAAGAGCTCGCGACACAACTGGACCTACATCTTCACTAAATACAGCACTATTCCTGGAGTTGCACATATCAGTACGTAGTAAGCTTTGAATGCCTTTTAAAGCAGGTCTCCTTTATCCGCTAACCGTACACGGCAACCGGGTGGGTCGTCAGTGGAGCTGTAAAGGGTAAAGCATATACATGGTTTGTCGGCTTAGCCCCTCCCAGTAAGCTAGAGATTACAGTAAGGGACTAGGCGCGGCTCCCCATAATAAGCCGCTCCTTACACCCCTGGGTTAATCCCCTGGCACGAACCCTTTAGGGCGTGGAGTGGTGGAGCAATTAAGGGCAAAGTAAGAAAAAATAGCTTTAAAGGCCTATTCGCATGCTCCTACCGCGGCAGAAACGACGATATCTCCACTACTGCGCGTTTTCGATTAGCTTTAACGTTGTACAGCAGGTGTTCGGCCACATAAGTAGTGTTTTAGCTTTAGTAGGGCAGAAATGTTAGTTTTCAGTAGCTGGATCCGCCCTTTCCCAATAGAACTTTTCGAAAACTCCTCTTCTCACTATCCCCTGTATCTAGCCCTTTAGTCCTAAGGATCAGCCATTTAGACGACATAGGCTACGTCGGTCAGCCAGTAAGACCAGAAGATGCGCTATTAAGAATATTACTACGGAGGAATAAGGTGGCACGATTCCCGATCGGGCGGTAAGCTGGGGGTGGCTATGTTCGGAGCCTTTACCTAGCAGTCCTAACAGGAATAGAACAGACTAGCAAGGATATATATGCCCTTAAAGGAGTTTATTGGCGCTTATCACCGCGCTAGTGGGAGCACACCCTAATAAACTGCACCACGCTGTCCCAGCAGGGAACTGGGCAAAAGGGTTAGAATCCGAAGACTAGGAGACTTTAGATCTATTAGGGTTTATCTGCTAGTCAGCCACATCCGTGACAAGTTCTGTCAGGGGGTTTTACGAGCTAAAAACTACGGGTTTGTTACAGTATAGGTACATAGGTACAAGGGCATGGGAATGCATGGACCACTGGCCGGTGGTACGTACCGCCGCTGGCTGGATATATTCCTGCCAAACAGTGACTGACAGGAGCCTGTTCCTCTTCTTTTCCTCTTCACCTGTAGTTTTCGCATCTCAATAGAACCTTCAGGGCATCACCAGATCCCTTGTTCCTTGAACCGTGACACTGCTATCTAATCAGGAAGCCTCCTGATTAGATTATCAGTGATGCGTGGTCAGGGTAGGTAGCTCATGATACTGGAGTGCGTTATCCTGTTTGGTGGGGTCCTAACACCCCACCTGGATCGCACTATAGGTAGATTCCTGCCCCACCGGCCACTTCGTGGCAGGCCTCACTAATACTCATCTCTCTTCTGCTACTCCCCCAGTCAACGACTCATCAATCAGATAATATCTGTCCTCCTCGACGTTGCACAATAATTATCACGTCGGCACGGAGTGGGGGGAGGACAGCTGGCCGATGAGGTTCCATCGGCTTAAGCTGACCGGCTCGGCAGACCGAACAGCATACTGGGGATGGTTAATGCGGAAACCCGCAGAGTTCCAGAAGTTCGTCGAGAGTACGAGATACTTCGAGTTCAGCCCGCCTATCCGGGAGCAGGCGTGGTGCTGTCGCGACCGGCGACGGCCAGCTACACCAGATCCAGGCCAGCTACACCAGATCCAGGCGACGAACAGTCAGACCTAGAGACGGTTATGCCCCTGGCATACGCCCCCAGGACTGAATAAGACAAGCGCACACGAGGAGCAGGGGGGAGAGACAGGCCACAGGCGGGGACATAAGAGGGCTCTTCGCCCGCTAGAAGAGGGGCGCCTAGCGAGGCTCAGTAGAGGAGGCGCGAAGATAGAAAGCGGGGACAGAAAACCACAAAAACAACACCAACAACAGCCACCAGGCAAAAGACACCAGCGCAACCTAGCGCAGCCATATACGGCTCCGGAATACACAAGAGTTAGGATGCCTCCAAAGGGCTAGCACCTAACTACGGCGGGCCCCAGTTCAACACTAGGGGCAGAGAACACGAGACGAGAGAAGAGGCTGGAAGGCTGGATGTCGAGTCGGAAGGTCAGAGAAATGATCAGCCAACAAGGCACGGAGTGGCTTCTGTCAGCTTGCCACGTCACATGTCCCCTGGGAGATAAGTAAATAAACCACGGTACCAGCGGTTCTACGCCGACGTTAAACAAAAAAAAAAACAATAACACACACACACACACACACACACACACACACACACACATTATCACGTGGTCCGCCTTGGGACTTCACGTATCACAATGCCAGTAGGTAGCAATGACGGCAGGTAGCATATTGTCGGCTGTGCACTATCGTCGGAAGGCCCATCATAACTAATAGGTGTCTTCCACGAACTACGGTCGCATTCGTTCGTATAGAAGACAAGCTAAGCTAGGGGGTCGATCAAGGGACAGGCCCATCAAACCGCCACGCGTTTTAAGACATCGCCATGTAACATTAAAGCAAACAAAACCAATTATCTTAACAACCACAATAGATACAGACAGACCGATTAGCTCAAAGAGACTGTTATCTTCTCCTCTATGTCAGAAATGCTTTCTGCAACCGAACTTCCCGACGCGATCGATGGCGACTGCGCAGTGACCGCACCAGCCTCACCACCAGGTGTCGCCGAGTCCTCCTTGACTTTGCGAACGTCTAGCATGGTCACGAATCGCTCTTGAGCAGTTTTCTGGACCTTGCGACGTTTTTGGGGCTTCTGGAGATCCAGAGCAGCAGCCAATTGGTCGCGTTCATGCTTAAGGCTGGAGATCTCGGCGCTTGCAAGGTCTAAGGCCTTTCCGGTCTTCCTGAAGACCTGGCGTAAGGTGGCATTGCTGTACACTGAGTTAACCACACGCAATTCGTGATGGATGTGCTGTATCTGCCTTGAAGACCTTGGGGTCTTAACGTCCATAGCGGACATCTCCGACAGCAGGGGTCCTCTGGCAGCTGCAGAACGCTCCAAGTTGACCCTCCGGCCTGTCCTGGTCCCTTTGCCTTGCCAGTCGGCTGTTAATGGCCTTGAGGGGGTCCTTTGGATAGATACCGGTCGCTTTCCAGCCTGTGGCAATGTGCTCTGGAGTCAGGGCTTCCTTCCGAGCCTTTTTCCAGGCCTCCAGGAACTCCGGTTTCTTTGGCGTCATCGTTAGACTAGACACGCAGGCCTGGCGAAGGTGTTTCCGGTACGCGCGCTTCAACACCGAAAAGGGGCCAAGGTCTAGAGGCTGGAGGACCTGCGAGGTGTGTGCCGGAAGGAAGTTCAGCCAGACCTTAGCCTTAAAACACTCCAATATGAACTCCTCGCTGCAGTGGCTGGCATGGCCGTCGAGTATGAGGTGGCGCCACTGCTTGGGGTCGTCTGGAGTAGTCTGTGGCAAGAACACCTGTCTTAGCCAGCGCAGGGCAATTGAATTGGAGGTCCAGCCGGCCTCTGAGGCTTCAAATTGCCAGTCTGCGAAGTCCTCGTCGTCTGATTGAGTGGTAAACCATTGCTGTTGGACCTGCCTTCCTTAAAGATGACCAGGGGAGACAGGGCTCGGCCAGCTGCAGAGACAGACTCCAGAGACGTCGTCCACTCGCCTCTCGTGGTGTCTAAAGTGAAGACCTTCGTGAGAGCAGATGGTCCGATAACAAAAGGGCAGTCTCCAAGGCCGATCTGAGCTCCAACCTCGTCAAAGTTCCATGTGTGCTCCTTAGGGATATCGCGGATGCGCTCCTCGTTCAGCCTCGAGAAGAACTCCTCGATGTTTTCGCGTGTGGCGCCGTTGACGCGCTGGAAACCCATTCCCCTTGAGAGCATGGTCTTCAGCTGCGGCCAGCGCCTAAAAACGGCGATGCCACCTATCTCCGATGGTGTGGCTGCTGCCGGACTGACAGATAATTGACTGCGCGAAGAGCTTGAAGCGGTTGTGCTGAGGAGCCCAGCCAAGTCTGACCTGGAGCAACACCCACTGGACCAGCCAGTGCTCCTGGACCTCACTGAGGGCTTGACGATGCCTTTGAGCAGTGCGTTTAAGAGGCTTGCACTCGAAACGAGACGTGAGGTAGTGTCTAGAGACTCTGTATTGCTTGGCGACAGACCGGATGGAATCTCCTTGGCAGACTTGGAGGAGAGCGGCAGCCAGCTGCAATTCATCCATAATAATAGATATCAAACGAAAGAACAGAATGTGGCAATTCGAATGGTATGACTTCTAAATAAATGTAACCGTAGGTGGTTGATATATTCGGTGTTGAAGCAAAAAAGAAACACCTTAAACTGTCGCCAGACGCGTGGCGGTTTGATGGGCCTGTCCCTTGATCGACCCCCTAGCTTATCTATTCGTAACGATTCGTCGATAAGCCTTGTTCTTGAAGATTCCGTCACAACAATGCGAGGTCTATAAATTTGTGCCGCCCCCTAGGACCCCAATTCCTACAGATATAAGGAAAGAAAAGACGAGAGCTTAGAAGCCTTCTACGAAGTGTTAGGAATGTGACAAATGAAAGAGATAGACCCGACCGGACGAGCAACCGAGAACGAGGTGCGTGCCCCGTTCGGTCGCGAACACGGCGGACGCGATCGCCCGGTACTCGGGTGGGAGCCAGAGGACCGGATGCGATTGCCACTGAATCCAAGCCCCATCAGCACTCAGACCGAAGTCTTCCTGTGGCGCAGGCGCGGGTATTGACTTTAGGAGGAACGTATCCTCTTCCACCGGCATAGCTTCGTCGATGCGAATATCGCCCCTGTCGGTGTGGATCCGGGTACCGGTTGGATCGAACGCGACGGTGGAGCTGCGGCCGACGTGGTAGGTACGAAGGCGCGCGCCCGTCGCCGCGTCCCAGAGCCGGACGGAGTGGTCGTCCGACGCCGAGACGACGCGCCGCCCGTCCGCCGAGAAGGCCGCCGAAGTAACCCAATCGGTATGGCCCTTGAGGACGGCATCGCACGTGCCGGTCTGCGCGTCCCAGAGCCGGACGGTGTGATCGGCCGACGCCGAGACGACGCGCTGCCCGTCCGCCGAGAAAGCCGCCGATAAGACCCAATGAGTATGACCCTTAAGGACGACGTCGCACGTGCCGGTCTGTGCGTCCCAGAGCCGGACGGTCTTATCGTACGATGCCGAGATAACGCGCCGCCCGTCCGCTGCGAAGGTTGCCGAGTTGTCGCAACCAGTATGGCCCTCAAGGACGGCATCGCACATGCCCGTCTGCACGTTCCAGAGCCGGGCAGTCTTATCGTACGACGCCGAGACGACGCGCCGCCCGTCCACCGAGAAGGCTGCTGAGTTGACCCAATGAGTATGGCTCTTGAAGACGACGTCGCACGTGCCCGTCTGCGCGTCCCAGAGCCGGACAGTCTCATCGTATGACGCCGAGACGACGCGCCGCCCGTCCGCCGAGAAGGCCGCCGAGTTGACGCAACCAGTATGGCCCTTGAGGACGGCGTCGCACGTGCCGGTCTGCGCGTCCCAGAGCCGGACGGTGTTGTCGTCCGACGTCGAAACGATGCGCCACCCGTCCGCCGCGAAGGCCGCCGAGTTAACGCAACCAGTATGGCCCTCAAGGACGGCATCGCAAGTGCCGGTCTGCGCGTCCCAGAGCCGGACGGTGTCGTCGTGCGATGCCGAGACGACACGCCGCCCGTCCGCCGAGAAGGCCGCCGAGTTGACGTCAGAGGTATGGCCCTTGAGAACGGTGTCGCACGTGCCGGTCTGCGCGTCCCAGAGCCGGACGGTGTGATCATCCGACGCCGAGACGACGCGCCGCCCGTCCGCCGAGAAGGCCGCCGAGTTGACCCAAAGAGTATGACCCTTGAGGATGGCATCGCACGTGCCGGTCTGCGCGTCCCAGAGCCGGACGGTGTGATCATCCGACGCCGAGACGACGCGCCGCCCGTCCGCCGAGAAGGCCGCCGAGTTGACCCAAAGAGTATGACCCTTGAGGATGGCATCGCACGTGCCGGTCTGCGCGTCCCAGAGCCGGACGTTGTAGTCGTGCGATGCCGAGACGACGCGCCGCCCGTCCGCCGAGAAGGCCGCCGAGTTAACGTCAGAGGTATGGCCCTCGAGAACGGTGTCGCACATGCCGGTTTGCACGTCCCAGAGCCGGACGGTGTAGTCGCACGACGCCGAGACGACGCGCCGCCCGTTCATCGAGAAGGCCGCCGATTTGACGCAACCAGTATGGCCCTCAAGGACGGCATCGCACGTGCCGGTCTGCGCGTCCCAGAGCCGGACGGTGTGGTCGTCCGACGCCGAGACGACACGCCGCCCGTCCGCCGAGAAGGCCGCCGAGTTGACGTCAGAGGTATGGCCCTCGAGAACGTCGTCGCACGTGCCGGTCTGCGCGTCCCAGAGCCGGACGGTGTGATCATCCGACGCCGAGACGACGCGTCGCCCGTCCGCCGCGAAGGCCGCCGAGGTGACCCCACCAGTATGGCCCTTAAGGATCGTCTCGCATGCGCTCCATTGCTCCGCCAACTTCGTTTTGTACTCCACCCACTGTGGTGCCTCGTGCTTGAACAGGTCTCGTATTAAGCTCTTCGTTGGGCTAAGCACGAGTGGTGCGGCGTACGCCTGAAGCGGCCGGCTCTCGATGGCCGGCCAAAATGTTTGCAGAAGACGGCAGGCGTCTTTCACGAGCGCCTGAACTTTCGGTGCCCCCGGTCGTTCCTTTACACTATTAGCTCGAAAGACACCGTGCTAGGGCGTGTAAAGGCGTACCTGTAAATGCCGTATCAGCCTCTCTAATGCGTGCATCCCTTCGGATATGCTCTGTAATAGACTTAACGACTCGATCCAGTAGAGTCCCTTGCCCCGTAGGAATCTGTCGACCGCCTCGTACGCTTGTACGCCGTCGTCCCTCCCCGGAGCCTTAATAGCATCGATGAAGTGGTTGACCCAGTAGACGCAGGAGTATCCTATTGCCGCCAATGGATTGGGGTCAGGTCTCCGCCGAGGGACATCTTGAATAGGAAAACCTAGGTCGTGTAGCCCGTAGATGTCGCGCTTCAGCGTCTGGGACAGGGCCTTGATTGACTTAGAGAAGATCCGGCCATGGAGGACGGCTTGCTGTTCGGGGAACAGGATCGCCGAGTGCTCCTTCGTTAAGAAGTCCTTCGCCGACTGGTGGACGAAGTAGACTGTCTCATCGCGCACCGTAAGGAACGAGCCGCAAAGGCTGACAATCTCCTTTAGCGATTCGGCATCTTCCACCGGACTACCATTTTCCTCGATAAACGTAGTAGACTCGGTAAGCGAGAGTGGACGATAGGTCGTTACAACGAGAGCAAGCACCTGCGTACAGAGCTCAGCATCGTCCGATTCGTAGATTCGTTGCATCATCCGTCCATAAAGAGTATTGAGGCCCGATGGGAAAGACTTGGCCATCTGCAAAGCCTTCCCTTGGCGTTTCTTCTCCAGTTCCTGGCAGACTAAAGCAACCCAGAGAAAAGTACCGTCGGCGTTTGACGACAAGTACTGGCGTACTTCTTCAGTGGTGTTGTCTCGATAGCCCTTGCGTTGTGCAAGGTCAGACACCTTATAGGTGATGTAGCTGTCCACAGCCGCTGCAACCGACTGCGCATTTACCTCTAGCGATATCCGGTGCGCCACGTTACGGAGCTGTTCTTCGATCTCTGGCCAGTTACGGCTTGAGACGAGCCATTTAGCGCAGTTCGATCGCGAAGTCTTGACAATTAACTCAAGGAGCTGGGATAGGCCATCTATACACTCGTCCAGTGCATCAATGGCAAGGCAGACGCCTCGTAGCTTGGGTCGCGAAGCATGTTCGTAAAGATCTCGGAGAGGGCCTGCCACGCGTTCGCGTCCTCGAAGAGCACCCTACCGGCGGTGTCGTATTTCTCCTTTATATAGGACACGAGGGAGGCGTCTTGCTCGAGAAGCATGAAGATGAGACCGCGTAGGACAGCCGTCGCGGTGTTGAGGCGCCCGTCGGTGGCTTGGCAGAAGAAGTAGGAGAGGCGCCTTCTCTCGGCCGGTGGTCTTTTTAGCTCGTTGATGATACCGCAGAGGAGCATGGTCTTCCCCTTGCCCGGGTCGCCCTTGACCCAGAGCAGCCTCTGGTCCTCTTGGTCGCGCCATTGGCAGAATTCGGTGTTGCTGAGCACCCAGACGTAGCATTCCGAGAGCAGGCCGCCCTTGGTGCTCTGGATGCGTTCCTTATCGTGGCGGGGGTCGGTGATGCGCAGGTCGGCGAGGCATCGTTTGACTGTCTGCTGAATGTTTATGACGTTGCCTTGGTGGAGAGATGCTCCAGGTTGCAGGTCAAATTGACCATTGTAATGAGAGCCGTCCTGGGAAAAGGAGGATGTGGCTTTCGCCGTATGCTCATCAGCGAAATGGGAGCCATGTGGGGTGCCGCTCTGACTGAATCTTCCGGGTCTCGCCGGTTGATGGGAAAAGCTTGATGGCTCAGCGTCGGCTTCGTCCGTTCCTCTATGGATCTCTTGACTGGTGACGTGGCGCCGCTTTTGCCTTTGTGTGTCTTCGCAGTCTTCTCCTTTCCGCTTCTCGGGGCTCATCTCCTAAGTTACGCTGTGTGCGTCTCCGATGCCAATGAAGGACAAATGCTGATGTTCGATATTTCGCTAGGATAACACCGTGCTAGTTTAGGTGCTGTGTGAAGACAAGACTTGTGAGACCCACTGGAATTTTCAGCATATCAAAGTTGCATGAAGAACCGTCATGAGTAGGGAGAGTGCATCGTCGACACTGAGCGTAGGAGGGTCGGATTATTTGGGCGAAGGGCAAGCGCCCGTGGCGTTGGGCTTTCGCTGAATGCAGCGCTAGGGCACTACTGGAAGCCCCGAGTGGTAGTGGGTGTAGTGGACAAGCTAATGCGGTGGGTCCATAATCAACGCTGGGTTAAGCATGCAGATTTGGAAGATGGTTGGTGCTACGACCAAGGATGCTTGTCCAAGTCCGTCGAGCCCGCCTCGGTCGTCAAGGTCAGAGATGCCGCTATCCTGTCGCCTTCCGGGAGCAGTAACTGTACTGCCGTCGACAGTATGCCAATTCACCACTTGCGACCAGTCAATGACTGCGTTGATCGATTGGCATCGAGGTAGAGTTCGACCAGCGCAGGGCGACAGTGGACTCGTATAGGCTCAGTCGCGGATACTGCCGCGCGAGTTAGCATCGAGCTCCATGGTCCATTCTGACCAGGTGCAGAGCAATCGTGCCTCGGGTGAAGCCTGTGGGGAGCTCGGACGGATGACACAAACGCCTACAATCGCAGCTACTGCTTACCACACTCGATTGGGACGGCTCGACTTCTGCCGTCCGTAAACTCAATGCATCCAGCAAGATGACGTTTAGAGAGTCAACCCCCCAGAAAATCGGGGGAAGACCAGCCGCTGTGTCAAAAAAATCGACCTCAGTTGTCATGTTATCAGTAGCATATGGCGTTTTCCTTTCTGGTAGTGATGCGTGGATGGCATCCTGGGTCCAGAACCGGAAGGGTCCTGCGTGGTGGACTAGGCCTAATTCGGCAGATAGAACAATATATCTGCTGCCCCTCGCTGCCAGTTCTGGCAGGGAGGCACGCCTTCTTCTACACATCACTTTGACCCCGTGCTTCACCTCATCGCTTATCGATGCAGCATGTGTCAACCCAAAAGTGCTGCAGGCCATCCGAGGCAGCCTGCTCGCCGCAGAACGTGAGCTTTCGATACCCCGCCTTGGGCTGACCAATGTGCCGCAGAACATCCTGGAAGGTGACTTGCTGGTCATCGTCGCCCCACGTGTGCGACTAAATTGCATACGGGGGAATGTTGTCGACCCAGTCCTTGGTCAGGCTCAGGCGTCTGCCGTGTTCTAGCTGCAAGAGACGCATCGCGGGCCAGAGCAGTCGAGAGGAGTGAGAGACGATCCGGGGTCAGATTCGGCACGACGGCTCGAAGAAGGATAGAATCGTTCAGGCAATAGCGGGCTGCGCTCTTGGCATCGCCTTGCTGATGTGGCGTTTTGCCTGCGTCTTGGCGGGTTGTGGTTGGTCGGTTGATTCACCTTGCGTCTGTCCCGTACATGCATAACCAGTGGGAATGGAGTGGACGGACTACATAAAAGCGGCCACCGGGGTCGTTGTCCCAACCCTTTGATGACCCATGGAAACTGAGGAAGAGCTGCCGTGTCTGCCCCCGCGTACCGGTTGCAACACCGCCTTCGCGATTACATATAAGAACTCAATCCCGGTCTCTGGTATCGTCGGCAAGCTGTAGCAGCCCCGCCCGTCCCGTGTCAAGCCTCGCCCCAAATTATCCCTACGCTGGACGTGTTCAAGTACTTCCTTTGCTATCTAACCGTGCATTCACCACCACCGGAAAGCCGGAGCTCCAAGGCTATTACTGTGTTTCATAAATAGCTTGTGTTCAAAAAATATGCTCGCTGAAATGGACTATGGCAATTAACGGGCCCCTATTCATCCGGGCCCAACTCCACCGTCTCGCCGGGGCGGTGCGTCGCGCTCCGCACGGAATCGGGAACACGGAGACATGGCCTCGGTGCCTCCCTCCACGCTTCCGCCTCGCCGCCGGGAACTCGGGGTGGGTCACGCGATGGTGGCTTTAGAAGATCTCCTGGTCGTCGTACGCGCGCACGCTCTCGAGGTAGTCGTGAACCTGGTTGCGGCTCTTGCAGACGTGGTGGGCGTCCCCTGGAATCGTGGTCAGCATCCAGTCGCGAAAGGAACATAGTCGGGCGCTTTGTGGCAATTGCGCCAAGAGGAATAACAAGAAAGGGTGAGAGCAAGAAACAGGGAAGAACCGGAACAAAGGGGTGTACGCAACGACGGGAGACGGGCAAACTTACAGCCATCCGAACCTCCCTTGCCCAAAGACTCGGGGAAGGTGGTCTCGAGACCCTCGAGGGCGGTGTCGGCCGAGCAGAGGATGGCCTGGCGCATGTAGCTGAAGCAGTGGATCATGTGCCAGTGGTGGTCCTCGTTAATGGTCTGGTTGGTCCTGAGCAGGGCGTAGTTGTTGACGACGGCCCACAGGCAGTGCAGCTGGTGCGTCATGGACGTGGTGTAGACGGTCATGTTGTCGGGCCACTGAATGGGCGTGGGCATGTCGTGGTACTTGGGGTTGGACGGGTCCTTGACCTGCTGGAAGCCCATTCCCTCTGTGCGGCTGGGGTCAGTAAAACGCGCCGACGCGCCATCGACGACGAAGAGGAGGAGGGGACGACGAACTGGGCATCAGCTGGTTCCACTTGTCCAGGGTCTCGGGCTTGAAGAAGTTGGAGATGTTGTACGGGGCGTATTCGTCCTCGGGCACGAACTTGACGATTTCCTGGTTGACTGCGCCTGGGGTGTCAGCAAACCCGCGGGACGACGGGCGTGGTTTCCGGCTCGGGACTTACACCGCGGGCTGAAGTCGGTCATGTCACCGTTGAGCTGGTACTCGTCGGCCTTGGACTTGGCCACAAACCGGCTGTTGGGGGTCTGTAGGCGCAGGACGCAGGCCAGAATCACGAGCAGCAGCGCCGTGTCGATGAGCCACCGCCACTGGTTGAAGACGTCGCACACCCGGCTCGTCCGGGACCGGCGGAGCGGCCGGTCCAGGCCCTCTGCCTGCCACTGCTTCTCGACCTCCATCAGGGATTCGACCTCGGTGCTTGAGCGGTCGTCGCGGTCGTCGAGCCGGACGTCGTTGTACTTGTGTGTGGGGTTGGAAGCCATTATGAATAGGAGAGGTAGCGAGAGGAGGGGTCTTGGTCTACAAGTACGGGTACAGGAAGAGCAGGTATACAAGACAAACCAAGACTGTACGCCAGGTACAGTGCAAGTGCAAGAAGAAGCGAACGGTTGGGTGAACGTGGTGGTTGCCAAGCAAGACAAGGACGACCAGACGGGAGAGAGGAGCGGCCGTCGAGCAGCGGGCAGGCTGGGCGTTTTATTGCGCCTCCGGCTTGGGGGGGAAAGGGGAGACGAGTCGGGTCTTGCCGGGGTCCCTGTTCCATCCCATCCCCCGCTGCTGAGACCCCGGAGCCGATGCTACAACGACTTTTGGTACCATCCCATGCGCCGGGCCATCTCATTTCGAGGCCGCACCTCTACGGCATTTTGCTGAATGGACCGGGCTGGGGGGTGGCATCGCTTGGCGTGTGGTGGGCGGCGCCCCCCGCGATGTTACACCTGCAGGGATTTGAGGCAGGACTTGAGACCAAGCGGGCGGGCGCGCGTGTCCCCCCAAAGAAGAAAGCCAGGCGGGCGGGCTCACAAGAAACACGGGCGCTAAAAAGACGCTGACGGGGATCATGGGTCCCACCCCCTGGACCTCACGTTGCAACCACTTTGTGAGGCTCATCTTACTAATGAACCACCGTCCAACGGTCGAAGCCCCGCCCCGAGAGCCTCCACGAGCGCTCAGCCGGATTGACATCGTCGCTTTGCGGTGCGAGCGCGATTGGGCCCAGCCAGCGAAGGCGCAAGAAGGAAGCCAGTTTGCACCTTTTTTAACATGAGCTCGGCTGGTTGCGATCACGGCAGCCTCGAGGACCAAAATACGCGAGGCAAACCCACTTGGGGCGTTTTCAGACGCGTTTCGAAATGCCATCCCACCCCTGTCGGAGCGGGGCCACATCCCGGCCAGAAGAAGAACACCCGTTACACTTGACGGGAGATCTTGAGCTTATCGGACAAATTGATTACTGCATATGGCTGTGAACCCGGCCAAAATGCTCTGCGGCTCGACCGGTGCATATGATGCCCACACGGCTCGCCGCATGGCGTTGATTCCTCGAAGCTACCCGGAAAGCTAGAGCCCCCCCCCCACGCTATATTTGTACATGAAAATCCCCAAGACCAAACCCAAAAGAACCCAACGCCCCCAACGACCGGAACAGCAAAACAACACCTGCCCCGCCTCTACGCGCACACCGGCGCATCCGACGACCCCAAGAGGGCCTCGACCTCGGCGGCGTCCCGGCCCAGGAGGCGGCCGAGCTCCTTCTGGTACGAGCGGCGCCGGGCCGCCACCTTTTCCGCGTGGCTGCGGGACTGCAGGTCGACCGGTTCGCCCCATTGCGTGTTGTCGACGCGCTGGCCGACGAAGTTGGCGTCGTCAAGGTACACGACGTTGAGGGCGGCGGCGGGGCCGCGCTGGGCCTGGACGGCGTAGAGCAGCGGGTAGCAGTCGCGGAAGACCTTGCGGGCGAGCAGTGCCTGGAACGGCCGGTTCTGGTTGCAGGACCTGTAGTAGACGTAGTAGCGGGAGCGCAGCAGCTCCGTCTCGACGCGCAGGCGGCGCAGGCCGGCGGCCGCGTGGCCGAGCAGCGCCATGGCTGGCACGTTCATGCTGCTGAAGGTACGGCCACTGTTCCAGTCGGCGACGGTCACGTCGCGCAGCCACGCTCCAGTCCCCGGCCGTAGCAGCGACAGGAATGTCAGCAGCGCCCGATTGTCCTCGAACCGGAACCGCTGCCCGTACAGCACCGCCGCCGCCTCGGCGTAGACGGCCCGGGACGCCGCCAAGAGGTTCCCCCCGGGCCGTGTCCAGGACTTGGTGTCGGTGGTGCCGACGCAGGACCTCCGCAACCCCTTTCGGGCGTTGGAAATGTAGATGCCGTCGACCCCCCCAAGGACCTCCTGATAGATCTTGTTCCGCAGCTCGGCCGGGAGGGACAGCAACGGGAACGGCTTCTGGCGCGGTTCCCTCTTGGCCGCTTTGCGTTTCTGGCCGGGGGTTCCATGTAAGCCCACGAAGACGGCAAACGCTCAGGCGAAGCCAATGCAGTGACTTACCTTGATTCTCCGGGATCCGAAATCACCGTCGGTGTCCTCGTCATGTGAAACAAAAAGATCGTCATCGGGGGCGTCGGTCTCGTTATACGACACGGCCGCCCGCTTCCTTTTGGGGTAGCGACAGACCAGGTCCGAAGTGGCTGGTGCGGTGGCAATTGCGACAGCCATGATGGCGATTGGTAACGGGTCAGAGGGAGGCTGGTTCGCAGGTGAATCTCGGGCCCAGATAATGCGATGAAAAGCAAAGCTAATCTAACCGCTTACTCCTGATTTTCATCGCGAACTTCACGGTTTATAATGGCCCTCATGGTTGCCATGCGAGAGTGGGGCTTAGCGACTGCTGCCTGCGGTTGCCTGGCCTGCCTGGAGAAACCCCAGCTGTAAATGAGCTGCGGCTCATTATCCACTTCGCCTGCGATACGACGACTAACCGCAGTCAATTAGCCAAGCCAAGCCCAAGCGAGAATGAGAATGCGCCTGGCCCGGCCGACCTCGCCTGCCGTATTGTCGGGTTGGCGGGCTGTACATAGAAATCGGCCTGCTGGTCGCGTGGTCGCAAGATGCCGATCTTCTTTTCCCCGCGTCACGATACTCTGATGTCAGAGCATCACCCGCCGCGGCGGTTTTGCTTCCCATAGCAGAGCGGGGTCCGGCTGTTTCGTCATGTTCCGCACTCGCCAACTCTATCGCCGCCTCGTACGTACATACCATTGACTCGGGAAACGAAGTAGGAAAGCTATTCAAACCAGGCACTTACTTGCGTCAGGGCAACGAGTAGCGCGCATTTCGTTGTCTTTGACCTCAAGTACGGCATCGTCATCCCTCCAAGCATGGACCGAACTCCGCTCCTGGGCCACGACACGGACAACCCCCACAGTGACCGTCCCGTGAAGAGCGTGCGTTACCCTCACCCATCCACCGCGTCTTCCTTGTACGCAATGTCAAAAGATTTCAAAACCTTGCTAACCCTTTCCCTCCGCCGTCCAGCGACCGTCCTTCTCGCTTTTGAATTCGATCCGCCGCGGACTCATGGCGCCCAAGCAGACGGCGCACGAGTGCGTCGTCATGCTACTCAACGAAGAGGACGCCGAGCGCAAAGACCATCTGACAGAGAAATGGCGCGACCATAAGCTGGAGGAGCTCAACTTTATCGGCGTTGTGGTAAGTGTTTGCTGCTGCTGCTGCCGCTGTCGTCCCTCCTCCCCGAATACCCCGAGTTTGACCGCCGCGGCACATCCCAATGCTGAGGGGGAGCTTCCATGAAACAAAAAGGGCGCCCTCCTGGCCACGGTCCTCACGAGCACGGGCAGCTGGCCGACGGTGCTGGCCAACGGGAACCGGCAGCCGTGGCCGTGCCGGGCCTTCTGGTACTGCGGCATCCTGTTCGCCCTCGCCGCCGTGCTCGTCGCGGCCCAGCAGACGATCCGCCTGCACCGCCTGAGCGCCCACCCCCACGGCCTGGCCTACATCCGCAGCTGCCTCTTCGGCCGTCGCCGCCACCGCGACGGCCCCCTGGTGCCCGGCCGGCTGCAGATCTACGCCTGGCAGGCCAGCGTCATGCTGCTGACCGCCGCCGTCGCCTGCATGGTTACCGGCATGCTGGTCCTCGTCTGGGTCAGCACCAACTGGGGCCCCTACAAGAACCCCCGCGATGTTTGGTGGGACGAAAACGCCAAGGTAGGCGCCCTCTTCCGCACGCCATGGGCTGTGCCGCTCCGGCTGACGACACGCATAGCTCGCCGTGACATTTACGGCCGTCGCGGCTGCCACTCTTGTCGTCTTCATCATGACGCAGATTTCGCTGTCCGTCGAGCTCCGTACCGACGTCTAAGCTGTTCTCTCAGGAGTCACCTACCAAATGACGGGTCCATCATGTGCTGCCGGGCTGTCGCTCGCCATAGAAGGAGGACCCCGAGTCCTACGAACCGCTCCACCAGGAGATTATATTGAATACACTATGGTACACGCAACTCAATGGGGCCATACCGATAATCGCTGTTCAAAGTGACACTCACTCGCAAGAGAGGTGAGAGGCGGTCCTGCCCCATCACCATCCAACGGGTGCTGCCCCCGCGTCATCCGCCCTTGTGTCGGGTCTTTCTGTTTCGTAATACTGGCTGGAATCAGTACCTTAACCTGCCTAGGTCCCTCCGCACCTCTTGGACTAAAAATAAGCCATCTATCAGTTGGTGTTACGGCCAGACATTGGCGAGTATATCCATGTGTCTCATGAGCGCCGTCAATTAATAGTGAGACTCCTGATTCTTCCATTGCAAAAGGAGCGACAGCACCTGAGCCCGCTCTCTGCATACTGAGTTGAGCAGAAATGAGAGTCGAAGGTCCTCGTCAGTTTCATTTTGCGTCTGTGCCCCTGGCAAGGCCCCCGGCAAGAGACTTATCTGATCAATGTCGCAAAGGGTTGTGGGCAGCACAGCCGAACACTCCCAGTTGAGGACCCCCGTGATCTTGGCAGTGTCCACGTCGCACATGATATTGCCCAAATGCATGTTGAGGTGCATGAGGAAACGCCTCGTCGGTTTGAGGCTGAGTTCAGAATGGCCTAGCGAGCGACAGAGGGCTTTGAGTCGCGCTATTGTCACTGGATCACGGAGGGGGTCGAGAATCGGATGGGTTTCGAAGGTTTCTCCGTACCCTTCGAGGTGCGTCTGGACCAAGCAGAGGTAGTTGGAATGCGGTCCGTCACTCGCTAAAGGCACCCGGCGCGTTTCCATAGGTTCGCCCAGCGGGTCCCAATTCCAGTAATGGCGCATGCTTCCCGGCACTACGGTTCCAACCTCATTGAACTGTAAGCCACCGCAGTGTCCCCATTCGTACAAGAATAGCTCGTTGTGGAAGTCAATGATCTGGCGTAGAAGGTACAGCCGTTTGTTGTTATCCAGCACGCGGTAGATATTGGCGACACACGTTCCTTCCGCCCGCTCAAGCAGCAAGAACTCGCTGCCGAGTACGTTATTGGCGGATGCATCAAAGCGGACGACCTTGGGGACAGGGACAAGTGTGCGTTCCCTGTCAAATTTCATGGTGGCCGCCTCGTTCACCGTCTGGTACGGATGCACAACTCTTCTGGGGATCTTGAGTATCAACGGGACAAGTTGCTCAGGCGGGCCGCAAAGGGTGGCGATCTTGAGCAACCAGCACTAGTGGTACTGGGTTGCGTCTTCCAGCTTCTCAAGGAACATGAGCTTCGGCAGGCCCAAATCCTTCATGAGTTGTTGGACCGTGTCGTACGGTAGCGTGGTTGAAATTTCCACCATGGTGTACGCGATGCCTGCGGAAGAGGGCGGCGTTGAGCGGAAAGACCATGTGTCAATAACGTAGTGATAATGGAATCTGGACGAACAACACCGCTGCCCATGTGTGAGATTTGGGATAAGTGGCCAACTGTGGGATCTCGTTGCACATAAAATCCCGTAGGACGAGAGCCGACTTGGAGCATCCGCAAGGGTGTGTGAGAGGTCGATCGAATTGCGAGCGCTTTCTTAGAGCAAAACCCCAAGTGGAAGCGAATGAGGGAGAGGCTCTCGTGCCTTCTACTCATCATCGATGTTTTACATAGCGGCAGGCATTCTTGGGTGGACAACTGCTTGAAGGAGACTTGCCTTACATAAGTGCTTAGGTAGGTAAGTACCGGGTATGGGAGGGACAACGTGCTTCATCTTGACCTCTCCCAGGCAACTGCCCGAAGTAGGTACTTGGCTTACTTGGATAAAGCACGAGGTACAGAAGGGATGATATGCTTCATCTTAACCTCTCCCAACCTTGCAGTCCCACCCGTCTCGAATTCAGACAACGGAACGGGACGGAAATGCCCAGGAGCACAGCGCGACATGATCCAGCGCATCCCGTCTACATACTACTGGCCTCTTAAGCGAGGTACTGGCATTGGGTAAAGTAGATACTTAAGCACTTACCTGCTTGGTCAGTACTTACCTTCTTTAAGTACTAGGTTCCCAGTCCCTCCGGCCATGGAGTGCAATGCCAAGGCATCATCAACTGAAAGACTGTTCCTACCAGCAGTCACGGCGCACATGGGGTACCATCGATTCACGACATGGACGCTTGATTCACATTATTCAATTAGGGTATCCAAGAGTCTACATCGCACTCGGCATCGGCGCCGAAACCAGGTGCTTATAGCCCCGCCCTTCATCGTCGCTGGGCCGTGCTCGTCGAAGTCGGCAGCGACGACGAAACGGTAGACGATGTCGTGCCGCCATTGTTGTCCTTGCCCACCACGACGGCCTGCAGCACCTGCCCGGCGGCATTGGTCACCACGTTGACCAACGCGTTGAGGGGCCCGTACTTGTACGTCTTCTGGATGTTGCCGCCCTGGAGGATCTTCTGGGCGCCCGTGTACGTCATGTTCTGCTGGTAGTTGCCGATGATGGAGCTGACGATATCGCCGGCCTCACCCGTCACCTCCTGGACGATGTTTCCGAGGTTGTCGATGAGAAAGTTGATCTTGGAGTCTCCGTTGATGATGGAGCCCAGCAACCCGTCCACGGCGCCGATAACGTCACCGACCAGGTCCGTGGCCGTCTCCAGAACGTTGATGAGCAAGGGGTTGAGGTCCAGCGAGGCCAGCGTGCGGTTGACAATATCGACCAGGTTGCCGAGGCGGATAATGAGGTCCAGGTTGGCCTCGACATCGGCGATGGTAATGTTGACCTTCTTGATGCCCACCTGCACACCGGCGTTGACCTCGACCAGGCTGGCAACCTGGGCGGCGAGGTTGATCTCGGCGTTCAGGTTGTCCACGTCGAGCTCGATCTTCTTCACCGACAGCTCCGGGATGCGCAGCAGAACGTCTGGGGGGCTGTCGCCCGTGGGCAGAGCCGGCAGTTCGCCCGTGCCGCCGCCCTGCGCCGAGGTTCTGGTGCCGCTGCTGGCCGAGGTGGCCGTGCCGGTGCCGGACGAGGCATCAGTGGCCGTAGGGGTAACGGTGGGCGACGTGCCATCAGTGGCCGTGGCGGTCGCCGTCGGCGTACCCTCTGGCTGGGTCGTGGCCGCGGCGGTGCTGGAGGGCGTCACAGCATCGTCGGTAGTCGACGCCGTCTGCGCGGCTACAAAGGCAAGCAACAGGAAGCCCCAGAGGAGCGAGAGGATCACGCGGTTCTGCATGGTGACTCAAGAGCGTGCGGGCGAAGGAGCGAGAGGCAACACACGATGAAGTGGGATGGTCGTCACCAGAGCGCTTGCCACGGGCAAGGCCGATTTCATATAAGCCGGGGAAGGCTGCACAGCAGGACGGTCAAACCCCCCCCCCCGGTCCAGGCCATGTCGCGCCGCCTTTTCCCCTCCATCATTCCCTGTCGCACGAGCTTAACGGTTCCCCATAGGGCTAACGGCGGAACCGGTGGTTCTCCAACGTAGCGATGGCGTCTGGACGTGACGACGGGCCGGAAAAGCTGGGTTTCCAAGGTCGGGGGAGATTGCCATCATGCGATGGCTTTGGCGGTCGAGGGCGCATGGCTGGGTTGCTGGGCGGCGGAGCCAGTCGGGTTTTCACACGAGCGGAGCACACTACCCAAACCGTCCAAGCCGACCAAGCTCTGGCGAGCCGATGCGACCGCTCCGCCCCTATAGTAAGCATAACAGGGCCGGGATCCTGGCAGGACCTTGGATCATGCAGTGGAAAAGGAGTCGGCAGACTAGCCGAAGGACGGGTGATGGCCAGGCCTCAACCCCCCCCTCCCCTGCGACCTCTCGGCCCTACGTACTACGGCACGCGCCAGGCGGACGCACCCAGTCGTTCTCGGCCGGCCCTTTTAGATAGCGACCTCCCCTCGTTCTTGCAGAGCGTCCTCCATCTGTGATCGTCCCAGGTCCAGCCAGCGCCCTGAGTTTTTGTCCCCGTCGCCGTTCCACGATGCGTTCCTTCACTATGAGGCCGTTGGCCCTTCTCCTCCTGTCGCTCTTTTCCGTCGTCCTGGCGGCCGACGATGGCTACGTCGGCTACGAGCTCAACAAGCGCGGCGACCCGGACTCGGCCATCTACGAGACGGCCAACACCAAGGGTGGGGTGGAGCTGCCCCTGGAGCCCGACGTCTACCTCAACGCGTCGGTGTCGGTTGGTGAGATCAACATTGAGGTTGAGAACATCACGGCCAAGATCAACCTGGACGCCAAGGTGCTGAATCTGCTGCATTTCACCGCCGGCGTCGACGCGTCGATTGACCGCGTGCGCCTGAACATCCAGGATGTCAAGGCCAAGGTCTACCTCGAGGCAAGGCTGGAGAACGTCGTAGCCATGGTGGACGACGTGCTCAACTCGATCGACCTGAACCCCATCATTGCCACGCTGGGCAAGGGCCTCGGCGACATTGTCGGCGAAATCGGCGACGGGCTGGGCGGCGGCAGCGGCGGCGGCGGCGGCGGCGGTTCGTCGACGTCGACGTCGTCGTCGGCGGCGCCGACCGCAACGGCCAACGCCAAGCGGGGGCTGAGCACCATCGACTACAACATCAAGCACAACATTTTGTACTCGACCAACGACTATTCGGGCAACGCGCACTCAAACCGCGTGCTGGGGCAGAACGGCACCATCTACGACCAGTACCTCAACAACGACGGCGACGAGATTGAGCGCCACAACGTGGGCTACTACAAGACGGACATGTCCTTCACGGGGCACAACCGCACCATCACGATTGACGGCGTGACCGAGTACGAGATGGGCTACTTCTACAACCCGTACAAGGGCCTCGAGATCTACGCCGTCATCTTCCAGACGCCCGAGGGCCGCGTGGTCAAGACCAAGATCGTGTCCGAGGCCGAGGCCGGCGGCACATCCACCATTTCCGCCGACTCGGACAACAAGGAGACGCGCTAAGTAGGGGGTTTTGGTATGGCATCGTCTGCAGTTTTAATGAAATACCCCATTATTGCTTTGCACCTGGGCTTGTGTCTGATCGTCGCGAATGTGTACATGTGCCGCCCGATGAATTGAGGGGAAGCGAGGCGTGCTGTCTACGCTAGTAGATGTGCGTATTTTCGGCACTTGTGATTTGTACCTGTATGTACCACCTAAATCCGAAGCCGGTAGTCGATGGACCTACTACTAGACGGTGGACAACGGCTCCGTACCTTGGCCGGATTCCTTAAACGAGGTTGGACTGTGGTATGTGTTCTTGGCCGGACTTGTAACGAATGGGAACGGTGTGTGTTCTTGGCCGGCAGTATCATGGCAGCTGGGGGGTGAACGTGCGGAGGGCGACGTTCTGGCCGGGGCACGTAAATTCCCATGTTTTCCAAGATGCGGGCCAAACATCGAGATCTCGTATTTGGCAGCGCATCGATCGGGACGAGCCAGCCCTTGCCCTCCTCCCCCCAGCGGGCCCCCCGGGAAAAGCCTGCTGTCCATCAATCGTGCCGCTAGAGCCAGGGGGTTGCCCGTGCAATGCCCCATGAGAAGAAGCTGCCTGCCCTGCCGGAGCGAGCTCCATGAAAGTGGGAATGCGAGCTTCGCCCTAGGCTGGACGGAATAAGCGCGCTAGGGATCGCGAATCCATGGATGGGGTTGCATTTTTCCCTGCCTCCCCCAAATCCCATCCTCACTAGCGCACAAATTTCCCGGCGTGCGGGAAAAGCTACGGGCAGGGGCGGGCCTGGCAGGGCTGGTTGGAGAGCAAAAAGCAAAAGCCGGCCAAAGGCCTGTCTCGGCAGTCCAGGCCCGTTTTCTAACCGTTCGCCCGCTCCCGCGCCTGAGCCGCTAGAAAAAAGCCACATATGTGAAGGGGAGGAAGAAGAGGAAGGACAAAGAAGCCGGGCTCGAAGCGACGGAGGAAACGTTCCCCGAGCGGACGTTTCCAAGATATTCGCGGAATACCAAAGTACGCACACCCACGGAATACCGAAACGTGGGCGGGGAGGGGCACTAGTGGGCATGCATGCGTGGGGTGGGTGTAATTGTCGTGGCGTCCTCCCCTCAATCCAGAACTTGCAGACTTGGTCACGTCGGCAGGGGAGGACCGACTCGGCATCGCTACTTGGGGATATTGCCCATCGATAGATGACACGCCGAGGCACGCACGCCTTTTCTTCTTCCCACGGGCATTCGGGGCGAGGGTGATTCGGCATGGGCATTTTCTCGCGCCCGCCGCTCGAGCCGGCCGCGGCTTTCCTATCTGTTCCACGAAAAAAAAGGAATATCGCACCCTCCGCATGGCGGCGGCGTCAACGGTTTTCGGTCGTCGCCCGGCCGCCAGACCGACGAGGAGAGGGAAAGCTGTCGGGCCCCCCGGCAACCGGACGGGGGGGTTGGGCTTGACGCCGCGGATGGGGCGGTTGTCGCTGCAGCCCTTCCAGGGGAGGGAGGGGGAAGGGGGTTCGTCACGCGTCCGCATGCATGCATGGGGCCCACGCTTGCGCGCGCGCGCAAGCCTCGTCTTCTGCCGGCAGGACCTGCCTAGACCCCCGGGCTACGAAAAGCAAGGAAAAGCAGGAAATTCCATGGCGCGTGTTATGCATGAGAGCGTGAATGGACCGGGATATCGCAAGAGAGGGAAATGGGATGGGAATGCATAATCCTGCCCGTTTATTCCCCCCGTTTATCCTCCTCCCCACGCGCGTACCAGGTCATCATGACGTCAGGCGCGTCGAGGGAGGAGCGCGTTCGTTCTATTGTCTTGTCCCGGTTTCAGAAATGCCCGTCGACCTTGATATTATTGTTCACGCCGCCCTCGTCCTCCCCTGCAGGTGATCCGCCATACATCTCGTACTTGGGACGTACGTATGTAGGTGAAAGGCAGGAGCGGGTTTGGGACGAATGAAAACGAGCCAAGGTGGGTGAGGTATAGGTGATAGCTCGCCTACTATTATCGCCCATGATCAATCACACTGCCCGCGTCCCCCGGGGGATAGCATGAACCCGCGCGCCTGATCCGGCCTTGTCGTCCGGATGGAAACGGGATTCCCAAAGGGGGAAAGAAGAAGAAAAGTTACGCCGGTGGAGAAAGGGGGATAAGCGACCGCAGAAGGGAATGCTTCCCCCCCTCGTACGCGCAACCCCCCCTCGCCCGTCCGGGGGAGGGGACGAAGGGCCCGGACCCGGAGCCGGCTCCCCTCCCTCCTTCCCGCGCCTGGCCTTAACGCAGGTACGCGGCACGCGAGCGTCCGTCTTCCCGTGTGTGGAGGGAAGGGGGAAAGGCCTTGGTGCGGGCCCGGCCGCGTGCCCACCCCCTTCCGGCAGGTCGCGCGCAGCGCCGCGGTTTGCCGTCGCACCCACGACGGTGGAAGCCCGGCTCATGGCTTCCCCACGCAGGTATGCATTTCTTACAGCGCTGTGTTTCCCATCGGATGACCCAGCCCTTAATGTGTGACATGCAGGGCGCCCTTTGCGTGATTGGCCCCCGGCCTCGGGGCTTGACCGTGGAGGGCTATGGCAATTTTGGTCTCTTTGCTTTTTTTTCCTCGTCTCGTTCCGTCCCCTTTCGGCTTTCGACGCTTCCCAACCCTCGAGAGCTCGGGTTACACGGCGCGCCGGGGACAAGATGGAGGACGGGGGCCCTTCACCCTGGAAGCCGGAATTGCTCGAGGCGTCGTGGCGAGGCCAACTTTCACCGTTCCCGCCCCAGGGTCCTGTTCATGGCACAGGTGACACGTCGTAAAAGATAAGCAGGCGGTTCATCACGGGGGAACCTGATGCTTTCGGGGACGAAAACCCCTCCAAGCCGAGCCGCAAGGCGTGCATCCTCATTCGCGTCTACGCATGTACCTTTGAAAACTAATCTCCCTAGGGGGGTGCCACCGGTCCCGATTGCCTCGCGAGGCGATCTCTCTAAACGCATCGGGCGTCCTGCAGACAAAAGAAACAACTAAGCAGGCTCTGTTACCCCCATCGCGACTACTACCCAGAACCACTGCTACCCGAGTTTGGGGCCATGCGCATGTGGTCCCCAAATGGTCCGCGCGGGAAGACCGCTGTTCGATGCCGTGCTATTCCGTGATATTGACCTCGCTTGCGAACAACAATAAATGGGCAAATTTTCAAGCATCTGGGGATGAACACGGTGGAACGACGACCCAAGACCCAGCGTTGGCTTGGGGTTACCCTTGCGCGGGCTGTGGAGGTCATCGGGGGGTTTTTTTTTTCACAGGCGGCTGTACGTGGCAGCATTGCACCCCGAACCCACGCAGGAATGGGTAAGCAGTGCTGAATGGGGGCTCGTCCGAATATGCTGCGGGTGCCATGGGGGGATCGATTTCCCTGGAAAATCCTCAGAGCAGTCGGGGCTCACGCCCGACGGGCCGGGCGCCGTGACGCTCCACGGGCGTTCCGCCACGAGCGCCGGTGTGGACTGGCGCGGCGTTTTCGGCCTTGTCCGGGACTGAGTCGGTCGGCGTCGCGGATCGGAGACGCGGCAAGGCGCTGGGGCGCATCACCGCCGGCGTCCGGGGCGGCGGCTGCTCGGCGGCTGGAGGGACTGTCTGCTCCGCGATCACCCCGGCGAGTCGTGCGAGGTTCGCCGGAGGTGCGCTGGCCCGGCTTCCGGCCGAGCCGAGGGGCCCGCGGGTCATGGCATCGGGGGGCAGCCGCGGCCCTAGCGGCGGCACGCGGTTGGTAGCAAGAGGGGCCGGCGTCGAGAAACGCGCCGCCGGGGGGTGGGCGGTGACTTGCTGGACGGGTTGTGGCGTATACGCGTTACTCGCAGGAGCCGGCGGCGGCACCCACCGGGCACGTTCCCGCGGCGGTGTCGTGGGCGAGGCCTGCGCGTCCGCCATCGGCCGCGCCCTCATCATGTTTCGCAGCAACTCGGGGTCCTCGGCCGACATGAGGTTCCCGGGCCGCCGGCGGTGGAGGTATCTGCTTGGGTTCGCGTTGGCCGCGCACAAACGCGAGTGGTACCAGAGGACCAGGTAAAGGGGAGCGGCGATGACGTAGATGATGGTGCAGGTGAAGTAGGCGGCCTTGGGTACGGGGTACCCCCAAGTGGCCGTGTGGATCAGCGCGCTCAGGCACATGGCGAAGGCGGCGCCCGCAAACCCGGCGAGGACCCCGGTCTGGTGCTTGTAGAGCCAGGACATGGTGCGGCTGTGCTTGCGTGCGGGCCAATGTATTGAGGGTATCGACATGGATGGTGAAGTACTGGGGAACGGTCTGTTGCGCCCCAGAACTGGTCTGGCCCGGATGAAGCGCATGCAAGAGGCCCAAGGCGCAATTCCGCAGCAAAAGGCGAGCCGTCAGGTGCATTCGTTCGTTCGACCATTTCCGTCCGTCGCCATCGTGCGGCGCGCCGGCCTTATAGCTGAGAAACCCGCGCCCACGACGCCAGGCAGACCGGCCCAGTCCCGTCGGCGGAACACTGCGGGTTGCCCCAGGCAGTCAAAAGAACAAGGCAGCATGTTCTGTTCCGTCCCCTGCACTCACAGTGTGCGCCATCATTGACCTGCACCAGCCCAGACAAAGGGGTCTTCCACGCTATTTTGGTCTGGCGGCCCCGCGAACAATAGGGTTCCTGCGGACGTCCGCCTAAGGCTGAAAGACGCCCGCACAAACAGTCATCACAAGGGGGCCATTTCAGGGCCAGATCAAGGCGGGCTTTTCGGTATGTTCCCAGGTATCGGTGGGAGCTTTTCGGATAGGCAAACCCCACGTGGAAACGACTATCAGTACCAATCGCTTCCCGTCTGTTCTGGCTTGATGTTCTTGGAGTTCGTGGACATGATCCTTCTCCCCGGCACCGCGTCCGTGAAGGCGCTTTCAAACGTACCGTTGATGGAGCGCTTGCCCATCTCATGGAGACTGTCGTAATCGGTTTGGCTCACAATGGCGGCCCACTCCTTGTCGGCGGGGCTCCGGCAGGGCCCGAGATCGCTCCAGCGCGAGACCATGAGGGCCAGCTTGAACCGCTGGGGCCCGTTGGCCTTGACCGTCTTGTCCTCGGCCATCTTGAGCTCGAAGAGGTACTCGGTGGGACAGGCGAAGCAACGGCGGATGGGCTTGCAGCGGGCGCACGTGGGGACCGAGAGCGTGTTGGTCTTGTCGACGGGGATGTGGTCCAGGGCGCACTTGGGGATCGAGGTGAGGAGCCCCGTCTTCCAGTGGCTGCAGACGCTGAAGTAGGGCGTGTAGTCGTCGCGGCTGAAGAGCAGGATGCGCTTGGCGGCGTCGGCGAGGCCGCCCTCGACGTGCACCTGCGACTTGACGCGCACCAGCAGGTGGCCCCTCTCGGTTATGTGGTACATGGTGTTGTGGGACCAGTCCGAGTAGGGGTCCTTCCAGCGGCGGGCGAGGTCCTGGTGCGGGATTCCGTAGGCCGGGCCGAAGGCCCAGTGGCGGCGCGCGAGCTGGGCAAAGGTGAAGGGGAGGGTGCGGCCCTCGGTCAGGCGGAGGCGCGGCGGCGGGCACAGGGAGTTCGTCCGGTTGGGGCACTCGAACAGCGGGTTCACGACGTGATGCGGCCGCAGGCGCTCGTAGCCCGGCTGGATGCGCAGGTGCCACCGCGCGCACGGGAAGCAGAAGAGGTGCCGCGGCATCTTGCGGTCCAGCCCCAGGAGGAACTCGATGCGCTCGCCCCGGTGCGCCGGCTCCTGGAGGAGTGTGTAGGCCCGCCTGCCCAGCCGCGCGTACATGGTGCGGCACGTCGTCGCGAGCCGCGCCACGTCGAGCGCCGATAGGTACGCCTCGGCCACGTGCAGCCAGAGCTCCGGCGCCAGCGCCGCCAGCATCGGCGTCCCGTCGGGGCGTGACGGGTCGAACTCGGGCTCGCCGTCGTCGCCGTGCGCCTGCGCCTCGTCGCCGCTGTCGCCCTCTTCGTTGTACGTGAAGGCGTGCATCATCTCCGTTAGGTCCTTGCGCTCGCCCGTGTTCTTGTCGAGCACCTCGTCGGGGCGCTGGACCGGCTTGATGTGAAAGCTGGCGTCGTCGTCGGACCACTGCCGCGGCTCCGCCGGTTTTTCGCCGGCCGCATCGTCGTGGATATCCGCGACCGCCGGTTTCTTGGTCAGTTTCGCCCGTGTCCCCGGTTCCTTGCTAGATCGCAGGCCCAGCAGCGCCCGAAGGCCGCTGCTCTTCTTCTTCTTCAGCGTACGGTCCGTCATTTCTCCCACGGGTGCATATGCCAGGACAAGCTCGCGCGCTTCGGCCGGTCGTGATCGCCGAGGCTGGAATAAGCATGAACTAGAGGGCGGGCTCGAAGCTTGGCGCTGGTGGAGTAGGTTACGTCGGAAATCAGGGGTCGAGAGGGAGTCCAATGGCTGGCTGGTCGGCGATGAGTGGACGGATGAACAATAGCGAGCAAGAGGTACGAGTTGCGGGAGATGATGATCCCGGGAGTGATGTTCACAGCCGGCAGCAAAGGGACGGGTAGAGAGTTTGAAATGATGAAGATGGCCGCGCGTAAATTGAACAAAATCAACGCCGTCGTCATCGTGGAGTCTAATTAGTGTCGGGCGCATCGGCGCGTCCCACGCTCCGCCTCATCCGGCACACGCCAGTTCACCAATTGACAGCTCGGCTGGCACCCAAACGGAACCGCCCCCGAGAGACCGCGCATCTTGAACACTGTGCATTCCGCCCCCGTTCTTGGACTGTCACACATGCATTCTCGATGCGCGTGCTCACAACCTCTTCCCATTACCCGTGTACCGTACTGTAGAGGTGGGTTAGTGCGTCTTTAGCCTAGCGCTGAGTCCGGTAGCCACCATGAATATATTGTAGCTATGCCATGCTAAGCCTGTTCCGCCACAAGTTCACTGAGCCTTAAATGATAAGAGCGCTAGACGACACCCCGCATCTTCGCTTGCTAGACTTTGGATGCGATCGGTCCTCTCACCTTGGTGACGGTGATCAGATCTGCTAGCTTCATCAAAGCCTATTTCGACATTTTATTATGCATATATAGTTCCGTGAAAGATTAGGCACTATAGCATCCTGCCGTTGTCGTGATTTAATTGACCAGAAACAATATACATACCTTTATAGCTACGCGTACCGTCTGGCCTATCGTACCTACGCACTGGTTAATCACCAGCCGGTGGTTGCACATGCTAGGTCGCGCGGGGTCGACCTGCGTGTCCCGTTAGCCGCACCAGGCCGGCGGCGGCGACGCTGTCTGCTGACGACGCATTCCTTGAACGCGGTCATCTCATTATCTAGGGTTCCAACTCATCACCTCCCTCAGGACGGTCGCCACCTAGAAGGGTGACGATACACCGGATTACGAAAGGTGCGGGTATTCCATGATGGCTTCCTCGGCTATACGCTAACCCAGAAGCTGTTAATCAGCTGCGCTAGCCCGCCATGGCCTTCAGACGCGCCTGCACCAACACCGTCCCGATACACCAGGTCCAGCCACCACGACCGACGACCGGGCACGACTTCGCTATCGCCATCTTCTGCGCTCTTCCTCTCGAAGCCGATGCTGTCCTCGCCCTGTTCGACTACCGCTGGGACGACGACGGCCCTCCGTACGACCCCGCCCCCGGCGATCCGAATACCTACTCGGCCGGCGCCATCAGTCTGCACAATGTGGTGCTCGTGCACATGCCGGGCATGGGTAAGGTGGCTGCCGGCACAGCTGCAGCGTACTGTCGAATGCGCTTCCCTGGCATACAGTTAGCTATCGTCGTCGGGGTGTGTGGTGTTGTGCCTTTTACGACGGGTGAAGAAGAGATCGTGCTCGGCGACGTCATCATTGGCGAAGGCGTGGTTCAGTACGATTTCGGGCAACGGATACCGGAGGGTTTCGTACGAAAGAACACGCCGCAGGAGTCGCTTGGAAGACACAGTGCCGAGGTTCGCGGTCGGCTAGCGAAACTGAAAGGCGCGCACGGTCGGGCGAAGCTTCAGGACAAGACGGCCGGCTACTTAGCTGCGATCCAGTGCAATACTCTTTCACCAGCCCGGTACCCTGGTGCCCAGCATGATAGGTTGTTTAAAGCGACATATCGGCACGTTGTCGACGGAACGCTATGTAATGAGTGCGGGTGCAATGGGCCTCTCGTGCCACGGAGTCGCCTCGAGCAGGGCAGCACGCAGCCTATCGTGCACATAGGCCTGGTCGCATCGGGAGACACCGTGCTCAAGTCCGGCGAAGATCGAGACACACTGGCCCGGCAGGACGGCACTATAGCGTTCGAGATGGAGGGTGCAGGGGTATGGGACGTTTTTCCGTGCGTGGTGATCAAAGGCGCGTGCGACTACGCAGACAGCCACAAGATGAAGGCGTGGCAGCGGTACGCAGCGGCGACGGCGGCGGCGTGTATGAAAGCGTTCTTAGATTCGTGGCCGTCCTCCACCTCTTATTCAGGTACGTGTGTTCCCGTGATAGATTTCAGAGTGGGCTAGTAAGCCTTTGGACTCTTTAGACGTTCGCTGATTCCGTTAGGGCTACGACCAGTTCCCGAGCCGCAAGCCGTTTCTAAGCCACAACCTATCTCGAGACATACTAACGGACCTAGGCGTAGGTTGACTCACCTGCTGCACTGTTTCCACGCCTTTGGCATCATGGACACAGGTATTCGCTGCAATAAGAGGACTCGTTCAATGCTAACGGGCTGTGCACAGCACCCCAGTACCACATCCCATTGCTCCAAAACCGCAAATTCACGGGTCGGCATGCGGTTCTCGACGAGCTCCAGAAGAAGCTATTTATTAAGCAGGAGTGCCAGAAGCTCGCGATCGTCGGGCTAGGCGGTGTTGGTAAGACCCAGCTCGCCCTGCAGCTCGCCTACTGGGCGAAGGACAACCAGCCGGACTATTCGATATTCTGGGTACCGGTCATTAGCTACGCCAGTTTCGGGCAGGCGTACCTAGATATCGGAAAGAAGCTCGGCGTTCATATGAACGTCGACGAAGAAGACCCGAAGGAGTCGGTGCGGCGGTACCTCAGCTCGGACAAGGCGGGACGATGGCTCCTAATCATCGACAACGCGGACGACATGGAGCTGGTTCTCGGGTCGATCGACAGGACAGCAGAATTCAACCAGTATGTTCCGGAAAACGAGATAGACGATGCTTTTTCCAGCATCAGCCAGTATTTGCCCGAAAGCGAGACCGGCCTAACTCTGTTTACCACCCGATCGCTCGACGTGGGATTATCGATGGCGGAAAGCGAGGTAATTGAACTGTCTGAAATGAACAAATCGGAGGCCATGGAACTATTAGATAAGGTGATTTCTCGGAAACAGCTGCTCCAAGATCGGGATCTGGCAACGGAGCTACTCCACGAACTCACATGCCTGCCCTTAGCGATCACGCAAGCCGCCGCGTATCTGAATCGCAACCGACAGCTGTCCATTCGAAGGTACCTAGAACTTCTGCGCGGTACCGAGCAGGACATGGTCGAGCTGATGAGCCGAGAGTTTGATGACAAGACACGATACCGAGGGTCTTCAAACGCAGTGGCAATGACATGGCTCGTATCGTTCGACCAAATCCAGAAGATTGACGGCTTTACGGCCGATCTTCTGTCATTCCTCTCGTGCATCGAGCCCAAGGCAATTCCGCGTTCTCTTCTCCCACAGTCGCAGTCCGCAGTGAAGACAGAAGATGCCATCGGCACCTTATGCGGCTACGCGTTCCTCGCCGTCCGAGAAGACGAGGAGCTCTATGACATGCACAGCCTGGTCCATCTAGCGACAAAAGTGTGGATCAGGAAAGCAGCACGCACGGAGGAGACGACGGTCCAGGCTCTCCGGCATTTCGAGTCCATCTTTCCGTCGTCGGATCGCGCTAACCACCTCGTGTGGCAAGCATATCTCCCTCACGCGTTCCGGCTCCTCCACGGCAGCGAAGCGTATCCGGTGAAGGAAAGATTCAACCTGATTTACCAAGTGGGAAGGTGTTTAAGTACGGACCGGCGTTTTAAGGATGCTATACGATGCCACGAGGAGGTGGTTCAGTGGAGAAAGGCTGTCTATCTGGAAACAGATGCCGACCGACTCACGTCCGAGCACGAGCTCGCAAGGGCATACCTCAACGCCAGGCGGATCCCAGAGGCGATCGAGATGTTCGAGCACGTGGTGGCGGTGCGGAAAGAAACGCTCGATGAGAGGGATCATTCTCGACTCACGTCCGAGCATAACCTTGCGAGCGCATACCTCGACGACAGACGGATCCCGAAGGCAATCGAGATGTTAGAGCACGTGGTGGCGGTTGAGAAAGAGACGCTCGACGAGAGGGATCATTCTCGACTTACGTCTGAGCAGGTGCTCGGAACGACATACCTCTCCGATAGGCGGATCCCGGAGGCGATCGAGATGTTAGAGCACGTGGTGGCGGTGCGGAAAGAGACGCTCGACGAGAGGGATCATGAACGACTGACGTCCGAGCACGAGCTCGCAAGGGCATACCTCAACGCCAGGCGGATCCCGGAGGCGATCGAGATGTTCGAGCACGTGGTGGCGGTGCGGAAAGAGACGCTCGACGAGAGGGATCATTCTCGACTGACGTCCGAGCACGAACTCGCAAGGGCATACCTCGACAACAGGCGGATCCCGGATGCGATCGAGATGTTAGAGCACGTTGTGGCGGTTAAGAAAGAGACGCTCGACGAGAGGGATCATTCTCGACTCACGTCCGAGCATAACCTCGCAAGCGCATACCTCGACGACAGAAGGATCCCGGAGGCAATCGAGATATTAGAGCACGTGGTGGCGGTGTGGAAAGAAACGCTCGACGAGAGGGACCATCATCGACTCGCGTCCGAGAACATGCTCGCAAGCGCATACCTCGACGACAGACGGATCCCGGAGGCAATCGAGATATTAGAGCACGTGGTGGCGGTGTGGAAAGAGACGCTCGACGAGAGGGATTATTCTCGACTCGCGTCCGAGCACGTGCTCGCAACGGCATACCTCGATGACAGGCGGATCCCGAAGGCAATCGAGATGTTAGAGCATGTGGTGGCGGTTGAGAAAGAGACGCTCGACGAGAGGGATCATTCTCGACTCGCGTCCGAGCACGCCCTCGCAACGGCATACCTCGACGACAGACGGATCCCGAAGGCAATCGAGATGTTAGAGCATGTGGTGGCGGTTGAGAAAGAGACGCTCGACGAGAGGGATCATTCTCGGCTCGCGTCCGAGCACCAGCTCGCAAGGGCATACCTCTCCGACAGGCGGATCCCGGAGGCGATCGAGATGTTGGAGCATGTGGTGGCGGTGCGGAAAGAGACGCTCGACGAGAGGGATCATTCTCGACTCGAGTCCGAGCACCAGCTCGCAAGGGCATACCTCTCCGACAGGCGGATCCCGGAGGCGATCGAGATGTTGGAGCATGTGGTGGCAGTGCGGAAAGAGACGCTCGACGAGAGGGATCATTCTCGACTCGAGTCCGAGCACCAGCTCGCAAGGGCATACCTCTCCGACAGGCGGATCCCGGAGGCGACCGAGATGTTGGAGCATATGGTGGCGGTGCGGAAAGAGACGCTCGACGAGAGGGATCATTCTCGACTCGAGTCCGAGCATGCGCTCGCAAGGGCATACCTCGACGATAGGCGGATCCCGGAGGCGATCGAATTGCTGGAACATGTGGTGGCCGTTGAGAAGGGCTTGCTAGAGGAGGACGATCCTGACCGCATGGTTTCAAAAGATTTATTAGAAGAGGCATATGTGATGATGAGCGATGGTTCACCAAGGTCTAGTTCATGATGTCGTACGTTGCTTAAAGCGAAGCGATGTAGTACCAAATCACGTTGTATGTAATAAAATGTGTCACGGTTCAAGGAACGAGGGATGTGTTGATGACCCAAGGTTTCTATTGAGATGCGAAAACTACAGGTAAAGGGGAAAGGAAGAGGAACAGATTCCTCTCAGTCACTGTTTGACAGGAATATATCCAGTCAGCGGCGGTACGTACCGCCAGCCAGTGGTGTAAGTGGTCCCTACGTTCCCATGCCATTATACGTACCTATCTAACCATGCGTTACCAACATGCCGAATCAGTCAATCCCGTACGGTCCATAAATGGAAGGTTTGCTACAAAATATGGAGGGCTGTCAACCCTCTGTACATCCAGGCCAGAAATGGAATGCTTACCTGTCAGATCCATGTACACTGCTACGTCAAAGGTACTCGGGATACATGGTCAGCACCAAGAGTGCCAGTTATGGCCTGAGCACTAAAAAGTAGGAGAGTGAACCAGAGGACGCTGGTTTCGCGGATGGCTGTAGACAATGGGTGCTTGGTCTCAATTACTTAGGTAGGGATATACCCAGACGATACACCGCAGAGCCAGAAATCAATCCCTCCCACCTTATCCTCACGTTGCGTCGCCGGTTTCTGCCTCTACTTGCGCGACCCTCCGCATCGACCACAGTAATTACACGCCGCCGAGCACTTCGTGTAATCCTCTTCGCCGTCATCCCAGCCAATCTCACCCAGACTCCCATCGCTTTCGTCATCCGAGCATGATTGGTATCCGCCATCTTCCTTTTCCCACCGGGACTTGATTTCCGCCGAAAGAGCATCTCCGACGCCGGGTAGCTGCTCACGGAATTGCAAAACACCCGTCTTGTCGCTGGTGTGGCAGATCTCCAGCTTCCCAGATGGTTGGCCTGTCACCATGGCCCGGATGCGGTGGATTAAGGAAGCCAGTCGACGGAGCGTTTCCTCTTCCCGTTGCTCCCACTTCTCGACATCCGCACGGACATCCATCACGCGGATGTCCTCAAACAGGCCATCTGTGTGGTACGCCAGGATGAACTTTTTAAGCTGCGAAACCCATAGTCGGGGAAGTTCTTCACTGAGAGTGTCATGCTCCTTCTTCCACACGCTTCTTGTTTTGAGGTCGAAGGCTTGGCTCTGGTCAACATTGGATCCACCCCGTTTGATTTGTAGAGCTCCGCCAGGTGATAAGTCCTCGCTGGAAATCGTGGCCGAGTTCATGAATTCGAGCAAGTCCAACGCCGTCGTCTCCGCCGACGTTGACGGTGACGTCTTTTTGCTCGTTCTGACAGAGTCTTCGGCGACGTACCCATCTGCCTCAAATCGAACGAAGCACCGAAGGCCACCGAAGCAGTATCGGAGAAGCCGCTGATGGGAGGTCGAGCCTTTGGCGTCCGGGTCCCACGTCGTGTATTGCTCGGGAAATGAATGACCAAAGCCGCGGACGTTGGGAATCTTCTCGGTAGGACTCTTCTCGCGCCGAATGAAGAACACGGTACCGCCGACCTTCTCAACCAATATGCGGAATGGCTTATCTTCGCCGCGAAGCCAGCGAAGGAGGTTTCCCAGGGTACTGCTGCAGGCCACCAGGTCGACCTCTCGGCTGCCACAAAGGTCGGGGGATTGTTCAAGAGCGGCCACAATGGCCGGTTCCATGGGATGATCGGGGAATTGGGCAGCATTTCTGTCCCTGAAAAAGTCACCTTTGTCTTCGAGCAGCTTGATGGCCTGCGGCAAGGGAGTCCAGCGAGGAGGGGTGCCTGGGACCAACATGAGCGGATTCTTGCTTCTGATCCAGTTGTACGAGGCCGCAACGCTGCATTCTGTGATTCTGGCGTCTTGGGGAAGGACGAAGTAATCGCCGAACTGCATGTCGGATTCAAACTCTTCAAGAAGCGGCCCGAAAGGTGGCTCGGGCGTGGTCGAGACTGGTCGTGATGCTTGACGCCCTCCCCAACCTCCCCGCTGGTACGGACGGCCTCTGGTACCCCGTTGGTACGGACGACCTCTGGTACCCCAGCGAGACATGATAGATGACAGTGATACCTTGCGAACTCAGGGACAACTTGGTTGAGTTTGTTTTCGTAATGCTTAGGTTCAAGAAAACTTGGGAGAAAGGATGATGGTGCGTTGCTATCCGTCTATTAAATGGGCGTGCCGGTCTCCCTTTTTAAAAAGTTGGCTGCAGAGGCTCAAGCAACAAAGGTTCAATGGCGGCCTCAGACATTATTTGACGGGAAAGTCCCGAAAGGAGAGGCACACACAGCCTGGGAATTCTGCCTCATGCTGGGCGTTTGCGTCACGGCCAGTGATTGGCCGCAGTGGGTGGCACAGCTCCCTGTTGGCCCTTTTTTGCGCCGCTTGGGACTGGGATCTGAAGGGCCTCCCGCATTGGGGCACCAATGTGAGGTGAATGTGGCACAACCTCCATCGGGATTGGTCCGTTTGACTGGCCTCCTTGGCCTGGTATCAGGCCAACATCGAGGCACAGCCCACGCAAACAGCCCAAGGTGAAAATACCGAGCTCGGGAAGTTCAGCACTCGATTGGTGTCAAATATCCGTTGTTTCTTCAGTAATCCCAAAAGTCCCAGAGCGCACCACGAACCTCTTGTATGTCCAAGCACACACTGAAATCTTTCCTTCTTCCCTTCCCTAAACTTGCCATACACTACCATCGCTCCGGAATCCATATTTCTCATTAGGACCATGTCCTCGAGCACACAGTCAATGACAGCACCAGATACGACAGGTCGCGCGGGCCGGCTTTCGAGGTTCTTCCGGGACACCTTGAATGGCAAGCGCACTATTGTCAACTCTGCCGATGCGAAACTCTTCTTCGAGTCCGCATTCGGACAGGAATCCGCTGGTGTATGCGTCGAAAGTATTATCGCGAGCCGCCATGGCTTGGCTGCGGTCAAGGCCAGTGTCCGAGCCGACCTGTCCCTCGCTGCCCTCCAGTCCCAAACACTGCCATTCATCCGCTACCTTTCGCATCCTTCGGTCAAGGCTATGGGCGAGGGTCAGTTGCTGTGGAAGATTCTTCTGGCAATCGTCTATCCACCCACCGTATGGAACGCCCTCATGGACCATCACAACGAGCTTGGTGAACAGCACCTACACCCTTTTGCATGGTTGGCCCACGAGCTTCTCACCGGTCCAGACGATGGAGTCCTCGACTTTCTTGTCGACGACGTCACCACGATTCTCAAGAAGGGCAGGCTGCTTCAAGCTGCATCGCATGACGTCCGCCGGTTGGCGTATAGAATTCAAAAGATCATCAATCCCCAGCTCTCTTCCGGACAACGCGTCGCTTCGTATTCTCCCGGTGGAAGACACGACAATGACCACCAAAACTACCGAGAAATCGCCATCTATCCCACCACCGACGAGTTTCTCTCCACCGAGAAACCCTTCCTCCGCCCAGCCCGAGCGGTCTTCGATGCGGATCCCGACGCCCGTGCTGATCTTCACCTGGATAACCAGTTCAGGCTGATGCGAGAAGATATGTTGCCGGAGATCCGACACGACTTGCAAGTTGCCCTGGGCAAGAAAGCGCGGACCCGCCGAACAGCCCAGGTCCTGAGTGGCCTTTTGCTGGAGGGCATCGAAGCTGGAGACGAGAAGTACAGCAAGAAGTGTGCACTGTCCGTCGCATGCCCCAACGGCCTTGACGAGCTGAGACGATATGAGCCCAGAAAAGATGGTGTTGACGAGCGCCGGAAGTTTCTACTTGAAAACAAGAACTACCTAAGGCATCAGTCATTCGGCGCACTCCTTTGTGGCAATGAAGTCTGTGGCTTCGCCGTCGTCGATCGCAACTTGGACTTGCTTTGCAAGTCGCCCCCTGTGGTTTGTCTCCAGTTCTCGGACAGTTTGGCGTTAGGGAAAGCATTAGTCGCGCTGCAATCGGCCTCCGACAGCCAGTTTGTGCTTGTCGACACGCCCATCTTTGCATATGAGCCCGTTCTGAAGGCACTCAAGGCAATGCACGAGCTTCCACTGCAAGCTATCCTTCTAAACCCCTCCCAACCTCGAGCAAACAACACCATGGCCCTTTCCGATGAGCTCCAGGGGCTTGTCTCGAGGTATCAGTCGCATGGAGATGAGGGTATACCAATCTCCATCAAAGGCAAGGTGGTCCGGCTCGATCGATCCCAAACAGACTCTTTCGTCAACGCCCTCTCTGCCCCCGTCTCACTCATCCAAGGCCCACCGGGTAAGTCGCATTGGTTCAATCATGGATTTCTACAGACTGACTTTCGTAAAAGGAACGGGAAAATCATTTGTGGGATCGTGGATAGCCAAGGCATTGCACGAAAGCTCAGCAGTGAGAATCTTGGTGATCAGCTACACCAACCATGCTCTCGACCAGTTCCTTGAGGATCTTCTCGATGTTGGTATCCCATCACACGAAATTGTTCGTCTAGGATCGAAATACACCGACCGAACACAAGATTTGCTGTTGAGAAATGCTGAGAGGCTTCCCATCGCAAAAGCCTCGTGGGCCGCCATTGACTCGCTCAAGTCTGAGCGTGATGAAGTCTTCCAGGAACTTCAACTGGAATTTTCACGTTTCAAGGGCTTCAATATCTCTTTCGACTCTCTGATGGAGCATCTCGAGTTCTCAAACGAGGATCGCATTTTCAACCAGGCCTTTCAGTTGCCCGCGGGGGAAAGCGGGTGGAAGCAAGTTGGGAAGCAAGGGAGAAATGTCGGCAAAGATTATCTTTATCTTCGATGGCGGAGTGGGAAGAACCCCGGCGTGTTCACCAGGCTCGTTCCGAAAGAGTGCGAGATGGTCTGGAACATGCCACCTGCCGCTCGCGCCGCCAGGTTCCGCAAGTGGGAGCGCGACATGCGACACGAGGGCATTGACACCATTCAGCAACTAACAAAGAGGCTCGACAGCCTGCAGGTCGGTCTACAAGATCTTTTCAATGAGAGGGACGCAACGGTGCTCAAATCGAAGCGAGTCATCGGTTGTACGACCACTGCAGCTGCCATGTACGGCAAGAGCATCCGTGCCGCTCAGCCGGATGTCGTCCTCGTCGAAGAAGCCGGAGAGATACTTGAGGCTCATATCTTAACTGCTTTGACAGCCTCGGTGAAACAGCTCATCCTGATTGGTGATCACCAACAGCTTCGGCCAAAGGTCAACAACTACGCCCTGACCGTGGAAAAGAAGGATGGTTACGACCTCAACATGTCCATGTTCGAGAGACTGATTGTCCAAGGCTATCCTCACACGACCCTCGAGAGGCAGCACAGGATGCACCCGGAAATTTCTCGCTTTGCTCGCGCTCTGACATACCCTCATCTGCTTGATGGCCCCAAGACTTCCGAGCGGCCTGCTATCGAAGGGTTGCAAAACCGAGTCATCTTCGTCAACCACGAGCACCCGGAGACACAAAATGCCGCGATTGCGGACAAACGGGATCCCACAGCCAAGGCAAGCAAGGAGAACCAGTTCGAAGCCGCCATGGTGCTTAGAACGGTGCGATATTTGGCCCAGCAAGGCTATGGTACTGACAAAATGGTGGTACTCACCCCCTACCTTGGCCAGCTTCGCCTGCTGCGGGAAATGCTCAAAGAGGAGAATGACCCCATACTGAATGATGTCGATTCTCACGAACTCATTCGAGCCGGCTTGCTGTCTCAAGCAGCTTCCAAAGTGAAGAAGAGTTCCATCCGCCTATCGACAATCGGTAAGTCAAACCGTACATTCGTATATGCTCCGCCCTCTTTCTTTTCGCGCTGCAATCACGGTCGCGCTGACCCAAACAGACAATTACCAAGGCGAAGAAAGCGACATTGTGATTGCGTCTCTGACCAGGAGCAACACACAAGGTGATATCGGGTTCATGTCAGCACCAGAGCGACTCAACGTCTTGATCACCCGGGCCAGGAACTGCATTGTTATGATTGGAAACATGGACACATTCATGACCAGCAAGAAGGGTAAAGACTGCTGGGTGCCGTTCTTCCAGTTGTTGAAGGAACAAGGTAATCTGTACGATGGTGTCCCCATCAAGTGTGAGCAGCACCCGGAGAACGCTGCCATTTTGCGCAACCCCTCCGACTTTGACAAGTTCTGCCCCGACGGTGGTTGCTCCAAGCCCTGGTAGGTTTGACCTGCAGTTTCCTTTTGTCGATGCATCGCCAGGCTGACTTTCTCCAGCGGTGTCCAGCTGTCATGCGGTCTGCATAATTGCCAACTCAGGTGCCATAGATTGACCGATCACTCTAAAGTTAAGTGCTCAGAGTTGGTTGAGAAGACCTGCGATAAGCTGCACAAGAGACGCGTGCAGTGTGCGAGGAAGAACGAGCGCTGCGACAAGTGTGTACATGACGAAAAGGAGCAAGAAAGACGTATCAAGCGCGACCTCCAGCTGGAAGAAGAACGTCTCGCCAAGAAGGCGGCCTATGCGAAGCAACTCCAGGACATCCAGGATGAGATGGACCACCATCGGCGTACCATGAAGTACATGGCCGAAGAGGATGACCAGAAGGCGACACTTGCCCAGCATCGCCAGGACCTCGAGGGTCTGAAATCGGCAGCAATGCAAATGCAGGCAAAAAAGAAGGCCGAGAAGCAGAAGGCCGAGAAGCAGGAAGCCGAAGACTTGAGCCAGAAGGAGGCGGGGATCCGGGGGCTCGCAAGTCCCCAGGATGGTGAGGACCCGGGGGCAAACCAGGCAAACCATACCCCGAGCAGTGCCCGTGACGAATGGGAAGACCTCAAACGTCTGGAAGGCGCCCGGAACCAGCCCTTGGATGATCTGATGGGCATGATCGGCCTTGAAGCTGTGAAGGCCTCGTTCCTCGAAATCAAGAGCATGGTCGATACAAAGGTACGCCACTCCACAGACCGCCTTATACCCGCTGTTTCCTATTATTATCAAGCTGACACAGCCGTAGATTCGGCAGAACATTGACTTTTCCAAGGAAAGGTTCGGATGCTCTATGTTGGGGAACCCGGGGACAGGTAATACCACCCTTGGCGTTATTGTCTGACAGACCAAATGCTCAAATGACTTTAGGCAAAACCACTGTCGCTCGTCTTTATGCAAAATTCCTCACTTCTATTAGTGTCATACCTGGCTCCCGGTTCGAGGAGACCACCGGCGCAAAGCTTGCCGCTCTTGGCGTTCCTGGCTGCCAGAAGCTGGTCGATGACATTCTCAACGATGGTGGCGGAGTTATGTTTATCGACGAAGCATACCAGCTGACGTCTGGTAACAGCCCTGGCGGAGGGGCTGTGCTCGACTACCTACTTCCAGAGGTTGAGAACCTGACGGGAAAGATTGTCTTTGTCTTGGCAGGGTACAACAAGCAGATGGAGAGTTTCTTTGCTCACAACCCAGGCCTGCCAAGTCGCTTCCCTGTTGAGATGAAGTTTGATGACTACACTGATGATGAGCTTCTCAGGATCTTGGAGCTGAAACTACGCAAGACGTGCAGTGGTCTCCGCTGCGAAGATGGTCCCACAGGGCTGTTTTGTCGCATTGTCGCGCGGCGTGTGGGTCGCGGACGAGGACGCGAAGGCTTTGGGAATGCAAGAACCGTGGAGAATGTCGTCGGACGGATCTCCAAACGTCAAGCCAATCGTCTGAGACGCGAAAGACGTGATAAACTGCAGCCGGACAACTTCCTTCTTACCAAGGAAGACCTCATTGGGCCCAAGCCGTCGGAAGCCCTGGCCAAATCAAAGGGATGGGAAAAACTGACCAAGCTCCTTGGGCTCACAGAGGTCAAACAGGCGGTCCAGGCACTTGTCGACAGCGCTCAGGAGAACTATGAGCGAGAGCTATCTGAGCAGCCGCTTGTTGAGTACTCTCTCAACAAAGTCTTCCTGGGAAACCCGGGCACCGGCAAAACGACGGTGGCCAAACTGTACGGCGAGATTCTGGTCGATCTCGGTTTCTTGTCAAAGGGAGAAGGTAAGTCAGCCCCTCAGATTTGTGCTTCGCTGGGAAAATTCCAAGACGCTGACAAGTTGTAGTGGTGGTGAAAAACCCATCCGACTTTGTGGGATCAGTCCTTGGAGGCTCTGAGAAGCAGACGAAAGGAATTCTTGCGGCCGCGAGCGGCAAGGTCCTCGTGATTGACGAGGCCTATGGACTTTACACCAACGGCCATTCTAGTGGCAACGATCCCTTCAAGACCGCAGTCATCGACACAATCGTTGCCGAGGTTCAGTCCGTCCCCGGAGATGACCGCTGTGTCCTTTTGCTGGGATACAAGGAACAAATGGAGACCATGTTCCAGAACGTCAACCCCGGCCTCAGTCGACGCTTTCCTCTACAGTCCGCCTTCAGCTTTGAGGACTTCGACGGCAAGCAGCTTGAGCAGATCCTGGATCTGAAGTTGAAGCAACAGGGATTTAAAGTCACCGGAGAGGCCAAAGCCGTCGCCATGGAAATTCTGGACCGGGCGAGAAACAGGCCCAACTTTGGAAACGCCGGAGAGATTGACATTCTTCTCGATGCGACCAAAGTACGACATCAGAAGAGGCTGTCGCTCGGTGACGCAACCGCAGCGCAGGTCTTGGACGCCCGAGACTTTGACGAGAATTTCGATAGGGCCCAGAACTCTGAGACCAATGTCCAAAAGCTCTTTGAGGGTACAGTAGGCTCGGAGGACGTGGTTGCATTGCTGGAAGGCTACCAGGAAACGGTTCGCACCTTCAAGACTCTCAACCTAGACCCCAAGGAAAACATCCCCTTCAACTTTCTGTTCAAGGGCCCTCCTGGTACCGGAAAGACCACCACGGCGAGGAAGATGGGCAAGGTCTTCTACGACATGGGCTTCTTGGCTACGGCAGAAGTGGAGGAATGTTCGGCCAGCGACCTGGTGGGCCAGTACATCGGCCACACCGGACCCAAGGTGCGAGCGCTCCTGGACAGAGCACTCGGAAGGGTGCTTTTTATCGACGAAGCGTACCGGCTGGCCGAGGGCCATTTCGCAAAAGAGGCGATTGACGAGCTGGTCGACTCAGTGACCAAGGAGCGCTACTTCAAGAAACTTGTCATTGTCCTCGCTGGCTATGAAAAGGACATCAATCGGCTGACCTCTGTCAACGAAGGTCTTTCTTCCCGGTTTCCCGAGACGGTCCCGTTCCGATCGTTAATGCCAGAGGAGTGCATTACCCTCTTGAAGACGCAGCTCGCCAAGCAAAAGACTGAGCTGGAGAAGAGGAAAGTGTCGCTGGATCTCGGAGTGTTGGAGTCTCCCAACACGACTTGCACACGCATTGTCGCCAAGTTCTTTGCCCATCTTGCCCAGCAAGCTAGCTGGGCCAACGCACGAGACGTCGGGACGCTAGCGAAGGGCATTTTCAGCAGGACGTTGAAATCTAAAAAGGAACTGGCGGCGCGGCATCTCGTGGTCAAGCAGGAGGTGATCGTTGACGAGATGATGTCACTCCTTCAGGAACGCGAAGCACGCGGAAGCTCCACGAGGCACCCCACGACGGCGCAGAACCTGCATCCCGCTCCTATGGAACAGAGCCAGGACCGACCCAGTATTCCAGTGTCTACGAACGAGACAACGACGGCGACCAAGGCCGCGCCGCCAGAGGATGAGCCTGAGCTCAAAGAGGGTCCTGCGACGCCCCTGGTAGCATTGAAGGCCAAAAACCAAGGCCTAGACGATGCCGCCCGCGACGCTGGCGTTAGCGACGAGGTCTGGGAGCAACTCCAACAGGACAAGCGTGCCGAGAAGGAGCGAGAGAACGAGTACCAGCGGCTTCTGGAGGAACGCAAACGGGCGAGCGAGGCCGAGCGGGAGAAAATCGTCAAGCGGCTGGTGGAGGAGGAGCGCCGGCGGAAGCAGGAGGAGGCCGTGCGCTTGAAGTTGGAGCAGATGGGTGTTTGTCCTGTTGGCTACAGCTGGATCAAGCAGGCCTCGGGGTACCGATGTGCTGGTGGCTCGCATTACATGTCGGATGCCGATATACAGGGGCTTGGTGGTAGATGAGCGACACTTTTGTATTTCCATGGGCTGGTCCAGTGTGTCTCGTCAAGTACAGAGTATCCCCTCAGCATGAGAGAGCAGACCTAGGGTTAAAAGAAGAAAGCGTGTGTACGGAATTGCGAAGTGATTTACATTTGATGTGCCACGTTACGTTTTCTTGGGAATCATTCACTTCTTAACCGTGTTCATGGACAACCAACCCATGAGCAGGTCACCCACGAACAGCAACTCCTCATGAACAGATTCCGTAGCCGATGTTCATAGAGCTGTAACGAATATTTCCAATTATCAAGTAAAACATGAAAGAAAGCAGTTATCTGGCATGGGAACCGATGCGATTAGTATTGGCTGGTCGTGGTAGGGAGGTGTTGGGCCAGGCGCGCTTTCGAACCACGTATTGGGCGGGGTGTGAAAGCTAGGGGCCTCGAAGAAGAACCTGGGGATGGATTCCGTGGCCTCGATCTGTCCCGCGTTGTACCAGCACAGCACAGCTACCAGCCACCCCACACACGGACGCGTGCGCGACCGCAGCACCTGGAAGCAGGTGGGGCATCGGTGCTGTTGTGCCTTTTCCATACCTACAAACGACACGTGTGTAGTGTGTTAGCAATGCCTGCGTAAAGGCTCGGCATGGCAGTGCAGTTTCGTTCAGCTCTGTTTCGCCATACGCCCATCTCTGCTAGAATCGCATCGCATGTACGGTTCTGGTGGTGTGCCCAGTAGAGACGGTTGTGGCTTCGCTACACGCGAAGGAGGTCAGCCTGCTGTTCCAGCTTACTTCTCGTGCATGCACAGCGCCCCCTCAGCGTGATGATGCCCAACGCGCAGCCCCGCACCGCTTGGATGATCTTGCGCAGTTAGACGCCTGCTGTTTCTTGCAGCTAGCCTCGGTTTGTTCCCTTCCATTCACACGATCACACAAAGCGCAATGCGCCTCCTACAACGCCAGAGCGATGGGGTCTTGAGCCTAACGGAGGATCGCATCGACAAGCTCCCGCCCTACGCCATCCTATCGCACACGTGGGGAGCCGATGAGCAAGAGGTCACCTTCCAGGACATCCAAAACCACGCAGGCAAGCACAAGGAGGGGTACGAGAAGCTTACTTTTTGCGGCAAGCAAGCCGCTGCGGATGGCCTGGATTACTTCTGGGTCGACACATGCTGCATCGACAAGCCAAACCATACAGAGTTTTCCGAGGCGATTAACTCCATGTTTCGTTGGTACCAGAACGCTGCCGAATGCTATGTTTACCTATCCGACGTTTCGTTACTCGATACCGACGGCGAAGAGACGCCCCGCGCATCGTGGAAGCTAGCCTTTAGAAAAAGCCGATGGTTTACCCGCGGCTGGACGCTCCAAGAATTGATCGCCCCAACGTCGGTAACCTTTTTCTCGAAAGAAGGCCAGAAATTAGGCGACAAGGCCTCCCTCGAGACGCTACTCCACGAGATCACAAAGATTCCTATCGATGCTCTCCGAGGCCAACCATTAGGCGACTTTAGCATCAATGATCGATTCTCCTGGCAAGGGAATCGTCAGACAAAACGCGCCGAGGATCGGGCGTATTCACTATTTGGAATCTTCGACGTTCACCTGCCGTTAATCTACGGCGAGGGTAAGGAAAAAGCGTTCATTCGACTACGACAAGAAATTAGTGAGTTCGCCACAAGTTCGTCTTCAATCTTCGTCTACAAGCGGGCTGCGTCATGTCATCGCTCATTACTGACATCGTGTTACCAGGGAGAGATGCAATCAGCGAAACCGGCAAGCAATGCATCGCTGACCTGCGTGTTACCGACCCGCGCCACGATAAGACGCGCATCCAAGAGACCAAGGGCGGCCTGCTCGCAGATTCGTACGTCTGGGTGCTCAACAATTCCGACTTCCGCCAATGGCGCGACGACGAGGACCAGCGGTTGCTCTGGGTCAAGGGCGATCCAGGCAAGGGAAAGACTATGCTCCTCTGCGGCATCATCGATGAGATCGAGAAATCGCCAGCCGAGGGAAGCATCCTCGCCTACTTCTTCTGCCAAGCCACCGACGAACGCATTAATACCGCCACGGCCGTAGTGCGCGGTCTGATCTCCATGCTTCTCGAGAAGGACGCCACTCTCGTTTCGCACATAGAGAAGTACGGCATCGCTGGGAAGGCGCTGTTCGAGGACACCAACGCCTGGCAGGCGCTATGCGAGATCTTCACGAACATCCTCCAAGATCCCAGGATACAAGGAGTCTACTTTGTGGTCGATGCATTAGACGAGTGTACGAAGGGCCTGCCACTGCTCCTCAAACTCATTGCACAGACCTCACAACTAACCCGTGCCAAATGGCTCGTCTCAAGCCGCAATTGGCCGCAAATTGAAGAACAGATGTCTAACGTGGCGCAGAGGCTGTCACTCGAGATCAATGCTGTGTCCGTCTTAGCAGCTGTGGACAGCTTCATCGCAGTGAAGGTTTCTCAACTCATCGAGCGCAAGGGTTACCGAGACAACACCGCCGACGAAATACGCCGATACCTATCGTCAAATGCCGATGGCACCTTCCTCTGGGTCGCCTTAGTCTGCCAAGAACTCGAGAAGACGGATAAATGGAAGGCCCTAAAAAGAGTGCAGAGCATCCCACCCGGACTAGACAATCTTTACCTGCGAATGATGCAGCAGATCTCTAAATTGGAGGATAAAGAAATTTGTGAACGAATCCTGGCTCTGGTAGCGACAATGTATCAGCCATCCTCGATACTGGAGCTAACCACGTTCATTGACGAATGTCAAGAGATGCCGGATAACTGCGAATACCTCGGCATGGTTATACAACAATGCGGCTCCTTCCTTGCGGTTCGCGAAGACACAGTCTACTTTGTACACCAGTCAGCGAAGGACTTCTTGGTGAGGGAGCAATCGGCCGTTCTTTTCCCCGAAGAGCAAGCAGCCGTCCATGGTCAAATTCTCTTCAAGTCGATCGAGGCTATGTCGCGGACACTCACGTGCGATATTTACAGCCTGCATGAGCCTGGCGTCCACATCGATGAAGTCACCCCGCCCTCGCCTGATCCACTGGCGACAATCAAGTACTCTTGCCTTTACTGGGTCAACCACCTAGTGGACTCCTGCAAGGCATCTGGTAGGGATGATATACAAGACGGCGGGTTAGTACATAGGTTTCTACAAAGCAGTTTCCTCTACTGGCTCGAGTCCATGAGTCTGCTAAGGGGCATGTCCGAGGGGGTCTTAGCTTTAGAGAGGCTCATCGAATACATGCAGGTAAGTCTATGTTTCTTGTACTCTCTAATTTACGGCTAACAGCACGAAGATGCAGCCGGGATCGTCCCAAGGGCAAGCTCTAGCTCGCGATGCGTATCGGCTTGCGCAAAGCTACCGAGTACTAATAGAAAATCGTCCACTTCAAACGTACGCATCAGCACTAATATTCAGCCCAAGACAGAGCTTAGTTCGAGGTCTTTTTCAGCACGAGGCGCCCCAATGGGTCCAGTGTAGAACGAAGATAGCAGAGCAGTGGAGTCCCTGCTTAGCGACGCTCGAGGGCCACGCGTCCGACGTCTATTCGGCCGTCTTCTCGGCGGACGGGCGGCGCGTCGTTACGGCGTCGGGCGACAAGACCGCCAAGGTCTGGGACGCGGCCACGGGCAAGTGCGAGGCGACGCTCGAGGGCCATACGGCCTCCGTCAGCTCGGCCGTCTTCTCGGCGGACGGGCGGCACGTCGCCACGGCGTCCTACGACTGGACCACCAAGGTCTGGGACGCGGCCACGGGCAAGTGCCAGGCGACGCTCGAGGGCCATAAGGCATACGTCTTCTTGGCCGTCTTCTCGGCGGACGGGCGGCGCGTCGCCACGGCGTCCTACGACTCGACCGCCAAGGTCTGGGACGCGGCCACGGGCAAGTGTGAGGCGACGCTCGAGGACCATACGGCCTCCGTCTGGTCGGCCGTCTTCTCGGCGGACGGGCGGCGCGTCGCCACGGCGTCGGAGGACTGGACCGCCAAGGTCTGGGACGCGGCCACGGGCAAGTGCGAGGCGACGCTCGAGGGCCATACATCCGACGTCAGGTCGGCCGTCTTCTCGGCGGACGGGCGGCGCATCGCCACGGCGTCCTACGACTGGACCGCCAAGGTCTGGGACGCGGCCACGGGCAAGTGCGAGGCGACGCTCGAGGGCCATAAGGCCTCCGTCAGCTCGGCCGCCTTCTCGCCTGACGGGCGGCGCGTCGTTACGGCGTCCTACGACTGGACCGCCAAGGTCTGGGACGCGGCCACGGGCAGGTGTGAGGCGACGCTCGAGGGCCATACATCCTCCGACGTCAGCTCAGCCGTCTTCTCGGCGGACGGGCGGCGCGTCGTTACGGCGTCCTACGACAGGACCGCCAAGCTCTGGGACGCGGCCACGGGCAAGTGCGAGGCGACGCTCGAGGGCCATACGGCCTACATCAGCTCAGCCGTCTTCTCGGCGGACGGGCGGCGCGTCGCCACGGCGTCCTACGACAAGACCGCCAAGGTCTGGGACGCGGCCACGGGCAAGTGTGAAGCGACGCTCGAGGGCCATACATCCGACGTCAGCTTGACCGTCTTCTCGGCGGACGGGCAGCGCGTCGCTACAGCGTCGGAGGACTGGACCGCCAAGGTCTGGGACGCGGCCACGGGCAAGTGCGAGGCGACGCTCGAGGGCCATACGGCCCCCGTCACCTCGGCCGTCTTCTCGGCGGACGGGCGGCGCGTCGCTACGGCGTCGGAGGACTGGACCGCCAAGGTCTGGGACGCGGCCACGGGCAAGTGCGAGGCGACGCTCGAGGGTCATACGGATGCCGCCAGGTCGGCCGTCTTCTCGGCGGACGGGCGGCGCGTCGCCACGGCGTCGGAGGACTGGACCGCCAAGGTCTGGGACGCGGCCACGGGCAAGTGCGAGGCGACGCTCGAGGGCCATAGGGCCCCCGTCATCTCGGCCGTCTTCTCGGCGGACGGGCGGCGCGTTGCTACGGTGTCGGAGGCCCGGACCGCCTATGTCTGGGAGGCGGCCACGGGCAAGTGCACGGCGAAGCTCAACGCTGGCTACAGCTCCTTTATCTCGTTTGACCCAACTGGGACGCTGCTTTATACCAGCGAGGGCACCATTCATATAGACGACAATGTCCCATTAAATCAGGATCCGCATAAGCCGAAGCCCGCGGATCAGCAAGATTATTGCCTCAGTACGGACTGTGTCTGGATTCAGAAGCAATCCTTACCAGTTCTGTGGCTCCCTTCGGAATATCGCCCGGGGTCTTCCGCCGTGGCCTCGGTGGAGGGAGGCACGAATGTCGCCCTTGGCTGCTCGTCGGGCCAGGTCCTCATCTTTCATTTCTCGCAAATCTGAGTGTTATTGCATATTGTTGGAACCCTTCCGGTCCCTGTTATTTTCTACTCTCTGTAAATGGAGGGTCCCAGGGGGCGCCATAGGTTTATAGACGTCGCAATGTCGTACTCGAAGATTCGGGATTCGGTATCGTGGGCAATGGAATTTTAGTACTTAGCTTATCACCTTTGTGAGTTTATAAAGCTACTGTTGCTAGAAGGCTCGCATAGACTGCAATGGAACATCTCGGCAGTTCCAGCTATCGCCTGTTTCGCTAGAAGTTTCTGCAGGGACCTAAGGTAAAGTGGAAGAGAGGGTAGGATCGCTCGCTTACGGGATGGTACATTTTCGGGGTAAGATTGAACCGTAACAATCAAGTCTCGTCAGCTGGACCTCTCCATGGCAGTGACGAGGCGCGACCTACCCAGACCTGGCCAGTCCGAATGTAATAAGGAAGCCGCTCTCATGTAACGTCAAGGTCTGCGATTAAAAGAATCGTGTTTTACGTCAGTAAAATTAGATGGTTGCTGGACTTGATATCGATATACCCCGAGGTAGCCTAGGTTGGCCCACTGGATCCAGCGGTGGCTCTGTTTGTCTGCGGTGCTGTCGCAACACCAATAGCCCCGCTAGAACGCGTGCAACCGAATGCAGGGGGGCAGTGGCACCGCGACGATATTGCTTAGGAACATAATGTGATCGCGTCCGAGATGAAAGGCGGCGACACTGGGAGAAATAATGTGTGTCATTCTTGATGACATAGATACATATGCTGCATAGCGATAAGAATAAGGTATGGCAGTGGTTCGCCGCAGCGATAGCGGCGTCGGTGGTGAAGGCAGCTGGGGCGCTACGCCCGTACTAATTAGCCCAGCAACAACTAGCGTTTCTCCACTTTGCTGTCCAGCCTTCTCTTGTTGTGTTATCTCTTGTCATAAGGATAAAATTGGCGATCCGACAAGGCGCAGACGCTGCCATAGTCATGGCCGGCCGCCGGGGGGCGATCATGCCCACCAGGGCCCTTTCTATGGTTCGCTTCGGATTCCTGGGCGCTAATTCGCGAAGCAGTAACATGACGTTTCGTTCTATTCCTCATGTTGTGTGGTTGAGTGGGCGTAGTACTGCGGGACAGCCCTGCACTCTCCTTCAGGCGCGTCTCAACGCGTTTCCTGGCGATCAACGGCCACCCGCTGGCCGCCCCATTCGTTTGAAATCAGGTAGCCAACTTCCGCTGCCATCGTTTTGTGGCCATGCGAAGGTTCCTACGTTTTGTATCGAGGCGTCGAGAACGCGCTCGGTGCTGCTTCTCGTAGCTTAAATATAATACGACTTGGGCGCAACAGGCGGTGGAGTATCTTGCCAGTGTAAGGTACACTTGAAATCCTGGCACTGCGGGCTGCGCTCATGGGGATTGCCGTGGACGAACGTGTGGATGCACCGTATCGCCAGCCCTTCGGCTGCTGTACACGTTCCCCACTCCCGGCATCGGCCACTGAGGGAGCTCAGTCGCAAGCAAGGTAATGATGGCAGCCCCGGGCCTCGTCAGGACTACCCCAGAAACATATGACTTTGATCAAGTCCTAGACGAGGTTGTGGGAGAAGGCGGGCTTTTAGTTGTCTGGTGTTGTGATGAGGATTCCAACAACATATTGGCAACATATAATAGGAATTGACTTGTCGGTGGTTACGAAGCCACGCGTAGGCTGGAAGTCGACGATGGTCTTGAGATCGGCCGGCGGGAAGATGCTGTCGCACATTTCCGTGCCTAAGATGGCTGTAGACAGTCTCGGCGCCGCGGCCACAGCGGAGTCGGAACTACCGCCGCCTAGAGAGGAGTTAGGATAGTAGATACATAAGCCCGGTCGCAGCGTGGACTCCGCTCGATACCGGTTTCTCGTCCCCGGAAGTTGGCCTGTCATGGAGGTGACGAGTGACGATTCACTCCGCTTCGCCCCGATGAGGGCCCACAATCTGGCCGTAACCTCGGGCTTCTCGGCCGTGGCGATGTTGTATTCAACAAAGAGAGATACGCTATGGAGAGGACGACCTCTGGAGAAAACGGTTCAGTTAGAAGCAAGGAAGAGAAGATAGAGGGTAAGTACCACGTGGTTTGCGTACAAGCCTTCGGGCCCTGACCTGGCGCCACTCGTCGTCGAGTTTCCGAGCTTCCTCCAAAATGTTAAGGTTTAGTTGCATGACTGCCTTGAAGTTGGCTGTCTCTATGGTTTAAGCCATGCCAGTATTGAAAAGATCGACTAAATGAGAAGAGGTGGTCGCCTAAGACGAGCAATTCGCAATATATGACTGGGCGAGTCACAGGCGGAATTTAATGAGCTCAAAAGCTCTGGTGACAGATTGATGTGTTGCTGTTAGATATGAGATAGGAGGCAGGTTCAGGACTAGTAAAATTGTATTCTACTTATGTCGCATATAAGGCGCAGTTACTGCAGGGCAATTAACGGGTCCGTTTTTTGTGCCACAGTTATGAGCCCGGTTCGCGCTTGGCAAGATGCCGCAGTGGTAGTGGTTGCGCTTCTCCTCACGCACACGCACACCAGCCATCCTTGTCTAGTGGAATTCACGGCCCCACTAGACGATTCGGCGACCGAACAGTCAAAAGGACTGACCTTAGGCCGATTGCGGTAAAGGTAAACTACTAAGAAGCGATAAGGTCTCGAGTTCAGATCCTACTGAAAGCGCCCTCAAAGGAGGGCCCAGGAGCTCCAGAAGCTCACCGTCAGTAAGATCTGGGGGGTGTGTCGCATATAAGGCGCAGTTACTGCAGGGCAATTAACGGGTCCGTTTTTTGTGCCACAACTTATAAAAAGCTTATACTGCACGTTGCAAATTTAGAACTATAGAACAAGGAGAGCAATTTGAGTCAGAGAAAGTGAAATGTCTTTATGTTCGACTCTAGGACGCGGAGTGAAGTGAAACTCGTGCAAACAACTAATAAAAGGTAGGCATCCGAATCAGCCTCATCGTGATGTGCCAGCCTCCTGCGTCTGCCGATACTCTTCTAGTAGGCTAGGGCTCAAAGTGTCCTCCTCTACCCAACATTTCTCTTTCTTCGGGCGCCCCTGCCACATTAGGTGATACAGTACCCTTTCTCCTTTGGACTTCGGCCCTTTCACCACCTGGGTAGCGATTATTTTTTCTCCCTTTCGGAAGCCATCGACTTAATACGCATATTAACTAGCAACCGCGTAGGGTGTCAATTGAGTATAGAAGAAGGATGTCCTTCCAACTATGAATATGGAAAATAGGAGGACATTTATACCTGCTATCTAACCAGGAAGCCTCCTGATTAGATCATCAGATAATATCTGTCCTCCTCGATGTTGCACAATATCACGAAGTTCCAGAAGTTCGTCGAGAGTACGAGATACTTCGAGTTCAACCCGCCTATCCGGGAGCAGGCGTGGTGCTGCTGCGACCGGCGACGGCCAGCTACACCAGATCCAGGCGACGAACAGTCAGACCTAGAGGTGGTTATGCCCCTGGCATACGCCCCCAGGACTGAATAAGACAAGCACACACGAGGAACAGGGGGGAGAGACAGGCCACAGGCGGGGACATAAGAGGGCTCTCTGCCCGCTAGAAGAGGGGCGCCTAGCGAGGCTCAGTAGAGGAGGCGCGAAGATAGAAAGCGGGGACAGAAAACCACAAAAATAACACCGACAACAGCCACCAGGCAAACGACGCCAGCGCAACCTAGCGCAGCCATATACGGCTCCGGAATACACAAGAGTTAGGATGCCTCCAAAGGGCTAGCACCTAACTACGACGGGCCCCAGTTCAACACTAGGGGCAGAGAACACGAGACTAAAGAAGAGGCTGGAAGGCTGGATGTCGAGTCGGAAGGTCAGAGAAATGATGAGCCAACAAGGCACGGAGTGGCTTCTATAAGCTTGCCACGTCACATATCCCCTGGGAGATAAGTAGATAAACCACGGTACCAGCGGTCCTACGCCGACGTTAAACAATAACACACACACACACACACAATATCTCGTGGTCTGCCTTGGGACTTCACATATCAGGATGATACGTGATGCCCTGGATATGGGGGGCAACCGTTCTGGAGGGGCAGCTGCGGCGGCAGCTGCTGCTGCAGCCTAGGGCAGAGGGGCAGACCTGGCACCTGGAGGCACCTGCTCTAGGCCTGCCGGCTGCCACGACCCTGGCCCACACCTATAATAGGTCTGCCACCGCAGCATCTAGCCAGTTTAGCTCCCTTCTGAATGCATGCTCTGTTTCTTACCATATTTCCGTATCAAGGGAGGAAGGACTATGTACAGGGGTGATCATGGACTCCTTCGGCCTCCTATTCCAACACAGCCACTCTTACAAGGCACCGCCTACTGAACGAGGGTAAAGAGGTTGGATTGATTGGAGGGAGGAGACCCCCATATATATATATACACACACGCATGTGGACACATGACCAGTGGGGGTTCGAGCCTTTTCAACACCACCTCTCGTTTCAGCACTACGTCCTGTGTACCAATCAAGTCAGACTGTCCACGGGGTTGCTACTTCAATCCTCCTTCTTAACTGACGATGCGCACGAGGCGAGCGTAGCGGTCGAGCCAGCCATTGAGAGGGTACGGGTCCCCTCGCGCCAGGGCGTGAAGACATGACTGTAGGTGCGGCTGGGGCTATCGTCGCTCGCCGGGTCCCTGCCGTCGGAGGAGTGGGCGGAGCTTTGGTTGTCGCTCGCCAAAGACGCGACCGAGGTCTTTTCCAGCGCGGCCTGGACGAGCCCGGCGATGGAGCCGCAGCCGAGGATCTGCACTGTCGGCATGTTCGCGTCGAGCTCGGCCAGAAACCAGGAGCGGATGTCGACGGCGACGAGCAAGTCGACGCCCAGCTCGGCGAGCGTGCCGCCGTCGGCCAGCGCCTGCTCGGCCGGGATGCGCAGCAGCCGCTTGAGGTCTAGGAGAAAGGCGTCGCGCACCATCGTAAAAGCCTCGTCGGGGTCCTGGGCCTTCTGTAACTGCGTTTTTAGGTGCTCTGCGGCCCTGCCCTCGGCGCCGCCTTGGGCCTCGTTGACGCCGTCCCCGTAGCGCACAAAGTGGCCAAATTTGACGTCGCGCCGCTGGGACTGGGGTGCCTGGAAGCCGACGGGTAGGAAATTGACGCCCATGGCAACCTGTGCCGGGCCCGTTTGACCCGCCAAGATGCCCTCGGCGAATAGCGCGTGCGGGTCTTCCTCGCCGATGTTGATATAGCCCAGGCTCTCGAAGTCATCAAAATCGAAGGCCTCCGAATGGGCGGCGTAACCGATGCCCAGCACCGCCGGGATGTTCACGGCCGAGCCCGCAACGCCATGGTTACGCCGCTGCGCTACCAGCGACGTCATGAAGTTGTTTGCTGCCGCGTAGTTGCTCTGCCCGCTCCAGCCGATGACGGATGCGATGCTCGAGGCCACGATGAAGAACTCGAGCGTCTTGTCATCGTAGAACAGTTCGTCCAGCAGCTGTGTCCCCAGCATCTTCGGCTTAGTGACGCGCGTGTACTGGCCGAAGGTCATGTTAGAAAGAAGAGAGTCGTCGAGAACTAAGGCGCCATTGATCACGCCGGCTATGGGGGGTAAGGTGGATACTATGGCGGCGTGAGCGGCCCGCAGCGCTTCACGGGATGTGATGTCCAGCGCCATGGGCTTAATCTTGGCACCGTATGTCATCTCCATCTGGATAATGAACTCTGGCTTCACCTTGGACGACCGGCTCGAGAGCACCACGCATCGAGCCCCATGGCGAACCATCCACTCTGCCACCGAGTGGCCCATCTCTCCTACCATGCCGAGTGAAAGGTACGTCCTGTCGCCACGGAACTGGAGCCCCGAATCGATCGGCTACACCTTGGCCGTGACTGGGGCGCCGCCTAGCCAGTCGACGACGGCAAGTGGTTCTCCAACCAAGTTGTGGCCTGCCACATCTGCCAGGCCAATTGCCTCGGTCACGGGCGCTTTCAAGGAACAAGCGTCGTTGTAGGCCCGCTTCAGGATCCGGGCAAAGCCCTTTTCAGGACCCTGGCGTGCTGGCGTAGTGACCGCATGGCTGAGCAACACGTCCTCATGGAGCTTGTGGCACACATGGGGCAGTGCCTTCTCGATCTTTCACGGACGCCTTTCGAGCTGGCACCGCGGGAAAAGTGGATGTAAAAATAGCGGTCGAATCCGGTATGACGGAACGAATGGCGTGATGAGGGAAGTTGGGGTGCAGGAAAACCGTGTCCCCGCCGTGTCCTTTCGGTAAAAGTCGTGAGCTAGTGAAGACCAAGTCTGCGTTTTTGTCACCCTTCCGGCCCTCTAGAGCAGCTCGAACGGCAGGGTCGGCGTCGTTGACAAGGATAGTGCATCCCTCTGGCGTAAAGGACAAAATGGAGTGGGCTACCAGCACAGCAGCGACTGCGACTAGCTGCGACGCGGTAGCTGTCTCGTCAATGGGGATGCACGATATCGCAGACACCCGAGCTGACGAATCACTGCAGTTGATTAAGGCGAGAACCCTCTCGTTCGTGTTGAGTCGACACCGACGCACAACCTGAAGAATCCCGCCGTGCCGGCAACGGCAACGCTCTGGAGGAGAGATTGGGCCAAGTTTATCCTGCGAAGGCCCGGTGCATTTACCTCTGTTGCTGCCAAGGGCGAAATCTTACGCAGCTCCATGGTGCGATCATGGCCTTGTGCCACACTAACGAGTTGTATCGGATCATCTCTGGGGTCGACGCTGGCAAATATATCTCTTCTCTTGGAGTTGTAACGTGCGTTCCTCTCCTTATCGGGGACAATCCTGCTGATGAGCTCTTTTCCGTTCTTGACAAAGACCTGGGGCTCTGCCGTCCAGAGCAGCGTGTCCGAGTTGGTTCCGGCGTGGTGAAGAAAGAGCTGCCTCAAGAGAGTCTTGGCCAGATCCTGAGGCGTGTTGGGCCTAATGCCGCCGGCTTCGCGGTCTAGGTCGTACATCTGTACGTTGAGATTTGGCTGCTCCGTCTTGACCGTGTTCACCAGACCGGACACCATGCTGCTGAACGGCACGCCATCCCGAGATCCGCACGTCACCCAGATCATGGTGCCCGCAGTCATGAGGAGCTTCTTAAGGGCCTCAAACTGACTCTCGGTCACATTTTCGAGGATTGGCTTGTCTAGGTCGGAGAGATAAAGCACCGTCACAGCCCAGTCTGAATTTGCCATGTCGGATTGAGAAAAGGCCTCGATGCTTTCAAAAGCTCCTTCCGCAAGAACCGAGGCCCGAGAATGTCGGAAACGTCTTGCCTGAGCTTGTACACCGGCCAGGTCGCACCCCCAATGATGGCCAGCGCGTCCGTGCGAACGCCGGCGGGGTGTGTCTTGACATTCAATGGCTGGCGCAGTAGCAACACTTGGTTGTCGACGGCCTGGGCGGCGAAGACGCTGACGGGCAGCGATCCGCTAATGTCGGGGGTGACCGTGTCGATGCCCGCGAAGCCCGTCTCCTTAAGGAGCGCGTCCCACTGAGCTAGCGTAAGCAGCGGACCCCACGGAAGACCGGAAGCGGCGCCGATTCACCACCCGGGCAGCGTGCCAACCGTCATTCCACCGAACAGCAGATCCGTTGACGTCAGCTCTCCCACGACGAGATAACCTCCGGGCTTAAGGAGACGGCGCACATTGCGTAGCGTCACGCTCATCTCAAACGATACGTGCAGCACGTTGACAGCGACGATGACGGCGTATGTTACCTCGGCGTACCCTTGGGGAACGGGGTCCTTTTCCATGTTGAAGGTGCTGAAGACGAAGTGACTGTCCTGCTTTCTGAAGAGCTCCTCGGCCGGCAGGAAGAAAGCGCTCGAGATGTCGGTGAATGTGTACGACCCAGAGGCCCTATCAAAAGCGCGAAGCACCAGCGAGGTCGTCGCGCCAGTTCCCGCGCCTACCTCGAGGATGCGGAGGCCCGGGAAACGATGCGGTATCTGCCCGACGATAGCAGCAAGCCAGTGGCCCGTCGGACCCGAGCAGATGGAGTCTTCGGCGTAGAAAGCACGGAGAAGACCATCTTGATTCATGACATCCAGCATCGTGCCGCCGGCACGGATGACGGCAACTAGATTGTCACCGACGGCTTCGACAAAGCGGAAGTCCTTGCGGCCCCGGTAATGGGCTAAGATCCCCGCAATTTCTTCACGCGAGTCGGCATTGCACGTTGCGGGTACCTTCGGGTGCGGATTCCGGGTGACCATGTCGACCATGCGGTCACACCAGGCTAGGTAGTGCTGGTAGTGCGGGAGCAGTCCGGCACGCTCCGTCGAGGGGATGGAGGCGCACGCATTGCGAGCGAACCAGTACGCGATGCGATCCACGTACTTAAGCATCCGAAAGTCGGCATCCGACAGTAGCTCGCCCGCGGCAGCCATTTGCCCGTCGGGCGCCGCAAGGCCGTACTGGAACCGCGGGAACATGGGCAAATCGTTTCGCGGGCTGGCGGGAGAGAAGGGCACCAAAGCTGCCCCCTCGAACTGGACAAATGTGTGGCCATCCTTGGTCAGGTAGACATCGCCGACAATCCCCCCACTGCCCTTGCTGCGGATCCGGGACTCGTAGCCCATGCTGACCTGGCTTCCCACCGCCCCCCGCGTCGTCAATTGCGGGTTAATAACAACCTTGGAGAATGACACGGGGACGTGTAATGACCAGAGCTGCGAATCGCCCGGGTAGAACCAGGCACAAAAGAGCGTCTGCAATGCAGAGTCGAGGGTTCCGGGGTGAACGAGCATGGTGTCGCCCCACGTAGATCCCGACTGGTCGACAAGTGTGCCCAAGCTATAGTTAAGCGTCCTGTAAATTTCCGAGAGGCCACAGAACGGATCCGAATACACATAGCCCACGCGGGAAAGACTCTTGTAGAAGAGGTCCCGGTTAACGTGGGTGAGGTTGAAGGCGCCCTCTTGAACCATGGGAAGGGCATCTGGGCCGGGCTCAGCAAGGGAACATGATGCGCGTCCCTTCGCGTTCAAGACTGCTTTTACGTCCCTGTTGTTCATAGGGAAATAACAAGCCCACTCGGCCGTAAGCTTCCCATCGAGCAACTCAATTGACGTGACGGAGAATATTGTTTCCACGCCAGCAGCATCGTCGTCGAAGGCAAGGGCGTGGAACAGTTCCACGTCGCTTAGCTTGAACAGGCTGATCGACGCTCCGGGAGATAAATCCAGGGTGAGAACCCTCATTGCCTAGATGGCCATACAGACATACCCCGTCGCGGGAAAGACGATCTGTCCTTGAAGCATGTGGCCCTTGAGCGAGGCGATCTCACTGGGCCGCAGGATGTTCCGCCACTGGAACTCTCTAGACGTCATTGCTTCGTACGACGGCGATCCCAGTAGCGGATTGGGCGCATGAACAGTTCCTCGGTGCTTAAAGTGGTTCGCCAGGCGGTTGTTGGTCCAGTATGAGCGCAGACGATCAAATGGATACGTAGGGAGATCGCTGAGAGCGACTGGGCGAGCTGAGTGCCCTGACAGCAACCTCTGGACGGCCGAGAAGTCGATGCTGTCTGAAACAAGAAAATTCCATGCACATCCAAGAGCCGTACTGAGTTGCTCGACATCGTTTGCACCGCGGTTGAGTAGACCAGTGTAGGGTATCGAAGTGCCGGTACCAAGGCCGTCGATGGTGCTTGTCACGGGGCCCTTGAGGGCAGGATGCGGCCCCACCTCTACGGCTAGGTCGAAGTAGCCGGCTGTCTGGATAGCCTGGAGGAGAGCAGGGGCGAAAAGCACCGCGTTGCACATGTTGTCAACCCAGTACTGATTGGTCAGCCTGGCACGAGACATGACCTCCCCAGCGTGAACGCTCGAGAACCACAAAGGACGTCCCTTTTCGGCCGCGGTAGAGGCGACGCCACAGGCGTCCAGAGACGCAAGATACGGGCCGGCGCACGAAGCCATGTGCGCGCTGTGGTATGCCGTGTCGACCTTGAGCTTGCGGGCAAAGGTGCCCTGGAGCTTAAGGAGCTGTTCGACCTCGTCCACGGCGTCCGCATCGCCGCTCAGCGTAATACTCGAGTCCGAATTGACGGCGGCCACCTGGAGACGCCCGGCGAAGGTGCCCTCGCACAGAGTCTGGGCGTCGGCAAAGAACATGCTGGCGGCCAGCATCGTGCCGCGGGGCGCGTGCGCGCTGGGGCTCGACGCCAGCGGAGCGTGCACGCCGCGAAAGTAGGCGACGCGGATGGCATCGCGCGCCGACAGCAGGCCGACGGCGTAGGCAGCGCCGATCTCGCCGGAAGAGTGTCCGATGACGGCCGCGAAGCGGACGCCGGCGGCGCGCAAGACATCCACCAAGAGAATCTGCAGGACGGTGCACAGGGTTTGCGAGAGCGCGGCCTCGCCAACCCTCGAGGTTTCTGCACCGGCTAGCAGCTCCCGCTTCAGCTTCCAGGCCGGTCGATCCTCGGAGTCGGGCAGCGTGCGAAGGAATGCGTCGAGCTCGTCGAGGCGAGCCGAGGCGAAGGGGGACGAGGTGACGAGCTCGGCTCCCATGCGCGCCGACTGGGCGCCCTGCCCAGTGAAAATACCAAGGATCCTGGCGGGTGAGTGGAGAGTATTGTAGCGGGTATCAGCGTCGGCACTGCCGTCGTTAACAGCAGCCTCGAGGTGCTGGATGGCCTGCTGGGCGGTAGAAGCGGCGAAGGCAATGCGGTGGGCCATCGTTGAGCGGCAGTGCTGAAGTGTGTACGCAAAACCACCAAAGTTTACCTGGGGATTCGCCTGCAGGTAATCAAAGTGCTGTGACAACATAGCCCGGAGGGCGGTTGCTGACGAGGCCGAGAAGGTCAGCGGCGTGGAGTTGACACCGGCTGCCCTCAGGGGTTGGGTGGGCTCGGGCACATATTCCTCCAGAATACAGTGAGCGTTGGTTCCGCCAAATCAGAAGCTGGTGGATGTTGCATTCCTTGATTAGCTGTGGTGGACGAGGCAGCCCGCAGCGTGCCCTGTGAAAGCACGTACCTGTTTATACTCGCGCGCCTTTTGACGCCGCCCTCCACCAGCCATGGCACCGGGGCAGTAGGGACCTGCAAGTGCCGGTAGTGCGGCGCGACCTTGGGGTTAAGGTTGGCGAAGTGGAGGTTCGGCGGGATTTTTCGGTTCTTCAAAGCCATCATGGTCCCAATGACACTCGCCACGCCCGCCGTGCCCCCGATGTGCCCGATGACGGTCTTGATGGATCCCACCAGTAGCTTGGGTGGGGGCGCCGGCGCGTCCGCGGGGGAGAAGGAACGCGCGATAGCCTCGGCCTCCTGGGCGTTGCCAGCCTGCGTGCCCGTGCCGTGGGCGTGGAAGAACTGCGGGCGGTCCTCGGGGCGGTTCAGGGGGTCCAGGCCGGCGCGCGCATAGCATGAGCGCATCAGATCCGCCTGGGCCGCGCTGTTGGACATCGTGAGGCCGGGCGTGCGGCCGTCCTGGTTGACGGCCGTTTCGCGGATAATGCATTCGATCGGGTCGTTGTCGGCCAGCGCCTGCGACAGCGTCTTCACGAAAATGGCCGCCACACCTTCGCCGCGCACGTAGCCGTCGGCCGCCATGTCCCACATGGCGCACCGCCCCTTCGGCGAGAGCACGCCGAGCTTGCTTTCCGAGATGAACATGTCGGGCGTCAGGATTAGGTTCGTGCCCGCCGCGACGGCCACCTTGGCCTTGCCGCTCCGCAGCACCTGCACCGCGTGGTCGAGCGCGATGAGACTGCTGGAGCAAGCCGTATCCAGCGTCATGCTCGGCCCGTGCCAGTCGAAGAAATACGACACGCGGTTCGCGTGGATGGCGCGACAGAGCCCCGTCGCCGTGTAACGGGGCAGCGTCTCCCAGTCACGGCGCACCATGGTGTTGTAGTCGTCGCACATCATGCCAACATAGACGGCCGTGTCCGAGCCCCGCAACGTCTCCAGCCTCTATCCGGCGGCGCAGAGCCCATCGTAAACTACCTAAAGCAGAAGCCGTTGTTGCGGATCCAAGGCCTCGGCCTCGGCCGCTTGGATGTTGAAGAAGGGGGCATCGAACTGCTCGACGCTGCTCTTTCCCGAGTCATCTTCTAGGAAGTACGACTGTGTGACGTTGGCGGTGCTGTGGTGGATGCCCTCGTGGTGGTAGAACGCATTGATATCGAAGTGAGTTGCTGGCGGTTTTCTGCTGAGGTCGCGAGGATGATGGGTGACAGACCAAAGTTTGGACGCAGTATCAGCTCCGCCGGGGAACCGACACCCCGTCCCCACCACTGCTATCGGTTTCCACATGGCTGGGTCTGGTATTGCGACGGCAATTCGGTCGTTAAGGATGATGTTCTTTGCGAAGAGGACCGAGGGGGCAAGGTTAAATCCAATTGGATGGGTGTTAGCAGTGTCTGAAGTCTGCCTCGATATACTACATAGAAACCGTGGGAATACGGGTCTGGCTATTAATGCTCCTCTGATGCTTACATCGAAGGCCTTCGGTTTCGTCTTCTGAATCAGGAATATTGCATATTGTTTACTCCGATACCGAACATGGTCCCCGGACGGCGAGTAAACGGTCGGAAGTTGTCATCTTTCACTTAAACACAATCTCGCCATATCAGCTTATCCAAACGCAGATATGCCGGCACCGAGTACCATGAGTGATAACAGCCACAACAGGCAATGCCCCGTTGCCGACAATCCGTGATTGTACTTATCGGAAGCTCGGAGGCGTTCGAGCACCATTCGGCGTTTTCCCACTGCCACAGTCGGGAAGACGCATTTTCGGAGTTTTAACACTGCGGGGATAAGTCACGTTTGGACACCTTGAGTGCACTACTGTTTTATGCGACTTTGACAGTCCAAGGACTAGTATCGGATTACGTGTGCCGCACCATCTCAAGATTCGGTTACACCCTACATGTAGCTTCGTAACTCAGATTCAGCCTCAACAGGCGTCTGTTGGCCAGTTCATTTCCATCAAATCATGGAGAGTCTGACCTCCGGTTCCTATGGTGCCCATGCCTATATCCATGTCCGTGTCCTGGTCCCGTGTACTCGCCGCAAATTCAGCCCAGAACGGCGATAATACACTTCCCACTGCTGCAGGTCTCTTTTAGTGGCGTCCAGGTTCCAGGATTGCGAATGTACCTACAGGGAGAGAAGCCAGCAGCGGCGTCGGGAAGACTGTTCTGTAGAGTAAAGTCAAGGCTAAAGTCCATACTTCTGGCTGCGGTCCGCGGCGACTGTTGTTGTAAATAGACTGGAGGCTTGTAAGCCTCGCTAGCCTTCGCAAGAATAAAGCTGATCCCTTCGGTTGCTCGTTGCGCTTCCCTTGAGGTCGTACTTGTCCGGATCCATGTTGCTCGAGCGCCCCGCAGAGCAGCCATGATGGCATCCTTCTTATCTAACGTTTGACTACGATGGAGTAGAGAACACAATGTCATCGTGGCGGTGAGGAACTGGTGGTTCATGATGGATGTCACGCGCCAGCGCAGGGTGTCAAGTTGCCCACCGGGACGAGTCTCCTCATCGAGTGACTGTTTACCGAGTTCCAAAGTCAGCAAACACAACTCTCGAGCATGTGGGGCACTGTGTAAGTCTTGCCAAGACGAGGGCTTCATGCGGGGCGAGGATACGCAAGTGTTAGAGAAACAAGGCAGACGGTACGCCGTACGAACCACGGCACTGACCTGTTGTAGTTGGAAGGATCCAAGCGAGGCATCAAGACAAGCCTTTCTTGAGTATGCATAGCTATCCTCGATCGGCGACGACGACTTCAAATGAAGAAACCGCTGGTGCAAAAGTAACTGTCCTCGGTACATCAGATGGCTGAGAAATAAGCGGGTCATGATGAGCTGCGGGGGGTCGGTGATGCTGGCAGTGATGGCCTTCATCTGTAGTGGCTGCGGGAGAGTGGCTGCCGCCTCGTGCAGGGCTCGGTCAACCCGTATCATTTCGTCGTAGGTGCACCCGTCGACACGCGCATTGAGATCGGAAATACTACCCAGGACGGCGAGAAGGCGCCTGCGTGCAATGACACCAGTGCTGGTCGTGTACTCTGTTTCGGGCCGCGACGGGGGGGAGCTCAGTGGCCTGGGCGGTTAGTTCGGTGTCGTTGAGGTTGCGAGGCTCAGCCGTGTCGCACTGCGACACTGACACCACACGCGGCATTCCCATCTGGCTAGATATGAGGACGTCGCCTTGGAGGACCGTCGCCCACAGGCGCCGGCGCATCTCGCCTTGAAGGGGGGTGAGGCCGGGGAAGTGACTAGGCTCGCGATGATAGCCCATGCGCATGGCCATGTTAACCTCGATGGCAAGTAGGAACCAGAGATCGTTGCCAGCGTCGGGACGAAGAAGGAACTCAATATAAACGTAGTGGACGATGGCTTCTAAGACGTATGGCCCGGTTTTGGTGTACTCGCCTGAAACAAGGCACTGAGCTACCTTTTCTCGGTATAGGTCAACTTGGAGGGACACTTGCTCAGCGCCGTTTCCGAAGCTTGCCTCGGACGGCTCCGAGGTAATGACAGCCAGGCAAACCATGGCCAGGAGAAGGCCAAGCCATATGATTGAAACTTGGGTGAGATCCGCCGAGAAGGCTTCGTAATTACTACATGTTGCATGCTTCCCCGATGTGGGAACAGGCCGTCTTCAGGGTCTACATGCTATTCTGTGATGGCTTTGGGGCCTGTAATGGGGTTATTTGATTCCAAGATTAGTAAGCTAGGGGGTCGATCAAGGGACAGGCCCATCAAACCGCCACGCGTCTGGCGACAGTTTAAGGTGTTTCTTTTTTGCTTCAACACCGAATATATCAACCACCTACGGTTACATTTATTTAGAAGTCATACCATTCGAATTGCCACATTCTGTTCTTTCGTTTGATATCTATTATTATGGATGAATTGCAGCTGGCTGCCGCTCTCCTCCAAGTCTGCCAAGGAGATTCCATCCGGTCTGTCGCCAAGCAATACAGAGTCTCTAGACACTACCTCACGTCTCGTTTCGAGTGCAAGCCTCTTAAACGCACTGCTCAAAAGCATCGTCAAGCCCTCAGTGAGGTCCAGGAGCACTGGCTGGTCCAGTGGGTGTTGCTCCAGGTCAGACTTGGCTGGGCTCCTCAGCACAACCGCTTCAAGCTCTTCGCGCAGTCAATTATCTGTCAGTCCGGCAGCAGCCACACCATCGGAGATAGGTGGTATCGCCGTTTTTTTAGGCGCTGGCCGCAGCTGAAGACCATGCTCTCAAGGGGAATGGATTTCCAGCGCGTCAACGGCGCCACACGCGAAAACATCGAGGAGTTCTTCTCGAGGCTGAACGAGGAGCGCATCCGCGATATCCCTAAGGAGCACACATGGAACTTTGACGAGGTTGGAGCTCAGATCGGCCTTGGAGACTGCCCTTTTGTTATCGGACCATCTGCTCTCACGAAGTTCTTCACTTTAGACACCACGAGAGGCGAGTGGACGACGTCTCTGGAGTCTGTCTCTGCAGCTGGCCGAGCCCTGTCTCCCCTGGTCATCTTTAAGGGAAGGCAGGTCCAACAGCAATCGTTTACCACTCAATCAGACGACGAGGACTTCGCAGACTGGCAATTTGAAGCCTCAGAGGCCGGCTGGACCTCCAATTCAATTGCCCTGCGCTGGCTGAGACAGGTGTTCTTGCCACAGACTACTCCAGACGACCCCAAGCAGTGGCGCCACCTCATACTCGACGGCCATGCCAGCCACTGCAGCGAGGAGTTCATATTGGAGTGTTTTAAGGCTAAGGTCTGGCTGAACTTCCTTCCGGCACACACCTCGCAGGTCCTCCAGCCTCTAGACCTTGGCCCCTTTTCGGTGTTGAAGCGCGCGTACCGGAAACACCTTCGCCAGGCCTGCGTGTCTAGTCTAACGATGACGCCAAAGAAACCGGAGTTCCTGGAGGCCTGGAAAAAGGCTCGGAAGGAAGCCCTGACTCCAGAGCACATTGCCACAGGCTGGAAAGCGACCGGTATCTATCCAAAGGACCCCCTCAAGGCCATTAACAGCCGACTGGCAAGGCAAAGGGACCAGGACAGGCCGGAGGGGTCAACTTGGAGCGTTCTGCAGCTGCCAGAGGACCCCCTGCTGTCGGAGATGTCCGCTATGGACGTTAAGACCCCAAGGTCTTCAAGGCAGATACAGCACATCCATCACGAATTGCGTGTGGTTAACTCAGTGTACAGCAATGCCACCTTACGCCAGGTCTTCAAGAAGACCGGAAAGGCCTTAGACCTTGCAAGCGCCGAGATCTCCAGCCTTAAGCATGAACGCGACCAATTGGCTGCTGCTCTGGATCTCCAGAAGCCCCAAAAACGTCGCAAGGTCCAGAAAACTGCTCAAGAGCGATTCGTGACCATGCTAGACGTTCGCAAAGTCAAGGAGGACTCGGCGACACCTGGTGGTGAGGCTGGTGCGGTCACTGCGCAGTCGCCATCGATCGCGTCGGGAAGTTCGGTTGCAGAAAGCATTTCTGACATAGAGGAGAAGATAACAGTCTCTTTGAGCTAATCGGTCTGTCTGTATCTATTGTGGTTGTTAAGATAATTGGTTTTGTTTGCTTTAATGTTACATGGCGATGTCTTAAAACGCGTGGCGGTTTGATGGGCCTGTCCCTTGATCGACCCCCTAGCTTATGTGACCGGAGTCAGGCTTTGGTCTCTTAGAGCCGGGTATCACATAATTACATCTCCGGCTGCCACCAGCCATGGTCAAGCCTGAGTACTCAGGACACTTTGATCCCTGCCACTATTTTTCTGTTGCAGATAGCTGCACATCCAACTCAATCGACAGGCCATTGCAAGTGGTTGCCTGCGTCCTTCGTCATGGCCAAATTCCTCCTCTTTCTTCTTCTGTTCGCTGAGCTCCTCCATCTGTCCTTACAGCAAGGTCCAGAATGCAGTGAGACGAAGCATTGTCCGATTGGATGTTGTTCCAAATCCGGATACTGTGGTACCGGGCCGGACTATTGTGGGTAAGCAACTTCAGAAGTAATTACCTACTATTAGGCTGTGAAGGCCGATTGCATTGCCAATTCACTTATTCGGTTGAGCTAATATAAATGTGTTTCAGGACAGGATGTTTAAGCACCTGTGACTTCAAATCCGATTGCAATCCCGGATGGGACAGTTCGGAGTTTAGCAAATTGAAGACATGCCCTCTTAATGTCTGCTGTAGCAAGTTTGGGTTCTGCGGCACCACGGAAGATTTCTGCCAGGGAAAGAAAGTCAAAGTAAATATCACTACAGCTACCTCCACGCTTCGGGAGGGTCACATCATTCGAGCAACCATGCTAACAATACATGCCCCCATGCCGAAGCGGCCATCATGTAGTGTGAGTAACACAGAAGTTACTCATGTGCTTGGCTATTATGAGGCCTGGTCAACGACGAACCGCGCGTGCTACAACATGCTCCCGGAGGAGATCCCATACGGGTACTACACCGACATCATCTTTTCGTTCGCAACAGTGGATCCGAATACCTTTGAGATCAAGGCCGGAGACTCGAAAACGGCAGAGTTCATGGACCGGATCAGCGCTATCAAGCTCGTACAGCCCGATATCAGAATATGGGTCGCCGTTGGCGGGAGGGCGTTCAATGATCCAGGTCCGACCCAGACAACGTTTAGTGACATGGCCGCTTCCTCAAGTGCCACCAAGGCCTTCATAGACTCAGCCATCAAAATGATGAACAAGTACGGCTTTGACGGCATTGACATCGATTGGTAAGTTACGTCGGTGACAAGCACCTTTTGTCCTAACAATTCAAAAGCATAATTGACTGACTAATTATGTGTGCTGAATAGGGAATACCCCGGGGCAGACGATCGGTTCGGGAAGGGCCGCGACTTCAAGAATTTCGTCACGTTTATGGAGGCATTAGCGGACCGGATGCACGGGGGTGACCAGAAGAGGCTCGTGTCCCTCACTCTTCCGGCGATTTTTTGGTACCTCCAGCACTTCGACATCAGCAACCTTCAAAAGCACGTGTACTGGTTTAACATCATGAGCTACGACGTTCACGGGTCCTGGGATATCGATAGCGACTGGACGCCACCCCTCGCCAACTCGCACTCTAACATGACGGAGCTACAGGATGCGCTGGATCTGCTTTGGCGGAATGACGTTGACCCTAAAAAGGTTACCTTCGGCACGGAGTTCTACAGCCGCACCTTCACCCTCGATAATGCAGCTTGCAACACGCCTGGGTGCCGCGTCGCTTCCGGTGGCACAGCGGGCCGGTGCTCGGACACAACGGGCGTGCTACTCCACGCCGAAATTGCAGACATCGTTCGTAAGAATAAGCTGAGCCATACGCTGCACCGCGATGCTGCCGTCAAATCTGTTTCGTGGGGTGACCATTGGACGACGTTGAACGACGTGGCGACGTGGCGGCTTAAGTCGAACATCATCTGCGGCCAGTGCATCCCTGGTGTGATGGTTTGGGCTATGAGCCAGGATGACAAGGAAGGGACAAACATCAAAGCCCTCACGTCGGCTGTTGGCCGCAAGCAGATGGAGGCGCCCAAGTTTGTCCCGGCTGAGCCGGTGACTGAGGAGCCCCCCAAGGTAGCGGAGCTGTGCCGATGGTCCGGTTGTTACCGCGATTGTCCGGCCGGATTCAAGACGGTACAGCGCCATGGACATAAGGAGATCATGGGCACTGGGGAAAAGTGCCTCTCCGACGGCTTCGACAAGCTGTGTTGCCCCGCGGACCAGGAGATGCCAGTCTGCCAGTGGCGCGGCCACAAGAACTCGGGGGTGTGCCAGCCCGGGTGCAAGGGCAGCGAAGTGGCCGTCAGCTCGCTGTGCGTTGGCTGCAACATCAAGCACCAGACGGCGTGCTGTACTAACGTAGCATCGACCGCGTCGCACGGCGACTGCAAGTGGGTGGGATCGGCCCCGTCGTGTAACGATAAGTGCCGCGACGACTACCCAAATAAAATCGTGTCGACCAGGCAGGGCTCCGGCGGCGAACAGCCCTGCATCACCGGCGAAAAGAGCTACTGCTGCCGCGACCCGAAGCCGTCCGACTTCCATCAATGTGACTGGCACAGCAAGGACAGCCCGCGCCGGTTTTCCCAGGATTTCATCTGTGAGGACGGCTGCCCCAGCGGACAGATCAAGCTGTCAAGTGAAACAGGCAGCATTTCGGGCGAGAACGGGTGCTATGGAGGCGCGCGAGCATTCTGTTGCGAGCCGGCCAAGCCCGTTATTGTGCCTCGCGACGAAGACGACCGCTTTGGTGGCGAGCAGAACAAGGAATTCCAGCTGCTGCTTGAGAAGTACATGGAAAACCCAACGTGTCCTTCCACTCTTCTGCAACCGGCGCCGGGAAGCATCTTCCAGGCCAAGCGATCGCTGTCTCTCGAGAGTTCCGAGTACCGGGTGTTGCAGGGCAGGGCCACCGACTGCGAGCTTGACCGATTCCAGCGTATGGTCAGCTTCGCCGCCCTCATGCTTACTATGAGCAGTAGTATGCTAGAGCCACTTCCCATGGTGTACGATGAACTGTTTGCCGACAACTATGACGAAGTCCTGTTGGCAGACAACCTTAGATCCCACTACCACCTATTTCAGAACCTCGACCCGAACAACTTTATGACGTTCCTCTTTCTGGACCCCACCTCAGCTGGGGCCGTGGTCAGAAGGCAAGCTGACACCGATACCATTTTCTGCGAGCCGTCTTTGTCGACCTTAGAAAGGCGCGAGGATAAAGGCTTAGGAGAGAAACCCCGCTATGAAGTGAGTGGTTACCGAACTCCCGTAGCATCAAGACCTTCCCCTCACAGCGGATAAACTGACGCTTACGCAGAATTATGTCTTGGCCCCGCGATGGGTTTGGTGGCAAGAACGGAATAGAGATGGATCCCAGGGCAATCCAACTATCAGCGATGTTCTCGAAGGCATCTTGAACGGCGACCTGAGCCTACATTATGCCCGCTGGCAGCTCTCCGCCCGTCAAGGGGGCCCTTTTCTGGAGTTGGCGTGCTGGATAGGCCCCCAGCCTGGAGTAGCCGGAGGCAACGACAGATACCGCGACGCGAGTCAACAAGAAAATGGTCCACGAGACCGCTGGGTGGTCTTCCACCTCCACGTGAATCTTCAAACCGAGTGGCTTCGGCGCATCGAGGGACGCACGTACCTGGGCCTCGAATCGATTCAGGTCTTCCACGGCTTTCAGAGCAACGTCAACAACATCCATCAAGGAGTGGAGGCGCTGCGTGTGGTAAATGAAGAAAGGGAGGGCAGAACGCTCGAGATGGGTATAGGTGCCGAGGTGGCAGCGTATGGTACATCGGATCCCCTCGGGAACTTCCCACTCCGGTTCAGAACCCCAACAACCAGGTATGTTTCAATAGGCTACAGGCCTGGGGTCGATCGCTTTTCCAAAGCGGCTATGTGTCCAGCGAAGCATTGGGGTTGATTACGACGGTAAGTGCTGACGATTGGCTGTGGCACTCATCACTGGTCTCTCTGGGTTCAAAACTGATCGCTGGCCTCTCTAGGGTTACGAACTTTTTGAAAACGGCGACATCAACCCTGGAAGCTCGGGTAGAGTGATTGGATACCGCGAACGCCACCCTGGCTTGGGTGAGATGATGTACCTCGTCAATTTTCTAATGACGGAGCTTGGATTCAACTTCGTGATACCCGAGCCGTAATAGGAATGCTTAGTCTACTAACGTAGATGTCATACGAGTTGCGCAGTCATACGAGTTGCGCACCCCCGACTAATTTCCACTTCTTCAACTTTAAACGTGTCTTACATCACAACTAAACATGCCTACACGTTCATTAGAGTCTCAGGTTATTCTCGCGGTCCAGACGATTAAGCAGGACCCCGCAATGACAATTCGTCGCGCTGCATCTATCTTCAAAGTCAACGAATCGACCCTCCGTAACAGAATGAACGGAAAACGCGCCCGACGCGACGTACGCGCCAATAACACGCGTCTCACCGAACTTGAAGAGAGAACACTTGTCCGATATATAATTGACCTAGATTCGAGAGGATTTGCGCCGCGCTTACACGATGTGGAAGATATGGCGAATGTCATCGCCGAGTCACGCGACGCGTCACGCGTCGGGACGCGTTGGGCCGCGAACTTTGTTAAGCGACAACCAGACCTCCGGACGCGTTTTTCGCGTACATACGACTACCAGAGGGCCCTCTGTGAAGACCCTGAAAAAATCTCGGGCTGGTTCGCGCTTTTTGCGAACCTGAAGGCTAAGTACGGCATCCAGGACGAGGACATCTACAACTTTGACGAAACCGGCTTCATGATGGGCCAAATCACGTCCACAATGGTCGTTACCGGTGCCGATAGTACCGGAAAGCGAAAGAAGGTCCAGCCTGGTAATCGAGAATGGGTTACCGTGATCCAGGGCGTCTGTTCTAACGGCTGGTATATCCCGCCGTTCATCGTCGTGAAAGGCGCCTACCACCTCGCCAATCGGTATGCCGACAGCACCCTCCCATGCGACTGGGTTATTAAGCCTACCTTTAATGGATGGACCGATAACAAGACGGGCCTGGACTGGATTCAGCATTTCGAAAAACACACCGCGTCGCGCGCTACCGGCCAATATCGTCTGTTAGTGATCGACGGGCACGAGAGCCACGTTTCGGCTGAATTCCAGGCTTTCTGCAAAGAGAAGAACATCATCACGGTCTCTATGCCTCCGCACTCGTCGCATCTACTTCAGCCACTTGACGTGGGGTGTTTTAGTCCACTAAAGCGGGCGTACAGTCGCGAAATCGAAACCTTCATGAAGTCACTCGTTAACCATATCACCAAGGCCGAGTTCCTTATCGCCTTCCAGGCCGCATTTTTGAAGGTTTTTACACCCGATAATGTTAAGGCTGGGTTCCGCGGGGCTGGTTTAGTCCCTCATAACCCGGAAAAGGTTATCTCGAAGCTCGACGTGAAGTTATCAACGCCTTCGCCGTCTAGCAGCCTCCCGCCAGCGGCCGTCCCGTGGGCCTCACAAACGCCACACAACCCAACGCAAGCTACTTCGCAGACCGATTATATTAAAAATCGAGTCCGTCAGCATCAAGGAAGCTCTCCGACACCGATTTTATCAGCAGTGGACCAATTTGCGAAGGGTGCGATGGCGATGATGCACGAGGTCGCCCTTTTACGGGCCGAGGTCAAGACACTTCGAGAGGCGAATACCAGCCTTGTAAAACGTCGTAAGGCTAAAAAAAAACGTCTACAGGAAGGAGGAACACTTGAGATTGGCCAGGCCCAAGACCTTTTAAATCAAAAGGACGTGGATACGCAGTTAAAAGAGGAAGCGCGCAGAAGGAGTGGTCACGTAACGAGGTCAGAGCCGCGCGCGCAGCGGTGTAGCATCTGCGGAAACACCGGACACAATGCGCGCACATGTAAAGTAGATGTAAAAACGTCTGCAGAGTCCGATTCTAAGTAGTTTGAATTGATTTAAGGCGTTATGGTCAAGTAATTGATGGATTCGTCGCGGAGGTGCTAGGAGGTGCGCAACTCGTATGACTGCGCAACTCGTATGACATCTACGTTACCTTAATAAGGAACGGAGAGGATGCTTAATTAAATTTAATATTTATGTAAATGCGCACTGTCTTAACTGATTTAAGCGGCGGCTCTTCATGACAATTAGGCGGGCGTATAAATATTAAGCTACACCCTTCTATTTAGTATAGTTTGATAAGATAAGGCCACTTACTTAGAAAGCATGGACATGAATTAGTCGATTTTCGTGCCCGCGCCTCGGCTTTCTTTCTTTCCTCACTCTTTTATCGCCCCCGCTAGCTAATCCCACCAGCGCTATGAATCAGTCTGGGGCTAACGACGGTGACGATTACGTGGCAGCCGCCTGGCGGAGAGTGGAGCCCTACGATGACAGTGACTTTGCCGACTTCTCAACTCTTTTAAACGATTATCTGTACCTCGGAGCCCGCCACGGTGATAGGGACTGCTTAGCCCAAGTTCTTCAAGGTTGGAACCCCCAGGTCGACAAGTACAACGACATCAGTCCGGCCCTTTTCGAGGCCATTTACCGAGGCGATGATGTTGCTGTGCAAATGCTTATTGATGCCGGCGTCAGTCTTAAGACGAACGAGCCGTGCGATCCCCATTTCACGCCACTCCTAGTCGCCTCGCAATATGGCCGTCTGGAGATAGCTCGTCGCTTCTGGGAGCTGCTAGGCCCCGAGGCGCGTTTCAACTCCGCATGGCGCCACTCTTCCGCAGGACGTCCCTATTTAAAGATCCTTAAACTTACCAGTCTCGAGGTCGCAGCGCACAACGGCCAGGCTGAGCTTGTCACCTTCTTTCTTGAAGCCTTCGACGGCTGGACTGCGGATGAGAAAGCACATGCACTCACTGGAGCCGCTGGGCAACGCTGGGATGATTGCGTGGCCGTTCTTCTTGAAAGACTCACCTACGAGCCCCACATCCTGCAAAGTGCCCTACAGGCTGCTGTTTGCAGGAGGAGGATTCTCGGCGAGGACCCAACCGACTTCTTGAGAATGCGGCGATTGGGAAGTACCACGGTTGACGGGATGGAAGCCGACGAAAGACACCGCCAGCGCCGTATTATCTGCGACCTTATCGACGCCGGTGCGGACCCTGAGGGGCATGATAAGTGGAGCCTACTTCGCTGCGCCATGATGCAAGACGACTATATAGCTTCCGTGGGGGCCCTCGTGGAAAAGGGGGCGAATGCCGGCGCCCGAGATTCTGATGGCGGCACTGCGCTCCATGCTCTTCTTCGCAAAGGCTCGCCAGCACACAAAGTCTGGGGGTGCCAGGATTCAAACCAGGACCGGATGGACGCGCTGCAACTCCTTCTGGAACACGGCGCCTCGCCCGATGCGGCCGACCAGGACGGCGAGACACCACTGCAGCTCGCGGCAGGGAACGGGACCCTGGAGCAGCTACAGCTCTGCTTGGCACACTCCAGTCTCGCCGATGCCCTAGCGGCACCCAACGCTCGCGGGGAGTCGCCGCTCCACTACGCTGCAGCGTCGGGGCGCGACGAGATCTTCGAGTACCTACTCGCTCAAGAAGCCGTCGACGTTAACCTTACGAGCTGTACTAGATGGACTCCGTTACTGTGCGCTCTGTCCCCTGCCCAGGGCAAGTTGGAAGAGACGGCATTTCGCATGGCTACGCGCCTGCTCGCGCGCGGCGCCCGCGCTCAAACGGTGACGGCCGAGGGCTGGTCGCCTTTGCACGCCGTGGCTGCGTGGAGAAGCCAGGCGCCTGATATGCGGTCGTTAAACGAAAGGTACGGCTATGACCCGGCGGCGCGCGAACACCTCGTCCGGCTGGCCCATGAGCTCATCCGCCGCGGTGCGTCCCTCGAGGCCGAGCCGGCTTTCCTCCGCGACCCGACCGTCACCCCGGATCGTGTGCGTGGTGTTTGGGGCTTGCGGATGCAAGTCCTTGCGGCCGAGAGCCTCGGCCAGGAGGATGACGTCGTAACAGGTGGCATTCACAGTGCTAGTGGTACGGACACCGATACGACGCCGCTCGCTTGGGCAATACGTACGGGCGCAATGGATCTCGTTGAGATCTTCCTCGAATACTTGAAAGTAATCGCAGAAGACGGGCAGAACTAAGGGAACGAAAAACAGAATGATGCGCACACGCTTCTCAGTGATAGTGGGACCGAAAAGGCCTCTGCGGTCGGTTACGACCAACACCGTAGCGTGGCCGCCCTGTTCATTCGTTATCCGCAGATCGAAGGTCGCCGTGTTGAGGCACAACTTCAAACAGATTTGCGCTCTCCAAGGGGGCGAGCGGACGAAAGCGAGCGGGCTATAAGTCTGCCTGCCATGGCTGTGACTATGCTACGGAAAGTTCGTAAGGGTTTGTTACGGCATGGGTACATAGGTACAAGGGCATGGGAACGCCTAGACCATTTATACAACTAGCTGGCGGTACGCACCGCCGCCGGCTGGATATATTCCTACTAAACAGTGACTAAGAGGAGCCTGTTCCTCTTCTTTTTCTCTTCACCTGTAGTTTTCTCGCCTTAATAGAATCTTTAGGGCATCATTATACTAGGCTTAGCTGTAGGTTTAGGTATAGTAAGGTGATATACTTAGTGAGATTTTCCACGGAATTTTCATTCTCTTATTTACTTTTTCCACACGTTGTCACGGTTCAAAGAACAAGAGATCTGGTGGTGTGATACGCCTATTGACTAGCAACCGTGTAGGCTGTCAATTGAGTATAGAAGAAGGATGCCCTTTTAACTATGAATATGGAAAATAGGACATTTATACCTGCTATCTAATGAGGAAGCCTCCTGCCGTTCCCAGTACTCCCGTACCAACTCCGCAGATCCTTCCAGGCTCTCCTCCGTCTGCCAGGAATTGTGCTCGTGACCGTATCCTTTCCACTTCACCAGGTACTCCGTTCGGCCGCAACGCCCCTTTCGGTGCTTGAGAACGACCTCCGTCTCAAAGATGTTGCCCTGGTCATCGATGTCCTGGTCTGCCTCAACGGCCCAGGAGGGGGCATCTTGCGGTGGAAAGGGTCCTCTCCTTCAGACGAAGGGGACAGGTGAGCAACCAAAACCACAGGATGAATCTTGTACGTTTCGGGTAAGTCGAGACGGTAGGCTAGCCGGCCTACTCGTTCTAGGACCCTCCAAAGCCCTGAGCGTTGTTGCGAGTAACTCTTGGGTGGTTTTCCAGGTAAGTAGTATCCACGGTGGAGACGAAGAAACACCTTGTCGTCAGGGGTGAAGTCCATGAGGCGATGCTTGTTATCGTAACTCTGCTTCGCCTTCGCAGCCGCGAAATCCATAGCGAGGACAGCGTCACGACGAAGGTGCTCCCGTAGGTACCTCACGTCCTGGAATTGCTTAAGAACACTGCCTGCCTGTGTCACCACATCCAATGACCTAGGGAGCTTAAAACAGAATAACATCTCGTGAGCGGAAGCTTGAATCGAGTCAACGTGAGCATTGTTGATATTCCATTGCAAACTGGGAAGCACATCCGTCCAAGGCCGGTCGGTTGCATGAACTGGTGATACCGGAGAGCAATCTCCATGGTCTAGTTTTTGCATTCGAACAGTCCGTCAGCCTGTGGGTGGTAGGCAGTAGTCATTAGTAGTCGGGTGCCCAGGAATTTCCACATGCCGCGCCAGAATGCGGAGGTAAAGCGGCTATCCCGATCCGAAATGATGCCTTGCGGGATGCCCCAATCCGCGAGGATCAGCACCTGGACCAGTGCCGTTCCCCAGTCCTGGGCGGTGTATTGCGCGTTGCCGGGTATCAGGGCCTTGCGCTTCGATGTTGGGCAGGACACCGTCATCAACTGGTCGTAGTGGTCATGGGTCCTCTGGCCACGCACCTGCCAGGGGGAGCTCCTTGACTGCACACGCGGCAGCCCGACGATAAAGTCGATGGCGATCGTCCTCATTGGTAAGGGGTCCTGGCGAATCAGCTGGTAGTCGCCTGCCGGCAACGTCCGGTGTGTCTGATTCACTTCACATTCCGGGCAGTGCTGGACGTACTTCTTCACCATCTGCGTTTTTCCTCGAATCGCTAAGGTCTCCAGGTCCTTCAGCATCCGATTCTGGCCGAAATTGTGCTTGCCATCGTGCGCATGGCGAGAAACTGTTGAACCTGTCAGCATATAGGAACATCCTATGTAGCACCTGTGATGCAGTGCATAAGGATTGTGCATTGGTTGCACAAGGCAGGTGGTAGCAGCCGCAGATGTCTCAGAGATAGGGTTGAGCATAACCTCTGGCCTATGCGACTGCTGCCTCGAGATAAAATATATCTCAGTGAGCAACAACTTGATAGTGAGACTTACACTCTTTTATAATACACACACTCACTTCTATTCTCATGACATCTTTCCATACTAGTGACATCAGATTCACTCAGAAGTCCACAGCCTGGATGTTTTGGTCAAGATACTCCATTGTATCCCGGTTGGAACCCTGCTTCTCTGGTCGGGTTGGAGGCAGGTCACTGTACACTAGACCTGGATGAGGGTCCATTGGACCGAATGAACCTTCCCCTGGGAGTTTTGGGTTGTCATCAGCAGACTGTTTGCTGGGAAACGTGGCAATAAGTCGAGATGATGAAGGGACGATGTTAAGATAAAAGGTAATGATAAAGGGATGATGTTAAAATAAATGGTGATGAATGGAGATGACAGAAAACCGGAGTGCTGTATATCCGGGCACTTACATGCTGTCCAGTCTCTTAACAGAGAAGGAATCGAGACGAAATCAGTCAACTCGTTTGTGATGGGCCGATGTCGGGGTCGTGGATGGAATCAATCCCAGATTGACGCTATTGAGACCGGACCAGGGCTCTTACGTAAGCCTTGAGCAAGGGTTTACACAAGTATAGGTTAGGCCTCGGCAGCCCAGTTCATAGCTCAGAAGACAGCGCGATTTTTCCCTTCCTTCAACACACTGCCACGCCTAATACAGCACTCCACACTCGTTTTCGTGACTATTTTGAGCTTCTTATACTTTCCTACGTTAAGTACCATATTGATCAACGAAATCCTCACCTGATTGACCCTTGGGCTCGACCTCACGACCGTGTTTTTCCACCAGACGCCCTACAGTTCGGGGTTTCTTGGTTTCAATAAATGATAGGTACAATTTGGTTTACTAGTCTTCTACGCATCCTCTATATACAGTGCCATATTTGGCCCAACAGCACTTCTCCAGACGTTAATCCTATGGATCCTCCTCTTACCAAAGGTACCTCGGTACTGGGCTATCATGTACGCCGGACCCGCTGCATGGGGGCTGGCAAACAAGCCGAGAAATGCCTCAGTCTGGGGTGCTAATCGTTGCTTGTTGGGGTCGCCTTTCAGCTCGAAGGACACGCCCGGCCAGCCACCCAACTCCTCCCACTCTTCCTTTCCGACTTTTGCTAAAGCCCCGTCGATCATGTCTCTCGTAGACTTTGTCAGGATCTGAGACCTGTATACACGCTTCAGCGTCCCAGAAGAGGCATACTGGCCCCATTGTACAGCTAAAACATCCGACCACTTAGTTGGAGGGAGCATCCAGTCTTTGAACCCAACTTTGTCCCAACTCGATTCTTTAGGGCCCCAGTTTGACCCTGCAACGATATAACCATCCTCTCCATTGACGATGTTCTCGAACACAGCCCCAGTTGGCTGAGTTGTCACCAGAGGTCAGTACTCATTCCACCAAGTGTGGGTATAGGAGTCCTGGATGAACATTTGTCACATACCATTCTGGTCTGCCCCTGGTCGTCCATCCAATCGTTTCCGTGATACCAACTCCGGGTTATGTCATTTTCAGGATGGAGGACACCAGAAGGTAATTCCAGATGTTTTCGGTAATCCTTTGCAGCGGTGTCGTTGACATCGTCCTCCTCATACCCGGTCTTTTCGAGTCCATCCCGTGTCACTACCCCCGGTTGAACGTTGTCGCCGTTCATCATGCACCAAAGTCCTATTGAAACTCATGTCAGTGCGTTGAACGTATCGTTTTCTATAATATGGGAGTTGTAGTTAAGAGAGAAAAGGGGCGGGGAGCTAAGCATATATTCCCCAGGTAGTGCTTACTGCAGAGAGATCATTAGCAATTAAGTTCTGTCAAACGACAGAGCATTTGAGAACTTGAATATGCTCTTTCGATATCCGCGACTTACCTGCGTCCAGTGGTGACCTTGGCTGTCCATTCAACCTCAGAAATGGTACGTTTCTTAAGCAGACGGGGTAGCGCAACATGCGAGTTGTTGAAAACTGGGGGTTCGTCTGAGCGGGTTTCGAGTCTCTGATGTGGTTGTTGTCGTTCAAGACCTCCAAAGGTAGCGCGAGGTTCCACCCATAGTGTTAAAACAAGTCCAAACAGCAAGATGGCGGAAAGAAGATGCTTCGAAAATCGTCCCCTCGTGCCGGCTGCTGGCGCCCAGCCACTGAGAATTGCTTTAGAAGAAGACATAGAGAAGTGGCGCTGGCTGGCTAATGAGTGTCTCGAATTTAATGACGAATTCAGGGCATTCTTGTTACACTGACAACATTACCCTCCTACAGCCACTGATTTTATATGTAAAATGCTTCTCGGGGTCCCTTGTCGGTACGCTAACTAGTGCCCTCAATTACCATGGTGAACCAAGTACAACGGAAATTGCCTGCCTGTTTTAGGGACTTGGCAAAAGAATATGTCAATGCATAGGGACCATATATGTCAATAGGATCCATTGATGAGGGGTCCACGCTCTCCTGCCGTGTAAACCTTGCTAGTATGGACGTAGAGCGCATCCCCAGCCGCTATGATTTCCTCGGCCACGACTCCTGCCAGTTATATCTTTAGCCTTAATCAGTCCCCCTGCAGTATTGCTAGGATAACAGCTAGCCTTGTGAAAGCTCTTCTTTGGTCAAAATACTGCGCCATCGAAAGCAGTAAAAATGATAATGTGACCGAACATGCCCCCGGCTCCTCGTAAAGCCGAGGTCGATCAAGCGTTTATCATCCCAGATAGCGAATCCATACTTCCGATAGGGCTCAAATGATCCCAATAGTGGTTCTCCAATGCGCTCTGGGTGTGTCATAAAGAGATGGAACAACCAGGCTCTGTTAGACCAAGGCCAATCCGGGGGCCTGCCTGATCTGTCCTCCCCGATCGTGAAAGATGGCGTCTCAGCACAGGGCATAACACCCATGTTCGTAGCCGCTGAGGTTGTAGACAAGAAGTCGTGGACAGTCAAGAGCTGCTGCTGGACGCTGCCGTGCAGTTCAAAGAAGCACCCCACACTGCTTGACAACAGTATGTCGCGGTGCTGCTGTGGCCACAACCGGTCCAGGTAGCCCCTTGCGCCGGCGTCTCGTAGTTCCAAGAAGAACTGCATTAGCCAGAAGGCATTTAGCATCCGCCGCTCCTCCGTAGGGGAGGGTGGGCCTGTGATGAGCGGCTGGTACGGCAGGCTTTCCGCCTCGGCCTGTTGGAGTAACGCTAGGGTGCTGTAAACCTGCTGCTCGGAGAGGGGGGGGAAGCGAGCGACGATAGACGGCCGTAGCTCTAGGGACTTCCTGATTAAGTGCTCCAGCGTCACATGGCACCATAGGTGGAGATTCTTGGCTGTAGCAAGGAATGAGCGCACTGCCTCGGCTGCTTGCCCCGGGTCGGGGGGGCTATGCTCCCATGCAGTCGTGATCGATGGGTCGAGGTTTTCGAGGTTTTGGATGCCACGTGTCACGTCCAGGGACGGGGGAAAGCACGAGATTCGGACCGCAACAACGGCGCGCATGATACGGAGGATGGGGCCGGGAACAGTGCGGTCAAGCACCGTTTCCAGGATCTCTGTAGAGTAGCGGCCGAGCACACCGCTCATAGTGGGCGAAGCCTGGACAAGGTTCCACAGGCATGTGAGATCCGGGGAGAGCTTAAGGATGTGGATGCGGAGCTCCTCGGGAAGTTGAATGAAAGGGCTGTTATTTGGGCTCTTCTCGGCCATGGTTGACGGATACAGATGCCATCTCGGGAATCCTAAGAGCAAGGGGGTAGATGCGGCGTATCGGAAGCCGCGAAGGGGCCGCGTGGTGAACCATTGACTGCAACGGGGCATTTAGTGAAAGAGGAATGTCAAGGCACTGGTCTCGACCAGGCGTTCTTGGGGGCATCCATTTGAACTGTGCAGCCGTAGGGAGCGCGGCAGGGGGTATGAGATAGAAATGGCTCGACTACGCAGCCATTTTTGTGGTTGAGCCATATCTATCTCACACCCTCTCCGTGGGTTGCGGGGATGGAACCTCATGCTTATCTTTCAGGTGAGGGTTCCAGACGCATGCAGCTGAGTTGGGATGCGCGCCCACAAGAAATCAGTGCATGCTGCAGCTGCCGATTCATGCAGTGCGGTTTAGGGTTTAACAAGATGGCCGAAAAAGGCTGGGCGAGGACCCGACAGCGTGGATGCAATCTTACTATGCTGCAATAGTGGTGTTATTCTTAACATCGCTAGCCTCACTATTCTTGGCGCTGTGTGGGCTTGCCCAAATTGGCTTAGGGGCTAGCCCTGCCCGCAGCAACGTTGCCAACGGCCGGGAACAGAGCCGTCTCTGTAAGCCAGTACGAACCCAGCGCCGGTGAATGCTACACTGCGGCCCCTGGCGAGTGCAGTTGCATGCTAGATTCTCTCCCTTTGCGGAGCACGGCACAACGCCAGGTTGCGAATGAAATCGCCGCCATGAGGCACAAACTCATGAGAGACGCTTAGGTCCCTGATCAGGAGGGACTTCAGGCACTACACAGCCAAAGGCTTTTTCACGAGGCAAGCATTAAAAGCACCTGTACCGCCGGTTGCCTCCTGGCTGGTCTAATACACATGTCACAAGACTTCTAAATTGAGTTCCAAACGACAGCGTAGACGCGTTTTGAGATGGCGCGGTTTAAACCGCTCCTACGCCCCGTCTGGGCCGCTGTTTGGGCGGCTCAGGCCATCTGGGCGGCGGCAGCATCGTCACCAGGCCTCACCCACCAAGTTCCTCAGCACGCCCCCGCACGTCCAGCCTTTGACGCATTTCTGGCATCTCAGCAAAGCGATTTTGGCAGCAACAGCCTTTCACGGGTTCCCCATGCACCAGGAAACGCTTTCGACAAGAGGCAGCGCGAAGAGGACGCGAACGGGGCTTTGCTTTGCAAACAGGCGCCGTGCGTGGACGGGAGTTGTTGCGGGCCGGCCGGGATTTGCGGTTACGGACCCGACTTTTGCGGCGTCGGATGCAGCAGCAACTGTGACGCCGCGGCCATGTGCGGCAACTTCTCGGTAGGAGGGGCGGAGAGTTGTGGCATGAATCTGTGCTGCAGTTGGGGTGAGTTCAGTTCCCGTCAAGCCACCGCAGAGCCTGTGCTACAACCTGACTTCCCATCACAGGCGGTTGGTGTGGAACATCCGAGGTTCACTGTATCGAGGCCAACAAGTTTACGCCTTGCCAGGAAGGCTTTGGCTCATGCGAGATAATCCGCCCCAGGCTTTGCGGCGAGGATTCCATGACGACCCTTAGCCGGACCGTGGGGTACTATCTTGCCTCCAACTCCCGAGATCGTCTTTGTAACAAGATCGAGCCCAGGCACATCAAGGCCGAGGATTACACCCACCTCTTCTTCTCATTCGCCTCTATCGACCCCGTCACCTTTCAGATCATGCCCTGGGACGAGGCCGACATCCCGCTGATGGAGGCTTTCACGGCGCTCGACACGGAGACGTGGATCGCCGTCGGCGGCTACACCTTCAGCGATCCCGGGCCCACCCACACAACCTGGAGCGACATGTGTTCGTCCGCCGAGAACCGGGCTGCTTTCATTAAGTCGACGGCCGAATTCATGGACAAGTATGGCTTTACAGGGGTGGACCTCGACTGGGAGTATCCCGTCTCCGAAGTGCGCGGGGGTTCCAAGGGGGATACGGAGAACTTCACGAAGCTTCTCAAGGAGATGAGAGAGGCATACGGAAGCCGGTACGGCATCAGCCTTACACTTGCCCCAGACTACTGGTATCTTCGCTACTTTGACGAAAAGGGCATGGAGCCTTACGTGGACTTTTTCGGTTTCATGGCTTACGATCTGCACGGCTTCTGGGACTCGGATGTCCTGGCGTTGGGTTCCAAGGTGCGAGGCCAGGCAGATGTACGTGAAATTTACAATGGTAAGATTGTTGAAACAATGCCTCATTGACGACTCAAGCTAACATTCAGCAGTAAGTAGTGTCTGAAACTGTGGGCAGGTCGGTGTGTTTTCAGCCACCTCGAGAGTCTTTCATTTTGGAGCTCAACTGACTCGCGATACTTCTGGGATGTCTATAGAACACATTGCCTCTGTGGTACGCCGGTTTAGACCCAAGCAAGATCAATTTTGGCCTCGCGTGGTATGGTCGAGGGTATACACTTAAAGGTAAATGACAAGTCAACGATCCAAATTCCAGAGAGGCACCTAAGTGAGTCACGCATAAACAGGGAAGGAAAGCTATTGACTACGTGTGGGATTGATAGATCCGAGTTGTACCGAGCTTGGGTGCCCCTTCTCGGGCCCAAACAAACCGGCCGAGTGTACTAACGCAGCTGGCGTCATGTCCTTAGTCGAGATCAAAAAGCTCATCAGGAAGAAGAACCTCAAGCCCCGCCTCAACACGGAATCCATGATGAAGGAGCTCGTTTGGGGGGGCGACCAGTGGCTCGGCTACGACGACGAGGAGACGCACGACATGAAGCGGAGGTTCGCCAACAATCTCTGCTTCGGCGGCACCATGGCGTGGTCGGTCGACTTCAACTCGGGCACGGGCGACGCGGACAGCGCGCCCGTGTCGACTGACGGGCGTTGCGGCCCGGGCCACGGCGGCGCCGCGTGCGAAGGCAGCGGGTACGGGGCCTTCTGCTCGGTGGCGGGCTACTGCGGGAGCAGCGACGCACACTGCGGCTCGGGCTGCCTGGGCGGGCGCTGCCACGCGGGCCGCGAGACGACCGACGGCACCTGCGGTGCAGCGCACCACGATGCCTTCTGCGGGCTCTGGCCCAAGGGCGGCTGCTGCTCCTCATCGGGGTACTGCGGGGCCTCCGACGCCCACTGCGGGCCCGGCTGCCAGAACGGCAGCTGCCTCGAGGCCCCCGAACGCGGCTCCGGCCCCGTCTACGTCGGGCCCGAGGTCTACACTGACGAAGAACCAGCAATGACGTGCTTCCCGCCGTGCACCTTCATCCTGCCGCCGTGGACGCTCGACGCGCCGACGACCATATCGCGCCCGCCCGTCACCGTCTCCTACCTCGACACCTGGGACACGACCACTGACATCGGAGGGTCCAAGGTCAGCACAGTGGTGAGGCTGACGACAAGCACCGTCATCACCCTTCCACCCATCACCACTACTGAGATCGAGGTGTGGAACGTCGTATGGGTCGACGAGGGCGAGGACGAGGACGATGACGACGACGTGATTATTGTGGGACTGACGTCGAGTGTAGTCTTCCCGCCCGTCACGCTCACGAGGACGAGACCATCGGTGCCCCCCGTGACGTGGACATACTCGCCTGGGCCCTATCCCACCATCGGCCCAGAAGACGACCCCAAACCGCCACCGCCACCGCCACCGCCCCCTCCGGGATACCCATCGTCCATCACAGGGCGCAGGGGGGCCCCTAAGCCAACCTGCAGGCCCGGCCAGAATTGCGGCAAGTCCTGCATCTTCAACTGCGACGGGCGCGGTGGAGGTTGTAAGGGGATCTGCGGGTGCGTAGGCCCAGCCTGCCCGGGTGGCAGCGAGGACCAAAATTGCGTGGGGCCAGGCTGTAAAGGCCGTGGAGGCAACGAAGGCGACGACAGTGGCGAGGACTGCGACGTGGAAACAGTCACCGACTTCTGAGTTTCTTGTGACGCCTCCAGCACCTCCTGCACCAGTAAGTGCGAACCTTGGTACGGGAGGTCACTCTCATTTCTCGATGGGTGGCCCGGCGAAGTGGAATACGAGTGGTCAGGGGCTAACAACGGTTCTTTCTCGGAGCTACTTCAAGTTCCATCTTCAGCGGATGCTCAGTCACGCCAACGACAATTACGTCGACGGGCGGACCTTGCCCAGCGTAAGTCATCCCTACGTCAAACTTGCTCTGGTGTGGCGGGTTTGCTGACAGCGACATGTGTTGTTTGGGTATCGCAGCCCTACCTACGACGCCGGCCTGCAGGAGGTCATGGGTGAGCCGATACCCAGCGGCTGGAAGCGCACGCAGGGCACGACGGTATTCTCCGGCACAACCATCACAACCTGGGGGTGGGATCGCAGCGGAGGCCGTGGCGGGTCGCCCGCGACGTCGCGCCCCCCGTCGGGGCCGTCGGGCATCCCGACCCTCACGGCCGACCCGCCGCCCTACACGGGCGCCGGGTGCGCCTCGTCCGTCCAGACGACCGTGTGCAACGGGTCCGGCGGCCGCAAAGCCTGCGTCACCCAAGACCTGTGCGTGCCCACGCCGGCTTGCCCCCGCTTCTACAACGCCGGCGCCTCGCCCGTATGCTCGGGCGAATTCTCCGTCTGCCTGAGCACCAGCGCCATCACCCGGTGTGCCCGCGGCACCGCCGCGTCCGGGCTGCCCACCCTCCCGACGCCGTCGGCATCTCCCAGGTCGGCGTCCGTCGCCCCGCCCCCGCCGCCTCCAGGCAACCAGGCGCGGGACGGGCGCGCCGGCCAGTCGCCCGAGGAAGTGCCCAAGGAAGCGCCCGAGGAAGCGCCCGCACCCAGGAGGACACCCGCCTCGCGAGGAGAGCTGGCGGGCCCCGGGCAGCTCCGGACTAGCAACTCCAGCGTTTCCGGCCTGCTCTCCTCCCGGCAGACCGGGTGTGGCGGCAGTGCCAACGGCGGGTGCGACATTATCCTCATGTGCGCTGCATGTGCCGCAGTCGACCAGGTTCCCTGTCTCGTAAGTGCCAATCTTCCCTTATTTCTCCCCTGGGGATAAACGGCAGCCCGGGATTGGCCGGGCGGCCCGAGGTTAGGGTACCGTACACTCACACTGCTACCTAGGAGGCACATATATACGCCCACACCGGTGCCGTGTCCGGGACCGAGGTGACGGCCTCGGTTATCGAGGACGGCGTGACGGTGTGCCGCGCCGAGATGCAGTGTCCCATCTGGGACGACGGTTGTAGCGGTCGCCCCAACTTCAACTGCGGCAATGGCAACAAGATGAGCTGGGAGTGGAACTTTATACAGTACTACAGCAAAAAGTACGGCCTGTGGTTCCCCCTCTTCCTCGACCGAACCGGGAGCGACGAGCTTGTGTTCTGCCGTGAGTCGAACCGATTTCCCTTCTTCCCCCACCCCTTCTCATTCGGCGGCCCAAGAAGACGGAAGAGAGAAAGCCTCTGAACGAACACCGAGGCTTGATTGATGGCTAACCGACTTCCCCTCCAGTCCAAACCGTCCGAGGCCTGCCAATGCCTTCGGCTTGTATTGTGGACAGGTTCGATTTCAAAGATGGGCTTTGCCGGTAGTGGTCGTGCCAAGATGTCCTCTCGGACTCTGTTTACCTTCATGGGCGTTGATGCGTGACATCGGTGGGCATTGACAAAACAGCTAGGTAGGATACTTCTCCGGAAGGGCAAACCCAGCTGATGGCAAGACTGAGGAGAGGGCGATAGGCCGTGGGAAAAGTTGTAGGCTTCTGAGTGAATCTGATGTCACTAGTATGAAAAGATGTCATGAGAATAGAAGTGAGTGTGTGTGTTTTAAAAGAGTGTAAGTCTCACTATCAAGTTGTCGCTCACTGAGATATCTTTTATCTCGGGGCAGCAGCCGCATAGGCCATAGGTTATGCTCAACCCTACCTGTGAGACATCTGCGGCTGCCAGCACCTGCCTTGTGCAACCAATGCACAATCCTTATGCACTGCATCACAGGTGCTACATAGGATGTTCCTGTATGCTGACAAAAGCGAAGTCAGTTTATAAGTAGGCCTAGACTTTTACATGGTCTCCATCGCAAAGCCAGAGGTTTAGTCTGGAGCCGGCCTACAACAACAACATTGATGCGTGGATGGCATCCTGGGTCCAGAACTGGAGGGGTCCTGCGTGGTAGACGAGGCCTAATTCGGCAGATGGAACAATATATCTGCTGCCCCCCGCTGCCAGTCCTAGTAGAGAACCACACCTTCTTCTACACATCACTTTGACCCCATGCTTCACCTCATCAGCGCAACATTCTTACTTACAAAATTGCGTCATGGATACCATTCAATTAATTCTGTCAGGGGGTTTTACAAGCTAAAAAGTACGGGTTCCCCACCATCTTCGGTACCATAAGGGGAAGGCGGGCCGAAAGAGGGTTTTGGAAGGACTCTGGATGACAAGATCGACATTCGCAGCGTAAGCCCTTTCGCATTAGTTGACCGTTTAAACCTACCGCCCGAGCGCCAATAGACTCGTGTGAGGGCATATATATCCCTGCTAGTCTGTTCTATTCCTGTCAGGACTGCTCGGTAAAGGCTCCGAACACAGCCACCCCCAGCTTACCGCCCGATCGGGAATCGTGCCACCTCATTCCTCCGTAGTAATATTCTTAATGGCGCATCTTCTGGTCTTACTGGCTGACCAACGCAGCCTATGTTGTCTAAATGGCTGATCCTTAGGACTAAAGGGCTAGATACAGGGGATAGTAAGAAGAGGAGCTTTCGAAAAGTTCTATTGGGAAAGGGCGGATCCAGCTACTGAAAACTAACATTTCTGCCCTACTAAAGCTAAAATACTACTCATGTGGCCGAACACCTGCTGTACAACGTTAAAGCTAATCGAAAACGCGCAGTAGTGGAAATATCGTCGTTTCTGCCGCGGTAGGAGCATGCGAATAGGCCTTTAAAGCTATTTTTTCTTACCTTGCCCCCAATTGCTCCACCACTCCACGCCCTAAAGGGTTCGTGCCGGGGGATCAACCCAGGGGTGTAAGGAGCGGCTTATTATGGGGAGCCGCGCCTAGTCCCCTTACTGTAATCTCTAGCTTACTGGGAGGGGCTGAGCCGACAAGCCATGTATATGCTTTACCCTTTACAGCTCCACTAACGACCCACCCGGTTGCCGTGTACAGTTAGCGGGTGAAGGAGACCTGCCTTGAAAGGCATTCAGAGCTTACTACATACTGATATGTGCAACTCCAGGAATAGTGCTTTATTTGGTGAAGATGTAGGTCGAGTTGTGTCGCGAGCTCTTCTATATAATCCAACTTTGCATCTCTTCGGTTCCTATTTATTCCGACACTGCATCAATCATCCAGCCATCCAACCATCCGAACAACTTAACTATTCAGCCGTTCAATCACTTTCCTACAGTTTTATCCTCTTCTAGCTCACGTTAGGACTTCTGCTTTCTAAGCTATTTGCCTCTATACACACCTTGACACCTCACAACCATAAAAAGCCCTTCTCCTCGTCATCAACATGCAGTTTAACGCTATCGCCATGTTTCTCCTCGCCGCCACGGTTGCCAACGCCCTGCCCGAGCCCGGTTGGAAGCCCAACTTCGGCAAGCCTAACAAGCCTAACAAGCCCAGCAAGCCCAACAATGGCAACGGCGGCAGCTCAGATTGGAAGTGGATGCTGCCGGTCTCGCCATGAGCACTGCCGACCTGGGCTTCTCGATATCCACGACGTTCGCGGGAAACAAGGGTATGTGGCACATTGCACCCCTGTGCCTTTCTCTCTCTCCTTGACAATTCAAGCGCTAACGCTCCGAAACAGATAACTGCGAACCTCTGAAGAAGGGGGCCGGATGCTGGAAGGGCTACTGTTGGTCCGCTTGCAACGACAAGGAACTAACGTGGTGGGCCTGGATGGCCCGGACGAGGGAGAGCGAGGACTGGGTCCAATGCAGTGCCGAGTCGGAGTGCGTCGGGAACTCGTTCCACATCAGCGCCGAGGGCTGCGGCTGCTAGGTTCTAAGGGCAAAGTCATGGGTGCCGGCTTGGTCCCGGATGCAAGCCTTTACGCCATCGGTTCCTTTTTGGGTTTTCTTGTCACTTTCGACTTGCGTTCGTTTTGTTGCATGGTCTCGGTGTTGGAATGGTCGCGGGGTTGGGATGGTCGTGGTTCATAAGCTTAGTCGGTATCCCAACAGGTTGGGAAAATGCAAATTAAGGTAGTGTACCCATCCAGGGACCGACCCATCAAAGCGCTACCAGTTTCGAGACAGTTTGAGGCTATTCTCGGCGTTTTAACAGCAAATATTTTAATAGCCACTGGTCGCATCGCAAGGAAACCAGACTTGTTCAAATCATTGTGCTTTTATCTTTATTTCGATACCAACAAATATGGATGAAGTGCAGCTGGCTGCCGCTCTCCACCGCATCTGCCACGGTGGATCAATTCGGTCGGTCGCCAAGCGATATCGAGTCTCTAGATACCTCGCCAGTATACCACCAGAGCACACCTGAAACTTCGATGAGATTGGGGCTCAGATTGGCCTTGGAGACTGTCCCTTCGTCATTGGGCCGGTTTCTCTTAATGAGGTCTTTACTATGGATACAGCCAGAGGCGAGTGGTCGATCTCTTTAGAGGCTATCTTCGCTGATGGCAAAGCGCTGCCGCCGCTGGTGATTTTTACGGGCAAGGCGGTCCAACAGCAGTGGTTCTTAACACAGTCAGAGGAAGAGGACTTCGCAAACTGGCGCTTCGAAGCCTCGGATGCTGGCTGGACCAGCAAATCAGTTGGACTGCGCTGGCTACAGCAGTTATTCCTACCCCGGACTGCTCCAGAAGACCCTGAACAGTGGCGACACCTCATCCTCGATGGCCACGCAAGCTACTGCAGCGAAGAGTTTATGCTGACCTGCTTCGAATTGAAAGTCTGGTTGAACTTCCTTCCGGCGCACACCTCACAGGTTCTCCAGCCTCTGGACCTTGGTCCCTTCAGTGTATTGAAGCGCGCGTACCGGAAGTTCCTTCGTCAAGCCTGCGTATCCAGCTTGAAGATGACTCCGAAGAAGCCAGAGTTCCTGGAGGCCTGGAACAAGGCTCGGAAGGTTGCTATGACTCCAGTCCGTATAGCCACAGGCTGGAAAGCAACCGGAATCTATCCAAGGGACGCTTCTAGGCCTCTCAAAAGCCGACTAGCGAGACAGAGAGAGCAAGACAGGCCAGAGGAGGCAGCTTGGAGCGTTCCACAGCCAACAGAGGACCCTCTGCTGTCTCAGCTCTCTGCTCTAGACGTCAGAACACCAAGATCTTCAAGGCAGGTCTAGGATACCCATCGAAAACTGCGTGGCGTCGATACAGTTTATCACAACTCAATGCTGCGCCAAGTATTCCGGAAGACTGGCAAGGCCTTGGACCAAGCAGCCGCTCAGATCTCCAGCCTCAAGCACGAACGAGACCGATTTGCAGCAGCGCTGGAGCACCAGAAGCCTCAGAAGCGCCGTAAAGTCAATCAAACTGCCCAGGGGATGTTCATGAGTATGTTGGACGTCCGTAATGCGAAAGCAGAGATGGTGACCTCTAGCGGTAAAGGGGCTGCGGCCACTACGCGTTCTCCGTCGGTTGCGACAGACAGTTCTACAGAAGAAAGCGAGTCAGAGGTAGAGGAGGTAATCATCATTTCTTGAAACTAATCGGTTTGTCTGTAACTACTCTGGTTGTTGAGATAATTGATTTGTTTTGTTTTTTGCTCACATCATGAGGTCTCTGAAACTGGTGGCGGTTTGATAGGTCGGTCCCGTGGTGGGTACACTACCTTATAGCGCATCCCCACCTATACTTTAGAATTTCAGATGAGACTTGTTACCTGGAGCGTTCCGTATAGGCCGTGCCGTACCCAAGGTGTGGCGTAAGTCTCTTTAAGCCTCCCTTTCTATGACGCTGTTTTTTAATTGGCCAGATTAGGCTACTGTCGCGAGACGAGCCTATTGTCACTAACAAGCCTACCAGGTCACGTGACTTTATGTAAGCTCAAGAGCCTAGCCTGTCAGGCAGGCTACGGAACTACTATATCTACGTCTGGATCCTCAGATAGTTTTCCTTTGTTTTTCCTAATAGAACAACTAGAACCTCGTTCCTCACGTCCCCTGAAGTGCGACAGCTACAAAACTAAAATTCGCATTTCCCGGGCCTGTTGGGATAGCTGCAGGAGCTGGCAAAAGTCTGGAAACACTTTGATGGTATTAGTGCTTACGGTTTAAGTTGTTGGTAGGTAATGCTTCTTTGACCGGATTAAATACCGGATCGTCGAGGAATTGGTTCTAAAAGAACAAGTACTGAAGCAGGGAATGGATGGTATTGCTTCTTATTAGAGAGCTGTGGTACAAAAACGGATCTGCAATTGCCCTGTAGCAACTGCGCCTTATATGTGCGACATGAGCACTACAACTGGCCCATTATCATCCATCGGATTCATCACAGGGCGTTGCTATAATTAACAATGTCCCCTTTCACGCCCAGCCCCGAACCCGAATACTTGTCCCAGTTCTCACTGACGTTCAACCCTTGCACAGCGGCCCCGCCGACGCGAGTAAGCGTCGATGTGGTCAGCTCCGAAATGTATAGGCTTTTCCGGTGCGAGATCATGCGATGAGTCCAGCTGTTGGGGGTGGGCAGCATGATGGTGTTCTGGATGGCGATGCGCGGCTTCGCCGTGCCCTTGCTGTCCTCAATCTTGACGGTGAAGACGGCGTTGACGCACGTCGGACACACGGTCGACGACCCCAGTAGCCAGAACCGCGAAGGATCCTCGTCGAAGGCCATGTGAATGAGGGGCGCCGTGCTTCCGACGGCAGAAGAGAGCGTCATCCAGTCGATGGAGGCGTCGGGGTTGATGCGCCCAAACGTCCCCGTGCCCGCCGTCTTGTTGCCCAGCAGAGCGACCCATACGTTCTTGTCGGGTCCTGCGACCAAGCCCACAGGCGTGCTCCCCTTCTCAGGCGGAACCGAGATCTCCTCGCCAACACCACCGTCGTTCTTGTAGTGCCAAATTTTGCTGCTCGAGTCAAGACTGGCATAGACGTGGCCGCTCGAGGGGTGGACGGCGACAAAAATTGGCCGCCCGCTAACGGCCCAGACTTGGTGGTCGTCGGGGTTGTCGATGCTGAAGCGCACCACGTGTGAGCTGTCCTTGCAGGCCACCCACAGGTTGCCATTGTGTTCGATGATGCCGTGAGGCCCTGAGGCCGGAGCGGGCAAGGGGAATGTCTGGAGGACCTGCGGCGCCGCATGGATGTCGTCGCCGTTCGGGTTCAGCTTCAGCACGGCGTTGTCAAACTGCACCGTGGCCCAGACGACCGACGAGTTGCCCCGGCGCGAGCTCCCCTGCAGCGCCAAGCCGTGCAGGCCGGACCAGGGGTTCGTCGGGGTCCATTTGCGCGCTCCCTTAGGCTGGCCGTTGGAGTCGAGCGCCACCTTGAGCAGGCCCCCGTCCGATTGTTGCGTCACCAGCAGGAGGTTGTCGCTCACGGCAAGGATCTCGTGGGTCTGCGCCGCGGCCGGAAGGGGATATTGGTCGACTTTCTTGACGGGCAAGGAGCTGATCGTGGTGGCGCCGGCGAACAGGAAACCTGGAAGCGATGACTGCAAATATAGCAGAGGGAAAACGCCGTTGAAAAACCTCATTGTGGCGTTGGTGCTCTTGTTGCGTTCAGCAGGAAAGAGAAAGTATTATGTGTAGGAGCTGTGAAAGAAGAGGAACCAAAGGGACCTCGATGCGTGCGAAGGGGCTTCGATGCGGACAGTAAATGAAACGGTCTGAGGGGCTTAATAATTGTAGGGAAAGGAAGAAAGACAACAACGGGAGCTAGCGAGCAAGACTATTGCAAAACAGGAACCAGAGTGTCGCTCTATCACACTAATGTTACGTTTGTAGGTGCAGAAAAAGCACAATAAAGATGGGAAACAATGTCAATCCTTATCTTAGTTGGAGCCGGTTGAGAGTAGTGCGAGCGCTAACTGCAGCAGCTGAACTTGAGAAATGCTTTCTGTGCTGCCGCGGTGCTAGACGTGGCGTAGGGCGGGGATGCCGAGGACTACCGTTCAGGGGTAAGCGGCTGGGCATCCCCCACCTGCAATGACTATTGGGTATAGCGTGTACATGCCATGTATTGAATGCACGTCGGTCCCTTATTTCTTAATAAAGTGGGGGTAACAGCCACGCTACCGGCTTAGCTAGCGTTCACGGCGAGACTGACGAACCCAGCTTGATCGTGCCCAGCATCGAAGAACACTTAGTAGAGAGAGCGAAGGAATGGAACAGAGAAGTTCTTTATCTAGTGAGACGAAGCTTTCTGTTTTGTTATATAGGCCCAGAAAGCTCTACAGTGGGCGTTTGCTAGGTTACGTTGTGGAGCTACTTAGAGTTGTGGTCCTTTAACGGCTCTGCTCTAAATGCAGAGCCCTCACTGTAGAGTGTAACGAACGCTATACCTAAGTACTGCGTGACGTAGGGTTTGTACAATCAGGGACAGAGAGCGTCTGTCTACTTGAACACTGGTCGTAGGGTAACTGATGAACTGAGGATGCTTGACTAGGTAACCGGTCCGAACTTCACAATAGGTCGTTAGGAGGTTACTCCCATCTATGGGTAAGAGAGATGCTTTGATTGATCACTGAGGTAATGACTGTTTAACTAGGAAATCCCTCTGACTTATATACTAAGTCATTCCCTCATTGATACCGTGGATATGTTGGATAGCTGGCGATCCTACATATCCACCCCTGTGGATAGCTTGGATAGCTTGCGATCCTCATTTCCATCACGTGACCTCCTGTCCTAATTAGGAAGTCTTTCTGATCCTAGCAATGTTTATAAAGTCGAGGTATAACAGAGAGCCGACTCAGAGATAGCGACAGTCGTGAAGAGTGTCGATCATGATGCCGCATTTGCTCCTTTAGTGGACTTCGAGTTTGTACGGACCGGCACTGACAGTTCGGGCCTGGAGCTTTGGGAAGTCGAGACTAAGGCAAGACCCCTGCTCTTAAACATCGCAACCGTTAAGGAAGTGCCAGATGAGATGGATAACCCCGAGGTCAATGCAGCCGGCAAGCGAGTGAGGCTATCGGACGGGTCCTATGTCGAGAAAGATCACCAGACAGACGGCGATGTGGCAGAGTCTACAGAGACATTGCGCACCCACCCTGCAGTGGGAACCTCTGATCAAGATGTGCAGAGATGCCGACAACGACTGCAGCGCTAATTGGGGATAAGAACTTCCCCGTCACGCTCAGCGAATTGCTCAGTGACGTGCCTGCAGTGGGTCTTGCACTAATGGACATGGTAAGAGAGACTGTTGAGAGACACCAAGGGATTGATGAGGTCATTAAGGCCCGAGATACTTCGTCCCATAATACACGGAAGACGGCACCAATGAAAAACTCAACTCCTAACAATTCAGACGGTCACAATATCATGGAAGTCAACGCCGTTGACGCCCCTTTTCAGGACGCCGATTTCCCGCTAAAGTTCGTCAGCCTCTATGGTCAGCAGAACCCACCTCGGGTCACTTCAGCAGACTGCTAGGGAGGATTGGAATCACGGCCATTGGGACGCCTTCCCGTGAGAGTTGCCCCCAGCGGTGATGAGGGCTAGATCAGAGGATTAATCGACACCGGAGCATCGATCAATATCATTTCCTCTGCCTCCTGCTCCCAAAATGGACTGTCCCTCATGGAGAGAAAGACCCCCATTAAGGGCTGGTCTGAAAGTGGCACTGTCACTGAGACAATTGGAGAGCTCTGGATTGCAGGGCGCAGGATTAAGATGTCGTTCGCCGCGGTCAGACCTGAGACCACCGGGCATGACATGCCTTCATGGCTAATCAGAAGAATGCCCAAGTCACTGGAGCGAAGGCGGAAAACTTAGGGCTACTGAGGATGCCAGCCGGCCCAGTAGCAACTCTAGGTTGGAAAGCTCGCCACCATCCAACTGCAAGTGCGCTTTCGCAGAGCTCACTATGAATGCGACGACTGCAGTTGATCTTTATCAATGCCGTGCACCCTTCGAAGAAGGCAACGAAACGATGATTGGGCGTTTTTCGGACGAGCAGTTCCTGGAATTTTTACGTTTGTTGAGAGATGAGTGCGTGGGGGACGACGGGCCTGCACCCTGCAGCTACGAACCGCTCTCATCTGGTCACCACCCTCTTTTCGCACCTTATTTTACCCAACAGCGAGGAAAACTAGAAACGATCCTCCAGAGCCGACAGAGCTGCTCAATACCATGTACAAAATAGTGGCGCAGAAAGTACAACCCGTTGATGACTACCCGTTAGACGGAACTGTGCCAGCTGGATTGATGTCAAGAAAGAACAGCACGGGCAATTCAACCTGTCTACCCACCTTGCTTCATGGATACAAACTCCTTTGCTTCTAATTTTGAACCTCACCTCCTACTATTCTGCATGCTGCGACCCTTGATCAAGGCTATTCACACAGCTTTGACTGTGATACCTTCCTTTAGGGCACTCAATCACCCCTCTCGGATCGACCTTACGACTGCGTCCTTCCACCAGACTCCTTTCACCTGGGGTTTGTCTGTCCTAGTAGGAGCTTCGAGGCATACGTGAGGGCGTGTGTTAAGGCGGTAGGCAGCCTACAGAGCAGCGCCGAAGGTCATTTTCGCAAGGCAGGGCATTATATTGAGCAGGCACCCGAATCAGAACCCGTAGATTAACGAACACGAAAAATCATCGTGCTTCTAGTCTGTAGCAAAGGCATCCAGCCATTCCTTGATCCTGCTCACATACTGGAGGGCGATGCCCGGCAGGACCCATGAGCGGCCAGCATCTTCGCATCCACGCCCTGGGCCGTGTGAAACGGCTGAAGATCGTAGCTTTTATCTATCTCCACCTTGCATGCTAACTGATAGACCTCCTGTCATGTCCGGTTCGTGACCTGCGCACAAAAAAGCCAATCATAATACGCTTCCAACGCCTCATCTAGCTCCGGCCATCGGCCGCAGTGACGGAGCAACTGTTCAATGAAGTCTTCAAACGTGGCTTTGTCGGTCGACCCGGGGAAGACGCGGGATAACTTCACGCCTCGCTTCGTGTACACCGCGAGGATTCGCACCCGATCCTCGCGCTGAAATCAAACCTTCTGTACGGACGCGACCCCTTCCTTAGCCATCCCTTTCGTCGAAATATGCACGGCCTATCGATGCCCGACTCGTCTATTAACACTAATGGTATGACCGGCAGCCTGCCATCTTAAATCTTTATTGGTAGAAGCGTCGCAGCTCGTGCCGAATCGCGAGTGCGGCGATCGTGCGCGGCGGACAGCGCACGTCGTGCAGGGAGCGCTTTTAGCGATGTCTTCGTTCGAGAATCCGGGGAGGATCAGATATACACGTTGAAGAAACGACGTCTGCTCACGGTTGTGTCCGTCCAGACCGATGAGGAACTCAGCTTCGTTGAGACCTCGCCAGCCGCTTCGGGCCTTGATCACTGTCTGCACGCACACGGCCGACCCCTTCATGTCGTCAGTCGGTGTCGGCAAGCGTAGCTATGAAAGGGCGGCCCCCGAAGCCACAGTATTAGACCTGCCACTGTCAGCCTCCGTTGTTGTACCGCCACGGGGCTCACGTACCAGAAGTGTTCATTCCGGAGAATGGTGGACCTAACACGAATGCCCTTGGCCCGGGCGCGCTCGTCGAATTCGGCCATGATCTGTTGCACCTCGGTGTAGAGACCGATGTTGCAGAAGCTCCCGCCACAAAAGAGGACGGTGAACTCTTTACTCAGCTCCAGCATGCAGTTGAGCTCGCGCCACAGCAGACTCAGACCATCCTGGAAGGCAAAACGAAAGGCGTCTCGGATATTTTCTGCTGACAAGGGAAAGAATCGATAGGGGTCACTACCGCGGAGGATGATGTTAGTGCTATTCGTGATGTAGTTGATTCGATTTTTCTTCTCATTGAAGTCGAGGAGGATGGAGGCTAACTCCCCGTCCTGCAGCCCCCTGTCTCTGCAAGTGCGAGATATAGGACTCGACAACCTTTCGTACGCTCTCGTTCGACAGACCCCCCCCCCTTTCTGCGTACCACTTTTCCACATGTATGGGACATTGGACATGCTAGCCGCGACCTCGCTGTACTCTTCAAGATAGATCGACAGAGCTTGCAGGTTCAGCGTGCTGGTCCCAATATCGGCGACGACCAGGTTAGGCCATTTGCGTCAAGGCCCCGGATGATTTTGCTGTACCGTTTCTCGCGGTCGGCTGCGCTGAAGGGGTCCTCAAACCGCTCAGTGATATAGAGGCCCGCCGTATGGCCCTCGCTGACGGACTCGAACAGGATTCTCGAGCCCCAGATCGGCCGCAGCAGCGCCTTCATTTCGTCGTCGTACAGCTCAAAGTTGGTGCCCCTCTCGGCGGCATGGAAGTGGTTGGGGTGCGTCACAACGACAGCGCGAATGGCGACCCTTGCAGGTATCGGTCTGCTGCAGAGCCGCGGCGCGCAGCAACTCGAAGTGGCGCAGTAAGACGTTCCGCATGTCGGTCGTGTCCACCTTGCCCTCCTTGATGGTGCGCAGGAGGACACGACCGCCTGGCAGCCGGTCCGTGACCCGTTTCCGCCGGATGCCGGCAACGTAGGTCAGCAGAGTCCTCAGTGGAATGGCGACGTTTGGGGGGAGAGCCTGGCGGCCGCAGATCAACCGGTGGCCGTCGAGGGCGGCCACAGCGAAGAATTCGGTGGGGCGATCGGAACGATCGGGGTGGTCCTGGCCGGCGTGGAACAGGACGCGCTGGATAGTGAGCCCAGTTGCGGAGCAGTAGGCCAGGGACATCTTCGAACTGTTGTTGCCAAAGTCGAGGCCCGGGGCACTGATCCTGTCAGCATTGACCACAGTCGGCCACGGGGGTCCGACTTACGCTTCTGATGGCTTGAGGAAGGATGCCGCGTCCATCGTGGCGGCTTGCCTATGCGCGATGGTTTATCGCCAGAGAGAAAGGTTCGGCTTCTACAGGCAATACAACGGGCGACACGACAGGCGACGGGGGTGCCGCCGGGCACTCACAGGCTTGATCTTCCACAGGCTCCATGCGGGAATCACCTCGTCAGCCCCAGCACACACACGAATGTGGTGCTGCCAGCCTACACATCGCCTACAAAACGACGCCCAAGAGAAGGACGGACGAATATCCATAAACGGCGCGAAACATAGAGAAACCAGAGGCAACTCACTCACTATGGACTTTTCCACGGACCACGTGGACACCGTCCGCAGCCAATGTGCGACGGAGCCCTCCGCGCCACTTAGCCCTGGCCCATCACAGGCACCCAATGCGGACGACCTGGCATATCAGCTTCTCTCCGAGGTGTACAGCTTCCGCGCTGAGCGCTTCCAGTGTGTTGCGAAGTTCCGCGCCGAGCTGACCCAGACATGGACGGACTTCTATCCCAGGTTTCTGGCCTGGCGAGAGAGGACCAATGCCCTACTGGCCGACCTGTGAGACCAGGGCCTGACCGAGACGGCCAACGAACTGGCCTCCCAGCTGTATTGAGATCCCATCGTCTGCAAACCTGGCAACTTTGAGATTCGCTACTCCACCAGCTTTGGGGACGAGTGCGCAACAATCGTGGGCATTGACGGCCGGCGGAGCGACACCAGCCAGCGCGGACCGCAGCTCTCATCCCAGCCAACCCAGGCCACCAAGCGCGACGCCCCCTGCAAACACCGAAACCATGTTGCTGCAATCTCTCTGGGCGGCCAGCATGCCCGTACACCCCCGCCGTTTAATGGTGCGGGCTTATCTACGCCGCGCCATTGGGAAAGCAACACGGGAGGCAACGACTCCTATATACGGGTATGACAAGGCTTGTATCCTGAAACCCACTTTGCTAACTCCCCAATGCGCCGAGACCACAGAGTTGGCGTCACATGCTGGCATATATGCCTCGTTCACCAGAGCCCGCCTCCATTGCCTTTCTAAAGAGCGACTCCTTCCAGCTAGCGGGGCGAAGGAGGCTTTACAACGTCGCCTTCGGAACAACGACATCATGGAGCGCCAGAAGCTAACAGAATAAGGGTCTGTACAGGCGGGACTGGCCCCTTGTAGCCCCTTGTGGCACTTGTGAGAATTCGCATGTGCCGTGCCGACGCCAGATCACTGCTAATCGCTAAGTATCTTGCAACCTCTGTATGATGTTTTACCGGACTTGCTCGGTTAGCCTTGGACGTGCGATGATAGATACCATGCGGGTGTCCAACTCCTGACTTTACGCGAATAACCAAGCTGTTCGGCCGGGCGTGATTCAATGCCCCAACCTGATATCACCCGTAAGGTGCTTCGGCAGCGGCAGCATCGTGATACAGCTCATGGGTCTGCCTGGCAAGGTCGCAAGGGCGCAACCCCTTACGTAAATAGTCAAAACAAATCAGGTCTCCCTTACAGCATTGCAAAAATAGCGTCGTACATGCGACCGACCACTCGCCCCGGTACGGCGTACGACCCTCGTCTCGGTCTGGGCATATGATAAAAAGCACACGTGCGACCGGCTCCCAAAGTAGCGCCCTTAGTACCACGCTCTCCCTCACGGCCTTGGCACAACTTCGGCAACATCGGAGGCGATTTGAGGTATTTTCCACCGCTCATGAGGACGAGGCACCGTCGCGGATGCATGTAAAGAATGGAGATCAAGGAGCCGCAACGGCGACCTAGCGCCTTCCAGCGTGGCATGCCGGCATAACCGTGTCCGTTCAAGCGAGGCAGCAGGCGGACCAGTTCTTCCTTGCCTCTGCACCTCGTTCTCTAAGGCATGGCCACAGTCCGAGTTAGAGTAACCTTAGAACGCAGGCAGTCAACAGTCCGTCTCTTGTCAGTCGCCCGCCCGTCGCAAAGGATGCCGCCCGCACATTCCGGGTCCGAGTGAGGTCCGGACCTGCCGTCGGGATCCGAATGTGGAGGCTCCCTGTCCTCCGGGGCCTCGAGTGACCAGGACGTTGGGGAGGTCGATATAGCCGACCTTACCGGCTTGCTAAGCTCGGAATATGAAGACGAGGCCGATCTGAACACCTCAGATGATGCCGATGTCGAGGCCAACGATGTAGACGAGCTCCGCGTCGAAACGCAGAACAAGGCTCCGTCGGCCCGGCTGGCCGAGTCCGTCTAGTGTCGCAAGATGGAGCTTCGCGACCTGCCCGAGACCGACTAGCCGGACGAAGACGAGTTGTTTGACGGCAACATCCACTCACCGGAGTGCTGCCGCCAGGGTATGCAAGAGACGGTGATCGCCCGCTACAAGCGTAAGGTTTACGCTAAAGGCACGGAAAAGCAAATCCAGAACAGCGAGAACCAGTGGCGGCAGTAGGTGCCCTGCACCTTACCGTCTTAACCCCTCAGCTTCACACTAGCCCATACTTAGCTTTACTCCGACTCACTAAACCGGCGTCCCGCATCTATCCAGCATACCTAATAACGCTGTCTCAGGTTCTGCTTAAAGTGCTTCGCTCGAGGGACGCGACCGCTTGCCTGCACCGCCTGACGTTCCAGACCATCTACCAGTTCCTGCACTGGCATCTCGGCCAGAAGATGGGACAGAAGGGCCGGCAAAAGCGTTCGACATCGAATAAAAGCTACCTGGTCACATCTGGTGTTATTTTCGTCTGATGTATGAGCGGGCTACCAACTCCAAAGTCGACCAGATCCTGGACCGCAACCTGATCCACAACGTACATACATCAAGCTCGGTATAGGCAACGCCGCGGTCCAGCCGTTGGCTACACCAGGCCAATTCGATAGATATGTCACGCTGTTGTCCATTCTCAGTTGTCCATCCCCATGATCTCCTGCAGCTACTGACACAGACAGGCCCTTGTCGAGCTGGGGACAAAGTTCAAGCTGCAACACAACACCCGCGAGAACCGATCGATGACAATCCAGGACCTCAAGGAGCAGATCGAGGCCACCATCAAGACTAGCGAGAAGACCTTCGACCTAGGGGAACAGCGCATCTTGGCGGTGCTGTTCCTGCTCCTGTGGGCCCCCAGGGCTCGCGCCCGTCATCGATCCTGCAGCTGCGCTTCGGCGACATCAAGGTGATGCTGGTGTGCGACCCCGTCCACCCGGAGGGCCCGCCACGCCTGGTGATCCGCCTCATCCTGGAGTATACGAAGCAGTATCTGGGACCGAAGGCAACGTGAGTACATCCCTTTGCCTGTCGTGGGACGACCTGTCCCGTCGAAAAGAGGATCAGCCATTGCTGCGTGGACTGGCCCCCGAACGAGGCTGACCACGCACGGCAGGAGGCACCTCCTGATCCCGGGGATCATCTACGACCCCAGCTTGCTATTGAGCCCCCATGTGTTCCTGTTGGCCATCTTCATTCGCCACCGGGGCCTTCAACGCCGAGGCACTCAACAACGCCCCGGACACGACGAGCCAGCTGAGGGTCCATCTGACGAGCAACGAGCTGCCCTTGACGTTGAAGTCTGAGCTGGACGAGGCCTTCATCATCCGGCGCTCGGAGCGAACGCTGACCGGTTACGTCACCACCGGCAAGCGCATCGGCTACGCCATTATGAGTAAGTGGGTAAGCTCGAGCACCCCTTCGAGCGCCAGCCCCTTCGCGCGCCACCGGTTTCAGCCATGCCTCACGATGCTTCCGTCCATGTCACTCCACGATATTTAGCCACACACTTAGCCTACAGCCATAGTGGATAGTTCGATAGAATCGTTATCTTCTGCTCTTTCTCGTGAAGGTATCGAAATGGATCCAGACCAGCTGGAGTTTGCCTTAGCGGAGATCACCGCCGGCAAGTCCATCAGAGCCACCGCCAAGCAGTTCCATGTCTCTAAGGACTATTTAAGGCGCCGTATTAAGGGCACGATAACTCGAAAGGAGTTCAACACCGAGAGGCAGTCCCTGTCACCAATCCAGGAACAACAACTAGTCGACTGGGTGTTGTTACAAGCCAGACTAGGCTGGGCACCACCGTATAGCCGTTTTCGCCTGTACACGCTACGGATCTATCGTTAGTCTGGAGGCCAAAATCACCTTAGTAAACATTAGCACGTCGCGTTTTTTCGCCGCCATCTAGAGGTCAGGTCTATCCGAGCCACCGGTATCGACTTTCTACGCGTTAACGGCGCTTCGCGCACTAATATCGTGGAGTTTTTCGATCGTCTGGACCACCCTAAGCTCACGGAGGTGTTACTAGAGGACACCTACAACGTGGACGAGATTGGCAGCATGATTGGGCTTGGAGATAACCCTTTGGTTATCGGCCCAGCCGCCGTGAGGAAAATCTACACCATGGATCCTGGAAATCGGGAGTGGGTGACGATCCTGGAGTGCGTTAGCGCTGATAGCCGCGTTCTGCCGCCCCTGGTTATCTTTAAGGGCGCTGAAGTCCAACAGCGATAGTTCGTAAACTAAGTAAACGACGAGGACTTCGTGGACTGGCATTTCTACACCTCGAAAAGCGGCTGGACCAACAATTCAATAGCCCTGCGCTGGCTGAAGGAGGTGTTTCTGCTAGAAACGAGGCCCTGCCACGGTAGCTGGAGGTATCTTATCCTGGACGGCCATAGGAGCCACGTTAACGAGGCCTTCATATTAACTTGCCTTGAGGCGAAGGTCTGGCTAGATTTCCTGCCAGCGCACACCTCCTAAGTGCTTCAGCCCCTGGATCTGGGCTCCTTTTCGGTATTGAAGAGGGCATACCGCATTAAGCTATGTGAGGCGTGCGCCTCCAACTTCACGATAACTCCAAACAAGCCAGAGTTCCTAGAGGCCTGGAATAAGGCCAGGAAGGAGGCCTTCATGCCTTCAAATATCGCAGCAGGCTGGATTGCAACTGGTATCTTTCCCAGGGACCGGTCTAAGGCCCTTAACAGCCGACTAGCGCGGCAGCGAGACCAGGACCTTAAAGAACGACCCAGAATACCAGAACTAAGGGATCCAGAGGTCGATACGCTGGCTGCGATGTCTGCGGTGGTGTTCCAGACCCTAAGGAGCGCACGTCAATTGAATGGCATCGCTAGAGACCTGCGTGGGATGGAGCCAGCCTATAGCAAGCCGACTTTCCGGTTCCTCACGAGGAAGCTCTACAAGGCCCTTGACAATAGTTGCGCTCAGATCGCCAGCCTTACGCACGAACGAGACCAATTGGCGGCTGCCCTGGAACGGCAGAGGCCCCAGAAGCGTCGTAGAGTAAGGCCGACTGCTTAGGAGCGCTTCGTGCAGATGTCAGACGTCAGGAGGGTCAAAAGGGAGATAGGGGTACTGCCGGACAGCTCGGACGAGCCTGCAGGCCAAGGGGACTAGATAGACCTGGAGGATTGGGATGAAGATGATAATGAAGAGGTAGAAGAGTGTATCGTGATCTCTTAAAGCTAAACTGCTTGCTCATATCTATCCTGGCGCCCGAGATATCCGTGTTTTTGTCTGCAGGGGCCGTCGTGAGGCATGGCTGAAACCGGTGGCGCGCGAAGGGGCTGGCGCTCGAAGGGGTGCTCGAGCTTAAAGCGGATTGACTTGTTGGGGTTCGAACACCAGAGCAGTGAGTCGCTCTGGCGATCGATCAGTACCTCTCTGATGTCTGAGAAGGCAGTCTGCATCCTTCTGACGTCCTTCGGGGACTGATTCTCCTGCCCATGGCCATGCTGACTGTCGCAGCCACGATCAGTGACGCTCTTTGAAACCTCATCATGGACCACGCCCCCAACCACGACACCTTCCTGAAGCACCACCTGAACCGCAACGTAGTCGTGGACTTCTGGGACATCCACAAGGGCCACGAACCTCAGCAGGAGCTGCTGCACCAAGCCACTAGCCGTGGGCACTCCCGCAACAGTCGGCGCCCGTGGCGCTCACCCCATAGCAGTCCAAGGAGATCCTGACAAACGACTTCCGGTACCAACGCCTGACCGAGCAGCTCGCCCGGCTGCCTCGTGGTGACCCACAGGCCAGGGCGCTCCGTCTGAAGCGGGAGTCCCTGCGGACCCAGCTGTGAAACTGTCGCGCCGTGAGGGTATTCCCAAGGTCGACAACCTGTTAGTGGTGTCATGTGAGAAGCTCCACAGGAGCCTTGGCAAGCTTCAGTATATAGTCTTCCATGTCTGGCATCTTTCCTTGCGTCAGTTTCCTTTAATGAGCGACCTTGAAGTCCGTTTCTATCTTGCCAGTGCCACTGTGGTGCGACAGAAACGCAGGCCTGAAAAGGGTGCGCGAGACCTGGCAGCAGCAGCAGGCCGTGGACGACGTCACGCGACAGCTACCGGGGGAAGACTTCGCGAAGAACGCTGGCGCTGCTGACGGGACATGGCCCGGGGTTGGCGAGGACACGACCGAACGGAACGCCCGGCCTATGAGACAATCACAGCAGCGCATATATGACGCATTAGTGGCTCCTCTGCCGAACGGCATTGATGCCATTGACCAGCACAGGACCGGCGCCGTCACGGCCTTAGTCACCTACTGCACCGCCGAGGAGCCCGCCATTAACTACTTGCTCACGAACAACCCCAAGCGGAAGCAGAATCAGCCGACCAAGAAACGCCTCAAGGGCCAGGACAAGTCGGCCCAGGGGATGGAGAGGCAGAGACTGCGCAATGCCGTGTACCTCAGTGTTATGGGCAGGGGTAAGGTACACAAGTGCTACATCTGCGTGGCCAAGGCTCTCACGCTGCAGCCATATGACCCTCTGGACCCTGGGCTCGTCCGCGAGTTCACACTCCAGAGCGCACTCTACAAGCACTTCAGGACGATCCACCTGGACTCGATGCAGCCGTCGGAGTCCAGCACCTGCCCGTTATACGAGCTCAAGCTGGACGATAAGCAGTATCTGCAGAACCACTCGGAGAGCGTCCACGACATCAAGACGGACGGGTCTTAGCGGGGGAAGTACTGTTGATAGGGGGTGATCTTATGGTAGATAACGAAATCGAAGGCCTGTGTGCGCAGCAGGGAGACAAACTCTACGCTTAGGCCACTTCTATTTCAGAACATATACTGTGTTCCTCGTATGCTGACAAACTATGTTATCAGGTCACCCTGTTAGCTTTAGCAGGTGCCTGTCATTACTATTTATACTCGACGCTCAACTATTTCGTCCTGCTACGAGCACTAAGGCAGGACAGCCTCATCGCATAATAAAGTCTGTTTATCCATACCCTATAGCTTCACATATGTACTTCCTTTGTTACATAATATCCTAGTATCCCGGTCCCTTAGTCCGCGCACCTAGACGTGTTCTGCCATTAGCTTAAGGGGAGATTACTAAGATCGCCTAAGTAGAGGCCCCTTAGGTGCTCGCCGAACCCGTAGGTGATGTGGCGTATCAGGATGTGGCTTGTGTGCCCCGTAGATGCAGTTATCGCGTTGGAGTGCGGCGTTCGGTAATCGCCAGGAGCATCCGTTGTCGGCTGCACACATCAATCGATGCTCATAGGTGGGTGAGATCCCCTTCCGATCCCCGCCCATTTTTGAGCCTAGCCCACTCTTGGTACACTTTTTCTTCTAGAAGCATCTACACTTCAGTTCCGTGGGAACTTGTCATGAAAGCCCATTGCCACTCCCAGTGTGGGCATCACATGTCTCTCCATGCCCCAACCCAGAGACGATCTCTTAGATAGTTGAGCTCACCGTAAGATAGCCTACCCAGCCGAGTACTTAGTCACGATTATCCTGATAGAATTGCCACTGGTTGAGGTTTCATAAGCTAGGGGGTCGATCAAGGGACAGGCCCATCAAACCGCCACGCGTCTGGCGACAGTTTAAGGTGTTTCTTTTTTGCTTCAACACCGAATATATCAACCACCTACGGTTACATTTATTTAGAAGTCATACCATTCGAATTGCCACATTCTGTTCTTTCGTTTGATATCTATTATTATGGATGAATTGCAGCTGGCTGCCGCTCTCCTCCAAGTCTGCTAAGGAGATTCCATCCGGTCTGTCGCCAAGCAATACAGAGTCTCTAGACACTACCTCACGTCTCGTTTCGAGTGCAAGCCTCTTAAACGCACTGCTCAAAGGCATCGTCAAGCCCTCAGTGAGGTCCAGGAGCACTGGCTGGTCCAGTGGGTGTTGCTCCAGGTCAGACTTGGCTGGGCTCCTCAGCACAACCGCTTCAAGCTCTTCGCGCCGTCAATTATCTGTCAGTCCGGCAGCAGCCACACCATCGGAGATAGGTGGCATCGCCGTTTTTTTAGGCGCTGGCCGCAGCTAAAGACCATGCTCTCAAGGGGAATGGGTTTCCAGCGCGTCAACGGCGCCACACGCGAAAACATCGAGGAGTTCTTCTCGAGGCTGAACGAGGAGCGCATCCGCGATATCCCTAAGGAGCACACATGGAACTTTGACGAGGTTGGAGCTCAGATCGGCCTTGGAGACTGCCCTTTTGTTATCGGACCATCTGCTCTCACGAAGGTCTTCACTTTAGACACCACGAGAGGCGAGTGGACGACGTCTCTGGAGTCTGTCTCTGCAGCTGGCCGAGCCCTGTCTCCCCTGGTCATCTTTAAGGGAAGGCAGGTCCAACAGCAATGGTTTACCACTCAATCAGACGACGAGGACTTCGCAGACTGGCAATTTGAAGCCTCAGAGGCCGGCTGGACCTCCAATTCAATTGCCCTGCGCTGGCTAAGACAGGTGTTCTTGCCACAGACTACTCCAGACGACCCCAAGCAGTGGCGCCACCTCATACTCGACGGCCATGCCAGCCACTGCAGCGAGGAGTTCATATTGGAGTGTTTTAAGGCTAAGGTCTGGCTGAACTTCCTTCCGGCACACACCTCGTAGGTCCTCCAGCCTCTAGACCTTGGCCCCTTTTCGGTGTTGAAGCGCGCGTACCGGAAACACTTTCGCCAGGCCTGCGTGTCTAGTCTAACAATGACGCCAAAGAAACCGGAGTTCCTGGAGGCCTGGAAAAAGGCTCGGAAGGAAGCCCTGACTCCAGAGCACATTGCCACAGGCTGGAAAGCGACCGGTATCTATCCAAGGGACCCCTCAAGGCCATTAACAGCCGACTGGCAAGGCAAAGGGACCAGGACAGGCCGGAGGGGTCAACTTGGAGCGTTCTGCAGCTGCCAGAGGACCCCCTGCTGTCGGAGATGTCCGCTATGGACGTTAAGACCCCAAGGTCTTCAAGGCAGATACAGCACATCCATCGCGAATTGCGTGTGGTTAACTCAGTATACAGCAATGCCACCTTACGCCAGGTCTTCAGGAAGACCGGAAAGGCCTTAGACCTTGCAAGCGCCGAGATCTCCAGCCTTAAGCATGAACGCGACCAATTGGCTGCTGCGCTGGATCTCCAGAAGCCCCAAAAACGTCGCAAGGTCCAGAAAACTGCTCAAGAGCGATTCGTGACCATGCTAGACGTTCGCAAAGTCAAGGAGGACTTGGCGACACCTGGTGGTGAGACTGGTGCGGTCACTGCGCAGTCGCCATCGATCGCGTCGGGAAGTTCGGTTGCAGAAAGCATTTCTGACATAGAGGAGGAGATAACAGTCTCTTTGAGCTAATCGGTCTGTCTATATCTATTGTGGTTGTTAAGATAATTGGTTTTGTTTGCTTTAATGTTACATGGCGATGTCTTAAAACGCGTGGCGGTTTGATGGGCCTGTCCCTTGATCGACCCCCTAGCTTACGGGGAACATATACAGGAAATACAGAAATAGAGACAACGTTATAGAAACAGCGCAAAAAACATAAATTTATCAGGTCCCCTAGAACCCCCTTTTACAAAGGTATTAGAAAATAAGGTAGTTAGAATTGTAAATGACTATATTTCGAAAGCAAGAGAGTAGGTATTTGTTACCTACGAGATAGTTTGATGCGTGCCACCACGGGGGGGGACAATGACCTAGTCTGCCAAACTGGATACCGTGGACATACATAGGCTATTAAGAGCAGGATCTGTCAACTGGCAGGTCCCCTACCTTTTACGCATCAGTCTTATACAAGTTGCATGATCGTAACCGTTCCTGACCCGTTACCAAGCGCTACCACGAAACCATGCACAGCTGATTCGCCTGGCCGTACATCCGCCGGGAGCCAGAGCAGATTACGATCACCTTGAGTAATCCAACAACGATCCTCACTGATCCCAAGACCAAGGCGAATTCCTCCTACTTGAGTAGGTTTAGCCAAGGGCGGTGAGACAGTGTCTTCAACGATAGGACTCGTGTTCGCAGGTTGTGTCCCGCTAACTATAGCAATAGTGCCAACGTTTATTTATTTATTTATTATTCTTACGCCTAGCGACCTTTTTAGGCCATGAGGACCCCCTGCGTGTCTAAGCCCAGGAAAACCGTTCCGGGCTGCCGTCCGGCCGGGTGAAAAACCTGGGTTCCTCTGCGTCGCTCCGCTTCCTCCTGCTATTTGACCTGCCATACCAAGATCGGGCTCATCGTGCCCGCTTCTTAGCTAATGAGCTGATTTGCAAGCTGGAACATGCCTAGCCTGCCTGAACGGAGTAGCCATCTCGCGATAATCCCTGCTTTCCCTGGGGAGTCGAGCATCCTGTCCGTGTCTATCGGTTCTCCCAAGGCCTGGATTAGGCGCTCTCGTCTTTCTCTTTCCTGTGGGCAGAAGACGAGGATGTGACGGACGGTTTCCCTGCCTTGACCGCAGTCGCACCATGGGCTGACGATGCCCGGAACCCTGCGTTTAAAGAGGAAGTCTCTTAGTCCGATGTTGCCAGTCCTCGCTTGGACAAGGATAGAGCTCTCGGCCTTATGGAGTCCCTTATGGAGCTTGAGGATGTGCTTGTCTGGCGGCATCTTAGTTGCTGCCGGGGCTCGCGCTGTTCGGTTTTGCCGTATCTGCTGCCATCTCTGTTGCCAGTCTCTCTTTTCGGCCTTGCATGCCGAGTCTCCGGCTAGCCACTTGTTTAGCCATGCCTTACGGTCAGGGACGTCGGGGCCTTTCGGTCTGCGCCGGCGGGTCGGTCTCGTTAGAATCCATCTAGCTGCGCTATCACATCTGGCTTGGATAAGTGATGCGATGCGTGGCTGTTGGAGCCTCTCTTCCGACGCCGCCACTCTCTTATTAAGCCATATGTCTAGAGGTGGCATATAGGCTTCTGTTTCTAGTATCTCGGTTGCTGTCGCTTTGAAGGCCCCTGTGACCTTGCGGAGGCACTCAGTCTGGATATCGTTAAGCATTTTAGCCCTATTCTTCGATATATGCCGGTGCCATTCCGAGGCTCCGTAGCTTATAGCGGTCCTGACGACCGCGGTGTAGACTTGGCGGGCCCGCTGGAAGGACGCGCCCCATGTCGAAGCTGCTATGCGGTCTAGGGCGTAGACTTGCGTGGTCATCTTATTGGAGATCGATTGGATATGGGTGTCCCAGCGGAGGCGTCTATCCACGTGGACCCCGAGGACGCGGCAGGAGTCTTCTGGTTCGATTTCGTGGCCTTCTAAGGCTATCTTCGTGTCCGGACCCTTCCGTTTTCGAGAGAAGTGGACTAGGTGATATTTCTGGACTGCGAAGGTCATGCCGTGGCTGACTGCCCATTCTTTACAGGTCCTGTGAGCGGCTTCCAGCCGCTCGCAGGTCTGCTCGGGGTCTAAGCCGAAGCCTACGAGGTTCGTGTCGTCTGCGAAGGCGATAGTGGCTATCCCGGGAATAGCACGGAGGGCCTTATAAAGACCGGCTGTGTAGAGGCAGAAGAGGATAGGCGATAAGGGTGAGCCCTGCGGGACGCCTGCCGGGATCGGGATCTCGTCTGATTCCTGGCCGTCGAAGAGCAGTGTGGTGGATCGGTTTAAAAAGGAAGCTGCGTATCCAGTTAATGGTCCATATAGGTACTCGGAGCGCTCGTAGGTTGCCGAGGAGTCTGTCATGGTCAACGGAGTCGAATGCACCCGAGATATCTAGCGATAGGAGGGTCGCAGCGCCTCCATGCTTCCAGGCTGTGCGGACTAGGTCTGTGAGCAGCCGTAGCGCGGTTTCCGTGGAGCGGCCCTTCCGGTTGCCCATCTGTTCGTCCGGGAGGAGTCCGTTCTCTTCGGCAAAGCTAGCTAGCCGTTGCGCTAGTAAGCTTTCGATCGTCTTTCCTATGGTGTTAAGTAACGCAATAGGCCTCCAGCCGCTAGCTTGGTGGTACTCGTTTGGCTGTTTTCCAGGTTTCCGGAGGATGACTGTTACTGCTTTACGGAACGCTGTTGGGTAATATCCTATACGCCAGCATGCCTCTGCTAGAGAGGCTAGGGCACGGAAGAGGGGTTCTCCTAGTTGTTTAAGGAATCCATTAGGAAGCTGGTCTGGTCCAGGTGCCTTCCACTGGCCTGCCTTAGTGAGGACTTCTTGCACTTGGTCCGCCGTCACCTTCCGGTCCATATCGAGAGGCGGTGCGAGCCGGTGCGTTATTCGGAACCCGGTGTGCGCGGCCTTAGGAAGGGGATAAAATCTTTCCCGAAAGGCCTCTGTTTTCTCTTTGTGGGTCGTTGCTTCGCCTCGTGGAGTGTGTAGTGTAGGGACGGCTGGTGGTAGCGGTGGCGCGGCTCCTTCGGTTCTGGCCCATCTTGCGATTTTCCATACTCCGGCTGGCTGGCTAGAAGCCTCGTGGAGCATGGTTCTCCATGTCGCTGTCTTTGCTATGCGGATCGCCTTCTTTTTTATGAGGGATGCTTGCCGGAGCGCTCGCCAGGCTTCGTCTGTCCTGTCGGAGAGCCATGTCCGCTGGGTTTTCCTCTCTTTCTCTATAGCCTCCCTTATTTCGTTGTTCCACCAGGCCTTGCCTCTCCCCTTAGGATGGCGAAGGGGGGCAGCTAGGTCGTCTATCCTAGTCAGCTCTGTCGCGCTAAGGCGACCCCTGAAGTAGAGATTCAGGGTCTACAGGTCACCTGACCTCACCAATCAGCGACTAGAGGGCTTTCAAGGGGTGCCCTCCACTCTCTCTAACTGTATTTAACCAGGTCTTCAGTCCGGGTCTCACTTAGAAGGCTCGGGGCGACTTCTACATTCCTTATCTGACCTATACCTCCGATCTCCTGCAAGCGTGACAGGTTATGAGCCCGGAGCGCTGCTGCAAAGCTGCACTCTATCACGTACACAGGACGGTCTTTTCTCTCTCTCTCTCTCTCTCTTATCCCAGTCATTCTCTCTCGAAACTTATCAGGATGCAGTCCGAGGACTCGATCCCGTCAGACACCAAGCTGAAGGACCGGAACTCCTTTCCAGCTTGGTATACTGCCCTCAAATTCCATGCTACCAACCGTGAGATCTGGCACCTCATCGACCCTGAAGGTCCAGACCAAACGAGACCGAACCTCAGCTCGCAAGTCCCAACGCGAGAATCGGCCCGTCGCACTCTCCAAGCAGTCCAAGCTGGACAGACCACGGAGGCCGGTCATACTACGCGAGCGCAAGCGACGATCTCCGAGGAAGCCATCTCCAGAGAACTCGAGCAAGCCAGATACGAGCATCGCCAACACGAGGCACGAAGCCAGGTTCTCGCCGGACGCTACGCGAAGATCTGGGACTGGATCAGTAGCACGGTCACTCCTACTATTCTCCAGTCAGCCCAGGCTGAGATGGTTCTCCAGGAGAAGAACACTGCTCAAGACCTCGTTCGAATCCTTCGAAGACGCTACAAGCCAACGGACTCAGCTGTCGAGACTCAGGTCCGAAGGGACTATCAGGTGGTTCTTCAAGAAGGCAGAAAAGGCAGCGTCTCTCCCACCGCGTGGTACGACCGCTGGTACAAGGCCTATCTCCAAGGGAAGATCTTCAAGATCCCGGAGGTCCAGGGAGACCTTGCTGTCATTGAGTTCCTTAACACTATCAAGGCAAAGATCTCTCCGACCTGGGCATCCCAGCAGCTGAGCGCTGTCGAATTTCGACAGGCTATGGACGAGACTCTGCCTACTCTGGAGCAGATAGGCATGGTGTTCTCGATTGCACTGAGCAACGAGGAAAACCAAAGTCCGGGGACCAAAGGAACCCCAGAATCTTCGCAACCATCGATAAGGATTCCCAGGGGAACGCCAAGGCCGACGCTTCCGGAAGAAACAAGGATCGACACCAGTGCCCCTGTCTACCCACGCTGGACCGAAAGCATAAATGGACTCCAGAGGCATGCGAAACTCTAAAACGAGCGCTAAAACACCAGCCAGACCCGACGTTCTCCGAACAGATCCAGGAAAAGATCAGAAACAGGCTTACGTCAAATAACAGGTGGCGATCACTTAGGAGAAGCTTCAGGGGAGGGCTCCTCACCAACGATAGCTCAGCCTACCCCGGATCCCTCTCAGCTGCTCTTATCGACCCTGGTCTTTTCGAACTGCCGGTCTCGAACCAAGGCATCTACGCAGCCATGGCGTCACGCCATCCGCTCGCAGACTCCACACTCCTAGACAACTGCGGCTCTCGGCACCTAGTTAACTCCAAGTCTCTCCTGATCAGCGGCTCCTTTGCCCCCTGCGTTAATGGGGAGACTATTGAGGCAGGCACCACCTCGTTCCCGATCTCCGGCACTGGGAGGCGACTGCTTAAGGGGTTCTCCATGGATCCAGAGGCAAGAACACCGAGGACCTTATGCTCACCAACGTCGTCGTGGTTGAAGGCTTCCATGTCAACATCATCTCAGAGGCCGCTCTCCGAGCTAATGGCGTCTGGTACTGTGGTCTCGACTGCACTCTCCGTTGGGGGAAGATGGACCAGAACAAGGTAGTGGCCGACCTCCAGCGCCGCCATAACCTAGTGTTCCTTGAATACAAGTCTGTTTCCATCTACCACCAGTCTCGCAGCATAGCATCAGTGAGCTTCGCAAGCATTGTTCTCGCCCCAGTCATCACCACAGAAAGAGTGCGCAGAGCCTGGAAGAAATCGAGAGACTACCTTAAGCCACGGCAAGACGAGGAACACCTCTGGCATCTCCGTTCAGGTCACCTTGGTCCGGAGAACCTCAGAGCTCTAGTGCAGAACGCTCATAACGTGGAAATCCAAGGCACGAAGAGAATCGACTGCGAACAGTGTGCTATTACACACGCCACGAGACAGGTCTGGAGAGGAGCTTCCGATCAGAGATCTCCACGTCCTTTTTGGAGGATCTCTTGGGACCTCTTCGACTTTCCTCCAGCGCACGACAGATCCAACTGGCTCCTTGTGATCAAGGATGAGTACAGTGGCAAGCTCTTCGCCTTCCCATTAAGAGACAAGACACAAGACACGGTCTTCACTGCCCTCCAGAGGTTCGAAACCTGGGTCCGCAGGAAATGGAGACTCAATGTCACCACGATCCGCTCGGATAACGACACCTCAGTGATCTCTAGGCATGGGGAGACAGTCTACACTCTGTGGGCTAAAGACGAAGGCATCGACCTCGAGCTAGCTCCACCACAGACCTCAGAGTCAAACGGTGGAAGCGAGAGAGCAGGGCAAGAGATTATTAATCGAGCCCTAAAAATGAGGCTTGGTGCGAACCTCCCAGAGAATCTCTGGCCAGAGGTCACCAAAGCGGCAGCATGGCTGCATGGGATGAGCCCAGCAAAAGCCCACGGGTTTAAGAGCCCCAATGAGAGATTGGATGCATGGTTCACCCAGTACTTTCGATGGTACGCTCCAGAGATCACCAAAGCCCTTACCGTGGATCTCCGCCCTAACTGGGGAGGAATCTTCGCGTACGGTTGCAGAGCGTACCCTCTCGATCAAGATAGGGCACTGGGTAGAATGAAGAGAACATTTAAGGTCAGACCGAGAGCTCATCTAGGTTATCTAGTCGGTTATGTTGCCAGCAGGCTCTACCGCATCTGGATACCAGCTCTTAGAAAAGTCATCACCACACGCGACGTGCAGTTCAATGAAGGCATGTTCTACACACCCCAAGACGAAGGATCTCTACCCCTTGAGATTGCAGAGCCCCTTGCTAGGAGCATCTCAACGTGGGAAGAAGAGGAAACAGAGACCACTTTCGTGTTGAACATGCTGGACGTGTGGGATACAGGGAATCAAAGCACGACTTCGCGCCAGATGGAGGGTGAGGAAGCCGATGAGACCGAGGGTGGCCAACCTTGGTCTTTAACGCCACCTCACGAGCCCTCATCTAAGCAAAGAAGAGATCCCTGCCCCCCCCTTACACCGAGGGTGACACCGCAACCCCAGGAGACCGGCAGTCATGACGCCACTTCTGTGGGGGGTGAGGAAGCTCTGGATGAGAGCACCTCACAAGATCCAGAGAAGCAGCCTCAACATGAGGAGCTTCGTACAGCCAGCGAGCGTCCTCAACATGAGGAGCTTCTGGATGCCAGTGAGCGGCCTCAGTACGAGGAGCTTCGACACAGAACTGGCGACACACCAGGGGAGACCACGTCTCTGCCTGACCTGGGAAAGATCACTTCTGTTCCCGACACACCAGGGGAGACCACGTCTTTACCTGACACTCCAGGAGAGATCGCTACTCTGCCTGACCACCCAGGGGAGGTCGCTACTCCGCCTGAACATCCAGTCTCTCCGGAAGATGACTGGGAAGTCCGGAGTTCCATAGTGGTTAACACCCATGAACTGGAACCGACCACGAGCCTCGAAGGTCAAGAGACCGGCTCAGGAGCCTCTGTTTCCGAGCAAGCTCCAACAGAAACCAGACAACCGAGAAGCAGCCAGAGGATCAGAGACCGCCAGGGTCACTCCTCCAGGAACTTCGCAGTCTCACAACTCCATCAGGAAGACCCCCAGTTCAACCGATATAGCTGGGAGAGCTTCCTCGCATTCTTTATGACACCGTCCGACATGATAACAGCCGGAGAGCGCGCTCATATCACGCTCCACTCAGTGTTCTCCGCAGCGGTCACACATAAGCCTACGCACATGTCCAATCTCCCGCCAGAACCGACTAAGTTTAGAGATTTGCATAATCATCCGTACGGAAAGCTCTTCCTCGAGGGCTGCCAGAAAGAGATCGGCAAGCTCGAAGCCCAGAACGTCTGGAGACTAGTCCACCGTCCTCAAGTTGGCCAGAGACCGCTCCCTTTAAAGTGGGTGTTCAAGTACAAGTTCAATGAGGAGGAGAACTCCAGGAGTGCAAAGCTCGGATCTGCGTACGTGGAGACCTCCAGAAGGTCGATAACCTTGAGAGCACCTACGCTGCTACTCTTGCAGCAAAGACCTTTCGCACCGTTATGGCTCTCGCGGCAGACGGAGACCTCGAGTGCAAACAATTCGACGTGGTCGGAGCCTTCATGAACGCACTAAGAGAAGGCCAAGTCCAGGTTCTCTGCGACCTCCCGGAGGGATTCAAAGTGGATGGTATGTGTGTTAAGCTCGAGAAGGCCTTATACGGGCTGAAGGATTCACCCCTTCTCTGGTATAAGGAGTTCTCCTCTACCTTGAGGAAGCTTGGGCTCATATCCTCACCGGAAGAGCCTTGCCTCTTCTACACCCCGGGGAGGGAGGTTATCGTGGTCTTCTACGTGGACGACGTTCTCTTTCTATACCAGAAGGAGCACGAAGCTAAGGCTCTCGGATTTATCCGGGATCTTAAGGCTGCGTACGAGCTTAAGGACCAAGGAGACATCACCTGGTTCCTCGGAATCAGAGTGGTTAGAGATAGGATTCGGAGGACCGTCACCCTTACCCACGACTCCTACATCGAGAAGATTGCCGCCAAGTTCGGGCAAGGAGATCGGGGGTGGGAGCCAGCAACTCCACTGCCACTCGAGGACTTAGCTCCTCACAATGGAGAAGCAACTCCAGCGGAGATCAAGGCTTTCCAAGAGCGTGTCGGCTCAATCCTCTATACTGCAGTCATCCTAAGACCGGACGTCGCCTACGCAGCAGCAGCGCTTTCTCGTTTCCTAACGAACCCTGGACAACAACACTTTAAGGCAGCTGACCGGACTATCCGTTACCTCTACCATACGAGATATCTCAGCATACGGTTCTCGAAGAGCTCTAGCGAGGCTCAAGCTCTGCTTATAGCTAGCGATGCCTCCTTTGCGAACGATGAGGCGACCAGGAAATCCTCGCATGGCTATGTCATGATGCTCCACGGAGGCCCAATCGCCTGGAAAGCCACTCGCCAAGCAACTGTCACCACATCCACTACGGAAGCGGAACTCCTAGCTCTGGATATGACAGCCAAAGAGACTATGGCCCTGAAACGGCTATTCAGAGACCTGCTCATCGATCTCGGCAATGCCTGGACTCTTCGCTGTGATAATCAGCAGACTATTCGACTTATAGTTGAGGAACACCAGCGAATTAACACAAGACTTAAGCACGTTGATATCGCTAATCTCTGGCTACGCCAAGAGGCACAGAAGGGGACCTTCAAGGTCACCTACTTGCCGACCAATCTCATGCCAGCAGACGGCCTCACGAAGAGCCTATCAAGGCCGAAGTTCGAGCACTTCAGAGCTCTGCTCAATCTCCAGGACTCGCGACAGCAGGCATAGATCTCTAGCGCAGTCATCATGTCGAACTTGTTTCTTTTGTCTTTTTCTAGGCGCGAAAACAGCAACAGCTGTACACCAGCAGTTTCTGGGGGGTGTGTCGCGCTAAGGCGACCCCTGAAGTAGAGATTCAGGGTCTACAGGTCACCTGACCTCACCAATCAGCGACTAGAGGGCTTTCAAGGGGTGCCCTCCACTCTCTCTAACTGTATTTAACCAGGTCTTCAGTCCGGGTCTCACTTAGAAGGCTCGGGGCGACTTCTACATTCCTTATCTGACCTATACCTCCGATCTCCTGCAAGCGTGACAAGCTCCTTAGTTAATGTTTCGGTGTATCTGTCGATGTCCTCTGGTGTCTTTAGTGACTCTGGTTGTGGTAGGTATGCTGCTTCAGCCTTCGCTTGGTCATAGTCAGCTGTTTTCCAGCTGCGCCGTGGCTTGTTCTGGGGGTCGTTTCGATCTCCAGTTACGCGTATCACCTGTGGGAGGTGATCAGAGCCAGCGTACGGGGCGTATCCGTCGTAGGCGACTCGGAGGTCCTCCGTGGCCCAGGCTAGGTCAATTGTAGAGTCCGCGCACCCTCTTCGAGTCCATGTCGGCACTCCGGGGGGGGCGATTAGCTGGAGTCTCCATTGCTCTGCTAGCTGGAGCAGCTTATCGGCTGCCCTGTGGGGTCGGACGTTATGTCCTCCCCAGACGGGGTGGTGGACGTTAAAGTCGCCTATGAGGACTGTTCGTCCTAGCTGGGGGCCGGTAAGGAGGGCTTCGATAACTGGTAGGTCTGATCTGCTAATAGACCCAGGAGGAGGTGCGTATACGCAGATGACGGTTATAGGACCGTCTGGTAGCTGGATCGTGACATGGCACCTGTCTGGCTGCGCCTCGTAGGTCCACTGTGCTAAGGGGAACTTCTTGTTAATATAGATGCATGCTCTACCTCCCTCGGTAGCGTATAGGAGGTGGTACGGAGAGGATCTTGGGCAGTAGGTAGTCGGCATATGTGGGTTTCGCCAGGGCTCTTGGATAGCTAGGATGTCGTACTCTTCGGAGATGGCATCGACTGCCGGGATCTGTGCTTTCTTGCTTTTCTGCGTGTTCCAATGTAGGATCCTTAACGCTGTCATGGTCGAGCGTGGATGCTGTTTAGTGTTGACTCCGGTGTTTCGATGTCCATGTCGTCTATCTCTTCGTGGGTTCTGCTGCGGGCTCTGCCAGTGCTTCTAGTACGGCAGCTGGTTGCTCGACGCTTCCGCGGCTGTACTGTCTGCCAGTCTTCGGCTGTTGGCTTAAGGGGTTCTTGCGAGGGCAGTGCAAATCCCTTCGGTCTTATGACATAAGCAGCCTTGGCGATCTGGACCTGCTCCTGGCGGACTGGACACTCCTTAGACCACGCAGTATGTGGTCCTCGGCATGCTGGACAGCAGTATCGGCTCTTATTCTCGGCTTCTGGGCATTCTTTATCGTCATGCTTTGTTGAAGAACAGAGTCCGCACCTGCGTGCGTGACGGCAGACACGGGCGATATGTCCATAACGGTAGCAGTGGTAGCATTGCTTAAGCTGTGCTCCTTCGGCGAAGGGTTCGCATGGATAGTAGCTATACTGCCAAATAAGGCCGTCTCGACATAGCTGTTCCGCTTGTTGAACCGTGGGTACTGCAATGTATAAGGCCGTGACCTTCCTAGACGAGGTCTTAGCGTTGCGAGGGAGCTTGGCCTCTAGTACGTCGATAAGGCCGCCGGGCTGGTTCCGGAGTTGGACTCCTAGCTGCCCTTGGTTCGTCTCTATGGCCTCCTTGTTAATGCCATGGGCCACCACCAGGATCTTTCTCTTCTGGATGGAGGCACTCTCTCCGAAGGCCTCGGCGGTCCAGTTGAGGTCGGCTTCTAGGGCTTGTTTCTCCGCCGCTGTCTTGCATGTGATGGCGTAGTCTCCGCTAGGGAGCTTACGTGCTGTTACTGCTGCCTCTCTCCCTGCGGCGGTGTTGATCTTGCGAACGATCTCTGCGTAGGTGCGTCCTTCTGTCTCTGTAGCCTTGACGGTGATCTCTCGTTCCTGACGGGGAGGGAGCGCCTTAGCTATCTGAGGGGCTCTAAGTGAGGGAGCGCCGGTTATGGCGGTGGCAGCGGCAGCGTATGTCTTAGGAGCCTTAATATGCTTATGGATGGCCTGAAGCGTGTTCTCGATGGCATCGATGCGTCTCTCGATGCTAGTCTGGCTGTCTGGTTCCTTAGCTGCCGCCTCGAGGACCGGGATGGCGGCTTGTACGGCTGCGACTAAGGTGGCAACGTCGGAATCACCAGCTAAGAAGCGTCTAAGGCTGTTTGCGGTGCTGCGAATGGCTTCTGGACTGCGTCCAGGTGCCGTGTTGCTGCTTGGCGATGGCGTACGCGAGTCTGGAGGCGACGGCTCGGGTGGTGGGGCGGGACGTTGGGGGTTCCCGCCACCCGCGCTTTGCCTCGAGGGTGGTGGATCGACCATTTCTAGGGTAAATGGGGCCCTAGGAACAGTTTCCGGGCTATCCGGTGGGTTTCAGAGTCGTGGTTGTGAAGTTATCGCCGTGTGGGGTCGGTTTCGAGAAGTTTTTTTAGTGCCAACGTTAGTAGTAAGTGACGAACCATCCTTACTAAAGGACAGGTCCTGCAAATCGGTGCCGACATTCGTTATTTGAAAACAAATGCCCGTCGCCGCGTTCCAGAGCCGGACGGTCCGGTCCCCCGACGCCGACGCCACGACGGCGCCGTCGGGCGAGAACGCGACCGAGTAGACGGGACTGCTATGGCCCTCGAGCGTCCGCTCGCAGGCGTCCCAGTCATCCTCCACCCGTGGCTGTACCGTTATCCAGTGAGGTATTTCGCTAGTGAAGATAGTGCGTACAAAACTCCTCTTTGGTGTAAACAGGAGGCCAGAGGAGTATACCTGGAGAGGCGCAAGTTTAACTCTGAAGATCGTACTAGAGGTAAAGCGCCGCGCATCGTGTAAGAAGGCAAGAAGATGACTGCCGGTATCGGCCTTTAAATCTTAAACCCGGCCGTTCCTAAGCGATGTTCAGCACTTACATCGACAAGGTCCTGTAACGCATCTAATAGACCTATGCTCTCCGAAGCTTGTCGCAACCAGCTAAGTGCCTCTAACCAGTGCAGGAAATGGGTGGTAAGAAACGAATAAGCTTCGTTATCGTCTGATAGCCTCGTTTGGGACTGTGCTAAGTGAAATACCCAGTAGCGACAGGCATATTGGACCTCTGGCCGTATGCTGTTGGTGACCATCTGGGGATCGACGTCAGAACGGAATGTGCCCGAGTCATGAAGCTTGCAGATGTTTGTCTGTAGGGCGTTCCGCAGTACCAGTAAACACCTCTGAAAAAGCCGCCGGTTAGCGGCTTGCTGGTCAATCCAGAACGGGCGGTTTTGTTTCTCCGTGTCGACGAGAAAGTCGCGAAAAGAAAGGTGAAACAATCTGATAGGCCCATCAGGGGAAATACTCAGCACTGAGTGTAGCAGCCGTAATGTTGCATGGGTATCGTGATCCGTCCTTCCGAGCAGCTGTGCTAGAGCCGTAGCTGGGAGGGGGCTGGCAAGAGTGATAATGGAACCAACTACATCTCGGAAACGCTGCCAGACCTCAACTCGTTGACTGCCCTTCAGCTTCACGTCAAGTTGGTCCAGAACCGGCTGGTAAGTCGCATCCAGTTGAGATTCCTGAGTCCTCGTTCGGTACTTCAAAACCTCTTAAAGCTGCTTCTTCGGGTCGCCAATACATTGGTCGCAGATAAACCGACACACAGTGGCTGCAAAAATGAATAGCGGCACGGCCATCTGAGCCAATGTCTGTATGTCGGCTTGACGCGGCCAACTGGGTAGCAAATGCAGGCCGTCTGGGGCTGTCTCATTGTACTTCATTCTGATCTGTGCGAACTCATGTTGAAGAAAAGTCTCAATATCCCGTTCGATGATGGTTCTAGCGATCTCATGGAGAATGACGCCCTGGTACGTTCCCTGGACGGCTTTGAAACCAAGACGAATTGGCAGTTCAGGACGGCTAGTAAGGAAAACCTTCAACCGCCAGTGCTGTATCTTTTCAGAGCGGGGAAAAAGTTGTATCAGCAGTTTAACATCTTCATCATGGTCGCATTCGTCCAGTGCGTCAATAACGATCAAGACAGTCCTACTAGTAGAATCGTTAACCGAAACCTTAGAAAGAGGACCCAGGAACAGCTTCTGGAACTGCTCTCGTATCGCTTTGCTCGTTATAGTGGGATCCGAATCGACAGCAGCCTGAATGTGTGGGATGAGCGCTGGCTCTCGAGATGCAAGTTGCGCCGCAATCGTGGTGACGAACTTAGATACATTGCCGCGATCGCCTTCACCTCTCTTGAAGAAAAAGCTTGCGCCAAGATAACCGGTCTTCGACGCAGATCGGGCCAACATCCGCGAAATGGTCGATTTGCCTGTTCCGACCATCCCATTGAGCCAGAATATCGCCTCGGCCGTCGGATTTTGAATCCATGTATCGATCTCGTGTAGGAGCTCGACTCGGGTATTGGGAAGGCAGGTTGGGCTGTGTTCTTCGGCGTGGGAATCAAAGGCAGCACCCTCCGCGACAGGAAGTCGGCCGAGTGTGGCCTTTTGGTCGAGATCAAGAATAAAATTCCTGGGAGGAACTATTAGCCTAACTAGAGAACATAGAGCGGATTGCTCACGTACGTCTGATCCACCTGTAAGGCTGCTTGGATTGTTTGTCCACATCGTGTAAAAGCAAGCACACTCTTCTCAACATCTTTGCTCTCGAAGGGCCACTTCAGCGAGCGCAGCCTAAGACGAGTCGCAGCTGATCGTGACTTGCTTGGCTTCAGTGCATTATACAATGTTTCAAGCTGGGATTGTCCGCTTCGCAGCGCCGTGACCAGTGCCTGGGTTGTGCGGAGCTTCGCTCCTCTTGGCCCCTCTAAAAGCTCCCGCACGCTCTCCGCGACAGTAGATAGGCTCGTGACTTCGGTCTGGATACGTTCAATATCGTCTTTAGCGTTAGAAACATCTTTACAGTATTGCGTACAAAGCAGGACGGTTTTTGCTGCCAGTTCGGTTACGGCGAGCGCGCTGGCTGCGACGCCGAACGCTTCGGCCATCGGATTCGGCAATCGCGATAGAGAATGGTATCGGAAGAGCGAGCACTGCTGGGTCGTGGGAAATGCTAAAGAGGTTTCTGGTCGTAGAGCGAACATGGGAAGGCATTTGTCGCGGGAACCCCTCTCGTGGCGGCTAGGAGGAGGCTGAGCTAATCACGGGACCTGCGCGTCTCGCCAATGAGATTCAGCGAACCCGTAAAGCCGCGTCGGACGGGACGCAGCCATACAAAGAGGAAAGCGCATGGTGGGGTCGAGAGGAAAAGTGCGCCCACGATATTGCGTGTGTAGTAGATCCTCAGCGCTGTGCTGTTGAAGCAGAACGAAAAGACGATGATGAACGAGCACTGCGCAATAAAGTGAGGTAGGCCTGGCCCGAACGTAGGGCGTGACCCCCAACCCCGCTCCAAGCTACGTTAACTTACCGTGGGAAAGTTCCTAGTGCTTTTCCACGGAGCCTGATTGTGGAGCGTTGAGCTGACTGGACCAGAAGACTGATATTGATGACGACGAGACATTTGACTAGGTGGTCATTTAACCGCACCCCAAGCCCACCATGGCGCCCAGTCTCGCAGCTACTTAGCACGAGCTGATCTAAGGCATGATTGACTACGTAACATGTAGTTGTACACATTAATGATCGCATGGGATGCCCATATTGTGGCTGCATACTCTAACGAGGCTTGTACGATAGGTGTTGAGCACACACTTGCTTCGCTTTCTATGACCCTTCCATGTAAGGCCTGCCATCAATCCCCCGCCTGTTTCCGTCACTGCTGTACTACGGCTCCGATGGTCCCCGCATAGTGCGGGCAATCTCGTCCGTTGCCCAGCCCCTTTCCCTCGGTGCCTGATTGTCGCTTCTCCTTCGTAGTCCACTGTCGCCAGGGAACGGCCCTTCGTCTCGCGGGTAGCGGTATGTCCGGCATATTTGCGTCAGGATCCATATCGAAGTCCAGCAGCTCAGGATGGACACATTTAGATCTTAGGGCCGATGTGGCTTCTGTCGTCGGTTCTGACGACGCTGGCGCCGGCGATACTGGTACCGACAGTCCTGACCCCGGCACTCGTCCAAGTGACGACGTCCCCGACATGGGTCTTGCTGGGAGGCTCTGCAGGCTACGTTGGGTCAGGTGACCCAGATTACGCGGGATGGCGATAATGGAGGCCTCCGTGGCGGCCTTAATCGCGGCCTTGGTGATTAAATCGGTCAGCAGGGTCTCGAGCTCGTCGCGCCATACCGGGAATGAAGAGGCAAGGCCGGAGCGGTCGGACGCTGACAAGAGATGTCGAAGGTGCCTTCGGGCTCGTCCAAGTCAATGTCGTCCAGGTCAATATTTTCGTCAAGGCCATCCTGGTCGACCTCGACGTCCAGATCAGCATCGTGGCCGTCGTGACCTTCATGGCTGTCGTGGCCGCCCAGGCCCTGGAGGCCCACCTCGGCGTCGGCATTGACGAGGACGAGGCCCGGGTCGTTTCTATTAGCGCTGCCCTTGCCGCCCTCCGGACCGTCTATATCAACCGTTTCCACAAACCGGTGATCTTGAAAGTGCAGAGAGCGACACTCCACGCAGAACCTCTCGTCGCGGTCCTGGCAATCGAACCACCTATCCAGCAAGCTTTCCTCACAACCGAAGCAACATTGTCCCACCGCGTCTGACACGTGTGCGGGTGCATTGACAGGGTCCTCAGCTTGGGGGCACCTGACTCGTGAACGGGCGACGGTGCCTTTTGCGCATGGAATCCCTCGGCCTGTCGCTCCGCCTGGCGTGCTTGTCCCGCCTGCCCTCTGCCTATCCCCCACCCAGGGCTCGAATGGTATGGTCGCAGTGCGTGACGACATTGATGATGCAGTCTGTACAGAGATATGATTGGCATTGATGGCACTGGTAGGCGAGCTGCTTGCTCTGGCAAAACTCGCAGGCATGCCTCCGCGTCGTCAATGGGGCGGCGGCGGCGGCGACTTGGCGCTTCGCACGCCTCGGATGGCTAATGCTTCGAGTCCTCCTCTGCAGCGCCGCCTCGATGGATGTCGGTTGTAGTTCCGCTGAGCCGCGAACATGGCGTGGGGGTCAGTTCGTGGATACGGCATGCTTGCGAGGACGGCCCATGTACTTTGGGTTTGAGTGGATAATGTATCCACTAAGACGCGACCGCATGGAGTCTCGAGCCTCTGCGCTGTTGCGGCGGTGCGGTACTTTGCCTGCTCCTCAGGTACGTCCCAGTGTCTGGAATCGTGGTGTACTGCTGTAGTCGAAACCCACTGCACAAAGTCTGGAATTACCACTTTGGGAAAGAGACATGGTCGGGTGCAGCTTGGAGCTTTGATAACAAGAAATAAGTTGGAAACGTACCATTCATTGATTGGATAGTTGAATTCATCATCCGATGTGGTGTAATGGCTAACATTTGACGCTCTCATTGGAAAGCATCCATCCGTCAAGCTCGGGGTTCGATTCCCCGCATCGGAGCACGCATTCCTTTTGCCTACCTACCTCGAGGCGTGATCCTTTTTGTCATTCAAGCCGAAGTCGTCTCTCGCCCTCTTTCTCCTCCGTTAGAGGTGTACGTGCGTATGTATAGGCATCCGCGAGATCATTGTCCCGGTTCACTTTTATTTTTTGGGTGCACAGGCCATAATCAGCCCTCTTGGTACTGGTCATGTACCCCGAGTACTTCCGATGTAGTAGTGTACATCGACCTAACACATGAGCATTCCATTTCTAACCCCTGATGTATTGTACACAGGTCTGACAGCCCTCCATTTACTGAAGCTGCAAGGGGCAGGCAGGCAGGCAGATAAGAGAGTCGATTCAGGTTCTATGCTACAGGTCCAGATTCCTATTCTCGGTACAGGTCATGCTGGCAGACAGGACGTAGCTTGAGGAGCTACGTTGAAGTGTTCTTAATCACTCTGGTGATATCCAGTGTCGGGCGTGCGTTCGTGCGCTGCTGACGTAACCGCGAGTGGATTGGGTTTTCTGTTTATTAAGCTGTACAGCCTGTCACGGTCCACCCCGTAACATGACGTCGCTGTCGCCAGCGTAGCTACCGGTAATGCTTGAGATGCCGGCACGGCTACTCGATTGTAATGACGTATCGTGGCTTTGTGTCCGCTTTCCAGCGGTCATCCGTAAGCCCAAGATTTGACAACTCTGTGTCTGAAAGGACCTTGCTACACTCCCTTTCTGCAGCCACTCGACCAATGTGCTCGACAAGCCTTATAAAGTCTTCATAGCGGCCGCCTTGGTCGTTATCCCATTCCTCCTGTGGTATTGAGCTGTCGACGTCAAAATACCCTACGCGTCGGAAATGGCCTTGGGTACTGCCGCAGCGTTGTAAAACTATTCCGAAGTCCGCCACGATCTCTTCGTACTCGGACTCCTTATTGCTTTCCAGGCTGATGCTTGTTGCCTTAGGTGCTTCAGGTTTGGACTCCGGACGGGATTGCCATGACCATGTCCCCATGTCAAGCAGCGGAAGTAGATATACCGGACTTTGGTTCAGGGCCGGTCCATCGTTCAAGCAGTCTATGGTGATGGGAATCGTCATGGTGAGGCTTTCCGGTTGGTCAATTTCAGAGCCACAGGTACTGATGGTGACATTCTCGTCATCAAGGCAACCGCAAATCAGCGACGCACATCCGAGAGTCAATACTCCATCCGAGACAGGACCGAAGCTATCTGGGCCGGAAGATGTCGTCCAGGCGTCAAGTATGTGTATCCATCGTTTTTGTTCTTTCTCGACCTCTTTCATGCATTTCTTGTATGTGACAGGGCTGTCGATCGAGGCCCAAGACCAGGTAGGTGCCCGCCAGGCCGGGCGGTCTTTCTTTTCCTCCGGCTCCAGAACACGCCACGCGAGTTGCCAGATAAGTCCATCACGCCACATACCTGCCAGATAGTGGTCTCCTGTGGCTTCATGCTGACAAGTCGCTATGCCCGATAAGGCGGGGAGCCGGTCCGAGCCATGTGATAATTTGCCTCTTGAATATCGCACAACAACAGTGTCCCACGGCCAAGGCTTATTCCCAAGGGGTAACAGATGAGTATGGGAATGTCCTATGCCGTCATCCGGGAGCTGGTTTGGTAGAAACTCGGATCTGGTAGCGCAACTGCATTGCCAGAAAAAGCCCTGTTCCCCGCAAGAGAGTGTTCTTAGGGGTAAAACTCTCTCTTGGAAGGTCCAGCCTCTCTGGGATAATGGACCATTAACATACTCGTAGAGAACATTGGAAGGCCAGAAAGCTTGGGTTCGGGAGTGAGTTTTCGTTGTGATCTGCGCGTGGAATCCACTGCAGTGTTGCTTCGGTTTGTTGAAACAGCCTTCGTGCGCATCCAATGCCGTTGTGGCTGCAATGTTGACATGTGAACCTCCATACACAGAATGCATACGACCGGCTTCCCGAAGCCAGTCGTCGTCGTCATCCTGTACAATACAAAGAGCGTCGATCCAAATGTACAACAGTCCTAAGCCGCGAGCTATGAGGATAGCATCCTGGAAGGTCTTAGGAAGCTTTGACTCCAAGATCCTGCCCAGGAAACTGTCCAGAGTCTTGGATGTGAGCCTTAGAAATGGCTTAGTGCCCCAGCAATAGCTTAGAGTGGCATAGCGGGGGCACTTTTCTAGTTTATCTGTTAACACCAACTTGACTTCGTGATTCCTAATGGATATAAGCCTTTTTGGAATATCGAATATTTTCCGACTGCGGCAATTTTCGTGGGTGGTAACGCATTCGGTTAACCAAGCTTTGGCTGTTTCTAATGGGTTAAGTGTGTATCGCCGCATACTCGCTGCAACATATTAGCTTGGAAGCAGAAAAGCGAGGACCTATAGAGTCCATAGCACGTTACCTGATACAAAACCAACGACAGATCTCAAACGGACGGCGGCACCAGAGGCGTTGACATGGTGGGCCGTCTTTCCTGGAAAGTTCAGCCACAGTATTTGCGACGTTGGGACTGCAGTCATGCTAGGAGCCCAGCTCTGTATGCCGAAAGAGGATGTGCCGTTGCATTGGAGCAGTTGTAAACGAGCTTCAAGCTTGCGAAAATCATCCAGTCCTTCTGGGAACATCTTCATTGTGTATAGCCATATGGCACAGTATCGACACCCTGCTATGGCTGCCGCCTCTATTTCCAGCGTGTTGACGGCTCGGCCAATGTTTCCAGGCTCCCAAGAAGGTGCTGGAGGCGGATCAGACCAGTTTTGGAAATCGTGGCGACACTTTGAACAGAGGCCTTCAAAGATATGCACCGAGGCTGCAAGCTCCTGCACATGTCGTTCGATAGAGAGGTGGTCGAGCTTGTCGGCCCGGACGGCTTGGATGAGATAGGAGTCGGGGCCAATATCCTCGGCATCCATGTATTCTTGATACCATGCTTGGAGCTGGTCTGTTGTGAGGCCTGGGTCTGTTGGAATGCCTGTTTTCACGTAAGCCATGGTCACGAGACTGGGGCCACCGCTTCATGCGTGGGCTCTGTGGCACACAACCGTACCTACCTCCTTCATCTCCAATCGATCTACTTAAACCACGTAGTGATTCCATCTTTACAGGGTCGGCGATGACCCTGGGCTGATCAGATGATTCAGAGGCAGTGCTGCTCATCTCGAGGCATTTGATGCTGTGTTGCTGACGCAGGAGTGCTAAAAAGCGGGTTTCTCACGTAGGTTCTACGGGTAATCTAACTTCCCAGCCGAGGAAACGCGGGCCGGGTTATCCGAAGCGGATTGGCTGGCCTAAGTTTTCACATGCTGGGGTAAGTAGGTATGTACAGGACTATTCACCAAAGCACAGCCATCCCCAGAGCGTGATCCATGTTACAAAGCGTTGAGTCGGTGTGAACAAATGAGGGCTGTTTTGCGCGTGAGCTATGGCATGGACTAATATCCACGGCTGACGTCTTCGTCGCCTTGCGGTATAGAAATGGTACAATATGGTACTTTCAATACTCATCGTCGAAGACTCTGCGGAACCTATGGTGGAATTCGGAGAATCGCTTTTCAACAGCCTGTCAAACTTGGTGCTTGATGACTTCCTCAACGCCGGGTGGTATATCCTCAAAGAAGATATCATCCAAATAAGGATCCTGTACCTCCGGTTCTGGACCCAGGATGCTTTCCACGCATCAAAGATGCAGTCTTTTGCTTGGCCAGCCCAAAATACACATAGCCAGACCCGGGACAGAAGACAGGTGCATTTTTGCATGCGATGGCTATAGCTGCGACTGGGGTAGCGTGTTGGGGTAGATTGCGGCCAACCGAGCATTTCTGTGACAATACATGTGGCAACCCTCACTCCTGGTTTCCTGGCGAGTATGACATAGGCAATGAACTATTGAAAGGCCCTTGTTTCTTACCCAGCACGTTCCCGGTTATCCAACCGAGCCCAGCGCTCCCCGTAGCGCTTCGCGAAGCGCGCTGCGCACCTGGTCGGTGGTTTTGGACGTGACAACGCTGTACTGCTTCTCGATCTCCTCCACGTGCACGTATAACCTGGTGCGAAAAGAGTTGGGCGCTAGTGGCCTCCCGCGTCAATCCAGCTTCGTGACACCCCGCCGCGCGAGGTTGGACGGCCTGTAGGACGCTACCGAGCGGGTCGTAAATAGGCGAAGCGCGGGGTAGCTTGCCCATAAGGCTGTGCGTGGGCTGGCTCGACGCGGGCCGGGCCTCGTGAGCGCGCTGGTTCACCCCGCCGTGGCCCGCGATCCCACCCGCCTGCGTCGCGTTCTCGCGCGTGCCCGACTCGAGCGACCCTTCGCCCGCACTACACATAGCCGACGTGCCCTCTCGCCGTGCGAGGGCGGACGCGCATGGTATCGCTACCCTGCGCGTTGCCTCGACCGCGCGCTGCACCGCCCTGCCCTCGTCGGTCGACCTCGTCCACACGCCGCGCCCGCGCTTGGGCATGGCAGGCGGCCAGGCTCGTGTCATGCGCCCCCTCCGGCCGTCTGTGCCTGCCAGACGCCTATGTCATCGACACTCCGCCCAACCCGCACCGACCCTCGTTCGTCCAGTTGCCGATGCGAACGCCGACCGCCGAGCCCATGCTATGGTCGCCGCCGAGCCTCCCGTCGAAAAGCATAGCAATGCTGGGGCGAAACCCCATGCCTTGTCCATGTGCGGTTGGCATTGGGAAGACTGATTGGAAGATTAGTCTTTGCGTCTGACTTGGAAAGCCTTCTGCGCCCCTGGCCAGACAACTCGCACTGGTACCGTCGGGGCTCCCGAACAGTCAGCAACCATCCCTCGTAGTCCATTTTCCTTCTTGTTTACCCAGATGATTGCGGAAAAGCTACGGTCGGCTCGCCTCCATACCCAGCAGCATGGCTCGTCGAATACCTTGGTCTCACATCGTGTAATCCATGCCAGTCAGGTATACCGGCTTCCTCTTACGCGTACTGTATCAGCAAGCGAGTTGAGCAAGAGGCCCGCGGCGCAATTCTCTCTTCGTTACAGGGAAAGGCCAGCACCTTTGTTCTCTTCTCGTACTAGCCTTATACGATCCCGGATCGCAAAGTGCCATTCTTTCCCAACTTTGTACACAAGCATTAACGCTAAGAAGAGAAGCAGAGCTAAAGAGTATGCCATCATGGCAATACTGAACCCAGGCGCGAATCCGGACAGACTCCGGCCATTTCCCCCGGCCGGGTCTTCTACAGAGACCACCACTTGCAGTCCACTGAGAACTACGGACACGATTCCAAGACCGAACAAGAGGGGCCCATAGAAGCGGGCAAAATAGTCGCTGTATTGGTATGCCACGCGCTGGAAGTGCGATTTTCCGAAGACAATAGGTGCATAGAAATTGAGTCGCGTCAGACGAATCTCGCCGTAGCGGTAATGAGTCGAGACGCCGCCATCCACGATCGAGGCCAAACCCCCCCGGAAGTGGCAAAACTGCTCCCACGAAACAACGCTTGCTACGAGCTGCAGGCTGGGTTCCTGCGCGATACGAAAGTCGGACTCGTAACGTACGAGACGATGGTAGGTTTGGAGATAGCCCAGAACGGCTTGACGCACGCGGCGGTGCGCCTGCGCGTCGTGAGGGCTGTCGCAGCACAGGAAGCGCTGCCAAAACCGGTGGGACAAGATGTAGCGGGGTAGCGGCTTCACAAAGACGCGGTCGTGGATCCACACGAGGTGCAGCTTGGGGTCCTCGGTCACCACAATCGCTCGCCGTTTGACGCGTTGCCGATGGATGGGGGAGATGCTTGCACTATCGTGTTTGGTCATTCACCAGAGTCCGCCGGCCATCTTGTCCAGATCGTTCGAGCAGAACTCCTCGAGGAGAAAGGCCCAAATGTGGCGGCGGTCGGTGAGCGGGATGTGGGGATACCCAGGGAGGTGGTGTGTGGGGGTGCCAGAACCTGCCTGGCCCTCACCGAGTTCAGAGTTTAGCTGGTGTTCGGCACAGAATGGTGGAGGCAGCCGATGGAAAGCCATGATGATGAATAGAGTATAAGGACGCGTACATCGTACTATTCAGACAGGCAGCTAGGAGAAACTACTCACCATGGCGGCAAGAAGACAACTGGCCTTTAGAGAAACCACGTGAGGCTATTCACCCGGGTGTCGGGCGCATACCAGCCCGCAGGTCAGCCCGGTTTTTGCCGCGCCTGCGCCACTTGGCTATGCAATGAGGGAGCCGGGGCTGAATACATAGCTTCCCCGGTGCGCCCGCGTTTCTGCTAATCTTGTCTTCCGCAATCCAAAATTTGATCCTCACAGACAAGCGCCATGGAACTTTCCGCCCAGTTGCCCGCTGTGGTGGGCGCTGTGGTGGGCGCCGTGGTGGGTTTTGTCATTGTACTGGCTGCATGCATCAACCAGCTAGGTTGGTGGGCGCCTTCTCCACACCGCTCCCGCGAGTTGACACTACGCGTGGAGGAGGTTCCCGCCGAAACGTCGATTACGACGTTGCAGGGTGAGCTGCAGTCTATGGTTTCTGCGAGTTCGAAGTTGCAAGGCCAGCTCGAAGATTTGATTGTGCGCTCGATTGCGCCGAGAGACCGTACATGCGCCTGCGCGACGGTGACCGTCCGGACGCTGCTCCCCGAGAAGCAGCTCCTGGAAAACCTGAAACGTGCCAGTACAGGACGCCCGTACCGCTACGACTGCACATTTCACGGCATTACACCTCTCTACGCAGACACAGACGAAGTCCACTACGAGTAAGTACTATCCGTTCACAATAAACGTTGTGATCCTAGCTGATAATACGATACTGCAGTTTGGTTGCCGTGCCCGGCCTAGCGAGCCACGCAATCGGCTCGTGGAAAGCACCTGGAGGGAACAATCTCTGGCTGCGGGACTGGCTCCCTAAAGACGTCGAGAACATACGTGTGCTTCTCTATGGATACGACACAACACTGCTCAAGAGCAACTCGACATCTTCTGTGGAAGATTTAGGAAGGCGCTTTCTAGAGAGCCTGACCGCGTTCCGAACAAGCGACAAGGTATGTTCTTTATAGACTGGCACGGGGTATGCTAACGTTTCGGCAGACTGAGAGTCGTCCCCTCATTCTCATAGGTCATAGTCTCGGTGGCCTGCTAATTAAAGAGGCAAGCTGGCTATGTTCTTTCTTTCGATGCTATGACTAACTTCTAAAGGCGCTTGTTCATGCCTCCAGGAGCCCTGCTAGTCCGGCTCATAGGCTCCTTTCGAAAACCTGTTACGGACTGCTGTTCTTCGGCGTGCCGCAGCTAGGACTGCGGAACGAGAAGCTTATATCCGTGGTCAAAGGGAAGCCAAATGAGAATCTCATTCGAACCCTGGTAGTGAATGATGAGTCGGAACCGTCAAACTTCTTAAGGCGCATGTCCGACGACTTTGCCCATTCTTTCCAAGGCCAGCTGCGTGTGGTCTGCTTCTACGAGGGCCAGCGCAGCGCAACTGTTGAAGTACATTTTGTCTAATGCTCTCCCGGATTTGTGCTGATTATAGTGTCTAGATACGACCTGACGGCACACTAGAAAAGACAGGCGTTCGGGTCCTTCTGGTCACAAGGGAGTCTGCGACTAGCACTGGCCTGACGGCGGGGCCCGATGGAGACATCGTTTCTTTAGATGCAGACCATTCGGGCCTCGTCAAATTCGAGTCACAGAGAGACGATTCCTATACTGTGGTGAAAGAACGGATCAGGAGCCTTGCGTCCCGTGCCGTATCCTGGACAGTTGACCGTAGGTGATTCTGGTCTTCCTGCTCGTACATCGCAATGTGTCACGGACAATTTAGTAACCAGAATAACAAGATTAGGCCAAATCAACGAAGGCGGATACGACAGAAAGACTAGAGCATATCTCCACGAACAGCATGCCGTCAAAATCCAGGAGAATGCTGATCGATGTATCGCCGACCTGCGTGTTACCGACCCACGCCACGACAAGACACGCATTCAGGACACCAAAGGCGGCCTACTCGCGGACTCCTACATCTGGGTGCTTACCAATGCCGACTTCCGCCAATGGCGCGACAACAAAGATCAGCGGTTGCTCTGGGTTAAGGGCGATCCAGGCAAGGGCAAGACAATGCTCCTCTGCGGCATCATCGACGAGCTAGAGAAATCGCCGGCCAAGGGAAGTGCCCTTGCTTACTTCTTCTGCCAAGCCACGGACGAGCGCATCAACACCGCGACGGCTGCTGTACGCGGATTGATTTACATGCTACTCGATAAGAATGCCTCTCTTGTTTCTCACGTAGAGGAGAAATATAGTGTAGCCGGCAAGGCGCTTTTCGAAGACACCAATGCCTGGCAGGCGCTATGCGAGATCTTCACGGATATCCTTCAAGACCCCAGACTCCATGGAGTATACCTGATTATCGATGCTCTAGACGAGTGCGTACAAGGCCTACCGCAGCTTCTTAAGCTGATCATTAGGACCTCGGAAATCAGGGGCGTTAAATGGCTTGTCTCAAGTCGCAACTGGCAAGAAATCGAGGAACAACTTTGCCACGTGGCGCAGAGGCTATCGCTCGAGATTAACAAGAAATCGGTCGCAGCAGCAGTCAACATCTACATCACGCATAAGATGTCACAGCTTATAAAACAGAAGAGCTACCGGGACAAGACCGCCGATAAGATTCACCAGTACCTGTCATCGAATGCGGATGGCACCTTCCTCTGGGTCGCCTTAGTCTGCCAGGAACTCGAAAAGAGTCGTCAAGGGAATGCCCTACAGAAAGCCAAGTCTTTCCCATCGGGCCTCGATGCGCTTTACGAACGGATGATGAAACAAATCCTTACTTCGGAGGATGCCGAACTCTGCACGCAAGTCCTTGCCCTTGTTACAACAACCTATCAACCACCTTCGCTTACCGAGTCTACTAATTTCATTGAAGAGTCATATGATATGGCGAATGATCCCGAATCCCTAAAGGAGATCATCAGTCTTTGCGGCTCGTTCCTCACCATTCGCGAGGGCACAATCTACTTCGTCCACCAGTCGGCGAAGGACTTCCCTAATAACGAAGCAATCACTCGTTCTCTTCCCTGAATCCCAAGCATCCATTCATGGCCAGATATTCTCCAAGTCTCTCCAGGCAATGTCCCAGACATTAAAACGCGACATGTACGGGTTACATCACCCAGGCTTCTCCATCGAGGACGCCTCTCGGCAGGTACCCGACCCGGACCCACTAGCAGCGATACGGTACGCCTGCGTCCACTGGGTCGATCACTTGCTAGACGCCAACAAGACTCCAGGAAGAGGTATCAGCGTTCGAGAAAACGGAGCAATCGAAGCATATCTACGGAGCAAGAGTCTCTACTGGATCGAGGCGCTAAGTCTACTCCAAAGCATATCGGAAGGAATGCTCGCATTGGAGAAGCTGATACGACACTTGCAGGTGAGTCGATGCACTTTACTCACACCTTCCAGACCTAACATTATAAAGGAACGGTCGAAGGCACCAGGACTTCAGGCGCTAGTTAAAGACGCCTACCGTCTTCTGCAAACCTTTCGGCCGGCGATCGAGAGCTGGCCGCTTCAGACATATGCGTCTGCGCTTGTGTTGAGTCCAACAAAGAGCCTTATACGAGGGCTATTCCAACACGAAAGACCGCAGTGGATCGAGTGCAAAACGGAGTTGGCGGAGGATTGGAGTGCGTGCGAGCAGACGCTCGAGGGCCATACGAAGGGGGTCAGGTCGGCGGCCTTCTCGGTCGACGGGCAGCGCGTCGTCTCGGCGTCGGCCGATGAGACCGTCAAGGTCTGGAACGTGCAGACGGGCGCGTGCGAGCAGACGCTCGCGGGCCATACACATTGGGTCAGGTCGGCGGCCTTCTCGGTCGACGGGCAGCGCGTCGTCTCGGCGTCGGCCGATGAGACCGTCAAGGTCTGGAACGTGCAGACGGGCGCGTGCGAGCAGACGCTCGCGGGCCATACAGATTGGGTCAGGTCGGCGGCCTTCTCGGTCGACGGGCAGCGCGTCGTCTCGGCGTCGGCCGACGAGACCGTCAAGGTCTGGAACGTGCAGACGGGCGCGTGCGAGCAGACGCTCGCGGGCCATACAGATTGGGTCAGGTCGGCGGCCTTCTCGGTCGACGGGCAGCGCGTCGTCTCGGCGTCGGCCGACGAGACCGTCAAGGTCTGGAACGTGCAGACGGGCGCGTGCGAGCAGACGCTCGCGGGCCATACAGAGGAGGTCAGGTCGGCGGCCTTCTCGGTCGACGGGCAGCGCGTCGTCTCGGCGTCGGCCGACAAGACCGTCAAGGTCTGGAACGTGCAGACGGGCACGTGTCTTTGTACCCTCGACGTGGGTTATACTTCAACCGTCTCATTTGACCCGACGGGCAGCTTGGTCTATACCGACGCCGGCGACTTTTGCGTAGACGAGTCGATACTAATGAAGGCGGAGACATCCCTCCAAAAGCCGGCTCATCAGAAAGACTTTGGCATAAGTCCAGATCGGGCTTGGATTCTGAAGCAGTCCAAGGAGATCCTTTGGCTGCCTCCAGAGTACCGGCCGAGTCTGTCTGCCGTGTCTACAACAGAACGAGGCACAAACCTCGCTCTTGTTTGCCCGTCAGGTCGGGTCTATATCTTTATCTGTCGTGTTTCTAAGATTCACTGATTCGTCTTGAAGTTCTTATCATTTTTCAATTCCCTGTGTAAAAGGAGGGTCCTAGGGGATGCGATGAATTTATGCTTTTTTAACGAGGCGACCCGAATGTACTAGAATATGGACTGTGAACTGCTTATTAACATAGAATTGCTTAACGTGCCATCACGTGATTGTTTCCGTAGATTCTAGAAGGCTCTACTTGGCTGTTTCTAGACAGATAGGAAGTACGAACGTTCGCGGCGATTCTATTGGTGATCCCGCAGCTTCTTAGGAACTTCCACGATGATCTAAGCTCGGCCACCTATCAAAGAGCCAACCCCCCAAACAGGCAGAGGCCGAGATGACCTCACGAGATGACACCACGACAGAATAATTGAAATAACCCAACAACCACAAACGGTACGCATGAGTAGACTAGTTTTAAGAGATCATGATGCAGTCCTCCGCTCAGAATCGACTTCTTCTTCCGACCCGTCTGTGCGGACTGCTTCAGATTCCGCAGTGACCGTACCCCCTGCATCTTCAGGGGTCGACATCTCCTTAACTTTGCGCACCTCCAGCATCGTCACGAAACGCTCCTGAGCGGTTGGCTAAATCTTGCTCCGTTTCTCAAGCTTCTGAAGATCCAGAGAAGCAGCTAGTTGGTCTCGCTCGTGCTTCAGACTGGCGAACTCATCGGTCGCTTGGTCCAAGGCCTTGCCAGTCTTCCGAAACACCTTGCGTAGCGTGACATTTCCATAGACCTCATCAACACCACGAAGGTCCCGATGGATATCATAGATCTGACGTGACGTCCTCGGTGTCTTGACCTCTAGAGCAGACATCTGCGACAGCAAAGGGTCCTACCTTGGCTACGGAACACACCAATTTGACCCCTCTGGCCTGTCGCGGTCATGCTGCCGCGCCAGTCGGCCATTGAGCGGCTTGCTGGGTTCCTTGGATAGATGCCGGTCGCTCTCTAGCCTGTGGCAATATGCTCAGGTGTCAGAGCCTCCTTGCGAGCCTTATTCCAAGCCTCTAGAAACTCTGGCTTCTTGGAGTTAATGTCAGGCTAGTAAGGCAGGCGTCGCGGAGATATTTCCGATAGGCGCGCTTCAACACTGAGAAAGGGCCGAGATCTAACGGCTGCAGTACTTGAGATGTATGAGCTGGCAAAAAGTTGAGCCAGACCTTCGCCTCGAAGCAGCTCATCATGAAGTCCTCAGTGCAGTGGCTGGCGTGGCCGTCGAGGATGAGGTGCCGCCACTGGCCAGAGTCATCTGGAGCAGTCAGAGGCAGAAAGATCTGCCACAGCCAGCGCAGCGCAATTGAATTGCTGGTCCAGACAGCCTGTGAGGCTTTAAAAACCAGTTTTCGAAGTCTAGCTCGTCGATCTGGGCGGTGCACCACTGTTGTTGAACCGCCTTGCCCTTGAAAACCACCAAGGAAGGCAGCGCGCGGCCAGCCGTGTTGATTACCTCCAAAGAGGTCGTCCACTCGCCTCGAAGCATATCCATAGCGAAGATCTGGTTTAAAGCGGCAAGTCCGATGACGAAGGGGCAGTCTCGAAGGCCAATCTGAGCGCCTATATCATCGAAGCTCCAGGTGTGATCTGAGGGGATCCTGGCAATGACTTCGTGGGCCAGCCTACCGAAGAACTCCTCAATATTGGCGCGAGACGCGCCGTTGAGGCGCTGGAAATCCACGTCAGTGGACACCAGTGTCTTCACCTGCGGCCAGCGCTTGAAGAACCGAAGATGCCAGCGTTTTCCAAGGTATTGGATGCTTCCAGAGGTAGCGAGGATGGACTGGGTGAAGAGACGAAAGCGGCCGTGAGTTGTAGCCCAGCCAAGTCGCTCTTGGAGCAACACTCACGCTATAAGCTGGCGCTCTTATTCCTCACTCAGGGCTTGGCGATGCTGTTGAGCGGTTCATTTTAATGGCAAGCACTTGAATCTGGCCGTCAACCAGTGCCAGGTGACGTTGTATTGCTTGGAGACTGCTCGGATTGATTGAACTTGGGTCACTTGGTGGAGAGCGGCAGCCAGCTGCTTGTCATCCATTCGTATGGGTATTGAACGAAAATTAAAAGACTGAAGATACTCATGAAGTTAATCCCACCTCCAGGGGACGTCTGGTTATTGAAATATTCGGTGTTGAAGGTCCGTGAATAGCCTCATCTTGTCTTCGGAACCTGTGGCTATTTGAGGGGTTGGCTCTTTGATAGGTGGCCAAGCTTAATGTATTGTACACAGGTCTGACAGACCTCCATATACTAAAGCAGCCATTCCATTAATGGCTTGTGCCATGTATATTCCCAAAGTAAAGCATCACATTGTCCTTTCAGACAACATCTATTCAGATAAAAGTACCTACGAGATCATGAACTAGAACGTGGTAAACCATCACCTATCAACTCATACGCCTTTCCGAACAAACCCTTCAACGCCATGCAGTCAGGGTGTTCTCCTCCAAAAGGTTTGCCTTAATAGCCACAGCATGCTCTAGCAACTCAATTGCCTTGGGTATCTGCCTGTCGGAGATGTATGCCCTTGCGAGCTCGTGCTCGGACACGAGTCGAGAATGATCCCTCTCGTCAAGCGTCTCTTTCCGCACCGCTACGACGTGCTCGAACGTCTTGATCGCCTTAATTATCTTCCGGTTGACGAGGTATGCCGTTGCGAGCACCTTGATACGTGTGTGTGTGTGTGGTTGTTCTGTTATCTTTTTTTAATTGTTTAATGTCGGCGTAGGTCCACTGGTACCGTGGTTTATTTACTTATCTCCCAGGGGATATGCGACGTGGCAAGCTTGTAGAAGCCACTCCGTGTCTTGTTGGCTCATCATGTCTCTGACCTTCCGACTCGACATCCAGCCTTCCAGCCTCCTTTCTAGTCTCGTGTTATCTGCCCCTAGTGTTGAACCGGGACTCGTCGCAGTTAGGTGCTAGCCCTTTGGAGGCAACCCAACCCTTGTGTATTCCGGAGCCGTATGTGGCTGTGCACCTTGATACGTGAAGTCCCAGGCGGGCCACGTGATATTGTGTAATATTCCAGGAAGGGCAGGTATTATCTGATGATTTAAACAGGAGGCTTGCTAATAAGATAACAGGTATAAATGTCCTCCTATTTTCCCTACTCAAAGTTAGAAGTGCATCCTTCTTCTACTCAATTGATACTCTACACGGTTGCTAGTCAATATGCGTATCACCTCTATCATAGACCATAGCTCAGCTATCTAACAACCGAGCATTCTTAAATATTCCTAGTTATGCCGTGTGGTAAGCTTTCGCGTAGCAACAGTGGCCGTGCGTCTTCAAAAGATGCCTTCATAGCTCTTCCTATCGGAATCAAGGCGATCTTCAGCGTCCTCTTCCCTAATTTTTCTCCTGCCCGTCCGCAGCTGGGCATCGTATACTGTGTCCAAGGCGTATAGGTTGTTGGTACTAGTAATCGCAGGGCCCTTTCTCGTCCAACCCACGTCACAAAGTTGTCATCGGGACTTATGGGCGATATTCCGGCACCGTCGGATGGGCGCCCACCGAGGAGCCTGGGGCACAGGTGGTTGAGGAACTTTCGTAGGCTGGGTAGACTTGCACATATGATCATCAGATTTGCCTCGATTATGCTGCGGATACGTCAGTTAAGGCGGATAGAAGCAGCCTAAACAGGCGGGCGCGGGCACATACAGCCAGAAGGCAGTGGGCGCAGAGCCCCAAGAGATGTCGGCGTCACTCAGCTGCTGGATGATGACGTAGAGGCGCATTATCGACGTGAATATGGTGCTGTGCAAAGCGTGGGGGTTAGCCTTTGTCTCAGAGTACCGTGACGGCCGCGGTAACCTACAAGACACCAACACCAAACATGGCGACGAGACCGGCCTTTTGCTGCCATGGCATCTGGAGGCGGATGACCATGGGGATGGGAATAAAGATCAGCCAAAAGTCGGCCAGTAGTCACATGACGGCGGTGGCCTTGTACGCAGCCGGTCGGTTAATGCAGCTAGCCGGCAGTTGAGGGTTCCACGCAGCGGCGAGGGGCCGGCACGGGAAGGCCGTGGCGAAGGTGAGACCGAAGTTGGAGCCAAAGATAAAGAAGACGCCGGCCCATGTCGCTGTCTGGTAGGCGCGGTCGGGGCTCAGGCGCGTGTAGAAGACCATAAGGCTGAGTTTGGCGAACATGCAGCAGAGCGGGTAAATGATCGGCATAGGATAGAAGTCGACCATGTACTGCAGGAAGTGCGATAGTTCTAGCTCGTAGATATGGGTGCCCATCGCGCCGTTCACGACGGTCCCTGGCGTGAATGAAGTCCAGGTCAGTATCGACGTGAACCCAACCCCCTTCTTAATAAAGGCAGGCACTGACGTAAAATAAGGACGGTCTCCGTAGTGATTAAGAACTGGGACGCCACAAGAGTTAATACACAGCTCTAACCTGCTAACGGGAAGACCAACCCAAGCAAGTAGTAGCATCCCATCCTCGGGCCAAAATTCCTTCTGGATCCAAAAGTGGGTGTAGCATCGTTGAAAGACAAACAAGATAGTCAAGAGGTTGAAAACGCCAGAAGCCCAGTAAAGCGCTTCGATGTATTGTCGTTGGGGGTCCTCGAAGTTTGATTGGTGCCCGTCCGGTGGTGGGAGCAGCGTCAGCTGGCCACCGGGATGTTGAAAGAATGCCATGGTCAGTCACGTTACCTGGCGTGTCGTGTACCGAAACATAGAGCATGGCTGTGGAAAACGGTGAGCTGGGAACGAGGCTGTTATACCCTAGCCCTTGACCGCTGTCAAAGTCCTTGGTCATCCATTTCTTCCATCATTCTTGGGCTTTCATCTCGGGGGCAACCGGTTTCTGAACGTACCAGACTGTCGGGTTCTGTTGGTTTCATTGCAGCAACGATGGTGTTCTGACGACGAGGCCCCCGCCCTACATACCTGCCGTACATGTAAATGAAATGGGTATGGTACGTCCTTCGCTAAACAGGCAGTCCAATTGGGAAGTTCATGTATGAGTGGAAAGCCTGCACGCAGGTCCGTGCTGGGTTGGTCGCGATGCAAAGCTCATGGTATGCCTTGGTCACCGTGTATGATCCCCGCGAGGATGACCTCACGTCGGTGGCTAGCTGAGAAGGACTCAAAGCATGGATGGATGGCCCGGTTGAGTTCCCTGGCAATTCGGAGTCTTCTCCTGCACTGCGTATCAGGCGCTGCTGTGCCGTAGACCCACATCACATCTCTCGCGATCAATCATAGCACGCGCCGGGGAACTGAAGGTATCAATTCGGGGGGTGGAGCTGGATCCGAGCCAATCGTGTCCAATGAGCGACCTGGCATCGCGGCCCGACCCAGTGGCCCGGTGGCTCCCGGCCCGGGCAGGAGAACCCTGATGAATGTTGAGCTTCGCCCGCCTGTGGTTGAGACGCCTCGATCGGGCAGACGGTCCGGCAGCCCCCTGCCTTTCAGAAATTACTGCTGCAGGTGATAATGCAAGGGATACCAACCCGAGCCTTCCCCTCACTGCCGCCCAATCCCGTTGTTTCTTCACTCATCCTCCCGCAAGAATGTCATTCTGGATGCTGGCATGAACCCTCAACAACTGGAAAGGTCAGCTGCTCACTAATTTTTGCAGAACAAAATGTCGCTCGAAGCTGCATCGAAGCTTGTCGTCGAAGCCTTAAGGAATCAAGGCCTTGACCACCTCGTCTGTGATGCCGAGTCCCCTCTATACCAGGAGCGCGTAGAATCGTACTGGTCACTTACAGCACAGAAGAAGCCATCATGCTTCCTCCATCCCCGAAACACCGATGAGGTTGCCCGGATTGTCAAGGTTCTCAAGGGCAACCCGGACTGCCACTTCGCCATCCGTAGCGGCGGCCACGTCGCCTGGGGTGCCAGCAACATCGACAAAGGCATCTGCATTGATCTCGGGGTGCACATGCACGGCGTGACAAAGGGCGAGGAGGAGGACGTGGTGTCCATCGAGCCCGGTGCGCGCTGGTCTGACGTCTACAAACGCTTGGAGCAGTTCGGGGTCGCGGTGGCGGGCGGACGGTCGGGCGGCGTGGGCGTGGCGGGCTTTCTGACGGGCGGCGGCATCTCGTGGTATATCCCGCGCGTTGGTTTCGGGTGCGACCAGCTGGTGCGGGCCGAGGTGGTGCTGGCCGATGGGCGTGTTGTGGTGGCGAGTCGTGACGACCACATCGATCTCTGGCGCGCGCTCAAAGGCGCCAGCGCCGGCAACTTTGGCGTCGTCACGCGCTTTGACGTTCGTGTTCTGCCTTACGACGGCCTTTGGGCCGGCATGCTGGTGAGCGAGGCTTCGCCCGCCCACACCGACGACCACGTCGCCGCCATGAGGAGCTTTACCGACGCCCTGGAGCACCACCCCGACAGCTCCTACATCGTGTTGTGGAATTATGAACCCACTATATTCAAGAAAATCGTCATCACCAGCTTTGCCGCCAACACGAAGGGCGTCGAGAACCCCCCGGAGCTGAAGCAGCTGTGCGATATCCCAACTATCGCGAGGGATATGAAGCAGACCAATCTCCATGATTTCGCCTGTTCCATGGATCAGCCCAATGGATTTTAGTACGATGACTTTACCCCCACCCTAGATGCACTCGGACACGAATTAACACATGTCTAGCAACTTTTGGCACACGACCACTTTTGTTAACGACGAGCGCATCATGAAGAAGGCTGTTGAGTACCACGCTGAAGCCGTGGCCAAGATCCAGGCCGTCAGCAAGACAGGCCATTTCAGCTCGCTGTGCCTGTTCCAGGCCCTGCCCAGCTTCTACGGTAGGCTGGGCGACGATCGCGGAGGTAACGTCATAGGTCTGGAGCGGCATCTCGACGGTCGAAACGCCATCTTGATGCTTCTTTCGGTTAATGTAAAGGAAGCAGAGATCCGAGACTACGGGATGCAGGTGGCGCAGCAGTACCTGAACGATGTTGATGACTACGCTAAGTCGCTTCAGGGGCACATCGACTGGAGGTACATCAACTACGCCGATAAGACCCAAAAGCCAATTTCCTCGCTGCTGGATCCAGCTTCTCTCAAAGAGACAGCTATATCGTACGACCCGACTGGGGTTTTCCAAACTCAAGCGCCGGGGGGGTTTAAGGTATCTCACTGTCAATCTTCAACCTTGTATAGATAAGCATTTGAAAAGGGTGCATGAGGTTCAGAAGCTGAGCTATAGGAAACAGATGGAGTGAACTAGATCGGAGCAGACTATAGCTAATGGAACACATGAAGTATTGTCAGTCTGAGGATGCAGCCTCCAACCTTTCGAGCTCCGAACTATTTTGGCCACACAGCTAAGACGTTCTTACAGAGCTCCAATGGTACATGCATCATGCCGCCGCCTCCTTTTGCTAATGGAGAACAAGGTAGAAACCATCGATTGTTTTGATGATGTTGAGGAGCTCATTGATATGCCTCGAGCACAACTGTGTTCATATTGCTACGGGGCCGAGCTACGGATGATGCAAAACTCGCCCTATTCGGCATACGACGAGTTGCATGCCAGCACTTGGTACTGTTTGCACCCCCACCGTTACTGGAACGCGACCACGAGCACCAACAAAAGAATGGCGGACATCGACGTGACAACAGCATCCAACTCGTTTACCTCTGTTACATCTGCTGGCTCGGGGCACACCACTGCTTCTATACCCGCGCCTGCTACATCGCTTGTCAGACGGGTCAGGGGGCTTGTGTCGAGGCAGGATGGCCCGGTCGACCCAGGCAGTCCGGAGGACTGCAATTTTCTGGGAGACTGTCTCCACAGCCGACCAGACCTGCGAAGACTTTGAGGTCAGCTGGGGCATCTCCCACGAAGATTTCGTGTCCAGGGTGAGAACCTCTGCCCCCTTCCTCCATGGACGCGGAATACCCTCGCCACGCCGGATACGGTTGCTTACCAACACATGGCCGATAGAACCCCTTCGTGCTCGACGACTGCAGTGGCCTCCAGATCGGGCACTCATACTGCGTCGACGTCAATTACGGGATTACGCTCCCCCCCAAAACGACCTCGTCCTCGGCGCCGCCGGCGACGACGCCAACGCAGGCCCCGAGCAGCCCCTCTCCGACCCAAGAGGGCATCGTGAGCGACTGCAACCGCTGGCACTAGGCTATGGCGGGCGATAGCTGCTGGGGAATCATCGAGACGTACGGCAGCTTCTCCATCGACCAGTTCTACGCGTGGAACCCAGCCGTCGGCATTGTGTGCCGGTCTCTCTGGCTGGGATACTGGTACTGCATAGGTAAGTAGGGCCGGCCTTCACACGTACATACAGCCGCTCGTCTTCTCTTTGTTTGCTGGTTTCCGTTGGCGTTCGCTTCAGCCCCGCTTCTCGACACCTCGACACACGGGAGTCGCAGACAGTTAACATTCTCTCTTTGTTCCGAGGCACGCCGGGTTCCGGCCCCGTCACCTCCACGCGGACAACGACTACCCAGACGCCGACCAACCCTCCGACCACCGCCACCATCGCCTGTCCGGGCGCGCCGTCGCCCACTCAGCCGGGAGCCCTCTGCAGCTGCAGACGGTGGCGCCTGGTTCGGAGCGGCGACTCGTGCTGGGCCATACAGAACCAATACCAAATCACCGCTCAGCAGTTCCAGAACTGGAACCCCCAGGTAGGCGCAAATTGTGGAACGCTGTGGCTGGGTCACAATGTTTGTGTGGGAGTCTGGGAACGGATCGATGCGTTCTCTATGCTGGCCTCGTCCACGCTGTTGGGGCGACGATGCGGGTTGACAAGCCTTGTATCATTACATAGGGGACCGAGTAGTAATCAGCCGCAATCTCATGCACCCAATCTCATGCACCCTGTTTCGCGAATAGCTGTTCGAGAGCCGCCTTGATCTGGGGTTCGCGCTCCAGCAACGTCGACTTGGCCGCGAACCGGCGCGGTGTCGCGCCCGTACTGTCCGGTAGCGCCGCATCCGCCCCTGCCTCCAGGAGTACCGCGGTGACGGCCGCGCTGCCGCGCTCGGCGGCCCAGTGCAGGGGCGTGATGCCGTCCCTGGCGACGGCCGTCGTCTCGCCGGCCGCGCACCGCGCCAGCGTCCGCCTGACACGGAAGCCCCAGGGCTCGTCGCCGTATAGGCCCGCGCGGGCGGCACCGGAAATACGCGCGAGCCAGAGGCGGTCAAAGCCCTGCGCGCGGCCGTCGCGGGCTGGGGCTCCGCCGCGTGCAAATAGCTCGCGCGCCAGGCCCGCCGCGTCCGACGCGGCGTCGCCGTCGGCGTAGCTTCCCACGCAGTGCAGCGCGGTTCAGCCCTCGGCCGTGGCGGCCGTGGGCGTGGCGCCGCGCGCGAGGAGGAGCCGGGCGGTCTGGACAGCGTTGCGCTGCGTCTTGAGGCGGCCGCCGACCAAGGTGGGTGCGAGGGCGCAGATGAAAGGCGTCCAGCCGGTGTGACTGACGGCGTCCACGTCCAACCCGCTGTCCAGAAGGGATTCGACCGTCTCGTGTTGCCCGCCAGCGGCCGCGTAGTGAAGAAGCGTCTCCCCATGCGCGTTTAGGGCGGCGAGGGCGGTGTTTTGGTCGGGGCAAGAGAGGAGATAGAGACGGAATATATCGGTGGTGCAGTTCATGGCGGCCCACTGCAGCCCCGTCTCGCCCTCGTTGTCGGCGACCATAACGCTCGCGCCCTTGTCGAGCAGGAGCCGGATCCCCGCCTCGTGCACCTCGGCCTTGGGCCCGCGCCCGCGCACGGGGACGGGGGAGGTCAGGAGGTGGAGGGCGGTGCGGCCCCTTACCTGTCGGATGTCGGGGTCGGCGCCGCCGTCGAGGAGCGCGCGCAAGCCGCCCTGCAGGACCACGGCCGAGGCGGCCACGTGGAGGAGCGGCCGCCCCGAGTCGCCGTGCTCGAGCCCGTTGGCGCCGGCGCCGGCGTAAAGAAGGCGCAGGACGACGCGGTACTGCTTCAGGTAGTCGGCCGGCTCGTACGTGACCCCGGTCCTCTCTTCGGTAGCCAGCATCCGCTTAAAGCCCACGGCGCGCCGCAGGGCTTGCTCAACCGTCGCCTTGTCTTTCGGTACCAGCGGGTAAAGCATGTCCACCACATCCGCCTGCCACTTGCCGGTAGCAGCCAGCCAGGCCGCCTCCAGCGCCGCCGGGCGCCACGAGACGGAGGTCCAAGCAAGAAAGTCGCAGACCACAGCGCCGCTGCCACACGCCGCGGCTGCACACAGGCACGCCTCTATCCGCTGTTGGCATTCGTCCTGCTGCAGATGCGGTTCTAGTCACGCCAGAAACAGCCTCAATATGTCTCGTAGGCCGTTGACGGCAGCCAGCCCCATCGCCGTGGTGTACACATCGCCGTCGCCGTCGTCGCGAAGCGGGTGGGCACCCGCCTCCAGCAGGATCTGCGCCGCCGCCGCGTTCTCGCAGCGGACGGCCACCTCGAGTGGCGTGCCCCAAGCTGATGGCGAGTTCACGAGTGCCTGGTTGGCGGCGACAAGGCTGCGGAGATGCGCCACATTGCCGTCGCGGACACTGGCGTGGAGAACTTGGGCCGATTCTGTGAAGCAGGATGCGCGGTCCATGAGGGGTTGGGTTTTTCTCGTCGCTAAAAGTGAGATGCTTGCAGGAGTCAGCATGTCCATTTATATGTGAGTCCGGGTGTAACTTTTATCATATTTATATTAAGGGCGTGATCGGCCGGTTCTGGCACCACGGTCGGTACCAGACTCCATCCCTGTCTGCCAAGGCTCCAGGCGAGGTACCGCTTTACACCAAATAAAAGTTAGTCTAGGCGGTAAGAGCAATAGATCCCGTGATACGGTACCTGTAGTAGGGCGAACTCCGCATCTGCCATAGCAGCAGCTCCAGCAGCTCCAGCAGCCAGCAACGACCTATATCCACGATGTCCCAGCGCGAAGAGCTTGGTATTGAGGCGCATGGAGACTCTAATACCGTCTACACGCAGTCCGAATCGCAGTCGCAGTCAACTAGATTGCCAGTCCAGCGAGCCTCCAACCCAGTTCAAGTGCCAGAATCGTTCCAGTTGCCTCCAGCGCAGCCTTCGCCAACTACCTTTAATAGCGACTCCGATAACGAGCCTTTAAGCGCGCAGCAATTGCCATACGACCAGATCGACATCGACGACGCCAGCCAGAATGCCAGCCGGCCTGCGAGGCGCAACATCAATAAGCCAACCACACGGTTTGGCAGGCGCACTGTCACGGGGGGTGGACCGTGACAGGCTGTGCTGTCACAGGGCGACCTCTGGGACATCCTGAACTAACTATGGATCAGTTGGCCTGTGATAGAGTTCTGCTGAGTCCGCTCTGTACGGACCTCCGGTGGACATCCAGATAAAAGTCTATGACCGTGAAGACTTATGTTGTAGCTCTTCAAGCTACGTCCTGTCTACTAAGCCTGACCTGTACCGGCAGAATAGGAACCTGGATCTGTAGCATAGAACCTGAATCGACTCTATTATATGCCTGCCTGCCTGCTCCTTCACACATCCCGTCTTCTGGCTCCCGCCCGAGTATCGGCCAACCGCGTCGGCCGTGTTCGCGACCAAGCGGGGCACGCACATCTTTCTCGGTTGCTCGTCCGATCGGGTCTATCTCTTTCATTTGTTACGCTCCTAAACCTTCCTCGAGAGCTTCCAATCTCTCGTCTTTCCCAAATCTCTTTGTAAAGTAGGGTCCTAGAGGGCGGCATGCATTTGTAAGCCTCGCACCGATGTGGTGGAATCTTCCCGAACAAGGCTTAATTAGTAACGAATCGGTAAGAATCGATAGCTCGTCTTCTAGATGAATGAATGCGGCGGTCGTAAGGCCTGGTGATCAAGGGGAGCGAGTCAGTATTAGGGACTTGAGCGGGTGAGTAAATTATGGAAGTTATATTCACGATATTACTTCCTCCACAATCTCTTGTAGGTCCTTTACGTCCTCTATAATAGCCCTTGAGATGACTTATGACCGACAGGTCGGATCGTATTTACATGTGGCTGATCCACACATCACAGGAAGTGGACAGGCGTCACACTGGCCGCTGCGGAACACGCGCTCCGTCTGGGTGCACTTGATGCTGCCCCCGAAGGGGCCCTCGCCACATGTTTCGACCTCGTTCTTACGGTCGACCACATCCAGTTGGCCTTGCCATCCGTCCGCTGCGGTGTAGCGTACGATGCGGCCGTTCTGCGTGGTGTAAACCCAGGCGCCGCCGCCACAACCGAAATTGAACTCACTGTCATCGCTCAAACCGGATAGGCCTTTGCCTTCGTTGCATATGAGTTTCCCGTTGTCCCAAACCTGGGCCCTGACACCGTCATGAAAAGTCGAGCCGTCGTGCGTAACCCTGCTGCGCGCCATGATGCAGCGACTCGGCTCGGGCTTGGTCGTCGGGTCCGGCTCGGGCGTGGCCGTATGCGTCGGCGTCGGCATCGGCGTCGACCAGCTGGCACAGCTGGACTTGGTGATGGTGGCCTCGAACTTCGGGCCGCCGAGCTCGAACCACGTCGTGCTTGACACGCAGGAGCCCCCCGACGGGCTGAATGGCGGGTCAGACGTCGGAGATGGCAGGTCGGGCCGCCCGTAGCTAGCACACGACGTGGTCGTGATGCAGGCCGCCCCGCGTGGCCCGCCGTTGCACTGCCGTAAAGTCGTTGTCGAGAGGCACCACTCGCCGGGGCCTGCCGTCAGCGTCGGCTCTGGCCACGGCCCGACCGTCATGCCGGGCGGGAGCGAGAAGGGAGGCGACGGGGCCGGAGGTCCGGAGCCGTCGGGCGGCTGGCCCTTCGTGTCCGGGGTGCACCAAAACCCGGTACAGAGCGTGCCACAACCCGGCTCTGTGCACAGCGGCCCCGGCGGCCCCGGCTGGTATTCAATGGGTGGACCTTTGGGCGTGGCTCCCGGTGTCCCGGGAAGTGGGCATGAGGCTTGCCGACGCACCAACCCGGTATCCTCGCCTTCCGCACAGCTCGCCCCGTAGCCATTCCAGACAAGGCTCGAAGATCTGGCATCCTCGCCGTTACCAAAACGGAGTCTTCTTCGAAAGCTCAGAATGTGTGCTTTGATGCTTCCTGGATCCCTGCCGCCGGTGTAGTCCGGGCTGGCGCGGAAATAGGCTGCTAATCCTGCTACCATTGGGCTTGCTAATGAGACGCAGGACTGATTAGCCGTGCGAATTGAAGTCTGCGAGCAGCTTGGGTCTAGGGACGTGGATATGCGCAGGGTGCACGGAAAGACTTACCGAACGATGTACCCGTGATAGGCTTTGTGCCTTCTCCAGCACTCGCTGAATCCATGGCGTTTTTCATCGGTTGTGTCACCTGTAAATCCACCCCCGGCGCCATGATGGCTACGGGGGTAACCGATCCAGGGATTTGGGCACCAGGATTCTTACCCAGGTGTCCGTTTTCCTCCCAGTCAAAACCTTCTTTGTCTGTGGCACCCACGACCATCATACCAACCAGCGATTGGTCCGCCAGGGCCGGATAGTGTGATATTTTGACTCCGTAATTGCCTGCTATGGTGGTGAAAATTATTCCATACTTTTTTTCCATGAGCTGCATGATCCTGGCTATGCCAAGTTGAATCAAACGTCAGTAAATGGGGTGCAACAACTTAAGCTTCGTAGAATTGCTGTTTGCCTCCCCTTTGGGTCAAAGTCGTCGAAGGAAAAGGCGCACGACTTACTGAGTATCTGATAGAATACCGGGTTTTCCACAGTTGCGAGTTGAAAGGACATATTGATGACCGCTGTATCTTTTTCTTTACCCGCCCGATCTTCGGCTATTAGTAGGAGAGCCTCCCAAACCCGCTCCATGGGCCAATGGGAGTTGCTTTGGCCTAATGGAATATCCAGCTGTACGTTGATCACTTCAGCATTTCTGGCGATGCCCACCGTCTGGCCGGCTGCGAAGCTTGTAACGAGGGAGCTGTGGATTTTCTCTAGCGGACCGGCAGGGAAAGGCTGGCCGTATACGAGGCCCTGTATCCGCCCTGGATATGCCTGCAGTGGCGGGTCCTGAAGGGTGGCATTTTGTTGGCATATGCTCTTCAAATTCATAGGGCCTCATTTGTTCTCAATGGAATGGGAATACTCACCAGGACGCCCTGTTCGGGCAGTGCTTCCACCACATAGATGGTCTGTCCCCTACCCCAGGAGTCATCGGAAGTGTAGAGATACTGGCCCTCGCTGTAACGATGTTTCTCATTGTCTTTGTCGAAATCGACTTCGGGAGGGAAGGAAATGTGAGAAAGATGCCAGTACGGGTTAGAACTTGGCACATAAGCCCGTCCCTTCAACAGGACCTCTTCCTCGGTCCCGTTCGCCGCATTAATAGCAACACTGTCCGTCAGCCGGGCAAGCTGTGAGTCTTCTCGGTTCGATTTTGACTTTAGAGAAACGCCTCTAGTGCCTGGTTTTGGGACGTAAAGCTTCTTGAGAGTGGCTGTTTCGGGCCAATAGGCCAGTTGCACCTTTCATGTGAACGTCAGTTGTGCAAATTGCTTACACAATGGGGCCAGGTAACGCTTACCGAGGGAACACGGTCGGAGGCAAAAAATTCGAGGGCGTTCATACCCAAGTTGGGCACCCAATAGAATGCCGTAAAGTCCATATCGGCCGATCGAAACTCTTGGTACCAGCCGAATCTACAATTGTCGCCCAGTGCTCTTTGGCGGTCCTCGAGGAGGTCTCGAATCTCTTGCTGTGTAGCGTCGTCGTTCTTCACCGGCCAGAGAATCGCATCTTTGCCCCTTTTGTCGAACCGATTGAGCCAATCAGGAGGCGTGACGCCTCTCTTCCGCAGCCTCTCTTCCGCACCAATGACCTCTGGAATCCCAGTGGCTCGGGCTTCGGGGCCTTCCAAAGTACAGGCGTCGACAGACGTCGTGGTCTCGACATCTCTGAGATTGCAGCCAGTGATTGTCGCGCAGGTCTCCTTGGTCTGGGTGGCCGTCGTCTTGGTGGAGCCCTTGGTAACGGTTGTGCCAAACGAGAGGGTAGTTAGGCACAAAGATGCTTCAGCAGCAATACAATCGGTTGGCTTCGGCGGCGGACCAATTTTGCCGCCTGGAAATACACTGCGGTGCCGTATTGGTCAGTTTACAGTGTGCTCTCCAAACGCTCAAGAAGTGATTTCTCACGTTATCTCAGGCCAAGGGGGGAGAACTCCTTTGATGGTGAAGCCGGGTGGCAACTTGATAAGTTGGATTGGAGGCGGACCGCTGTAACATCGTTAGCCATGACGGGAAAAAGAAGCTCCCTGATCAGAGTGTGGGTCTCCTACGGTCCCCAGATTCCCGGCGGCAAATCCCACTCCCAACCACCAATCTTGATGCCGAAATCGTCCCAAGAGATACAGACCTGAGCCTTTTGTAAGCCTTTGAGAAGAAAGGGTAAAATAGGCCCGCGCTGTTGACTTACAAAGAAAAACCATAGCTTGCATGTTGTCTTAGATCGGCTTCCATCACCATCATCGTCGTCGCCCTCTTCTGGTACGTCCTCTGCGACTGGGTGGATTTCGCCCGTCTCGGGCCACGGATCTGGCTCCGTGATGATGGGGGTAAAGTCGGGTTTATCCACCGCCGGCCAGGTCACCGCCGGCTGCGGACCGGGGATGGGAACAAAGGTCGGTTTCCAAGCCCCACCGGTTGTCGTTTCAGACTCGTTCCAATTAGAAGGTGGACCCCGGGTCATGGCGGGCCAGGGAGGCAGGTATAGGGTCTTCGTTATCACGCCACCCTGCGGCACTGTGATCGTGGTGACGACGGTCGGCACATCCAGGCTAACCGACGGCTGGAAGCTGCCAGTGGGCTGGCCAGCAGTCACATTGACGTTGGAATACTGCATGCTCGACACTGTTAACGGGGGCGCCTGCACGGTAATGGTGCTTGTGGTTCCCGGAGCAACCTGTATGGATGTTGTGTAGGCTGGAAGTCTGATGGTGGTCGCCGATGGCAGGCTGCTGGGTGGAAGGACAAAAAGACAGGGCGCCGTGCACTGGGCCGGGGTGCCGCTGTATACTAGAGTGTTCAGGTACACGATCTGGCCGTCCTCGCCAGCGCTATCTGCCATTAGCATGCAACAACGCGACCGAGCGGGTTCTGATGTGAACTTACCCAACGTCCCCTTGTAGATCCACAGCCCAATCGGAAGAGCCACGGAAATTGAGAGATTTGTATTTCCCAATACGGGCCTCCTTGTTGGCCTTGTCCATGTAGGCGACCCAATTACCTAGATTTGATAAGGGCAAATCAGTCCCGCCATGCCACGTCTCCCTATGTTGGCAACGGTGCTTACCGTCGTATATGATGTAGTCGGACTCAGTTGAATCTTTCCACTGCCGGGAAACGCGCCCTTCCGAAATCAGCGCGGCAATTTCCCCATCGCTGATGTAACCTCCGGTTCCGGTGCATCTCCCCGGTTCTGCTCCGGATTCTGGCCCGGTATAGGTGCACTTGGGTCCCTCGCATGTGGGGCTGGTCATTTTGAAGGATCTTCCATAGCTGGTGACTCCAACGACTACTTTGTTGGACATGACGCCGGCTTTCGTTATCATGGCCTGGACGGGTCTCGTCAGCTGGGGGAGCCAGGTACCATCGTGGTAGAATACTGCAGCGTACCAAAGCGCTCATAGTCTCAGTCATGTTCACATGGGAGCGGAGGCAATTCCCACCCCCACAACCGGATTGGGCCCATTCGCTCCCGTAGTCCCATTGTCCTAGTTTTTGTGGTCAGAGGCCATGAAGTACCGTGTGGTAGCGTTGAACAAGTAGACGTACCATGTAAGTCGTAAGTCCTAGTCACCCAGAGAACCATTTCAGCTGCAGATCAAACAAAGTGTGTAGGCAAGACGCGTCCACTCACATGTAAATGATGTAGTCGAGAACTTGGCTCATTTCCTCAATCAGGAACTGCTTAAGGTACCAGTACGATGCCGGCGCCGCAATTGATACCGTCTTGTTGGCTGGCATCTTTGCTCGGACGAGCTTGACAAACTCGAGGTAGTTTTCACTCTCCTCTGGGTCCCCTGGTGGGATCAGCTCGGGGGTAATATCAGGCTCAGCGGGATATTCCCAGTCGAAATCGACGCCGTCGAGCCCGTGGGTCGTAACGAAGCTGACGCAAGCGTCGGCAAAGGTGTCGCGGTTCTCGGGCTTGACTGCGTTGCGGAACAAATGGTACGTTGACGGCTCCGTCGAAAAGGCCCAGCCTCCAAACGCCACGATGCGCTTGGGCCCGCTTAAGGCTTTAAACTGCTCAAAGACGTCGTTGAAGCGGCCCGTGCTGACGCCGAAGCCCTCCGTGATGTCGGCAAAAGCGTAGTGGATGTGGGTGTAGGACGTCGGGATCTGCGACACTGTCATATGTAGGCAGGGCCGCTCTCGGTTCCAAGACTCGAAGTAGGCCACCTTCATGAATGATGGCGGCGGCGTGTTGTTGTTGATCATGTCCATGCCACAGTTTTGCACGCAGCCGTTGGTGTGGGGGGCGGCGGTACCAGCATTGCCCGTCTCGGATTTGGTGGGGATGCAGTGGTCCGAGTCGACGCCACAGTTTCCCCAGACGTTGCAGCATGCTTTAATGTTGCAGGGACTGAGGTCCTCAATCTTCTCCCCTGAGAGGGGCGCCTGGGTTCCCGGTTTCGACGGTCCGCACTCGGCCCCTGGGTCGGGTGCCGGCAATCGGGGCGTGCCCGGGCTCAGGCAGATACGGACGCCTGGAAAGAGGTTGTCGCAGCCGCCCCATCCCCACGTGTTCTTGTTATACGCATAGAGGTCTTCTGTGGTTATCTCGTAGGTTCTAGTAATCTTATCGCAGCCGTCGTTGGTAACGGTCACGTAGGACGCGCAGCTGCCGTCCGGACGTGGACTGGGAGCAGCCCGCTTGGACACGCAGGCCGCGGAACAACGCAACCACTGGTACGGCTCCGGCTTCCAGGCGTCCGGCAGATGGTTGTGTCTCTGCAGCTCAGCGGGCCTCACATGACACGCCGACGCAAGCGACTCGAGTGTGTCTCCATACACGGCCTGGATGCGGTGGCATGTTGACTGGCGCACCGAAAATTTGGTGCGGGGCATGATGTCGGGCAAAGACATCGGTATGGGTTTCCCGAACCTCTCGGAAGCGAGGAATCCCTCCGAGGCGGTATCGTCGAGACACCGCGCCTCAGCCCAGGAGCGAAGGGCGTTTTGAACCCACGGCAGGTCGCCCTGGGGATCAGCCACAATGCCGAGATTGTAGTCCGAGTTGCGGCCGTCGCCACAGATTTGGGCCACTGTCCGCTGACTGCTAGAGTCACCTGTTGAGGCCAGCAAGTCGATGAAGTCTTGAACAAAGCCCCTGGCGATACCACTGTTCTGGATTTTGGGGCCAACATAGATGCCCACCAGAGCCCCCTGAAAGCGGCCGTAGATAACTGTCTCTTCGCAATTCAGACGGTCCTGGAGAAACTTCTGGGCATCCTTCAGGGACAAAACCATCTTCTCTCGGGAGCCGGCAGCCTCCCGAACCTCCCATGTCAGCCGTTGTATAGTTGCGTTGGTGTTGGTGGCTTCACGACACACTGGCGCCGCTGCATTGATGTCATCGCTCACGCCCTCATCACGGCGGGCGACACGACCAACTTGAGACACAGAGGAACTTGACGATACTGGCTGGAAGTTGCCTCGAGATAAGCCAGGAAGTCGTACTGAGGTACCCGTGATGGCGTTGATGGAAGTATCAGCATCGCCGGTGGTGCAGATGCGGATCCTGAACTGACGCTTGGGATCATCGACAGGGACAAAGGGGTTGAGTGTAAAGAGGGTGCGTTCACCGCAAGTGTCCAGACTGGCTAACGAGTAATAGCTCGACCAATCTTCCTGCTCGGGATTCTCAGCACAGGATCGTGGGCAAGGATGATGACTTCGATTGGGTTGAACCGTTGTCACCGCAAAAACGCCAAGGGCAGCGGCAAGACCGACCCCAAGTATCTTGAACTGCATGACGACGGCAGGGACTTGATGGCCCAGACGTGTCAATGTGAGTGGATGATAAGAAATCGCCCAAGGCTTGGGAGTGGCCTCTGTCTTCTATTTCAACATTTGATACCGGAAGGCAGCAGTCGCCCATTACACGATTTACTTAGAGTCGAACCAGATATCACTGTTCTATCAAGTCTTACATAAGACCGGATTGGCTTTACTCGGCTCGCAAGGGCCGTTGGCCCATATAGGAAACTTGACCTAGCTTACGTATTTACCAGATTAGGAAGTTACTAACGTGATACAACGGTGCGCAACTGTCAGCATCGTTCCAGATCGCAATTTCCTGCACACCGATTTGACCTGGAAAGCTCTCTTACCTCCTATACGCTGAATGATGCTTAAACGAGGGTCCTGCTGACGGCCCCCAAACCTGACTTCTTCCAGAGATGAATCATGCAGGTCAGCAAGACTAGCATGCTTCCTCCTTCCTAAAGGATAGTTTTCCTTGTTCCGATTAGCTCGTTCTAAGTAGACGATGCCTGCAGCGAACTATTGAATTTGTCCCAAGGTAGTCTCTGTAGGATTACGATTTCGCTTGTCTAGAACTGAGTCCAGACCTTGAGAGGAGAATACGCCCGAGGAAGCGGATAGCGGGACGCTCATCTGTCCATTGCCCCTCGGAGCAGTTCGCGACTGAAAAATGAATTAGCCATTCCGCACCGATCTTGCCGCCTCCTTGATGCAATCGCAGTAGTCTATATAATGGGTAAAGTACCCTGGAAATGAATTTGATTGCAGCACATTATCAGGCCTCTTCTGCGTGTTTCTCTTTACACCAGGCAGGGCTCCGATCCAGTCCAGAGATACCTTCTCATTGATTTTTCTATACATCTTCCCTTAGCCTCGTCTCACTATGGCACTCCGTCTATCATCGGTTCTGTCGTGGGCGATGTTTTCGCCCCTGGTCCTGGGACTTGCAACAGGCGATCGTTTCTGGGGACAACCCTTTCCACGGGCCTCTCTGGCGCCAAACAATACGAATACTACTACTGTCACCAACGATGATATGCATACCCAGGCAGAGACGCCACGGCTGCCGTACGACCCTAATACCAGCAAGTATTGCACTTACTGGTTCGATTACACCGACAGCCGTGTGACTTGCGACCAAATCCCTTCGCAGTGGGTAATCACCAAGGAGGAGTTTCTACGCTGGGTGAGGCGATCCGACCATTTTCCACCCGCAGGACAGCTGACTGCCTCACAGAACCCTTCGCTGACGCCGGAATGTGGCAACTTCACATTTGGTCGAAGCTACTGCGTGGAGGTCACCGGAGAGCCACCCGTTGCCACCCCTTCGACCACTACGGCCGCACCCCCCCAAACCACCCAGCCAGGAAACGGGATCCAAACGCCCCAGCCCATTCAGGATGGCATGGTCGATAACTGCGACGCCTTTTACCTCGTCCCCAGCGGCGCGGGCTGTGACGCCATCGCCCGCGCCCATGGCATCACGCCGGCGCAATTCCTGGCTTGGAACCCCATGGTCGGTGCCAGCTGCGGTGGTCTTTGGGCCAATGCCTACGTCTGCGTGTCCGTTATCGGGCACACGCCGACGACGACAACAGCGGCGCCGCCCACGACGACGCCCACGACGACGACTAAGCCGTCCAACGGCATCGCGACGCCGACGCCAACGCAGCCCGACATCGTCGACAACTGCGATGCTTTCTACTTCGTCGCCGCCGGCGAGGGGTGCAGCGTCATCGCGCGCAAGAACGGCATCACGCTGGACCAGTTCGTGGCCTGGAACCGGGGCGCCGGCGGCACGAGCTGTTCCGGGCTCTGGGCCAACGCCTATGCCTGCGTCTCCGTTGTGGGTCATACGCCCTCGCCGCCCAACAGCGTGCAGACGCCCACGCCCATCCAGAACGGCATGGTTAGCACGTGCAAGACGTTCCATTTCGTACTCGAGAACCAGACGTGCGCAGCCATTGCCGCCCAGTATAAGATCAGCGTGAGCGATTTCGTCAAATGGAACCCGGCCGTGGGAAGCAACTGTCAGGGCATGTGGGCCAAGACATATGCTTGTGTTGGTTTGCTGTGATGAGTGGTCCTTAGATGTTACCATGTCTTTGTTGAAGTTGATGGTGTCTTTGTTACATTTTATGAAATCCAGTTTGTAGACAGTATAGTAGATTCTTTGCAGTCGATATGAAGATGCGTAAAAATTGTCATTAACCTCTTCGTATCGGAGCATCCTGGCTGTTACGGCATGGGTACATAGGTACAAGGGCGTGGGAACGCATGTACCATTTACACCACTGGCTGGCGAGATAAAGACGGGGGATAACACAGCCGTGCCATAATTTGCATTAAGCTGCCAAGTGACGACGAGCTCCCCATTGCTCGAGCAGTTTGGTGACCTCTCCATACCCCCCTGCAATATCGAGAGGCATCCTTTGATAGAGGTTCGCGATGTTAGGGTCGGCGCCATTCTCGAGGAGTATTCTGACGGTACTGACGTCACCTTGGCGAGATGCCCAATATACAGGTGTCCGACCACCTTGGTCCGTGGCGTTCACATCAGCCCCGTTTGCGACGAGCAGTTTCGTCACTTCTGGGTGGCAGTGCCTTGCCGCTATATGAAGGGGTGTCTCCGAAGTATTGCTCGAAGCCTCGGTATTAGCGCCGTGCTCGAGGAGTGTTCTCACCATTTCGACAGACCCGTTGAGAGATGCTGAATGAAGAGGTGCCCAGCCCATTCGATCCGTGGCCTCCACATTGGCCCCCTTCTCGGCAAGCAGTTGAACTATTTCTTGGTGGCGACGATTCACGGCCTGCATAAGAGCCGTCCAGTTGCCTTTCGACAAGGCCTCGATATTAGCGCCCTTCTCGAGGAGTAGTCGAACTAATCCGATATTCTCTTTCTTTTGGGAAGATGCCCAATGGAGAAGTGTTCCGTGGTTGCCGTACTCGGCGTTCACATCGGTGCCCTTTGCGACGAGAAATTCCACCACTTTGGCGTCTCCTGACCATAAGGCGAGGTCAAGAGGCGTTTCCCTTCTTGCCATAATGGCGTGTATGTCGGCACCTGCTTCGATAAGCATCGCGGCATGTTCCGTGTGCCCTTTTATCAAAGCATGGTATAGAGGTGTCCACCCGCTGGGATCTTGGGCATCGACATGAGCACCCCGGTCAATAAGTAGTCTTGCCATTTCAATGTTTCCCACATCCGAAGCGAGATGAATTGGCGCCACTCCACTACTGTTGGTGGCATCTGGACTAGCGCCTTGGTCGAGCAGTAACTGGGCTGTTTCGATGTGCCAACCGCGGACGGCGTAATGAAGAGGCATAAAACCCTGTAGATCTGAGATCATCGGTTCCGCGCCTTTTTCGAGGAGGATTTTGGCCATCTTGCTGTGACCTTCTCTCGAGGCATAGAAAAGAGGTGTCATACCGTCGCTATCCACAGGGTCTAGGCCGGCGCCTCGATTGACGAGGAGCTCAGCCATTTCGGTTGTATTTTTCTCCGCAGCGTGATGGAGGGGTGTGAGGTTTGAGTTGAGGGTGCCGCTGATAATACCGTTGGTGCTGTTGACATCGCCCCCTCTGTCAATGAGTATGGAAGCTAACTCAACGTGTTCTCCCCCTGCAACGTAGAATAAAGGCAAGAAGCCCTTTCCGTCTCTCAAGCGAACATCAATGACTTCTGTGGCACATAAAATTTTGAGCAGTTCCTGGCCTTCAGACCCGACAACGTAGGAAAGCACGCTTTGCTTCCTAGAGAACCGGAAGTCTCTTCCGAAGAGATTGAACCACTTTTTGCTCGGAGAGAACGGCATGTCAGGAATTGAAAGCAAAGGATCCGGCACCCGCCTTCCGCTTTGGCGTTCAATTAGCGCTTGTACGGCGTTTGTACACTTCAAAGCAAGTGCAGCGAAAAGCGGTGTTCCGTATCTCTCCTCTTCCACCTGAAAACAGGAGCGGTCTTCTTGTTCAATGCTGATGAGTGCGCCAAAGTCGCCATGGGATAAGACGTAGAGAAGGCTGACGTCCGACGTGAACCAACGCACGTGGTGTTGCTCGAAGATGTTGTAACACTTGACCCATGCAGCGAGAGGAAATGCGGCGAGAAAGTCGGTTTGGCTGCATGTGCCATGCTGGGCTTTGTCGGCATGGTACAGGACGCCTTGGATGGCATACTCCAAGAACGGATATCTTCGGTCAACGTCGGTTCGGCGGTCTTGATTTCCTTCTTTCCGGGGTCGCTTCGGTACCTCGAGTGCTGCAATAGCACGAGAAATGTGTCCACATGTTATATATGCGAAGCAAGCTCGCTTCAGTGTGTCGTGGCTTTGCCCTTCGAGATGCGCGCTGTCACCTTGCCAAATCGCTTGAAGGCCGTTGTCCTTCAACAGGAAGTCTCGTACCGACTCGTGGATGAACTGGATCGTAGGAAGTTTCGATTTTGTGGATTCTGCCAGCCCCTTGGACTTGTCGAGAATGAACTTTGCGATGTCGTGATCGGTGATATCCTCGGTATGACAGTCGGCCAGGCTCTCGGGCTCGACCCCTGCCAATACTGCGAAGTACAGTTGTCTCGGGGAAAGTGGCCGCGTCGCGAAGAGCACCCACTGAATACAAAGTAGGAGCCCGTTTGCATTGCGAGTATCGCGGGTAAGTATGTCACGAAAAAGCGCATGTAGGTCTCCAGGAATTTGACGAAGTCGATTGCGAAGCAAGTGCTTCTGGCCGGTATCGCATTCTTTGTTGAGGATGTCCACCACAAGAACAACCCACATGAATACGCCCGATGCTTTCTCTTGCAGGTCGGAACGGATCTGCTCCGAAAGCTTGCCGCCCCCAATCTGCAAGGCACTGTCGAGATACTTTGCAATGTCGCCGTGATGCTCGTCCTTGTCTTCGAGAACGATGCTGCGTCCTTTCGGGACGGTGATGTGAGGATAATGCCTGCTTGCAAAGCAAACACGGAATCGGCTTTTGGTGTCACTGAGTTCGCTCAGAAAACGAATCATGTCCCGGACCTCCTGTTCCTGGCACTCATCCAAGGCATCAATGAAGCAGACAAGCGACGTTTCGTCAAGGCCGTCGAGAGCTTCCTCGAATAGCTCTTTGAGGAGCTCGACATTCCATTGCGGCTGGCCGTTGCGGAATCGATCGAGAATTCTCTGAAGGCTCGGGCGCAGTCGGAGCAGTTGTACCAGCAGCGATTGATACAGCCCAAGAGTCGACTTTTCCATGTCTTCGCCTCGGGCGTTGAAAAAGAAGGATATGATGATCCCCTCGGATCTTGCCCGATGAGTCTGCTTGAGCAAGAACTTCATGAGGGTAGATTTACCAGCACCGGGTTTTCCTTTAATCCACAGGAAGCTCGCCTGGGACTGTGTACTGTCATCTCTGGACCATTGCAGGTATTCGGGGTCTCTGAGGAACCATCGGCAGGTCTTGGCGTGTGCTTGCTTGATGCTCATTTGGCGGGTATCCATCTGAGGAAATTGTAACGAATCCAAAAGCACCCGTCGACGTTCCACAAGTCCATTATGATCCCCATGGCTCTGAGCGACAGGGCCATAGTGGTTGTTGTTGATGTTGATGTCTCGAGCAACGCCGATCTGGCCATCGGTGTTCTGGATACCTTGGCCGGTAAACCAGTTCCGTGCCCCATGGTAGCGCTGATCGGAGTCCCCGGGGGCGTAGGCCTGGCTTCCGCTGCTTGACCCGGCATTGTCAAGTCTTTGTCGTTTCGGCGCCGGCTCCGACTCGTCTTGTCCGCGCATGAGCCCGCAAGGTTTCGTGGGCCGCAGGTCTCTCAAAATAGTAGGGGTAAAGAGCCCCAAGTTACGAGTCAAAGGCGGTTCCGCGGTAATTGGGTTGAGGCGTCGTCCTCGATCGCGCAACACAGACACGGTGTGATGAGACAGTGCGGAGAGGGTTCGAGCAGGCGCATAAGTCGGTAACAGTGCGATGGCGATATACAGCCCCAGCGGTCAGTGATGGTTTGGAGCGAAGGAATTTATCGCGGGTTTCGTGTTTCCGACAAGACGAGGCTTCGTGCTGACGCTCTCAACGGGAAGGAGGGGTCGAACGACAGGGGGTTGCAGCCACTCACGTGGAGTCAGTTGGCGCATCGTTGCCAAGGGGAGGCCTCCGTGGAGGCTTTCTTAAGCACCCAGACCACATTTTCCATTTCGCTATAGATACGATGCACTGAGAATTCGCGGTGCTTCTCGCGGCTCGCTGTTGGAAATGGATTATCTCTATGTGAATCTGCTGAAATAGCAAGCATGCGGATACCTTCTAAACAGGCTTCCTTACCAAGTAAGGCTGGCACTAGATCAACGATCCGTTTATGTGGAACGATCCGAAATCCCTTTTGTGTCTCCACCTGATGATAGAGAGAATCCATTTCTATCCAGTAACCAGACGGATCTGATGCGCAACGGGTCGGTAGGTAGGGGTTTAATGGACAGGAAAGGGTCAAGAGAAACACGGCTGCATAGGCCGTTGGCTAATCCCAAGATGGGCGCCACACCCGCTTTGAACGGGCGCGCTTACTGTTTGCTTGTCATCTGCCACGACTCGGCTTGAAAACCAGTTCCCCGACCTCACCCAGCATGTAGCCAAGGCCGTTTCCCCAGACGCAGTATCAAGGCCGGGCGGGCAACAGCACCCCTCGTCTACGCGGGACGGCAGGCTGAGCTGTTTACAAGCCAATCAATGCACAGCCATGCCTGTAGGCTACTGTGCATTGCCTCGTTCACACAGCCTTCACAACGAATGTCTTTGGCTTCCCAACTTCATCCATGCTTCGCGCCAGCATTTACTGAACTTGATGCCATACCGTACCCGGTCGCATTCACCGCCGAGACGTGAACTCTTCCCCAGTACCACGACAGTAGCATCACGCTCTCAAGATGACGGACCATGAGGCTTACACAGTCGCCGTCGTCTGTGCCATTGGCTACGAGATGAGCGCCGTCCGCTACATGCTCGACAAGGAGCACCCGCGCCTCCCCATCAAGGACGGGGACTCCAACATGTATGTCCTCGGCGAACTCTGCGGTCACAACGTCGCCCTCGCCTGCCTACCGGGCAATCAGGGCAAGGGTGCGGCGGCCATCGTCGCGACGAACATGGCCCGCTCGTTCCCCAACATCAAGTGGCGCTTCCTCGTCGGCATTGGCGGCGGGGTTCCGAGCAGCAAGCACGATATCCGCCTGGGCGACGTGGTCGTGAGCATGCCCGAAGGCCCCTACGGCGGTGTCGTCCAGTACGACCTGGGGAAAGACAAGGACGACGGCTTCCAGCTCAAGGGCTTTTTGTCCGCTCCGCCTGCGCTGTTGAGGAGTGCGGTCGAGCGGATGAAGTCGGATCACTTTCTCGAAGACAGCAAGGTCGAAGAGTACATTGCGGCCCTGTTGAACAGAGGTCGTCGCCTGGGCGTCTATGCCAGGCCGCCCGCCGACACCGATGTCCTATTCGACGTAGACTACCATCATGGCCCAGCCCTCTCGACGTGCCAGGAATGCGACAAGACGAGGGCTAGGCCACGACCTGCCCGGTTTTCTCCCCATCCAGAAATCCACTACGGTCTCATCGCCTCCGGTGACCGAGTCATCAAGAGCGCCGCGAGCAGGGACAGGGAGGTCCGACAATTGGGTGACGTCCTCTGTTTCGAAATGGAGGCTGCCGGCTTGATGACGGAGTTCTCGTGCATTGTGATTCGCGGCATCTCGGACTATGCCGACTCCCACAAGAACGACTGCTGGAACTACTACGCTGCTGCCGCAGCTGCTGCTTGCGCCAAGGAGCTGCTATCCTACATCGATCCCGAGAAGATCGGTACAGACAAGCCTCCATCGGCTGAAGCCGCCAATGTGCAGAGCCCGCTCGGGCACTCTTCCGGTTTCCACGGCCAGGGGATACAGAACGTCGGTTCGGGAGCTATTTCCGTTGGCAGGGACATGAACATGAGCCTGCATAGACCGACCGGTGGTTCCAGAGGCGGCTGGTGATGCAATGTCGCATGGTGTATCTTTGCTGATATCGTATCACCCCCCAAGATCTCCATTCCGTACCAGAGACCTTCTGCTTCGAGCGCTATCGAATGTTGTGATTCATCGATGCATCTTCACGGACAAGGTTGATCCCCTCTTCACTTGCCGCTGTTTAGGTTCCTGGGCCCAGTGGCCGTCACCGCTTCTTCCTTTTGGACGGAACGGCAATCACGCATATTCCTTGCAGTCAATCTGGGCACATGTGTGCTTCATGAAACGACGGGACTGGGTTCACGCGCGGCCCGTCGCCGCTGCTACTTCTGCAGTTGTGTCCGCTCGTCACGACCCATTGGGTGCGGACTCACAAAACCCAGCGCAAGCTTCCCCATTCCCCATGTCCCATTCTCATCGCGATCCGGTATGGATGCACGTCGCCACGAACGCTTGGAACCCAGATCCTTCTTCGTGTGCAGCGCAAAATTGTCCCTCGAGCACAATTTCCACGTACGTCGTGATTCCCGACTTCTCAACCCGATCAAAGGACATGGGGCTTTCGCCTTTCCCCACGTGCGCCCCATCTCCAAGACCTGCGCCGGCAAACGCCCCTCATTCCCGGCTCCATACAGCAAGCTTATCACGAAGGGCGCGCCAAGCGACCATGCGACGAAGCCGACACCGGTCACCTCCTCGGGGGATCCATGTGAAATGCGATGACTGGCCGCGCCCGAAACGAAGCGCCAGGTGGAGTCGGTTCCCCGCGAACGCGTCCCTTGGTTTTGTCGTCGGAGATGCTCCCGCATTGGAGTCGAGCTTCATTGACCGCCAGCAATTAGTCAGTCCGTTCCGGGAGCGCGCCGGTGTCGGGCCGCCCCCCCACGCAACTTCCCGTGCTTGGCGACCCCGTGATCCAGGTACTTAAAGAGCCGTCATCGGTTTCGCCAGCGGGTGCCATGTCAAAACATATCGTGATCCCGCGCTGCCAGACACCATTCATCATGTCCGTCGAGCTACGCCAGCCGGGCGAGGAGGGCGTCTTACGCCACATGGATGACACCAACGAGGACGACACAAGGCAGCTCCTGCCGCCCGTCGATACTGGCCCTGCGGCATGGAAATATCTGTTCGGCAGTTTTGTCATCGAAGCTGTTCTCTGGGGTGCGTACCGAGCCTACCGAGCGCTCACCCGCTGTCCGGCCTCCTCCCGTGCTGATTGATGCCGCCGCAGGCTTCCCCCTCACCTTTGGCGTCTTCCAAGACTACTATTCGAAACAGCCGCAGTTTGAGAACAAAGACGACATCCCCATCATTGGTGCCGTCTCCACCAGTGTCTACTTCCTCGGCGCCCCGGTGCTAAGCCCCTTGATGAAGCGATTTCAGCGGTGGCAGCGCCACCTGGTCGTTGCGGGCTGTGTGACATGCGCCCTGGCGGTGCTGGCCGCCTCCTTCGCCAACTCGGTCAATGGCCTCATCGCCACGCAGGGTGTCATGTACGGCATCGGCTTCGCCATGCTGTACTTCCCCGTCCTGCGCATGCTGGACGAGTGGTTCGTGCGCCGCCGAGGCCTGGCCTACGGTCTGCTGTATGGCGGCGGCGGGCTTTGCGGCGCGGGCTTGCCGTTTCTGCTCGAGGCCCTGCTGTCGCGGTACGGGTATCGTACTACGCTGCGTGCCGTTTGCGTGGCCCAGTGCATCCTGGTCGCCCCCATCCTTCCGCTGATCCGCGCCCGCCTCCCTACGCCCAGCAACAGCAGGCTGGCCGCCATCGACTGGAGCTTCTTCCGGCAGCCCCTCTTCTGGTGCTTCGCTCTGTCCAACTTGCTACAGGGTCTGGGCTACTACATCCCGTCCCTTTTCCTGCCGACCTTCGCCTCGGACATGGGACTCTCGGGGCTTATGGGGGCGCTGCTGCTAGCCGCGCACAACCTGGCGACCGTCATGGGCCAGGTCAGCTTCGGCTACCTCTCGGACCGCGTCGAGAACGTTCTCATCCTCGTTTTCTTGTCCTCCTTCATCTCCTCCGTGGCCGCCTTCGTGATCTGGGGGCTGGCGCACTCCCTCGGGCCCCTCGTAGCCTTCGCTCTTGTCTACGGCTGGTGCGCAGGCGCCTTTCCTGTCTTCTGGCAGAAGTTCGGCTCGACCCTGTCGCACGATCCTCAGCCCGTCCTGAGCCTCATGGCCTTCGGTAAGGGCGTCGGCAACATCGTCATCGCTCCCATCGCCGCCGCCCTGACGACGCAGCCCGTTAGCCTCGGCTACGGCTTGGGTAAGTTCCAGGCCCTCATCGTGTTCCTCGGCGTCTCCATGTTCTGTTCTTCGTTGGGTATCCTGGGCTACCCGCTGAAGCGGCGTTGAAGTTCCCTTGGAAAGGGCACGAGATTGTGAGGTAACGTCTCGTACGGCCCGTTGCCATTTTGTCATGCGAGCACCAAAGGCTTCACCAGGCAGCACTGGACGGCCCAGCAGCGTCTCAACAGTACATATAAATGTTATTAGCTATTAATCATCTATCGCGACGAACTTCAAATTCGTGCTTGACCCGTATTACCGAGTCTTCATGCGCTTCCGCCCGGGCCGTCTGGGAGGTTTCACCGCCCACGACCTCGACGGAATGGCGGGGACTGGTATAAACTCGCTCGGGATAGGATACAGAGCTACCCAAACGGTGGTTGTCGTCTTGAGCGTCATTTCTCTTGGTGTTTGTAGTGCTGCGGGCGTCCGAAGTCTGTTCCTGGTGGTCCTGGAGTTCGATGCTGCTGTCGGACAGGGTGAGGAAGGCGCTGCTGCCGGCCTGGGGCTCGGCCGGGTTGACCATGAGCTCCTCATCGGCGTCGCCGCCGATTGGGGAAAACTGCTTGGTGCCGCGACGCGTCGCGCGGGACCGGAGGCCGGAGCTCTCGAGATCCTTGGGCTTCCGGCTGGCGCTCATGTGATAGCTCGACGACACGTGGTGCGCCGTGCCGAAGATGCGGGGCATCCACTTGCCGAACAGGGGGCGGAGCGTCGGCAGCGCCGAGCACACGATGCCGCTGCACACTTCGGCCACGGACCAGAACTGCGCGCGTCCCTGTGAGCCGGGCGACCTGGGTACGGGAGGGCGCGAGGGAGGGAACGAACCTGGGCATCGGCAGCGATCCACGTTATGTCCACTGCTACCATGAGATACTGGATACGAATGACGCTGACGGCACAGGTACTATGCCACGCCTTTGTTAATGCTCGTTCCCCTTGCGCCGAGCCGTGGACGAGACCATGTCGGGGCGACTTACAAGAACCCCAGACCAAAGATGCCAGTCAGGGCAATTTTCTGATTCCGCGGCAATTTCAGGCCCTTGACCATGGGAAGCGGCAAGAGGAGAACAAGTATGTCGCTGATGATGTTGCCGGCAGCGTTCATGTACCCTGCGTCCGGTTCGTATCAGCCATTCTCCTGTCCCGGAAGGGCTTTTCCCAAAGGAAGAAGCTCGCGGCACTTACAGCCCACAATGGACGTGAGGCATTTCGTATCCGGGCCCGGCTCCCAGAAACCCGATACGGGCGTACACTGGAAGACGGACAAGAGGATTTGGGACCTTGACGAAAACTACGATGAGCAAAAGGGGGGACCAGACTGGGGGAGTGACCTACAAGGACCAGGCCGAGACGAGCCCGGCGACGATGACGACGGCTCTCCGCATGTTCTTGAGCGCCATGATCCGGTAGTACTGGGCGAGAAAGCAGAGCCTGACGCACAGGATGTTGATGTTGTACAGGATAATGACGACCCAGAACGTCTGCGGAGTCGAGGGACTTAGCGAGGCCTGCACAAAGGGGACGAGCATAGGGGAGACGAACGCGCATGAAGTCGGGGAAGCCGTTGGGCTGCGGCAGCAATCCGATATGTTTTCCGAGTCCCTGGCTGGCCACTAGACAGGGCGCGACAGAGAGTGGTTAGCCCATCCGCACTTGTTTTCGTCTTCTTTCCCTCTCCACCATCCGGGTGCCCCGGAACGGACGTCGACGGGCCCAACCAACACGTACTGACAAAGGAGGCGGCGCCCAAGGCGAAGAGGAAGACGAGGGAGACGAGGGCGATCCAGTCGTCGGGGCCGATGTTGCGGATGACGACGGCGCGCGAGTAGAAGCGCAGGCAGACGGCGGCGGCGCCGAGGCCCATGAGGACGGCGACGACGGCGATGACGTGCTCGGTCCGCGACTCGGGCAGGAACAGCTCCGGCGTCTTCTCGGGACTGATGTCCATGACGGGCAGGGAGGGCGGTGGGGTTTCTTGAGGGTGGTGTTTCCTTTCTTCTGATCCGGCCAGACTTTGGTACCGCCTTCCCCCGTGGAAGAAGCTCCCTCGGGAGAAGGACTGGAAAAGGCAAACGAGGTGCGCCGGGCCGCCCGTTGTGTTTTGTACAAAGGGTCCCCCTCGTCCCCCAACCCTAGGGCACCAGTCGGTAGTCGGCTGTTTCGCTCCCAAGTCCGCTTTGGCAAAGCCGGACTCCGCCCACGGCACGCTCAAATCAATGCAAACGGTGCAACTGCGGGGACGCGCGCAGCTTGTATCGGGTAGTTTCAAGGCCGTGGAATGATTTTCTCTGGGTTCCACCGGAAGCCGTCATAGACCTCTAGGTTCATACGGCGTGCGCGTATATAAACCGCCAGCAGGGATAACGTAGCAATCCCTGTGTCCCTGTGTGGGATTCGGTCGGTCCTGTCGCCCCCGGCTCCCCTTCCCATGAACTGCGAAGCAGTGCGTCGAGTATGGCCCGCTGTGACCGAACTATACTAGCTGATGCTACTCACCGCTGCACGTCAGCTGGGGGGCGGGTTGCTGCCATGCTGTTGTCTACAGGGGACGTTTGTCCCATGGCTCTGGCCGGGGAACGACGACAGCCTCGAGGGGGAAGGGGCTGAAGAGGGCGACCGCAGTCGGGATACTTGCCCAACTCCCCGCCGGCCCCTCCCACGCCACAAGAGTCGTACGGAGGCGGCTTGTCTTTTTTAAATCCAGTCCCGGCCGTCGGGTCAGCTCGGCGCCATGACATCCGGTCGGCTAAGTGCCCGGGTTTCCCCCTCCTGCCTGGCGTTTGAACCCCTGCCCGATCTGTCATGGCCGAGCCGGAAACAGGGCTGGGGCTTTCCGGTGCCCAAACCCAGGGGGTGGGGGGCCTGAGCGTCGGGTAGCGTCGCCCTCCTCGGGTGGGAGGATGGGCGCCGTGGGAAGCCGGAAGTCTAACTCGGACACAATCCCCTGCCCGGGCAGCGGGGCTGGCGGCACACCGGGACGTGGCCTGCTCTGCCTCTATTAGTACTTGGTCCGGTTCTAGGCTGTCCGCGTTCGCGCGTCGGCCGATAGCGCTGTTGACTTCGGCCGTGTAGTTTCGCAGTCAGGCGGTCCTTTTTTCTTCTTTTCTTCTCTTTTAAGGGTCCTTTGCGGTCTCCGCCAGGGAGGGGACCTGCGTCGCCAGCCTCGGCCCCTCTTGGTCACCATCCCGCTTCTTTTTTGGCTTTGGCCAGTGTTTTTCAGGCGTGTACCCGATGCGGGCACCAGGCAAGAGGCAGAATAGCGCTTGGAATTGATGCTGGGCTCGGTGGCCTAGCGGGTAGCACCTGAGCTTAGCAGCCAGTACGGGATGGCGGACGAGCGAGGTTGCGAGGGTCCGGTCGCGACATGTATCGTACGAATGCTACATCATGTAAATAGATAAAAATGTGGCGCCCCCCCCCTTGGCTGACATGGATCCATTGGTAGGGTGCCCGTCTGGGTTGGTTCCCCCTTGCCCCTTTCTCGGTGGAGCGGGGCGATTGTTAACTGTCACATCGATTGAAGAAATACGATCTACTTTTCTTTCTTGGATCTTCCTTACTCAGCAAGGTGGGGAACCAGAGTCGGGAAACGGCCGCTAGGTACTCCAGACGTGTCCGAGGCTCTTGATGAATACGCGCCCGGGGGTGGAGAGCGATCCAACGGGGTCCCCACGAGCCTGTTCTGCTGTTTCTCCAAGCGGACCTGAATTTCTCGCCTCAAACAAGTCCGCGACCTTCACTGGGAGGAGGGCCATTGGTCGGCTTCGAGGGGGCGGTTGTGGCAGTGTGGCAGGCTGTGACGTGAGGGGTGTGTGGACGGGTTCCATGTGCTGCAACGACAGATTGTACCTCTGGCAGGCGGGCGGAATTTGGAATCAGACCAAAATTCGCAGTGGAATGTTCTGTCACGGCACTTGGCAGGTGCTGCTGCACCCACAGCGGGGCGGCCGAGGCATAAGGGGCATCCATGGCAGAGGGAAAGGGTTCCCTGGAGAGTGGGTTCTAATGCTTATGGGGAGCCGCATGTGGCAACGCGTGGGATGAAGGATAATGAAGGATGAAGACCTAGCGACGCGGAGGCGTTTCCGTCACCAATCGATTTCCAACATCGAGGGACACTGAATACCCATGTTCCGAACGCGCTGGAGACGGGTCCCGGAGGGGCAGCACCAGGCAGATGGATCCATTGGGCCGTGTGTGGAGTGGGATGGAAGTTGGCCCTGGTTTTCTTTGTCTTGGGAGGGTTCCAGTATTTGAGGTGCGATCGTGCCTTCACTGATCCATCGTCGCAAGGTTCCGTGACCTAAAAAGAGGGGGGAGGCTCGTTCTCTTGATAGCCTTTCGGCCCGTTGCGGCTATCCATTGATCAATCAATCCGATCAGCGTCACTCACGATGCCCCCGGCGGGTGAGAACCATTGATCATTCAGCCGATCTGTCAGTTTTCGGTACTGAGTGCCGGGCTCCGACAGGCTGCCAAGCTGGGGGATCCCTTGTACGCGACCGCAGTCGAGGGGCAGCGCACCGGCAGGGAACCAGCCTGGGACGTCCCCGATCCCACGGCTTGGTTCGCCACTGAAGCGATTGGGTCAGCCAGAAACAGGATGCTCCCGCCCGGGCCCAGCCCAACGTGCCCAGAGAACTTTTCTTCCGTCTCTCGCTCGCCTTCGGTCCCCGAGGGGGCCCACGGCGCCCACATCGTGGTTGAGCCTCGAGGAGACGGCACCAGGGAGGAGACGCGCCCACCAAGCAGACGGCCCTCCTACCGACGGCGGGGCGGGTGAGTGACGCACGGCTCCTCCGGGGGGCCTAGATTACGAGACGAGCCCCTACCACGGCCATTGGAGCCGCACGCCCATTCGTCTCGCCCGGGCTCTTCTCTGGAGTCCTTTTCCAGTTGCAAAGTCGTTCTGGTCTGGCATCTTGCGCCTCATGCGCGAGTCAAGGCCCTTGTCCCTAGGTGCGTGCGTCCCGGATGGGACGTGCTGGGTGGGGCCGGCTGGCGAACTGATCTCCATCTTGGGCATCGTGTGCTTAACCGGCTAGCCGGTACCTCGGATCCGACTGCAAAACCCCGCCATCCCTTCTCATCCAGGACTGTCCGCATCCGTCTGTCCCCATCGCAGGCCGCGCGCCGGCCATCGCTCCCGCCCTCGCCTGTCCAGGACGCGGATCGCACGCTGTCTCGAACGACCCGTTCCTCGCCTGCGCGTGGCGCACGCCTGGGTCTTCAGCCGTACGGCGCCAAGGGCACCCTTTTCTCAGCCCTCGCGAGACGCGCAGGGTAGAGACACGATACCCGGCCCCGTGGTATGAAAGCTGCTCATCCCAGGCAAGTCACCGCCCAGCCGCCGTGGGAAACTCGACGATGTGCCGGGAATCACTAGCTGAGCCTCGGCTACTAGCGTGGACCTTTGTAGCCAAGGCATCTGGGATTGGGTGCCACCGCTCGCTACCAAACCTATCCAAACCATGTTGCACGCCTGGCTCTGTGCTAAACTCGTCCATCGGCACTATATCTGCGGGGAATTCCCAGGTAGCAGCCCCCCAAACCCTGCCTTCTGCGCCGAAGCTATCGCATGCAGCATCGGCCCAGTGTGACGCCAATGACCAATAATGGGGACTACTAATAAACGAAGTCGACAGCGCCAGCGCCATCACGCTCAGGGAGGGCGTATTGCTAATGCGGTCGGACTCGCGGCTATACCTCTTCGCACTCCTACAGCACTCATCGCTAATCTCCTAGTGCTTCCAGGACATTTTATCGACCCTTGTCAAGACACTGGGCTACGGTGGGTAACACTGCGACGCTGCTGGTGACGACGCCCATCTTGACCGGCACGTATTTGATGTCGCCGGTGACATTGCAGGCATCGGACCACTTCTGTGAATACGGCCGCCCCACCATCAGTCCGATGACGGTATCAGTCGTGGGCAACATCGTCGGCGTGGTAGCGCTCAACGCGGCCGTGCTCTTCTTCGCCTCATGTCCCATGAGTGTCGTCTAGACCTACCAAATCCTCTCAGCCTGCGAGTCCGACAGCGTCCCCCGCTCCCCCCTGGTCAAGCGCAACGTCTGCGCCTTGCTCAGCACACGATTGGCAACGATGCCAACGCCTACGGCACCCACACAAGGCCCGCGGTCTCTACCGGCGGATCGGGCATGGCGGCCTTGCACTCCTCGCGCCGGCGATCCGTCTAAGACCGATAGGGGGCAATATAAACCTTGATGCGAAGCAGAACACCAATGCTGAAGGTAGTATGGCTTCTCGTTCTTGGCATGGTGGCGTTGACGATAGAGTGCCCGGACTCAGAGTACGTCCCGTACACATCCTTGGAGAGGGCTCCGGCCTTGCCACCATTGAACGCAATTGTCAAGCCGGGTTCCCTTCGAGTTTTGAAATTGATTCGGACTAGGATCGTCGCTCTCGGGCTGCATCCCTAGGGTAAATGCCCCTGGAGGTTGCACTTCCAGTCCCGACCTTGCAAGACCAAGGCGGGACTCCAGCAGCTCGCGCAAACCGGGCACGGAAAACATTATCAGGTTTTCACTATCTCTCCGCACCTGCTCGCCGGACCACTGCGGTGCTCGATGTTCTTGATCAACGGTTCCCGTGGAGATCATTACTTTCTCCAACATCTCCGTTAGAGCCTTCTCGCATTTTATGCAATACGACCATCAAAGGTCGCAGCCCTCGTCTCATTCGCAATCCGCCGCCAGTCCAGTACCAAACAGCGAGCCGATGCCTTCTCCGGGCCGCAGAGCCAATCCAAAAGACGGAAGGCTGCCTAGATGTAGTCATGGACGACAAAGTCATCCGGCTTCGGCTTTACCGTGCCCTGCTTGGGGACCGGGATCGTCTTGTCCTTCACAAAACTCCGCACCTTCTCGTAGTCGCTACATGTGTGCATGCGGGCCATGTCGCCCGTCACACGACCCTCGCGCCCAAGCCACAATAACGGGGTGACACCAATGTCGGCCGTACACTGAAGACGCAGACGGATCACCTCAACACAGTGATCTGGAAATCCCACGCCGTGCGGTCAGCTCCACGTTCGGCTTTGATCATCGGGGTTCCGAGCGGTGGCCCCGGGGTACGGGGGGAAAAGGGGAGAGATGACACGTACCGATATGCAGCTGCACATACTCCTCGGGCCCGTCGCAGTGTGGCGGTCCACACGTGGCCCGCGTGTGCTCAATGTTGTAATACAGGTTCATTCGGAGAAGGTTGAGGCAATGCATCTGGTGGATGGCCTCGACCTTTACCGGGAAGCCCTCGAGTCCCAGCTCTGGGTTGTCGAAATAGACGTGCCGCGCCGGATCGAGTGCTGCCTGTGCTGCGTCCTCGCGCGCCACGAGGAGGAGCCCCGAGTCTATCAAATGTCAGCAGGCAGCTACCCGTTCTCGCCAGTGATGGTCGGATGGGAGAAGAGGTCTGGATTCCAGACGGGGAGTCCGCACCAACTTGCGTGTACTCGTACCACGCGGCATCTGTCGCGTTGGAGCTGTGCTGCCGGAATATGTTGTGTTCATGGTCGTAGAAGGTCACGTTCAGAAGCTGGGGTTGCGGCTTCGTCACAAGATGCTCGACAACTCGCGGTACACCTGTCGGCGGGTGGTTCACCGGTAATGGGCAGCCACTTCGCAGCGGCCCCAGGGCCGCCAGGAGCGTGAGCAGGTTCGTCGCACCCAGGACAACCACGGCGGCCACAAGGTAGCGGTTGGTTCTCGGCCCGGCATCCTGCCACGGCCTCGGAACCGCCCGTCTCCGAGGCGTGCCCGCCTCGCTGTCGGCGTCGGCGGCGGCAAACTCTTTCGTTAACAAGCCGACGCTGTCCGCCGCATCGCGCTCTGGCGATGATGAGGACAAGGATGAGGACGAGGATGAGGAAGACCGCATGGCTTCTGTAGCTTTTGTTTTGGCTGCGAGATGGTTGTCGGCGGTAGGGTCAGATGAGAGATGACCACGGTTCTTTGGTCTCGACTCCGAGGGAAGGGAGAGCTTCGAGACCCCATTTCCCGGCGTGTTACTATCTCCACACCGCGAGGTCAATTCGACAGCAGCTCGGCGCGCACTGAAGCCTTCCAATCTTGGTTGTCAGCAGAGGCCAAGCCCTCTTCGACGACACCGGCTACGCTCCGACAATCCCCGGGGTGCCGTTGGGGATCTGCCAGCTTCCTTATACGGCAATCGCCGGCGTGCCGGAGGATCGTGCATGCATTTGCACCTTACACGACAGGGCGACGATGTTGTGGCAGAAGCTGGCCTATCACGAGTTGTTTGGATGCCAAACATTGGTGATGACCATATCAGCGGACCGCTCCTATGTTCCTTGGATGCAGCCCCCGCGTGTCGCTATCTCCCCGCTTTGCCTATCTCGCCTTGGCGTTCCACGATGCCGTCAGCTTATATTGGGGTACGGCGAGTTGCCTGTTAAAGCGATTCGAAATCCTATGTGCATATGAGAAGCTTCAAGTAATCGTTTCTGATGGGGTGCCAAGTGCTGGTGAGGCAGTCGAGCTTCTACACTCTGCTTAGCGGCCAAATCCTTCACGGAGCTTCGGCCCCGTCCTCATCTCAGACTGCTGCAATCCTGCCATCCCCGACCCTTACCACGCCGTCTTTCGGCAACGATAGAAGCCCAGCTCTACCTCATTCACGTCATGCGGGCCCTCGCAGCCAATCTCCAATTGGTCGGCGCAGTGCTCGGTATGCTGCCGTGGTCGGTCGTCAGCGCACACAACTTGCAAAAGTCGTGCTCAGTGCAGGGCGTGTGGACGGGGAAGGGGGTCACTTACGTGCATGCTGACCGTTTTGTTGTCCAGAAATTCCATGCGATTGGTGACGGCATATTGCAGTTTGCGCCACTGGAAGAGACAGTGGGCACCGTGGTATCTGGTGGGCGTGTCCGCCGGGTCAGCGAGCGTCGTTCCGGCACGACGGTAGTAGTTGGAAGCCCAAAAGGCAGAGCTTTCGCGCGTGCACTTACCGCGGGGTGTAGACCGTGATATGTGTCCCCGCCCACAGTTCCTCGGGTCGGAGCGCTATCGTCATGTTCTTGTCGCGGTACCACGGGCGGTCCTCGAAGACGGGGTGCGCCGCCGTCAGTTCGGGAAACACACACGCTGGCGGCATCCAGCCGTAAAACAGCGGCTCCATGACGCACCCACGCTCGCGGGCGACGGCCGACGAGCGTCCGCAGTAGTTCCAAGCCTCGGCCTCTACCTCGGCCGCCGTTGGAGGCGTAAATACCGCTCTCTGAGTTGCGACGGCCGCCAGGGCGAGGAGTAGCGTTGTCAGGCCGCCTGCGCCGAAATGCAGCAGTTTGGAACGCCAAAGGCGGCGCGGAGGTGGGATACTGGCTGTCGAATCGGCCAGTGGTTCATATGCGACTTCCTTGTACGGCTCGTTGCTCGACTTCATGATGGCCTTGTCCGAGGGTTTGGCGTGAGGCGGAAACGGCGAGATGAAGCATTTCGCAGGCGAGTTCCATATATCTATGTTCTCTGTGGAGATCTACTGCTTGGCATCAACATTGCACGAGGAAGACTGTGCAGTCCCCTGCCCCACCCACTGGGCATCAGACCGACTACTTGGCGCCGAAAGGGAGGAGGGGAACTAGTCGCCCTGCCGCCTCGCCGGTAGGATTCCGCTACTACCAAATATAGAAGGAGGCCATGTCCTATCTCTTGGCTCTGTCAAGTCGTCGGGATGGTGTGCCCGACAGGCGTGACAACCCCTCCCTTTACTGGTGCTGCAGATACAGGGCATGCCGCTGACATCTAGTGGGAAAGCATGGAAGAGGGGATAGGGCTTGCCGAGACGGAGCCCCGCGACGTACCAGGGCTCAAGGGAGGGAACTGGGGAGCAAGGCTGCCCCCAGTTATGAGGCCTAGCATTATAAAGACGATAGCAGGTCCCATTTATGGATGCAGGTTCATGGCGTTTGTGCCTCCATACGCTTCCTTGTTTCCATTCCTATCCATCGCCATGAAGGGTCTTCTCCTCCTCAGCCTCGCAACCGCCGGTCTGGCCGCTCCGGTATACCAGGGTAGTAAGTGCTCCTCTTATCTCTCCGCCGAGGAATCTTACTTACGCGTGCGAAAAAGCGTCCTGGATTATCCCCGCCGGTGCCGAGGGCGAAACAGCCGTGGCCGAGAAGGCCAAGCGTGTATACCAAGGCAGTACGTTGCTCCCGCCCCTTGATGCGCCCCATGGTGGTGGCTGACCAGATGCGCCCAAGCCTCCTGGATCATCCCCGCAGGTGCCGAGGGCGAAGCAGCCGAGAAGGCGAAGCGCGTGTACGAAGGAAGTGAGTGACGCCTGCGGGTTGGAGACTTGTTTCCCGGGCCCGACCCATGCTAATTGCCGGCAGCCTCGTGGATTGTGCCGGCCGGCGCCGAGGGTGAAGCTGCCGGGAAAGCCAAGCGCGTGTACCAAGGCAGTAAGTAGCCTCGCCAGTCATGCGTCGCCGAGGGGAAATACCAAGGGGGGGTTATGGCTGACACTTATGCTTCCTGCGCAGCCTCTTGGATTATCCCGGCCGGTGCCGAGGGCGAGACGGCGGTGTAAGGTCGTGGACCGCTAGGATAGCATCCTCTAAAGACCAGGTGGTCACTTGATTTGGCGCGTGGGAGTCATACGGGCACTTAGCGGCCGAGACTGGATGGCCGCAAGCACAAGGATATTGGCCCGTAGGCTGTAACCCCAGAATGAAAGATCTTTAACGGCATTTCCTGTTCTTTCGCTACCACTGACCGCAGACATTCTGGCTTGTCGAGGGGGCCCAACCTTCTCCATATGGGAGGGTTCCTGTAGAAGGCGGCGGGCGCAGGACGGGAAACCACGCCACTGCATCAACCTTGGAGGCGACAGCTTTGCTGTCAGATATGAAGAGATGAAGCGACGGGAATCAGTTTCAGCTTTTCAACGAAGTGGTACAGTAAGCAGGGAGTGGTGTTGTTGATGCATTTCTGTTCTACTGCAGTTTACTACAAGTCCGATCTGCTGTCTGACGACCATGGTTTCGGAAAAGTCAAGTTCCGCTGACGGCCCCGGTGAATAGCGTGTAGACAAAGCAGCTGGTATGGGGCGCAGGCGACCTGTGCACGCGTCAGCTGGCGTGAAGTGGATGCATTACTTACGAATAGAGTGCGTGTGCAGCCCGTGGGCAAGCGTGACGTGCGTTGACCTCTCGACACAAACCATCGCACCTTGATTGGGACGGGACGTTGTATCACCAGAATAAGATTGACGCGTTTCCCCCAGACCGCCAACGGGGCGCCATTGCCATGGCGGGCTAGGCAGGTCGTACCTGCGGCGGGCGAAGCATTTGCCAAGGGTACCCAAGTTTGGCTGTTGAGCCGCAGCCCGTCATCATTAGGCAACCGACGACCCATGGGTAAAAAACCACGGGACGAAGGTGAAGAGGGGGAAGGAGGGGAGAAGAACAGAGAGAGAGAGAACGAGTCCCGTATTGATAAATGGCCCCAGCAAATCGTCCGGCCCAGGGCGCAAGGGGCGTTTTTGGCTCGGACCCATGGCGACCGGGGGCTATGGAAGCTTCTAATTACGTTCCGTGCTACTGTGTAACAAGCATGGACAGCAGCTTGGCCAGCCCCACGTCCCCGGCCGGCCTCGTGTTGTATCCATCCCCTCGCCGGCAGGCAGCAGGAGAAAAAAACCAAACGGTCCGGGGGCGGGCGAGGAGAGGAAAAACCTACCCCACAATCTTAGTAACCAGCGTTTCTCGGGACCTCGAGCTCTCTTACGCAAGCAAGCAAAAGCATCCCCCGTGGATCCGGGAGCCTCCACCCGCCGAAAAGACACTCGCGTATCGCAATTTGGTGCGACGAAGCGCGCGCACACGCCCCCCCACCCCCGCGCGCGCCCGGTAGGGAGCAGGTTCGCTAGTCACTCGTATAGCGGTGGTGCTCGCTAGGCAACCAGCCCATGCTCTACCATGGGACCCCTTTCCCCCCTTCCCTCACGGGACTGCTGCGCCCGTTGAGGGCGTCCGGGGGTTCGGGGTCTCGATCGTGGGCTGGCTCTTCTCTCTCCGGGTAGCGAGAAGAAAGAGAGAGAGAGAGAGAGAGCGCCCGCGCCCCCCTTTTCTGGCGTCACGGGGCTGCGCGATGGATGGAAGGAATGAAGTGGTAAACGGCCCGAAGGATGCAAACTAAGCATAATTCCCCTAAACCCCCCGACGAACGAACGGATGGACGGAGCAAATGCCAGGGCGGTCCCACAGCCGATGACAGCCCGCCAGGCTCGTCTGTTCCCGCTTCGGCTCTTTGCTTCGGTTCGCATCTGCTGCTTCCCGCGGCCCCCTCGGACGCAGGCGCTTTTCCCGTCCTCGTCCAGTGGCCTTGTTGTCCGTCCGTCTTACGTGTCCTACGGTCCTCTCGGCGTCTCCCATTCTGGCTTTGGTTGGTCAGTCTCCAGAGTGTCCACCGAGGGGGGAGTCGTATGCCTTCGTTATCCATGAGGGTGACGTTTAGAGAGCAAAGGAAAAAGTACAGTGTCGAAGGACGAGCTAGGTATCTATCCACAGCCTGGAACCACTTGTGCCGAGAGGTAAGCCCACCCTTTCCTCCACTCTTCCATCCGGTGCCGGCAATGCAAGCGTTTGCGATCGGCCGCATAGGCCACGCAATTGATGCCTCCTGGTCCGAGAAGAACCCCCAACTAACGAAAGAGGCCATGGCCCAACATCCCTTCTTGACGGGCGATCCTATAGTCAAATCCACTTAAGGGGTCCTAAGGCAGCGTACCAGCCCCAAAAGAGCCGCCCGCCCTTTTCTTCCGCAACCTGACGACTATCATGAAAGGAAGCCCGGAATAGAAGGTACAATCGCCCAGCATATGTGTGTGTATATGCACTTGCGCCTGCTGGCCGTTGATTGACATCACCCCCCCCGGTCGCGCTTCCCCGGGCTTGGTTTCCGACGACTCTCTCTCACTTTCCCTCCGGCTTTTGCGTCCTGCGGCACTTGCAGCCGATGCAATGTGGCAGCCGCAGAAGGTGCTTGCCGTCGCGGCTTTTGGGTGAGTTTCCGACCTGGGTTTCGATTGCTTGGCCCCTCTTCACACCCTCCGCGAGCTTCTCCTGCATTGCATCCCGCTCTTGGCACTGTCACCCCCACACAGAAATCGCCCGCCTCACACACACACACACACTCACTCACACGCCACCCATCCAAACTTTCCTTTCTCGGCCTCCCGTTCCCATGCCCGCAGGCGCCACCAGCCAAGACCCCAATTGCCCGCCGCCTCGCCCCGATTGCTGCGTCGTCCGCTGACTCCAGCCCCGTGTCTTGGGCTGCGCGTTGCACAGAATCTTGTGCTTCTCGAGCGCCTTGCTTACCTCACGTTTCTACACGAGTGCCGCTTTCGGTACGTTGAAATCCCCCCCATAGCATCTTTTGCATGGCCGCTTCGCCGGCGCCCGCTTTGCCTCTCCGGCTCCGTCTTCGCCTCGCCCCGTCCCGCCCCGCCCCGGCAATCGCCGACGGTCTTCTTACTCTAATCCCCCCGACCAGAGCGGCCCTTCCACTTCTCCATTCTCACGTGTGTGCTCCTGGGCGTTGCCCTGCGATTCTGCGCTCAGCTCGCCCCCGGTCGCCATGCGTCGCGCTACGACCTCCCACCCCAGTTTGACGCCGAGCTGCCCGGCTGGCTAAGCAACGCCCTGCGCTGCCTTCCGCCCGCCCGGCCGACGGCCCAATTGAGGAGGATTCTCGAAACCTTGTGGGCGCGACCTGTCCATGTCTTGTTCGTGGCCAGCGTCGCCGCGCGGACCGTCCTGTTCTGGCGCGTCGTGAGGACGATACAGTGTTCTTGGGACGGCCTCCCTGTAAGTTGGCATGGCCCCGCCCGGAACCGTGCCGCGGCGGCTAACCCATCATAGGCGCTGCTCCCTTTCGTCCTCACCGTCTTCGACGCCTTCCAGATGCGGCCCATCGTCCTCCCGCGAAACGAGCTGGAAATGCCGACGCGGTCCCAAAAAGCCGGCGTCACCTCTTATGCCGTCACGGCTCTGGTGTGGGGCATCTCGGCCACGGACACCCTGTACCTTACCGAGCGCAGAACAGGGGCAATCTGCCCCCCGGGAGCCTGGGAGAGCATGATACCACTGGCGCAATTGGTCTTGCTGGCCATCGATGCTTCTATTCTGCGCCAGGTCGCAAAGATGCGCCAGCGCTCGGAAGAGAAGCACGTGTCATGGCATGTGCTGGGTGATGATTTCTTGGCCTGTGCTGGCCTGCTAGCCTTCATGGCCGTGTGGTCTTGTATCGACCGTAATTACTTACGTTGGAACCTCTTTCTCGACCCTGTTTCGGCTAGGCATCTGGTGGTAGACAGTCTCCTCGTCTCCGTGGCCTTCTTGGCCGCCACGTACCTCCTAGGCACGTTCCACCCCACGGCCGTCGCTCTGGCTGCCATGAGCGCGAGCCTTGTCTTCCACGTGGAGAGTGAAATATTCAAAGGGACTATGACGGCCGTGTGGGCCGCGTGGTCAGACCTCATCACTGGCGCCGTGGTTTTCCTCGGCGCGGGAATCCTGTGGCAGAACGCTCCCCAACCCCTGGGACAGCCACAGGCGGCAAGCAGCAGCTCCTCGTGCAAGACCAAGTGCGGGGGTTGTGCACTGCTGGCCTTTGCGACGGTGATTTTCCAGATTCTGTGCCAAGAGCCGGGTCATGCGCAGTCCGAAACCATCGGCGACGTCATTTCGAATGCCACAATGGAGTCTTCGAGGTGGATGGCGAACGCGAGGAAGAGTAAGAGCTTGGACGAAGCCGTGGTCGAGTATAGTAAGAGATACAGGATGCCGCCGCCGCCTAACTTCGACAAATGGTACGCGTATGCCACTTCGGTCGACTCGCCCGTTATAGACGACTTTGGACAGATTCATTCTGACCTGCTCCCGTTCTGGGGCGTGCGACCAGCCTTGCTCCGCCAGCGAAGCGTGTACCTGTTGGAGCACCCCGACTTGTCCTTTGGTGGCATCATCGTCCGGGACGGCAAGGTCGAGGTATCCCCCCATATCCACGGCACGCACAGATGGATGATGGATGTTACCAAGGAGATGATTGAACCGTTCGCCAAGTGGCTTCCCGATATGCAGCTGGCTTTCAACTTGGACGACGAGTGTCGTGTCTCTATTCCGCACGAAAGCCGCGAAGCCTATGCTGCTGCGGGACGGGCCTCGCAGGCTCGTCTGGCGGCCAAGCCGAAGCACCGCGGCTTCAGTCTTGAGCAACAGCCGCCTTGGCCTACCGACTACCTACAGGACACCGAGGAGAACCGGAAGCTGTGGAACAAGACGTCCCCTTGGTTCCAGAACTGGTCCAAGTCGACCATGTTCTACGAGTGGGTGGCTTCAACCTGCCCCCCTGACGCTCCGGCCAACCGCTTTCACTGGTGGAACAGGAAGGCCGAGTGCGCTGAGTGTTCGGCGCCGCACATGGCGGCCGGCGTGGTGGCGAATTGGACCCTGTCCGGGGATCTCTGCCACCAGCCCGACTTGGCCTACCTCCACGGCTTCCTCGCCGCGCCGTCCGCCCTCGTGGGCACGCGGGCCCTGCTGCCCGTCTTCAGCCAGAGCCGGCTGCACAACTTCGCCGATGTGCTGTACCCCAGCCCGTGGAACTTTGGTGATAAGGTGGTCCACGACGAGAGTCGGGACGTGCCCTGGAAAGACCAGCTAAACAGCGTCTACTGGAGGGGCGCCGCCTCGGACGGCTACGCCACCCGCGGCGCCTGGGAGGGCTTCCTTCGGGCCCGCTTCGTGCACATGGCTCGTTCCATGGGCGCCTTCCTCCAGCTACCGAGCGCCGTATCCGCCGCCGCCGCCGCCGGGCGTCCGGCGGGGACCCCCGGCGGCCCTCCCATCGCCGTCAACGTGTCCTTCGTGGGGCCGTGGTCGCGGTGCGACGGGCGCGACTGCGACCTCGAGCAGGCGGCCTTTTACGATGCCGGGGCGGGACACGGGCGCTCGCCGACGCCGCCGCCGCCGCCCGTCGGCTTCCAGGAGCACTGGCGCCACCGCCACCTCGTCGACCTCGACGGCGCCGCCTTCAGCGGCCGCTTCCTCCCGTTCCTGCGCAGCCGCGCCCTCCCCTACCGCGCCGCCCTCTTCCGCACCTGGTGGGACGAGCGCGTCCACGCATGGGCCCACTTTGTGCCCCTCGACGTCCGCCTCGCCGACCTCTGGCGTCTCGTCGCCTACCTCGGCGGCGCCCCCGGCCCCGCCTCGGGCCCCGGCGCCGCCGCCGCCGAGCGCATCGCCGCCGACGGCCGCCGCTGGGCCGCCCGCGCCCTCCGCAAGGACGACATGCGCATCTACATGTTCCGCCTGCTGCTCGAGTGGGGCCGCCTCGTCGACGACGGCCGCGAGGAGCTCGGCTACCTGTCGCGGTGAGGCGCCGGGACCAGCGTCGCCCTCGAAAGTTTTTTATCCTCGAAACCTTGATTCACAGTTGCATCGCGTTCGGCGTTGATACTACGGGTGCGGGCGTTTAGCGGCATGGGTCGCTGCTTGTTTCTTGGTTTCTTTTCTTCTTTTCCAACGCAGCTCGTATACACGAAGCCACAACGAGACTGCATTCACTGCCGGGGGGCGCATCGGAATGGGGCGCGAGGCTGCTGCCGAACCAGCCGTGCACATCCAAGAGACCGAGACGGTGCTCGTACAAAATCAACACAAGCATAATGCCGTACATTCCGTTTCATTACATCGTAGCTATACCATGGAACGTATCCCGTACATGAGGCCCTGGGGTTGACCCGAATCCAGCACTCTTGCCATCCTTGACAGGATCTAACGGAACTCGCCCACGCCGGGCCCAAAGAACTCGCCCTCGCCCAGCTTCAAGAGCGTGCATGCCTTGTCCTCGCAGCCCTGGTTCTGGGCCGTGTTGCCCCACCACTCGGGCAACTCAATGCCGTTGTATTGCAGGGCGAAAAAGCAGATGAGGGCGCAAATGGCAATGGCGACGCTCCACGCCGCAGACAAGACAAAGTTGTACTTGGCCCAGAAGGCCAGGTAGCGCTGCTTGGTGAAGACCCACGAGAGGTAGCCGATGGGCAGGGCGGGCAGGAAGTAGCTCAGGTTGTAGGGGGCCCAGTTGATAGGGCCATAGACCAACACGACCGGGTGGATCTGGCGCAGAATCGCGTTCTTGGGGAAGCGGCGCTGGATGTAGTAGATGCCGCCGGCGATGACGACGCCGAGCGGCCATCCGATCAGCGTAGCCGTGTAGGGGGCGCCGGCGCCGAAAACGCGCGAGGGGCCGATGGTACCCCACATGACCGACGCCGTGAAGAAGGTGTTGATGCCCGGGCACGTGAAGCGGAAGGGCGCGTCGGCGGTGCAGATCTTGGGCAGCGACATCTGGAAGTTGAGGATGGCGGTGCAGACCAAGGTGGACACGAGCGTCGCGATCATCTGCGCCCAGAAGGTCTGCCGCGGCGGAATCTTGATGTAGTGCGCCATCTTAAGGTCGTTGGTGAACCAGATGGCGTGCGCGCACGTCACGTAGCCGAAAGACTTGAAGAAGTTGAGCGACGTGGCATTGCCCTCGACCCACGCGCCGCCGATGAACTCGGCCAGCACGTTGAGCGTCACCTCGATACCCGTCATCGACTTGACGATACCCACGGGGACGATGAAGATGAGGCAGAGCACCAGACCGTAGAAAACGACGCCCGGGCTCGTGTTGGTCGGGTACGCCGCCACGCCCGCCACGCCAAAGGCGATGGCCACGACCAAGCAGATGCCGTACCACCACTCGGGCACCTCCTTGTAGCGCTGCATCAGGCGGTTGTGTACATCCTGGTACTGGCCGGCCTCATTCTGGCCCTTCTTGCGGAACGAGCCTATGAGGCTCTTGACTAGAAGACGAGCGCGTTAGCTTTTTCCCTCCCACGAGCCCCTTCAAACCTCCAGACGCCGTGGGGTAGTTACGTACAGCCCATCTTGACCTCGAACCAGTGGTTGAGAACAATGTAAGTCAGCGTCGCCGTGTAAACGGCAAAGAAGAAGATATAAACCATCAAGTTGCCCGCCGCCATGTAGGCAGGAGAGTAATTCCGGTACTTCTCCACGTCGAGCATGCCTTGCGAGTCAGTAGCGCGCGACACGTTGTAGAGCGCGCCCGTGTTGTCGTAGACGCGGTTTGAGTTGATGGGCAGGTAGCCCGTGTTCCAGGTGTTTGTGTACCAGATAGCCGCGAGAACGGGCATCGTGAGCACCATGCCCAGGACCTTGTTGGCCGTGGAAAAGAAGGGCACCATCAGCGGGTCCGTGTTGTCGTACGCCATCAGAGTGTTCCAGTCAAAGGTAGAAAGGGGGTTCAACTACCGAGACGGCCAGTCAGTCGCATGCAAACACAGGGAGGAGGAGTGGCCCACTCACGCCTAGGCCGTTGTTGAAGCCCGTGATAACATTCAGGTTCAGGTTGTTCGGCGCGATCCACGTCATCCAGCTGAAGATGCTGAGGACGGGGAAGATGTAGTACGGGAACCAGTAGTAAACAAACATGGCGGCGAAAGCCACCACGAAGAACTTGTATCGAGACATCGAGTACATCTTGTTGAACCATCCCTTGACCGGGCTGTTGGTGTCGTCGTGGAACGACTGGTTGAGCGCAATGGTGACGAGCGAGGCCGGCCAGCTGCGGGTTCATTAGCCGACGAAGCACACGTCACGGCCTAGTGTCGCCGACTTACACGCAGTACGAGGGGTAAACCAGGAAGCGGCGAGCAATGCCTGCCATTCCGTAGCCGATGAAGTTGGTGCCCAAAGCCAAGAGGATTTGGTAGCTGAAGCTGCCAGCCCACGCCTGGTTGTAGTAGTTGGGCAACTTCTGGACCCAAATAATGTTGGCCGTGTAGGGCGCGTGAAAGCCCACATTAGCCATGATGGTGATCAGCATGTGTTCCTTCTTGTTGAAGGGGCCTAAAAGAGCACACGGTCAGCGTCAATTGAGAACCACGCCCCGCGCAGAGTCGGGTTCCAGGGGCTTACCAGGGTTCAGGCTGTGACGGGTGCCAAACAGCGTAACGCCCCAGTCGGGGAGAAAACTCTCGAAGAATTTGCCGCAGGGGTAGGCCAGCAGCTGGGCGACGTTCGCCTGAAGATAGATGGCGGGCTGACGGGGGTCGAAGAACTGGTTGATGAAACCCAGGGCTCCGGCAAAGAAGATGCCAATCACCCAAGCACGAATCGTAGAGCAGGGCATGGTGGGGTCGTCACGGTTGCTCACAACGGCGCGCACTTCGGAGTAGGGGCTGTTGTTGGTGATCATGGCGGCTTCGAGCTTCATCTCGTAGATGAGGTCCTCGTGTTTCTCGGGGTTCTCAAAAACGTCATCGTTGCCTGTCGCGTCGGGTTAGCCTGGACGCACGGGCGGCGCGACGGGGATGGCTTACCGAGGAACTGCTCAATCTTTTCAATGATGGCAATAGGGAAGTTGGGGTCCCGGTGGTGGATCTTGTGGACATTGGTCATCAGGGCGCGGACCTCGTCGAGGGTCATGTTGCCAGCGACGGCCTTGGCTTCGGCGTAGTCCTCGTCGGTCATGTTGAAATCACTGCGACCCGTCGGTCAGCACGAGGGGGGAGGGAATGCGCTCCGGCAGGCATGGACGCTTACTGTTCGATTTCAACATCAAGCGGCTGGTCCGTGGCGACCGGGCCCTTCTCGCCGTGCTGTGCGCCATTAGCTGTGTGTCGCGGGCGTGGTTGCCGATGGCGTGGGGAAGGGGATAGTACCGATGCGGTCTTCTCAAGAACACCGCCCACCCGGCCCGAGGGCGGTGTGGACGGCGACGGGGTCTTCTCAATAACGTTGGACATGACGGGCGTCAGTGCGTCCTTGGTATTGACAACGGGCCTCTCGAAGGGGTGAGTAGGAGAGATCAAAGGGCCGTCATGGCACGCCGGAGGGGACGTCGGGGTATTAAGGCCGGCTGGTTATCAGCAGGCGACGGCGAGGAGGATTGCAACGGTCGGCCTATCAGTGAATTGCCTGACGAGCTTCCGTAATAGGCAAAAAGGAATGGAGGGGAGCATGGGTCCTGGTCCTGGCCAGCTCCCCGTCATGGATCTCGTAGGGTGCAGTTGGGCTAGTAGGGGTGCAAAGCGAAGGGCGTCCGGCAGGGTGGACGGGTCAGGCCTACCCCAGCACCGTGTAGACGCGAGCGGGCACACGGGCAGAGGCCCGGGAGTGGAAGAGGTACCTCTGGAAAGGCGCCCACACGTATCGAGCATGAGATGTGCGCTGCAATAACGCGGGCGTACGGGGGGGCGGGCCACATCATGCGACCATACCCCGGAGGCGATGGCTTGATTGCTGCTAGCAGAAATTGACTTGTTGGTGCGGGGGTCTTTAGCAGGGTCGTCCGTCGCCATCCATCCCTGGGCGACCGGCCGGACGGGGTATTGTCCTCCATGCCTGCCCCATGTATTTTGGGGATGGCTGAAGAAGAAGTGGCCTGGGGGAGGAAGACGAGCAGCACTTGCCTCTCCCTCTTTCCTCTTCTCTTGCTGTCTTTATCTGTCTCTATCCACTTGTCACTTGTTCATCCCACCCGAGTCTTGAATCGCGAAGTACTGAGTAGTGGCCCCCCCCTCCATCCCTTGTCATGAGCCCCCATTCATTGCCATGAGGCTGGAGGGCTGGTTGCGGATACGCGCGCACGGGCACGACCGAAGCTAATTTCGCCCGCCTAACTTTAATGCGCATGGTATTCGGTAGTAGTTGCGGTGGTAGGAAGCCATGGGCGGCCGTCAAGAGCAGATGGCAGTGCGTGGTCGCAGCCACCGCGATTCGCATGCAGAGGTCACAGCGGCAGCCGCTGCAGCTGTAGCAAACCAGCTAGGCGTGCGGTGGTTTCTCGGTGTCATTCAGGATAGTGTATCGCCTTCGGAGGCGGAAGCGAGCTAGGCTTTCTGCTGGCTTCTTGGCCGCTTGGCCGCATGCGCGACGGCGCTGGGCTTTCGAGAGCCACGAGCAAGCGGCAACACGGCAAACCCCCAATAATTATGGCTGGACGGGGGCGACGAGGGGGGGGCAACCCTTGTAAGGATCCTGGTCCCCTAGTGATGTACAAGCTTCTCGGCAACACGACTCAAGACGTCTTGGGGCCTGCTAAGCACTTATTGGCCGATGCTTAGCAAGGGAAGCTCAGCATCGGTGGCCAGCCACCCGGCCCTTGGCCGACTTGGCCACCATTGGCATGGGACCTCTCCCTCCAACCCCTGCATCGCGCAACAAGTGCGAGCCATTCTGGGCGTGCAGACTCGGTGTCATGCCAGTCTTGCCTGTGGACGGCGTGCTGCCAATTGCCTTCAACCCGCACGACGGCTGTCCATGGTTTGGTTAGCAGCCGGCCCTACCGACCTGGCTAGTCTCGGGAGCACGCGCGCCATGTCTTTCATCCAACGGCCACATGGGAAGCTCCCGCCGTCCATCGGCTCTGCTGCGGCCGAACTTCTCGAAGGAGGAGGGGCCCAGGAGCCCGCGTGCATGCATGGACATACGACATACGGCGTGCGCGCGTGCGTGTGTGCATGTGTGTGTATGACAGCGCCAGCCTGTACACCAATGGGTGGTAAAAGGGGGGGGGGGTTTGGTACAAGCCGAGGTTCGGTCTCGCGGGTACGACTAAGAAACGAATGCAACGTTCCGACAAGGCCAGAGGACGTGGGGAGAAAGGCAAAACCCAAGGGCCGGACGTGCCGGCCTCCCCAGGCAGCTTCACACTCGCACCTGGCGGGTGCCCTGATTGGCGGGAGCGCTTCCGGTCAAGAACGGCGATAATCGGTCGCACTGGCGACCCGATCGCACGGGACCAATTGAACGCTGTGCGGATTGGAAGGCCATCCAGTGCCCCCCTATCGGCTCCCAAACAGGCAACTTCCTCCTCCTATGGCGGGGAAAGTTCCTGGCGGGTTCACCTGATTGTGTTGCGTGGTTTGGCGAGGTGATGTCGTGTGCCTCTCCAATGGCTGTCTGCCTTCCTAAATCGGTTGGCACCGGCGGACGCCACAGTATCACAGGAGACGGGAAGGAGCCATCCCGAGCTAGGAACCTAAAGTAAGGGATACCTAGTTGTAACGGGCACCTTTCTTCCCCCCACCGTGGGCGTCTAATCAACTCACTACGACCAAACCAACTAGTGCCGTGTAAAGACAAGCACGCGCTTTCTTTTCGCCTCGTCGACGATTGGTGACTTGGGGGGTAAGAGAATGCAAGTCTGGAAGCAACTCGAAGACAGTGCCAGCGTTATACCCGACGACGCCATGCCTAGGCAGGGCAATTCCCAGAACCCATCAGTGGAGGCAAGGGGCGCACGCCGTGGCGCACGATAACGAGTTCGCCTCCATTTTCCTTCTACTGTAGCAGGCCGGTTCGCCGGTAAACAATCCACATCTGGAAGGAAGCTTGCCTTTGTTATCACTAGATCCAGCCTCCAATACCACCGCCGGCAATGCGGCTACCTGGGCGGGTAGTTAGCTAGGTTGTCAGATACATGCCGGGGCCCGTCTCGCTGTATCTCCAGCCCCAGCCAGATTCAACCTCGTCCGTAGCAGCCGTGGCCGCCTCTTCGGCCCGGCTCAGATCGCCAGTCAATTGGCCCACCCGCGACGGAGCCGTACACCACCATCGTCCCTTGGAGTGCTGAAGTGCCCATGGATGAGACTCATGAACGTCCAGTACATAGGTCCATCCTCGGATCGGTTCCCGAGGAAAGTTCCCCCGCCATCGGCCCCGCAATCTGGTCCAGGAGAGCCTTACCAGTTCGCAAGGCGGCCGTCGCCAGGAAGTATCCTGGTGGATCGCAAGTCAGCCAGTGCACCGCCGGCCCCCGTCGGTCGGGTCACCGTGACGCTGCTCTCGTCCCTTTGTCCCAGTCCTGATAGCAGGAAACGGGTCTGTCCGGGACCAGCAATGGAGCCCGAGCTCAACCATGGCGGAAAGCTATCTCCATTATTGTGGGCGCCTGTTCACCCCAATTGGGCGGTACAGTGCCTTCATTGCCGCTCCGCAGCACCAAGCGCAACCTCAGCATCGCTACTTGGGACAGAAATAACACTTGCGCCGCAAGGGAGCGCGCTACCCACTGAAACGCCCTACGCTCTTTTGTCATCCAAAGCCCGGAGGGGCCCGGCTCCATACAATCAGGCGAACCGGCCCTCCCTCCAGCGCCAGGACCATCGTACGAGCCTCGGAGCCGGCGCCGGATCGGACCCCGCGCTGCCAAAAAGCGGCAAGTTGGGCAAGCGCCGTGTTGTCAAGACGATACCCCCATTGTCAGTGCTCCTTAGTATCGCCGCCCGCCAAACGCGTGCTGATCCGGGTGATACCGCGCGAGGCACACGGAAGAAGCGCCGCCCTCGACTGATTGGGGGAAGGCCCACCACATGGCGTGGGATTTTATCCCGCTGGACCACTACCCCAACTTGGGATGTGACGGGATTATTTCATGGCACCTCCTGATGTCGTTGTCAGCGGCAATCCTACGCTTGCTTCGAGATGCTCTGTGGGAGATGACGTAGCAAAAACCAAGTCGGCCATGGTGATTTACCCGATGTGCCATTGGTCGATGGCGAGTGATTGCGGAAAGGGAGGAGAGGTGAAGCCATCGGGCTCTGGTTCTTTCTCCGCTTCACTGGGTGGTTGGAGAACGTATGACACCCCTCAAGTTCTAGGCTCGGGTTCTGGACCAATGCCCGCCCACCCTGGTTTGAAAAAGGCCGGGGCTCGCTTCAACGAAGACGGAGGGCGTAGGCGCCACTCGGTTACGTTAAGATGCAAATAGACAGCGAATCAACCCGGGGCCAGCAAAATGACCTTACGGATTGAGAGTTCCGCATTCAGCTCGGGCCGTTGGGGCTCCAGTTTGCAGTGGTGGATAAGGGAGGTGGGGTGGGTGATTGGAGGGGAGCAGAACGACGAGGGTCTCCGCGATAAGGACGCCAGGGATGATGGACATGGTTCTAGCCCGTGCCCTCGGTGTCATCGTATCTACACTGAATGCAGTGTTGGCAAAGCCGTTGTTCCCACACCGTGCGTCGTGGAATCGCAGTTGCAAAGACGCCGACTCGCCCGTCGGCCGCTGGTCCGGTAACCGGAAGGCATCGCTTCGTTCTCTGCGCCGGTCCAACTTGGGTGGTGGGTGGTGGTGTGGGAGCCTGGCTCGCCTGGGGCCGGAATGGAAGCCAAGGCCGGCGAACCCGGCCTTTTGCCACGCCGTAAAGCTTATCTTCGGTACGCCAAACGCCAGTTGCGTGGCATCCTGACATCCAAGACTCTTGGAAAACGCCCGGCAAGACTTGGAAGAAGCTTGTCGCGACCACGAGGGCGCTTGGCTTCTCCCTCCCACGTTCTAGCTCGCCCTCGATTCCGAGGGGTGGGCACCCCCGCGAGGAGGGGGTGCGCGTGTGCGGCCTTGGCTGCTTGCTGTCGACCGTCGCAACGCCCGCGCTTCTCGGTTGCCGGCAACAGCTGAAACGAAGGCAGGTCTGAGGGGATCCGAAGCCCGAAGCAAGCGCAGCCCCGGCGCCTAGGGCACGTCGCAATCAGTGGAATCGCCTTCGCCGCCAGGGGCAGGCAGAGCGAGCTAGGTCGGATGAAGAAGGCGAGACTTGTGTGGCCGTGTATAAGAGAGAGAGGTCAGTACCTCGGGTTGCTTTGGGGTGAACGGTGATGTTGGGGCAGGCGGTCCGCCCCCGCAGAACGGTGCAAGGTGCGTGATGGGTACCTCTTTGATACCGTCGACGCATCGCGTGCCTTGATTATCTACCTACCGCAGTTATTCTTTGGTGGTTAAATGAAGTATGAAAGTACCCCAGCTAGCTCAGCAGCGGTAAACTCGCCAACGTCGGTGTCCTGTCGTTACGAATACGTTGTCTGTTGTGTGGGATGGCCCTTGGTAACGTCACTTGGGTTTCCGCTCCTGGGGGCCACGGCTCTGTGGTGTGTAGGGCTGCTTCGATGCCGGGCGGCGCTGACTCTGTGCGTAGCTAGACTATCCTTTCCGTCCCAGTCTCAGTAATAGTTTGTAGTTCTTTGCACTTGACGTCTCTGTTCAGCTCCCATCTACACTTATCTTACAACTCCATTATTTCGCACCACGGTTTATCTTGCACCACTGTTGACCTTACATCTCTGTTCAGCTTACCTCTCTGTTTACCTTACACGCTGTGTACCCTCGACCAATATGTATATTTATTGATGAGGTGAAGCATGGGGTCAGAGCCATGTGTAGAGGAAGGCGTGCCCCTCTGCTAGTCCTGGCAGCGAGGGGCAGCAGATGTATTGCTCTATCTGCCGAATCAGCCATAATGTACCGCGCAGGACCCGTCCAATAAAGATCTTGTACCTCCAGTTCTGGACCCAGGGTGCTCTCCACGCATCAAATGCTGGACTCAATCCGGCCACGGAGACTTCGACTGATATCGCAAGATGTTCCGACATCTCCAGAACGACCGATGCACATGCTGCGAACACCGAAACACATAGTCCACTGCCGGAAGACGCGAAGGCACCAGGCCCAATGGGCGAAGTTCGACCCCGAACCGAAAACCCTAGAGGAATACTGGCAATGGCTAATACACGATCCGGAAAAGTTCCAGCTCTTTGTGACTGATGCGTGCCACCACGGGGGGGGGACAATAACCTAGTCTGCTAAACTGGATACCGTGTACATACATAGGCTATTAAGAACAGGATCTGTCAACTGGCAGGTCCCCTACCTTTTACGCATCAGTGACGCTAAATAAATACTATGAACACATATGTCCATCACCGTTAGGTCGTAGAGGGTAATCCGCATGGACCAGTATCTATCGAGACGGAGAAAGCGCTTGGAACTAGCTCGCACGGAGAAGTCACGGAGACGTTTAGACCAAAGGATTGCCATTAAGCTTGACATGCAGGATATCTCTTATACATGTAGATAGACTCTCGCACGCCAGATGCCCCTTGAGAGGCGGGACACTGTCCCAGTATGGTGATAATACATCCATCAATCCATCCATCCATCCGTCATGGTTGAGCTGCTACCGTCAACTCTCGGCGCGCTTTCTCAAACTAGTGCTAAAGGCGCGACTAGAGAAGGCACGCTGGAGCATCACAGCCCTACCGGAAGCCCAAGCCGACGAAGCCCGTCGCCTAGCCGCGTCTTAGCGGTTTGAACGACCTCCATAAATCCACTTCCTGCTGAGCAAACGCCTCTGCTCCATCGAAAACCCTCCGCTCCATCTAGAGATATTGGCCTCGCAACCCGACCGCGCACTAGACCGGCTTCTACGCGAGTATGGTGCGCTTTTGCCCACGAGCGTCGCCGCGATGATCCCGAACGCACCATCTTCTCATCCACCGCCAAGCTCGCTGTCGGCGACGTCGCCCTGGCTTTCTGCGCATATAAGTCGCCCATGCCCTGGGCTGGAAACCACTTGGCCTCGTCGTCTTCGTCCGCCGACCATGGTTATCGTCGTTAGCTAAGACGAGTCTCCCGCCCGTCCCCGCGCTTGTCGCCCCGCCCATCGTCCCGTCCGCCTCCACACCTGCAGGCCCCGCGCAAGAAGGCGCCGTGGACTTGGAATTGGGAGACGCGGTCGACGACCAGAACGGTGACGACGATCATCACGAGGACCAAGAGGCCAACGGCGAGGATCTCAGCATTCCATGGAAAGCTGAGGTGGGGGTCTGCCAAGCGGGTCTCATTCTTAAACAGCTTGCAGGCAGGCTAGGGCTTGCGAGCTAGCAGGGTGGGGGTTGAAGGCCACGGAGCGCATGGGCGGTGTTGTTCACATCCGTAGGCTAAAGCAAACTCAATCTCCATAGCTTATATGGAAATCATTCCAAGCTTAGAGCACCATCGTCAATTGTGGGAGGGTGGCCATGGCGGATGCACGGCCTCATATTCCATACATCTTGTCGTGTGAATAGCCGATGATTGGACAGTTGCGGTCGCGCACGCCAGGTCGCGCGGGGTTGACCTGTGTGCCTCGTCAGCCGCACCAGGCTGGCAGCGACGATGCTGTCTGCTGATGGTCCGCTCCTTGGGCGCAGCCAGTTCCATCTTTGGGCTTCCACTCCTCATCACTCCGAGGCGTCCTCGCTGCCAGAACAGTGCCTCGAAAAGGGACACGAAAACGGCCGCTGAAGACAGGAAGTCACTCGAAGATCTTTGGATCTGCGACACGCCGACCTAGGCCGCGAACGATCGGCTGCGCTAGTCCGTCATGGCCACGGGACGCGCCGGCACGCGCACCGTCCCGCTACCCCAAGGCCGGCCGCCACGACCGACGACCGGGCGCGACTTCGCTATCGCCATCTTCTGCGCCCTCCCGCTCGAAGCCGATGCTGTCCTTGCCCTATTCGACCACCACTGGGACGACGACGGCCCCACGTACGACCCCGCCCCCGGCGATCCGAATACCTACTCGACCGGCGTCATCGGTCTACATAATGCCGTGCTCGTGCACATGCCGGGCATGGGCAAGGTAGCTGCCGCCGCGGCCGCAGCACGTTGCGGATCTACCTTTACGAATGTTAAGCTGGCTATCGTCGTAGGCGTCTGCGGTGCTGTCCCTTTTACGACGGGCGGAGAGGAGATCGTGCTCGGCGACGTTATTATCGGCGAAGGCGTGGTCCAGTACGATCTCGGGCGGCGGATGCCAGAGGGATTCGTACGAAAGAACACACTACAGGATTCGCTCGGGAGACACAGTGCCGAGGTTCGCGGGCGACTGGCTAAACTGAAAGGCGTGCACGGGCGGGCGAAGCTGCAAGAGAAGACAACCGTCTACTTAGTTGCGAGCCAGTGCAAGACTGCTCTACCAGCCCCGTATCCTGGTGCCCAGCATGACAAACTATTTCAAGCGACGTACCGGCACGTTACTGACGGGAAGCTCTGCGATGAGTGCGGGTGCAATGGGCCTCTCGTGCCACGAAGTCGCCTCGAGCAGGGCAGTACGCAGCCTATGGTTCACATCGGCCTAGTCGCATCGGGCGACACCGTGCTCAAATCCGGCGAAGACAGAGACACGCTGGCCCGGCAGGACGGCATAATAGCGTTCGAGATGGAAGGCTCGGGGGTATGGGACGTCTTTCCGTGCGTGGTGATCAAAGGCGCGTGTGACTACGCGGACAGCCATAAGATGAAGGCATGGCAGCGGTACGCAGCGGCGACCGCGGCAGCGTGCATGAAAGCGTTCCTGGATTCCTGGCCGCCATCCACTTCCTATTCAGGTATGTGCGTTCCCGTCATCGAGTCCAGAGGAGACTAGTAGGCCTCTGGACTCTTCAGACATTCGCTGATTCCGTTAGGGCCGCGACCAGTCCCCGAACCGCGAGCAGTCCCTGAGCTGCGACCTATCTCGAGACACACTGACGGATCCACGTGTAGGTTAACCCACCAGCTGCATTGTTCCTATCTTTAAGCATTATGGTCACTGCTGTTCGCCACGACAAGAGGACTTGGCGATGCTAATGTTCTGTACACAGCATCCCAATACCTTATCCCGCTTCTTCGAAACCGCAAGTTCACAGGCCGGGATGCGATCCTTAAGGGACTTCAGCAGAAGTTGTTCATCGATAAGGAGTGCCAAAAACTCGCCATCGTCGGACTCGGTGGCGTCGGTAAGACCCAGATTGCCTTACAGCTTGCCTACTGGGTGAAGGACAACCAGCCCGACTATTCGATCTTCTGGGTACCGATCCTTAGTCACGCCAGCTTTAAGCAAGCGTACCTAGAGATAGGAAAGAAGCTCGGTGTTCCTACGAACATTGACGAGGAAGACCCGAAGGAGTTAGTACGGCGATACCTCAACTCAGACGAGGCGGGACGATGGCTCCTGATCGTTGACAACGCGGACGACATAGAGATGGTGCTCGGATCGAACGACGGTATCGACCAGTACCTCCCGGAAAGCGACAACGGCCTGACGCTGTTCACTACCCGATCGAGCGAGGTGGGCCAATCGGTGGCGGGAAGCGATGTGGTCGAGCTCCACGAGATGGATCCATCGGAGGCCATGGACCTCCTAGAGAAGTCGCTTCTTCGGAGGGAACTCACCCAGGACAAGGCTATCGCAATCAAGCTGCTGCAAAAACTCGAACATTTACCCCTGGCGATCACACAAGCGGCCGCGTACCTGAACTGCAATCGACAAGTGACAATTCGGAGGTACCTCGAACTCCTCTATGGTACGGAGCGGGACATGGTAGGGCTGATGAGCCGGGAGTTCAAGGACGCGACACGATATCGGGAGTCGAGGAACGCAGTGGCGACCACATGGCTCGTGTCCTTCGACCAGATCCAAAACATTGACAACGTTGCCGCCGATTTACTGTCCTTCATCTCGTGTATTGAGCCGAAAGCAATTCCGCGCTCTCTCCTCCCAGACACCGAGTCAGTGGAGACGGAGAGCGCAATCGGCACGTTATGCGGCTACGCGTTCCTCGCTATCCGAGAAGATGAGGAGCTGTATGACATGCACAGCCTCGTGCATTTGGCGACCAAAGTGTGGATCAGGAAAGCGGCACGCACGGAGGAGACGACGGTCCAGGCTCTCCAGCATTTGGTGTCCATCTTTCCATCGTCGGACCGCGCTAACCGCCTCGTACGGCAAGCATACCTTCCTCACGCGTTCCGGCTTCTTAACGGTAGCGAAGCGTATCGGGTTAATGAGCGGTTCGATCTTTATTACCAGGTTGGAAAGTGCTTATATATAGACCGGCGTTTTAAGGAAGCCGTGCGATGCTATGAGGAAGTCGTGCGCTGGGAGAGTGACACGCTTCTGGATAAGGATAACGACCGACTCGCGTCCGAGCACGAGCTCGCAAGGGCATACCTTAACGCTAGGCGGATCCCGGAGGCGATCGAGATGTTCGAGCACGTGGTGGAGATGCGGAAAGAGACGCTCGACGAGAGGGATCATTCTCGACTCGCGTCCGAGCATAACCTCGCGAGCGCATATCTTAACGCCAGGCGGATCCCGGAGGCGATCAAGATGTTGGAGCACGTGGTGGCGGTGCGGAAAGAGACGCTCAACGAGATGGATAACGAACAACTCACATCCGAGCACGAGCTCGCAAGTGCATACCTCGACGACAGGCGGATCCCGGAGGCGATCGAGATATTGGAGCACGTGGTGGCGGTGCAAAAAGAGACGCTCGACGAGAGGGATCATTCTCGACTCACGTCCGAGCACGAGCTCGCAAGGGCATACCTCAACGCTAGGCGGATCCCGGGGGCGATCGAGATGTTCGAGCACGTGGTGGAGATGCGGAAAGAGACGCTCGACGAGAGGGATCATTCTCGACTCGCGTCCGAGCATAACCTCGCGAGCGCATACCTTAACGCCAGGCGGATCCCGGAGGCGATCAAGATGTTGGAGCACGTGGTGGCGGTGCGGAAAGAGACGCTCAACGAGATGGATAACGAACGACTCACATCCGAGCACGAGCTCGCAAGTGCATACCTCGACGACAGGCGGATCCCGGAGGCGATCGAGATGTTCGAGCACGTGGTGGCAGTGCAGAAAGAGACGCTCGACGAGAGGGATCATGACCGACTGACGTCCGAGCACGAACTCGCAAGGGCATACCTCAACGATAGGCGGATCCCGGAGGCGATCGAGATGTTGGAGCACGTGGTGGCGGTGCGGAAAGAGACGCTCGACGAGAGGGATCATTATCGACTCGAGTCCGAGCACGAATTCGCAAGGGCATACCTCGACGATAGACGGATCCCAGAGGCGATTGAATTACTAGAACATGTGGTGGCCATTGAGAAGGGCTTACTAAAGGAGGACGACCCCGACCGCATGGTATCTGAACATTTACTAGAAGAGGCATATGAGATGATGAGCGACGGGTCATCGGGGCCTAGTCCATGATGTCGTTGATACGAATATTGGCTAGCAACCGTATAGGGTGTCAATTGAGTAAATAAGAAGGATGCCCTTCTAACTATGAGTAGGGAAGATAGGAGGACATTATACCTACTATCTAATTATGAAGCCTCCTGATTAGATTATCAGATGATACCTGTCGTCCTGAGACGTTACACATCATCACTTTTGGCCCCCTAGCCGAGGGGCCTTAAAAACATCGTGCTACATAAGCGATTCCTGGCTACCGAACCACTGTGGGCGTCAATAAACCGACCCACACACCAACCTCGTTATCGACCACTCTCCCTATCCCTCACCGGAGGAAAAGAAGACATCAATGCTCGCTCGTTTAATTCGCCGGTCAACCCTCGCGGCACGAGATACACCGAGATACGACTACCTAGAACAAGGGGTAGGAATAGAGGGTCTTTAGAAGGGTACGAAACTATAGGCTAGAAGGCTGGATGTCGAGTCGGAAGGCCAGAGAAATGATGAGCCAATAAGGCATGGAGCGGCTTCTATAAGCTTGCCACGTCACATATCCCCTAGGAGAGAAGTAGATAAACCACGGTAGCAGCGGTCCTACGCCAACATTAAACAATAGTAAACAAACAAACAAATAATAACACACACACACACACACACTGTATCACGTGGTTCCGCCTGAGACTTCACGTATCACCGACGCCCCGTCCCCAACGGCATCACCTAAGGAGGTCGGCAACCCCAAGGGCAACGAACTCCATTACTATAACAGCTGCGAGAAGACCAGCCACGAGCGGCTCGATAACACGATCCTGAATTTCTGCAACGAGCTCCGCGACATTCACAGTTCAAGGTCCTTAATTTTAGAAGAGGAGTGACGACGGAGCCGTGTGGTTTGACAAGAATGGTTTGTTGGGCCGCAAGTAAGAGGTGTGCAGCTAATACATCGAAGTCAATTTCCATGGAAAGTCCGACTGCCAGTGGAAGTATAACTACGATGAGTGTCGCAGATATCTCTTAGTGCCAGTGGACAGCTGCAACTGTGGTGGCGTCAATGGGAAGCAGGGTGGGACGGTGGATAACTCATGCTATTCATGGCGTATTGACCCGAATCACATGTTCTAAAACGATGAGCGTTAGCTAGAGTGTTATGTAGAACACGCATTATCAACGAACTGCAGGGCAGAAGAGGCTCAGTCTCCATACCCAACCGTTCAGATGTTAACGGACTCCTCGAGGTACCCATTTTGGAGGAACGGGTTCCGCGCCATATTCCCTCGCCAGACTTGCTCGGGCACCACGTCCAGGGTGTCCATGAACATTAGGACCATGAGCTTCGTCGTGGCCGGCAGGGCTTCTTCATACTCAACATCCCCGCTCGCCAATAAAATATCCCCGCGTAAGCCCATCAGCCAAGGGTGCACTGTGGAAACGAAGTCGTGCACCGTAACGAAGTCATCCTCCGTTGCCGCCCGCACCGTGATCTTCACATCCTTGTCACTGGGTGCCTTTTTCCCGCAGCATTCTAGCAGTTCGGGCTGTTCGTAATCATCGTCGTCCTCGTTCTGGTCGCTAAGGCTTTCCGGCGGAGGACGTGCGTCTGTATGACGCTTATGGAACCCGAGCCAGGTGTCCAGCCAATCATTGAGCTGCTCAACACCTATCGTAATAGAGGAAATCTTAGGCTCTGCGACAGATGTCCGAGCTATGGCGTGCCAAGTTCCAGTACCATTGTCCCGGTCTGCTATTGTCGCGTCCGGAGACGAGGGGCCGAGGTAATATGGCTCAGGCGCCGGGGCCTCTGGGTCCCAGAAATCGTTTTGCATGACCGAGAGGGCCTCTTCTAGCGGTCCTTCAAGGATCCAGTAGAGACGCTGGGCATTTCGGCTAAGAATGCAGCTTATTTGGTTATGGTGAAGATCGATGTAGGAGGGAAAACGGGGCATTGAGCCCTGCGCGTAGGCGCCATCATCGGTAGAATCCAGATTAGTGACCATGGCAGGATAAGTCTCAAGGTTAAGGAAGAAACACGCGAGAAGAAGAAATGAAAAAAGTGAGGGATAAGTTGTCGGTGGTGGAATTTATTAATAGGTACGCTGTAGCCAGCGGGGGGGCTAGAACCACAAGCCACATGAGCCACATATCAGAGATAGGCCACTTCGGGACTGGGCTCTTAGGTCGGCGTAGATAAGCCACCACTTTACGCCGCTATCTCATTCCGGTGCCAACTCGGCTGAACTGGCACGTAACCATATTCCAATTACTTAGGGCGCCGGATGTAAGGAGATGCGGGCTTCGTTTCTGAGGACTCAATGCACAGATACGGAGGCCTGAGCACACTGCCGTTCGGACATGCCGTCATGAGATACTCTTCTAAACCATGAGTATCTGATTCGTATTACGCCCATGCGGGCTATTGGGGAGGCACGACGGTGGATCCTAAGCCCACTTGAGGGTGTCGGGGTGCCACATTGAGGTACTCAACCGCGGCGTCCTCTCCATAGATTGGGAGGCGCCGTTACGGTCGCACGGAAAGCTTAGTGTGGGCGTCGAGGACTGCTTGCTTTGCCTCCCATGCCCCTCGCCCTCTTCATTGGGGCGCCCAACGTCGGCATGTGCCCGTAGGCCGACCAACTTGATCCGCCTCAGCGGAAAGAACGAGACAGCTCCGCTGCCTGGCTCATGGTCCCGGACGAAGGGCGACACAGGGAGGCGATGCGGTCCGAGGCTTAACGGACCAACTGCGACTTGGGGCTCTTTCATGGACAGGGCTCGGGCACGTAGTCTAGTGGGTGGTTTATGAACCGACTGCGAGTCGGGGCTTCTCGATACGCATATTGACAGGCAACCGTTTAGGGTGTCAGTTGAGTAAAGAAGAAGTATGCCCTTCTAACTATGAGTAGGGAAAGCAGGAGGACATTTATACCTGTTATCTGTTCAGGAAGCCTCCTGATTAGAACATCAGATAATATCTGTCCTCTTGGGACGTTGCAAAATATCACGGCGTCAACGTAGGCCGTACCTTGCTCGCACAGGGGGTGGCCAACACTCTGCTCACCGCCATCTTCGCCCAGTAGCGGACAGTCGTCGTGAGATGAATTCCACTTGGCAGGGGCGCCCTGGAGTATCGCTTGCACGTTTTTTCGTTTCTGATATGCCGCACTGTTGACGTCAAAAGGCCAGGCGTTTGCGCTGGCAGGATTCGCGCGGTAGTTCTGCACCGGCCAGCCGTACACCATGAACATGCTAGACGATTCCGTGGTCTCGTCAGTCCGTTCTACAAATTGATACACGGGGTGCATGTCAGCACAAGCGGCTGTCACCTACGGCTCATTTTCCATAACGCGGAAACCATGGTCTTGGGCTGTTCTGTAGCCGGCGAATGCGCTGTTCGAATAAGTCGCTACCCCAAGGATTTGCGATCAGCACGAATTTCAGAAGATTGCGCAGATACTGTGTGACGGGAAAAGTATCAAACAAGAGAAACAGGCCTCCCGAAGCACAGTGAGCCACCAGGGGTTTGGCTGTCGAACTGTAAGATGGAAAACGATGGACAACGCAATCTCGCTTGGTGTAATGTGTCACCCGTCGGGCCGCTGCGTGTGGCGCTGCTTTTTCCAGGAACTGTGGATGGGTTGGACGGGGTACTTGGTTGAAGTGATGTTGGGCGGCTCTTTAACCAGGCGAGAGAATGGGTTGGGTGTGATGGGATGTGATGCAAGGTGCATCTACAAGTACATGTTTGTGTGCTAAGCAACTTCGGTGGAGACAAGTAATACTGAATCTACCACGATTGTCTGGAAGATGTACATATTTGCATAATTCGAGCCAATCATCGATCGCCTTCTCATCTTCCCACAAAAATCTCGCGATTCCTAATTTGGAGGCGTACCCATGCATACATACTTGTTTCCACGGCTCAAATGTACATGGAGGCTCTTATCGCTAGCCACCTTCTTTGTTCGCCCCGGGAGCTTAATTCTACTCCGTAAACGCTGCTGCGACCTAATATGACAGGGTCCAATGTGCACGGGTTCCTCAACGACACGGCTTGCCGACAAACCTGATTATTTCTGAGCGCCCATCTCTCTGCTGCTCAGATTCACCGACAAACATCCTCAGGCCCGCCCAGCATGAGTGCCCAGTCTCCCCTCGTCCTCCCGCCCGGCGCCTCGCCGTGGCGAGTGACGACGTTTCAACCCATCCGACAGGCCCAGAACGAGGGCGGCATGGACTTTGAGCGCTGCGCCGCACTGCACAACGAACTCATGGAGACGGGCTGGCTCCAGTCCGGCAAGCTCCTCCCTCCCGACGCGGAGCCAGACGTGCAGAACGATCCTCGCGTGCTCCCGCGGCAAACCTGGTTCCACTACCACGGCGATGCCGCCAACGACGTACGAGAGTACCTGTCACCCTCATTAACCGCCTTCCTTGATCAAGCTTGGACGAACGAGGGGCATTCGCTCTTCTACTACGTCTGGGGTCTGGCCTCCCCAGAGTACCTGTGGTTAAACTGGGAGAACGACCAAGACGTCCCAGTGGAAGAGGCCGCACTAAACCCGTATCGCTACCTGACTCTTTACGGCGCGAACGGAATTTCGTCAGAGCCCGATGGCCTTATGTGAGACAGACAACACCACCCTAACGTGGACACTTACTAACGCCGCATGTTCACTTCGTAGCTTTGATCAGCAGGAAAATAAGGCAATCATGCAAATGTCCATCTTTGACTCGGCTATCACGCAGAATGGCCGGCAGCAGTGGCACCCCCTCGAGGTCGTCCTAAGTGCTTGGCTAGACATGGTGGACGCAGGCAAAGTGCAAGCCGTAGAGCCCCAAGTCGAGGTCTCGAATGAAAAGTTCGACCCTTGGATCATACTTGGCTATAGCGAGAGTCTGCTTAAAGATGCCCTCGAGGCGTGGGACGCCCTCCTGTCCGCCATCGAGTCCCGACGGGGTCCCGCTGCGTCCTCGGAGGAGGCCGACGAGCCGCTCGTACCGGTCGCTGTTCTGGATGCCGCCGCCATCTCGTCCGGCTTCGCTCGCGCCTTTCTGACCCAGGCACGACGGCCGTCCTTCCAGCTCATCGCGCCGGGGCTGAGCCTCCCGACCGCGTCGTCCTTCGCCCGCCAGCCGTTCAGATCCGTGGAACCAGACCCGCCCAACGAAGACCCGGACGATCCCACCGTCCAGTTTCCCATCCTGCTCTTCGCGTCACCCGACACCTTCCGATCGCCGCCGGGCTCCGATACGCTGACGGGCAGCGACCTGCCCTTCGCGTGGCCCTGGTGCCAGGTGGACGCGTACAACGCGGGCCTCTACCTCACCGACTCGGACCGCGCGTCGCTCTCCTTCGACGACGGCGTGCGCCTGGTGACCCCGTTCGGGCTCGGGGCCCAAGGCTACGCACGCACCGCGGACGGCGCCCGTTTCGGCGAAAACAAAGAGGCCCGAGGTCCCGTTGGCGCGCCGGGGCTTTCGTTCCACTCGATGTTCCAGCCCGGCTACTCGCCCTTTATCGAGTCTCATGAGGCTCGACTGGCGCAGGTCTTGCGGGCGTGGACCCGCCTTGTTGAGCGCGGCGTTTGGGAAATTGGTTCGGACGGGGTCCTGGACGGTATGGACAAATGGCTCGAGGCCGACACCGCGGCTCGTTGGATGGATTACGTTGTTCCTATTAGCTGGTGAATTAGGAACTTTCAAGTCACTCATTTGGTTGACATAATAGGAGAAAACCACTGGCCCTTACGACGGCCACTACATCACCCCAGAGAAGTTCAAGATATCCAGCCCAAGCCTTTCTAGTGAAGGTCCTTGGACACCTTTGGATCCAGGATGCCTTTGGATGCCTACCTAGATGCCTCTCTAGACACCTCACTAGATGCTTCCGTGATACGTGAAGTCCTGGCGGACCATGTGATGATGTGTAACGTTCTAGGAGGACAGATGTTATCTGATGATTTAATCAGGAGACTTCCTAACAAGATAACAGGTATAAACGTCATCCTATTTTCCATATTCATAGTTAGAAGGGCATCCTTCTTCTACACTCAATTGACACCCTACACGGTTACTAGTCAATATGCGTATCAGTTGGCACTAGTCCGTTCTGCCACCCAATTGCCCTTCACAGTAGCTGCATTTCGTTTAGCTGGAGTCGCTTATAGCCGTTCGTCTCGTCTCCTCATTTGGACTGAACGCGCTCCGGTAGCTTCCGAACGGGCGAATGGATCACAGAAGCAGGCTGGAATGTCTTGTGGCTCGGGTGCGATGCCCTATGAGGCGGACTGGAGGGGCGCACGTCGTCTCTGGGCTTCGCGATTCCGTCTATCGGTTATTCCGAAGCGGTGCCGTCTGTCATGGTCAGCGAATACCGAGCCAAGGGCTTTTAGGTACCAATCGATATACACACGGAGTGGTCCTTTGTAGGTCACGTGGCTTTTTACATGATGTAGAGCAGTGGCATGCGGAGGTCATGGGTTTTGTGGTGGGCCATGCTCGCATTGCGAACACTACCGGATGACCACGCGCGCGGGTTATGGGAGCCAGTTCCCTCTACGGCCAGCACCGCATTCCCACACTAGGGTTTACGCTACGAGCCCGTCATATGCACCGTGCTGGTCAATTTACACCTCAAAACAATGAAACATAACACGCAATTAACCACTGCGAGCCAACTAGACGGTTCATGGTAGCCATGAGGCACAACAGCGGGCGTGAGGATGACAGCACGGGATAACTCGGCTGAAAACTAGCAGACGCAAGGTGAATCAACCGACCAACCACAGCCCGCCAAGACGCAGGCAAAGCGCCACATCAGCAAGGCGATGCCAAGAGCGCAGCCTGCTATCGCGTGAACGATTCTGCCCTTCGAGCTGTCGTCCCCAATCTGACCCCGGATCGTCTTTCACCCATCTCGAATGCTCTGACCCGCGATGCGTCTCTTGCAGATAGAGCACGGCGGGCGCCTAAGCCTGACCAAGGACCTGATCGACAACATTCCCCCGTATGCTATTCTGTCGCACACGTGGGGCGACGATGACCAGGAGCTCACTATCCAGGACGTCCAGCAGCATACTGGTCAGCATAAGGCGGGGTACAGGAAGCTTACGTTCTGCGGCGCGCAGGCTGCCTCGGATGGCCTGCAGTACTTTTGGGTCGATACGTGCTGCATCGACAAATCGAGCAGCGCCGAGCTGACCGAAGCGATCAACTCGATGTTTCGCTGGTATCAGAACGCCGCCCAGTGCTATGTTGATCTGGCCGATGTCTCTGCAGGCGCCGGAAGCGAGGTTGAAAAGCCGCTGGGCGCACTGTGGGCTGGGGCCTTCCGGAAAAGTCGGTGGTTTTCGCGCGGCTGGACGCTCCAGGAATTGCTCGCTCCTAAATCTGTCATATTCTTTTCGGTGGAAGGCCGACGCTTAGGCGATAAGACGTCGCTGGAGGGGCTCCTGCAAGAAATCACGGGGATTTCAATCGATGCCCTTCGAGGGCAACCGCTGGGCCAGTTCAGCGTGCACGAGCGATTCTCTTGGATGAGAAGCCGTACGACGAAGCGTCCAGAGGATCGAGCATACTCGCTACTTGGAATCTTTGACATTTACCTGCCGTTAATCTACGGTGAAGGAGAGGAAAATGCATTCATTCGACTGCGGGGGGAGATTCAGAGGCGTTCACAAGGCACCGCCGGAACTACCCCAGGTAAGTCCAGCTACTAAAATGACGTCGCGACCTCTAATGCTTTTCGATAGATAAACATGACGCCCATTTCATTGTACCATTTGGACAGAATGAAAACTTTGTGGGCCGTGAGTCTATTCTACGGCAACTTATCGGGAGGCTGCCGCCTACCACATATCCTAATACGTGCCAACGGACCGTTATCGAGGGTCTCGGCGGCATCGGGAAAACGCAGGTCGCCATCGAGGCGGCCTACCAGGTCCGCGACGCACACCCCGAATGCTCCGTCTTCTGGGTCCCGGCCGTAGACATGGTCATGTTTGAGAACGCCTACCGCGATATTGGCCGAGCCCTCGGGGCAAAGGGGATTGAGGACGATGAAGCCGACGTCAAAGCCCTCGTGAAAGCGGCTCTTAGTCGAGGCGACGCAGGACAGTGGCTTCTTATTATCGACAACGTTGATGATGCACGGCTATTGACCGACGGCCAGATGATGTCCTATCTACCTTTTAGCCGGGAGGGCTCAATTCTGTTCACTACCCGGAACCACCAAGTTGCAGCCCGACTGGATGCGCGACAGGGTGCGCTCAGGCTCGATCCCCTAGACGATTCCGAGTCCGCTCAGCTCTTACACCAGGGCCTCCAGTCGAACCAGAAAGGCGACCCCAAGAGCACGACAGACCTGTTAGACTACCTCGTCTATCTACCGTTAGCTATCCGGCAGGCCTCTGCATACATGACGTCGAATTCACAGGTAACAGTGGCCCGTTACCTAGGTTACTGCACATCGAGCGACCTGGGCATGATTAAGATACTCAGCCGGGACTTCGAGGACCAAGACCGGTACGAAGCGATCCGGAATCCGGTGGCAACGACATGGCTCATTTCTTTTGAACAAGTCACCCGGGACGATCCGCTTGCCGCGGGTTATCTTCGGGCGATCTGCTACTTCGAAGAAAAGGATATCCCTATCTCTTTACTCCCAGCTGGCAAGGATGAGATGGAGAGGGACGAAGCCATCAGCACCTTAAAGGCGTACGCATTCCTTATTGATCGGGACACGCCGGATCAATTCGACATCCATCGGCTCATACGCCTGACGATGCGGAACTGGCTATGTACGCGCGGAGAGCAGAGCCGGCAGGTTACAGATGTGATTCAGCAGCTCTCAGAAGCGTTTCCGTGGCCGACGCACGAGAACCGAGACATATGGACATCCTACTTGCCCCATGCGCAATCGGCGCTTGGGTTCCGTGGCGAATGCACGGAAAGGGAGGCTCTGGGTTCGTTACAACATAACGTTGCTAAGGGATACCACTTGCTTGGTAAATATGCGGAGGCACAGGAGATGCACCGGGCGACACTGGAACTGAGGGAAGGGGTGCTGGGCCCCGAGAACCCAGACACACTCGCTAGCATGGACAATCTGGCCAACGTACTCTCCAGCCAGGGGAAGTACGAGGCGGCGGAGGAAATGCATCGGGCGACACTAGAACTGAGGGAAAGGGTGCTGGGCCGTGAGAACCCGGCCACACTCTCCAGCATGAACAACCTGACAATTGTGCTCTCCAACCAGGGGAAGTACGAGGCGGCGGAGGCGATGCATCTGGCGACACTGGAACTGACGAACACGGTGCTGGGCCGGGAGAATCCGAATACACTCGCCAGCATGAACAACCTGGCAGAAACATTTCGACACCAGGGGAAGTACGAGAAGGCAGAGCAGATGCATCGGCGGGCACTCGAACTATGTAAGGCGGTGCTAGGCCGTGAGAACTCGTCCACACTCGACAGCATGAACAACCTGGCCAACGTGCTCTACAGCCAGGGGAAGTACGAGGCGGCGGAGGAGATGCATCGGGCGACCCTGGAACTGAGGGAGAAAGTGCTAGGTCGGGAGAACCCGTCCACACTCACCAGCATGGACAACCTGGCTCTTATGCTCTCCAGCCAGGGGAAGTACGAGGAGGCAGAACAGATGCATCGGCGGGCGCTCGAACTATTTAAGGCGGTGCTAGGCCGTGAGAATCCGGATACACTCAGCAGCATGAACAACCTGGCCATCTTGCTTAGGTACCAAGGAAATTACGAGGCGGCGGAGGAGATGCATCGGGCGACATTGGAATTGAGGGAGAAAGTGCTAGGTCACAAGAACCCGTCCACACTCGACAGCATGAACAATCTGGCCATCGTGCTTAGGAACCAAGGAAAGTACGAGGCGGCGGAGGAAATGCATCGGGCGACATTGGAACTGAGGAAGAAGGTGCTAGGCCGTGAGAACCCGTCCACACTCAACAGCATGAACAATCTGGCCATTGTGCTTGAAAACCAAGGAAAGTACAAGGCGGCTGAGGAGATGCATCGGGAAGAGTTGGAGCTCTGTATGAAGATTCAGGGGCCTGAGAACCCGGATACACTCACCAGCATGTACAACCTGGCCATCGTGCTTAGGAACCAAGGAAAGTACAAGGCGGCGGAGGCGATGCATCGGGCGACACTGGAACTGAGGGGGAAGATACTAGGGCCAAAGCACCCCGATACGCTCTCTAGTATGGACAGCCTGGCAGAAGTGCTTAGCAATCTGAAGACCCATAGCTAAGCGGACGAGGCCCTTTAGCACGCAGAGGTTAAAAGGATGTAAGTCCAACCAATTGACTGAACGTTGCCTCTTATCCCTCAGCAGTGCCTCAAAACGGAGAAACCGGCGGACATGCTAAAGCGAGATTTCCTCTAGTGATACGTGAAGTGCTGGTGGACCACGTGATGATGATGATGTGTGTGTGTGTGTGTTATTTGTTTTTCTTTTCTTTTCTTTTTTTTTTTTATAAAAAAATCGTTTACGTCGGCGTCGGTCCACTAGTACCGTGGTTTATCTACTTGTCTCCCAGGGGATATGTGACTTGGAAAGCTTATAGAAGCCACTCCGTGCCTTGTTGGCTCATCATTTCTCTGACCTTCCGACTCGACATCCAGCCTTCCAGCCTCTTTACTCGTCTCGTGTTATCTGCCCCTAGTGTTGAACTGGGGCCCGTCGTAGTTAGGTGCTAGCCTTTTGGAGTCATCCCAACTCTTGTGTATTCCGGAGCCGTGTATGGCTGCGCTAGGTTGCGCTGGTATCGTTTGCCTGGTGGTACATGATGATGTGTAACATCCAAGGAGCACAGATATTAAGTTCGAGGACCCCCATTCGGGCCCCCCCCACTTTCGGGCCCCCCAAAAATCAGCCAGCGAAAACCAGCCCTATCAATAGAACTTCAAATATAGCCTTAATTAATGATAACTCTAATACACGAACCAGCCTCACTTAGGCTTTCGCTGTCACTCTCTTCATCTAGACCACTTTCGGCTTCTCCGACCGCCAATTGAGCCCGGTGGATGTCTTCGATATTCGCGAACTTCGAATTGGGGCTTAAATCCACCTTCTTCCTTTTCCTTGGTCTGATAGTGTCAATCCTAGCTTCGAGAGCTTGAATTTGCCTTTGAGCAGTAGGTAATTGGACGTTCTTCTTATCAAAGGCCTTTTGGATCTTCCGGAAGAGTAGTCGTTGTGTGGTTGAGTGTTTAGCTAGCTGGTTCAAAAGCTGTACTTGGTCCTTAAAGTCCGACGTCTTCTTTAGAGTCGACTAAACCACTGTAGAAGTATGGGATGTTTTTTGAGGTGTTGAGAACTCTCTATTTAAGTAGGATCTCTTCGAATTTGTCGTATCGGGTGTTGATTGTTGTGCATTTTGAATTAAATTCCGACTGAGAAGCGGTTTAGCCATATTAACTGGCCAGAGACCGGCGGCTTTCCATCTATTCCGGATATTCTGACTGGTAAGGCCGGCTAGGCGAGCCTTCTTATAGCAGGCAAGAAAATTCCGCTTACCAACTATCGTCGAGTCCGTTAACTGAGTTAGAAATCCGAGCTCTTTCCGGTACGCCGATTTTAAAGAACTGAAAATGGCTAAATCGAGAGGTTGGAGGACGTGAGAGGTATGCGGGGGTAAGAAAAGAAGATATATCCGATACGAGAAGCATTGGAACATAAAATCAGTCGTTGTATAGCTGCCATAGCCGTCCATCACGAGTAGGCGGTACTCGGAAGGGTCCTCGGGGGCGGTATTCGGGATAAAGACTTTCTCGAGCCACTCGAGCGCTGTTTGGTCTGTAATCCATCCGTTTTCGGTTGCAGTGAACTGCCAGCCTCCGAATTGGCTTAAATCGAGCGGGAACCATTGCTGCTGAACCGTCTTGCCCTTAAAAATGACTAATGGGGGCAGGGCATGGCCTTGGGCGGAGATGCATTCGATAAAGGACGTCTAGACACGAGAACTAGGCTGCTTCTTTCGGACTGAGCGCTTTTCCGAACCTCCAAGTACTAGACCGTTAGATCCAGCACCTTCTAGGAGCCCTGCTTTATCTATATTGTAGCGGTTAGCCGGCTTCACCCTCTGGATCTCCGGTAACTGAAGATACTGGGACCATGGTCGAATTACCTCGACTGAGGCGCCATTAACACGCTGTGAGTCGATAGACCGGCTCTTATGGACCTGTACAGCTGGGTTCCTGCGTAGGAAGGCCTGCAGCCACCTCTTTCCGAGTGGCTCGCTGTCGCCTTGAGCCCGGAGGATACGTTCGGCGAACTCCTTCACTTAGGCGTGCGAAGGTGGAAGCCCTAGGGCAGCTTGGGTAAGGATCCAGGTCGTAAGCAATTCTTCTTGGACTGGTCTGAGCCTCTGTTGGTATGCGAACGCATCTGACCTGCTTTGTTGGCCTCGAAGTCTGTTTTGTAGTGTTGATTTCGGTATGCCGTATTCTCGCGCAGTCTGCTTAATTCCGTGCCCACTCGTAACGGAGCTAAGGGCCTTTTATATATCTTCTTCGGAATACTGTTTTATATTAGCTATAACTGTTATAATATGAGTTTATAGAAAGATTGGACGCCAATTGAGTTCAGAAATAGAAAGAACGTCCGAAAGGCCGAAAATTCGGTGGCTGGTTTTTGGGGGGCCCGAAAGTGGGGGGGGCCCGAATGGGAGTCCTCGAACTTACCTCATGATCTAACCAGGAGACTTCCTAATTAGATAGCAGGTATAAATTCCCTCCTACTTTCCCAATTCGTAGCTTGAATGGCATCTATATTCTTTACTCAATTGGCATCCCATATGGTTGCCTGTCAATATGCTATCTGGTGCCCACGCCCTGTCATGTCTGGTGTTCTTTCGACATCGGGAGAACGAAACTCGCAAAGCCCACGACCATAATTGCGAAGCCTACTGTCTCAAGGTAGGGCATGTGGACCGAGAAGCGGATGCGAGACCGCGAGTGCGAACAGGCGTCGCCGTGGTTGCGGAACGTCGGGCCCGACGCGTGGAGCCGCCGAAGCCCCAGGAGCCCGTTGGTCGCCGGGCGCCCCGCCGCCCCCTGCAGCTCGCAGTGCGTGTTCAATCCGGCCCGGCTGCCAGCCGGCGCCGGGCGGGCCCTTGCGGCCTGCTGGTCCGGTTTGTTTTCGTCTCCGTACCCGTGCGGCACGCGCTTGCCGAGAAGGGCCGGGGTGCTGGCGGTAGCCACGGCCCGCCGGGTAGGCCCCCCACTTTGCTTTGCAACCTTTTCCAAGTATTCTTCTAGGTTCAAGTTATGAAAGATGAGCGGCTCATCCAGAGAGGGCGCCATGCCGTGATCCCGGGCGAGGACTGAGCCGAAAGCCGGTTTGGTCAAGACGGAGTGGCTGACTGCGAGAACAGCAATGGCGAGTACGGAAACGGAAAGAGGAGCCATCAGGATAGCAAGTAAAAGGCGGACGACTGTTGATTGGAGATGAAAGGCCGAGCTCCGTCACACTGCATCGACCAAGGAGATACTTTCCTTTCCATGGATTTGGTATCGATGTCACTTCCATAACGCACGTCTACACTAGGGGGCTATGTTACGAGGCTGTATGAACGAACACAGCAGGGTGAGGCTGAGGTAGCGGGCGAAATAGAATTCATTATGTGGAGGATGCGGATATGGCGGATGGGATTTCTATATAAGCTAAAATCATGCCATGAGCCGCGATATTCTAGGGCCCTGCTTTAAATATCCCGCTTCGGAATCGCCGGCGAGGGAACTCCCGGTTGACCTTCAGGTGGCGCGTGACCCCAGCACTGCGTCCATTAAACCGCGCCCTGGAAAAAAGTGACCCGGAAGCGCCCGTTGTTCGAGTTGATAACGGGATTGATGTCGTCGTCGAGGTACACATCCCATGGATCGAGGTGTTGGGCCTCCCAGCCCTGGGTGAAGAGGTTTCGGTCGGGGCCGGTGATCTTGTCGAGGCACCACGAACCGTCCGTCTTCTGCGCCCAGGCTCCCGGGGGGGCGTTGGGAAGCAGGTCGAGAACGAATCCCTTGATGTTGCTTGTGCCATCTAGCGTCTGGAACGACGCACCCCCTCGCTGTCAACAAACGCCGAGCGCAAGGCCCAAGGCCCGGGGAGGAGCAGGCAGACGCACTTGAATGATGGCGGCGCCGTCGTTGCCTTGCAACAGCGAGATGTCGCCCCACGAACTGCCGTCCGGGTGCCAGTTGACTTCGGCCCACGTGCCCAGGAGGTGCTTCTGCCCGTCCAGGTACGTGAAGTCGCCCCGCACGATGCGGCCCTCGAACGTCGGGCACAGCGTGACAAAGGCCGCCGTCCAGGGCGCCAACTGCGAGCCGGGGCGTCAACACACTCTCGTGGGGGTGGGGGTGTCCGCGACCTACAGTCAGGTACTTGTAAGGCACGTAGTCGTGGTTGTTCTCGTAGAAGAAGTACATGGTCCCGTGGACGCGGCCGTGGCTGAAGCCGTCGCTGTTGACGACGTAGACGCCGGGGCCGCCGGTATCCGGATCGCCCGCTTTTCCCCGTCTACTCAGCGGCGGGACGCGGCGCAATGATTAGGAGAACTTGCCTGTCCATACGGGGGGTTGTGTCTGTCGGGGAGCGAGAGTTAGTCATCCATCCCCAAGATAGGACGCACCTGGATGCATGGGTAGATGCACAAGAGGAACAGGTGATTCTTCCGTGGGCCCCGACGGCGAGCCGGCATCATCATGCAGAGGTCTCTCGGGCAGTAGTCAGGTACCAACCTCGTTATGACAGAATACTTGTGTGTGGTTTTCGACCACGTGGGCATGGATGCTGGAGGTTGCGCTTCCAGCTTGGACGCGGAAACGTCGGTGGATGGCGGTAGGGGATGCCGTCGCGTGAGGCCACAGCAGCACCGCGACTGTCAATATATGTAACAAACGCGTATTTTGCATTATGCGAACAGGCCAGGGGGTCTCGGTTGCAGCCAAGATGACTCGTGTTTCTCATTTCTTGACAGCTCACACTATAGAGGCGGCCGGATCGCGGAGGAGGCATCCAGGGAGCTTGGCGACTAAGCGATGGGCGAGAAAGCATAGGACCCACGATTACGTGCCCAGCCCAGGACAGCACGTTGTCCTAGATATAGAAAGGGGAACTGCGGACTTCCCGAGGCAGCTTCGCGGGTCCATTTTCCCCATCCCGTGGGCTGGTTATACGAGCGCATGGGTGTTGAGCATAGATCACGGCACATGCCACGCCACCCGATGAGTCGTACCTGCCCTTTTGGTCGACTCCCCGACACGTCCCTCCCACATCACGGAAAACAGCCATTCAGGCCTGCGCCAGCAGACGAACCTCTCAGCCCGGCAGTGCGTTTCCAACCCGTTATCCATGGGCCCCACGTGCTGGCCCGGCAGATTTGCTGGCCGGGAGCCAAGACGAGCCCGTTGTCGGCACAGTAGCGAGCCGCCTTGGGTTTTCCATGGCCCGTCGCGTCGCACCCGCACGCCTTTGATCTCACGAATGCCTACTTGGGGTGCCACGGGACACGCTTCGTGAATGTCCGATGCAAGGCACGGCAGCAAAAAGGCTGTCGGTCCTACGTCTGCCGCGAGGCCAACTTGCGCTGCCATCGCACCCATCGTGATCCTCTTCGTGCTGCGTGCGCAGCCCGGAGCCTCGGAACTCGAGGTGGCGCCATCGCATTGTGTTCCCCAGCATGGACAGTCCGAGTTTGTGCTGTCGAGTCACAGGTTTGGTCTGGACAGCGGGGCCTTATCCCTACAGACTCCCATACTTCGTCCAGATGATCGGTCACTGCATCATGTAGGATGGACCGAGTGGCCGCTTTTGATGAGAGACGGAGCACCAGGATGCAGCTGTGTCACGGATAATCGAACAGACACTTGGCTCCGGAAAGCTGCGTTCCCATGCCGGACCACGGGTATTGCAGGTCAAGGTAGACATTAGTTATATTTCGTGTAATATGTGTATCATCATGGCTGCCACGCTCCTGATTGTAGGTACCAGGGTCGCACAAACCACGCGCAAATTCGTTTCCTGGTACTTGAACGCCGCCGACTCACTCACGCAGCCCCTCGAAGCCGGCACGGAGGGATGCGCAAATGCCATCGACGATGGAGCCCTCGTCCCCGGACACGCCGAGGGCGCCCTCTTGCCACGTTACGGCGATGGTCATGGGGCCCCCCTTGACCGTGTCGACGTTGAAGTCGAGGGGCGCATGGAGCACATTGCCCGGCTGGGCGAAAATGACCTTGGCGATGGTGTACCCGCCCTGCTGCTGCCGGGCTTCCTCGTCGGCGACGTCGAGCACGCCCAGGTTGCTCACTTCGTACGACGAGTCCCGCCGGCTGCCCAGCTTGCCCTCCAGCCACCCCCGGACGCTGGGGGCGTACCTGAGCAGGCCGAGGGGCTGGTCCTCCCGCTTCGTCGCGCTCTCGGCCAGGGATCGCGTCATCGCCCTCGCCGAGTTCCACATGTCCTCTCCCGCGGGCGCGCTGGTATCGACGCGCGGGTGCACCGCCTACCACCCTCCTGGTTAGCATCGTCCACGCTCGACATTGAGGCCCCTTACATAACAGCCCGAGGCGAAGTTGCCCCATTCACCAACCGTCGCCCCAACAGACGGGCGCATGCTCACGGCGGTTCCGGACACGAAGTTGGTGACGGCGCCGTCGCGGATATGGTGGCTCAGGGCGCGGACGACGAGCTGGTGGATGGTGCCCGTCATCTTGGTGTCGTGGGCGCGCGAGACGCGGGCGGCGCGGGCCACGAGCGGCGCCGGGATCTCGACGATGCGCAGGCGGCTGCGGTGCGTGGCCGGGTCGAAGAAGGCGTCCCGGCCCGTCCACGTGCCCTCGTCCACCGTGCTCGCGTGCGGCCGGACGCCGAGCCAGTCGGCCACGAACTTGGGCAGCAGCACGGCGAGGAGCGGCGGCAGGAGGAACGACCACGAGATGGGCAGACGCGCGGGCGTGTCGAAGGGCTCCGGCAACGCGCGCCGCGGCACCTCGATCAGCGTCGTCGACGCGTCGCCGGCCCCGGACGGCGGCGCCGCCCCGTCCCGCAGGGCGGCGAGGAACACGCGGTGGAAGATGTTGCCGCACAAACCATCGCCGATGCTGTGGCAGAAAACAAAGGCGACGAGACAGCGCGACGTCGGTGTTGGGCCGCCCCGCGAAGGGAGCGGACAGACGGCGATGCACCACGGCGGGCGATGGGCGGGCCACTGGCCATCCAGAAGGGGCTGCAGACGGGCCTCGAGCCAACTGGCCTCGTCGCCGCCGTTCTCGTCGCCGCCGTCCTCGAGGACCACGACGTGCTTGTCCACGTCGACGGTTCCGACGGCGGCGTAGTGGGCCTTCTTCTCGTCGGCCGGGTTCCGAACGACGACGGAAAGCCACGGCAGCTGCTCGACGCAGCGGCGCAGCGGGCCGGCGAAGGTGCGGGCCGAACGGGGGTCAAGGCCGCCCCCCGGAGCTGTCGGGAACTCGTACACGGCGCCCACGAGGATGCCGTGGTAGAGGCCGAGGTTCTCACGCGCAATCATACGCCGCTCGCTGGGGCCTGGGGGGAACCGCCGCCGCCGCCGCCACGGTCAGTGACTTGTTGGTAGGGGGCGGACCGAAAAAGGTGACTTACTGGCGTGGCGCAGCATATCGTCGGCCTGTTTGGCCATTTTCTTCTTCCGGTACGAGGTTGTGGGCCGTCGAATTGTTGATGGTGATTTCTCGCAGTCTTAGTGCGCCAGCTCTAAGCGACCGAACCAGAGGCTGGGAGGCTTGCAGATAAGTCCGTGCCTATATGCGAACAACCAACGGGGTTTTCGCGATGAGCGAGGGCCGACACTCCCAATTCGTATACGTCGGACCTTTTGACTCGCGCCAGGTCCCAGTCCCGGCGCGACATGGATTTCGATCCTCCAGGCGGCCTCTCCGCCTCCCACGCGGCTTGGGACACGCGGCTTTCACACCGTCCAGCGCAATTGCTCTACAGACAAAGCCGGTAGTTGTGACGGTCTTCGTTTGGCTGGACTACCGGGTATCCGGTATCGGACCCGCTTCAAGCGTAACGACTTTAGAATGCAGCCTCTCGTGCACTAGACTTCAAGAATACTAATAGTAATTATCGCCCGGCCAGAGTGGGGTGGCGCACCGGGAGGCCTCGTGCCCATGTGTACTTGCATACTCAAAGCGCCCTCTCCATGGAAGCTGGAAACCGGTTATATGCGAGCGCGCGCGCGCATCTCTCGGGGACAAGGCCCGCAAGAGCCCCAACGAGCCGCAGGAACATCGCCATGGTCGCCAGCCACGGGAACAGGATTCCCATCCACGACCGTCCTAGAGCAGCAGCCGGCGCACCAAGGCGAGCCCGCGCGTGCTCGTGGAGAGGCACGGTGGGTAGGGGAGGCTTGGGAGGTTAGCTGAAGGCCGGAGGAACAAAGCAAGAAGCGTCTAGGAAAGAACCGCCACAAAACCCGGTTTACTAACCCGGGACCGGTCAGTCGTGAGCCCCGAACATCGGGTGGTATGAGAAGAGGAAAATGTGGGGGACGGTCCAGACCCGTGCGTCCATCACGACATCGACGTGGTTGGGAAACATGGCCGATATATCGGGGACACTGTCTAACTCGATGCCTTTTGATGCTACCAGCACAATCATGAGATGCCATATACACAAACGCCGCGTCAGCCCGGCCCGCTAGTAGACCAGACATCTCCACCCTGAGATAAAAGAGACCCATGCTGCGCTGTATGAGATCTGCTGCACGCTCGCACAGACCCAACCGCCTACTGCACAATCTCCTCGGTTTCCTCCTCGACCTCTTCGACCACCTCCTCGATGACCTCGCCCTCGGGCTCGCCCTTGGCCGCCACGGCCTCGGCGGCCTTGGGCAGGCCGAGGTACTCGCGCTCCTCCTCGAGCTCCGCCTCGACGTCGGCGCGCCAGGCGTACCACTCGTTGAGCATGCGTCGCCGCGACTCGACGAGCTCCTGGTCCGCACCCGCCACACGCTCGGCATCCTCCTGCTCGAAAATCCTCGAGTACTCGCGGAGGTTCTTGCGGATCTGCTTCTGCTCGTCCTTGGAGAGAAGCGTGGGGGGGCGGGGCCTCCAGGCCCACTGCTTGAACTTCTCGACCGGGTCCTCGCGCAGCACCTCGCCCTTGAAGTCGTACACGTGGTAGCCGTTCTCCATCGAGTGCTTCCAGGCCGACGCCCACGAGGCCACGAAGCGGCCCGACGGGTCCCACGCCAAGTCCGTAACGCCGTAGTGGTCAGCCGTGTTCATGAGCTGCAGGTTCGCCGTGAGGTCCTTGTCGCTCTCGGGCTTCTCGCCCTCGAAGTCGAGGTCGTAGAAGTCGAGGTCGGAGCTCTGCGTGTTGGCGATGGTGGCGACCACGACGAAACGGCCGCGGGGCGACCAGTAAATGCTGTTGCTGTTCTTCTTCTCGAGCGTGCGCAGGTGCTTAAAGTTACCAACCGCGTTGCCCTTGGCCTTCTCGGGGCAGAAGAACGCCACCGACGTCTTGGGCGGTACTGCTGTCTGGCCAACAGGCTCGGTGGTGGTGATAATAACGAAGCGGTCGCCCTTGGGCTCCCAGGCAAAGTTAATGACGGTGTCCTTGATGGTGTCGACGACCTCGACCGGCACACCCTTCTCCTTGACGCGGAAGATCTCGAGCGTGGTGGCCTGGCTCTTCTTGGACTTGGAGTGGCGGTCGACCTTGACGGCCAGGTAGGTACCCTCCGACTGCCAGTGCAGCTTGGCGTCGTTGACGCTGAACAGGTTCAGCGAGCGGACCACCTCCTTGGACGGTATGCTCATCAGGCTGACCTTGGCCGGGTTGCTGCCCAGCTCGGGCGTCCAGAAGCAGAAGAGCTGCTCGTATTGCTTGTTGCCCTCCCTCTGCACCGTGGCGGGCGCCCACTCGAAATCCATGACACCCTCGATCTTGATGGTGGTCTTGTCGAGGAGTTTCATGCTGGGGAGCTCGTAGACGGAGATGGACTGGCCCTGGGCCAGGCGCGCGACGTACTTCTCGTCGGCCGACCACTTGAAGGCGGGCCAGGGGAACTTGGGCGGGACCTTGAGGCCGGCGGCGTCGAGGGTGGCGGGCATGTCGAGGTTGGCAAAGGACCGCAGGGGCTTGCCCGTCGCGACGTCCCAGATGACGTAGTTCTTGCCGTCGTCGTCGATGGAGAGCTGGGGGTGGCCCTCGTCGGGTATCGAGATGGGGCGGTTGGACCATGTGACGACGTACTTCTCGCCGGGCGAGAAATCCAGCATGTTGACGAAGGGGTGGGCGAATCGGCGCTGACGCGACCAGGACGCGCCGCCCCAGAGCTGCACACCTTGGGCGTGGACCGACGTCAGGTAGGTACCCTGCGGCGACCACTGGATGAAGCTCTCGGTCCAGTGCTGGCGGTCGACGACGTTCTCGGGGTTCTCCTTCTCGTTGTTCCAGAAGATGCCGACGGCCTCGCCGCGGTACATGGCGAACTGGTCGCGGCCACGGCCGCTGGGGTCGGCCAGCCAGGAGCGCAGGTGCTCCTGCTCGTGGAACTCCTCGATCTTGGGGGGCACGTACTCCTCGTCGATGCGTCCCTCGCGGCCGAAGCGCTCAATGTCGGTCATCTTGTTGACGCGGAGCGTGTGCTTCTTGTCGAGGGGCACGAGGTCGAGCTGGCGGGTGGCGGCGGCGGCCTCGGCCGGGGACGAGTACTCGACGAAGGCGAAGCGCATCGACTTGCCGTCCTCGCCCATGGGCATGAAGACATTGTCCTCCTTGATGTTGCCGACGGTGCGGAGCTTCTTGAGCAGGAACTTGACGAGCTTGGGCTTCTGCTCCTCGTTGACCTCGGGCAGGCCGTCGATGACAACAAAGGTGTCGAAGCCCTGCTCGAGCTGGACCTCGTATTTCTCCCTCAGGTCGGAGAAGTCGATCTCGGTCTCGTCGTAGTCATCTTCGTCGACATCTGCGTCGCGCAGATGATCAAAGGAGGGCGCCATGCTGGGTGGTAGGGAGCCTCTGTCGCCGTGGACGTGCTGCTGATCGGGGCTTGCAAATCTGAGAAGGTGTGCGAATGCAGGCCGTGGACGGGGGTCGGTTTGTGGATGGGCGAGTGGATTCGGCGTGAAAAAATGCCCCGCGCGCGGTTTGGTGGTGAGATGGGTGGTCGGGCTGGGGCCGGAAAACAGGTATCCCGGGCGCTGCTGATTAGAACACGAGGCGCGTCGTGCGTGGGAAGGGCAGTAAAAGAGGCCCGGTTCGAGGTTCTGCTGGGAAATAGGCAGTCAACCAAGTCTTACAGTGCCGGCGAGGATCCTCGTGGCCAGTCTCAGCGCTATGCTCGTGATCGCAGCGCAGTCGGGTCGTTTTTGCTACGAATCCGAGAAATTTCGGGCGGGCTGGATTGTGTGGCGGCTAAACACTAATTCCAGTGGCCGAGCCCCGCGTCCGCTGATTGGGCAGAGGCAAGTGGCCTGGCGGGGTCGCAGTTGAGCGCAGCAAATGTGAGCAGCCTGGATGCGTGCAGCAAGCAACCCGTTCAGCGGTCACGGTAAGCAAGCTCGGTAGCCGGGTGGGAGCCTTGCAGACCGTGGCGGAAGGGGGTTGGAACCTCCTCCCAGCAAGGGGAGGGAGGGATGGATGGATCTAGAGGGACAAGAGGGGGGCCTATGGAACAGCGGACAACAACAGAGAGCCTCGTCAGGGGAAGGCTGCGGTAGGTACCTACCGAGTAGGCAGCTCGTGGAGTAGAAGTGCGGTCTGGCGGCGGCGGGAGCCTTGTAGCCTTGGGGAGCCTTGCTTATTAGTGGTGCTGGACCGTAGCAGCTCTGCCTGCCTGCCGCCTGTGCCCGCCTGTCCCTTGCCCGCCCGCATCTCATCCCACCCCCCAAAAAAGTTCTGGACCGGAAGAGCTAGAAGCTCTCGACAGCCGCCACACCGGATTACCTCGAAGAATCTTGCTTGCCGGCCCTCTGAGAAACGGACCGACGATCTACGACGACCAGGAGCATCCGGTTTCCCCGACTTCTTCTTTTTGTCCCCAGTACTGTCAGCATGGTGAGTGCGAGCAAAGCCCCCCCCGCCTGGCCCAGGGAGGGGCCGCCCGGTCAGGGGAGCCCGTCGCTAACGAAGGACGCATTCGTGCCCAGGCGACCCAAATCTTCGAGGAGGGCACCACCCAGGAGAGGGGAGAGAACGCCCGTCTCTCGGCCTTCGTCGGCGCCATCGCCGTCGGCGACCTCGTCAAGAGCACCCTCGGCCCCAAGGGCATGGACAAGATCCTGCAGTCGGCCTCGACGGGCGAGATCATGGTGACCAACGACGGCGCCACCATCCTCAAGTCCATCGCCCTCGACAACGCCGCCGCCAAGGTGCTCGTCAACATCTCCAAGGTTCAGGACGACGAGGTCGGTGACGGCACCACCTCGGTCGCCGTCCTGGCCGCCGAGCTCCTGCGCGAGGCCGAGCAGCTGGTCAACAAGAAGATCCACCCCCAGACCATCATCGAGGGCTACCGGATAGCCAGCCAGGCCGCCCTGCAGGCCCTCGAGCAGTCGGCCGTCGACCACAGCAAGAACCCCGAGGCCTTCAAGAAGGACCTGACGGCCATCGCCCGCACCACCCTCAGCAGCAAGGTCCTGGCCCAGGACCGCGAGCTGTTCGCCAAGCTGGCCGTCGAGGCCGTCCTGCGCCTCAAGGGCTCCGCCGACCTCAGCCACATCCAGATCATCAAGAAGGCCGGCGGCAAGCTGAGCGACTCGTACCTCGACGAGGGCTTCATCCTCGACAAGAAGATCGGCGTGAACCAGCCCAAGCGCCTCGAGAAGGCCAAGATCCTGGTTGCCAACACCAGCATGGACACGGACAAGGTCAAGATCTTTGGCGCCCGCGTCAAGGTGGGCTCGACGAGCAAGCTGGCCGAGATCGAAAAGGCCGAGAAGGACAAGATGAAGGCCAAGGTCGACCGCATCAAGGCCCACGGCATCAACTGCTTCATCAACCGCCAGCTCATCTACAACTGGCCCGAGCAACTGTTTACCGACGCCGGCATCATGTCCATTGAGCACGCCGACTTTGACGGCATCGAGAGACTGGCCCTCGTCACCGGCGGCGAGATCACGTCTACTTTCGACCACCCCGACCAGGTGAAGCTCGGCCACTGCGACCTGATCGAGGAGGTCATGATCGGCGAGGACACCCTCATCAAGTTTTCGGGCGTGGCCGCGGGCCAGGCCTGCACCATCGTGCTGCGCGGTGCCACGGACCAGCTGCTGGACGAGGCCGACCGGTCGCTGCACGACGCCCTGGCCGTTCTCTCGCAGACGGTCAAGGAGCCGCGGACGACGCTGGGCGGCGGCTGCGCCGAGATGCTGATGGCCAAGGCCGTCGAGGGCGCCGCCACGCGCGTCGAAGGCAAGAAGCAGATGGCCGTTGCGTCTTTCGCCACGGCCCTGCGCCAGCTCCCCACCATTTTGGCCGACAACGCCGGCCTGGACTCGAGCGAACTCGTCGCCCGCCTACGAAAGGCCATTTACGACGGCATGTCGACCTACGGCCTGGACCTGGCGACGCCGGGTGGCGGCATTACCGACATGCGGGACCTGGGCGTCATCGAGAGCTTCAAGCTGAAGAAGGCCGTCGTGTCGTCAGCAAGCGAGGCCGCCGAGGTACGTCGCCCGCCCGCCCGCTCCCCCGCGGGCTGCCTCTTGCGCGATCCGTCTAGTACTGACATGGCCCACAGCTGCTGTTGCGCGTGGACGACATCATCCGCGCGGCGCCGAGGAGACGCGAGCGGATGTAAGGCGTCTGCACCACGTCGGGGGCGTTTTCAAGAAAAAAGGGGAGGGCACTTGTCGGGCTCGGTGTATTATACCATAGACTTGCCATACCCGAATAATGAGAACGAGGGAGCCAATGACGAACCCTTTGACCAAGACCACGGCTTTTACAGCGATGTGCTAAGAGACTGGGCCGCCTAGAATGGTACCCCCGCGGTATGCTATGTTGGCGTCACGAACAGGTCCCGGCCGAGGCCGTGCCTCCTTACCTTTCGACCCGAGGTCATGGAAATGCATTCCACGGCGCCACAACGCGCAGCCGGGTTCGACCGTGAGCCCCGGCGCCTTTGGGGGGCATCCCGGAATCCATGCCACCGGATCCGCACGAGACCCCTCTAGCGAGCTTGGACCTCCCTTACGGAGAGGGCACGATGGCGCATTCCAAGGGGAGGCAAGACAACAAGCGTAAAGCAACGAAACAGCTGGGACAGATTCCTTCTCCTGACCGGAAGGAACGAAAACAGCTAACAGCCCCCTCCCTCCCCTCCCAGTGACCGTCAACGAAACGCGTCCGCACACCAGCAATGCCGTGTATATGTCAAACCCCGATGGACCAGGGTTGGGACCTGATGGAGAATACGTGGCGACCAGGGCCGCGTCGTAGGAGAGAAGGGGCGGGGGGGCCTCAGAGAGAAAAAGGCGAGGGGGGGTAAGAAATAAAGAGGTGAGGGGGGCGTATGAGAGAAGTCGCTCCGGCTATTCAATCTGAAGCTCCAGGGGAGGTTGCTTACTACGCGGTCCGGTGAGGGGAGCGAGGAGAGGGCGCTGGTGTCGTTCCTTAGGGACGGTGAGGCAGCAGCACTCTAGGGGCAAGGGGCCAAGAGAACAAGAGAGCTTGCTGGCCGCTTCATCGCGATGTGTCCCTTGGAGGCCACGGACGCCTCTCTCACATGCCTGCTGGCCTCTACCCTCCACGACGGGCTTATTTTGGGGAGCCTGGAATCTCTTGGAACCGTCGACCCAACTGGCACACGAATTGCTCCACCGTCAAGGGAGAGGGCGGCCTTCTTCGCCGTAATTACGGGGGCCGGGGAGGAACCGGGAGGGTAGGGGCCCGTGGGCGGGAAGGGTGGCGACTTTCCATGCAGGGCATTCGGGAGCGTGGGCGCTTTGGGCAGCAAGCAGAGACCGACCGGTTTCCTTCGCCACGGTTGGGAACCCCCGGAGGCGTATACGGGCCATGTTCCTATATGCCGTGGCAAAGGGTGGATGGCACCCTTGGAAAGTCTTCGCACGGGACCGGCGGGGCTGGTTCCAAAGGTCTGGGGCGCCGGCGGGCCACTTGGTACGCGAGCGCTTGCCAGAAGTGGCTCGAACCGGAAAACCTATCTTTTGCACTCGCAACAAGCAAAGCCGTCGTGGTGGAGGAACTTGGTAGCGAAGAAAACATGTTCCCGACAGGGAGGTTGCTCCTCTAAACGATAGTATGCTATACAGCAACCCTGCTAATGACGAGTCTCAGGCTCAGAGCCGCTGGATTCGCGGCAAGGTATCCAGTCACGAGAGATTTGCTGTCGAAACACTTGCCTTGATTGGCCCCGGATCGTCAGCTCATAGGCCAGGGAAGTGATGCACCCTGGATGTGTGTTCCAGCGGGCGCTTTACCTTGCGCAGATAGTGTTCCAACCTACTTCGTATGGCCCATGCATTGAGGACGACGGGCACCCGAACGCTCTCTCGTGACGCCCTTTACCGGCAAACGGTAGAGGGTCGTGGGTTGAGGCCTCCCGTGATGCTGCGCAAGGAAACCTCAACGACGATGAATTCACGACCAATGCGCCAGCCACACCAGGTTGGGGAGACCACGAAGCCTCCAGTGGCACGGAGGCCATCGTACTCGCATGGCCAGCGGTCGCATTGACGTCGCCGTCCAGCTCCGGGTACCCCTGGATTGCACCGCCCCGGGTTTGCACCGCCTCGTTCTGCTCGAAGCGGAGCCGCCCTCTTTCGGGTCAGTCCACCTCTTGGCCCCCGCCCGGGCGCCCAGGAATGCGACGCTGGAAAACATGGCACAGCTGCACGTATCGGCCAGAAAATGAATGTCGGCTTGCAAAAAGGAGCGCGCTGCGATGGCTGCGACGCCCGTCGGCTCCCTCAACCTTGCTGTTGGTCTCGAGCTTGCCCATCCGCGGGGCGTCATGCGCTGAGGGGGCCGACGAAGCGGTGCCCGTATCTGTAGACGGAACCGGCAGGCTTCCTGCCCGCCCGCCTAAGGTAACCCCCTCTGACGACCGGCTGGCCAAGGCCGGCCCCCGTGTTTGGTAACGTTGACGATTGATGACAAGGGGTTTGTGGCTGGCGCAGATCTTCGTCAACGAGCTTGGCTCCTTGGGCTTGCCAGGCGCTGCCACGGCTATAGCTCGCAGCCACTTAAGCGCGAACCCACTCCCCGGAGCGCCTAGTCGGCTAGTTGAGCTGAATAGGATGCCTCTTGGCGAATCAGATGGAGCGGCGGCCTAGTGTCGACGGGTGGGCGAAACGTTGCGGCGAGCCGGCACGCCCAGTAGATCTGCCCATCTGCCCCCCTGTCCACCTACTGGACCGGGGAGCGACTGGGAGCCAGCCGACCGGCCAGGCCTGGGGGCAAACAGACACAGGAGCAAGGAGGCAAAAAGCCGGAACGGGGACTTTTGCCGCCGGCGCCCTGGTCGGGAAGCCGAGTCGGGTACCCCCCTGATCGACGCATGTCATATAGCTTGGGCTGTAGTCAGTATAGGGCGCAAAATACGGAGCTTTTGGATCTGGATCGCCACAAAGGGTCGGCAGACAGGGGGCAGTCAGGGGTAGTGCAGGCGAGCAGACGAGATTGACAGGATTGACCAGAGCAAATTCTTCGCCGGTATGATGTAGCGGGCGCGCTCCTTGTGAGCCGCGTGTCAACGGAGGGTTCTGACTAGACGAGATCCCGTGAGTGGGATCGTCCGGTCACGGCTGAGACACGCAAGACACGCGCGTCTGGCGAGCGAAGACATAGGGGTCCCGCGACAACAGCCGCACTCGCAAGTGACGACAGGCGTAGACCAGCCGGATAGATGCTTGGTGGGCGGGTGACGCTCTTCGGCGTCTTTCGCGGACGCCGGAGGCCTTTGGAGGCCCGGAGACCCTGGAAGGGCTTCCGCTTCGACGGCGCTGGGTGCTTGGTTGCGCACCTACCACCGTGGCGTACTACGATGGCCCACATCGTAAAGAGACGGGACGAATGCCGCAGCGAGCCGTTCTGTCCACTGCGCCCCATAGCCGCGAGGTATGTACACGCATGAAAGGCGGTTCCGGTGACATCTCATGTAGGCACTCGTCCGAAGAGCTGCGATGAGATGGGATGCCAGGTAGCGGGTCGCATTGACACGACCCCTGGGAGGGCAGAGGATGCCTCTGGGCGATGCCAGATGATCGTCGAAACGCATCACGCAAGCGGCAGGTGGTTGCCAGTGTGTGTGTGTGGGTGTGCGTGTGTACGCGGGGGCGAAGATGCAGAAAAGAGCCGGATGGGGAAACGGAGGACATACCACGTAGTTGGTCGTCTCCTCATAGGCGTTCCACCGGCGGCGTGATTGGCGTTGGGCGGCAGGAACGCGAGGAAACATTGGCCGGGGGTGAAGTCGGGCGGCTGACAGCCAACGGAACTGCTGTACCTGCACGAGGTGCCGACTTCAGAAACACAGGCCCGCTTTGAAACGGCGGCTCTGCAGCGCCTGCAAGTACGTGTTTTTGGCTAGGGCGGTGGAAGAGGCGCCGCCGAGGCGCCCTGGCTGGCTGTCATGAAAGCGCTGCCAGGCACCCGGACAAGGGAAGCCCTTAGGCCCGATGCCCTGTGCCTGGGCTCCAGGGCCTCCGGGGGCGTGCCTGTGCCGCCCTCGTCAGGGGACTCCCTGTCGCCTTTGTACCCCCTCTCCACGCGACCCGCATGCCGCACAGCGCAGGGATGGCGACCCCTAGTGCCGTTCCGGATCGTCAGCCACAGCCTCCCAGCGCTGCTCCTGATTGGCCCGTCGCTTCAAGACCGTTCTCTCCGTCTACCACACACACCACCCACGCCTCTTTTTGCTTCCCCTCTGGGACATCGTCCCGCCTCTGCTCCCCGTTCTGGAATGCCCACCCCGTCGCCTCTGTCCTGCCATTGAGGTCCGCTTGCCATGGCCCTCCGTCCATTGTGCCCGCCGGGCCCTTACAATGACTCGAAGGGGCCAGACGGTGGGCACTATGGGGCCGCCTGGGCGTGCGCACGAGGCCGCCGCTCATCCAAGGTCGGACAGATATTTAGGGAGCCTCATCGCTCGGCCATCTCTAATTCTGGTTCTACTACTCATCAGCATCATTCCTTCTCTTGTTCTCTCGTCTCTTTTCCTTCCACAGGACGACTCATCCACCCACGAGCCCGGGGCTCCTTTTCACTCCTTCTGCTATTCAGCAACCACCTTTTTGCAGCCTGGTGCTCTACCCCGTTCTTTGACACCTCTGAACTTCGGACGGAAAACCGCTTTTCTCTTCCGCCAAGATGACTCGTTTCTCCGCCTACACGGCCGTCCTGGCCTCGGTCGCCTCGGCCGTCAGCGGCCACATGATCATGCAGACTCCGGCTCCCTTCGGCACCCCGGACAACTCGCCTCTCAGCTCCGACGGCAGCAACTTCCCTTGCAAGGTCCAAGGCGACCCCGCCAGCTTCTACTCCTTCAGCAAGGCCACCGAGATGCAGGCCGGCTCGACGCAGAAACTGTCCTTCAAGGGCAGCGCCGTCCACGGCGGCGGCTCGTGCCAGCTTGCCATCACCAACGACAAGCAGCCCACCGCTTCGTCCTCCTGGTCCGTTATCCTGAGCCTTGAGGGTGGCTGTCCGTCCAAGGACGGCAGCGGGCCCAGCGAGTACGACTTCACTATTCCCGATGACGTGCCCGCCGGCGAGTACGTGTTTGCCTGGACCTGGATCAGCAAGATGAGCGGCGCCCCCGAGTACTACATGAACTGCGCCCCCATCAAGGTCACCGGCGGCGCCTCAAAGCGGTCCGTCGAGGAGCGCGCTGCCGGCCTCTCGGCCATGCCCAACCTCTTTGTCGCGAACCTGGCCGGCGTCAACGACTGCAAGTCGCGCAACGGCGGATCCAGCGTCGACGTCAAGTTCCCCGAACCCGGCCCCAACGTTGAGAAGCCCAACCCGAACCCCACCTTCGGCGACCCCATCGGCACCAACTGCTTCCCCAAGGGCGCCTCTGCCGAGGGTGTCCTCTCCGGCGGCGGCGGCGGCAGCACTGGCGGCGGCGATGCCGCGCCCTCCGCCCAGCCTGGCGGTGGTTCCTCAGGCGGCTCTCCCTCGGCCACGGCCTCTGCTCCCGCCGCGCCCAGCACGACCTCGGCTCCTGTCCAGAAGCCTAGCGCTTCCGCCCCCGGTGGCGTATTTGTGACCGTTCCTAGCAACGGTGGTGCCGCCCCGTCTGCTGCTCCCACCGCCTCTGCCTCTTCCGCCTCGGCGCCGGCTTCTTCCGCCTCTGCCTCGTCCGCCTCGGCGCCGGCTTCTTCCGCCTCTGCTCCGGCCGCCCCCTCGGCTACCGCTCCCAGCAGCCCCGGCTCCGGCTCGGGCGCTGGTTCTGGTTCCGGCTCCGGCTCCGGCTCGTCCCAGGGCGCCATGAGCGGTGCTTGCAAGGAGGAGGGCCAGTTCAACTGCGTCAACAATCAGTTCCAGCAGTGCGCCTCAGGCACCTGGACCGCCATGCAGCCCATGGCCGCCGGCACCTCGTGCCAGGCGGGCCTGTCGTCGACTCTTTGGGCCGCCGGCCGCCGCTCGCTGCGCTACGCCCGCCGTGCCCTGTAAAAAGAAAACAAGGCGTCCCAGACGCCCCGCGATACCCATCCGAGCAGGACTCAAATCTACTTCTTCGAGACATTCACTTACATGACGAGACGATCCACTTCGCACCTTTTTTTGTACATAGCCTTTTTAGGGTTTGTTTTGGGTTCCGGCGTTTGCATATGGGGGCACCACGACCGCCACCAACGTCGGAAGGGTCCCAGGGGCTGCGTACATACACATATACATGAGGGAAAAGACACGAGGGAAACCTACCTGAGAGAAAGGAGAATATGATTGCATACCTTACCTACCTGGAATTCCAAATGCGTCTCTAGTGATTATGTAAGCGAATTTGGCTGCTAGTCTTTCGCCGTTGCCAGCGTCTTCACTTTTTCGTTGCGTTATCAGAAGGCTTTTTCGCATTGTTCGAGTTGGAATGGTATGTGTTGCGTATCGACAGCCACTGATCCGATTAGTCCGCTGGTAGACAGCGAGTGTCAGGCTGCCCACGTGATGGACACCTATGCATATATCGCTGTCTAGGTAGGTAGAGCTGGGATGGTCGACGAATCGGGGACAAGAGACAGGCTCAGCTTCACAGCCGCATCTGCGCATCCAAAATCCCCGCTCCGGGTTGCCCTTCATGAGGCAGCTTAACAGTAGACGATGCCTACTCCCATCTTTCCATCACCGATCATTACTTCCAGGCCATTCTCTGAGCGCGCTCCGGCTGCCGACGTGTCATAACCTTCGCCAGGATTTTCCCATAACGCCTTTGCCAGCGTCTCCTCGATCTTTCCCGTGCAAAAACAAAAGACCTCTCATGCACTTTCAGTTGGAGTAACCGGCCGGCGCTATGGCTGATCCCTTCAGCATCACGGCAGGCGTGGTCGGCATCCTCGCCCCGTCGCTGCATCTGATCCGACTACTGCGGGATGACCTCCGCAACATCTCGGACGCTTCGTTGACGGTGAAAGCCCTCGGACAAGACGTCGACGCCGTCGAAGCCGCCCTCAACTCCCTCAACGCCATAAGCCGGGCCCAATGGACGGCGCTGGGTCCGGGCGTCGTGGAGCAATCCACGAGCGCCATCCAGGACTGCGCCCGGACGTGCGAAAAGTTCCGGGCCGACCTGCAACGGTGGACTCGGCATTATACCTCTGCCGCGGGCATCTCTTGGCGTGATCGAGTCGCCCTGGGCTTCTTCCGGCAGAACGAGATCAAGGCATTGTCCCAGCAGCTCCAGAAGCACCAGACCGCCCTCAACCTCATGATCAGTACTGCCAACCTGTAAGCCAGGACACTTCCTCGCGGCTGCTTACGGGCGTAACTAACAGGCACTAGACACACCTCTGTCCGCGGTCTTTCCATCACCGAAGGTAAGGTCCAGTCAGAAAGGGCGGTCGGTTCCATATCGGCGTACGTCGGAGACGGGTGCGGTAGAATTGACCATCGCACGGCGAGATGCACCATGTTTTGCCAAGGGTACCTTGGAACCAATGTGACGGCGGAGCGGTACAAACTTCAATGGCCGGGGCACCGATGCTTCACGTCTTATAGTAGTGGACGCATTTACTGCTCAACGCTACCTATTTCAGTAGCAACAGCAGTTATATTACGAGCAGCGTTGACAGCAGCAGCAACAGCAGCACCGCCGGTACTAAGTACAACACCAAAGTCGCGACAATCAACCTGGTCAATTTGCCGTTCCCGCAGGAGACGCCGTTTCTGGCGTGCGCTGGATTGGAGATCTGAACCCTTCCCGCGGTCAACGCTAACTAAACCTCCACTAGGTGCACCGAAGCCATCGTCTACCGTTCCATTTCGGCGCGACCGCAATTTTATCAAGCGCGAAACGTTGCTTAACCAACTACACCAAGCCTTCTCAGTCCCGGGGTCCTGTGTCGCGCTTGCCGGGTTGGGCGGGGTAGGCAAATCGCAGCTTGCAATTGAATACTGCTATCGAACGCAGGAGGAGGCCTCGCGGAAGAACGAGCCGATATGGATCTTCTGGGTTCACGCCGGGACGCCGGCAAGACTGGTGGAGGGATTCAAGACCATCGCCGATGCCGCCAAGATCCCCGGACGGGATCAGCCAGATACGGACACCCTGGAACTGGTCGAACGTTGGCTCCGGAGCGAGCAGAATGGACCATGGTTTTTGGTCGTCGACAACGCCGATGATGCCGGCGTCCTCTTCGATACCAGCCCGACGAAACCCGGCCCTGCCTCGGCCGACGAAGGCAGGAGAGCTCTATGGACCTACTTGCTGCAGTGCCCTCACGGATCGATTCTGATCACCACGCGAGACAAAGGCGTAGGTCTCAGGCTGACCGACGACGGACAAAGCGTCATCCAGGTACCCCCGATGGACAGGGACCATGCGCTTTCACTGCTCGCTTCCAAAGTGGGCAGCCTGTCGGACATGGACGCCAGTGTGGCGCTGGTGGAAGCGCTCGAGTACATGCCCTTGGCCATCAGTCAAGCAGGGGCGTACATCAACCGACGCGCGCCACGTATGTCGATTCGAAAGTACCTGGACAGTGTCCGAGGCAGCGAGTTGGAGATATCCAGCCTTCTGAACCGTACAGCCATGGACCGCGACGCAATGGATCTTCGTCGAGACCCGACCGCATCCAACTCCATCATCACGACATGGCAGATATCATTCGACGCCATTCGCTCGGAGCGAGGATCCGCAGCCGACTTGCTTTCTTTCATGAGCTTTTTTGACCGCCAGAGCATTCCCGAATCCTTGATCCGGCCGTTTCATCAAGACTCATCCGGGAGTTCGGAACCACTGGCTCCGGAGAACGGCGACACCTTCGATGACGATATTGCGATTCTCCACAACTACTCTCTCATCTCCATCAATGATGCTGGGGACACTTTCGAAATGCACCGCCTCGTACAGCTATCCACGAAACGGTGGTTGGATGTCTTCCAAAGAACAGATATCTTCATGGGCCGGTTCCTCCGGTGCATGGCGCATTCGTTCCCGATGCCGGATTACGAGAACTGGGACACATGCGAACGGCTCTTCCCGCACGTTCAAGGCGTACCGGACCACCGTCCCGGCGATGAAGAGTCATTGGAGAACTGGGCCGAAGTCCTGTTCTGTGGCGGCTGGTATCAGTTCGACAAAGGCAGATATTCTGAAGCGCAACCCATGGCAGAAAAGGCTCGAGCTGCAAGAATAGAGCTGTTAGGGGAAGAGCACGGCCTGACTCTGGAAAGCAGCCGGCTACTTGGTCAGATCTTCTTCAGCAAAGGATTTTATGAGCGAGCCGAGTCACTACTAGTACAGGTTATGGAAAAGAGAAAAGTCGGGCTTGGTCCAGAGGCGGACACCACACTTATAGCCATGACCGAACTGGCAGGCCTATATAGTCGGCAAGGCCGATTCAAGGAGGCAGAGCTGTTACAGCTACAGGTAATGGAGGCGCAAAAGAAGGTTCTCGGCGTGGAACATGAAGACACGCTCATCACCCTAGGCAGCCTAGCCGCCATATATAAGCACCAAGGCCGGTGGCGGGAGGCTGAAGTGTTTCAGCTACAAGTAATGGAGGCGCGAAAGAAGCTATTCGGCGCGGAGCATGTTTACACGCTTTTCGATATGGCCTCCCTAGCATTGACATATGAGAGTCAAGGCCGGTGGGATGAGGCTGAGGCGCTTCAGCTGCATGTATTGGAAGTGCGGAAAAGGCTATTGGGTGCCGAGCATCCTTACACCCTTACCAGCATGGCCTCCTTAGCATCGATATATGGGGACCAAGGCCGGTGGAGTGAAGCTGAGGCGCTTCAGCTGCTTGTGGTGGAAGCGCGGAAAAGGCTATTGGGGGCCGAGCATCCCGATACGCTTAGCAGTATAGGCAACTTGGCATTGATATACGTGGGCCAAGGCCGATGGGAGAAGGTGGAGCCGCTGGAAGTAGAGGTGGTGGAAGCGTCTACGAGAGTGCTCGGCGTAGAGCATCCGTCGACGCTGGTGTCAATGGGCAACTTGGCCGAGACGTATAGGAGACAAGGGCGGTGGAGCGAGGCCGAGGCGCTGGGCGTCAAGACCCTGGCGATAGAGAGAAGGGTGCTCGGCACCGAGCATCCACAAACGCTCAGCAGCCTACGCAACTTGGCGGCGACATACCGAGGTCAGGAGCGGTGGACTGAGGCTGAGACGCTCGGGGCCCGGGCTCTCGAGATGAGCGAGAGGGTGCTCGGGGCAGAGCACCACGATACGCTGGGGGCCATGGAGTACCTCGCCGAGACTTGGGACGGAATGGAGCTTGGGGAGAAGGCCGCAGAGCTCATGGACCGGTGTGCTCAAGCGCGCCGCCAAACGCTGGGGTCTGAGCATCCCCGTACTGTTGCCTCGCTCAAGTGGCTACGAGACAGGCGTCGTGAGGAGGCTGACCATGACTGAGGATGCGGGCAGAATGTATCGTTTGGTTTCTATATAGCATCTGGACCTTAGAAGCGAACGCACTGAAAAAGTAGAAGGGCCAAGTTTCAACCCTGGCGACTGTTCGTCGGTGACTGTGATATCCAAACGGCGCCGTGTTGCCCGCCCTGCAATGGATGCCAAGGCCTCCCGTCGTCTGGGGACCAGCGATTAGACTACGATAGACGGTCGTACGCGGACAGCGCATCCCAGAGGGCCATGTTTGACGGTAATAGCCGGCACAGCGTCGGCTAGCCCGAGAAATAAGGCGACAGCAAGAGCCTCCCTCTCCGACAGGCTCCGGATGTGCGCTCTGCCGTGGAAACACGGGGAGTATGGTCGATGGCTCCAGTGGGAACGAGCGAGTGCCCTCTGATCAAGGGAAGAGTGTTCGCTAGTACACAGCAGCAGCATATGGAACGAGGATGAGGCGGCCTGCGATATCGCCCGTCTAGGAACACTGCTCAGGGTCTTTGGCTGGCAAAGCATCACCATGCTGTCCATCGGGTATGGGTTGAATCCCATGGACCTTGCACCGTAGAGCAGTCGTTATCCTACCGGGATCCGGCATGATATGTGCGATTGTGGTTTCAGTCTAGTGGCGGCATCACTGCGTGTTTTCCCCCATGAACTTGCCCCGTGATGCGCCACCGTCTGTCCGAGGTCCGGAAACTTGCATCTTTTCCATCGCCTGGGTGACGCCGACTCAGGCAACCCCACCGCCCTGCAACGACTCCGCAACTTGAGGGGCCCATCAGTCAATCTCTCTCGCATGCAAGCACCACGAGGCAGAATACCATTTGCAAACGCCGCCGCCGTTGCCCGCTCTTCGTCGCCAACGTACCCGTCGTCGGACCCTATGGCGGAGGACGGAGAAGGAAGCCCGGGCTGCCGTGCGCCTGCACCATGACCCCCCGCGCCTTCCGGTCGCGGTTATCTGCCTGCGTTGCGCAAACGCTTAGGAAAGGGGTGGCGAACAACGATTCATCAAGAGGGCGAGCGAGTACGAGGCCCACGAGGAAGCGGCTTACCGAAGTGGAAGCGCTCCGGACCAGGAACGACGGACGCGGCCCTCTCTCCACCCGTGTAAGTGATGTCGGGCCATCGCCGTCCTGGGGCGTAGTCCCGCTAACGAGCTCTCCCTACTTGGGACATGTATATCGCTGGTTTCTACACACACACACGCACACACACACGCACAGAGAGAGAGACAAGTTGATTACGCCCGGGATGACCCTAGAGGGCAACTATCACTAGCTACATGACCCCATCTGACACTTCCATCCGCACTCCCCGCTGGTTTCTACAGCCATCCGCGGAATCAGTGTCCTCTGGTTTACTCTCTTATTTTCTTGTTCACAGGCCACAATCTGGCTCTTGGCGCTGACCATGTACCCTGAGTACCTTGGACGTAGTGTACATAGATCTGTCACGTAAGCATTCCATTTCTGGCCCCCCATGCATTGTACAGAGGGTTGGCAGCCGTACATATGTTGGCTGTTAGCTGCTGAACCAGTTGGAAGTCGTGACTGGAATTTGCCAAGAAACATGGAAGGATCAACTTGGATAGTCTAGCTGTCAGAGGAGGGTTCGTGTGTCTTCGGCCCAGCGCTGAGTCAGGTAGCCACCAGGATTAAATTGTAGCCCATATCATGCTAAGCCTGTTTCGCCACAAAACCACTGGTCCTGGATTGATGAGAGCGCTAGACCACGTCCCGCATTCCCGCCCATCACGCTTCAGATGGGACCGGTCCTCTACCCATGTTGACAGTGCTGATCGGATCAGCTAGCTTAACCGAAGTCTATATCAACATCTTGTTATACATAAATGGTTCCATGAGTAACAGATTAGCTACTCTAGGATCCTGCCGCTGTCGTCGTTTTATTGACCAGGAAACATACATGGTTTCACGGCTTCACTTACCGTCTGGCCTATCATACCAACGGGCCGTCGCATATGCGGGGTTGCGCGGGGTTGGCCTACATGCCCCGTCAGCCGCACCGGGCTGACGGCGACGCTGCCTGCTGATGGCGCATTCATTGAACGCCGTCATCTCATCGTCTAGGTTTTCCACTCATCACCTCCCCAAGGGCGGTCACTACCTAAAAGGACGATGATATAGCGGATCGCGAAAGGTACGCGCATTTCATGACTGGTTCCTCAACTATGTGCTGACTCAGGATGTTGACCGGCTACGCTAGCCTGCGATGGCCTCGGTACACGCCGGCACGCGCACCGTTCCGATACACCAGGGTCGGCCGCCACGACCGACGACCGGGCGTGACTTCGCCATCGCCATATTCTGTGCCCTTGTCCTTGAAGCCGATGCTGTCCTCGCCCTATTCGACCACCACTGGGACGACGGCGGCCCTCCGTACGACCCCGCCTCCGGCGATCTGAATACCTACTCGACGGGCGCTATTGGTCTGCACAATGTCGTGCTCGTGCACATGCCGGGCATGGGCAAGGTGGCTGCCGCCGCGGCCGCGGCATGCTGTCGAATGCGCTTCCCTGGTATACAGTTAGCTATCGTCGTCGGGGTGTGCGGTGTCGTTCCCTTTACGGCGGGCGGAGAGGAGATCGTGCTCGGCGACGTTATCATAGGCGAAGGCGTGATCCAGTACGATCTCGGGCAGCGGATGCCGGAAGGATTCGTACGAAAGAACACGCTACAGGAGTCCCTTGGGCGACATAGTCCTGAGGTTCGCGGTCGGCTAGCCAGACTGAAAGGCATACGCAGCCAGGAAAAGCATCAGGACAAGATGGCCGGCTACTTGGCTGCATTGCAGACAAGGGCCGAGTTAGAAGCTTGGTATCCCGGTACCCAGCATGACAGGCTGTTTCAGGCAACGTACCGGCACGTTACAGACGGAAAGCTATGCGACGAATGTGGGTGCGACGGGCCTCTAGTACGACGCAGCCGCCTCGAGCAGGGCAGTACGCAGCCCATTGTCCACATCGGCCTGGTCGCATCCGGTGACACCGTGCTCAAGTCCGGCGAAGACCGAGACATACTAGCCCGGCAGGACGGCACGATAGCCTTCGAGATGGAAGGCGCGGGGGTATGGGACGTCTTCCCGTGCGTGGTGATCAAAGGCGCGTGTGACTACGCGGACAGCCATAAGATGAAGGCATGGCAGCGGTACGCAGCGGCGACCGCGGCAGCGTGCATGAAAGCGTTCCTAGATTCCTGGCCGCCATCCACCCCCTTTTCGGGTATGTGACGTCCCTATAATGCATTATAAGGCGGTCTCGTAGGCCTCGAGCGTCCTTGGTGTTAACTAATTAATCTAGAGCCGCGATCCGTCGTCGATCCACGACTCATATATAGGTCTCAGCCTGTTCCTGAGCGCACTGCCGGACTAATGAGTAAGTCCAGCCTCATCTATTGCCATGTTTCCCCTTTAGTAATAGAGCGACTATTATTCCTGAGCTAGAAAGGGCGATTAATGCTAACGCGTAAGACCCAGTACCCCAATACCACATCCCATTACTCCGGAACCGCAAGTTCACGGGCCGGGATGCGATTCTTAAAGAGCTCCAGCAGAAGTTGTTCATCGAGCAAGAGTGCCAGAAGATCGCCATCGTCGGGCTCGGCGGCGTCGGCAAGACCCAAGTCGCTCTACAGCTCGCCTACTGGGCGAAGGACAACCAGCCAGACTATTCAATCTTCTGGTTACCGGTCCTTAGTCACGCCACTTTCGAGCAAGCGTACTTAGAGATTGGAAAGAAGCTCGGTGTTCCGATGGACATTGAAGAGGAAGATCCAAAGGAGTCAGTACGACGATACCTCAGCTCGAACGAAGCAGGACGGTGGCTTCTTATCATCGACAATGCGGACGATACGGAGCTAGTGCTCGGGTCGAACGACGGTATAGTGGAATACGACGAGTATCTGCCAAGCAACGCGGCCGATAGTGCTATTTCCAGCATCAGCCAATACCTACCTGAGAGCGAGACCGGTCTGACGCTATTCACCACTCGGTCGATCGACGTGGGGCTATTGATGGCCGAAAATGAGGTAATTGAACTGTCCGCGATGGACGAATCAGAGGCCATGGAACTTTTCGGCAAGGCGATTTCTCGGAAACAGCTGCTTCAAGATGGGGATCTAGCGACAGAGCTGCTCCACGAACTCACATGCCTGCCCCTAGCGATCACACAAGCCGCTGCGTATCTCAACCGCAACCGACAGCTGTCCGTTCGGAGATACCTAGCACTTCTCCACGGTACCGAACAGGACATGGTGGAGCTGATGAGCCGAGAGTTTGACGATAAGACACGATACCGAGGGTCTTCAAACGCAGTGGCAATGACGTGGCTCGTCTCATTTGACCAAATCCGAAAGATGGACGGTTCTGCGGCCGATATTCTATCATTCCTCTCGTGCATCGAGCCTAAGGCCATCCCGCGGTCTCTACTCCCCGGATCACAGTCCGCAGTGAAGACAGAAGACGCCATCGGCACCTTATGCGGCTACGCATTCCTCGCCGTTCGAGAAGATGAGGAGCTTTATGACATGCACAGCCTAGTCCATTTAGCGACGAAGGTGTGGATTAGGAAAGCAGCACGAACGGAGGAGACGGCTGTCCAGGCTCTCCGGCATTTCGAGTCCATCTTTCCGTCGTGGGATCGTGCTAACCGCCTCGTGTGGCAAGCATACCTCCCCCATGCGCTCCGGCTTCTTAACAGTAGTGAGGCATACCGGATCAACGAGCGATTCGATCTGTTTTATCGGGTTGGAATGTGTTTAGATGAAGACCGGCGGTTTAAAGACGTAGTGCGCTGTCATGAGGAAGTCGTTCGCTGGAGAAGGGCTACGCGTTCTAAGACCGACGCGGGTCGACTCTCGTCCGAGCACGCCCTCGCAAGCGCATACCTCGACGATAGGCGGATCCCGGAGGCGATCGAGATGTTCGAGCACGTGGTGGCGGTTGAGAAAGAGACGCTCGACGAGAGAGATCATTCTCGACTCACGTCCGAGCACGAGCTCGCAAGGGCATACCTTAACGATAGGCGTATCCCGGAGGCGATCGAGATATTCGAGCACGTGGTGACGGTGCGGAAAGAGACGCTCGACGAGAGGGATCATGAACGACTAACGTCCGAGCACGAGCTCGCAAGGGCATACCTTAACGATAGGCGGATCCCGGAGGCGATCGAGATGTTCGAGCACGTGGTGGCGGTACGGAAAGAGACGCTCGACGAGAGGGATCATGAACGACTCACGTCCGAGCATAACCTCGCAAGCGCATACCTCGACGATAGGCGGATCCCGGAGGCGATCGAGATACTCGAGCACGTGGTGGCGGTGCGGAAAGAGACGCTCGACGAGAGTGATCATTCTCGACTCACGTCTGAACACGAGCTCGCAAGGGCATGCCTTAACGCTAGGCGGATCCCGGAGGCGATCGAGATGTTGGAGCACGTGGTGGCAGTGCAGAAAGAGACGCTCGACGAGAGGGATCATGATCGACTCACGTCCGAGCAGGCGCTCGGAACGACATACCTCGACGATAGGCGGATCCCGGAGGCGATCGAGATATTCGAGCACGTGGTGGCGGTGCGGAAAGAGACGCTCGACGAAAGGGATCATTCTCGGCTCACGTCCGAGCACGAGCTCGGAAGAGCATACCTCAACGCCAGGCGGATCCCGGAGGCGATCGAGATGTTGGAGCACGTGACGGCGGTTGAGAAAGAGACGCTCGACGAGAGGGATCATTCTCGACTCGAGTCCGAGCACCAGCTCGCAAGGGCATACCTCGACGATAGGCGGATCCCCGAGACGATCGAGATGTTGGAGCATGTGGTGGCGGTGCGGAAAGAGACGCTCGACGAGAGGGATCATTCTCGACTCTTGTCCGAGCACGCGCTTGCAAGGGCATACCTCGAAGACAGGCGAATCCCGGAGGCGATCGAGTTGCTAGAGCACGTGGTGGCCGTTAGGGAGGACTTATTAGAGGAGGACGACCCTGACCGAATTGTGTCAAAGGATTTGCTAGAAGAGGCATATGAGATGATGAGCGACGGTTTGGCGGGGTCAAGTTCATGTTATACGTAGCTTAAAGCGAAGGGACGTAATGCGAAAGTACATTGTGTGTAATAACATGCCGAATCAATCGACTTCGTACAGTCCATTAATGGAGAGCGTTGCTACAAACTATGGAGGACTGATACGCATATTGACTGGCAACCGTGTAGGGTGTCAATTGAGTATAGAAGAGGGATGCCCTTTAACTATGAGTAGGGAAAATAGGAGGACATTTATACCTGCTATCTAATCAGGAAGCCTCCTGATTAGATCGTCAGATAACATCAGTCCTCCTCGAATGTTGCACGATATCACGTGGTCCGCCTGGGACTTCCCGTATCACTAGGCCTTCGTCTTATTACAAGTAGTGTCGCGTAACGCGGCATCGTGGACAGTTAAGAGGCAGAAAACGAAGCTTCAAGGACTAGAAGGGAGGATAAATCAACACTAAAAGCTTTATAGCAGCAGCAGACCTAACTGATGCGTGGCCAGGGTAGGTAGCTAGGTATTGAGGTGCGTGTGTGCTTGTGTGTTTATGTGTTATTGTTCTTTTGGGGGGGGGGGGGGGGGGAGGGGGATTGTTTAACGTCGGCGTAGGTCCACTGGTACCGTGGTTTATTTACTTATCTCCCAGGGGATATGTGACGTGGCAAGCTTATAGAAGCCACTCCGTGCCTTGTCGGCTCATCATGTCTCTGACCTTCCGACTCGACATCCAGTCTTCCAGCCTCTTTTCTAGTCTCGTGTTCTCTGCCCCTAGTGTTGAACCGGGGCTTGTCGTAGTTCGGTACTAGCCCTTTGGAGGCATCCCAACTCTTGTGTATTCCGGAGCCGTATGTGGCTGCAATAGATAGTGCTGGTGTTGTCTGCCTAGTGGCTGCTATTGGTGCTGTTTTTGTAGTTTTCTGTCCCCGCTTTCTGTCTTCACGCCTGTTCTACTGAGCCTCGCTGAACGCCCCTTCTTCTGGCGATGTGAAAAGCCCTCTTGTGTCCGAGCCTGTGACTTGTCCCCCTCCCCCCCCCCGGTCCTTTCGTGTGTGCTTGTCTTATTCGGTCCTAGGGGCGTATGCCGGGGGCATAACCACCTCTAGGTCTGACTATTTTTAGCCTGGATCTGGTGTAGCTGGTCGTCGCCGGTCGCGACAGCACCACGCCTGCTCCCGGAAAGGCGGGCCGCAAGCCTAGAAATCACGCGACGTGAGGCACCGAAAGAAACTGTCCCAGTGTCGTTTCGTGTGGCCGCGTCCCCGTCATCCAACGCGAACCCGATGGGCATGCTCGCCCCCGCCGGCTGGCCATTTGAGAGCGGCGCGTGGGCCTCGTCCGACGCGCAACCGGTCACCCTGCGAGGCGGTTCTCCCGGGCTGCTCGAGCAACGAACCCAGCATGGTCATAGTTGTGTACGCTACGGACAGCGTGACGCCACGCGACGGAGGGTCCCTGATACCGCAAGGTATCGCTTAAGAGACTAGCCGACCTCGGTACATCGCCCTATTCCGATGTACCATAAACAAGTCTGACGAGTGATGGACGTCCAGTCCGCTCTGAACAGCCGAAGCCCCGAAGCGACCGCGAACCAAGCCGCGCCCACCACCCGACGCGCCTTGCTCCGTACCTTGACGGGTAGCAGGCGCATAACGCAAATTCATCCACGATCCACGACGTAAAACAGCAAGAGGAGAAACAAAGCACGCGCGCGAAGCTTCCCACCCCGGCGAGCGCGGGACGGCCCGTAGCTCAGTCCACCATAAGACGCGCGGGCTCAATCGTCAGTGCGGGGTAAGCCTACATCGAGCCGGCGGCTATGCTGGGTCTACGACACCTTCTTCCGCGCATCGGTCTAAACCCGCCAGAGAGGCTCGGCGTATAACAGCTGTCTCGTCAAACCCATGGTTAAACAGGCGCTTTCCTTCGGAGGTGAGTGTGGCATCCGGGGCGCTATAGAAACTAAGGTTTGACATCCTGGCCATTCCTTCTCCCTAGGCATTAGGCTTCTAACTTAAGGGCACCCCCGGCCTCTGCGTGGGCCCTTTGGAAGAACTCTCTAACATGCGGGCCGCAAACGGCCATGATGGAACGTACTATGTGGAGGCTATTAAGGGGGCGTCGGCGGCCTTGACCTGGCCCTCACGATCAAGCACCGCTAACTATCTCTATACCAAGGCGAATGTTGCGGCATAGGCACATATGTACAAGGGTATGGGAACGCAGGGACCACTTACGCTACTAGCTAGCGGTACATACCGCCGCTAGCTGGATGTATTCCTGCCAAACGGTGACCGAGAGGAGCCTGTTTCTCTTCTTTTCCTCTTCACTTATAGTTTTCGCATCTCAATAGAACCTTTAGGGCATCGTCAGATCCCTCGTTCTTTAAACTGTGACACTTCACAACGGCTTGCAGGCAGGCCTGGGCTTATGCGCTAGCGAGATGGAGGGGGGAAGGCGATGGAGCGTAAGGGCGATGCCGTCCACATCCGTAGCCTAGAGCAAAGTCAATCTACACAGCTTAGATAGAGGTGATTCCAAGCCTAGAGGACCGTTGCATATCAGTTGCGGGAGGCGACCATGACGGATGTACGGCTTCACACTCCTTACATCTTGTCGTGTTGACAGGCGATGATTGGACAGTCGCAGCCGCGCATGCTGCGTCACGCGGGGTCGACCTGTGTGCCCCGTCAGCCGCACCAGGCTGGCGGCGGCGATGCTGTCGGCTGATGGCGCATTCCTTGGGCGCAGCCATTTTCATCCTCGGGCTTCCACTCCTTGCCACTTCTCGGCGTCCTCACTGCCAGAGCAGTGCCCCAAAAAGGCACACGGAACGGTCGCGCAAGATAGGGAGCCAATCGACAACGTTTGAATCTGCGACGCGCCGACCTAGAAGCCGCCGACCAGCTGCGTTAGCCCGCGATGGCCTCGGGACGCGCCGGTACGCGCACCGTCCCGCTATCCCAGGGCCAGCCGCCCCGACCGACTACTCGCTGGGATTTCGATATCGCCATCATCTGTGCTCTCCCGCTTGAAGCCGATGCCGTCACTGCTTTGTTCGATCACTACTGGGAGGAGAACGGTCCGTCGTATGGTCGAGCCGTCGGCGATTCGAATGCCTACTCGACGGGCGCGATCGGCCCGCATAATGTCGTGCTTGTGCATATGCGGGGCATGGGGAAGGTCGAAGCGGCAACAGTCGCAACGGGCTGCCGATCAAGTTTCCCGAACATAAGGCTGGCCATGGTCGTCGGCGTGTGCGGGGCAGTTCCCTTCACGCCGGCCGGACAAGAAATCGTGCTCGGCGACGTCATCATCGGCGAAGGTGTAGTCCAGTACGATTTCGGCCGGCGGCTGCCGGAGAGCTTCATACGGAAAGACACTCTCCAAGAGTCCCTTGGGAGGCATAGGGCCGAGATTGGCAGTCAGCTGGCCAGATTGAAAAGTGAACGCGGCCGGACGACACTTGAACGTAAGATGGCCGGCTACTTGGTTGCAATACAGTCCAAGACTCACTCGGCGATCCAGTACCCTGGTGCCCAGCACGACAGGCTGTTCCAGGCGGCATATCGACACGTCGCCGATGGGAAGCTATGCGATGAATGCGGGTGCGACGGGCCTCTTGTGCGACGCAACCGTCTCGAGCAGGATAGCACGCAGCCCATTGTCCACATAGGGTTGGTCGCATCAGGCGACACAGTGTTGAAGTCGGGCGAAGATCGCGACACCGTGGCGCAGAATGAAGGCGTGATCGGGTTCGAGATGGAGGGCGCGGGCGTGTGGGACGTCTTTCCGTGCGTAGTGATCAAAGGCGTGTGCGACTATGCGGACAGCCACAAGATGAAGGCATGGCAGCGGTACGCCGCGGCCACGGCGGCAGCGTGTATGAAAGCATTCCTAGAGTCTTGGCCGCCCTCCACTTCCTATTCAGGTATATGCGTTCCCGTTATAAAGTCCAGAGGAGGCTAGTAGGCCTCTGGACTCTTCAGACATTCGCTGATTCCATTAGGGCCACGACCAGTCCCCGAACCGCAAGCAGTCCCTGAGCTGCGACCTATCTCGAGACACACTGACGGATCCACGTGTAGGTTGACCCACCAGCTGCCTTGTTCCTATCTTTAAGCATTATGGTCACTGCTGTTCGCCACAATAAGAGGACTTGGCGATGCTAACGTTCTGTACACAGCATCCCAATACCTTATCCCGCTTCTTCGAAACCGTAAGTTCACAGGCCGGGATGCGATACTTAAGGAACTTCAGCAGAAGTTGTTCATCGATAAGGAGTGCCAAAAACTCGCCATTGTCGGACTCGGTGGCGTCGGCAAGACCCAGATTGCCTTACAGCTTGCCTACTGGGTGAAAGACAACCAGCCCGACTATTCAATCTTCTAGGTACCGATCCTTAGTCACGCCAGCTTTAAGCAAGCGTACCTAGAGATAGGAAAGAAGCTCGGTGTTCCTATGAACATTGACAAGGAAGACCCGAAGGAGTTAGTACGGCGATACCTCAACTCGGACGAGGCGGGACGATGGCTCCTGATCGTTGACAACGCGGACGACATGGAGATGGTGCTAGGATCGAACGACGGTATCGACCAGTACCTCCCGGAAAGCAACAACGGCCTGACGCTGTTCACTACCCGATCGAGCGAGGTGGGCCAATCGGTGGCGGGAAGCGATGTGGTCGAGCTCCACGAGATGGATCCATCGGAGGCCATGGACCTCCTAGAGAAGTCGCTTCTTCGAAGGGAACTCATCCAGGACAAGTCTATCGCAATCAAGCTGCTGCAAAAGCTCGAACATTTGCCCTTGGCGATCACACAAGCGGCCGCGTACCTGAACTGCAATCGACAAGTGACAATTCGGAGGTACCTCGAACTCCTCTATGGTACGGAGCGGGACATGGTAGGGCTGATGAGCCGGGAGTTCAAGGACGCGACACGATATCGGGAGTCGAGGAACGCAGTGGCGACCACATGGCTCGTGTCCTTCGACCAGATCCAAAACATTGACAACGCTGCCGCCGATTTACTGTCCTTCATCTCGTGTATTGAGCCGAAAGCAATTCCGCGCTCTCTCCTCCCAGACACCGAGTCAGTGGAGACGGAGAGTGCAATCGGCACGTTATGCGGCTACGCGTTCCTCGCTATCCGAGAAGATGAGGAGCTGTATGACATGCACAGCCTCGTGCATTTGGCGACAAAAGTGTGGATCGGGAAAGCGGCACGCACGGAGGAGACGACGGTCCAGGCTCTCCAGCATTTGGTGTCCATATTTCCATCGTCGGACCGCGCTAACCGCCTCGTACGGCAAGCATACCTTCCTCACGCGTTCCGGCTTCTTAACGGTAGCGAAGCGTATCGGATTAATGAGCGATTCAATCTTTATTACCAGGTTGGAAAGTGCTTATATATAGACCGGCGTTTTAAAGAAGCCGTGCGATGCTATAAGGAAGTCGTGCGCTGGGAGAGTGACACGCTTTCGGATAAGGATAACGACCGACTCACGTCCGAGCACGAGCTCGCAAGGGCATACCTCAACGCTAGGCGGATCCCGGAGGCGATCGAGATGTTCGAGCACGTGGTGGCGGTGCGGAAAGAGACGCTCGACGAGAGGGATCATTCTCGCCTCGCGTCCGAGCACGAGCTCGCAAGGGCATACCTCAACGCTAGGCGGATCCCGGAGGCGATCGAGATGTTCGAGCACGTGGTGGCGGTGCGGAAAGAGACGATCGACGAGCGGGATCATAAACGGCTCGCGTCCGAACACGAGCTCGCAAGGGCATACCTCAACGCTAGGCGGATCCCGGAGGCGATCGAGATGTTCGAGCACGTGGTGGCGGTGCAGAAAGAGACGCTCGACGAGAGGGATCATTCTCGACTCACGTCCGAGCACGAGCTCGCAAGGGCATACCTCAACGCTAGGCGGATCCCGGAGGCGATCGAGATGTTCGAGCACGTGGTGGCGGTGCGGAAAGAGACGCTCGACGAGAGTGATCATTCTCGACTCACGTCTGAACACGAGCTCGCAAGGGCATGCCTTAACGCTAGGCGGATCCCGGAGGCGATCGAGATGTTGGAGCACGTGGTGGCAGTGCAGAAAGAGACGCTCGACGAGAGGGATCATGATCGACTCACGTCCGAGCAGGCGCTCGGAACGACATACCTCGACGATAGGCGGATCCCGGAGGCGATCGAGATATTCGAGCACGTGGTGGCGGTGCGGAAAGAGACGCTCGACGAAAGGGATCATTCTCGGCTCACGTCCGAGCACGAGCTCGGAAGAGCATACCTCAACGCCAGGCGGATCCCGGAGGCGATCGAGATGTTGGAGCACGTGACGGCGGTTGAGAAAGAGACGCTCGACGAGAGGGATCATTCTCGACTCGAGTCCGAGCACCAGCTCGCAAGGGCATACCTCGACGATAGGCGGATCCCCGAGACGATCGAGATGTTGGAGCATGTGGTGGCGGTGCGGAAAGAGACGCTCGACGAGAGGGATCATTCTCGACTCGAGTCCGAGCATGCGCTCGCAAGGGCATACCTCGACGATAGGCGGACCCCGGAGGCGATCGAGTTGCTAGAGCACGTGGTGGCCATTAAGGAGGACTTACTAGAGGAGGATGATCCTGACCGAATGGTGTCAAAGGATTTGCTAGAAGAGGCATATGAGATGATGAGCGGCGGTTCGCCGGGGTCAAGTTCATGATGTTATACGTAGCTTAACGCGAAGGGACGTAATGCGAAAGCACGTTGCGTGTAATAACATGCCGAGTCATCGATTTCGTACAGTCCATTAATGGAGAACGTTGTTATAAACTATGGAGGACTGCCAGCCCTCTGTACAATACATAGGGAGCCAGAAATGGAATGCTTACACGTCAGATCTATGTACACTACGACCAAGGCACTCGGGGTACATGGTCAGCGCCAAGAGCACCGATTGTGGCCGGTGCACAAGAAAACAAGACAGTAAACCAGGGGACACTGATTTCGCGGACGGCTGATACGTTTCCTTTGTGAGATATACAGATTGTCAAACCGCTGGACCGGAAACGACGTGGACACGCCTGGGAGCGTTTGCGAGATGGCCGCGTTTGAAGCAAAGGAGGAGTGACAGCTTTGAAGCATCTTGGCGCCATGGGCGCACCGACCACTTTTGATATTACGCTACCACTATCGAAGGGAGGCGACAAGGCGAATGCGAAGTTTGATGGGGGCAAACGGCCAACTTCCCCTCTGCCAGATTCGGGAGACAATTAGGAAGTTGCGTTTGCGTTGATGAGAGTTTGGAAACACCCCAGCGCCGGACAGGCTGGATTATTACAGGCAACCATCGCTCGCAGCATAAGAACAGCATGTCTTCCCCCGTCCCCGTCGAGAACGACAGCCTCTCCTGGCTACCACCACCATTATCACCATCGTCGACCTAGTCGTCGTCTTCGTCGCCGTCGTTCTCTTCGCCACCAACCCCTTGGTAATACTCTCGCGAGACCGGACCCGGCTCGCAACATTGCCGTGCCGCGCGGGTGGTACCCCGCTCAAGGCCTCGTCCCGCTCGGCCCCAGTAGCAGTGATGACCAGACGGGCCCCCTTGAGCTGCCCGACGGCCGTCTCGTCTGCCGTCCTCACGGCCTCACTATTGTAAGTCGGTCCTTTCTTGGTGATCCTCCCCTTTGCTGCCGCCCTCCATGCCACTGACGCCGGCATGTCTTTAGTGCCCCCAGTGCTGTGTGGACTTTAGCTTCATGGAGGAGAACGTAACCCGGGACGATGTGGACGGGGACAGCGAGGAATGGGAGCCGCCGCTCATCAAGGGCACCGGCCGCGCCTTTCCCTCTCGCTTCTTGCCACCTTCGGACTTCATTGCGCCCCTTCAGCTGTTCTCCGATAGACGGAGATTCTCCAGCGAAAAGCGGTAAGTGTCTTTTCCACAGGCCCGCGACGTGGCCGAGATGGCACGACCTGGCTGCGACTCGACCGATGGCCTCTTCCCTCTCGGGGCCTTCCGGCTGACTCTTGGGCAGCTTTCGCTTTATCCACCAGGACGATGAAAGAATCGTCCTCGTCTTCACCGACGGCGCCTGTCTCCGCAATGGCCAGGCCGAGCCCCGCGCTGCCTGGGCCTTTGTCGACGGCCAAGATAGTCAGGGCGCGCTGGAGAAGCTCGCCGGCCGCCTGGAGAAGCGGGGCCCCTTTGGTGCGCCTTGCGTGCAGACCAACAACCGCGCCGAGCTCCGCGCCGTCCTGGCGGCCCTGCGCTCGTGCTTTTGGCCGTCCGAGGGCTTCCACACGGTCGTCGTGGCCACGGACTCGGAATACGTGGTCGAAGGCGCCACGACGTGGGCCCGCGAGTGGGTGCGGAACGCCTGGCGCACGCTGGCCTACACCGACGTCAAGAACCGCGACCTCTGGGAGGCGCTGCTGGGCGAGGTGGAGCAGTACCAACGCCACGGCCTCTCCATCCAGTTCTGGCGCATCCCGCGCGCATGGAACGCCGATGCCGACGCGGTTGCCAAGGAGGCCGCCGCCACGCACGCGGATAAGAACCACTGGGTGGACGTGACGACGTGGCGAGAGACACAATGGCGGCGGCACCGGGGATGAATCCGGCCCGGGAATAGTCACTGCGGTGCACATATGGTTTATTCCATGTATTGGAGTATCACTTACACGAAGGTGCTGGTTCAGAGACCAATGATACGAAGTCGCTCATTGGCCCGTTTGAGCACACTCCTGGGAGAAGACACACGGTAAAGAGCTGGACGTAATAGGAGATGAATCGTGAATGCCACCTCGAACGGCCAACCTGAACGTGAAGGATGTCGGACGTACTAACAGGCCATCGTACTCCTCCCTCTTCGCTGGACATATAAGAGTCCCAGTGCTGGTAGTTCACGTGCCCCCACGGCAAGCGGCGTGGTAACCCGTGGCTGTTGGTAACGAAAGAAGACAGAAACGGTTGTCGATGTTGCTAATGATGGTGGTAATGAGATGTATACCACGGATTGATTATATTGTCTCATTTGCGGCGAGCGTCCGAAGCCCTCTCCGCCGGGGCTTCCACTGACGGCGCCTTAAGACACACGGCAGGTGAGCTCTGGGGAAAGCGCAGGCTGGGTAGCGTCTAACAGTAGCCAGCACGTCCCAGAAAATGAAAACTTGCCCACAGGCGCCACAGCCGTGCGCGAAGCACGTCGGAAGGATGCACGGGGCCATCCACGTATACCGTAGCAACACGTCCATCCACCGCCAAGACGCACGAGCTGGTGAATTTTTCGTTTCTACCCCCCAAACTGAGAGGAACGAACCCACGGCCCGTCGACGGGGGCCTGCCGCAAAGACGGACCTACGGTCTTCGCATCAAACAACCACCCCGATGACGAACTTCTCACGGTATGGATGACGGGGCGGTGTGGGCACAACGACCAACGCCCGAGAGCGAGCCGGCACGTTTACCCGCGCGCAAGCCCATCTTCCGGCGCCAGCACGCATGGAGGAGAAGGAGAGAAGACGGCCGACGACTGAGAAAATATGAAATGACGAAAGCAAAAGAGAAAAAAACAAAAACAAAAACACGGGGAAACAGGTTGCACTCGGCAGGATCGAACTCACGGGTCGAATGGAATAACCACCATATCGTCCGTGCACTCAGTCATTCCAGTGGCATCACGAATAGCGCACGGATCACCGACACCATCACCACCAGCGCGTCGGCCCCCCTCACCACCATGAAAATCCCATTGAGACGCAAAAAGAGACTCACGACGGAGTCAAAAATGAGCTATCCACCTTATACTGTCCTCGGCGAGACTCGAACTCGCGGCCTTTGGATATCAGGAAGGAGCGACTGAGTTGCTCTTGCCTTCTTCTCTTTTCGAGAAGTCACATCTTGCGATATGAGACCAACGCTCTAACCAACTGAGCCACGAAGACTGTTAAGCAGTGAACTGCTTAGTGGATTGCTGGTTGTTGAAACAATAGCTTCTTATTTGTCAATATAGCTCAAAGGGATAAGGGAGTTGACAAGGTTTGCCAAGTGAAGGGGGGCCGGTGAGGCTAGGAGCTAATGGGTGGGGCGCTAAGGCGGCGCCCCGTCCGAATGGGTTCTTCTTCTTTCCCTCCAGGACCAACCAGTTCCCGACTAGACCGAACCTCTGGGTGAGGGGTCATCTCGAGCTTCCCAAGCTCCGTCGCGGCGGAGCCGACCGGGCAGGGGGGAAAGGGGGTAACACACAGCGGATGGGGCTCGCGAGGAAGCTTCCCCTCCCCGCCTCTATGCAAAGACGAGAAAACCGGGATGGGCGGGAACACAGGGGAAAAGGGACGAAGGGACGGCATGAAACCCAGATCCAAACCCCTCCCTCGCCCATCTATGAACGGTCCGACGACCGCTCGCTTCACCGCCCTTGACGTGGCAAAGGGTCCTTCTCCTCCTGAGACGTCGGCCAGCTGGATGGAAAAGGATAGGATAGGCCATCGGAGGCAGGCCGGTTGAAGGAAAAAAAAAAAAAAGAAGCGCCCACGTCAGTGACGGTCAGGGCGGGCGTCCTCCCCTCCAACAGGCTGGGCCTTCGATAGGCCGTATGCCATGTCTCCGTATTGGTCGTTACCTGGTATTTCTTCATGTGGAGTAGTGCCCCTCGCAAGACAAGGCGACGCCCGTCTCCATTTTCGTTATCAAGACCGGCCAGTTCGATGTACAAACAAACCACCACGACGGGTCGACGGGTCCTCGACCCTCTACGCAGAAGGGGGAACAAAACAAACGCCCCGGCCGCTCTACCGGAGCGACGCTAGAAGAGCGTCCCAGCCCGGGCCTGTTTTCTTTGTCCGCCCCTCGCTACGCACGCGGGCCCCCCTCGTCGTCCGCCCCTGAGGATTTCTCACCACCCGCCCCCCGACCAACGACACATACTCGACGCCTACGCGCATGCTACGACCAAAGGAGTAAATGGCCTCGCCGTCCCCGCGCTAGCCAGCGAGAAGACGGCGCCCCCAGAACGCTAGGGCGTTCCGCCGGAAAAGCGGGCGCGCCCGCGAGCATTTTCCCTGCTTGAGTCGGCGCATAATCGATTGTTGCTGCTGGACTGGGGAAGCCAATGGAGTCGGGAAGGCGACGAGCTCACCAAGATGCTACGCGGTTACCGTCTCCATGTGGCTTCCAGCCCACACCGACAATTACTGCTCGGAACACGGTCAGGCACAAGACGCCACGGGCACGCCCGCCTACGGTCGGGGTCGCGTCGCAACCACCGAGTTTGCACATATGCGAAGGAAACGTAGAGAACACAGTAGCCGTCGTAAAAACAAGTCAAAACTTTTATTGGCATTCTCAACACGTCTCCCACTACTCCTACGGCTTCATGGGCTCAAAGTACTCGCGGAACCGAGTGGCGTCCTGCAGGTCCAACATGTAGATGATGTCGTAGCAGATGACGAGCAAGTTGGGGAACCGCCGCGTCCAGTACCCGAGGTACTCTTCGTAGCTCGTGCCCACCGACTTCTTGAGCGCCTCCGACATGTCTTCTCGGTGGTTCCACTTGTTGCGCAGGGCCCGCAGCAGATCCAGCAGCCGGCTGCCCGTGTACTTGCGCTGCTTGCCCAGGCTCTCCACAAAGTCCTTGGTCAGGCACTTGAGGAAATCCCCGCGGCAGATGTCGGGCGCGTACTTTTCGAGCGTGACGAGGGCCTCCGAGGGCGGGTCGCGCTGCTCCTTCTCAAAGTGATCCGACACGTCACACAGGAACGTGAGCCGTTTCTTGGCGTCCCAAAAGAAAGGGTGCGCCATGACCTCGCGGATGTTGGGCCGCTGGCGCGGCTCCGACTGCAGCATCAGCCGGATGAGGTTTTCCGCCTCGAACGCGTAATCGCCGAGAACGTCGAGCGGTTGCAGGTTGAGCTGGCCCTTTCGAATGTTTACTTCGCGCATGTAGCGGTCGCCGCAGTCGAACGGGTGCGAGCCCTTGGTAAGCACGTAAAAGAACACGAGGCCCAGGCTGAAGATGTCAATCGCCCGCGTCGCGCGGCGGTTGGGTATGAGGCCCGAGCTGATGAGCTGGCTGGACTCGCTGTGGTGGGAACTCGTCATCGAGTGGGAACTCTCGCGCGCGTCGTCGTCGAGCAACAGCTCCGGCGCCCGCCAGCCCGACGTTCCGGCCGCGTGCGCCGTCGTGGCGCCAAACGACGACTGGGCGCCGTCGAGCTTCTTACACAAACCAAAGTCGGAAACCACCAGCCGTGGCCGCCCGTCCTTGGTCATGGTCACCAAGATGTTCTGCGGCTTCAGGTCGCGGTGGACAATGCGCAAATTGTGCAGGTGGCTCAGCCCGTTGGCAATTTGCAGCAGCACGTGGGGTATGTCCATCTCGCCCGCGCGGGCCAGTTCCCGGTGCATGTGCGGTTTGTCGACAATGTCGGCAAGCGAGGCGTGGCAGCGCTCGAGCGCAATGTACAAGAAGGCGTTCTCCTGGTGGAAGGCGTAGTATTGTATCACTGGAGCACGGTTAGGGGGCTTCGACGCCACGGCGGGACGGCGCGGGACGGCTTACCATTAGGGTGATTGTCGCTCTCGAGCAGCAACTGCGTCTCTTGGTAGGCAATGTCGTAAAAGACGGCAAGCATCCGCTTGACGGCAACTTCTCGCATGTGAAACGTGCCCGAGTACACGACGGTGCCGTTGCTACCCATGCCGAGCTGGTCGTCGAGGTTGACCCGCAGGCCGTTGGTGGTCTCGAAACCGGCCGCACTGACATCGCGCGGGTCGTCGACGACGGATTTGACATTCGGCTTCAGTTGCGTCTCGGGCGGGATGTGCTTGATTCGGTTGATGTCCTCATCGGTGGGGCCGCTGTTGGATCTGTCATCCGAAGACTGCGAGGACGTGTCTTGCTTCTTCTTCTTGTGCTTGGTGCCGCCTCGGGTGCCACGGTGCGTTTTCTTCTTCTTCTTCTCCGGCGACTCGCCATTGGCCAGCGGGGCCTGCAGCGGCGAGCCGTCTTGCGGCATCTCGGAATTCGGCTCGGTCCGCACATCGGCGCCTGTTTCGGGCACAGCCGACCGGTCCGCGGGAGGTACCTTGGCCGCGTCCTCGCCAGGCACGTTGGCCTGGGCGTGGGTCGGAACCTCGGCCGGCGCCTCCCGTCCGACGTACGTAGCGACATCGTCCGACGACGCACTGGACGCTTCCAACGACGTGGCAATCCCGGATTCCAGCCGGCGGTGTCCAGGCTTGCCGTAGCGGGCAGCCCAAATGGCACACAAGATGATGGGAATGAGCAAGGGGTTGAGGACGATGTCGAGGACCCGCGCGTATGCGTATTCGGGGATGGTGCGGAACTTGTCCACGATGGTCAAATCCGACTCGGGGTCGTGTACCTGGAGCGAAGCATTGTCGTGGTAGTCGTGAACTTCATCATCGTCCTGGCGATCCGGAAGGCCGGGAGGCAAGCTCGACCACGGAACTAAATCATTGGGGAGGTCGGTGTCTTCTTGCACACTGCCGATGAGGTGGTTGCCGACCAAGGCCTTCTCGACCAGGGCGTCGTCATAGCTCCAGGTTCCCTCGAACCGGTCCCGCGAATGGATTTGCGCGAGTGGAGCATTGGCCATCAGGGGGTACGAGAAGCTCGACATGGCGAACCAGCTGCCGCTCTCGGTGCGGTTTAGGTAAACGGCCTTAGTTCGAGCCCCGTCGCCGGGCGCGACGGGCGGTCTTGGCTGAGGCAAGAGAACGAGCTCCGGGTTGCTCCCGGCGGGAACGTCGTCCGGACGCGCCACATCAAACACTCGGGCCGCCGGGCCCAGGAACCTGAGTGGGCTCTGGGCGGTGACGTTGCCGGCGTCAACCGAGTAGAGCCGTCCGTTGGAGGCGCTGGTGAGGACGCGGTTGTCTTGGGTGGTCCTGTATTGGCGGTGGAGGTCCTGGTCGAAGCTGTTGGGCCCCCACTCCGAGTACCGCAAGGTAGCAAGCGGTCTTCCGTCGTCCTGCCGGTGAATGCTGACGGTGTACTCGGTACGGCTGAGGGTGATGGTGCCCGTGTTGCCGCAAGCCTCGGATTGCGAGTCCACCAGGCCGTTGGGCGGGAAACAAGTGGCGCCCTCTTCGACTTGCGAGCCGCCCTGACCGAACCACTTAAGAACACGCCCGGTGGCGGCGTCCATGCTGACCATGGTCGTCTTCTTATCGCCCGTGTAGACGACGGGAGGGTTGGGCACGGCGTAGGGGCCAAGCTCGTCGACCAGCTGCTTCATGGTGAAGCCGGTGGGCATGAGGCCGGAGCCGACGCCCGACGGCATCCACACGTAGACGGGGCCGTCCTGGGTGGGTTCGACGGCCCATATGTAATCGTCGAGGGGATGGTAACGGTAGTCCTCGCCGAGGGTGTTGTTGGGTCGGTGATGGAGAGTCTCAACGGTGGGCTGGACCACTTGGAGGTGCCAGCGCTCGTCGCCCGAGTCCTTGCTCAGGGCGTGCAGGTGTCCATCGACGGTCGCCACAAGAACATAGTCTTCTACTTCCCATCTCTCCAGACTCCGCGCAGAATGCGGCGAGGACAAGCCAGCCCCGGAAAGGATGCTGGTCAGCTGTCTAGGAGATTTGGAGGCTCGAACGGGGAAATCCGGAGCCACAGTAGCGAGGGCGCTCGCATCGTGATGATTTGGGTAGTCGTTGTTGGGCTGGCTGACGCCGTACTTTTTATCGCGGCCGTGGTGGGCCGTGGTGACGGTGTCGCGGCCCTGCCTGCCCGAGGGGGCAACGGTCGCGGCTAGTTTGCCCAGGGCGTGGTCGTCCTCCAAGGGCGACGAGCCGTAGCGAGGCCGGCTGGGCGGCTCGCGGCGGTCGTCCGACGACCGGGCGACGTCGTAGTCGCCATCCTCCTGGTTCTTCAGGCGACGGTGGACGTCGGCCGGGTGGCGTTCGGCGGGTGCATTGCCGTGGAGGATGTTGGCGACCTGGGGCTGGTGGTAACGCAGTTGCTGTTGCTTAGGGTGCTGCTGCTGAGCATCGGCAAGCGTGAGCCACGGCAGTACGAAGAAGGCCAAGGCCAGGAGGACTTTGCCTCTACGCTGGTCAGCGACGAGCCGTCCTTCGCCAGGAGGCCGTCGCAACATATTGGAGACGGCAATGTCGTAGGGGGGGAAGGGGGCAGAGAGGAAGAACAGAGACTTCCTCTTGATCACATCGAAGGCGGGCGGGCGTGCAAGCGGACGAGTTGGCAGAGGGAGGATGACGCGGCGGCGAGCGGGGACGCGATTGGAATGTCGAGGACGACGGCGGCAGCAGTTTCGAGAAGATCGAGAGGCACGAGTTGGGCCGGGAGGTCGGTCGTCAGGCTGGGCGGAGCGGGAGCTGAGCGACACTGGCGAGCCCGCAAGCCGACCAAGGGATATGTGATGGTTGCACCTCCTGATTCAGTGGGTTTGCGCGGTCGGCCGGTCGGGTCGCTTCGATGGGCGGGTTGGCGACGACCGGATGGCGCGGAGGAGACGGTGTGACGGATGGCGCTAGCACTATCCAGCGCGATGAAACCGGGGCTCGACGATGGAAGAGTCGGGTTGAGGTTATTTGAAGTGGACGAGAAGGAAAGGGATGGATTGAGAGAAACGAGGCTCGAATGAGAAAGATGGAAAAAGGTCTCATATGCAGGATGCGCGGGCCGACATTGTAATGGCGTGCGTGGTGTGTGTGTGTGTGTGTAAGTGTGTGTGTGTGAGAGAGAGAGTATGTACGGGTGCTTGCTTGTTGTGCTGGTCACGCAGCCAGGGCTTCTCCCGGGGGGGTCGATAGTGGTATCGCATGTAATACGGGAGGACACCTGAATGAGAAGGTAGGTACAATAGATGGATGTACCCAAGTACATAGACAAATGTAACCCCAATCAGTGCCCACGCTGGCCGTCAACTCCGTCTCGCCCCTCCACCGGTCTCAAACCCGAGGGCGCGCAGGTGGGAAGTTGCTTCTGATCAGTGACAGAGGGCGGCGGTCCGATCGCCGACGGGCGTTTCCCCCCCAAATCGGTACATTCTGACCCTGACGGTCAAGCAAAAGGGCAGGGTACGGATTGCAAGGAATCCCATTCCACGATAGTAAGTCGCCCTTACGCCTCGTATGCATCAGCAGCAATCAGCCAGCCTAGGCAGCCGAATTCCCAGCTGCTACGGCGCGCGCCGCGAATGACGAAGACCGGATGGCCAACGACGACAACAAGCAGTTCCTCCGTCCTTATCAACCCACATCCCCTCTCATCTCTATACTTGACTATACCCGCACCCCCTTGGTAGGTCGGTCGGCTGGTCTGGTGTACAAAGTACTTCGTAGATGCAGGCCCCCCAAACTCGGTTCGAGTCCGGCGTGGATGATGTGCTACCATGTGCTCCACGCTAGTCCCACAGCTTGGTTGGGGTCCGGAGCATCATCAGGGTACCCGGGCGCGTTCGCGGGAACGCTTACGCATCTTTCGCAAAGCCACGATCCAGGTTCCTGACAAAAAGGGCCATCCGTGTCTGCCTGCTTGCTATCGACAGGTCGCGAAGGGGAAGAAGGGGGAAGGAAGGCTGACGGGCGACTAGAATCTGTCCATTTCCACAGGAGTCCAAGGTACCCGTCCCGAATGGACACTTAATTTACCCTTTACCGGTAAAGTACGACTTTGCCGTGGCCGCTTGGCTCTTCCACCTTATCCGAGCTCGCTACCTGACGCGCGAACGTGCCCGATGCTGGCAAGGCATGGGGTACTGCGTGTTGGCCCTCCCCTCCCATCCCCCCTCATTAGCAAAGGCGGCCGTGCTTTATTCTTTTTATTTTTTTTGTGCGCGGGAACGTGCCCTCGCGGACCCCCTTCAGGATGGAGAGGGATTTTCGCTGATGGTGAGACGAACCCTGGATTTTGCTGACGACCCCCTTCCCGCGCCGACCGCCGTCTGCGACCCGAAGACGGGCTGGGCAGACATGGTAGCGGTCTGGGCGAGCGGCTGGGGGAGGGGCAAAGGGGAGGGGGGGCCCTGGGGGGGCCTCGCCGGCCGCCCTCGTTAGCGTCCCCGAATAGGAGGTACGCGGGAGACTGACGGGCGAGACGGGGTATCTCGTAGTCCCTACAAGAAGGGGGTCCCAGGGACACTATGATGCCATATCCAGTTCGCCCCAACCTTGGGCAGCTCGGGCGGCGTCGGCCGGGCGGCTGGTCTCGAAAAGTGTGTCCGGCCGTCAGTCGGCCGCTGTCTTGTCTCGCTCGCAGCCCTCAACCCCAGCAGCCACTGGGCGCGCTGTCAGGCAGTCAGTCGGGCATTCAGTTGCCGTGTGTGGAAGCATGAGGACGTTGGGATACGTACAGCAAGCACTTGGGAACCTAGACAAGTCTTGCCTACGATGAAAAAGCCGACTACGGGGCCCCGTCCATCTAGCACATACCTCCAGTCGGTGCCGGCGCCGCGTCCATCAAGCCGTCGACCGTTGGGCCCGGGCTGGGGCCTCGAGGTCGCCTTAGCAGTAGGCATGACGTGCATCGGCATGGCAAGCGAGGCAAGTCGGAGGTTGATTTCCGTGCCTGTGCTTCCCACCCTGGATCGGGCCCCCGCGTGGGTAAATGCGAAGCCCGGCTGGAAGCCAGCAAAGGCCTTCTCGGCAAATCCGAGCAGCTTCAAGAGGGAGACCCTTGAGGCGCGACACCGATCGTGGAAATCCATGGGCGTCCCGCCGCTGTTTCCTTTCTCGTCCCCGCTTGGCCAGAACCTCGCCGCCCCTGTCGTACACGATTCAACGTCAGTTGTTTCATCGCCCGAGACTTGGCGCGCCAGCTCGCAGCGAGGGAGTCGCTTGTCGAAGCCAGACGGGGACGGGCTGGACCGTTAGCCAAGCGATGAAATGCAACTCTGATACTCCGTACTCTCCTTGATGCCCGTCTCCCATGCGACCTTCGTCCCTATTTCGGGTACTCTCCGGTACCTCCTTGCCGACGCCTTTGCCAGCCGCGCATCTGCTTCGAGGAAACGGAGCCCCCGTCCGAATCCAGTGCCTCCAACCGCGCATCATGGGTTGGCCCCCGATGCATCCTAATGCGACCATGCCCAGCCTCCGCCCCCTCCCAATGCCGTCAAGTAGCAGAAATGCGTATAGAAGGACGGGATCCCGGGGAAAGCTCGAGACCTACATCAGAGCCTGAACCTCGAAACCGGGCTGGCCCAGCGACACGGTAACGACGCACTGGCCACGACGAAAAGCAAACAATGCCTGCCTCCCGTCACAATGCCGGCGTCGGCTACTTATCAATCGGCCTGTGTGGCCACGGGCCCCTTACACCGCCGACTACCTGCAGAGGATGCGCATAAGACGAATAAGAAAGAAGCCTATCGGTTTCCCAGCTTGACTATGCGCCCAGGTCTTCCCCAGCTTGACCATGCGCCCAGGTCTTTTTCCATGTACGTGCCGCATCGCTCTCCGCTATCTGATCAGGGTCCAACCCGTACCCTTCTACCCCCCTTCCCCCTCCCCAGTGCCCCCTTCAACATCCCGGACTGACAATGGTCAGATCGACTTGCGATCTACCACCAGACCGCCCTCCCCTCCTGTCTCAGCCCTGGCGATATGTCGTATCCAGAGGGAAGCAAGGGGGGAAAGGCACGACTCCATCTCTGTAGATCCGTGGCGGTGGTTTCGAGCTATGGGGAAATGGTTTTCCAAGTGGAAATGACCTGCCACCCAGGGCCAGCATCCGCACCAGCCCCGAGTTAGACTGCCCGCCCAGGAGCCGGTGGGTCGGAAGATCATATTCGCTCGCGTTCGATACGTACAGCTGCCTCGGTTAGGGCCTTTGTGGGCAGTATCCGCCACCCCGTTGCTAGCATTCATTACCAGAAACAGACAACAGGGAGCACGCGCTCACGGCCCTCATACACTTTATCGTACTTGCCTCCGTGGGCTCCGGTCTTCGGTCCCTAAACGCCGCGCGGCCAACTCGGGCGGCAGCTCGGTTGTATTTCCCAATACGCGCTATCGTTCCTATACCTCAAGGGGATGATCAAAAGTCATGGGTGCACATCCGCCGTACGGCTAGGCAAGCAATCATACCACGTCGTACGCAGTTGAGAGCCCTACGACAGATGGACAATAGTATTGAGAGAGAAGCAGCATTTCGGTATAAATGCCTATGGTGCTCAGGACGTGCGTCGATGCACATTCCTATTGCCGGTGAAGAGGAATTCCCAGCGAAATAGAAACATAAACAACTGGGTGCCATGAGGCCATGTGACAGACGGTTGCCTCGCTTTCCCGCAATCACTCGACTTCTGGCTCATCTCCGGGACAACTACCATCGCAGGTAAACCCAAACTGGGCATCTTCCGTCCTGTATTTTGCTAACCTCGAAAAGACGATGGGACTGTACCATACAGTGAGCACCCAACGTTCGACATTCCATGCACATACCGAAAATACCATCACAGCACACTCTGCAAACATCGTAGACCCCCGGTGCGTCTGCCATGCAAATGTCGCAAGACAGCCCTGGCGCACCAAAATGCGCTGGCTCCCCCCATGCCCATATCAAGCGAGAGCGATCCCAGGCCGGAGCTCTCTGCGTGCTCAGCCAGACGTTTTGTAATCCGTGCATGGCCTTGCTTTTGAGCCCACCGAGAGGATTTCGACCCAAGTCGTCCGGGTTTAGGACATCGACCTCGGTCGAAGCCAGAAGCCGCTCAACCACTTCAAGGCGCCCATGGCGGCTAGCGAATGATACCAGGGATGCCCCATAATGGTCGGTCACGTTGAAAACCGAGTGCATATTCCCCAGAACATTGAAAGCCTCGCATTTCTTGTCTCGAACAGCGTTAAAGATGGACATCCGCCCAAGGTCATCGGCCACCGTCCAAGCCACGGCATCATGAGTCAGTATCAGTTCAACGATCTTAATATGGCCCGCAGCCGAGGCTTTGTGTAGCGAGCTTGGACAGAAGACAGCCGGGGCATCCAATTTGAACCACCGTTGCCAAATCCGTCGGGTCAATCCAATGTGGACATCACCAGAAGCAGTATTGGGTGGCGTCGATCCGGTATCTGTCGAGGCCCTCCAGTTGGGGTCAGCGCCGTGCTCCAGAAGCCGTCTGACTGCCTCATCGCAGCGGCTCAGGGAGGCTGATCCCAGTGGCGTCCAGCCGTCACGACTTTGGACCTTCCAGTCGGCGCCATATTCCAGGAGCAGTTGGACTACTTCGAAGTGGCCTTTGAGGCAAGCTTCATTCAGTGGCGTCCATCCATCCTTATTTGGGATCAACGAATTGGCACCTCGTTTGGGAAGCAGTCGGGCCACTCCTATGCGACCATAGCGAGAAGCAGCATTCAGTGGCGTATGCCCGTTCGCGTTGGGAATCGCTGAGTCGGCGCCCCTGGCGAGGAGCAGCCGTAAGAAATTCGTTTGGCCCTCGTGTGCCGCTGCTCCAAGGGCCGAACCGTGCTTACCACCTAAAACGTTCACACCAGCGCCCCTGTCGATAAGCCACTGGACAATGTTGATGTGATTTCGAGCTGATGCTGCGGCCAGTGCCGATCCGTAGTAGCCACAGGGAAATTTGATTGCATCTCCGAGTGACGCGGTGGAGACGCCGTATTCTGATGGATACTCGCAAAGGGCGATGGCCGCAGGGAGAAATCCAGAAAGTGAAGCGCAGTGCAGCGGGATGGCTATACGCCCCCTGGGTCTGCTGAAATCGTGGTCATTATCCCAGAGTGAAACCCAGCTCGCGAATGCACCGGGGCCACTTTCGAACAGTTGCGTAATATGCTCTTCGGTGTGGCCTGCTTTGCTGTCTGTGGGTCAAACAGAAGAGCCAAGTAAACAGAAGTCATAGGGTATGCGCATGCTTCTTTTCCACGCTGTATGATGTGACCCCATCCTGCTGAAGGATGCGCTCTGATTCAAGATATTCCTGAACAGACAAGTGACCGATACGTATCGTGGTACTCTTACCCGATGATTCGTGTAAAGACCGCGGGTCGGCGGAGAAAGGAAGGTCGACTTCGGTGAAACCAAGACACACTTCTCGAAGCCCATCCAGATGCTTCAGTCGGCGCTTCATGTTGAATCTGGGATGCTCTCCCATATCGACAGCGACGGCATCGATGATCTCTGGCACAGTCAGGGGCCTCATAACTCAGCAGAGCACGGTCAGCATCTGTTGGGCGTAGCTCTTCATCATGGGAGGGATGTTCTGCAACACCCTTCTGTACGTCTCATCTAAGGTTTGGGGTAGAGTATGAAGTAGCTGCTCAAGCAGGTCCTCGCTCACGGCGCAAGCAGCTAGCGCGTCGAGTTGGCAATCCACCCGGCGAAACCTGGATAATTGCATCAGTCAACGCGGAATGGAGTAGTACGACTGAACGTACGCGCCCTCGGCTTCCTCTTTAAGAACTTGCTCGATCTGATCGTAGTGGTCTGCCCACTTCCGAAGACGCCGATTTCCGTGGAGGCTCCCAGAGATGAAAGATGCGATATCTTTGTCTATTCCATCATTTGTCATGGGAATTGTCTTTTCTGATTTGGGTTCGAGCCCGTCGCGAATTTCGACCTCATCTCGACTTGTGGCAAGGAGATGCAGGCCTGGCACCGACCAAGAGCGTATGCCCTCCACAGCTGCCAATACTGCTGCTCGATGCTTCTCCCTGTGACTCTCATCCAGGGCGTCTAAGATGATGTAGACGTCCCAAAACGCTCGCACGAGTTGATGGAGACAGTCGAGGGGGGCCTCCTCTGGCGGACTGGAGTTACGATACCTTGTGTGCAACTGAACAAGGGCCGTGGGAGCACCGCCAAGCCGACCTGCTAGTTGCGAGACCAACGCCAGAAGCATTGCAATGCGTCCTGTTTTCTGCTGTCATTGAAGGTGAAGAAGAAGAGTGCGATAGCAATCCGCCGGCTGTGCTCTCTTCGCCAAGTAATCATGCTCGATGTCGATGGCGTGACGAAGAGTACATTGAATGACCGTCGAGGATAAGACGGATTTCCCGCAGCCTGCGAAGCCCATTAACCATATAAAAGAGCCAGGCTGCTCAAGCCACGTAGAGAATGACGGACCCTTGACGAACCACAAGCCAGTATTCGGGTGCCTCCTCTTGCAAGTCGCATTGAAGTTGATCGAGGTATCAGGCGCTTTGAGCCAGCGCTCGAGCTCGGAGAAGATCTGAGAGGTCCGGACGAGATCCATAACCGCCTTGATAACGTCGATGTTGTCGCCTATTTTCTTCGACCGAGGACTGCTGCAGCAGCTGCAGAGCCATAGAGAGGTATTTGACCAGGTCGCCGATATCTTCCTCAAGTTTCTGGAAGGTGCTTTGTCGAAAGAGGCACGCAAGTCGGCGGCTTGCCGCCTGAAGAGCAGTTCGAAAGCCGTCGACTGGGGTCTGCTTGAACTTCTTTGCTTCTTGCTCCAGCTCTTCTATATACTCGCGACACTCTTCGATCGCAGATTCAATGCTTTTCAGCAGCCCCTCCTCGTCTTCTCGGAACGTACGATCCAGATGGGATCGTAGGCTTTCGAGGACACACAAAAGTCTGTCCAGACCTTGTAGCGTATGGGCTGCATCTGCATACTGGCCTTTGGCGCTAGAGTAATAATTGAAGAGCGACTGGATAACTTGGATACCTAGCGAGACGATTCCCACCACGCTTCCTGCCACCGATAAGGGGTCAGACATGGCAATATCGCTCCATGGGGATAGACTTAGCGTGCTGGGTTTTGGGTCTTCTGACCGTGTCTGCTTTGAGGACTGACGGTATATTTGGGTAATTCTCGGACGAGGCGTGGCGAGATGAGACTGTGACGGCGGTGCCCCGGTCGATGCACAGGACAGCAGCAAATTGTGAGATTCCCACCATCGAACGACGAGACTGAAGAGTTGGTCTCTCAATGGGTAACAATGAACCCCTCACGCGACTTGAGCCGACTTCCATTCAGTATGCTTGCTGCCCGCTGGTAATTGTTGGGCGGAGATCACATCTGCGCGTGACGTTGGTCGTCACAATCTCGCGTACGTGCATTGAACGCCCCCCGACTGGACCGGGGCGACACATAGCAGGCTGGCGCAGCCACCACCTGCATGCAAAGAGAACTTATCATGAAGAATGATTGGACTCATGGGCAGTGCCGTAGGCCGAACGCATCAGATGTGGCAGTGGATGGCTGACCAGGGAAGTGAGAAGAATACAAGACTCATGGTTATCTTCCGAACATGTTACGATACCTCGTCGCAAACAGGAGCGGTGCGAGGGGTGTGGCACGACCCACGCATGGACTACAAAGCTCTCCCTCCGCCCCAGCCGTTATCTGCCTGCGGCCGAGTTCATCCATCACACGGCTCACTTGCCAGCACCAACATAAATTCTACAGTCTGGTGGATTGCCTAGTGACTTTTCCAATTCCCGATCCATCGGTAGATCTGTGGCGAGATCTGGGGGTCGCTTTCCATCTCGAGGAAGCGGGGTTCATCCTGCGCCGTGGGCCTGTTGAGCCGGACCGTTAAGGGGAAAATCCGGCGGCGCGATGAGAACGTTTCTCGTGATATTCTCACCTGCCAAAACGATAATACGGCTTGTACCGTCGTTGCAGAAGCTGCATCGACTTTCCAATGCGACAGTGGTAAATTGGTGATACAAGAGTAGTCCCGAGCGGCAACCAGAGTTGACGTCCACCCATGGATGCCTGGAACTAGATACCTTAGTTGTACAGAAAGAGTCCGGCACCCGTCTCGATACGGCTACCTTGAATCATCGGTATACCAGGTTCCAGGCAATGTGGGGAGGCACAGCCAGAGTCACCCTTGGGCATCTCGTGCTTACGATCTAACAAAAGCCCGGAAGACCGAGCATAGCATGGATGTTTGCACGGCGACCTGGTGATCACATCACACATAGGTAGCTGGCTCATTGCCACCAGTGAACGGCGAACCCGGCAGTCATGGCGCTGATCGTGAATGCTATTCGCGATGCGCCAGACAAGCTGCTGATTATGGTATCACCCCCCTCCACTGCTGGGAGGAGATTTTAGGTGAGCAGTAACTTTCTGGTAACCTGAGCCGGCAGAACATGCTGGCTACCGGGGTTCAGTAGCATAAGTATGGGACCAGACGCGAAATGTGGCACATAGCTGTCCTATGGCCCGAAGCGCCCAGCCCTGAGGACGTGGTAAGGGAATGGGACTACATGTAACGCGTCAACGTCTGATCCGGCTACCAGCTGTGGAGAAGCGACAGGATATCGCCACGCGACCACGATTACATGATCTTGAGATGCCCTGACGATTTCAGGAAGTTATTCTTCGGAGTCTTCACTGGGGACCCGGGACGAAGCCGCATGGTACATGCGCTCATTGCACGGGATTAATCTACGAGCGCTGGTGTTCCGATATAATTACCTAGGTCCTGCGCCAGTTGCGGCGAAGTTCACCACTTGCTACCATGATGATTGCCTGACTACGGGAGAGAACCAACATGACCAGCTCCTCAGCGACTGCTCGAGCGCTAGGCTCGAGCCTCTTACATCAAAGACGGCTTTGGAATTAATAGAAAGTCATCGCATTGAAAGTTCTTATTGGGTGAGTACCGTCAGGATATCCACCCAAGGGTTTTTGGGCATCATTTTCTGCTTGTTGGAGATGATAATCCCAAGATGGGCTCGGGTGCGTTTCAAGCGGTGGACTGAAGCTCATTAGGAAGTGTCGAAATGGACCCATTGGGCCAGGAACTCACGCATAGAAGCACCATTCAGGAATGGCTTCGGGCGCCATGGACCGGTCTATCGAAAATGCAAAGTTAGTTGCCATATACTTCTCTTGCTTACACTCATGTTCATAAATCCCACCTCTACTCTTCTTTCAGTCGCCTGGACATGTCCGCCCCACAGGAGCCTCGCCATTACTTCAGCTTACATCCGTGGAAAGTTAAGGTTTCCGGATATACAAGGTTCCTGGTTGAAATGGCTTTTATATCTGCCAACCCTACGTAACACCATCAGACGGCCCCGATGATGCCCGTATGCTAGTATGGGAGCCGCATCAAGGTAGCGCTATGGCATGTGAGCAGAGGGGTTACTGCCATCCAGCGTATGAACCAGTGGCTCCAGCTGTTGGCGACAAGGCCATTGGCCAGTAAGGTTTCGAGTGATGGCCGTGACGTAACGCTGCCTCTACGGGAGTTGCCACAGCTACCAAGAGCACGACACCGGAAAGCCCAGTGACAAAGTCGCGGGCGATTGCTATGGATCATGGGAGGTAAGTATGTGCCTACAGAACTTGGTCCTCCATGAGCTTGAAAGGCCCATCCATCGTTGGCCGCGGGGTTGGTTCCCCACTGTCTCCCGAGACCCGCCGACGGAAGATGCCACAGAAAGCCGGGCCCGGCAATATCACAGGGTCAGAGTCTCGGGAACTTGTGTGGGTTGTTTTTCTCGATTGAGCCAGGCTGTGTATGTACGTCCCGGCACCAGGCGAGAAGGAGAGTGGCAGCATGGGCTTATGGGCATTGCCCAACCGAGGCATCTATACCGAGTCCGCGTGCTTGCTTCGGTCTGCATGGGGTCGATGGCGCCGTCACATATCCGTTTGAACCAAGCCTGGCAAGCCGGGTTGCCAGGTTACGATGCGCGCTGGCGAGGGCCAGTAGGCATGCAAGTCGAGAAGGAGAGGGCCAGAAGGAAATACGGGAGTGCCGCCTCACTGCGAGCTGGAGGCCGGCAGCGGCATCAACCCCCACGCCGCAAAATGAAACCCGCTACCTCGCTCGGATTTCTCGCCCATCCCAGCGACTTCATTTATTCGTCTGCAGGTGACGCCGGTCCGAGCCCGAGTTTGCTTCACATCCCGGCAAAGTATCGTGGGCTTGTACACAGTGAAAAGTAAAAGAAATGCCGTTGCCAACGTCGTCGTTAGTGGGGTTCAAAATCAATTAAACCTCTCCCCTAGCCTAGGTACTTCGTCCAGTACGGGGTTGGTGGGCGGAAAACGCGCTAGATGTGCTCTGTGACACGTCGCTGACGCGGTAAGCCATGCAGTCGCGTTGGGGGGAAAACTCAAGAACGGCGAGAGGTTCCCACGGAATCGGATCGCCATTGCCATTGACGACGATAGAGAACAATCTGGCTGTCCATTGGAGGTTGCCTGCAGTATCTGGTGCTTCTGAGTCAATTGCACACCTCCCTTGACAATCAGTCCCCAGGCAGCGCGTGTGATTGATTGTCTGCCTGCTGCTCACCAATCCACGCGTGCCGGCAAAGATACCAATTATCCCCGCCATTTCGTCCTACACCTCAGTAGTTGCAAAATCATCCACCTTCGCCCTCATCATCAGATTCTTTGGCGTTTGTCGCACTTTTCGCCGGCCTGTCTCTTCATTTCAATGTAACCGCCAACATGTCCTTGAACACGCAGAAGGAACAGCCCAGGTCTTGCTTGGTCAAGCTCTACACGCAGGCCTTCTACCATGGCGTCGCCAACGGAGGACCCCAATCTATTGCGAACTACCGGATTGCGAGGGCCAAGTTGGACACGTTCGGATCACTTGCGGCGACAGCACTCAAAAGATACCTGGAAGACTGTTCCCATGACGCGGACTCCGTCGAGATCGATCTCGTTCTCGACGACCAATACTTCCGTCTGCACGCCAATGATTCTCTCAGCTTGCTTGAGAAGGGCGAGGTCACCCATGTTGTTTTAAACCTACCGCCCAAATTGTCTCATTCCGCCAGAGCGGCATCAGTCACCAGAGCGGCGTCAGTCACCAGAGCGGCGCCAGTCACCAGAGCGGCGTCAGGCACCAGAGCGGCGCCAGTCACCAGAGCGGCGTCCGCTCGAGCCACGACACCTCACTCCATGATCCAGCGTCGCCGATCTTCCACGGTTCAGCCTGCCTCAGCGCCGCCCAAAATACAAACCATTCTCATCAGTGATGACAGCACCACTGAGGACGCCATTGCTGCCACAGTGCCGAAGAAGGCTGCCGCCAAGAGCAGAAGATCTTCATCCGTTGGCCCCAAGATTTCGAAAAGCAGAATTCGAGTCCCCAAAGACGCCGAAGTCCTATCTATATCGTCGGATGTAAGTTTCTGCCGCCGGAGAAACAGGCCTTTGCCACAAATGACTGATCCATTGTCCCAGACCAATGAAGACGCGGATGATAAAGCCACTCAGAGACCCCAAGCTCGGGGTCGCTCTCCTGTCGTGCGTAATACCTGGCGAGAAAGTGGAACGAAGCTTTCGGTCAATTTCAAGAACGCGGCACTTGAGGCGATGCGGCAGAATCGGTCGGCTGAGCTGGCTGGGACCAAAGACCAGACGTTGAAGGTCGCGCAGAAAGTCTCGCCAATACCCAAATCATCGAGCATGGCCGACCCCTATGAGATACCTTCATCCGGTGAGGATCTCCAGGCCAAGAAGGAAAGAACAAAGCCTCGAGAGGCCGAGTCCCGCGCTTCTGTCATGCCAACGACACCTGCCCAACGCCCAGCTAGCATACTCGTACGCAGTGGCGGCGCCACGACTAGGCGGCCGTCGTCCAAGCCAACAACCCCGGCTGTCATCCCCCCCGATGCTAAAATCATCTCGATAGCCGACACCTCTGTTGCGGATGAATCGGACGACTCAGTTGTACCGATTGTTCCCCAACAACCCCCTGGGTCCTGTCAGGCGAACCGATCGGGAAACAGTGGCCTGGAGAAGCGCAAGCCATCGCCAGCAGCGGACAAAAGGAATGGCAAGCGTCCAATGCAGCACCGAATAAATGAGAACATCAGGTTCGTGTCACCCGCCACTGGTTCTGGCATTACGGATGAGGGCAGGGCAGAGAATCCCTCGATTGCGGCGCGCTTTTCCGTGGCAAATTCCCGGGGCGTCTTTCCGCTGTACCCTAAGAAGCGCCTGCAGCCTGAGACGACTTCGGAAGCAAGCGATCGGCCTTGCGCCGCTCGGGCTGATGTTTCGTGTTCAGAGTCCCCGCATATCACAAAGGCGACAAGGCCGCCGCCTTCCAGTGCGCCGGCCAAGACTTTGGCCTCCAGGTCGCAGGCGACGGCAGGTCTAGACACGCTCAAACTCATAGGAGGGATCAGAGCAGAAATGAACCGCAAAGAGAAAGAGTGGGAAGCTGAGCAGCAGAAGGAGGATCTGAAGAAAGCATCGGCAATGGTCAGGCCCAAGAGCATCTCGCCCCAGGCAGCGATTGACTTACTCGTGGGGAAATCAAGGGTTAAGCTTGCACGTGAAAGTAGGCCATACTTACTTGGTTCTCGTGATGTCGCCTGAAGCACGCTAACGGGATTGTGCAGAGAGGTCGAAATCGGTTCCGGCGAGCTTCCTCAAGGAACCCGAATACTCTGACGATGACATGAGCGAAATCATCAACCCACCGACGACCCTACGAGGAACCCGAAAGAGAGGCGGCGTGGTGGCCACAGACTCGGTACCTGGCGGCCAAGCGAGTACGCAGCGCTTCCCGGCCCCGACGACCACCTCTACCCCCATTAACAAGCCTGTAGTAACATTCACGCCCTCGTTGCGGAAACTGAAATACTCGGGGGCCGACTTCAAGCCCATGAATACGCTGGACCCCAAGCCCGCGAGATCGCAGCCGCCCACGCTGACCAGCCCCACCAAGTTCTCCAGCTATCCACGCTACGTTCAAAGAGTCTTCTCCGATCCCGAGTCTTCTGACAAAGAGAAAGAAGCCCAGAATGACAGTGTTCAGAAAATCTTCTCCGATCTCGCATCTGCTGGCAACGAGCCTTCTGACAACGAGTCTTCTGACAACAAATCTTCTGGCGAGTCTTCTTCCGCCAGGGAGAAGGAATCACAGAGTGACAGCGAGGCTTCCGTCACGTCTTGGGGCTTGCAGGGGGAACGGAGGTTCCATGTTGAGGAACTCGACGACGATGGCCTTCCGAAGGCGTTCAAGGCATGGCAGGACAAGTACGGGTCCACTTTCAGACATGACGCGAACCTTCCGTACCTCTACATTGACGACGGCCCCTGGGAGGGCCTTATCGTCGACGGCAAGCATATTGGTAAATACATCAGTAGCTGCCGGCCGCCATCCGCAGACATCATTGCCGAAATGACGGAGAAGGCGGTGTCGCGGTTCTCGGAGCTTTCAGAGTCAGCTGATTCGTCAGAGGAGGAGATGGGGGACGAGGGCAATGCAGAGGCGACACTGCCTCCCATCGACAACTGGCGACAAGCAACACCGCCCGCCAGCTGGTCGGACGAGGTTCATATCAGAGAACAGCTTGAAATGGAATGCCCGCCGTCTAACCAAGAGCTCGGCATGCTCATGAGCTCCAGCCCCTTGAGAAAACAGAACTTGGAGAGACAGGCCCCTCCCTTGGCACAGACACCTTCCCAGAGAACGCGCAGCAAGGTAATGGATTGGGAAGAGGAACTCAACGTGACGCCGGATACCGAGCGGGCCATGTCCCAAGTCGAGACGCCGCAAACGAAAAGTCGAGCCAGTGCTCTCAAGAACGCCAGGATTGTGGTGGAGATCATGGAGCCATCGGAAGCGCAAAGGGCCGAATACAAGAAGATGCCTGAAGTTAATGCCCAGATACTTGCATCGGCGCCAAAGAGGCTCAGCGACATCAACGCCAAATCCGAACACATAGGAACAGCCTTGCGGGAATCAAGCCTGGCGGCCGTCGACTACGTCATGAGTGAATCGGCAGCCTGGCTGAAGACAGTGGACTTCGCTGATTTCCAAGCGGACGCAACGGCAAAGACGGCCGGGAAGCGCCGGAGCTCGACGCGGAAGCTCGCGGCCGAGACGCCCTCCAGACCCTCAACCCAGGCCACGACAAGCAGCCCATTGAAACGCAAGGGACCACTGTACTACGAGCAAGAGGAAACGACCTTTCTGGGACTATCCTCGAGTGTTCCCTCCGAAATCTTGAGCCCCGTTAACACGGACGAGCCACGCAAAGCTCCCAAGTCACATGCACAGGACTCGCCCACCAAATACTTCACCCATCCCCCCATGTGCCAGAATGAAACAGACCCCCAAAAGCGCAAAGCGGCGAGCTTGGATGCACCGCACGCTTCTACATCGCCCTATGCAGGTTCAGGTGACGGCTCTGAAAGCTCTGGCGACGCTGCCGCGGATTCGCCACGCAAGGCTCCCAAGCTACATGTGCAGGACACACCTCGCCACGGTCTCTTGTGGAGTCAAGGAAAACCGCCCAAGCCGACGAACGAACTGACACAGCCACCCAAGGCATCGAAAAAGAAGCACAAGGCCGAGCAGGGAGGTGGCGTTAGCACTCGGGTGACTCGCCAAGAGGACGACGCACACAGCCTCGGACAAGCCAAGGAGAAGGACGCGCAGGAGGGCACGCAGAGCACGCAGAGGGCAGAACAGAAAAAGGAAAAACGCGCTCGATATAGAGCGAATCGGAGGAAGAAGGCAAAGGAGGCGAAGTGCCAGCAGGAGGCCATGGCGCCCCGCTCTTGCGCCGTACCCTCCAAGAAGCCACGGAAGAACGCCAGCAAGTCTCTGGCCTCGCCGCCCAACTCATCACGACCCTCTAGTGCCGGGTACACGGCCTGATGAAACCGGCCGCCCTCTCTCCACGCACGACTCGGATCACGCGCACCCCTTTTTTCTTCTCTTCCACCCTGTCCCGCCGTCCTTGCTCACGACGGCAAGACGGCCCTCCTCTGTATGGTGCTTTCTACCTTTCTTCCCCGATACCATGTACGATTACCTCGGCAGCGCGTAGGGTGTTATGTGCGGTCATGACATGTTTCTGACGCGATGGCAAGGCATGGCGTTTTTGTGCTTGCTTTTGCTTTTATCTTGTGCCAGCTCTTTGGCACATTGCAATGCCGGTCGACGACGGTCACCAGGAAAAAAAAGGGACGAATTGAGGGTTTGATAGTTGAAGGATCCTCTGGATGAACCAAGGGATTGAATACGGAAAGTGAGAGGTCTGGACACTTCAACTTGGCTTGGTACGTAGTCTTGCCCAATGGAACATCCTAAAACTCGATTTGGCCCACCTGCTCTCCTTCCTTGTTCTCACGCGGTCTGTACCGTGAACCCTTCACTACGCAGCCCAGATGCGTTCCCGACGACTGCTGCGGCTGCTGCTGCTTCTGCTGCCGCTCCCGGCCGCCGGGTTGACCAAAAGAACCGCGACGTGCCCGGCCATGACGGAGAGGAACCTAGGCTACCTCGAGCGTTTCGCCCAACTTACGAACCCCCCTTCGCATCTATCCATCCGGGGGCGTAGATCCCCGATGCCACGGGTCGGCATCCGAAGCAAAGTCGGGTTACTTCGGGGCAGGGGAATGCCCTAAACGCCGACGAAGCCGACTATCTGCCGACCTGCCCGTCTACACACGCCCCCAACCCAAGCTTGCGCCCGCCCCCCCCCCCCCACCCCCGGCACCGCAATGATCCCCCCCGCATTCGACCGTTCCCCTTCTCGCTCCAAGGGAGGGCGGAGATGGGGACGGGAAGTTCGCCTGGAAACCATTACCGCGGCACCGTTCCCCTAGGCACGGACCGTCCCACGAGACACATGCGCCTGCATTTATGGCACACGGCGGTTCAGGACGGGACCGCAGGGCTGAGGTTACGTCGACGGGGAAGTGAGGAGGCACAAATCACAGCCAACGAATAGGGCCAAGGGAGCGGGGGTTCTGGCGCAGGAGATAAGTCATTTCCATCTATGATCGGTCTACCTGATCGCAGTTCTAGTCTTCTAGGTTCTCCTCTGTTCCGTGATTCTTTGTACCGACAGGCGAACGCAACATGCTGAATCTGGTTGTGTTGGCTCTTGTTCTCCTTGCCCCCTTTCCTTGCCTCAACCGCCGTTTCGCCTCGAACCGACAAACGACGGAAGCGGACGAAGGCGTCTCTCTCGCTCCATTTTACCGATTCCGCTGCAGATGCTCAATCAAACTCCCAACTCCAGACAGAAAACCAATTATGCCGAGGCAAAATCCCCGATGACGGGAAGTGCCCACTTCCGCGGCGACGAGACGTCACTTGAGGGCCAACGCCCGTCAAAGCTGTCGTGTACGGTGTACAGAAGGCCCAAGGACGACTTCGACGACCGACCCCGATGATCCACGATGCTTAAGAGGCTGGAGCGGCCATGGCAGCGGGCTTGGTGCCCAGACCGTTGGCGTTGCGGAAGAACAAGACACCCTTGCCCTCACCCTGGGCGCCCTCGCTGGGCTCGACCCACTGGCACCAGCGAGCGCTCTTCCACATGGCCTTGAGGAAGCCGATGGGGCCGCCCTTGGTGTCGGAGCGGTAGTGGCGGCCCATGACCTTTCGGATGGCATCGCTGGCCTCGTCGGCGTTGTAGAAAGGAATGGTCGAGACGTAGTGGTGCAGAACGTGCGTCTCAATGATGCCGTGCAGCAGCTGGCGGCCGATGAAGCCAAACTCGCGGTCAATGGTCGCGGCGGCGCCACGGACGTATGTCCAGGACTCGGCCGAGTAGTGGGGCAGCGTAGGGTCGGTGTGCTGCAGGAACGTGATGGCCACGAGCCAGTGGTTGACCCAGAAGTAGGGAATGAAGTACCACACCATCATATTACCGGTACCGAAGGTCTGGCAGAGGTAGTACAGGACCGTGGCCGTGATGCCGACACCAATGTCGCTGAGGACGATGAGCTTGGCGTCCTTGGCCTCGTACAGGGGGCTACTGGGGTTGAAGTGGTTGACGCCGCCGAAGAAGCCGTTCTGCTTGCCCTTGCCGCGGCCCTCGCGCTGGCGCTCGTGGAAGTTGTGGCCGGTGACGTTGGTGAGGAGGTAGTTAGGCCAGCCGATGAGCTGCTGGCCAAGCAGGTGAAGCAGGGTAACAATGGGCGTCTCCTCGCCGAGCTCGCCCAGCTCGTGCACCAGCTTACCAACCTTGGAGGCGCGCTGCTCGCGGGTCCGGGGCAGGAAAACCATGTCGCGCTCCATGTGGCCCGTGGCCTTGTGGTGCTTGCCGTGGGAGATCTTCCAGCTGAAGTAGGGCACGAGCAGCGACGAGTGCAGGATCCAGCCGACCGTGTCGTTGAGGATCTTGGAGGTGCTGAAGGACTGGTGACCGCACTCGTGGGCAAGCACCCAGATACCCGTAGCGAACAGACCCTGCATGACCGTGTACAGGCCCCAAAGGGCGAAGCGGACGGGGTACGAGGGGATGATCTCGGGAGTCACGTAGTTGTGGAAGACGTAGAAGGTGGAGCCCAGCAGCATCAGGTCGCGGAAGACGTAGTAGAGGCCCTTGACGGCGGAGCGCTCGAAGCAGTGCTTGGGGATGGCATCGTGAATATCCTTGATGGTGTAGTCAGGCACGACAAACTCGTTGCCGTACGTATCGATGAGCTTGCCATAGCCGGTGGCCATCTTGTCGTCCATCGAGGACATGGACGACAGCGAGGTCGACGAGGCCGACTGGCGGGGCGAGTCGACGGGCGAACCCATGCGGGTCGAGGGCGACGAGACGTCCGACTCGGTCGTCGTCGAAGTGATGGTACGGCGCAGGGCCGGGTTGCGCATGGCGGCAGTTCCCGTGGAGGAAGCCATGGTGGGCGATGGGGGAAGGGGAGTACGAAGGTGCGTGAAGCCGCAGTGAAGGACTCACGATGGGACACCGGGAGGCTTGGAGGAGAGGAGGTGAGGGACAGACAAGACAAACATAAAGGACGGAGGACGACAGCGGGGTGGAAGGGAGCGTAAAAGTCGAGAGAAATACCTTGTAGCTTGTACGGGGGTCCGGGGCCACAGCTAGAACGACGGCGATGTTGTTGAGACAGGGGGTGGCCAAAATGCAGATAGACGGAGGCAGGTCAGAGACATGCCTGCACGCATAGATGGATCGGCTGGCCCCTGGCGCCCACACAAAACCTTCCTTAGCACGCCACACCTTTCGCAACTGTGTGTGTTTGACTTGACAGGGACTCACGGAGGGGCAGAAGGGGACCAAAGGGGAGCGACCAGGGGGGGAGGGGAGGCAAAGAACCTAACCAGAGCCGGGACCAGAGCCGTGGAACCGCGAGCGAATTTGGCAAGCCGTGGCTGCTACAACTAGAACCGAGGCGGATTATGGACCGTCTCGGGCGGCAACCTGGTATGCAGAGGAAGGTATCTCCTCCTGCCTAGGTTGGTTTTTTTTTTCTTGGGAGCCGATTTGTTGGGGCGCGGTCCAGGAAATGTGGGATGCGTGTTCGTACCTTGCCCGTCGGTCACAACGCAGCCAATCGAATCGTATCCGCAAACCACCGGGTCGGTAAGGATATTGCAGGTAAAAAAGATTGGATTGAGAGGCTGCGCAGCCCGATGCACCCAAGGAGTTTCGGGAAACACCGCGGCTCGTCGAGGAGGAGGCAAAAAGTTGACTCTGGTGCACCAATAACTATGGTCGGATGTACAGTGTCCCTATCTGTAAGCACCCCTCGCTCTTCTGACCAAGGACAGGTGGGATTCTGACGGCCGGCACTACATTCGTACAATGTACCTAGCTTTACACAGTCAGCTGTACATGCTCAGCAGGAGGGAGCGATGGCAGGCCGCTTTTTGCCATTCCCGCTGTGTGATACAATCGGACGGTCTAGCGAGTTCTGGTGGGGAAGGGCAGCAAGAGCCGTTCCTCCGGAAGAAAGTGGCAGGTACAAAAGGTACCGGTACCGAGTTCACTAGCGAGAGGGTACGGTTGTGTTGGCGAAGGTTCCGACATGAGCATGTACGGGTACTCGAAAACGCCACTGCCGGAAGCTCGTCCCCCCAGCCAAAGGAAGCCCCCTCCGCAAGACACTTGAAGCGTTCAGACTCGTGTGAGGTCGCCTGCCACATGCAAAAATCCACCCAGATACCACTTTCTGTTTTCGGGGGTTGGACCTGCCGTGACCAGGGCGGCCTGGCTGGCAAGCAACGCAGAGCAGCCAACAACAGCAGCAAAACAATAATGGCAAGCACGAGCAACACCCGGGAGAGTCCAGAAGCTCCATCTTGCCAACCTTCACCCACATAGCCCCTGTTACCAGAGGCCGAGAATTCGCCTCTTGCCAATCCAAGCGGTTTTGTTGGCAATTGGCCAATGAGCGCCCGTCTGATCAGAGCGCCAAGGGTCCAGGATGCCCAGTTGGAACTTCTCGCACCCACTCATCCCCACAAGCCAGAAGCCGCTCGCGATCCATTCCGAACCGAAACGGACGGACTACGACTATCTGATGCGGCCGGTGCACCTGCAACTTGAGTATGCACACGTATGTATCTTCATGCTTGGCCAGTCGGTACGCTCCGTACGCCTACCGCGGCTGCGAATACGCCTCCCCCCCTCCACGACGGCAGCGCGAGAAAGACGCGGCTAAGGGAAACCACTTGTCTGGACGGGTGTGGTATGTGCTCGGCATCCACATCACGCTTCCGCGCGTGGCGCTCATCGCAGGCCTCCCACTGGGGACCGTCAGGCGGGATATGAGCCGGTTCGGTAACGGGGATGCGCCATATGTACGTGGTACATTCGCTATGCCCGCCGCCGCCCATCGGCGCGCAGAACACAGCCCTCACAGCTCGGATCCTGGTGGCACCGACGGCTTGCCACCTGCCACTCCCCGACCGACAAAGACGGGAGGCATGTGCCACTGCCGCTGCTGCTCGTATGCGCAAGCCTACTAAAGCAGGAGTGCCGATGTCCTATCGTGCCCAGTACACGAAGGATGGGTTGTTGTTAGCCTCTCCCGGCATTCACTCCAGTCCTGGCCCGCCCTAGATCCGCCTGCTACCACACAGCTGGCGAGTTGCAGCGTTGGTCCTTTCTCCCCTTTCACATGTGAAAAAATCAAATAAAAACAACACCGCGGCATATCCATCAGCTAGCCATCACGTCACAGCCATGCGCATCGAGGGGGGGGGGGAGAGGGGGTGCGCTAGGCGCATGACATCCGACCGGGATACGATATCACTGCTTGACAAAAGCCGTTATGTACTACATGACACGCATGTCCGGCCGAGATCATCTGGTAAAGCGGTGAACCCGCGAGCGGCAGGCGAGCATGACAAGGACGCAGCGGTTTTGGGGGGGAATCTTTTTTTTCCAACTAGCCTTGCAGTGGCCTGACCTGTCTGAGACGGTACGGTCAAGCCGTTGACTCGCAACCCAACGGCATCCCCGCGTTTCCCGTAACCCGAACACGGGGGGGAAGATGCTTCATGCGAGGTCGTCAGATGAACGCCTGATGGTGGTGCTGCACAGGAATACATCGTCGGATGCGCGATGTTCTTACAAACCGTGGGCGTGCTCTCAGCCAGCGGTCAGATTGGCCTCGCGTGGGGGCGATGGGGGGTCCAACGACACTAGCTAGTAGTGCTCTGTGCAACTACAGCCAACCAGCCCCGTCTGTCTGTCAGCCTGTTGCCCTGCTGGCAGGGGAGGGGGCTACGCAGATCGCTCCCCTCCACCCCTCCTCTCCGCTGCATCTTTAGCCTTCATCCGCCCGGGCCAAGTGAGACAAGCTGACAAGCGTACCTCATGTCAACTGGCAAGACAAACAGCGACATGGGACGCAGGCGCAGACTGGCCCGATGCTGGTCGTGCCCGCGGAGGGACAACAAGACTCTACAGCTTTCGATTCCGGAGGGTGTGTGGCTGCGCAGTGCGAACGAAGTGCTACCGGCTGCACCACACGCTTATCGCCGTTGTCTCGCAGCCTCCTGCACGCGGCGCCCAGTTGCTTCGGCTGGACTTCTCGAAAGGAAAGAAAAACGGTCGTGGGAGGATGTGGGGCTCCCCCCTGAGCAATGATCTCGAACCGCGGGAATGCAGGGTCCCCTCCAACCGTAGTGGGCTTTGCTTTCCCTTTCAGGGTTTCTCCGCCCTGGCCTCGCGCCTAGAGTTTTCTGTTGGGGAAGTGAGCAGACAAAAAAAGAGGAGCCAGGGGGGGCCAGTCCGCCGCCATTGGAAATTGTTGGGGAAGACGAAGCTGGAGATCGGCAGCGCGCGCCTGTGCGCGACGCCTTGCCATAGCCTGTGTCAAGCCGCTTCGGCCCTGCAGCCAACCCAGAACGGCAACAACCCACAGACGGGCAGGCTGGCAAGAAGTCGAGGCAGGCTTCCATGTCCCCGACCCATCGCGCATTTCCACGTGCGAATTTCAGACACGCCACATGGCATCGCCGCCCAGCCGAAACCCTTCCGTTCCCCTCCTCGCCCGATAGACTTCCCGACGGCCGGGCTCTGGCGAGCAGACGGGTAGAAGACCTTGGCGTGTCTAGATTCTGATAACGGGATAAAACCATGTTACACACTGATACGGTAGATAACAGGCAGGACCGACTTGGGTACGGAAGGGTCCGGCTTCGACCGACACCATACCGTCTGTCGGCGTCACACATTTTGTCCGGTTCCTCTCCCTGGCAAGTGGGGTTGGTCAGCAAATGCTGCCCATTCTCTGCCGGGCGACTCTTCATCCAAGCCGGGATGCCAGGGAGCCAGACACGGGGCTCGACCGAGTTGACCGAGGATATGCTTTGCCGTGACAGTCCGCTTCGCCTCGTGGGCATGTGGGCTCTCCGACCGTCCACACATGTGAACTCGTGGTCATCTTCCTACGGGTTTACCTCGTTGCCCTTCGTGGCCACCCGGCATGCCTGCCAACCCACTTACGGATAGTTGTAGGTGCCATTGTGACCCTGCTCGTCCTTCTGCCAGCACGTCCCAGGACTCGACTCCATACAAGGAGACCAACTACCGGGTGGGACAACGCTGTCGTCCTCTTGTGATCCACCTGGACATCGCCACAGTCGGACGCCTGAGGCTCCGCCCCGGCGCCTCGCCCCGTGCTCCAGAGGACACAGGGACGGAAAACAACTTGGGATGCCCTTCCTTCGGGACGCTGCTCACAGGGCTGGTAGTTTCGATGCTACCCCAGCCTTCGGCCATCCCATCCGCCACCACCAGCGTTGGACCGAAGCCCTGCCGAGTGCATGGAGGCAATCGGAGCGCGTAGGGCGCAGACCTTTTGGGTTCGGCGGTCACTACGCAGCCGTAAGCGACTGATGAAGGTAGCCTTCAAGTCCTGTTGAAATAACGGGTCACGGTGTGTCAACGCCACCGCACGCCGTCGCGTGGCCCTGGCAATACTTCGTCCATAGTCCTGTAATCCCAGATGCTCACAGATACAACTTGGGGGCTCGTGGCAATTGGCTTGCCAAATTACTCGCATAAAAACCTAATTATATCCCGACTTACCTGGACGAGTGCCGACTACGAGATTTCCTCGCCTCGCGCTCGACGCCCGCCAGACCACGCCCATCCCTCGGTCAAGTCCCGTGTGCTTTCGCATCAGCTTTGACGGCCATGGCCGCGCGGCTTTGCAGCACCACGACAGCGTAGCCTCTCATTCTCCTCTATGACATTCGCAATCTCCACTCTGGCACTCTGAATCTGCTGCTTGGCCTTATCGTACTTTTGCTGGTAAAGCTTGGCTTGAGTTTCGGGGGAGTAGTCCCTGACCCATTCGGTGGCCACCGACTCGGACCTGCCGTATGACGGGCCCGGCGCCGCGACGGGCTGCTTCTGTGTCGGCGCCTGCATGGCGGGCCCTCTTGGCGGCCGAAATCTCCCCATGGTAAAGATCTTTTTTCGGTGGGCTCGTTTTGACCTTGAACGGGCGTTTTGCGTGCCACGCCGGCGAGTGACGCTCACGGAGAAAAGCGTCGCTAAGCCATTTTCTACTCGTGGTCGTCTTGACGAAGAGCCCGCTGCTTGCATCGCTGCTCGTGACGCTGCCCGGTGTCGCAGCCCCAAAGCCCTGGCGAGACCCCCAGAGGCTGTGGCTTCTATCGCAACGGACGGAAGACCAGCCGCTCCTCGCACTCTTTGCCCTCCGAGGCGAGGTATCATGGCCCCTGTTGGCAGGGTATCGCATTCCGCCATACCGTGGGCGCCGTGGTGTTCCCGCGAACGAACCGCGGCTCATTGGCTTCCCGCTGGACCTCTTGGGACTGGGCTCCCCATTCTCATCAAAGTAAGTATGGAAGCCCTGAGGACTGACGGGCAATGTGGCAACTTCTCTGTCACCCCACGGGGCATGGATAATGCGGGCGGTCGCTTCCTGGCGCGGGGGATGGCTGATCAGGCTGCCCTCGGGTTTCCACCCCTCTTGATGCAAGGAGGGTCGAACTGGGCAGCCGGTTCCACTGGCGTAGACCTACAAAGAGTCTTGCTGGACGCGAGCCTGGAACGGTGTAGGCGTCAATAGTCTCGGGGAGTGTGGCTTCACATGTGATGAACTTGTCGCTGGGCAGCCCTGCTTGGTGTAGTCGTGTGTGCTGTGGAGACCTCGGCTCGGTGGCCTGGCGGTCTCGGTATGGGCCGTATGGTATTCACTTCTCTCGGGTGACGTTGGCGCGGTTGCGAGGGAGTCGAATCGTGCTGCCACACTTCTTCCCTCACCGCGACCCTTGCGCCTGCTTTCATCGGCTGAGGCTCCATGGTAGCGCAAATGCTCCAGTCCAGCCACAGGCCTGTGTGATTCTTCTGGACTTTCCTTGCCTCGCTCCCCACGCGGTGGCAAGTATTCTGTGACATTGTTGGAAGCCCTGGGAATTGCCGTCACGTCGCTCGGTGTTTGGCAGTTGGCAAGGACGGAGGCCGGAGCTGGTTTGCCCGAAGAAGCAGGGGAAGTGGATGAGAGTCTGGGGGCTGTCGAGGTCTTCTTTGACCCGGGTCTTTGCGCGGCAGGCGTCTTCTCCTGTGGCAACTTCGAAGGGGAAGGTGCCTGGGCTCGGGTCGGCAACTCCCTCTCCCCAGGCTGGGTATTCAGGGGGAAAATTCCCCTCTTTTTACTCCTCTTGCACAGCTGATACTCTTCGGCGTCAGCCTTCGATAGCGCATGGCCGTTCTTCTGGAGATCTCGCTCGGGTTGTTCCTGCCATCCTCTCTTTCGCTTCCCTCCCTTGGGGGATTCACGCTTGGCCTCTTCTACCGTTTCAAATACTGCTGCGCTCCGGTCAGTAACGGGGGCGTCGTCCAACTCGGCATGGGAAAGAGGAGTACCTTGGCCATGGCTAACACGATTGCTCTCGGTACGTGTCATGGGTCTGTTCCCGGGCGGTGACGCAGCCAATTGTGATTTCACGTTGCTCTTCCTGGGCTGTCTTGGCTTTGGTGGGGGTTTGGCGGGCAAGCTCAGCGCGACACCGGTCGCTTTCTCATTACGAGCAATATTTTCCCTTCGTCTCTCATCAAAGCTGGAATTTTGCAGGAATGGTAGCCCGCCGTCAGTGGAGGATCCTTCGAGGCTGGCTTTGCCGTGAGTCTCCGAAGCCTCGGCGTTGGCATTGATCTCCGCAAAGGCTCGCACGCGGATCCTGCCAGGAGCATCTTGATTCCCAGGAGACCCGTGGACCGAGTGCTTGCTTCTTCGCGAAGATGGATTGCTGCCTTGAGAGCTGGCGGGTAAAGTGCCCGGTGGGGAGACGTAGCCTGTGGCAGCGGTCGCCGGCTTGTCATTTTGCTTTTGTCGTACGTATGCAAGCGTGTTGGAGGCTGTCTCGGGAGGGGGGGGTCTCCTCAGCTGACGGAATGACAGTCTTCTCCTCTTTGTCGTCATCGTCATCGTCGTCGTTGGCGTCCTTAGCGACGTGACCGCCGTCGGGTTCTGGTGATACCCGAGGCGACCACAGCTCTACTTCGGCAGGGTACATCGCTTCACCGGGGAGTGCCTTCCCATGGTCGTTTCAAACACTCGACGTACTTTCCGAGCGCCTTTTGTATCTTGGGCAATAGTATTATGGGGGTGAACGGCCCATCAGCTGGGCCCAAACGCTTCGCCGCGTGGTCCGCCACCTCAGCCTGGCCTAGATTCTCCAGGAGTCGGTTCTGGGTCGTTGCCACACGCAACAGTGCATCCCGAAGGTTCCAGATAGGTATCCAGAGGTCCATGGCGTGATGGAGGTCGGCGTATTTCGAAGTTACACGAAGCCGGGAGCTTGAAGTAATCGATCCTTTGCGCCTCTTCGGACAGGTCGCGGTAACTATATTCTTGATCTTGGAGGCCGTAACATAGGTACCTTCGGGAAACAAGCACTTGGATGTGGCTCTCATGTCCACCCAGAACTGGTCCTCTTTCATTTTCGAGAGCTTTTCGCTGTTCGTTACCGTTTCCAGGTACCGACCTCGGTTCTGAAAGCAGTGATGAATGAATTTGATCTTGTCCCTTTGTGAAAGAGTCCCGTCGGCCAGTACAGGGGCATCATCGCCAGGCTGCCGTTTAGCCCCAACTTGGGGTGTGGTTCGCATGTTGCCGGAATGTCGCGAAGAACTGCGGACAATCACCAGTTCTGTGGCTTTCTCGTTCTTTGAACAACCAGTCAGTTCGGAACGGGTAGTACATGAGGGTGCAAGCTCACTCCGGACGAAGGACCGCCAACAATCACCAGTTCCGTGTCACTGTCAATCTGGGAACGAACAATTAGCTGGGGACAACTGAAATACGCGGAGAAGTTCTCACCTCGGGGTCGAAATGGAATTTCGACAGTTTGGACGTAGCAGACAGGGCTTGCTGAGCGGGTCGCGGTCTGTCAACCCAGGGCTTGTAGATGCCTCTTTCCTTAAGATGCTTGCGAATGCTCTCAGGAGTCTGTCGAGGAAGCCCGCCCGCAGTTCTCAGGGATGGCTGTCTGGCAACGCGCCGCTCACGTGCCCCCGCGCTCCTTTCCGCGAAGGTAGACGGACCAGACACCGTCATAGCCCGTCACAGGTTGCCAACCGGGGGTCTATCTGGCGTTGGCAGACTTGACTGAGTTCCCGACCTCTGACGGGAATTGACTGAGGTCTTGTCTTCTGAACCGCCTGTCTGTCAAACGCGTATCAGGAACAGCAATATGGTTGTAGAGCAGTGAGATGTGAGTGGTTGGACGGCACCATGCAGGCCATGGGGTGAATGAAGAAGAAGGGGAGGTCGTAACACGCGACAGCTGTCTGGGAACTGTACTGCTACGACGGAAGTCAGCCCGTTATCTTTGATCTGCTTGTCGATGAGATGAGAAGAACATGTTAATTGACTGGGAGAAAGAGGTTGAATGAAGGAAAAGACACAGTTGCCCAAGAATATGAATAACAACGAGCATATCGACCACCAAAACGAAGTCTTCCCGATTTCGGCGACCCGATATTCCAGCAGACCAGAAACACGCGTCACTTTCGCGACTGCTACACGATAGTCTTTCGATAGGGGCCGAATCCGTAGCCACGATTTGCCTGTTGCGAGTATACGAACCTTCAGAGACAATTGACGTTCGGCTAGCAAGGATGAGAACGAGCTGGTCCCATGCACCGCAGAAGCCAGCCCGGGAAAGGACAGGACAGGCCGCCCATGGCTCGAACCTTGCGAATTTCGACAGCGTGGCTAGGAATAGAATATCGACGTACCTACACAGTGGGAAGAAAGACAGCAGGCGGTCGAATTTCGAAGAGGGTTATCCCCTCGCTGAAAAGTCTGCTGTCGGTCCATGGCACCACTGAGCGTTTGCCCGGTCAATACCTGAGCCAATCGACGTTCCTGATGGGAGCGTGTCTTCCCGTCACTTTAGCATTGCGTTAATCAAGGAGCTTGAGCTGTGCTGGGAAGTCGACGGGCCAGGATGACCGGCTGACCAGTTGATTTTGACCCCAGCCGGGATGCCGGGATGCCGGCACACCACGACCTTGTTTCTTGCTCGTCGTCCGCATGGTGAAACAGCAGTACCTCCGGGCGAATGAACAAGCAGACGGGCAGGCAGGCAGACCAGTCAATCGCGGTAGGCAGGCAACACGACAAGATGCATCAATGCCTCGCGATACCTGAGTCGAAAAAGACAGCGGGACGCGACGCCTTGCCGAGGGGCATCGGGTGTGTGCTGGGCGGAAAGAGGAAATGCGAAGAGAATTTATTCCACGGCTGACAACGAGTTTACCGCGGGATGATCCCCGGTACAGGGGAAGCAGAAGGAACCGGGAGCGGAGATGATGGAGGAGTGGTTTGGGCGGAATCCATTGAGGGCGTTGAGTGCGGTCCCGAGTCCAGCCCTGATTGGATTCCATGGCACTCTGTACTTGGGGTACACGCACACACACACACACACACACACTTTATTAACGCCCGGGCGGCGGAGCCGAAAGCGCAACCAACAGTGCTGTGCTTATACTGCTGACGATTCTCCTGTCACCCAAAGCCCTTACATGATACTCGGGTACAGTCACTTGAAAAATGTTTGTCCTCTTTACACTCTTCGCATTTCGGTACACGGACTAGGGACAGGGCTAGCCCAACGCTGACCATGTACTCGTCTTTCCTACGTAAGCAGCTATTGCATTAGGTACTTGGTGGAACATTTATAACTAGTTGTACAGGCTAGCGCATTCCATAAGAAGACTTTGGAATACTCTTTGGAACATAGCCCTTTTAAGGAAGCGATCCTATTCATACCATACGCATTCCACAATGTACACTGAGTACCAACGTAAACGTACGTCACTGTCAGATGATATTACAGCTGCATGCCTGAGTATGGTACGAATAAAACATTAAAGTCCATATGGCGCTTTGAGTTTTATCTTCTTCATGGACAGCTCAGTCGTAAGTTGTTGATCGCTGCGCCGCTTTCTGTTTGGATACTGGTGAGCAAGATCCGGTGCTATGATAGTCTTCGAAAGTAATGATGGCTCTCTATTAGCACCCTTGTCGAGCAATAGCTGGACCACCTTCTCGTGTCCTCTTTTGGAAGCCGCATGCAGAGCATTGCCGTACACTCCGCCTTGCGCGTTCACGTCGGCGTCCTTATCGAGCAATAGCTGGATGACCTTCTCGTGTCCTCCATAGGAAGCCGCCTGTAGAGCATTGCCGTACTGTCCGCCTTGCGCGTTCACGTCGGCGCCCTTATCGAGCAATAGCTGGACCACCTTCTCGTGTCCTCCTTCGGAAGCCGCCTGTAGAGCATTGCCGTACACTCCGCCTTGCGCGTTCACGTCGGCGGCCTTATCGAGTAATCATTGAACGGAATAGAACAGACCTGTGAATGATGTGTAATACAGAGCAGGTACTGTCTCTTCCTGCTTGCCTGAAACTTTCCATGGCTGGTCTGGGTGATAGAGTCGATATCCTAACGGAAATGTTATTTGGCAAGAAAGGTAATCTCGTACTTCCCGTGATACCACCTTCCGGGAATTCTCAACAACTGCTGCGTGTGCCGACCAGTACTGTGCTGAGTATTGTGCCAGAGGGTATCTTTCCCTCGCTTCCAGGGGACCGCAGGAAGAGCCCAGGCTAAGCAGGTAAGAAAGGCACACTTCCACGATAGCGGCCCTTGCAGCTACCCTTCCGAAGTCAGCGGCCATTATCGAGTCCAGTCGGTCGGATATAAGATACTCCTGGACGGAAAAGTGCGCCAATTGGATCTCCGCAATCGTTGTCCCTTCTTTTTTGCCTTCTCGTCGGACTAAAACCACAAGACTAGAGCAGTATCTTATCACTTCCTCAGGGACTGGCATCCGATTGGTGGGATCAAATCGTCGTTGTTTGGAAGGATTTACCGTCACCGCGTCGACAGCCTCTTCAACTCGTAGCGGCCGGTCGGAGTAGATGAGGAACTGCAGAAGGCGCTTGGCACGATCTCTGTGCTCTGGTCGAATATTCTGGAGTATCCTTGCATACGTCGCATCTAACGTTCGTGGAAGATTGGCTAACTCGTTTTGGAGAGATTCCGGGTCGAGGCATGCTTTTAAAACGCCCATCTGGCAAGCGACCCAGCGGAACCTGTTTTGTTAGAATCCGGATTTTTAAATAGAGGTACCTTGATGCTTACATTCCATCCGCCTTCTGAACTGAAGTACTCTCGATCTTCTCCTGGATGTCGGGCCGGCGTTGCCACCTAGATATGGCTTTGGTCTGCGCTCTGATGTAGGCATTGATGTCGCCCTCAACAAGGTCACTCTGGAGGGGAATGACCTCTTCGACATGAGCCCAGCTTACGATGGCTACCTGAATGTCGTGTTCCGGCCGGCTCGTCACTAGGAGATGAACGTCTAAGCCGGTGTCACGAAGACCCCGGATCCATGGAAGCAGACCACCTCCAGGGCCGTCGTTCCGCTCGCGGCACTCATCCAATGCGTCGAACACAAGCCATATTTCGCCAGCCTTCTGTACCATGGCCTGGAAGAGCTTGAATATGGACGCGCTGTCCGGTTGACGATTCCCATCGTTGCATGAGGAATAGAGAGCATCCGTCTCTCTCCGGAGATCCGTTTGGTTGTGATATAGCTGAGCCACTAGCGACCGAACTGCTCCCTCAAGTGACTGCTTTGCGATGTCGTTGAAATCAAAGTAGAAATAGACCAGGTTCAGGGAGGTGGTGCTTTCTTGTAGATCGGCCACGACGGACGAGCTGAGAATCGTCTTGCCGCAGCCCGGGATGCCGTTCAGCCACAGGAACGAGTTGCGTTCCGTCTTCCACTTTGCATATCGGTCGCTATCAAGAAGCCACTGGCTTGTTCCTGTATGGTGCTGCCGGCGCGCATTGTTAAAGTTGGTCGACGGATCGGGCGGCGACAGCCATTTTCGGATCTTGTCAAGATGGCCGTCGGCGTGCAATGACCGGGTAGTCGCGTGCATGTCTCTCACTGCCACCCGAGTGTCTTGGACTGTAAGGTGGAGTTCATCGACTATAGGACTCTTCGAATAAGTACACGGATTGAGACGGTTCGGCGGGCAATAGGGCGTGCCGTGAAAACTGACCCTTATCTATCAGCTCCCTCATCGGCGGCGTGTCCTTCACCTCCTCGCCCTGCACCTTGAGGAGAACGGCTTTACAGTAAGCAGCCGCCGCAGCCGCCGCATAGCAGCGCCACTTGTCGTGCTTGTGTGTATCGGCATAGTCGCTGATACCCCGGATCACTAGGCATGGAAGCTCGTCCATGATCCCCGCCGCTTCCATCTCGAAGCAGATCGCGCTCTCGTACCCCCGACGAAGCCGATCGCGGTCTGCAGGGTTCTTGATCACGCCGCCGCCCGACAGGATGAGCCCTCGGTGCGTGACAGGCTGGTCCGGCGACGGGCGCGGTGAGCGAGACACGACCTTCTTGTCGGCCGAAGCCCGGCACGCACTGCAGTCGGTGCCCTTCTGCACATGAGGAAACGCGTCGTCAAACAGGATATCCTCGCTGTCGGGCCGCTGGAACACGTCCTTTTGCTTGATGATGCGGCGTAGGATCTTCCGGATGGGGAACTTATCCCGGAACTCGTCGCCCTCCAGCGCACGGATGGCGCTAGCTAAGATCCGCGGCGGTTTGTTCAGCGCGCCCTTCCGTGTGAACGTGCCGTCCTCGTACTTCCCTAGGTCGTACTGGATCACCCCGGGGTGGTCGTCGCGGGGCGCGCTGATGGCGACGTCGCCGAGGCGGATGTCGAGCTGGCCGCTCGGGATGCCTGCGCCGATGCCGACCATCAGGGCGAAGCGCACGTTAGGGAACTGCTGGCTGACGTGCGCGGCGCAGTGGGCAGCATTGACTGTTCCCATGTCGGCCGGTTCGGCGATGACCACGGTGTGGTCGCCGATTCTGCCGACGGTGTAGACGTAGGTTTGCTTGCCGGTGGCCTGGCAGGTGAATTCTTCATCGAGCGTGTACCGGACGGCGGTGGACTCTTCGACGAGGGCGCAGAAAATGGCGACGGTGACGTCGCCCGGGGCGATCTCTTGGAGCGTTTCCTCCTCGGACGAGTCCGAGTCCTCGTACGGAGCGTGCGTCTTGGACCGGGCCATATTGCATAGCCGTGAATAAACGAGTTGACAGCAGTAAGAGGTCGAAGAATAGTCCGGAAGAGTCACTCCATTAGGAGGATAGAATGGAAGCAGTGACGCCGCAACGACATGCAATCTACACAATCAGCAACTGGGGCAGCAGGAGCTCGTGGGAGGCCTGGGCGGCGCTGCAGGCCAATCGCATCATGCAGGTCAAGTCCTAGCTGAACGGTTCCGAGCAGCACTGGTTCGTTCCATTCAGCCGCATACGGCCACAAGAGAGCTGCGCCGGGCGCCAACGAGGGCCTGGCAGGCAAAAGATAGAATGGGTAGTGATGTGTGCTAGCTGGATCAGGTGGTTCAAGGCCGAAGGTGCGGGCACCACAAGCATGACTGCATAGCCGCCCCGATACAGATAGATATTCATATTGGTGTGCAGGGCGCTGATTGGACGCATTCTCGCAAGGAAGCATCTAACTCGGCATGCCCTCCTCTGGCCAATACGAGCGAGAAAGCATGCCATGGCTGCAGGCTGCGGGCGGCAGGCTGAAATGTGTGTATTGTGCCGCATTTCAGGTGCACTGCAGGAGGCCATTGGCTGGTGAAGTGGAAAAACGCAGGCCATGGGTAGGTGATGCGTGGCCAGGATATGCAGCCAGACAATGAGGTGCGTGTGTGTGTGTGTGGGTGTGTGTGTGTGTGTGGGTGTGTGTTTAACGTCTACGTAGGATCACTGGTACCGTGGTTTAAGCTACTTATCTCCCAGAGGACATGCGACGTGGCTAGCTTGTAGAAGCCACCCCGTGCCTTGTTGGCTCATCATGTCTCTGACCTTCCGATCGACGTCCAGCCTTTCAGCCTATAGTTTCGTACCCTTCTAAAGGCCCTCTATTCCTCCCCTAGTTCTAGGTAGTCGTATCTCGGTGTATCTCGGGCCGCGGGAGGTGGCCGGCGGATTCAACGAGCGAGCATTGATGTCTTCCTCGACTCATCAGTAGGTGAAGAGCGCAGGCTAGCAGAACGCTCTCGGTTCCCGCACGAGCATACCACAACGAACCTCACTGTACCACGCCCTCCGTAAATTCCGTGCAGCGCTCCTTGAGAATGACGGCGAGATGAAAAGAAAGTAGCGTCGACCGAGGCCCCAAGGCTGCCCTTCCTCCACTGAAGCTCAACGTGCAGCTTCCAACCACTGACAAAGCGAGCACTGCAATGCAAAACGACCGATTCCATGGGGCTTCGAACCGATTAGTATCCGAGGGAGCTAACGTCTTGACGTCAGCATCATTACAATTGCGTGCCACAATCTGGCTTGGCGCTCCAGGCCCGATAATCGACAGGCAAGTCCTGGGATAGCCTCATTGATCGGTGTGGATGACAATGGAGACAGGCTGTGTTCGACCCGAGCTGGCACATTTCACCCTGGTGAACAGCCATGCCCACTGGTGGGCGGGCGGCTCTCCTGTCTAATGCAGGCAGGGAAGAACGCCATGGCTGCGGGCTGCAGGCTTGTGCTGTGTGCTGTATGCTGTGCTTAAAGTGCCTAGAGGAGGACCATTGACTGCTGAAATGGGAAGAACGTAGGATGTGCGCAGGGCGAGGACTGTCACGAGACGTAGGTGCGATCCGAAGGCAATGCTGTCAGCAAGCACTCAGCCATTGAAGGTATCTAAATCTGGGGAAGAGAGAGGAAGGAAGACCAACTATCCCGGTCCCCAGGATAGCTGTAGGCCCACTCTCGCACGAACCACCCTTCGGTAGGTCCGATAAGACAAGGCCAGGTGTGCGCCATCACAATAATCATCCATTTGTTAGAAAGATTCAATTGATAAAACGCCGGATATTGAATTCGGTCTCGAATGTACCTTCGGCTTCCCTGCTCTATGATCTCTGGGGTAAAGCAAGTACGTATGCCGTTTTATCAGGTAAGGCTGCCACAATTTGGGCTCTCATTGGCAGGAGCCCCTGGTCATTTCCAAACTAGGAGCGGCGGACCAGAGGAGGCGACTGCGACACCGGAGAGGGGCAGGGCCTGGGACAGATCCATGTCGATACGGTGAAAGCCCCCAAGGCAAACGGTCGTCCACGTAGTAGAAGGGGTAGAACCTGGAACCCGACATCTACATGGCGGAAGCGGGAGGCTTGAGACGTCCACACGGCGAAAGAGACAGGCGCTGAGGATCTGAGTTCCCGCGCGGTGGGAAGAGACAAGCTCAGGACGCCCATACGGGGAAAGAGGAAGGCGTCTCCCTCTCCCCCTCCCCCTCCCCTCCCTCTTTCCCCTCTCCGGAAACCCCGGTACAAATCCCGATAACCGTCATCTTGCTCCTCTGCGCGTGTAGTTCCGGTCTATTCAGGGGCCGGTGTCCATGCATCCGAAATGCTCCAGCCTGGATGACGAGCACCGATTGCTGTTACAGCAACGGTCCAGAAAGCAATCCAAACCACAGTCAATCACCGCTATGTACTACCTAAATCTTCTACCTTGTCGATTTCAATAGTCCCATGCGCTTTCACTCCGAAAACTCAGCATCGTCCAGTTCGTTCCGCCAGGCAGCTGGATAGGTTCCCGTGTTGAATACCTACCAATGCATCACTTCTCACCAGGTTTATCCCCTGTTCAACCGTTTTGGGGTCGTGGACTGATAGATTGCATCTTGGGGGAAACACATACATCAATGTTGAGCGAACCAGATAGCCGGACCGTATAGCTCTCTTATCGTACACATAGCCCCTTACTTTCCTCGTTGCTCTCGACTTAGTGCTGAGCGATACCATGATCGAATCCCAAACGAATGTGTTGAACGCCAACGCTCACATCCCCACCTATGAGTCTGGCCGGCCGCCGTCATCGTGTCGGGGGGAGGCTTGCTCCACATAGCCTCACGTGGGAAAGCGAGATCACTTCGGGCCATGGAACGGGCAGCGCGCACTCGTTCGGCAGCATGGTCTAAGCGACGTTCTGTTGCGCTTTGGTCGTTTCGGAGGCGGATGCGACGTCGTTTCCGGGGCTTTCGGACGGTGCGGCAGCATCATGGAACTGAAAATTCCGAGTCCTCCAGAGTAATGCGCTGCCGCGTCGCTGTTCTTTCGCTTGGGCGGTGCCTGAGTCGAAAGCTGTGCTGGCTGCGGCGCCGGCGACTGTTTCTGCGTCGATGGCACAGCCTCGCCTCCCACAGCATCTGGCTGCACCACCCCGGACATCATCATGCCAGACGACATAATCTTCTCACACCCCATCAACTCTGACCATTCCTCCACTTCTTGTCGAATTTTCCTCCTCTGCCTGTACGCTGTTTTCTTCTCTTTTCTCTTCTGTCTTCGTTCTGTTTCTGCGAGCTCTTTTCTCCGTTCTTCTTTTCTGCGCTCCTTTCTCTTCAGCTTGTACCGGTTTCTCTTTTCTCTTCTCATATGTATCTTCTGGTCCAAATCTGCAGTGGTTTCCTTGTCTTCCTGTTCTACTGCCCTTATGGTGGTGACGGCCCCCGAATGCGCCGGGATGGCCTCGTTGGTCGACTCCCCCTGGGGAACCAGGTCTCTCGTCCGGGCTGGGTAAGGGCAGTTCCGGGACTTCGAAGAGTCGTTTGGCTTTTCCTTCGGGTTAGAAGATGCGGAAGACGAAGACTTCGGCTCCCGGCCTGGAGGGTCTGCCAATTTCGCCAACAGGGGTCTACATACATACCTTGGGGGTGGATGAGCGACTCTCGGCACGCATTGTGCCATGGAACCCCGCTGATGGGGTCTCCATGTCAAGTCTGGCGGCACATGCAGACATTTCATCCTGGTTCTCGTATTGCTGGAATGACTGAACATTTCCACATTGAGGACTCGTAGAACGACTGCTCTGGCGCACGGTGCAAGAGTCATCTGACATATGGCAGTTGTCTTCCAAATGTGACTGCGGGTCAGACACTGCGATTCTTCCAGATTTTTCGTCGTCTTCGCAAAAGGCGTCGAAAGAAAAGTCGTCAAATTTTGATGGCACCGAGTCTGCCGGTGTCGAGTCCTCCGGTAACAAGCTCACTGATATTGATGCCGCCGGCCGGCCCACAGGCCTCGAGCACCACGATGACAGGGTGGGTTCTTTGGCATAAGGACTGACCTCCTCTCGTTCCACCGTTTCAAAACAAGGGTCGGAAGACAAAATGTACCCCGAGGAAGCAGAACTCCTTCGATGAGTGGGAATTCTTCTGCTATCATACGAGGGGACTTTGGCATACTCGTTCTCCTCAGCCTGGCAGGGTGCCTCAGGGGCAAGCCCATCGTAGTGATCAAGTCCGTTGTGCTGGATCCACACAACGATGGTTTTCTCGTTGGTTTCGTCGTTGTCGTGGAGGTGGGGAACGTTGTTAGTACGAATGCCGAGAGCAACGTTGAGGCCCAATTGGCGCCCCCAAAGCCAGAATATGGCTGCAAGGTGGTCTTGGAGGAACCAACTGGTGTTGTCGCAAGCATAATCAAACTCGGGCTGCTCGTCGCCCGTTAATTTGGACGCCTCCAAGGTTTCCATGATGCCCTCCATAGCACCACACTCGAGAACACCTTGTAACGCTTCCACGGTCGGTACAGGGTGGTGGGGATGCTGGGCTGCAAGACTCCGGGCGATAGCGTAGAAGCCGCAGTAACCATCGCGCGGGACTTCGAGTGTCTTGGCACCATTGCGAAACGCAACCTCAAAGGTATGGTTGTGATCAGGACTCAACCTCTTTGTCGGGCTCCTGGGCGTCTCTTGGTTTCCAGATGGCACCGCCTCTCGGAGCACTTCGGCAACTGGATAGCTGGGGGCGCCGTCGTGCTCTGTCAGATCGACAAACACCACCGCCTTGTGTCTCGAGCCCAGGCCAACCGCAGAGGCAAGGTTACTCTTGGTGGATTCCCGAGGCGAGTATGGGAGGTGATGACACGGGTAGCGGTCATCAGGGCCGTTGCTCGCGGTATTGGAACCAGCGAGGACAAAGCGATCGTTGCTGTATGTTGCGTTCTGAAAAAGTGGCTCGAGCTGGGTCTTGGGACCTACCGGCCTCAAGCGCGGCAAGCCCTGGACCGACGTGGGGCGTTCAGCCGGCGATGGTGTCGGGCTGCGCAACGTCATGGTCAAATCCTCGCAGTGGCCGTCATCATCGTCCGAGGTCGGATCTGTTGCAGAGCTCGGGAAAGGACTTGAAAAGATTCTATCCGGATCGCATGATGAGCTCGATGAGGGGGTAGCCCGAGAATGAGGACTGAAAGTAGCATCGCGGTCCTTCAAGTATCCATACGTCGTACGGTCGTCGTCACTCAAGTCGCTGTCTTCTTCATCGACGTATTCACCATCGCCGTTGTCGCTCATGGGGGTACACGACGTCGTCACCGAATGCCGCTTCTCTATTCGGATGCTCACATCGCGTTTGAAGTTATGCAGCCAAGACAGATGGTCACGCGACTTTTCTCTGGCGATGGCGAGAAGCCTGTCCTTCCTGGTTTCGAGATCTGCCCATGGATCTGCTGTCCGAAGAAGAGACTGTGGTTCAATGCCGCTGTTGCATACTTTTGAGGCTATGAACAAGCCTTTCTCTGAGACTTGTAGTTTTTTGGTGTACACCATCGAGTCGAATACATCTCGAAGCTGGTCCCATAGGTCTTCCAGTTGTTGCTCATCGGTCCTATGAGTAGCAGGCGTGGACGTTGCCATCCGCGCCTTGCTTTTCCTGCTAATCCTCGTGAGAGTACCCTTCAAACAAGAGGGGACATCGTTTTCGAGGTCGAACTCCTTGAGGTACATGTCTCTGAGCAACTCAAAGAATGAGCGATCGGGGAACCTGCCTTCGAGCGGGCACTTGTACAAACAGTCGGCATGAAGGACCGCTAACCGGAGAAGCAACTGACCCCTGTCCGCTGTGCACAAATACCTATCATCTTCAGACATTGTGCCGGAGGGGCATTCGGGCTGTACCAGTTGATAAGGGTGTTGGTATCACGAAGGATCTTTCTGGTATTTGGGGATAGGATTGAGCGAGCAAATGGTGATCTCTGCCCGGATGTGGGCTCTGTTGCCAGACTGGACGCCTCAGGAGGAGCCACATAAATGAGCTATCGGACCCGGTTCTGCTCGCCGCGTTCCTCCTCCGCTCTTGAAACGTGTCAACCACGTGAAGCGCGAACTCGACGCGAACATCGGCTCGTTCAAGAGCCGAAGGCAAATTCAGGAGGACCCCGGGAAAAGTAACGATTGGACAAACCCGAACAATTTGGCGAGCCATCGGCTGCAAGCTCTGTACCCAGCCAGGACAGACGAGCGAGACAGGGGCACGATGCAATGGTGTAGGCGGTACGAAGCAGGGTACTCCGTACGCGATCTCAGAAGTGCCTATCGCGTCGCCCAGTGTTAGCCGTTCCGGCCAGAACGTGGGCGCACGTCACTCCGGCATCCCGCAGGCACAGAAGTATAGCGAGGCACAAGGCATGCTGCTGCTTCCCGCCCCTTCCCCGGAGTGGACAAGCAGAGAGACAGGGTGGTAGGCGTTCGTCGAAGAAGCCGGACGGCAAGATCCACGACATCAGCAACCGTGACACCTGAATGTAGCGAGCCAAGAGGCTTGGTGTGGAAGAGATAGACTTTCATACCTCAACTTGGGCAGTTGAGTTTTCAGGTGACACCGAGCTGCGGGGAGGCGCATTCAGTCGCGGCTTTCTTATCGGGCCAGGTCGCGAAACCGTGCGTACGGGTGCGCACGAGATTGAAGCACCGTGGAAGTGGTATGCCATACGAAGTCATCACCCTGATATGCACATTTCCGTGGCAAGGATCATCACTGTTTATCACGCGTTGGGGGTTGGCGTGCGCAGAGTAAGTACTCGAATGGATCAGCAGGAGTAGCGAACTTTCAGGGGTACTGATGACCACTCGGCACAGGGTCACGCCATTCAGGTGCGCCTGGGCGCGGTCGCGTTGGGTTTACATGGCCTCATAAGGCGGGATGTATCGATGGGACCCTTGGAGAGGAAAGCTGTTTGCGGGTATGCCGCGACGGAGCCTCGCAAGAGATGACGGGGCATCGGGCCTTCATCTTGTGCGAAAGTGGTAGGGATGTTGAGCTGGACTGGCTCGTCAAGTGGGAGAAGACCACGACGCATTGGCGCCCAGCACCGCGGAACAACTAAGTATTGTTACCTCTGTTTGCTACCCATCCGTGCACGCCATGCCGCGTATTGGGATTTTCTGCATAGAGGCCCATGGTTGATGAATATAGATGGCGGCGGCAATGTCATTTGCGTTTGTGTGAGAAAAACACGGAATGTTACTTAATAGTGTCTAGGAAATGGAGGTGAGCGCAGCACCCGTAATACCTCCGGGTTTCCCGGAGGTTCAACCACATATCCCTCAAATGGACTAACCTTGACCCAAGTACAATATCATCAACGAATGCAAAGGAATGCAGGCGTCCAGACTCGTGCTGCGCTACTAAGCATCCCACCGGGATTGCCGGAGCTCGCGTACCTGCTTATCCGCCTGGCATCCCATGCGATTTCAGCGGCATGGCATCCCATTCACAGCAGCATCTTCCCGAATCCAGCAAACTCGCTTTCCGCATCAGAACGCGCCGGCCATACCCTTGGACTTCCTTGCCGCAGACCTGTCCGGATTTGACGGCATTTGCAAGCCCTCGATGCAGACGGGACGGGCGTAGAGACAACAGGTGCCGAGAAGCACGGCGCGCGCCTTGGCATTTCTGTCGTTGCTCGATTGTAAGGGCGCGTTCGGGGCACCGCCTTGGGCGGACTGCGCCGGGCGGCAGCCCCGCCTCCGAAATACGCCGGAAACTGGGAACGGCCTACGGGCTGACATGTCCACTGCGAGCCGAACGGCCTGCCCTACGAGTCGCCCGATACTTGCAGTCTCCTAACTTAATCGAGTATCGCGAGCTAATAAGACGTGTTTGGCAGGTAAGCACCGGGAACAGCAGCAGCATACTGATCGGCACAACCGTCTCGGTCTGCCTTTGGCGAGCAAGCCAAAATTTGCGATGCGGGAGGCAAGAGTTTTCCAAGTACGCCGTAACTATCGTGAGACGACGATATCACTTAGCACCCTTCCAAGTGAGCGGCACCCGTCCAACACCACGGGCCAGTGGCCGCTCTCGAAGGTACTGACTGGGTTAGTGCCCGCGTACGTTGTCTCTCAATTTCATACCTGCTGCGTGGATGGGCAGTTCAATTGGATATATGTATATATAAACACGATGTCTCCAAGAATGTCGGTTGCAATGGAACCCGGTCATCACGGGATGACCGCGCTCGCCCATATTACATCGAAAGTCATATATAATGCTTGATTCTAGCTTCCTTATCGCGACGCTGGCCTTCGCCGGCGGCGCCTTCGTTCGCGGTGCAACCGCCACCGCCCAGGAGATCCGCCCGGCACCGTCATGCGAGCAGCTGTTCCTCAACGCCTCAACGCAACCTATCGATCGCGGCAACCTGATCGTACCTTTGGACCGCGCCGAGTCCAACTCGCCCAAGACCCTCGGACTGAGGCTCCTGAAGATCCCGACGACGAAGCAGCCGGCCGACAGGGCCATTATCGTCGACTTTGGGCGCCCGGGGATATCTGGGCGAATGGATATGGCTACTACAGTGTAAGGCTGTGTAAGTGTATGTCTTCCCCCAGGGCGTTGGATTTAAGGTGATTAATACCCAAGTCCTCAAAGGTTACTAACACCGGCCATTACAGCATTACCGGGGACGATGTGATTTCGTTTCCTACGACTAGCGGTAAGTACACCTGCCACCTTCTTCTCGTCGACAGCGAGTTTGACGTCATCGTACCGGCTGTGTCAGCTAAGAACATGAGTGCCTCGTTCGAGGAAGTGTGTTCGTGGGAATGACTTTGCAAGGGGTAAGCTGGGCACCTGCTGAGGCCCTGGCCGAGGTATGGTGGCCGGAATACCTTGGAATAAGACTCCAGTATCCAACAGCCCTCAACCTGTGCGGCCAAGGCTGTTCGGGCTTCCTTTCGGGACGGTGTTCTGCAGATGGCGAACTCGACCTGCCACCCCGATGCCCAACCCGTAAGATGAACTCAGCTGGAACACATTTTATGCGCGACTTGAGCGCCGAGGTGCCTATATGAAGTTGTTAGGAGGCACCTACAGAGGCGGAAGATTAGGCAGCGCAAGTGTTCTGGGACTAGAACCTTGCTGCAGGGACGTCTTTTCCCCAACACCCCACCGTGTCATACAAGTGCCGTGCCGCTCCCCGTTCCTAGACACGCGACATCATATATTTCAAAAGCCTATCCCATTGGTTGTGTTCTGTCCCCGGTGGAATCTGCCCCGTTCTTGACCGTATTGGATCCCCACCTGTCAGGGCCTCGGGGCATGTAGTTCGAATAAGGTCGCTGCTCTCATCAAGAAGCTAGAAGCTTTGATGCCGCTGCGGGGAGGCCAGTTGGGGATGGTTGCCCTTGCTCTCGTCGGTGCTGACCGTGGCATCTCCCGTTACCTTAGCTTCCGCCGTTCTGCCCCCCGGCCATGTCGGGCTTTATCTGCACCGACTGCAACGCTGGACCTGGAAACCGGCGATCCTCACGATGATACCAGGCAAAAGGCTGTACAGCAGCAGCCCGGCGGCTGTCGTGGCCGCCGTGCCCCTTTGTGGTCAAGAGCATGTGGTGGTGGGATCGTGGGCACAGCCGGCGAGTGGGTCTCGTCAGCCCCGAGAGTGGCTCTCATGCGGATTCGTGGTTCCTGGGGGCCGAAATTTGCAAACAGTCGGCGTTGGCGACGGCTTCTGGAATCGCGGCTTGTAGCTTCTGGAAGCTCATTACGGATCCGTAATGCGTAACCGTGCGTCCGCGGCATGGAAGACGGGGACTCGTTGACTGCCGTGGGAACAAGCTCTCAGCAATCAACACGGTGGCTCGCCCGTCAATGGCGGGTGGAGGAATTCCCATGGCTCCGCTTGAGAGATTGAAATTACCTGTTGGCCGACAAGTTTTTGCGGGGACGGAGAGGATTGACTACCTGCCCGGTTAACCAGGAACCCACCTGCTAGGAAGCAGAACAATCCCGACTACTGCGTTCCAAGCGGCGTGGGCGTCTGGCACGGGGGCTTTTCACGGCCGTGGCGACTTGTCAAATCTGTCCGCACGACGGGGGTCGGAGTTGAATGGGAATGGATGTGTGGGCCGAGGGGCATTCACCAGCATGACTTTGGCGGGTGGGTACCCCGTCCGATCTATGGCTACATTGATGTTCGGTAAAGGCGACGACAGCACGGCTCAGCATCGCTACCCCGACTCAATGCCGAATGGCACCATTAAGGCTGAAACGACATGACAAACCGGGCTGCCCTACATGGACTCTTGGCCCCTCGGCCTTCACCCGCAAATCGGCCCTGCCAGAGAGGGAAGAGATGGGTGCATCACGCCGCAGCCCGCAGGCGAAGCTCTGGCACCAGCCTTCGAGCCTGGCGGTGGGTTGAGAAGTGTGGGTGGTGGTCGTAGAGGAACCCCCAAAAGACAGGGCCCCACATGACGGCAGCGGCGCCTTGATGGCGTGCATAAAAGACTGCGTCACTGGAAGAAATCAAGGCGTGAAGGGGTTGGCCAAGCGCGCTTTCACTAACTTCCATGATTTCCCCCCCAAGTCAAGAATGCGGCGGGCGCACAAGCGCGCGATGGCCGGCCACGCGATTGATTGCTTGGCACGAGCGGAGTGGCTGGCCAACCGGTAGCTTCTACGACGAATAGGATACAATCCCACGGGGACACAACTTGTCCATGCTTCCAAGTTGTCCGATCCGCGACGCGGAAGTGGGTGGAGGTGGAAAGGAGACTCCTCGACGTTTCTCTTTCTCCCTGGGAGCCAATGCAATCCCATGGACGCCCCAGCGTGGAAAGCCAGCTCTGGCCGCCCGAACGCCCCAATCCTTCCGCCCCTCTTCGGCTTTGGCCATATTGGATCGCGAGAGTGCAGGAACTGGGCCCATGTGGAGATGGGCAGAGGACGATCAAACCGAAAGACTGGCGGGTTCCTGCAACGGTGCCGGGGCTTGCGCGTCTGCACGAGCCAGCAGAGCGTCCGGTGCGGGACTGGCTGACTGGACGGTGAACGGGGAGAAGGCACGAATGAGGCTGAGCTTGGCCGGGCTCGCCTTAGGGGGGATGATCCAATGAGCTGACCCCCGAGGCCCCCTCCCGAATCGACCATGGTTCGTGAGGACCTCTGGAGCCAAGCTGGGGCCCTGCGTCGGGACGGAACAATGTCTCGGACGGGGGAGGATCCTTCTTCGAGGCGAGACGACGTCCCCCGGCTGCAGCAAGAAAGAGGAGCACACGCCTGGGGCTGGACAATTTCCGGATCTTGCTTATTATGCGTCACGGCACAAGCCGTCATTGGCCAGCCAGCGGCCGTTGGTGTCGGTTTGGGGATAGGCGCCCTGGCGCCTTGCTGCCAGGGTCGGCGGCTTAATTTCTCTTTTTGCCGGCCATTGCGACCACACCACCACAACCCCCCCGCCCCGCTTGCTGGCTCACGCTCCTCTCCCCAATGCCTTCTTCGTTCGTCGACCTGCCACGCCGTCGAAAGTGCAGCATCAAGGCCGGTATACGTCGTGACTATGGATAGGACGACAGGTGGTATGTTGAGGTAATACAAACTAGATTCGGCGATGGACAGGACCGGGGCGACCTCGCCGTCGTCCGTATCCCTGCCCACCGTGACATGTGCGCATGCGAGGGCAAGCGGTTGTTTTTGGTTGCAGGTCTTTGTGCACATACACAAGGCGACAGGGTAGGCCGGCCGAGCATGGGAGGGCCAATGGAAGTTGCCGTTCGGAGGCCGTTACACGCCCGTCTGCCCGTCTCTGCCCGTCTCTGCCCGTCGCCAGGGCGGCCGTCTTGCTGTTGTGATGGGATGATTCGGGCAACATGAGCTTCCAGGCAGCGAGGCACGTGTCCATTCTTACTCGCGACACTGCTCATTTTGCCTTTGGCCCTCTCGCCCCATCATGGCCGGCCTGTCGTCGCATCTTCTGTCCCGCACCCGCCATGAGCTGCCATGCCTTGTTTCAGCGTCCCGCGGCCGCTGGCCTGCTCCCCTTGCATTCGAGCTTGTACAAGTAGGCAGATACTACGTAGAGGGGTGGGTACCTCTGGGCCGCCAGGTACGCGCCCAGAGAGGCGACAGAACGACTGCTGTACATGCATGTGTATCTACCTCACCTCACGCCTTGGACTGTTGAAGAGGTGGCCTCGCGCTTTGCACCCCCAAGCGCCAAGACAAGCTCCCATCTGTGGGTGGTTAAGCGTGGGATCGGCGGGATCCCGCGTCGAGGAGGCCTCAGGAACCGCAGTGCAGTTCGCTCACCACAAGCGCCACACGGCCGTTGCACGAATTTATTAGGAATGTATGTGTGATTATCGAAATAGGCATGCAGCAGCTAGAGGCCATCGGCGGGTGTGCGATCGGCCATTGGGACTGTTTAAATTTATGTACCGTTGATTCACGTTGTGACCCTGGGCTCAGCTTACGTGCACCCCCTCATCTCGGGCAAGGATAAGCCGGCCTGGGGGACCAGCAAGCGCCGGGAAGGTCGTCGGCCCTCGCTCAACCACCCCCTCCCCGGCGGTCCATCCTGGATGGACATGCTGCCTCCTCTATCCACCCGCCCGGCCGCTGGCTGGTCGCACAAGCGCAGTTCTAGACTCGGTCCCGCGGGCAAGATCGTCGCGCTGCCCTCGCTCGCGGTGAGCAAGGGGCTTCTCCCCCTCATCCCCCAATGAGGGTCGGCAAATCTCGATTGGGGCTTTGCGTCCTCTGGTAAGGGGGAGGCTCCAGCCTAGCCAGGCTAGTCCCAGGTAGTGGTGGCCACCTGCCCGCTAATGCCCGCTAACGCCCCTAACGCCCTGGATCCCCGGCCAATTGCAGGCCGTTCTCTCCTTTCCCGCGCCATTTGCCTTGGAACCCCCCGATGAACCCCCCTTAGCGACCGACGCCCGCACCCGCCGTGGCAGCGGCTTTTGCATACAACAGGATTTCTACAGCATCATCCATTCTGTCATCCGCCCTCCACCCGTTCACTCATTCCTTCATCATACCGACGCTCTTTTACCGACTGCCCGCCTTGCCCTCTGTCGCGCCCGTCGACGAGGTGCCCGATCAGGTGCTTGCCTTGCTTGCCGTTGCCGTTGCCCGCTTCCCCAACTGCCCGTGTTGCAGCTGTTTGTCGCGCCCGGCACATCCACTCGTTTCGTTTTATTCTTTTCCGCATTCCTCACCCGAGGGCATCGCTTCGCTCCAGTCCACCACACTCCAGTCCTGCCGGGTCTCGTATCTGCAGCCCATCATTACATACACTGCATCCTCACCCCGGACACCACCGTCCACCGACACGCACTGAGCCGCCTGCTTGCTTTGCTTGCATATGAGTCAAACTCACTCACCTTCCCACGTCACTCGCTCTACCCATTGAAGGCTCGGCGAAGAAGCTGCAGCTTCGTCCGTCGTCATTGACACTCACGTCCCCGACTCTTAATATTCTAATTCTTCACGCTGCCGAAGCTTAATACGACTCGGTTACGGACCGCTGGGCTTCGTCCGTCTCAACTCTTGGCTCCAACTTGAAACGCCGTTGGCCGCCTGCATTGCCGTCCGTCAGTAGTCTAATGCTGCTGGCTGCTGTGAGATCATAAACGTCGAGACCTGTTTTTGAAGCCTCGGTTTCAGCCTCTGCTGTCGCAGCCTACCGTCGTCCGCATCTGCCAGAGACTAGACGAGACGACACTACGCGCCACGATACGCCTCTCCTTCAGGACGGCGTCTGCAGCTTCATTTTCCTCAGCGATCGCTTTTTCCGCTGCTGCAGTATTGTACTCGGCATTGTTCCTGGGACCTTGCGCCTTTTCTCCAAGGGTCCCTTTGCTACTGGGATCTTGAGACGCTCTGCACGCCGGATCGACGCCCCCTCCACACCAGGCACCCTAGGATCCAGGCCACTCTGTCGCACGTTGCAGCATAGGCGACAGTTGAAACGGCCCTGTCTCCGTGATTCGTCCAACCCGCGAAACATTCTGCTGTGGCATCTCCTTGCTTCTCGGTTTTCGCGCAGCCTCTCCCTCCGAGGGCTTGTGGTGCAGTCATCATCAACAACACCGCCTCCAACCTACCTTGAACCGCTAACAAGCTGCCTCTATCCCACAAACCGCAGCGCTTTCACGCCCGACGAAATCAGCTGCTGCACAATTTTGGATAACGATACACCAATTCGAACTGGCCACGCGCCATTGCCCTCGTCATATGCGAAATAATGACGAACGAACACGATACATCGAGCTCCGGAGCGATTGACATACACATGGTCGTGCCCAGCCCGGGATCCCCGCCTGGCATGATTTCCTCCAAATCCTCCAAGACCTCGTCGCTTCGCTCCTCCCTCGCCTCGGACGACGGCGTTGTGGTGGCCGACGTGAGTAATTTTGAAGAGATTGGGCTCGAGGATGACTCCATTACAGTCGACGCGGCCCATTCGCGCGACCTTAACCAGCTCAAATCGGACCCGAACCCCTACAGTGCGTCCTTCACGGCGCAATTGCGCAGACAGTCGATCAAGCACGTCGGCCCCGCCATACACCATGGCCGTCCTGCCCGGAGCACCAGCAATGCCGCCGAAGCACCGGCGAGGCCTCCGATCCAACGTTCCATTACGGCCGGTCCCAAAGTTCGGCCTACCGTTCCCGCCCTCAAGACGCAGTTCCGCGACACGAACACGCAGAACGTGACAAGCCTCGGCCCCCAACACCACAACGGGCCCTTGCCGATCCGAGGGCTCGTGGTCCGGTCTGCCTCGTCCGCCAGCGCCAACCGCCGTCACCGAAGCCCCAGCCCCAGCCTGTCGCCCTCTGCGCTCAGCTCCCGTGATTTCCGCCGCCCGGGGATGCCAGTGCGACGGAGTAGCTGGCAGTCCAATCGCGAAGCCAAGTCGACGGATGACTTGGAGAAGGAATGCGACGACGACGACGACGACGACATCCCCGAGGGTGTCTACCTTGACAACGTCCCCATCTCACCGCGCCCCATGGACGAACGGCCCCCGAGTCGGGCCATGTCGATATCGTCGTCGGCTTCCCCCGAGAGACGAACCAAGGAGCGTGTTCGCAGTGTTGGAAACGGCACACCGGCCGTCTCTGTGGAGCAAGGATCCCTCCGCTCGCCCTCGTGGAGGTCGGAAGCTTCTTCGGGCGACTCGATCAAGTCGCCCGGCTTCAGCCCCTCGCCCACCAAGGGCCGGGCCAAGAGTTGGAACGCGGCTCTTTCGGCGCTCAGTGCCGAGGCCCGGGCCTTGACCGAGAAACTCGAGGAACATGCCGACGAGGAGGACAAGCATGGTATCCGCGGCGGCTCCGCGGCGCGGCCCACGCCGAAGCCGCGTGTCAAGTCGGCCATGGCCGAACTCCCGCCTCTGCGCCGGACCAACATCATGATCGACCCTCTCCCCATTTCCAAGGAAAAGGAGGCCGTCCTGTCCCGCACCCGGCCGTCTTGGCTGCCGCCGAAAGACCCCGCCGAGGAGAAAAAGCACCTCAAGGAGTACCAGCGAATGATGGCCAGCAGCATCGAGGCGGACAAGCGTCGCGAGGCTGCCCGCAAGGAAAAGGAGAAGAACAAGGATGCCATGGCGGAAAACCTGATCGAAATGTGGGAGGAGAACGTTTTGAAGCGGTGGCCCGAGGCGGTACGGGAGCGCAAGACTCGTGAGCTCTGGTGGAAGGGCGTCGCCCCGCGCTGCCGCGGCACCGTCTGGACCAAGGCCATTGGCAACGAGTTGGGCCTTAGCGAGACGAGCTACAAGGCCGCCCTGGCACGGGCTCAGGAAATGGAGACGCGCGCCGCCAAGGGGCAAGCCAGCACCGAAGACGAGCGCAGGATGGCCTGGATGGAGCAGATGAAGCGCGACGTCGAGGAGAAGACTTGGGTCGAGCTCAAGATCTTCCAGGCTGGTGGCCCGCTTCACCAGCCTTTGCTCGACGTGCTCAGCGCGTACGCCATGTACAGGAGCGACATTGGCTACGTGTCGGGCTGTAACGTGAGTGCTTCGTCCCCGGGGAACCCCGGTCTTTGGCGCCGTACTAACATGTGTGTTCGCATTAGACCATCGCCGCCACTCTGCTGCTGAACCTGCCTTCGGCCACGACGACGTTCGTGGCTCTCGCCAACCTGCTCAACCGAGCCCTCCCCCTCTCCTTCATCGCGGCGGACCAGGGTGCCAAGTCGAGCGCCTACAACCTCGTGATGAGCACGCTCTTGTCCAAGGCGCCGCGACTACACAGCCACCTGATGAGCTCGAAGCTGTCGATAGACTTCGAGGAGTACCTGGGCCGCTTCTTCAGCGCGCTGTTTACGCGTGACCTGTGTCTCGACGAGTGCACGCGCCTGTGGGACGTCTACCTCTTTGAAGGCGACTCGGTGCTCGTCCGTGCGGCCGTCGCCCTTCTCCTCGAGCGTGAAGGCTCCCTATTGGCGGCGCAGAGCCGCGAGGAGGCGCTCAAGGTGTTCGCGCAGGGGATCCAAAAGACGGTGGCCGGCCGCGAGAATGAGTGGATGGTCAAGGTCCGGGCCGCGGGCAAGGCGTAGGAAGGCCGATGTCCTACGCCGCCCGCGTCGTATCTGGGTCGTGCCTCGTGGGGCATGCTGCCGGCTTGCGGCGCTTGAACTTGAAGTGAGCGAGCGTGCGAGCGATTATTGTTAATGTATATACTTAGTCTTTTCCTGCCCTTCGGCTTCTGAAGCTGGAGCGGACGGGGCTGGACTCTCGACGTGGCCGTAGCCCTGCCGACGGGGCTCGGCGACCTTGGGGTCCCTTGGTCCTGGCTCTCACGGGTGGCGCTGTTGTCTACGGGCTTGATCTAGTGCAGAGAACGGTTCTTGACAGCAACGCGCCTGTTTTTGGATGGGTCGGATGCGGAAGGTATAGGGGGGTAGATAGATGGAATGCGACTGATCCCAAGTACTTTTCCTGCCTTTTGGTTGTTGGCTCCTGTCACCGGCGTGCATGTCGACGGGGGGTTTCGAGGAGGGATGAGCTAAGCCCACCGACCCCTTACGACTCATCATCTCTCATCTATAACGGTCGTGGGCGGGCGTTTTTACGAGTCTGCCAGTTAGCGTCTTTCCCAACGTCCCCGTCCCCCAATCCATCAGCCTGGCGAACCTGGCCGCCGACCCGTCATGCACCTCGCATCGAACGTCTTGTCCGTCCTCCCATTGGTCCATTACCCAAAGTCCATACTCACTGATCCAGGCATCCGGGGTGATTCCTACCTAGCACGCCGGCCCCACCCCCTCGCCCCGCGCCCCGCGCCCCGCACCCCTCGTCCGCTCGCCAACCGGTCCCCGGACGCGGTCCGAGAAAACCCGCACTGGGCCGGGCGAGGCCCCGCGGGCCTGTCGTGGTTTCCCCGGCGGGGCGGCGGCGAAGCGGTCGCGGCCGCACGGAGGGTGTCGCGTGTGACGATTTCGCGTGTGAAGGGAGGTGGCGACGGGCAGGCGGTTGTGGGCAAGGGGCAGTCGTAAACCCCGGGGGTACCGTAAGTGCGGGTTGGGGGTTGGAGGTACCGGGTGCCGAAAGGGTAGGTGGTGGTGTATGTCAGGTGGGAAGTCGGGAGCGTAGAAGGGAAAGGTGAGAGAAAAAAGGGAAAAGGACAGGCAGAGCGCCCGCGGTAGGCAATCGTGGCGCTATATGTCCCGTTCCCCAAGTACGGGCCGGTCTGGCGAAGGGCGGGAGCTGAGCTCGGGCTGGGCTGGGCCGGGCTGGGCTGGGCTGGGCTGGGCCGGGTTCAGCTGAGGTCGACGATGGCGGGGCGCGATGGCTCGCCTGGGCCCGGGACTTGCTTACGGGCCGCCGGACCCGCCTCCTCGTATCGAGGCAGGCGTTCCGTGGCGTCGAGGCGAGGGGCGGATTCGCGGTGCTTACGGAAGGGCGGCAGGGCTGGTCGTGAGTGCGGTTTGTGGTTAGAAGCTGGAGGTTGGCGTGGCGTTTGGGTTGCGCATGCCTGCCGTGGTGGGATGGCGGTGGAAGGCAGTGTTGGTGCTTAGCGGCGCACAGGCGTGGCCCGCTGGTGCCGGGTTGCAATACGATGCGCTCGTTACTTGATGCTTTCATATTTCATACTTGCTTTTGCCCAATCCATCTATCTGGTGTTTGATGTGGAATAATTATTCACGTGATATTGGGCGCGAACGGGCCTGTACTTCTTTGGAAGCTTTCGCTTGTGGAACAGATCAACGATCCCGATCGTAGAGGTCCACCTTGAGACCTTCACCGGTATACTTCAAGATGTAAAAGGATCTCCACAGCGTCTTTCTTAAGGTGGAGGGGTAAGTGGACTGGCAGGAGGATTCATTGAAGAGGGGAGAAGAGAGGTCTGGCCATGAGCCTCGAGACAGGATTACAAGGTCCCGGCCAAGATATGGGTATCGCCGAGGTCCCGCGTTTCCCAAGCTGACCTGCAACCACCGAAACCCCGTGCATGTTCCGACTCGTTAATTGAGCTCTCATGTTCGTAAATTCAAGGCCACACTCACGCATCCGGAGTATGTCTTGTCGACCGGCCAGGAAGGTGAAGGTGTCATGATCCAAACCTAGCGCTCTGAAACATGAGCCAACCTCGATGGCTGGCGTACTGCCTGTCGCCGCACGAACCACTTCCAGTCGTTCCAGATGTCGTGAGGAATCAACCCCACTGCTGCGATGCGCGACCTTCATGTACGGCATTTTTAGCTTCGAACGAGGGACGGCCCGAGAGGATCATAGTTCGATCTAGTCTCGCGGCCGCGTGTGGTTTCAGTGGGCTACTCCTACGTCCTTATTCTTAGAAGGTGAGAACCAATTCGATAGCAGGCGTAGCTTACAGGACTGTACCTTATGCGTCAGCGAACTTCGCTGACGGTAGATGAAGCACGATGGATTTCTAGGTCCTTCAATATGGCCTCAAAGGGCGGGGAAAGCCTAGGCCGCCCCGCTGCATCTCTCACCTGACTAGCCTGCTCAAGAAGCTTAGTGTCACGGCCCAGGCACGCACGAAAACCAAACCACTGTGATATATCCTGCATAAGGTGTACGCATTATTCGTCAGGACCTATTGTGAGCCGTTAGTATATAATTAATCAACCAAATAGCGTAGTCTACCTCGGCGATTGCGGGATATTGCGACCAAGAATAGAGGCACGGCTTGATGTGCTAGAAAATTGCTATTATTAAGAACCCCGCTTTGTGCCGCCTAAGCTGATAACGTGGCAGTCTGCTTTGGCAATCTAGAACATTTGCCTCAAGCCTTCCCAGCCCCTTTGTAAGCCATCCCCATGTTCCACGATGGTCGAAACCGTCCGTCGAAACCGTCTTGGTACTCGTAGCCGAAGCTATCGACCCCTATGCGCCTCCTGCAGCGGCGAACAGATGGCGAGTTCAGCCTCACCGAAGTGTCGCAAGAGATCCCCCGGTACGCGATTCTTTCGCATACTTGGAATGACGAGGAAATCACGTTCCGAGATGTCACAGAACGCACTGGTCTACACAAGAAAGGCTACCAAAAGCTTGACTTTTGCGCAAGACAAGCCGCCAGCGACGGCATCCCTTACTTCTGGGTGGATACCTGTTGTATCGACAAATCGAACAGCGTCGAACTTTCAGAGGCTATCAACTCCATGTTTCGCTGGTATCAGCAATCGACTAAATGCTACGCATACCTTACAGACGTTTCAAAAGACCACGATAACGAGGCCGACGAACTATCACGATCGACATGGAAACTGGATTTCCGAAAGAGCAGGTGGTTTACCCGCGGATGGACACTTCAAGAGCTGGTTGCGCCGGCTTCCGTAGAGTTCTTCTCTCGGGAGGGCCAGCGCCTAGGCGACCGAAGATCCCTTAAACAACTAGTCGTCGATATCACACAAATCCCCGAAGCAGCCCTGCGAGGAGGCAGCCTGTCCGATTTCAGCATCGACGAACGTATAGAATGGTCGAAAGGCCGAGTTACCACTCGCGAAGAAGACATAGCGTATTCCCTCTTCGGAATATTCGGTGTCTTCTTACCACCTATATACGGCGAAGGAGGAAAAAGCGCAATGTCTCGGTTACTGAGAGAGATATACGCAATACGGGACGCCCGGGCGGCGGTGCTTGCGAAGTTACCTACCGCATACGGCGCTTCCTTCGACTCCCATGCCGACGAACACAGCCCGACCTGCCTTCCCGATACCCGAGTCGAGCTCCTACACGAGATCCATACATGGATTCGAAACCCGACGGCCGAGGCGATGTTCTGGCTCAATGGGATGGCTGGAACAGGCAAATCGACTATCTCGCGGACGTTGGCCCATTCTGCGTCGGAGACGGGTTATCTTGGCGCAAGCTTTTTCTTCAAGAGAGGCGAAAGCGATCGTGGCGATGCCTCCAAGTTCTTCACCACAATTGGGGCGCAATTTGCATCTCGAGAGCCAGCACTCATCCCACACATCCAGGCTGCCATCGATTCGGATCCCACTATAATAAGCAAAGCGATACGAGAACAGTTCCAGAAGCTGATTCTGGACCCTCTTTCGAAAGTTTCGGTCAACGATTCTACCAGCCGGACTATCTTGGTCGTTATTGATGCACTCGACGAATGCGACCATGATGATGATGTCAAACTGCTAATCCAGCTTCTTTCCCGCTCTAAGGAAATCCAGCACTGGCGGTTAAAGGTTTTCCTCACTAGCCGACCCGAACTGCCGATTCGTCTTGGTTTCAAAGCCGTCCAGGGCACGTACCAGGGCGTCATTCTCCATGAGATCGCTGGAACCATCATCGAGCGGGATATTGAGGCCTTTCTACGACATGAGTTCGCACGGATCAAAACGGAGTACAATGAAGCAGCCCCAGACGGTCTGCATTTACCACCCAGTTGGCCGCGTCAAGCCGATATACAAACATTAGCTCGGATGGCCGTGCCGCTATTTATTTTTGCGGCCACTGTGTGTCGATTCATCTGCGACGAGTGCATCGGCGACCCGAGAAAGCAGCTCCAAGAGGTCTTGAACTACCAAACGAGGACTCAGATATCCCAGCTGGATGCGACCTACCTGCCAGTCCTGGACCGACTTGCTATCAACTTGAAAGGCAGACAACGAGCTGAGGTCTGGGAGCGTTTCCGAGACGTGGTTGGTGCTATTATCACTCTTGCTAACCCCCTCTCAATGACCGCTCTAGCCCAGCTGGTCGGAAGGTCCGACAACGACATCCATGCAACATTACGGATGCTACACTCTGTGTTGAGTGTTTCCTCTGACGGCCCTATCAGAATGTTCCACCTTTCCTTTCGCGACTTCCTCTTGGACCCGGAGAAATGCGACCGTCCGTTCTGGGTCGACGAGGCGGGGACGCATAAGAAGCTGGCCGACCAGAGCCTGCGGATGCTAGCAAAGTTTCTACGGGCGGACATATGCAATGTCATTCACCCGGGAACGCCCTCTTCTAATGTCGATCCACAGGAAATAAACGACAGAATCCGTCCAGAGATACAATATGCTTGTCGCTATTGGGTATATCACTTGACACGAACAAAGACGAGGCTATCTGATGGTAGCGAGGTGCATTCATTTCTTGCCGCCCACTTCCTGCACTGGTTGGAGGCATTTAGCTGGATACGCCGAGCTTCGGAGAGCATAGGTCTATTAGATGCGTTACAAGACTTTATCGATGTAAGTGCTAGGCATCGCTTAAGAACGGCCGGGTTTAACATTTATAGGCCGATACCGGCAGTCGTCTTCTTGCTTTCTTACACGACGCGCGGCGTTTTATCTCTAGTACGATCTTTAGAGTTGAACTTGCGCCTCTCCAGGTATACTCCTCTGGCCTCCTGTTTACACCAAACAGGAGTATTGTACGCACTACCTTCACTAGCGAAATACCTCGTTGGATAACGTTACAGCCACGGGTAGAGGATGACTGGGACGCCTGCGAGCGGACGCTCGAGGGCCATAGCGGTTCTGTCAGGTCGGTCGCGTTCTCGCCCGACGGCGCCGTTGTGGCGTCGGCGTCGTACGACCAGACCGTCCGGCTCTGGAACGCGGCGACGGGCGCGCCCCTCCAGACGCTCAAGGGCCATAGCTTTTCCGTCAACTCGGTCGCGTTCTCGCCCGACGGCGCCGTCGTGGCGTCGGCGTCGGACGACCAGACCGTCCGGCTCTGGAACGCGGCGACGGGCGCGCCCCTCCAGACGCTTGAGGGCCATAGCAATATTGTTAACTCGGTCGCGTTCTCGCCCGACGGCGCCGTCGTGGCGTCGGCGTCGGACGACCAGACCGTCCGGCTCTGGAACGCGGCGACGGGCGCGCCCCTCCAGACGCTCGAGGGCCATAGCAATATTGTTAACTCGGTCGCGTTCTCGCCCGACGGCGCCGTCGTGGCGTCGGCGTCATACGACGAGACCGTCCGGCTCTGGAACGCGGCGACGGGCGCGCCCCTCCAGACACTCGAGGGCCATAGCGGTTCTGTCAGGTCGGTCGCGTTCTCGCCCGACGGCGCCGTCGTAGCGTCGGCGTCGGAGGACCAGACCGTCCGGCTCTGGAACGCGGCGACGGGCGCGCCCCTCCAGACGCTCAAGGGCCATAGTGATTGGGTCAACTCGGTCGCGTTCTCGCCTGACGGCGCCGTCGTGGCGTCGGCGTCGGACGACCAGACCGTCCGGCTCTGGAACGCGGCGACGGGCGCGCCCCTCCAGACGCTCGAGGGCCATAGCAGTATTGTTAACTCGGTCGTGTTCTCGCCCGACGGCGCCGTCGTGGCGTCGGCGTCGGCCGACCAGACCGTCCGGCTCTGGAACGCGGCGACGGATGCGCCCCTCCAGACGCTCGAGGGCCATAGCTTTTCTGTCAACTCGGTCGTGTTCTCGCCCGACGGCGCCGTCGTAGCGTCGGCGTCGGACGACCAGACCGTCCGGCTCTGGAACGCGGCGACGGGCGCGCCCCTCCAGACGCTCAAGGGCCATAGCTTTTCCGTCAACTCGGTCGCGTTCTCGCCCGACGGCGCCGTCGTGGCGTCAGCGTCGTACGACGAGACCGTCCGGCTCTGGAACGCGGCGACGAGCGCGCCCCTCCAGACGCTCGAGGGCCATAGCGGTTCTGTCAACTCGGTCGCGTTCTCGCCCGACGGCGCCGTCGTGGCGTCAGCGTCGTACGACGAGACCGTCCGGCTCTGGAACGCGGCGACGGGCGCGCTCCTCCAGACACTCGAGGGCCATAGCGGTTTTGTCAGGTCGGTCGCGTTCTCGCCCGACGGCGCCGTCGTGGCGTCGGCTTCGGACGACCAGACCGTCCGGCTCTGGAGCGCGGCGACGGGCGCGCCTCTCCAGACGCTCGAGGGCCATAGTGGTTCGGTCAACTTAGTCGCGTTCTCGCCCGACGGCGCCGTCGTGGCGTCGGCATCGGAGGACCAGACCGTCCGGCTCTGGAATGCCGCGACGAGCGTTTGCTTTCAAACAACGAATCTGGGCACCAGTTTGCAGGACCTATCCTTCAGTGAGGATGGCTTGTCACTTGTCACTGAAGCTGGCACTATTACTATAGCTAGCGGGACACAACCTGCGAGCACGGGTCCTATCGGTAAGGACACTATCTCGCCGCGTTTGGCTAATTCTACCCAAGCAGGAGTTCGCCTTGGCCTTGGGATCAGTGAGGATCGTTGCTGGATTACTCAAGGTGATCGTAATCTGCTCTGGCTACCGGTGGATGTACGGCCAGGTTGTTCAGCTATGCATGGTTATACGGTAGCGCTCGGCAATGGGTCAGGAAAGGTTACGATCATGCAATTTGCACAAGACACTGTCTCGTAGGTGTGATGGCACACACCTGGCCTTATCTTATCGAACCTACGGAAGGGTGGTTCGTGCGAGAGGCGGGCCTACTACTATCCTGGTGGACCGGGATAGTTGGTCTTCCTTTCTCTTCTCCAGGTTTAGGTAAATTTTACCTTCAATTGACCAAGTACTTGCTGACAGCATTGCCTTCAGATCGCACCTACGTCTCGTGACAGTGCCGACATGTTCGGACATGGCTTTGATCTGATTGTCTCGGAAGAAGCCCAGGCCGACTTGATCTCGCCATGAAATGCCACCTTCAGCAGAATGTCGCGTCCACCGTTGTAGATCAGCCCTAAACTCGGTGCAGGACGTCATGCAGGACGTAATCGCATGCTCCGATTGCTCGGCTATCGTCGTGCCCAAGGCGGTCCATTGCGGCTGACTGACTGCTTTCAGGGACTCCAGCGTCCCTTCAACAAAGCTAACATCTTCACGGAGCGCTTCCACCGTGGAGGGGCCTCGGAGACATACCAGAACCAAGGCCGATGGGACGAGGCCGAGAAGTTAGAGGCGGAAGTGATGGAGACTCGCAAGGAGAGACTCGGGCCTGCTCATCCCGACACGCTCATCAGCATGAACAACCTGGCATCGACGCACTGGAACCAGGGCCGATGGTGCGAGGCCGAGAAACTGGAGGTGAAAGTGATGGAGACGCATCAGGAGAAACTCGGGCGTGCTCATCCCGACACGCTCATTAGCATGGCTAACCTTGCGTCGACGTATCTCTGCAACAGGCGAATCCCAGAAGCGATCGGGATGTTAGAGCACGTGGTGACGGTACAGAAAGAGACACTCCGAGAGGGACACCATGACTGACTTACTTCTGAGGACGCTCTTATGAGGGCCTACATATTCAACCGGCGGATCAATGATGCGATCGGAATATTTGGTCAATCTTGGTAACGGGAGTCGGAAAGGGTCCTGTCTGAGCTTATCTACTCGCACCCCCAATCGGTAAACCTGAATGATAGGGCACCGGCATTGACTGATCGACTGAAACTTGCAGTTGAAAGCTTTACAGGTCAAACCTGGAATTGGTGGCCTCTCGCATCCAGGATGATGCCGTTGAAGGAGCATCATGTCCGCTTGACATGACAATGTGTAAGACCTCCCCAACATACGAATTTGTAACGTTAAATCTGACCTTATAGAAATGTGGCCGTGAGAGGATGGGTATGGTTCCCCAAGAACTAGGTCAACATTTGCAGATGACCATGAATATACTGTCATAGTACAGTGGAAGCTCCGAGGGCATTCATACGAGACTAACTACACCTCAACCAGTCCGCTTTGTCCAACCAGCTGCTCAAATGATACCGTTTTCTGGAGCGGCAACGTCAATGCCCCTTGGAAGCTACAATGGAGCCGAAGGACAGGGTATTCGCTCCCGCGCCAGGAACCCCTCTCGACGACCCCAATCATCGCCTCAAAAGAAGCTTGCTATATATCTCATGGTTGACAATAACAGTATCTTCTCTTGGCGGAGATGACTGCAGAGAAGCAAGATACTATCCACAAGCTTGGAGGATGACGAGTTATACCACGCCTTGCGAACGGAATACTGGAAACACCGTGGGTGGTGGAGAAAATGGTTCAGTCTTCACACATTCCAAGGGTGTGAGTTTTACAAAGTAAGTTGATAGATATTTGCATCCTCTTGGAAAGGCCACACAGAGCTTGAGAAACTTTCGTGCTGCGACTCCCAAAATTTCAGAGACAACCACTGACATTATATTCAAAGAGTTTGAATGTTACCGAACCAGTAGATACCGAGAATCCGAGGAAGGGATACCTGATAATAACAGCAATTATATTACACGGCGCGGCCGAAGCCTCCCCAGGTCAGCCTCGAGGAATTCCGGGATGGATTCTGGTATGGAGCCGATTCTTCGCACCAATACGATACAGTGAGGAGGATCCCACAAAATGACCTTTCAAAGAGTGCCGAACTTCAACCTCGGTACTTTTGGGGTATAGTGTCCATGGAAGAGAAGTCCGCCCTCATGGTGACCATTTACACCTGGCTCGCAGCAATGCCTCTCATCCCTTCGGTCTGGTTTTTCTTCCCGTGGCTCAACCCAGATCCTCATATGGACGAGTTTCAAATGGTCAATCACAGAGATAATCTTTCTAACGCATTTGTGCCGTTGGGAATATCAATTGCACTTCTCATGGCTGTCCTTATCTGTATAGTCTGAGGTGGTAGGCAAGCGGATATGAGCAAAAATGGTTGTCTGCAAGTATTATTACTGTTTTGATAATTCTTCAAAACAGGATCGGCCGCCCCTCTTTGGGAGCAACCGACGTGAGGACTCCAGTCAGGGCACCCGGAAGCCGGACCAGCAGGGCACTTCGTACCACCCCAGCTACCAACGCGACTTCCATCCTGACCGTCGAAGCGACCGTCGTTCGGCCAACCGACATTTCGACAATCGCCGTGTTGACGACCGTTGCCAAGACCGCCGCCGGGAAGATCGCCGCCAGGACCGACGTGACGTTCCACGAGACTATCGCCCGTCCGGACGGAACAACCGGGAGTGGAAGAAAGAAGACAAAGTCTTTCACACGGGACCCGCCGATGACCCCGCTGTTGGAGGGTTGGATCCAGAACCAGAGCCTTCGGAGGCAGGATCCGGAGACGACTCTGGTGGCGACAACTCTTCGGACGAAGGATATCACGTCCACGTTTTGGATACCACGGTGTCCTGTCAACGTTGTGACCGCCGCTTTGATACACGACACCAACTGAAGGCACATCAACGTCGTTGTAGTCTTAAGGACTAGTTGAAGGGTCAGCTGATCCATACTCCGCTCATGTCGGCTGATATTTTTTAAATGTTGAGGCACCCATGGTTGCGGTTCACAGTACCGGGTATAGACCATACTGTGAAGTACGTACCTATAGCCAAAAGCGGCTATTTCCTGTTTTTCTTGAAATCTACATTCCATAAGCTGGACGCTGAACATGAACCTCACTCTACTTGTCTATTGGGCTTCCCGAATCGTTTCTTTTCGGCCCGTAGCGGCACGCCGCATGGCTTCGATAGACTTGCGCCCGCTTTCGACGTAAACGATCGGGGGCTGTTTCTCCTATCTTGTCCCTCACCTCTACATCAGCCTTGCTCTGAAGGAGAATTTCCGCCACTCCAGCGGGCCAGGCTTTAGAAGGCAAAACCAAGGGCGTGAGAAAAGGGTAATTTTTCCTATTCGAATGTAGGTCGGTTTCGATTCGAACTATTTATCCCTGTAACTCTATCCCGCAGTCAAGTGCGCACGCGGCGGTGGCTAGCCCCTGCCCATCACTTCCCGCATTCGAACTATTTATCCCTGTAACTCTATCCCGCAGTCAAGTGCGCACGCGGCGGTGGCTAGCCCCTGCCCATCACTTCCCGCATTGACAAGCTGTGTTCCACGTCGACTCCTTTCACCTTGCAAAGAAGGGCCTTGCAATGGGCCGCCGCTACCGCCGCCGCATAAAACTGCCACCCGTCCTGCTTGTGCGTATCGGCATAGTCGCATATGCCCCGGATCACGAGACAGGGGATCGTATTCATGATTCCCGCCGCTTCCATCTCGAAGCAGATGGCATCGTCGTAGCCGCGGCGGAGCCGGCTCCGGTCTTCGGGGTTCTTGACCACTCCCCCTCCCGATAGGATGAGTCCACGGTGAGTGACGGGTACCTCGGGGTGAAGACGCGGGGGGCGGGGCACGACGTGTGGGCGCCCAGAAACCTTGCAAGCACCGCAGTCGGACCCTTTCTTGACGTGGGAGAAGCTGCTCTCGAACAGGACGTCTTCATGGACAGGTCGCTCGTACCCTTGCTGCCTTGTGATTTGCTGCAGAATCCTCGCGACCGGGCTCTTGCCCTTGAGCTCGTCTTGCTCCAGGGAGCCGTCGGCGCTGAGGAGGATGTCGGGCGGGTTGTCGAGGGTCCCCGTGCAGACGAATTCCCCGTTGGCCTCGTACCTCCCCGAGTCGTACTGGACGACACTGGGGTGGTTGCGCCGCGGCACGCTGACGGTCACGTCGCCGAGGTGGACGTCGTGTCCGGGGCCGGGGATGCCGCCCCCGATGCCGACCATCAAGGCGATGCGGACGCGGGGGAACTGCAGGCCAACGGCCGCCGCGCAGTGGGCGGCGTTGACGGGCCCCATGCGCGTCGGCCGCGCGATGACGACTGTGTGGTCCGCGATGCGGCCGTACGAGTACACATAGTCTTGCGGTTGGCCGCGGCCCGGCAGCGCGCAGCCGAAGCGCTCATCGAGCGCGTGCTTGACGGCCACGGCTTCGTGGGCGAGAGCACAGAAGATGGCCACCGTGACGTCCTGCGGGCGTATGGGCCGCAGCTGTTCATCGGAATCCGACTCGCTGGTCTCGGTCTTCCATGAATGGTTGCGGTCCGGGGCGTGGGGCCGGGCCTCGCCCGGCTTTACGTTCCGAGCAGGGTTCCGCGTCGGCTGCATCATGCCAGGTAGATCGGTAACAGAGAAGAAGGGAGAGAAGTCGTTGCGATGAACCAGGAAGGGGGGGAGAGGGGAGCGATGGGGAGAACGCGGGAGCAACAGGGAGAACGGAGGAGCAATGGGGAGAAGGCGGGTTCGAACAGGAAATGCCAGCAGTTGTTGAAAGGTATTTATATTCAGGAGGTAGGTAATCATGAATATCTCAGGTTTAGTGGTAGTAACTATTCATACGGCACTTATAGGTTGGCGTCCAGTGGGATATGGAAACCATGGCATTGCTACCTACCTCACTTGGCCCGATCCAAAGTCCATGAAACAGACAGAAACCAACACAAGAGCGGCGCGCTTAAACCATCGGGTCGTCTGAGCATGAAGGGCAGTCAGCGCCGGGGAGCGCACATATGCCCAAGGCAAAAAGTGGAGGGAATACGGTGGTGAGAGGCCCGAAGCAGCGAGCGGGCGGGTTACTATCATCCATGGAGAGGCCGCATCTTCGGCCCCCAAAAAGCCCCACGATAGTCTTTCGAAACCAGGTCGGCAGCCAATTGCAAGGGCCGCCACGGGGGCCGCGCGCCTATCCAGGATGGTGGTGGAGACCTCGCGCTTTGCTGCGTACCAACCTCGACATACCCGTGTAGTAGATGCGTCCGTGTTGGTCGTGGCTTGGCGGACGGCACATAGTGCGCGCCCGCTACGGGCGTCAATCGTAACCGCGCGGAAACGGGGCGGGTTGGCGGCCTCGTTTAGCTCGAGCCTCCCGGCCTCTCGTCCCTGCAACGGTGTTTCCGTGGCAGGTCCAATACTGCAGTCGTATGTCGGCCGAGAGAAGCACACAGAGACGGGAATGGGCCGGGGCGGAACGAAGGGTGCGGTGCGTGCGCTATTGAGGTGGCAGGTTACGGGTGGAGGCGTCAGTCATTACAGCTCGAGGATTCTTGTCTCCGAGGACGCATGCGCCTTGGTTACTACCCCGAGACAGACGTCGAGAGGTGAGAGCATTGGATATGGTAAAATCTTTATTAAAAGATAGTAAAAGCCCATGCGGGATAACCCTAGCAGAGAATGAGACCCATCGCAAAAAAGCACATCCCAGTTGCCGCCGTCGTATCAAATCGTTGCTTGGGGGGCCACGAGGTGCCGAGAAGGAGAAGATGCCCAAAATGCAGCCGCGACTCGGCCGCGTGTCCACTCCTCACACAACCACCAGCAGCCACCCTACCGCACCGTAGGTTGCGCCTCGGCCGACGGCGCCGTGCTGACGCTCTCGACTCGCGTCGTCCAGAACGTCTTGATCTCGGGCCACAGCGCGGTGGCGGGGTCCGGCTTGGGGAGGGCCGCGTCCAAGGGGCGGGCGAGGGTCGGGTAATGGGCGACGGGGGCGCCGGACGCGAGGGCGGGCGATGACGGGCGGCGCGACGATGACGACGATGACGAGTTGTACGTCGCGTTGTTCGGGGGTGCGAAAACGTAGGGTCGGTGGTGCGACGACGCCCGCGGCGCCCCCGAGCTTCCGTTCGCCGGCGGCCAGGGCAACGGGTACGCAGGCGCCGAGGCGGCGGCTGCTACCGAGACCGTTGCGTACGCCGCCGCTGCGTGGGGTACCGCCGTGGTGACGTTTGCGGCGGCGGTGCGGTTTGTCCGGGACGAGGCCTGGTACACGGGTGCGGGGGTGAAGACCAAGGGGGCCGACGCCGGGGGGGCCGCGTGGGACATGTTCGCCGCCATGGTGTAGTTGGTGGCGGACAGGCGAGCCGGCGAGGCCGAGGAAGACACGGCCGACGGCTCGGTTTTCTGCGGCCTGGATCCGTACGCGTCGACCGAGGCGGTCCCGTTCAACGACACGCCGGGCAGGACCGAGGTCCGCAACGTCGTCGGCACGGCGTTTAGAAACCAGTATCCAGATACGGATCCTGTGCTGTGAGCGAGCGTCGCCGTGGTTGAGGCCGAGGTATTGTAAGACATGCGGCCGTGTTCTGCGTAGTTCGCAGCTAGGCTGCCGCTGGCGCCAAAGAGAAGAAGGGGCGAACAGCGCATTGTGACGGTGCTGTGGGGAGATGGGTGGTGGTGCTTTGGCTTGACCACGCTCGAACCTGTAAGCCGTGAGGTGGGATGGCTGTGAAGATGTCGGAATTGTTATCTCGAGCGAATAACTGGCATGTTATACCCGAGACCATTGTTGCCGTACTTGCCAGGACGACGCATGAAAAGCACAAGGAGGCGATCACCCTCCCCGAAGGATTGCCGGCGTGTCTTCGGAGGATGCGATCCTTTGAGCGGGGAGTATGCGCGGAGGGGCCGGCGCTGCTCTCGTCTCGACCCCGAAGCGGCCCGGCCACGACCTATCCCTCAACCGAAATAACAGACAGGCATATCGTCCGTCGATCCACCGAATCCTATGGTTCCAATGCGAGCAAACGGGCCACGGATTCGACCTGCGGGCAGAATTGCCGGGGTTACTCGCGGAAGACGGCATACCTGATACCAGCAGTATCCTTCTCGCACCCGCTCGTTCATCTTCACGGCCTGAAGTAGACCTAGGGCATTAGCCTGGCGGCGTCCCGTGGATCGCCGGCCGCCCTGCCCGCCCGGAACGGGAGCCCTGTAAGTGAGACCACATGCGCTCGTCCATGCGGCGAGACACACAAGGTTAAAACCGAGTCTAAAAAACGTGTCCAGCTCTTAAGCTGTCATCTTATCGGAGATCAGGCGGACCCGACCAGTTAGAGGGGGTCCAAGACATGTCCTATCAGCGCGCCGTGGTGGATGGTGATCTTGCGCAACGCTTGCTGCCGCCCTGCTTCGTCCGTCCGATCACCGAGCACGCCATTCACCTTCGGGCCACGGCTGGTGTGCCCAGTTCACACTTGGATTCAGGTACGTCGTCGACGGCTTGGATGGGATGAAGTCTATCACCGTGTCTCCACGAGAAGGTTTAAAAAGCACGCTCGTGTGGAAATAAGGGTGAGCGATTGGACGAACTGGTGCCTAGTGGCCGCGGCAGTTGGCGTACTGGATGGCCAGGTCGCAGATACCGGGCTCAAGATGTTTCCTATGTCCATGCCGTCCTCCAGATGGCCGCGGTTCCGGTGCAGCGGCGGCCGTCAACAGACCCGCGCCGGGCGGTATTGCTAGTGGTCTGGACGAAGTGGGGAGATAGGCCCGAGTCGCAACGGCCGCTCTCGCCTCGAGTTGGGACTTGCCGCAGGCTGCGCCGCGCTTGAATCCAAGCTTGACATGCGTATGGGCACGCAGAAGGTGCCTTGGGTCTCGATGTATATATTGACGCCGAGATGCTGCAGTGCACCGGCGACGGTATTCCGTGCTTTCTGCCGGATTTCGCCCTCGTCCGGGACGTTGTAGGACGCGACGACCGGTCCAGGTAGGCGACCAGTCCCATGACGGCAAAAGTACATGAGGTGATGAATGGCTCATGGCCGCTGTCGACAATGGATAGTAGGCGTGTTCCAGCCGATCGCTTGTGGGTGAGGGTGCTCAGCCTGACCAGAGGACCTCCAGACCCCCCAGCGGGTACATGTACCCCCCTCTTCAGCCCCCATGCTTGTCAAGCGACCCTGGAGCTCCAAGCAAGGGCCAATTTGGGCCCCAAGTTAGCGGCTAGAACCCACCCCCACGGGGATAAGGGCGGAAACTACAGGCGGTGGGTTTTGCGCTCCACAGCGCCTTCGTGCCGTTCTGATGGGGGCGTTGACTCAATCGAAAAAAAAAGGCAGCCGTCGTAGCATGGCACTTTTTACCACTACGCGACAAACGACCTTCGCCGCCAAAACTTTCGATTCATTCCCGGCATCGCGGAGAGGTCAGATAGTATTACTCAATCGCCCGACGGCCGGCCCGTCGATTGGAGAGGAACCCCTTCGGGCCTGGGCCCCATCCGCCCACGGGCCGACGGGATGCAGTGCCATCGGCGGCTCCTGGCCGTGCCGGGCCAACGCCGTTTCGGACGAGCTGCGGTTCCTGGGGTCGAGCCGGCCGGAGTCCACAATCATGGCCGCGTCGGCGTACCGGTCGAGGTCGGCGCGCTCCTCGACGGGCGTGGCGCCGCGCCGCAGCGGGTTCGACGACCGCGCGATGTAAGCAATCATCTCGGCCAGGTTGAGCTCGATGTACAACTTGACCGAGAAGACCATGGGGTTGAAGACGAGGTATTGGAGGTGGCTGCCGTCGGCGTCAGCTCCGCGGTCCGTCCAGCGCGCGCGGATTCGCCAGGTGGGGAGGGAGGGGGTGCGGCCGAACTTACACACTGTCGTCCGGCGAGGACTCGATTCCGATGAGAATGATCTGGACCCCCCCGCCCCGTTAGCGAACTCGTTCCGCCGTCGGGCCGCGCCGGGGAGCTCACATCCAAGGATATGGACAGGAAGACCATGCAGGTGTTCAGCCGGAACAGCGACCTGTACTTGGTGAGGCCCGTGGACACCAACTTGCACCACACCATGCGAAGGAAGGCGACGTTGAGGCTGAGGTCGACGGCCGAGAAGACGGCCTTGTTGCACCGATCCCAGATACTGCCGATGAAGGTGATGGTGGGCGAGAGCTGTAGCGACCCCGGCACCCACGTACACGAGCCCGTGATGGTGACGAACGTCATGATGTAGAATATCGTCAGTCGTAGTTTTCGGCTCCTCTTGATCGTCATGAAAGACAGTCGGTTGGCCACGATTTGCAAGATGCACTGGATTTGCAGAATCCAAATAAGGCCTGTCGAGCATGTCAGCTCCGACCACAGGGCGGCATCGAACCGCGAGAATAGGGGAATAGGTAGACCTACTTGTCGCCATAAAGGTCCAAAAACTGGGCATCAAAGTCAGCTAACCGCCCATTCCACGCAGTCCCCAGAGGCTCACCTTGCAGGCAGAATCCTTTGAAGATACAGCCACGAGATAAAAGACAGGGAGGTCGTGGCTGTCCACGTCAACCAGATGAGAACAATGTAAATATTAAACAGCCTGCGCCGGCGGTACGCCAGCACTGTCTGACGTATCATCTTGCCGAGGGAGAACATGGCGCAGCAGAGCGAGAAGCCCCAGATGACGGACGACACCTCGTTCGAGGACTCGCCGGCCGTGGCGCGCATGTCGTGATACCACTGCGGGATCAGGAACCCGTTCGCAACTGGAGCCATCGCGAAAGCGTTGAGGGGGGAGGGGGCGATGAGCCAGACGCCGGAGGAGGCGATTCGACACAGAAGCCCCCCCGATCCTGCGGCGGCCTCGACGCTCGGTATTTACCACGGGCGTGGCCAGAAGCAAAGAAAAGGCGTCTACCAGACACCGCCCTGATCGGCCGTTTAAACAGGGGAAAAAGGGGACCCCGAAAGGCAAAAAGAGAGCTTGAAGCCGGTACGCCAGTTGCGCTAGCAGCTTGAAGCCGGTACGCCAGTTGCGCTAGCAGCTCGAAGCCGGCGCCAACACGCGAGCCGCGCGGCGGCTGCTCTCCCGTCCCCAGATTCGACGTCAGGGCTTCGTCAATCTCCCGACCCCCCGAGTCACACCTAGCGCGGCCTGCTGTCACGGCGCTGCCACTTAAACTTTTTTGTTGACATGGGGGCGGTTGACACGGGGGCGGCTGACATCAGACTGCCATCACCCCCCGGATTCCAGGCGCGGCTGTTCGACCTGATCCCCCGGGGGAACCCCTCCGAAAGCTCAAGAAGGGGAGGGGCGATCTACCGCTGAGGAGCCGCGGACCCCCTAACCCGCCACCCAGTCTTTATGATCCGACGGGATCAATCGAGTCAGTGTTGGCGGCGCGCTTCGGGCCGGACATTCCATCTCATTAGCGAGGGGCAAAAGACGACCATTCTTGCACGTATACAGCACCAATCCGGGGGGCGAGAACCAATCCATGTCCGAGGACCAAGCATATCCGTCCCCATGTTTCCCACTCAAGGCCTGGAGTTGACGCGTTGGGAAGAACGACCTATGTATCTGCCGCCTGTCTCCCGTCATTGTGAGTAAATGAGCAGTCTTCTCCATTGCTGCATTGCTATGTCTCCACCCCCACACGTAGCACACTGCATCGCCGCTCAACGTGACACCCAGCATTTGCTGTCTTCCCTGGCCATCGGGTGAGATATGGACGGGCGCTTCGGTGACGAGGCGGGAACACGGCGCTTGGCTAGTAAGCAGTGTCGAGCCAGCGGGCGGCGCGGTCGCGGGGAGCCAGGTTGTCGTACTGCTGCTCCCAGGCGGGCGTGGCGGCGGTGTGGCCCATGTACATCTCCTAGTAGCCCGCGGGTCACCGTTCCAGCCAGACGTCGTGCTCGTTCTCGACCGTCATGGCGGCCAGCGCCTCAACGTGGATGCGCAGCAGGCAAGCTCACCGGTCCCGGGGCGGCAGCGCGTCCACCTTGCGGCGGAGGTATTCCCGGGGCGTCATCCCGGGGCCGATTCCGGCCAGGGCCTGCGGAAAAGTCGACCGAAAAAGTCAGTCGCATCCCACGTGAGGCTTCTTCGTAAGGAAACGGACAGCCGTTATGTCGGATTGGAGCGTGGCAAACTTGCGAAGGCTGCTGGTTTCCTCCATGATGCGGTTCCTCTGCGTCGATTCATGCGCGCCCGCGGGCCAGCTCTTCTCGTAATCCTCGTCGTCGCACACACGGCGGAACGCGAGCCCCGCCGCCTGGTAGGAAGCCTTGAGGCTACCATACGCCGCAACGACCTTGTAAAGGGTGTCTCGCTCGAGGCTATCGTCCGTTATCGCCGCCAGGTGAATGCCATAGAGCCGGAGGGCGTGCAGGTTGCCGATGACGTTGGTGAGAACTTGGGCGGGGCCCAGCAGAGCGTCGGGAATCTGAGAATTCGTCGGCGTTAGCAGAGAGCCCCCCAAGAAAAGACACGCTTGGAGGCAAGTGGGCGTTGGAAGGGACTCGCATCGTGAGGTACGCTGTCGCATCTGCAAGTGTAAGCTAGGGGGTCGATCAAGGGATAGGCCCATCAAACCGCCACACGTCTGGCGATAGTTTAAGGTGTTTCTTTTTTGCTTCAACACCGAATATATTAACCACCTACGGTTACATTTATTTAAAGGTCATACCATTCGAATTGTCACATTCTGTTCTTTCGTTTAATATCTATTATTATAGATGAACTGTAGCTGGCTGCCGCTCTCCTTTAAGTCTGCTAAGGAGATTCTATCCGTTCTGTCGCTAAGCAATATAGAGTCTCTAAACACTACCTCACTTCTCGTTTCGAGTATAAGCCTCTTAAACGCACTACTTAAAGGCATCTTCAAGCCCTCAGTGAGGTCTAGGAGCACTGGCTAGTCTAGTAGGTGTTGCTCTAGGCCAGACTTAGCTGGGCTCCTCAGCACGACCGCTTTAAGCTCTTCGCGCAGTTAATTATCTGTTAGTCCGGCAGCAGCCACACCATCGGAGATAGGTGGCATCGCCGTTTTTTTTAGGCGCTGGCCGCAGCTGAAGACCATGCTCTTAAGGGGAATGGATTTCCAGCGCGTTAACGGCGCCACACGCGAAAACATCGAGGAGTTCTTCTCGAGGCTGAACGAGGAGCGCATCCGCGACATCCCTAAGAAGCACACATGAAACTTTAACGAGGTTGGAGCTTAGATTAGCCTTAGAGACTGCCCTTTTATTATCGGACCGTCTGCTCTCACGAAGGTCTTCACTTTAGACACCACGAAAGGCGAGTGGACGACGTCTCTAAAGTCTGTCTCTGTAGCTAGCCGAGCCCTATCTTCCTTAGTCATCTTTAAGGGGAGACAGCAATGGTTTACCACGTAATTAAACGACGAGGACTTCGCAGAGTAGTAATTTAAAGCCTTAAAGGCCGGCTAGACCTCTAATTTAATTACCCTGCGCTAGCTAAGACAGGCGTTCTTACTATAGACTACTTTAAACGACCCTAAGCAGTGGCGCCACCTTATACTCGACGGCCATGCTAGCCACTGTAGCGATGAGTTCATGTTGGAGTGTTTTAAGGCTAAGGTCTAGCTGAACTTCCTTCCGGCACACACCTCGTAAGTCCTCTAGCCTCTGGACCTTGGCCCCTTTTCGGTGTTAAAGCGCGCGTACCGAAAACACCTTCGCTAGGCTTGCGTGTCTAGTTTAACGATGACGCTAAAGAAACCGGAGTTCCTGGAGGCCTGGAATAAGACTCGGAAGGAAGCCCTAACTCTAGAGCACATTGCCACAGGCTGGAAAGCGACCGGTATCTATTTAAGGGACCCCTCAAGGCCATTAACAGCCGACTAGCAAGGCAAAGGGACTAGGACAGGCCGGAGAGGTCAACTTAGAGCGTTCTACAGCTGCCAGAGGACCCCCTGCTGTCGGAGATATCCGCTATGGACGTTAAGACCCCAAGGTCTTTAAGGCAGATACAGCACATCCATCGCGAACTGCGTGTGGCTAACTTAGTGTACAGTAATGCCACCTTACGCCAGGTCTTTAAGAAGACCGGAAAGGCCTTAGATCTTATAAGCGCCGAGATCTCCAGCCTTAAGCATGAACGCGACCAATTAGCTGCTGCGCTGGATCTCCAGAAGCCCTAAAAACGTCGTAAGGTCCAGAAAACTGCTCAAGAGCGATTCGTGACCATGCTAGACGTTCGCAAAGTTAAGGAGGACTTGGCGACACCTAGTGGTAAGGCTGGTGCTGTCACTGCGCAGTCGCCATCGATCGCGTCGGGAAGTTCGGTTGCAGAAAGCATTTCTAACATAGAGGAGGAGATAACAGTCTCTTTGAGCTAATCGGTTTGTCTGTATCTATTGTGGTTATTAAGATAATTGGTTTTGTTTGCTTTAATGTTACATGGCGATGTCTTAAAACGCGTGGCGGTTTGATGGGCCTGTCCCTTGATCGACCCCCTAGCTTAAGCCGGGTCGTTGATAGCGTTGGTGGGGCACCGGCGGCAGAGCAGTTGATTGCTGCAAACCACGAAAGTAATCATCAGCAGTCGCCACCTTCTTTCTCGTTGGGGGCTGGGTACGGACAATTGCACCGCATTGTCGGTTATGAGGGACGAGTTCTGGCCCATCACCCACATGTGGAAGATGGACACTTTCTCCCAGCCGATATCGCGGAAGCAGGACATGTCCCTCAGGCAGTCCTCACGCGAGACCGACATGGCGGCGGCAAGGCTTCAAGGCCGAGATGAGGCGACCACTCGGTGCGCGTATCCCAGTACGACAAGGAACGCTGCGAGACCGGTCAACAGGGGGGGCTGGAAGGGAAGGATCGAATGTGGTGTTCAAGATCGTGGCTGTAACTTTGAACAGGGGAAATTCTGCTCGTGGTTTAAATGCGGGCGAAGCCCAGAGTAAAAATGGCGGGATGAACGGGTCAGGAAGAAGGTGTCTGGGTAGGACAGTGAAGGCAAGCCGTAAAGGCGAGAGCTGGAGGTACCCAAGGCACGTGAACGCTTCCGAGGTACTGCAAACGCCCCAGGCACCAAATTCACCCAGGCATCCTTTAAGTAAGATACGAAAGCACGCTATATGTTTACGACTAATATGAAGAAGCGCACATGAGAGCCGGAAATAGCATTGAGTTGTTTTCGTACGCACTGCCATCCCAACGGTGCAGGGAACACATGGTTCTACGTGTTGGGAGACTCCAGACGCAAGGACTGTTCCACACACTCCAGATCCCTGACCAACTCCTTGGCGGATTCGTATTCCTTCTTCCAGCACTTCATGGTGATTGCACTACATAGATGCTCGTCCCGTGGGAAGTTTTGTTGTGTGAAGCGCTCCTCCACCAACTCATGCCATCCTCCTTCACTTTCCAAAACATCAGGGAAAACCACATGGCCCATCATGATGAAATATATAGTGCAGCCAAGCGCGAAAAGATCAGTTTTGACATCAGCTTCGGATGGGTCGACTGGGGGGCAGTAAAACTTAGAAGGCTCGCTGCTCCAGCCATCGAGCTCAATTCTTCCTTCCAAAATATGTCTCCCCTGGAAATCAGAGAGCTTCAGGCGAAGGTTTTGATCCAGAAGGATATTTGTCTGCTGTACATCACAATGGATGTCATTCCGGGAGGACGAATGCGACGGCTTCTGCCGCCTGGCGACACCACGATAGCCTTTGCGACAAAGAGGGTGTCGAGTTATTTGACGCGAGTAGGTAGTCGGCAAGATTCCCGCTGATGGCACGCTCAAGATAGAGGCCGGAGTTCGACGATTCTTTGGGTCGAAGGATCCTTTCGTGTGGTCCGACAATCTCAAGCAATCGTCTTTCGATATCCTGTCTGTCAAGGCTTCCGCCGGGGCGGAGAGGGTATTTCAGGACAGTGGGCTCGTCAATCTCCCCAATGAATGCGCTGCTACCCGAAGCGATGACCCTCCTCACGCCGGGAGGCAAGTAATGCCGGTAGATGACCACGTCAGACTCTTCAGACATGGCGGAATGGACGTTTCGAATGTGTGCAGAAGGGGGAGAATAAGTTGGAAGCTAGCTCGGACAACGGCAAGACATGACCCGCGTGGGAGGTAAGCCACTAGTTCTTTCAGCCGCTGACCTGCCCAGCCACTAAATCTGTCAACAACCTGGACGAGGCAAGGTGGTACTCATTGTCCGACCGCCTTGGTGGAAGTGCTGATTACCTTGATCTTGTAATAGTTTCAATTGGATACGCTCTGCTTGGATAAGATATGCCATAGTGAACCCAACCTAATACTAAGCGCCATCGTCTAGCCAGCTAATACTCTGTCAGAAGTACTAATATAAGTGTGCCTGCTGTTACTACAATGATTAAGTGTTGTCCCTGGATACTCTTTAGCCTATTTCTGTGAAAACTTTCCACGTTACTCTCAGAGAAGTACGAGATTCATTGAGAATTCAAATCTCCGCTCGCCAAGGATGATAAATAAGGCATGGCAAACGCCAAACCCTAATACCTGTTTAGGGCAGCATTGTGCTCATCAGGCTAGGTAGGGTTTCATGAGGTCGATTAGACTTGCTTGTTCTTAACACTGATCATACATCGATGATGGATCCCATCTAGTGGTTGACACAGAGTTTGGCGTTTCTCATTTGATCTCACAACAGACTTTTGGTATCCGTCTCATCTTAGGGTTAAATAGATACTTCGATTGATTACCGAGGTAACGAATGCTTATTTAGGAAACCGCAACCCTCTTTTGTCCATTGAATCCTCTGTTGCCACTGTTAGACTGTGTGAGGGTCGTTCCTGGGGCGAATGTCCTATGGCCCATTTCGTTCCTGGCCACCTCTCTTGCTGCGCTGTTCGGGTGGCGTACTTTCCTCGTAACCATGTTTTTGCGAAGTGTCTCATCACGTGGCGTTCAGTCGGTGTATCTTCGGTCGTTTGTTCTGGTCATAACTTCCGATTACGTGAAAAGGAGTGTAGGGCTAATGTGAAGAAACGCCCAAATGCAGACTGAGCCAAGGTTCTGCACAGAAGGTGCGCTCGCAGTCTTGTTATCGGTTTTTCTACTGGCCATGTGGTCGATACGAGGATGCGCTGCTTTCAAACGAGTGTTGTATTTGACGAGAATGATTGGCATTTTGGTTTCCGCAGCCCTTCTTCTGGTAGACGATAAAAGCATCGCCTGACGCCAGTCAACTGTCTGTATCTCTGGAAATCCGGCGTTTGCCCACTTACAATTCAGCATTTAGGACATATGTGGCCCGGCACTCTCACCATCGGCGTGCCAAGCGTGGAGGTTGAAGTCAACTCTGGACCACGAGCCGCAAACATAACACCAGAAAAGACGGGTGCGGGCCATCCAATTGTAAGGAATGGATGGCAGTTCGACTTAATGAGGCCCTTTCCTCACTGTGTTCCCATTGCTCATCCACTGTATTACACATAGGCCAGTGGCTTAAGCCAAGAGCTGGTGGGCTCGCAGTGACACTGGTTTGATGCTTCCCCTGTCGTCAAAAGACGGGACCATGCCGCGTCCTCAGCGCCGTGAAAGATGTGAATGCTATTGCTGAGCCCAGTTGCAACGCGACGGTGAGCTACCTTTCCTTCCTAATCCAGTCACTCCTACAGTCCATTACCTCTTGGTGGCGCTAGGAACGAAGCATACATAGAAACGGTTCTAGTAAGATATATTCGCATGACTAACACGAAGATCAATCATCAGGTGAAATCCACGATCTCCTATAGCGAGTCAATATACATAGGTCTTTAACTATGGGGCTCGATCGATACATCCGCAAACAAAAGTGGCGGCAGCGAGAATATATCCACCAACCTGCTAAGCAACTGCCTAGTCATTGTACACGAGCCAAGCTGCGAGAACAGAAATAAAGAGGACTGCACTGACCACGGGCACCAAGCTCAGCATGGGCTTGGCGAATACCCAACCTTCTTGGATAAGAAGACCAGGGAACGACAACTCCCCAAGTTCTGGGCGATAGAACCGCTGCAACTGGCGGAACAAGTTCCTTAGTTTGGTTAGTGACTGATCCCATGGGGCCCTTAGAAAGCCATTTACCCACCAGTGACTTAGGAGAAATTCTTGCTCTTCCATCGACTCAAATCACGCCGCAAGCTCTGGATCGTGGAACATAGCTTTGAGAAACGGGCGTCTTTGAAGGCGCAAAAGATACCGCAAGTCTTTGTGGTGATTTTCGTATGGGTATTTCCAGCCAGGCCCGTTTTCACCAGCGGTTGATGGGCAAGCATGAGCGTGTCTCCATACGCCGTCTGATTCATTCATGTGGCATTCAAACTCATCGGTCCAGTAATAGGGATCTGATCGATCAAAGCGAGAGATCTCTGCCTTCGAGTTTTCGGGTCCGTACATCCCAAAAAAGGTTGGCAGATCTGGAGGATCGCGCTTCGGTCCTGGCATTGGGCCAGCTATCGTGACCTAAGCCGGCGATCGGCAGAGATTTATAACCATGGTTTATAAAAACACCAACTACCTTGACGACTGTTACTCTTCACTCCGTACCAGGGTAACCGCGATCTCCAACTTATTCTGTATCTCTTCCAAGCTCTCTGAGCTTGACTCCACTGGGCTATCGCGTTTGTCGAGTCCCGAATTTGGACAGGGGGGATATGGCAACAGTCCGTTTCACCCCAGCATAGGAGGAGTACTGAAACGTCTGTGCTCGTCAAATATTGCAGCATCTCCATAATCTCACTTTTACAGAGACCGTGTGCTGATAGTGAAGGACTGATTCACTCGCTTTTACCCCGACCGGCCTTGGACGGATGTGCTTCCTAGTTTGCACTGGAACATTAACAACGCTCACGTTGACTCGATTCAAGATTGCGCTCACGAGATGTTGTTCTGTTTCAAGCTCCCTGGACCATTGGATGTGGTGGTACAGACAGGCAGTGTTCTCAAGCAATTCCAGGACGTGAAGTACCTGCGGGAGCACCTTCGGCGTGACGCTGTCCTCGCTATGGATTTCGCGGCTGCGAAGGCGAACCAGCATTACGATAACAAGCATCGCCTCATGGAATTCAGCCCTGGCGACAAGGTGTTTCTTCGTCTCCACCATGGATACTACTTAATTACCTGGAAAACCACCCAAGAGTTACTCGCAACAACGCTCAGGGCCCTGGACCGTCCTAAAACGAGTAGGCCGGCTGGCTTACCGTCTCGACTTGCCCGAAACGTCCAAGATTCATCCTGTGGTTTCGGTTGCTCACCTATCCCCTTCGTCTGAAGGAGTGGACCCTTTCCACCGCAAGATGCCCCCTCCTGGCCCCGTCAAGGCAGACCAGGACATCGATGACCAGGGCAACATCTTCGAAACGGAGGTCGTTCTCAAGCACCGAAAGAGGCGTCGCGGCCGAACGGAGTACCTAGTGAAGTAGAAAGGATACGGTCACGAGCTCAACTCCTGGCAGACGGAGGAGAGCCTGGAAGGATCTGCGGAGTTGGTACGGGAGTACTGGGAACGGAAGGAGGCCCAGTAGAGTTTAAAGGGTCGAGGATAGCACCACTGAGGAGAGTGGATTTTCTTTCTGGACGCCGGCATTTGATACGTGAAGCCCCAGACGAAACCACGTGATACTGTGTAAAGTTTTAAGAGGATAGATATTATCTGATGATCCAATCAGGAGGCTTCCTGATAACAGGTATAAATGTACTGCTATTTTCCCTACTCATAGTTAGAAGGGTATCCTTCTTCTATACTCAATTGACACCCTACACGGTTGCTAGTCAATATGCGTATCAGTTCCACAGTCTAGAGGCAATCTCACTTTAGCATGCCCGCCTGTTTCTCCGATTTGAGGCACTACTAAGGGTAAGATGCAACGTTTAGTCAATTGGTTAGGTTTATAACCCTTTAACTAATCTCTGCGTCTCCTAAAGGGCCTCTTCCACTCAGCTGTGAATCTCCAGATTGCTGAGCACTTCTGCTAGGCTGTCCATGCTAGAGAGTGTATCGGGGTGCTTTGGCCCTAGTACCTTCTCCCTCAGTTCAAGTGTCATCCGATGCATCTCCTCCGCCGCCTCGTACTTCCCCTGGCTGTCGAGTACGTTGGCTAGGTTGTTCATGCTGTGGAGTGTGGACGGGTTCTCGGGGCCCAGAATCTCCTTACAGAGCTCTAACTCCTCCCGATGCATCGCCTCCGCTGCTTCGTATTTCCCCTGGCTCTTAAGCACGAGGGCCAGGTTGTTCATGCTGTCGAGTGTGGGCGGGCTCTCCCGGCCCAGCACCTTCTCCCTCAGTTCAAGTGTCATCCGATGCATCTCCTCCGCCGCCTCGTACTTCCCCTGGCTGTCGAGTACGTTGGCTAGGTTGTTCATGCTGTGGAGTGTGGAAGGGTTCTCGGGGCCCAGAATCTCCTTACAGAGCTCTAACTCCTCCCGATGCATCGCCTCCGCCGCCTCGTACTTCCCCTGGCTCTTAAGCACGAGGGCCAGGTTGTTCATGCTGTCGAGTGTGGACGGGTTCTCCCGGCCCAGCACCTTCTCCTTTAATTCAAGTGTCGTCCGATGTATCTCCTCTGCCGCCTCGTACTTCCCCTGGCTGTCGAGCACGACGGCTAAGTTATTCATGCTGTCGAGTGTGGACGGGTTCTCGGGGCCCAGAATCTCCTTACAGAGCTCTAACTCCTCCCGATGCATCGCCTCCGCCGCCTCGTACTTCCCCTGGCTCTTAAGCACGAGGGCCAGGTTGTTCATGCTGTCGAGTGTGGACGGGTTTTTCCGGCCCAGCACCCTCTCCTTCAATTTGAGTGTCGTCCGATGCATCTCCTCTGCCGCCTCGTACTTCCCCTGGCTGTCGAGTACGTTGGCTAGGTTGTTCATGCTGTCGAGTGTGGAAGGGTTCTCACGGCCCAGTACCCTGTCCCTTAGGTTTAGGGTCGCCCGATGCATCTTCTCCGCCTCCGCATACTTGCCAAGCAAGTCGTATCCCTCGGCAATGCTGTGTTGTAACGATCCTAACGCCTCCATTTCTATACATTCGCCCCGGAACCCGAGCGCCGATTGCGCATGGGGCAAGTAGGATGTCCATACGTCTCGGTTTTCGTGCGTCGGCCACGGAAACACCTCCGAAAGCTGCCGTATCACATCTGTAACCTGCTGTCTCTGCTCTCCGCGAGTACGAAGCCAGTTCCGCATCGTGAGCCGTATCAGCCGATGAATGTCGAATCGACCCGGTGTGTCCCGATCGACGATAAAGGCGTACGCCTTTAACGTGCTGATAGCTTCATCCCTCTCCATCTCATCCTCGCCAGGCGGGAGTAAAGAGATGGGGATGTCCTTTTCCTCAAAGTAACAGATCGACCGAAGATAACCCGCGGCGAGCGGATCGTCCCGGGTGACATGTTCAAAAGAAATGAGCCATGTCGTAGCCACCGGGTTCCGGATCGCTTCGTACCGGTCCAGGTCGTTAAAATCCCGGCTGAGTATCTTAATCATGGTCTGATCGCTCGATGTGCAGTAGCCTAGGTAGCGGGTCACTGTTACCTGCGAATTCGACGCCATGTATGCTGAGGCCTGCCTGATAGCTAACGGCAGATAGACGAGGTAGTCCAGTAGGTCGATCGTGCTCTGGGGGTCGCCGATCTGGGTTAGCTGCAAGCCCTGGTGTAATAGGGAAGCAGACTCCGAGTCGTCGAGTTGACCCAACCGAAATAAGCCCTGTCGCGGCTCTAAGCGGGCGGCCACTTGATGATTCCGGGTAGTGAAGAGAATTGAACCCTCCCGGCTCGAAGGTAGGTAGGACATCATCTGGCCATCGGTTAGGAGCCGTGCATCATCGATGTTATCAACAATGAGAAGCCACTGCCCCGCGTCGTCTCGGCTCAGGGCCGCTTTCACGAGGGCCTTCACGTCGGCTTCGTTGTCCTCAATTTCCTTTACCCCGAGGGTTCGGCCAATGTCGCGGTAGGCGTTTTCAAACATGACCATATCCACGGCCGGTACCCAGAAAACGGAGCAATTAGGATGTGCGTCGTGGACTCGGTAGGCCGCCTCGATGGCGACCTGCGTCTTCCCGATGCCGCCGAGACCCTCGACGACCGTCCGTTGGCACGTTTTAGGATATGCGGTAGGAGGCAACCTCCCGATAAGCTGCCGTAGTATAGACTCACGACCCACAAAGTTTTCATTCTGTCCAAATGGTACAATGAAATGGGCGTCATATTTATCTGTCGAAAAATATTAGAGGTCGCAACGTCGTTTTAGTAGCTGGATTTACCTGGGATAGTTCCGGTGGTACCTTGTGAACGCTTCTGAATCTCTCCCCGCAGTCGAATGAATGCATTTTCTTCCCCTTCACCGTAGATCAAAGGCAGGTAAATGTCGAATATTCCAAGTAGCGAGTATGCTCGATCCTCCGGACGCTTCGTCGCACGGCTTCTCATCCAAGAGAATCGCTCTTGCACGCTGAACCGGTCTAGCGGTTGCCCTCGAAGGGCATCGATTGAGATCCCCGTGATTTCCTGTAGGAGCCCATCCAGCGACGTCTTGTCGCCTAAGCGTCGGCCTTCCACCGAGAAGAAGATGACAGATTTGGGAGCGAGCAATTCCTGGAGCGTCCAGCCGCGCGAAAACCACCGACTTTTCCGGAAGGCCGCAGTCCACGATGCGTCGGGCGGCTTCTCCGCCCCGCTTCCGGCATATGCGGAGACATCGGTTAGATAAACGTAACATTGGGCCGCGTTCTGGTACCAGCGAAACATTGAGTTAATCGCTTCAGAAAGCTCCGTGTAGTTAGGCTTATCGATGCAGCATGTGTCAACCCAAAAGTGCTGCAGGCCATCCGAGGTAGCCTGCTCGCCGCAGAACGTGAGCTTTCGATACCCCGCCTTTTGCTGGCCAATGTGCCGCTGAACATCCTGGAAGGTGACCTCCTGGTCATCGTCGCCCCACGTGTGCGACAGAATTGCATACGGAGGAATGTTGTCGACCCAGTCCTTGGTCAGGCTCAGGCGTCTGCCGTGTTCTAGCTGCAAGAGACGCATCGCGGGTCAGAGCAGTCGAGAGGAGTGAGAGACGATCCAGGGTCAGATTCGGCACGACGGCTCGAAGAAGGATAGAACCGTTCAGGCAATAGCGGGCTGCGCTCTTGGCATCGGGTAAGCACGGATCACTTTGAGCTAAAGTCCCAAATGCACCCGCACAAGACGTAACAGCGGGTCTAAGGCAGGCATACCTTGCCGAGGAGCAGTCATACATCTGTATGACTGCCTTTTGAGGTCTAGTACGTCGAGCGCCTGCGGGGCGAAGAGCTAATTGCACGCCTAACCTAATGCGAAAAGAGTTGGACGCCGGTAACCTCCCACGCCTTTCGTGTGAGGCTTGATGGCCCTAGGAAACTACTGAGCGGTTCGTAATAAGCAGGTGAAGCGCGGCGTAGCTTGCCAAGAAAGCTGTATGTGGGCTGACCCGACGCGGGTCGGGTCTCGTGGACGCGCTGGTCCAATCCGCCGTGGCCCGTGATCTATCCCGCCCAAGTCGCGTTCGAGGGCGTGCCCCCAACTCGAGCGACCCTCGCGCGCACCACACGCGACCGACTTGCCTTCTCACCGTGCGAAGATGGACGGGCATGGTATCGCTGCCCTGCGCGTTGCCTTGAGCGCGCGCTGCGCCGTCCTGCCCTCGTCGGTCGACCTTGGCCACACGCCGCGCCCGCGGTTCAGCATGGCAAGCTGCCAGGCTCGTGCCATGTGATCCCTCCGGCCGTCTCTGCCTGCGAGACGCCCATGTCCTCGACGCCCCGCCCAGCACGCACCGACCCCGGTAAGTAGACTTGCGGATGCGAACACCGACCGCCGACCCTCCCGTCAAAGACCGTAGCCGTGCGGGCGGCCCGTGCACCGCCGGCCGCTCGCCTGAGTGATACCGGGGGCGAGCACGCCTTTTCCGTGGCGCGGCGCGTCGTCTACAGAGCCCATACTGTACTACCGCCAACCCTGCTGGTGAAGGTCATGGCCACGCCGAGGCGACCTCATGCCTCAGCCGCGGGCGGTTCGGAAAGCGATGTTCCTCTGCCCAACGCTGCCATATACCTTGTTACACTAGAATCATGGTCAATGGCAAATATCGTGGGGTGTGGGCGACGTTGGTTCCTACTCTCTAGGCGTCTTGACGGTCGCACAGCGGGGAGCAGCAGAATGACATGTGAGGAGCTTTTCCATCAAGTGTTCAAATTGGAGAGCCCGGTTTTACTTCATATCCCGTTAGCTAGTATTGTAACAGATTCTGATGTCTGATCAGATGCTTTCTGTTCTTTCAAACGCCGTCTTGGCTGGGCCCTTCGGTAGAGTCTGCGCAATATCTCCGGTTTGAGCTTGGTTTCTATCACGAACAGACTTGGCTCGTCCTGTTCGCTGGGTCGATGAACTTGAACAGTTAGGGGTGACTCGAGCTGGCCAATCAAATATTTTTCTTGGTGACGCAATCTCCAAACTGATGTTGCCGGCTGTGTTGCTGAGGTGGGACATGCCGCAGTTCCGGACCACGATAGTGGTACCAGCGGGGCTTTCGGTGCTTGAGTGTCCTCCCGACAAGAGACAGCTGTCCACAGTATTTTCGTCGAGTTCGCCCACCTTGCGTCCACTCCACGACATCTGACAAGGCATGACTCCAGGCAATTCAATGTAGTGTAGGCAAATGTCGCCGTGTCTGGGGAGTCAGCTAACAGGCGTGCCCAGCTGTTCTCCTTCACGCAGGGTACCTTGAAGCAGTGGATGCCATGAGTCTCAGCGAGGCAACCAATCAAGAAGTTTTCGCCGTTGCGGTCAACTCCTGTGTCCTGTAATCGAGACAATAACGCCATAGTGACATTTTGAAACGCAACTTGGTGGTCCGCGTCCAATAGTGCCAGCCAGTGTCTGAGGTCTTGCTTGACATCTTGAAGTGTATCCAGAATGGCAAAGTTGCTGGTTAGTGAATCCCAGAAACTTGGTTTCTGCACCATCTCATCGACAAATATTGGCAAAAGCTCAGAGAGCAGTTCGCGCAGCTGCACACGCCTTGCAATGCCGGTACACAGGCTGACCTGAACTCCAAAGTAGCTTTCGAGATCGTGTATGGCCATGCCGTTTCCGCCGAGTATCAGCTGCTTTTTGGTCCGTCCTGGCATCTTGCACCATGTCTGGTTGAATTGTAGCGTAGTGATCAGACTTTGGCCTCCTTGCAGCCCGAGTCCTACTTCTCTCTCCGTCAGGTCCCAGTAGTTTGTAGATGTCCCAAGCTCTTCGAACATAGGTACAGCCAGGCGGATCAAGGTGGGGCCATGAGCTTTGCATTTGACGTTCTTGGTTATCGTACCGCCAACAGTCACTTTCGAGAACCGGGGGAATGCGACTTTCGGGGATTTCAAAAGTCTGGGGCCTCGCTGCCAATGTAGAAGATGGGACTTTCCGATTTGGTCCGCGATGATGTTCCCTCCCCCAACTCGGAGAGCAGACACCTGCGAATCATCAGATCCCTCCATCATTAGTTCTCCGGGACCCCACGTGTCCAGCAAGTCCTCGGGAAGAGCAACGAGGTCGAGTTTCGATTGTTGGAAACTCTTCACCGTCGCATTTTGGCGACAGGGGAGGTAACGGAAGGCGAATACGGGGTGGTTCAACATATCCCCGAAGCAGGTCAGGTTGGCGAGCGAGCCAACAACGCATGGCGACATTTCGGTTTCCTCATCCAACTGTTGCCAACCATTGAGGACAACGGATTCCAACTCAGTATCCAGATAAAATGGTCGGATTGCGCCACAATGGGCTTGGAAGTAGGAGAGCAGACCCAGAGCTAAAAGCTGAACTGCAAGCGGACGCATGCTGTCGCTATGGCTGCGACATCTTTCGTCCGCCAAGCCCCCAAAGCACTTGAACACTCTGCACAGGACTTCTGACATATCACTGCGGGGTTCTAGAAGGCAGTCCTTCAAATGCCCGATCAGCTCCATGTTCATCCTGTGAAGCTCTACGTTGTCTTCGTTGATGGTCAGAAGTGTGAAGAAGTCATGACAGGCTCCAACTGTTTTCATGATGCTGGCAGCACATTCCAAATCGTTTAGAATATCGCAGAGTACCGAGTGAGGCGCATCATCTTTCAAGGAGACGGTAACACTCGAATCTCTGTTTCGAAATTTGGCGTTTCCGTGATCTAGAGTCGGGGATCCCTCTGCCGACGTCCGAACGCCGCCAATACCGCAAAAGTGCTCGATTGAATCAGATACGCTGACTTGCACACCTGAATCATCTCGAATAGTGTGCTGACCTTCCGTTGTACAAAGCTGAGGTTTCGGTGTGCCATCATTCGGACTTGTTTCGCATCCAACTGATGATATTTGCCGTTTTGAGAGCGGTAGAAGAGGTGGTCTGAAGGTGCAAAAGATCCATGGCGCGTGGCTGTGTTTCTCCAACAGCAACGCAGCAATGTCGGAGGTTTCGTAGCCGAGTTCGTGGACTTCGGCAATCCATGAGAAATCCCCCACTGCGATGGAGATGAGGTCAGTTTCTAGTAAGCGCCTCACATCTTCCAAACTTTTCGAAGATATTGCGGTCTCTAGATTGGCAACGCTTGCTTTGGTGTCTCGTGGATCACACAATGACTTCTGAGGCTGTAAGTAATGCGTCTGAGTAGCCTGCGCCTGCTGCTCAAATTGTTCCAACTCTTTTTTCAATGTTGATGTCGGCATGCTGCTCATAGAACTTCGAGCAGATCGCCAAGTGCTCGATGTCATTGTGGCACTATCAAGTAGCGAGTTTCGACCAGATCGAGACGCAGTCGACGTGCTTATAGCTCGCGAAGAACTCGAGCTTCGAGCAGATCGCCAAGTGCTCGATGTCATTGTGGCACTATCAAGTAGCGAGTTTCGACCAGATCGAGACGCAGTCGACGTGCTTATAGCTCGCGAAGAACTCGAGCTTTGATTGCGCCAAGAAGATGTCGATATGCTCATTGCTGAATAGATTTCTGGAGTTGGCAAGATCTTGGCAAAATAAAATGCGTCCCGGCCCTGCCCGTCTGTCTCTCGTGCCGAGGCTCCATTTTTGAGAAGCATGGTTACAATGTCGAGATTGTGGCGTTTAGTGGCTATAATGAGTGGCGTCTCGTCTGTTTTCCCGCGCAGATTGACATCGGCTTCGCTTCCCAGGAGCACCGCTACTGCTGGTGCGTTGTCCTTGAAGCAAGCGAGACACAAAGGCGTGTTGTCGTAGTTGTCTTGGACATCCGGTTTAGCATGATGCAACAGAAGCGTTTCGATTATATGCGGTCTCCTCCTTGGATGGTCATCGGCATCTATAGCCATGTGGAGGGGTGTTCTCCCAAACTGGTCGGCGATGTTGGGGTTTGCGTGCTTGTCCAGAAGCAGGTCCACCATGTGCTGATGTCCAATGGCGCAAGCCATGTACAATGCGGACTGACCTTTGTTGTCCGTCATGTCCACGAGCTCCTCCATGTGGTCCAAAAAAAGGGTCGCGATACCAATACCGTAACGGGCATCCTGGTGTTGGAGCACCAAGTGCAGGGCTGTGCGGCCCTTGGAGTCTCGCAGGCCCACGTCCGCGCCGTGGTCCAACAGCATTTTGGCAATGTCGCTGCTCCGCGTCTTGGCCACCTCCATTAGTGGTGTCGTCCCGGATGAATCCACCACGTTGATGTCCTCCACCTCGCCAAGCATCTCGGTGATGATATCTTTCTCGCGCCCCCGAGCCGCAAGGTGGAGGGGAGAAGGTAGCTTATCGGCGGCGACGTCGAAGCGAAAATCGGGCAACTCGACGTTATAGCCCCGCTGCTTACACCACATGAGGGCTGGGGACGGTAGCATCCGCGGTCTGTCGTCCCAGCGCATCGGCGTGCCCGTGGCGGACCGAATACGCCCCCCAATGTCGGTTCATATGCGTTCGGCCAGGCGACCATCCAAGGGGGCCTGGCTCTCGGCGAGAAGGGCCACCAGAAGCCTGGCGACCTCGGGGACAAGTGGGTGAGGGAAGGGCTTGATGGTCATCAGCTTGTCTAAAGCGTTGCGCAGGTATTCTTTTCCGTGGGTTAGGTCGCGCTGGCCCCCGAGACTGTGTCTATCGGCGTAGAGTTGTCCCATTTTCCATTCGATCCGGGCCAGGCGCGCCTGACGCGCCGCCAAGGGCTCTTCTCGTTCCGACCCTACCGATTTCCCAAGCAGAGCTGACAGGACCTTGAGGGCTTCCTGTTGGCATTGCACAGTAGCGCATCGCATGAGCAGGTCGGCGCGGCTCTCCTCCAGGTCGGCCTCCTCCTCAAAGGGAATCATGCCGTCCGGCGCGTCATTGCGCCGATGGACGAGGACTTCGGCCAGTGCTTGGGCGGCGGCGAGGAAACGGCCTTGCGACTCCAGCGCCTCGGCCCTTTGCTGCGAATGGACGGCGATGTCGCGCTGAAGCTGGGCAGAGTAGCCCTGGGGGTCCCGGCCGTCGGGGGGCAAGGCGTCCTCGTCGTGGCCGCTCTGGGAGGTCTCCGAGATGACGGCCTCCTGCCAGGCGGCACAGTTGCGGCTCATTTTGTCGTAGTCTTGGCCCTCCAGCAGATCGGGATACGGGGGTAAGGCATTAATGGCGTCAATTCCGGCCCGCAAACCGCAGTTGTCAGCCGAAAGCCGCGAGGAGCGGGGGATTCCGTGGGGCCATGATCCAAATTGGGGCCTGTCGCGAGACGAGCCTATTATCACTAACAAGCCTACCAGGTCACGTGACCTTATGTAAGCTCAAGAACCTAGCCTGTCAGGCGGGCTACGGAGCTACTATATCTACGTCTGGATCCTCAGATAGTTTTCCTTTGTTTTTCCTAATAGAACAACTAGAACCTCGTTCCTCACGTCCCCTGAAGTGCGACAGGGCCGAAGCCGTCAAGACGGCGATTTCTCAAATGACGAATAACGAATCCCACGACTATACAAGTGGATACCGGCGATTGAATGGACGGTGGGGCAACAAGCTGCTAAAAATATCATCCACGCTCTCGGGTCGCTTCCATTGTTCGAATTGTAGCAAAGCATAGAGCCGTTGTCGCCGATTGTACGTTGGTCACGACCTCCTCTTGTCAGCTTTCCCCGACTGCACGGCTCTGTCTAACGTTTGTGGACTATGTCAGGAAATCTGAAGAAACGCGGGTACCCGGTGTTAAGGTCATAAAATAACCGCTAATGGCCGCGTTCGCCAAGGATGCAAAAACTGTAGTAATACATTTCCTTTCTCGGCCAAGTGCCACACTGCCGCATGGCCCGGTCAAACCTCAACCTGAAGAATCGGTCACTTTGTAGAACCACACGCCGATTATGAATTATGGATACGCGTTTCCTGTAGGTTTCATGGATTTGATTGATTTTGTGGAAACATTGTAACTAGAGTCTGTGTAGAGCGCGTTTGATGACTCTCGTTATCCTGTATGCTAGCGTGGATACTGTAGTAAGCATTGGGCAGTCTATGCGCATACGATGAGTAGCACCAATTCCTAACGCGTACATCTTAGCAGTTTTGGGGAAAAGCTATACTGGGAGTCCCGAGTATCGTGAATTTCATGAGGCATGAAATACTTGTCGCATTCATGACAACTGAATATATAAGAAGTCCGGACACCAGTCCTGGAGTTTGTTTCGCATCATCATCAGCATCACAAACAGTCAACTCACTCTCACCACCTCCGCGTACTCCTACATCTTTTCCAACCTACTCCACCGCTTCAAACCCAAGCACAAAGCTTTCTACATCGTCAAAATGCAGTTCTTGACCATCGCCACCCTTCTCTTCACCGCCGCCTCGGGCGTCATGGGCGCCCCCGCCCCCGGCCCCGTCCCCTCGACCGCGGAGCCTTCGCACCTGCAAGCGCGCACCTGCGGCACGCTGACGGGCAAGCCGCTCCAGGTCTGCCAGGGTGTCTGCAAGGCTGCTTGCGTGAGTCCCCCTTCCTCCTTCTTTCTTTTCTCCATCCGCCCCCCTATTACCTAACCGGAAGGGCATTGGCTGACCCCCCGAGGCAAACAGAACGTCATCCCGCCTTCGCTGGCCAAGAAGGCCTGCCAGTCGTCGTGCACCCTAGGACCCCTCAAGGCCCGCGAGGCCGAGGCCGAGGAGGGGAACGGCGACGAGACGTTCCCCGACGTCGATTTCGAGGCCTTCGCCTCGCTGGGCGACGCCGACGCCGCTACTCTCCAGGCCCGCGAGCCCGGCATCACCAAGGGCCAGGTCTGCCGCGGCGCCTGCGCCGTCACCTGCAACTCCACCGTTCTCGCCCTCCGCCAGAAGTGGTGCCTCGAGAAATGCGTAAGTTCTTCTGTCCCCGCCCCCAAGCACATTATCCTCCGCCAGGGGAGACTTGGCTAACGGTGCGTGTCCAATAGAACGCCAAGTGCCCCGCGTAAATGGCTAGTTGCGAGAACACCCAGTGATGGAAAGTAGGTGGAGTTCGGTGAAGGAATCAAGTTTGACATTGGACCTCTTGTGAGGACACACGACAGCTCGCTCGGGAGTAACGGCTCAGGAAGCTTTGGAATTTTCTTTATCTCTCCGTTGGTGTTTAGACTAAAATGAAAATAACGAGGACGCTCATGGAAAAAAAAGACGAAGACTGCCTGTGACTATCGACTTCCCACGTTCACCAACGCCGAATAATTCACAGCGGGAAACATATGGGACCAAGATATGGGAATACCATAATTAGCTAACGCGCGAACTCGTTAGGAATACGCAGTATTTCGAATTCATTTGAGTACTAAACAGAAGATTCGGATACCAAAGTGTAAGCATGGAAAACAAGCAAGTAATAGAAGATAGAAAAGACGTCTCCGATTAGATTTCAATTAAGTTAGCTCGTATGAATACGCCAGATTTTCGAAACGTAAGGGTAAGGTAGACAGTCTAGCATTACATCTCCAATGAAAATCGCGTGATTCATTTATGGAGGGGACGTAATGAAGTTGTCGTAGGATCAAGACATGGGTGCTCGTACTTTCTGGCAGCACTAGCTTTCGTATCAGTACTATTTCCTATGGAACGCAACTCGCGTCTTTGCATGTTGTCCATACTCTTCAAAGGCAGCGTCACGACTAGTGGTACACCGCGCCACGATCATATCAAGTGTTAAAAACGCCTTACCATGCGGGACCTGCTGAGAAGGCTTGTCGCATTGCGTTGCTGAGGCGCCCAGTTCCCGCCCACAGTCTGTTCCATAGTGCGAGCGTCGGCGCTGTATCCGCCCAAGTATACGCAAGACGCGACAGAAGTCCAATGCGGCCCAACTTTAAGACCAGTCCTGCTCCATATTCTGTCTACTCGTTTCTTGAATGGCACCCCGTGCAGTATTTTCAGGCTGCGCATGCTGCGCAGGCCTCATGGATTGTGGTGGCTGTACAGCAGGCTGAGATAAGGTCAGGTGGTGATTCGCTAGATAAGCACATGTATGGTGCCACGCCAATGCAGCCATACCTAAGCCGCAGCCTGTATCGCTTAAAACAGCCCTAGCGTCTCGAATCCATGCCTTCCTCGCAGCCGGCCTCTGAATGAATCCCCTCTCCTTCACACACAATTTTACGGCGCCATGCGCCTTTTGAAACTTGATAGCGATAGGCGCCTGAGCCTCACAGAGCATTTCGACAATATCCCGCCATACGCCATTCTTTCACATACGTGGGGAGCCGACAACCAAGAGGTCACCTATCAAGACATCCAAGATGCAGACCGACATAAGGCGGGGTACAAAGAGGAAGGGTACGGAAAGCTCACATTCTGCGGCGAGAAGGCAGCCTCAGATGATTTGAAGCACTTCTGGGTCGACACGTGCTGTATCGACAAGTCGAGCAGCGCAGAACTTACTGAGGCCATCAACTCTATGTTTCGCTGGTACCAGAACGCTGCGAAGTGCTATGTCTATCTACCCGACGTTTCCCTACTTGGCAGCGACGGCGAAGAGACGCCCCGCGCCACGTGGGAGTCAGCTTTTCGGAAAAGCCGATGGTTTACCCGCGGCTGGACACTTCAGGAACTGATTGCCCCAAAGTCGGTCACATTCTTTTCGGCAGAGGGCCGGCACCTAGGGGACAAGGCATCACTAGAGACGCTACTCCATGCGATCACAGGAATTCCAGTCACCGCACTTCGAGGCAAGCCCCTACCGATCTTTAGCGTAGAGGAGCGACTTTCCTGGAGAGGAAAGCGGTCGACAAAACGCTCAGAAGACAGGGTCTACTCCCTGCTCGGAATATTCGACGTGCATCTACCATTAATATACGGCGAGGGAGAATCAAACGCGTTCATTCGGCTTCGAGAGGAGATAGATAAGCGCTCTCAGGCTACCTCCCAAACTTCCAATGGTAAGGAGGCTGTCGCGCACTATAGTTCATTACTAATGTTCGTATGACTAGGTAAAGACACGGTCAGCGAAACAGGAAAACGATGTATCGCCGACCTCCGTGTTACCGACCCACGCCATGACAAGACGCGCATCCAGGACACCAAAGGCGGCCTGCTCGCGGATTCGTACGTCTGGGTGCTTAGTAATTCTGACTTCCGCCAATGGCGCGACGACGAGGGCCAGCGGCTTCTCTGGGTCAAGGGCGATCCAGGCAAGGGCAAGACCATGCTCATCTGCGGCATCATCGACGAGCTCGATAAATCGCCGGCCGAGGGAAGCGCCCTTGTCTACTTCTTCTGCCAAGCCACGGACGAGCGCATTAACACTGCGACAGCCGTCGTGCGTGGATTGATTTACATGCTTCTTGAGAAGGACGCCACTCTTGTCTCTCTCATAGAGAAGAAGTACGACATTGCCGGAAAGGCGCTTTTCGAGGACGCCAATGCCTGGCAGGCTTTATGCGAGATTTTCACGGACATACTTCAAGACCCCAGGCCCCACGGAGTATGTCTCATAATCGATGCTCTAGACGAGTGCGTACAAGGCCTATCGCAGCTTTTCAAGCTGATCATCAGGACGTCAGAAATCAGGGGCGTCAAATGGCTCGTCTCAAGCCGCAAATGGCGAGAGATTGAGGAACGGCTATGCCAGGTGGCGCAGAGGCTATCGCTCGAGATAACGAGAAGTCGGTCGCAGCAGCAGTCAGCATCTACATTACGCATAAGATGTCATAGCTTGTGAAACAGAAGGGCTACCGGGATAAGACCGCCGATGAGATCCACCAGTACCTGTCGTCGAATGCTGACGGCACCTTCCTTTGGGTCGCCTTAGTCTGCCAAGAACTCGAAAAGAGTCGTCGAGGGAATGCTCTACAGAAAGTCAAGTCTTTCCCATCGGGCCTTGATGCCCTTTATGAAAGAATGATGCAAAAAATTCGTGCATCGGAAAACGCCGAGCTCTATACGCAAGTCCTTGCCCTGGTTACGACAACTTATCGACCACCTTCGCTTGCCGAGTCCACTACTTTGATCGACGAATCATACGATATGGCGGACGATCCCAAATCCCTACAGAAGACCATCAGTCTTGCGGCTCGTTCCTCGCCGTTCGCGAGGGCACAATCTATTTTGTCCACCAGTCGGCGAGGGATTTCTTAATGACGAGGCAATCAAATATTCTCTTCCCTCAAACCCAAGCATTTTTTCATGACCAGATCTTCTCGAAGTCTCTTGAGGTTATGACCCAGACACTGAAACGCGACATGTACGGAGTACAACACCCAGGCTTCTCCATCGAGGATGTCTCTCGGCATGTGCCCGACCCGGACCCACTCGCGGCGATACGGTACGCCTGCGTCCACTGGATCAATCACTTGGTGGACGCCAGTAAGACTCAAGGAAGAGGCGACAGCGTCCAAGACGACAGAGTAATCGAGACGTTTCTACGAAGAAAGAGTCTCTACTGGATTGAGGCACTAAGTCTACTCCGAAGCATATCAGAAGGAATGCTCGCATTAGAGAAGCTGATACGACACCTGCAGGTAAGTTAATGCCCTTTGCTTACACCCTCCAGAGCTAACTTTATTTAAGGAACGGTCGGAGGCACCCGGACTTCAGGCGCTAGTTAAAGACGCCTACCGTCTTCTACAAACCCCCCGGCCGGCGATCGAGAGCTGGCCGCTTCAGACATATACGTCGGCACTCGTGTTAAGTCCAACAAAGAACCTTATGCGAGGGCTGTTCCAAAAAGAGAGGCCGTGGTGGTTTAAATGCAAAACGGATTTGGCGGAGGATTGGAGCGCGTGCGAGCAAACACTCGAGGGCCATACTTCCTTGGTCACCTCGGCGGCCTTCTCGGCCGACGGGCAGCGCGTCGTCTCGGCGTCGCTCGACGAGACCGTCAAGGTCTGGAACGTGCAGACGGGCGTGTGCGAGCAAACGCTCGAGGGCCATACTTCTTACGTCTTCTCGGCGGCCTTCTCGGCCGACGGACAGCGCGTCGTCTCGGCGTCGGGCGACGAGGCCGTCAACGTCTGGAACGTGCAGACGGGCGAGTGCCTTTATACCCACATGGGTTCCACCTTAACCGTCTTGTTTAATAAGACCGTGATATGGCGAAGACTGGGGTGAAGGGAAAGATGATCTGTTCCGTCCGCCGGCCACGAAGTGGCTGTCAGGGCAGGAAACTATCTATGGTGCGATATCCCAACTAGGTAGGTGGGGTAGCAGGACCCCTCCTTGACAAGGATACCGCACCTTATTGCTGTTTACCTACCCCCGCCACGTATCAGACCGGCACCCTGATTCACACCGACTTCGGCGACATTCAGGTAGATGATTCTATGTCACTAAATGCGGACACGAACTTTCAACAGCCGGCCCAGCAGACAGATTACGGTCTGAGTCCAGACCGGACATGGATTTTGAAGCGGTCCAAGGAGATCCTCTGGCTGCCTCCAGAATACCGGTTGAGATAGTCTACCGTCTCTGTAACAGAGCAAGGCACGAACCTCATTTTTGGTTGCCCATCAGGGCGGGTTTATATCTTTCATATTCTCCCTCCGGCGGACGGCTCGAAGCAGTAATCTCGAAATTTGGGTGGGGTCTCCGTCGGTTCATCTGCGTTCCAATGGGACCCAACTGGCTCAGCCACCTGCTTGTACCGCTGCGTCAGCCATAGGTACTGTCTTTGCCAGCTAAGTTCGAGGACCCCCATTTGGCCCCCCCCCACATTTGGCCCCCCTTAGCTTAATCGTACGAAAATCAACCTTCCTACTTCAACCGACTACATATTCCTAATTCATAACAACCAGGATACAAGAACCAGCCTCACTTAGGCTTTCGCTATCGCTCTCTTGATCTAGACCACTTTCAGCCTCCCCGACCGCCAATTGAGCTCGGTAGATGTCTTCGATGTTCGCGAACTTCGAATTAGGGCTTAAATCTACCTTCTTCCTCTTCCTTGGTTTCCTAGTCTCAATCTTAGCTTCGAGAGCCTGAATTTGCCTTTGCGCAGTAGCTAATTGGACATTCTTCTCATCAAAGGCCTTTTGGATCTTCCGGAAGAGTAACCGTTGTGTGGTTGAGTGTTCTGTTAACTGGTTCGAAAGCTGTACTTGATCCTTGAAGTCTGACGTCTTCTTTGGAGTCGACCAAACTACTGTAGAAGTATGGGATCTCTTTGGGGATGTTAAGAAGGCTCTTTTCGAGTAGAATTGCTTCGATTTTGTTGTATCGGGTGTTGTTTGGTGTGTATTTTGAACCAGATTCCGGCTTAGAAGCGGCTTGGCCATACTCACTGGCCAAAGACCGGCTGCTTTCCACCCATTCCGGATATTCTGGCTAGTAAGGCCGGCTAAACGAGCCTTCTGATAGCAGGCAAGGAAATTTCGCTTGCCAACTACCGTTGAGTCCGTTAATTGAGTTAGGAATCCGAGCTCTTTCCGGTACGCCGATTTTACAGAACTGAAAACGGCTAGATCGAGAGGTTGAAGGACGTGAGAGGTATGAGGAGGCAAGAAAAGAAGATATATCCTATGCGAGAAGCATTGGAACATAAAATCAGTGGTTGTGTGGCTGCCATGGCCGTCCATAACGAGTAGGCGGTGCTCGGAAGGGTCCTCGGGGGCGGTATTCGGGATAAAGACTTTCTCGAGCCACTCGAGCGCTGTTTGGTCTGTAATCCATCCGTTTTCGGTTACAGTGAACTGCCAGCCTTTGAACTGGCTTAAATCGAGTGGGAACCATTGCTGTTGAACCGTCTTGCCCTTAAAAATGACTAAGGGGGGAAGGGCATGGCCTTGAGCAGAGATGCATTCAACGAAGGAGGTCCAAGCACGAGAACCAGGCTGTTTCTTTCGGACTGAGCGTTTTTCTGAACCTCCAAGTACTAGAACGTTCGATCCAGCACCTTCTAGGAGTTCTGCTTCATCCATGTTGTAGCAGTTAGCCGGCTTCACCTTCTGGATCTCCGGTAGCTGAAGATATCGGAACCATAAGCGAATTACCTCGACTGAGGCGCCATTAACACGCTGCGAGTCGATAGATCGGCTCTTCTGGACCTTTATAGCTGGGTTCCTGCGTAGGAAGGCCTGTAGCCACCTCTTTCCAAGTGGCTCGCTGTCGCCTTGAGCCCGGAGGATACGTTCGGCGAACTCCTTCACTTGGGCGCGTGAAGGCGGAAGCCTTAGGGCAGCTTGGGTTAGGATCCAAGTCATAAGTAGCTCTTCCTGGACTGGTATAAGCCTCTGCTGGTATGCGAAGGCTTCTGACCTGCGTTGATGCCCTTTAATTCGGTTCCGAAGTGTCGACCTTGGTATTCCATATTCTTGAGCGGATTGATGGATTGAAGCTCCACTAGCGACGGCATCGAGAGCACCTTGTAGATCTTGTTCGTTATATGGCTTCATCTTTATTTATTACACTTCTAAATTATATTATAGCTAATTCGAAGTAAAATTGGCGAAGAAATAGAAGATATTAGTTCGGGTGGCTGGGATGGCGGTGAATATTTTAGGGGGGCCAAATGTGGGGGGGGGCCAAATGGGGGTCCTCGAACTTAGTACCCAGTTCAGCCCATCCCCAACCATCATGCTAGCCTTACCAGTCCGCAATACCGTTTCCGTCGCCAACTCCTATCAATCACTCCATCACAAATCCTCCTCCCGCGCCGAATTGGCCATTGAATCCTCTTAACACCTTCAGTCTCTCTTTCTTGCTCTGGTCGGCGCTTATCCCGGCGTATGAGAGATACGATTCGGCGACAGCAACATCCCACGTGCGCTCGACTACTTACAGAGAGGGAAATGGATAACTGACATTATCTATGACTTTCCTAAGAACCTTTGACGCTTTGCAAGCAAGTTGGCAATAATGCATTCCATACGCAGCCATTCCACGCCTTTGACCCATTCTATCACATCTGGCATCCTTGAATTGATACTTATATCTTTACTGTTATATAGTATCGATAATCGTAACGGGCGCCAATCACGACGGAAAACGAGAGAATATCTATTCTAGTAATTAGAAGTAATTACGGCAGCTAAGGTACGCATACTGACGGCTATTGTGACCCGCCGTTTATATCGGTAAAAGGCGAAACTGTGAGAGGCTAAGCCTTGAAGCACTATCAAAGGGGCCAAATGTTCTTTATTTTCTAGATAGGGAAGAGAGAAGAGAATCGACCTCAGAATGCCGGGCGCAGCGTCTCGTGAAGTCTTGCGAAACCGGACCGGAACATTTGGATCGGAACGTTCGGATCGGAACGTTCGGATCGCTGCTCAGCTCCCCCCTCCTAGGTCTTGACCACTAGCCTGGCGTCCGAATGGAGAGACCTACTCGGAGCCTCATGTGAGGGGTTCGTGAGACGCTTAGGCCAGGTGCGCCTGAGCCTATCTCCGAGGTCCCAACCTGTAACAACAATACAGCATAACCGGCTATGTTTGTTGCTTCTAGTCAGGCAACATGATAGGCTACACGATGGGCCCTGGTGCAGGCGAGGCATTGATCCATTGGCTGTTAACACGGTGTTCGGTACCTGCACCGGTGGTAGCGTCTCGACCTCCGTGACGACGGTGTACAACAGAGAAACCCTGCGCACAACTAGCGTCTGCTTTCCCACGCCGGTAAGCCGAGCTTGGCCTACGTCTTGAACCAGCGCACCAACTAAGCCTCCAGACGAGGCGGTAACTTCTGTTGCTTCACGCGAGCCTCACGGATAGTCTATTCGCCGTCGGTGTCGCGATGATATTGACCTTGTTATGGAGTGTTTTCTGGCTGCTGCGGGTACGGAGGTGCTGTTTTTAGTGGCGTGAATGGCAGCGCGTACCCTCTTTTCACATTCCGTACCATAATAAGCAATTGACAGGCAGTAGACATAGTTCATTGTTTCTTTCTACGAGCGCTGGTTGCTATGCTACCATTAAGTAAAGTTATTGGCGATACGCAGAATGGCCATCCTTTGGCAGTGGCCCAAGTCTGGGGCGGCTCAAGCAGTGGTGCCTAACGTGACTCATTAGCAAGTGGCAGGGCATGCAAACCGCTCTGACTGATTTTAGAGGCTGCGTGGCTGAGCCCGCCCTTCTTGCTGATCGATTGTGTATGCCTTAAGGGTGTAGATCAATAAACTCAAAGAGAGCCTCGAGCCACGCGAGGCCACTAAGAGTCGCTTATAGGTTGAGGGAAATGGCTGGCTGCCTGATTATTCGATGATGTTTAATGTATGAATTAAAACTGAAAACGGCGTATAGTCGCTAACGCTGGCGCTCAGTATTGATGTCTTGTTGTTATGAATGTCATGGCCTGACTAATTTCTTGTCGTTATTAACATCTCATTGTTAACGTCTTAGTATTAACGCCTTTTTGGTAATATCTTACCACACAGCGTTGCTGGTGTTTAAATCAGTAGTCGGGAATCTTACGCTACTTACACCATATCCGCCATATGTCGCAGTGGCCTGTGGTGGTCCAGCCAAGGTAGGAAATGCTAACGTAGATGACAAGCGAGTGGCGCACCTTTCGGCATCTCCACGAGAAATCAATTAATTATACAACCACAACGCCGTAAATCAATTCAAACTAATCGGAATCCGACTCTTAGGAGGTTTCTACATCTATTTCACAAGTACGTGCATTATGACCGGTGTTTCCATAGATGTCACGGTGGGACCTCCCGGGAGCATTCGGGCGCACTACCGCTGCGCTAGCGGGCGCAAAAGACTAGGATGCAGAACCGGAAGGGTCTGCACTGCTCTCACATATAAGGGTTCAGGTCAGGTCAGGTCGTAGCGGCTGTCACGGGCCTCGCCCCGTGACACGGTCTTGACAGAACTCCATCACGGGACGACTAATCCGTAGCTAGTTTAGGTTGTCTCAGAGGCTGCTCTGTGCCGGTACGGCCTGTCACGGTCCACCCCGTGACATCCTTAGCTGCCGCCTCTAGGATTGGGATGGCGACTTATACGGCTGCGACTAAGGTCGTAACGTCAAAATCACTAGCTAAGAAGCGTTTAAGGCTGTTTACGGTGCTGCGAATGGCTTTTGGACTGCGTCCAGGTGCCGTATTGCTGCTTAGCGATGGCGTACGCGACTCTGGAGGCGACGGCTCGGGTGGTGGGGCGGGACGTTGGGGGTTCCCACCGCCCGCGCTTTGCCTTAAGGGTGGTGGATCGACCATTTCTAGGGTAAATGGAGCCCTAGGAACAGTTTCCGGACTATCCGGTGGGTGTCGGAGTCGTGGTTGTGAAGTTATCGCCGTGTGGGGTCGGTTTCGAGAAGTTTTTCCACAGAAAACCAGCTATGTAAACTACGTCGTACGAATAGAGGGAGAATATTGTAAGGGTTGCAGCTGCGTCTAGCCCGCTATGTCCATATAAGCTCGAGCCCCCCTCAGCGCACCGCACCATCACCGCACCACTGTTTCTACCACCAAAAGCGGATGAGATAGATACCTTCAAATGCGAATAGATAAATAACTAGGTGTCGTGAGACCTTCGTGTTAAGGCGCAACGATTCTTTAATTTTTTCTCTTTCGTTTGATACCAGCTATTTTTTATATGGAAGTACTGCCGCTGGCGGCAGCGCTTAAGGAAGTCTCAGGAGGCCTATCTATCCGCGAGGCCTCTAGACAGTTTAATATCTCCAGGGAAAGCATCAGAAGGAGGATTCTGGGTCGTCCCTTAAAGCCCGATGCCTAGGTGCATCGCCAGAACCTATCGCCAACCTTAGAGTACGCCCTTACTAAGTGGGTGCTGACCCAGGCGCGCCTTGGTTAGGCTCCTCTGCACAGCCGCTTTCGTCTATACGCGCAGACGTTGGTTAAGGCCTCTGGAGGCGACCGCATTATCGGAAAACGCTGGTATCTCCGTTTCTTCAAGCGTTGGCCTCAGGTTAAGACTATGGCGTCCACCTCTATTGACTACAAACGCGTTAACGGCGCGTCTCGCGAGAATATCGAGGAGTTCTTCTCCAGACTGGACCTAGAGGACATAACGAAGGTCCCTCCGGAGCACACATGGAACTTCGACGAGGTTGGCGCTCAGATAGGCCTTGGAGACAATCCTTTGGTTGTCGGGCCGTCTGCACTCACGGAGGTCTTCGCGATGGACACCGGGATAGGCGAATGGACGACCTCCCTCGAGGCTATCTCTGCCACCGGCTGTGTGCTACCTCCTCTCGTCATCTTCAAGGGGAAGAGCGTTCAGCAGCAGTGGTCCACCTCCCAAGTCGACGAGGATGACTTCGAGGACTGGTCTTTTGAGGCCTCACAGGCTGGCTGGACGAGCAATTCAATTGCCCTACGCTGGCTGAAGCAGATCTTCCTCCCGTTGACCACTCCAGGGGACCCCGAGCAATGGAGACACCTTATTCTGGATGGCCACTCCAGCTACTATACCGAGGACTTCATGATGGCCTGCTTAGAGGCGAAGGTCTGGCTTAACTTTCTGCCAGCGCATACATCGCAGGTCCTCCAGCCACTAGATCTGGGGCCCTTTTCGGTGTTGAAGCGCGTGTACCGTAAGCATCTACGGAACGCCTGTGCGACGAGCCTCACGATGACGCCGAAGAAGCCTGAGTTCCTCGAGGCCTGGAACAAGGCTCGCAAAGAGGCCTTCACGCCTCACCAGATTGCTGTCGGCTGGCGAGTGACCGGTATTTGGCCCAGGGACGCCAGAAAAGCGTTAAATAGTCGCCTCGCGCGGCAGCGTGAGGCTGACAGACCAGATAGCGACTCGTGGCAAGTTCCACCGCCAAAGGAGGACGTTCTGCTGGCAGAGATATCTGCAGTTAATGTTAAGACGCCTTGCTCTTCGCGTCAGATACACCATATTCACCGGGAACTGCGTAGTGTGGATAAGGTGTACGATACTGCCACGCTACGCCAGGTGTTCCGGAAGACTGGCAAGGCTCTAGACGAAGCGACCGCTTAGATCTCCATCCTGAAGCGCGAGCGAGACCAACTGAGCGCTGCGCTAGATCGCTAAAAGCCTCAAAAGCGTCGCAAGGTCTATACGACTGCGCAGGAGCTTTTTATAAGCATGGTGGACGTACGCAAGGTCAAGGGTGAGGTCGGAACGGCGAGTCAAGTAGGACCTGCAGCCACTGGGCTGTTTAAAGGGGATATCACGGTCGTTTCGTCCGAAGAAGAGGTTTCGGAGGCAGAGGATACCATAACGGTTTCTTGAGGCCAAACAGTTATCCCATATCTATTGTGGTGGTTGAGATATTTTATTTATTCCATTTAATTGACTTATGGTGTTTCTCCTTTTTTGGTGGTGCGGTGATGGTGCGGTGCGCTGAGGGGGGCTCGAGCTTAGGTCTGGATTGGATGGGTGCGTCTCCATAAGTGGAGACATCGCTAGCCTTTTGGGCATTGTGGGCGAGTGGTTACCTCCTGCTATCCCTTACAAATATAAAAGATTGAGAGGAAATGATAGGGAGCACGAAGAGAGTGCCTGCGCCAGTCAAACTTGCGTCATAAATAATGAATGCGCAGATAAAGTATTTAACCGCTAGTGAGCTCGGCCTGACAGTGGCTAACATCTAACAAGTATTGGCGGCTGGTGAGGATACTGTAGCGCGCCGAGCGTTGAGGGGTTGTTAGGCTGTGAGGCCGTTGGGCCGTGAGGCCGTTAGGCCGTAAGACCTGGCTGGCCTGGCAGGGCTTTAGATCTTCGACCTCGGACATCGTGACGATCAGCAATTGCGTGGGGGTTGTTGAGCTGCAGCGCAACGTTGCAATCCACCGGGAGCGGGGAAGGAAGTAACTCCGCACTGAATTCGCCACTAGAACTAACCTATTTTGCAGTAGCCTAGTACCTCAGCTAGGGGCTTGGCAGACAGGGATGGGTCGAGGTATTCTGGTGTATCCTCGCTCCGTGACTTCAATTCATACCAATCACGCCCTAAGTAACTACCCGGGCGGCCGTCACATGGTCCATCTTGGCCGCATTCTCTGCGGCCTGCATTCACAGCCACGGCCAACAGTTCTCACTTCCAGTGTGTATAGTAGGCAATTGTATAAGGGGGTGCGTGTCCAACAGATGTTACCACTGCGGCTTCTAGCGGCGCCACAACCAACATACGGCGAGTGACCCAGTAAACAGTTTGTGGGCCCCGCGCATGCAGCCAGCACAGTGGCTAACGGCGGCAAACCCCTTCAGAGCCGGCCTCGAAATATAAAAGAGGTTAAGTACTCAATGTATTAATATGGGATGCAACACAAAGAACTTCAAACACAGACTGCACTCGTTGTTTCCCACCTCTCTCTTCACTCTACCGTGACGACCATCCTTGATCGAAGCAGATCAACATGATCTCTAGAGTGTCCACCAAAGCCGGGCTCGAATACCTTCTCCAGGACATCGCTGAGACCCCAATCAATCCGCCCATACTTGCAACTCCCCACCTCTACTTGGAAGTTCACACGTCAATGACGCCAGGCTCCCCAGCCGCCGTCTCTTCGATACTCATTTACATCCTATCGAAGAAGACCACGTACAACCTTGACGTGGCCAAGCTGGGCGCGGACGCCTTTACTGCTCCATGCTGCACAGGGTACACACTGCGGAATGTGCTTGAGTCTCCCGCATTTCCCAAAGTCTTCTTCGACGTCCGCAAAGCCTCGGCCGCCCTCTTCTCGGCATACGGAGTCCGGGTCGCTGGGGTCCGCGACCTGCAGCTGTTCGAGCTAGCGTCTCGCTTCGCCGCCCGGCGCCCCGGGCGCTTTGTCACCAGCCTCCGCAGATGCATCGAGACCGACCTGCCCGAGCGTGCGGGCGTGTGGGAAGAAAAGGTGCGAGACCCTGCCTTCCTCGCGGAGTTGTGGGGGCCCTACAGTAAACAGCAGCACTCAAGTAGTGGCGGTGGTTTCTGGCGCACCGTCATTGCCGAGGAAACGCAGGCTCGCATCCAGAAGTCCCAGGACAGGAACTACGACGCACAGGCGCCCCGCATGGCGAGCTCGCCGTGGGATCTAGAGACAATTGACGAAAGGTCGTCTCAGATGTTCGAAGACTACTTAGAAGATCACTATACAGGGGATAAGTGGGTCGAGCTCAGTTATGGAATTTTCAGGGTCAAGGCGTTATAGCTGTCGTATCATAGATGGGACGCGGGAATACACCGAAGACAATGAGGAAGCTTCTTTTAACAACCATCGTACTTACCTACATAGGTAGCCAACAGAGAAATTATTAAACAGAGTGAGTTGGAGTGACTGACTAAAGACAACACTATCTATCCGTATGTTTAGGCAGGATATGTATATATAAACGTCACAGAGCACGTGAATCGGTATCCCTTTTAATAGAATTTGCAGGCGGGAATTATCACACAGATACTGTCTGCGGAGAGGTAAACCAGTTATATCGCACTAGAGGGAGCGTAGCAATCAAAAGAATTCAAAGTTATCTAACGTATATGTCAGGTGAGCGGCGCAGATAAGTGAGTGGCGCACTTACGGGTAACCTGCACGATAAATTAATCCATTAGTCACATGGTACTGCGCGGCGCCCTTACGCACAGACTGCAGAACCATGTGTGGATCCGGGGTTCTGCCAGCAACCATTATTTGCAGATTCCAGCGCTCCTCCGTTTGTAGTTTAGTTTTGTAGCGCGTTCAACATCTTTCTGTGTACTTTTTACAGCGCTGTCTCTTACTGAAGTGACGGATCGTGACAACTGTTACTCACTCAACTTTCCCTGCCCTGGTTATGACAAGCTAATGGGCAAGGCTCGTTATTATGCCAGTTACGAGGCTCACTTAAATGTTACTGAATTCATTTTTTAACCCTGTTGCTAAGAACTAAATATATTGTAAAATTAAATTTAAAAATAAGTTATTGTAGTAAATAAGCTTGAATAAAATAAAACTTTAAAAAAATATTTAAATATCATTTAAAGTGAACAATATAAAAATAATGGAACCAAGGAACCCCGAACAGTAGGGAGTCTAATGGAAAGACACGGTCATGAGGTCGATCCTAAGGGACAATCAGGTGAGGATATTGTTGATCAAGATGATCCTTAACGTAGGGAAGTAGAAGAAGCTCAAAATAGTTACGAAAAATGATCGTCAAGTGCCGTACTAAGTGTAGCAGTGTATTGAAAGAAGGGAAAAAGCACGCTGTCTTCTGAACTATGAACTGGGCTACCAAGGGCTAACTTATACTTGTGTAAAACCTTGATCAAGGCTTACGTAAGAGCCCTGGCCCGGTCTTAACAAATAAAGTTTAATATATTTATAAAAGCTTAAAGTAATATTAAAATAATTTTTTATTATATTCTATACATAAATCTTAAACTATTGTCACAGGGTGATCCCTGTGACATCCTAAACTAGCTATGGACCAGCTGGCCTGTGACAGAGTTCTGCTAAGTCAGCTCTGTACGGACCTCCTGTGGACGTCCAGATAAAAGCCCGCGACCGTGAAGACTTCTGTTTGTAGCTCTTCGAGCTACGTCCTGTCTTTAAGCCTGACCCGTACCGACGGAATAGGAAGCTAGACTGTAGCTGTCAAGGAGCGGGCAGGCAGGCGGATAACAGAGTCGATTCAGGTTCTATGCTACAGGTCCAGGTTCCTATTCTGTCGGTACAGGTCAGGCTTGGTGGACAGGACGTAGCTTGAAGAGCTACAACTGAAGTCTTCTCGGTCGCAGACTTCTTACCTAAATCCCCAACGGAGGTCCGTACCAAGCGGTCTTGACAGAACTCCATCACGGGACGACTAATCCGTAGCCAGTTTAGGATGTCTCAGAGGCTGCCCTGTGCCGGTACGGTCTGTCACGGTCCACCCCGTGACATAAACGCTTCTTATTAGAATGAGTTAAACAGGTAAAAAGGGACAAAAATCCCTGCTTTTAGGAAGATATATGTAATTATAGGTTTCCGAGATGTTTCCTCTTTCTTCTTTTTTCTTATCTACGTAATATCTCGGAATACCACCTCGATAAGACTAGGCTTTAACCTAAGCGTGGTAAGAGGCGAGACAAACGCTCCGAAGGGACGGTATATCCCTAGAAAAACCAACTAGGCAGCGATGAGACAGGACTCCTGCACTTCGTTACCACTGTTAACAGTGTCCCCGTTCGTGCCGCATAATATGTAAACCTGAGGCCGGACTACCTGTTCCACTAGGAATGGACCCTGTACTCCTCGAGGTCCTTGCAGGTAAACCCTTTGGTTAACGGTGAAGAAGCTTCTCTACTCGGTCTCAGGACTCAGCCATTAATAGGAGAGAAAGTGTGGAGATTGCGTTCGTTACCTTGCTCGACTTGTCCACCCGGGGTCTTCCGTCATCTACCACCGTAGGGTCGTCGTCGTGCCTCTTGCTGCTTCATGCTCAGTAATTTGCATGATGAAGTGGTGTGTGCTGATCTGTCAGCAGGCAGGAAGCACGCACTCGTTGTCCGCCATGGTTCCGTGGTGATCGTGGGGTCCTAGGATTTGGAATGACCTCGATGGTGACGGGTAGGAGCACTGCACTGCGATCGTGTAGCTGTTCCACCTTTTAGGTTGCGAATAAAAACGATAGGACAGTCTGCGAGTGACCAAGTGCATCCTTCGCCGGTTACATAGCACTCATGTGTTGGGCATTGCTGACCCGTCTTGTCAGCCCTAATGCATTGGAGCCTGATCCTGCTGTCTGCCTTATCGACGTATGGACGAGCGAATTGATAGGGGCCTCGACCTTAGCATGCTCTCATCTCCCCTAACAGTCTCCCAGCCTTTTAGAACACGTCATTTTTTGGACAGGCTGCTGCTGATTGGTCACTGTCTCCACGCTTTGGACGCTGCCCTATTCTGCCTTGCAGCCTGCTTCCCCGCCCTGAAGAGGGGTAACAATAATCATCCTCGAACCGTCGAGGATATCATAGTTAGGACGCCTGTCCGCCCAGTTTTCAACCTGAGGCAATATGGAATCAATCATGCGTAATGGCGGGCACACCAAATACATTGTCTAACACCTCGATAATCAACGGACCGGGTCAAATCCAGCACAGTGAGTGTGACACCAACATATGATGGACAATTCTTAGATCGCTAAGAGGCTTGAAAATTGTGGCACTGACGGCTTATGCAGTTGAAGACTACCCGTCCGGTTATCCGCAGATATCAGCCTTAATCAGCGCCCATCCGTCCTTGCACGTGTTCCGACGTTTTACTAGGCTACGTGCGCGTCTCATGCTACAGAAGCAAGATAGACTTTGCCTGTTGGAGCAAGAGCTGGATGAGCTTGACCGAACGGAGCCTAAAAGGCTTTTCCTCGGTACCCTACGAAGCGATAGGAACACCATCAGGAACACGTTATGTGACGCGATAGACGTGGCAATGAAAGACTACGGTAAGACCTCTGAACCACTTTTCAGTCAGTCCGCAGGCTCCAGAGATCATCCAATCATCCTTGATATCAAGTTGAATCCTCCATTTGCTTATACGGGGCAACTGCAGACGATTTTCTTAACAGAGCCGAGAAGATGCTGGCGCGTGCCTCGCCTAGAGGAAGGGACGTTCAGAGTCTACAAAATTGGACACAGAACACAGCTTCAATATCCCTGATGGAGACCAAGTATCTCTGGGAGGACACCGACCTTTTTAACCTCGGTGGGCTAGGCCGAGATGAGATCGTGAAGACCGTAGAAGGACCGCTGGAGGACGCCGTATTCTGGTGCCGCAGCTGGACCAAATCTGTGAGTGCCTTCGCAGTCGCAGTTTTCCCTTCCCATGCGAACTGGTCACTGGTTCTAACCTTTGGATTTAGAGCTCGCCTATGGTATCGCGAGATGCTGATATACATTTCGTTGACCGTTATGCAATCGAAGCCTTCACTCAGTTTCTGTTGGCTTGCGTCCTTGTTATCATTCTCTTAGGCCCGATGGTAACTCTGGCAACCCTGCAGAGCTTCTCAGCGCGAGTAGCTGTCTTAATTGCATCATGCGTCATGTTTGTGGCGAGTCTGTTTATGTTAGTCAAAACGAAGCCGGCAGAGACGTTGATGGCAAGCGTGGCGTACGTAGCATTGTATGACTTTATGTTTTGTGGAGGATAAAGCTAATATCTAATAGTTATGCCGCCGTATTAGTTGTATTCTTCGAGAAATAGCGGGCATGGCTTGCTAAGACAGGGCATAATTGATAATCTAGTTATCCGGGTACCAATTTATGAGGCAGCGGACCCAATTTCCATCCAAATATTTTCAGTCCTACTTTCACTTAATTTAAGGTAGTCCTTATCGAATCCAAAATAAAAAGCCCTAAGCCTAAGCTAACCCAAAGTCCTACCGGCAGCCCAGAGCTACTGACAGGCAAACCTCACAGTCTCCGCCGATTCATTCTTGCGGCCATTGCGTGCTCTGCTTCTGTGTCCATCGTAAATTCCAGTTTCAGAAGGTCGCGGGGGGTGACTTCGAACTCATATCCCGGCCAGCGACCTCGCGCATCCGGATCCTGTCCCGCCTTCAGGAGCTTTTCCATTTCCGTCTCCATTCCCAATCGACTGGCCAGATGAATTTCAGTAATGCCGGTGAAAAGCTTGTCGTCTCGCGCATAATGCCACTCTAGCAATTCCTTTGCAACTTCCAGCGCCTTTGCTAGCCTTTCACGGAGGGCGCCGGACTCCGGTTCAGGCTGCCGGTCCACCTCGGCTATGAGTCTTCGGCCTCGCGCACAGGCGAGTTGGAGAGGAAGGGCCTGGACGTGGCTGAACTTGAATGGAATGCTGGCGTCGGCATCCGCAGCCAACAGGAGGCGTACACCGTCAAGGTGCATTTCCCACGCAGCTCGATGGAGCAATGTACGGCCATTTTTGTCCACAGAGTCAACATAGCTAGCGAACCGAGGCTGTGTCAGCATATAGCACAATTTCTCCCTCCCTTCATGGCGCCCGATATCATCTGAATCATTGTCGGATATGTGAAACCCCAACACCAGGTGCAGGGATCGGATGTACGTCGAGTCTTCGTGCTCATGTTTGAGCATTGCATCGAGGAAAGGTTTCTGGGCTGAGCCGATGAAGACCCACTCCATTGCTGTGAGACCCATGTAGCTGTCATGCAACTTTGCGCCGTGTGATAACAACAGCTCCATCATCTCGAAAGATCTACCACGGGCGGCGCATTCGATGATCGGTATGGAAAATAGGGAGCCACGCCCACCGTGGACATTGACGCCCTTTTCAAGAAGTACTTGAGCACCAACAACAGATTCTGCAGTAACAGCCTGTATCAAGAAGTTTCCTTCCTGACCGTTGTCTTCCTCCAGCTCCTCGAGTGTGTACAAGTCAGCTATCCTCCGAATCGTTTCACGCCAGATGGCCCGGTTTTTGCTAGCTCTGAAAGCCCTGACGAGAATACAATCTTTTTTTTTTCACCTCGAAAGGGCTGCTTCAGGTAAGTGGCGGGGTATTCCCCAACCATGGCATTGACGAGCTGCAGGTCAAGAGTGCTCTGAGCGGCTGCGATGGCATGCGCAAGGCTGGAACCATCCGAGTTGGGTCCGATCCATCCGTACTTGCTGCAGATCAGGACTGTACGCTCGATAGCCTCTGTCTTTGCTTCTCTGTGGGCGATCCAATGGAAGAACGGTTGTTGTACATGATGGACCTTTAGTCGCCGCCTTTGTTCGGAGCTTAGAGTTTGAGGGACGAAGGGTGCGAAGGAGTCAAGCAACTCCCAGAAGAACACTCGTATTGCTAAGCTGAGGTAAGTGATCTTCGGGCAAGGATCAAGTGGGAGTAAAAGCTGAACTATGTGCTTATTTCGGGTGAGAACTGCCCACATGAGTGGCGTGCCGGAGAGTACCAAATCATGAGAATCCCATAAAATTTGTCTTGTGTTGGCATTGCAGAGTGGCGCAGCGTGGGCAAGAAACAGCTCGATAGCAGAGGTAGCATCTGAAACTGAGAAGAAGATGGCAAGGTGGAAGACCGTGATACCGCAGAAGGCTTTCTTTGTCAATGAAACCTTGTGGTCTTCGACTAGCAGGCGTAGGGTCGAGACATGGCCGCCGAGACAGGCGTAATGCACCGCATTAAGCCCAAGAGTCGACTGGGCTTCTGGGTCCATGTACTCGATCAAGCCGCTGACCACACTATCCGCACCGACCCAACATGCGAGGTGGAGTAGTGAGATTTCGTCGACCTCTAGGTGATTGAAGATTGGTAAGTGAAATTTGTCGTCCAGAATTGCTGACGGTATAGCATCTTTGCCCGTAATATTCGCTCCTTTACGGGCTATGTCTTGATTCCACATATTAAGCCAACGAATGCTCGTGGAAAGATGCAGCTCCGGTGGAAGGGAGCAGAGTTCTTGCTCGAGGTCGCGGGCCAACCAGGAAATCCTAGCGTCTGCCGCTGGCTTGAGGTTAAGAGCAAAACACGCGCGATGGTACCAGAGGGCCGCTTTCCACGAGCCCGCACAAGCCGCCATATGCAGCCAATGAATGACCTGCTCATGGTCAACTTCCGTTCCAAAACCATTGGCATAGCAACGTGCTAGTGCGATGGCAGCAGCTGCACGCATATCGCCGTGAGCAGAAGGCGCGATTGCGAGGGTTGAGAGCTCTCGATGAATCATTCCTTTCAATGCCACAGGCATCATAGGAGAGGCCAAGTTCATTTTCATGCAAGAGGAGAATATGACCTAACCACACGTAAGCAGTGCTTGAGGAAGAGACACATGAAAATTTGGCTATGATGGCAAGCAATGGGGGTATGTGAAGGGGCGGATGTTTGCCAGGTTATAGACACCACATGACCAGAGAGTAGCCCACTCAATGAGGCCACATGAAAATAATGGAGACAATGATCACAAAAACAAGCTCAGGGTCAGCTTTTACCCCTGAATATAGGGAGCCACATGCTGAAAATTCATCTTTTACTTCAGTGAATATTGAAGGACTTACGTCGAACAGAGAATATTGCCAGGCGCTTGTACTCTCGCTGTACATTATCTCTGGCTTACTTTGAGTTTCGCCATCGGTATCGACCGAGCTCTCGTAGTTGCCTAATAAACCAAGCTCGAGAGCATAATCGAAAGGTGCAATGTCCCCCAACTTGCAAAGTTCAAGAAACGCAACGGAAAGAGCGTCGTGGGAAGGGCCGTGCCTATAAGGTTCCTTTAGATTCGACAAGGGTCGTGGGAGTGGTGAGGTCATAGCTTACAGGTCGGGCCTATTCCCAGCCGTTAAAATGTCGCCTATTTCCATGATTGACATCCTGTCTGGCGCATGGTCTCTTAACGCACCACGGAATACGTAGCTGAGTCTGGCCTTCATGCTATCGTCCATAGCCACATTTTCGAGAAAATTCAAAGTACGAGCGCAAAGATCGTCCTGTGGCGAGCGATTGAGTTCGTCCTCAATGAAGTCGGCGTCGTACCCATGTGCTGCTGTTGCTAGGCCGGTACACTCGACGAAGCTTCGACCGAAGTTGAGGACCTCTAGTGCAAGGAGACCGAATGAGAATATGTCGGTCCGGAGGGCATCCTGGATATTGAAGGATAGGTTTAAGAATGCCAAGCCATTCCTAATTTCAGGTGCATTTAGGAGCCTCGTTCCAGAAGGGCAACGGACTCGGCCAAGGGGGTCTTCGCGGGAGGCAACAACCGACTGGCCAAAGTCGGAGACCTTGACAAGCCACGATTCTGATCTGCCGATACCGGGAAATACGAGCGCATTCTGCGCCTTCACGTCGCCGTGGCAGATTTGTGACTCATGCAGGGCGGCCAGACCTGCAGCGACTTGCCGCGCCATATCGACACGCTCGGCCACTGTCGCATCTGAGCCAGCGCCAGCGAGCAGAAATGCGTCGAGTGCGCCAAATTCGGCATACTCGAGGACGAGGGCAAGACTGGTGGCAGTCCCCACCTCACCAATACAGACTCCAACAAGATTGACGACGTGGGCTTTATCGTGCAAAGCAGCGTGGTGCAGCACACGCAGCTCCATGGTGAACTCCTCAAAGTGGCGCTGGACAATGCTATCGTTATGGATTGACAGGGTGCTCAACGGGCCGTTGCTGCGCTTGACAGCGACTTGTCTAACGGTCTCATTGTGAGCTCTTACGTCCAAATCTTGATGGCGTACCTCGACAACGGCGTACCCGCCCTTGCCGGCCACTTCGGATTTCCCGTCACTCGAGTGAAGCAAAACGTCGCTGAGAATCGTCAGATAAGGCGAGGCCACTGCCGTCAATAAGTTCACGGCAGTCAACAGTGGTGACTTGTCATCGACTGCATCAACCCCACCGGTCGTTCGGGATGTGGTCCAAAAGGTACAAGACATAGCATGAACTTGTGGAGAAATCGTTTGAAGAATTATAGTGGGAGCCGACCGATGAGGAAGAGAAGTTAGCGGTAAGAATTGATGTGCGTCTCACGTAATTCCTGCCTTCCGGTGTCGCAGATTTTATGGTGGCAAATCTGCCACGTCACCACTCCCATAGATCTTACGTGTGGGCGGAGGTCCCGTACAAAAGTTTCTGCGGATGATCCGTGGCACCCTTGTCGTTCAATGCAGCAAGACAGCTGCATGGAGTCGCTTCTGCCACCAAGTGTTTTACCTACAAAAGAGGGAGTCAGCAGAAAATCGCTCACGACAGCAGACTGCAACCATTGATGCCACCAAGCAACGCCAACGCCAACGGCAGCGCCGCCACCGCCAGCAGCAACCTTAACGCCATGCCAGACCCTCAATCTGCGTCTCCGAGAGTGATAGCCTCAGCTAAGCTGCTAACTAGGACCCAAGTGCTGTTAATAAGGGTTCCAGATAAGCAGCCCCTTACTAAGATGACGGTGCTCACTAGAATTATTAAGCGCGCTTACTAAATTATGTTTAACGTGCTATTTAACATATAATATATATTAAGTGTAAAATAAATATTCTTTCTTTTAAAAGTAAGTGTGTATTTATTAATTAGTTAAATAAAACTTTAGTGAAGTAAATAGTTTTTTACTTTATAATAATAATTAAATGAAAATACAAGTAATATGAAGTAAGAGCTTGTTTTTAAAATAAAAGACAAACGGCAGGAATAAAGCGACTAGGCTACAAGATTGATGAGTGGATGACGTGGCCACGTTGCCTCCTATGGGCGAAGCTGCATATAGGTATCGCATATTACTGGGCGCAGGTCGCAGCCACCACTCTTGGCGCATAAAGGGGCATTCGTTATCAGTACAAGTTTTACACTTGTTAACAGCCCGAGCTAGAGGTACAGGGACGCCCTGATACGGAGACATGACACGTTAAAAGGGATGGGTGCAAAACCGAGGTGTACAACCTGCATAATGGACGTCACATGTTACACTGGCAGATGCCACACCGAGGATACCAAAAAGAGGGGTAGTTAGGCATTCCCTTCAGTCACATCGCGGCCATAGTCTTCTTACACGTGCCTTAAAGTTAGAAGAATTGTCTACCTACGGTGGTAGGCGTCCCACACAAGCACTTCATTGTACTCGGGCCGCGACGACGCGAACATGAACCCAAACACTAATGCAGAACCCACGTCTTCTGACCATGATATAAAGATCTCTCTCTCCAAAGGACTCGGGACATTTTTCCCTCGACAGGCACAGCGGTACTCGGCGGCCACCACGATACTGTTGTACTGGGCAGAGGACGACATGGGCATTGCTCATGAGATCGAGGCACTTAGGGATTTGTTCCAGGACACCATGCGCTACGTTACTGAAGTCTTCAAGATACCCTCAGAGGAACCGTTAGAAACACTCAAAGATTACCTCGAAATGCTTTTTACTTCTTTCGGTCGAGATAAGGACAACTTGATAGTCTTATACTATGGAGGCCACGGCCAGAGAACGGCTGAAGAATTCAAGGACAAAGGCACCTGTATCTGGGCTGCGTAAGTAGTTCAAACAGCCGTCACGTCCTAACACTGCTAACTGGATATAACGACGCAGGAAAGGGATACCGAAGCCTGGAGAGAGAGACCCTACCCTGGACTGGTTCGAGATCCAACCTTCTCTGTCATGGGCTAAGTGCGATATCGTTGTGCTCCTTGACTGCTGTTATGCCGGACAGGCGGTTCGGACTCGCCATTCGCAGCGGATTGAGTATCTGTGTGCCACGGATAGAGATCGAGTCACTGCGGTTGGCATCGCCAAGTGGCCGAGCTTTACAAAAGCCATGGCCAACGAGATCAGAAGGTCCCTCGACCAAGACGGAGAGTTCACCTTGCCGGCTCTGCATCGACGCTTAGGCGAAGCAAAATCCGGTCTACTCGCCCAACCGCACTACGCCAACTTAAGCCAGGGCAGCATCGGGAGACCTCCCATCTGCCTGCGCAAATTTGCAGCCCCGGGAGAAGGGACTCGGACAAACATTACACCAGCAACCATGCGCCATGAGGTCTGCTTGAAGCTGTCTCTGCTTAATATCATCAACAAAGACACCATGGTATCTCTCATGAATTGGCTCACTAAGGACTCGCCAAGCTCACTTTCAAACATTCAACTGGTTGACCAAGTTCTAGACGATGCCCAAGACACGAGCGAACTCGGAGACAAACTACTCTCGGAGACAGAAGGAGCCATAGTGCCGTCTCTTAGTCCAAGCGGCCAAAAGGAGGCTGCCAGGCTGCTTGACGGCCTGAAGACGTCATTGGCCCGGATCCTTTCATCTCCGATGTCCGACGCGGGAGCCAAGGATTCGATATACGACGTCAGGCAAAGGTGTAGCGATATTACGACGTTCATCGAGGATTCAATGTCCAGCCTCGGCTCCGACACGCTGCAAAAGTTGGACTCGGTCAGTGTCGTAGATCGCCTGCATGATCGGATCCAAACCGACTTGAGAAAGTCACTCCTGACCAAGGACGAGGACTTCTCGGGCAACATGATTCGAGTTTTTTACGACGCCGGATCTCCGCCCGAAAACCGCTTCCGCTCAGGCCGCAGAGCGGGCGAACCAGTTTTGGTTGAATACGTCAATTACGAAAGCCGCCAGGAGCCTTGGGCACTCATCCAAGTGAAACGCATGACGGCGCTCCACGCGGTGCCGAAGAGCCCCGAATTCTGCTCTTTATCGAGCATAGGGTTTCTACACGAGTCTGTTCCACAAGCGAGGTTCGGAATAGTATACAAGCTCCCGCGCCAGTTCGAAGAACGACCATTCCGGCAGCTTTCGCAGCTTATAAATAGGAAGAACTTCGCGCCGCTCGAGTCTCGCGTTCTACTAGGTTCGTTGCTTTGCGGTGCGCTGGTGAAACTACACTCTATCGGGTGGTACCACAAGAGCATCCGTGCCGAGAACGTCCTCATATTTGCGACCAACAAAAATAGCACTGTTTGGAACTGGGCCAGTCCCTACCTAGTCGGCTTTGACTGTTCCAGACCCTTCGAAGCGGAGACGAGGAACACGGTCGATTATAGAATGGAGAACAATATCTACCGTCATCCTGAGCGTTGGGGCAAATCAGCCACGTTTCGAAGCTATCATGACTTGTATGCTTTGGTATGTTCAGAATCTACATCGTGAGTAGCACGCGTCATGTATAAACCAGCTAAAACATGCTAGGGTATCCTATTGATCGAACTTAGTACATGGAAGGTCATTCCCGGCACTGAAGAGGCGCCCTTTAAGAGTATGAGAGATCCAGAAGAGGTACGACAGTATCTTTTAACTTTCATAAAAGAGAAGGTGTCACATGCAGTTGGAACAATCCTCGCGAATGCTATCACAACATGTTTGCAAAGAAGGGACTGGGATGCGTACGAAGAGTGGCAGGTGCAGGGTATTGTACGCCGGGAGGTCTTAGCTCCCTTAAAGGAAGTTGCGAGCCGTTTACGCAAAGATGCGTTAGGTTAATTGTGGTAGTAAAAGTAGCGCTTGTTACGGCATGGGTACATAGGTACAAGGGCATGGGAATGCATGGACCACTGGCCGGGGGTACGTACCGCCGCTGGCTGGATATATTCCTGCCAAACGGTGACTGACAGGAGCCTGTTCCTCTTCTTTTCCTCTTCACCTGTAGTTTTCGCCTCTCAATAGAACCCTTGGGTCATCAACAGATTCTTCGTTCCTTGAACCGTAACAGCACTTCACTATCCGGATGCGCGTTCGGCACGCTGTCCTCGAACGATCTGTTATAGAAGCAGAGTGGGCGTAATTGGGAAGAGATTAGTAGTATGGCGGAAGGTAAGAGGGGAAGAGTGGAAAGATGGACCGCTGAAGATAAAGAAGTTTAACTGCCCGAGACGTAGGAGTTATCCCGTCTTGTCCCTATGAGATCGATAGTCGTTAATAAAGTGGTGTGTCACGCCTGCCGTGCCTAAAAAGAACCTTTATCTCCGTGACATACTTCCGAAGGCGATTAACTTAAGAAAAACCTCTTTTAACTTTAGTTAGGCCCTTAAGTAATAACTAACGTAGATGACAAGCGAGTGGCGCAGACAAGCGAGTGGCGCACTTACCGCCAAATCGCGCCAATTCAGCTTTAAGACACTACATAACCACAAATAAACATGAAGACCGCGTCGAAAGAAAGCCAGATGGTTCTTGCTATCCAATCTCTCCAAAACGACCCCAATCTTACCCGCAGAGCGGCGGCTAAGACATATAACGTCTCCGAAACCTCACTACGTCGAAGAATGAACGGAACACGCGCCCGGCAAGACACGCGCCCTAACAGCATTCGATTAACGGAGCTAGAAGAGAATGTGATTTTCACATATATAATGGACCTGGATTCGCGGGGATCCGCGCCCCGGATGCCTGACGTGGAAGAGATGGCCAATGTTATTCTCGCAGAGCGTGACGCGTCACGCGTCGAGATACACTGGGCCTCGAACTTCGTGAAGCGACAACCCCAACTTAAGAGGCGTCTTTCTCGTGCATACGACTACCAGAGGGCCCTCTGCGAGGACATTGAAAAGATCGCGGCTTGGTTCGAGCTTTTCCGTAACATGAGGGCGACGTACGGTATCCTTGACGAGGATCTGTACAATTTCGACGAGACCGGCTTCATGATGGGCCAGATCACGTCCTATATGGTTGTTACAGGCGCTGGCCGCAGCGGCAAACGAAAGAAAGTCCAGCCTGACAATCGAGAATGGGCTACCGCGATCCAGGGCGTGTGTGCGGACGGCTGGTGCGTCCCGCCATTCGTAGCGGTGAAGGGCAAGAACCATCTCGCGAACTGGTACGCCGACAGCACCCTACCACGCGACTGGGTGATTAAACCAACCTCCAATGGATGGACCGACAATGAGAAATTGCTAGACTGGATTCGGCATTTCGATAAACACACTGCCGCGCGTATAAAGGGCACACATCGAATGTTAATCATCGACGGGCACGAGAGCCACGTTTCGGCCGATTTCCAGGCTTTCTGTAAGGAGAAGAACATTATCACGGTCTCAATGCCTCCTCATTCGTCACATCTACTCTAGCCTCTTGACGTTGGATGTTTTGGACCATTAAAGCGGGCGTACGGTCGCGAAATCGAAGTGTTTATAAAGGCACACGTGAACCATATGACGAAGGCTGAGTTCCTTATCGCCTTCCACGCCCCGTTTATTAAGACTGTTACACCTGAAAACGTTAAATCTGGATTCCGCGGGGCTGGTTTAGTCCCTCTTAACCCGGATAAGGTCATCTCGAAGCTCGACGTGAAGTTATCGACGCCTTCGCCGACTGGAAGCCTCCCGGCTGCGACCATCCCTTTGGCCTCCCAAACGCCGCACAACCCGACCGAGGCAACTTCGCAAACCGATTTTATTCAAAGCCGAATCCGCCGTCACCAGGAAAGCTCTCCGACACCGATTTTATCGGCAGTCGACCAGTTTGCGAAGGGTGTTACGGCATGGGTACATAGGTACAAGGGCATGGGAACGCATGGACGACTTACCGCTGCCTGGCGGTACGTACCGCCGCTGGCTGGATATATTCCTGCCAAACAGTGACTGAGAGGAGCTTGTTCCTCTTCTTTTCCTCTTCACCTGTAGTTTTCGCATCTCAATAGAACCTTTGGTTCATCAACAGATTCTTCGTTCCTTGAACCGTGACAAAGGGTGCGATGGCGATAATGCACGAGAACGCCCTTTCACGGGCGGAGGTCAAGACACTTCGAGAAGCGAATTCTAGCCTCGCAAAACGTCGGAGAGCGAAGAAAAGACGTCTACGGCAAGGAGGAACACTCGAGATTGGCGAGGGACAAGATCTTTTAGATCAAAAGGACGTGGATGCGCAGTTAAGGGAGGCAACACGTGCTAGTAGTAGTCGCGCAAGGAGGGCGCAACCGCGCGAACAGCGTTGTGGCATCTGCGGAAACACCGGTCATAATGCACGTACTTGTGAAATAGATGTAGAAACCTCCTGAGAGTCGGATTCCGATTAGTTTGAATTTATTTACGGCGTTGTGGTTACATAATCAATTAATTTCTCGTGGAGATGCCGAAAGGTGCGCCACTCGCTTGTCTGCGCCACTCGCTTGTCATCTACGTTAAAGCACAGCTAACCCCGCTATGTTAATCCACTACCAGTTTTAATTACAAAAGAGGCACTTAGTCTAGGCTAGTTAGTCGCGTAAGGAGTTGTCGTACTAGAGAGGGCGTAAGGAACGAAGGGTTTGCCTTATTGTTACGACCCCAAGAAATCCAGGGCCAAGAAAGGTGGCTGAGCACCGCGCTAGCCACCAACAGACCTCTCCAGCCACAAAGGCAACAATCGATGCGAAGGAAACAATTAGGAAGACATTACCTCAAGGACAAGGAAACATTCCCCAGGCAAAGAAACCTTCCTGTTCGGGAAGGAGAGGACTGGAGGTCATGTCACGGGGTGATCCCTGTGACATCCTGAACCAGCTGTGGACCAGCTGGCCTGTGACAGAGTTCTGCTAAGTCAGTTCTTTACGGACCTCCGGTGGACGTCCAGATAAAAGTCCGCAACCGTGAAGACTTCTGTTTATAGCTCTTAGAGCTACGTCCTGTCTTTAAGCCTGACTCGTACCGACGGAATAGGAACCTAGACTGTAGCGATAGGACTAATATGACCGACTCCTGTTCACCTGAACCCGTACCTTGGCAGATAGGTCCTTTAAAGTAAATTAGTTATTTACTTCGTAATTACTTTATGAAACTTAACGTAAGATACCTTTTCTTATAATGAGACGGGCCCAGGTCAGCTTACTAAAGCACTGATCAAGGGAATCCCGCTTATAAAAAGCGTCCAAGCAGACTGTCATAGCACTAGGACAACTCAACAACTTAACAAGACACACACTTGTAAGCAGAACACCATACTGCTGCATGTTTCGCTCCTTACATGTCTCTTTTCTAGACCTCAATCGTCCTTGCTATATGTGCAAGCCTCTGGCCAGGGTATCCTCCCCCCTCTGATTACATATGCACAGCTGTGTGCAACCCACTGGGATCGGCCTCACGACCGCGCCTTTCCACCAGACACCCATGGTCCCGGTGTTTGTCTGTTCCATTATATTCCTAGCTTTTCTTTTAAAGTGTTCTCTTTGTTTCTGTGTGCCTGATTCCTATCTCTGCATAGAACCTGGATTGGTTACCCGGCTGAATAAGCTCTCTAGCGGCAGGTCTATGTACCTAAGAGACCAATCATCTTGATTTCAGAGCTTGGGGCGAGACAGGTGGTGCGCAGATCGGGAAGCAAAGGGATCTCACGTATAGGCCATTATCATTAGACTAGAGCACAAATACTTCTAGAAGGAAATCTGTACCTGGGTTAGTAGCGTTCGAATATAGACAGCGACTAATATTGGATCGCATCTGTCTATTAAGTGCTAACTGTGGACAACCAGATACATCCAATGCAACCCTTTGTACACATAAAGCAGAGATGTGCAGAAGCACCCGGATTGCGCAAGAAACTCTTAACCGAACAAAGGCCCTTTAGTGGTTAAAGGAGCAGATAGAAGCATCCGGGCACAGATTAGAAACTGGTGGAATGGGCAACAGAGATTGAAATAGCAGCCCCAGTTCCCCCAGCTAGATAGCACAGAACACACACACAGCGATCAATGGTACAACACCTGACATCAGATCCATGCGAAAGCAAACATTAACAAAGGCTGCTGACAATATATGCTTCCAGTTATTACAAAGCGCCGCGCTTGACAATAATATCTGCGGGATAATCAAGCCATATGCTCTATGGCCCGCGGCCGCGGCGAATACGTAGGAGTGACCTCTGCTTAGGCAACCTTAACATCTCCCGTTAGGCCGGGGCCAGTGAGGGCCAATAGCAAAATACTTCCAGTGGATACACCGGTGGACAAGGAATGAAGAATAATATCAAGGGAAGAGTACGTGTGAAGCCCTAGTAGCGGAAATAGCCAGAGTTTACTGTGGTTAAAGGCCATAGGATGTAGCTACGCTACCTGACTGCTCATGACAAAACAGATCTGGCCTACACTAAATACACACGATATTGACAAGTACTTGCCTTAAGGAATCAAGCACTCAGAAGTGCTCTAGATAATAAGAGAGGATTAGGTAATTAGCAGGAAGCATAGCATCGATAATTATCCTTTCGACCCCATCGCCTGGGCGTCACTCAAGTGAGTGCGCACGCATGTATATGTGTACCATCTAAAGTAGATGTAGCCCGGCGGACAATCTATCCTTGCAATGTACCTATAGGATTCCCTTTTCGCTAAGCTAGGGGGTCGATTAAGGGACAGGCCCATCAAACCGCCACGCGTTTTACGACATCGCCATGTAACATTAGAGCAAAAAAACCAATTACTTTTCTATCCTCTAAAAAAGGAGGGTACTAAGGGGTGCGATAAATTTATACTTTTGTAATTAGGCGCCGCGAATGGACTACATTATGGACTGGGAACTGCTTCTTCACACGAAATTGCTCGGCGTGCCATCACGTTATTGTTTCGGTAGATTCTAGAAGACCCTGCTTGCCTGGTTTTTGACAGATGGGAATAACGAAAGTTCGTGGCAATGCTATTGGTGATCCCGTAGATTCTTAGGAGCTACCGCGAGAATCTAGATGACGCTTGGTGTGACGGCGCTGGCAACTGTACACTGATGGAACAGGTGGTGGACACTGGCAGAAGGGAGGGCCTGTGCGTCTCAGGGTACTTAGATACCTTGAGACTGCCAGAGCCATCGTGTGTTTTCCTTCTTTTCTTCCTCACGTTGCTATCCTCAGTCAATCTACGATCAGTTGTCGACTTGTCCAACTGCGTGCCGTGACACTTGGGCGAATCGAGAGCGCCCGAGTTCCGGACTCTGCGTGATCTTGGTTGCAGTAGCGAGAACCCTCTCATTCGCACGAAACATCGGCAATGCAACTGAGACTGGTCTCAATATAACCAAGGGAAACAAGGAATTCAACCCGGAACCTTTTGTACATCTGAGGCCCCCACTATCGTCAGCGTGATCGAGCAGCTTGTAGACATCAAGCGGCGAGTGACAGCCTACCCCCCACTCACTAGTACCATTTTATCAGCTGCGAATCCTTAAGTGGCACCGCTGCGCTGACCCTGCGACTGTGTTGTTGCGGCCTCGCTCACCTGCACCCAAGCTACACCCCTTCATGGACCATGAGTACTACTAGTTCTGTCACCTGCCTGGAGTAGCTGCGCCGCCACGCACTTCTTGGGTACTGTAACATGAGCGCCCGCCATCGACCGCCCACCTAAGCGACGCACAGTACCAGCGCACCACACGTCGAGCCAGCCGCTGAAGGTCTTACGTGAAAAGCCTACAGAAGTAACTACATAAAGTTCACTAATAATAACCCTCCTAATGGAACTGCGTCTGGAGTAACCTGATTCGCACTTTTTCGGTAGCTACGGTCGAGCGCAACGGCCCGTTGCTGTGCTAACGAGAAGCGGGGCAGATGATTAGCGGGCAGCAAACAGCAGATCCAGCCCCCTTCCGGGATTGTCGCTAAACTACCTCATCGCCTGCGGCCTGTACTAGCACCATGCCAGCCAATATTAAAACAACACCTCCGTTATCCCCCAGGACATAGCGCCATCCTTTACAGATACCAATGTTTACTCATGGCAGAAGTCACTTGTCACTGCGACAGTTGCCATCAGCATAACCCGATCCTCTCGTAGGTTAGAGGCGTGCCAGCGGCGGCATCTGCCAGAAAATGCGCTGCTGCAACCATATCGTCTCCTCGCAGCCCGAGCCTGAAGAAACGACAACGGCGACAGCCCGATGCAAACGACTATAGGGATAGTTTAGCGCACAAAAGCACACGTTCTGCACCCAGTTCCTACCGACAAAGCCCAGATGAGGCAGCTGCAACTCCACAACCGCTACAAGGGCGCACCTTGGCCATGGGTGCGTCGCCACAACCCACATTCACCACGGATCGCATCGCCGTCATCCCAATCAGTGCCCTCAATCGCATCATCTTCGTTATCGCAGCGCTCCCGTTCGAGGATCAGCCCGTGCAAGCGAGCCCTAGCTCTCCTTTAGCCCGACGACCTACCCGTAACACCGAAATCGATCGTAACACGCGACCAGTAAGCTCACAAATAGAGGATGGTAAGACTCCGCAGGCGCCGCCAAAACCCTGATAAAAAAGGTCTGGGAGTCTCACCCGCTATACGGCGTCGAGATGTACATGGTCATCCGCATGAACAGTCGCTTCTATAAACATTCCTCTACAAAATGCCCGAGCTAACCGCCCGCCCTCCTAATAGGGTGGCGAGGAGCGACCTACTGTGATAGGACAGCGGCTCTCGGGTACCGTCAGGCCATGTGCAGTTGGCGAACCTAAGGGCATTTGTGCTCTTTCTCGAGGGACCAATCTGCGCAGAAACCGGCCCACTTAATTGATGGATGTTGGTTGCGCACAGCAGCGAGTGTTATGTGGAGAGAGAAGCACATGTTGTGGGGGGGGGGGGGGGGTGAGAACTCAACTGCTCCCTCGAGTGTGACAATACGGTGTGAAACGGACATGGGCGGAAGCGAACGGCGACGGTTCTCCATAAAGGAAGGTCCGCTACATGGTCCGCTTCGTTTATGTTATTCAACGGGATAAAAGACTTCGGTTACGGTGGAGGGCATTAATTTATCCGCGCATTTATCCTAGCCACCTGTTGCAATACCCACCGCGAGCAGCTGTGGGAGGGGAGGGCTTCACCGCAGAACACCCAAGCAATCACAACCAGCATCGGCTCAACCGGTAAGGGCACCATCTAGCTAGTGCGTCATCCGTCTTTCTTCGCCAGGGTGTCGTGCAGTTTTCAGCCTTGAGTCCTTTGTTTGTCTGTTCCCATCTCTCTCTCGCGCGCGCGCTCTCGTACGGTCGCAGGATAGTGGGTTTTCCAACCCCGCGGAAAGAGGGAACGCGGATACCTACCTTCCTAGAGCGTGCACCTCCGTTATTGATAAATCACGGGGGTTTTCGGCTCGTTTCTGGCCTCCTACAGATGCAGTGCGATAAGCGAGCGGGGGAGGAGAGTTGAAGGGCAAGAATACATGGCACAGCAGCTGCAGGTGTCTTGTCCGCATAATATTGGCGCAGGGATGTTTGGGTGCGGGCGATCTTCCCTCTTGGAGAGAACTGGCTGAGATGCGGGTCCATGAAACCGTCCTGTCGGGTCGGAAGCGCTCGGGTAGCTTCCGCTGTTGGCTGGACCGCTTCTCGGGAGGGGCGCTATCCGCCCCCGTTGGCACCCCAGTAGATGAGGTGGAGGTTCGTAGTGCCCATCTAGCGGGGGAGAGAAAAACCGGACCTCGAGTAGGGTTCAAGTCGGCCCACGATTATCGTATCATCATTTACAACTTCTGCTAAGTGTGGCAGGTTAGCAGGCTGCCAGGCGGGCGGATAAGGTAGGGTCGCATACAGAACACAGCCAACCTCTGCATAATCCCTGGATGCCTTCCTTAACTTTCACCTCATTGGGTCGCTTTGCTGAAGACCCAGGTTCGGATGTTTGATTCAAACCATTGCAATGGATCCCTTACATCGCTGCGTTCCGTGCTCGTTGGCTATGTGCGCTTCGATGCACTCCCCCCAGCTCCTCGTGGTTCGAGATCTCCCGGCGTCGGACCAGCTAGTGTGTACTGCGCTGGAGCTGGCCTTCATAAACAGACCCGAGCCATCCTCTCCCTCAACTTAACCACATCCACTCCAGAATACACCGAATTCAGCCTCCTACACGAAGCCCAACATGACCGAATTCGATAACATCACACTACAAGGCGTGGGGATCTTCTTCATCATCCTCGTCAACCTTTTCGCCGCCGTTCGCATCTGGGCCAGAACTGGTCAGTCCCCAGTCTTCCGCTGGGACGACGCCTGGTTGGTCTTAGCCTATTGCTTCTACATGGCCACCACGATTGCCTATTTAGTTCATGGTCCGCTACTGTTCCGGTACACGGATTTCCTTACAGGTGGCCCAGATTATCAGGGGAGGCCTCAGGACACGAAGACATCCAAGTCGTTGTTTCTTTTTTCACCCATAGGCTTCTGGTTCACACTGTGGAGTGTGAAATCGTCACTCCTCGCACTTTACAAGAAGATGATGATCCAGCTTCCTTTTTACATCCAACTGTGGTGGGGAGTCGTTATCTACTGTTTTTTGGTAACACTAAAGCTTTTAAGTTGCTGCTTTCACTTGACCTCCTTGACTGACTGTACATTGTAGGGGATCATTGCTTGCATTGTCACTCAAGTCGTTGTGTGCGACGAAATTGGCGGTTGGTTCGCACCAGGTCAATGCTCCGCCAGGCTCGCAAACATCAATCTCTGGGTGTCTTACTCAATTGACATCTCTTCGGATATCATGGGTAAGTTCCACCAGTCACACGTAGTGTTCATTACGACAGTCACCGCGGGGCACTAATGGGGATATCAAATAGTTATGCTTCTGCCCCTCACCCTTGTCCGCCATCTCCAGATGTCGTTCACAAAGAAGATCAGCCTCAGTCTTCTGTTCTCCCTTGCGTTTTTTGTTGTGATAGCTGCCACGGTCCGAGCTGTCCAGATTAATCAACGCAATCTCAGGCCCCTACCTACTTGGGTTGCACTCTGGAGCATCATCGAGTCCTCAGTTGGTAAGCTAAACTAGACTGCGCGACGTAAGCTCCCTTAATGCTGACACTTCTGGTAGCCGTGATCGTAGGCTGTGGCCCCGGCCTCTACTGTAAGGCCAATCACCTCCAGCGATTCCGCCAAAGCAGCAAGAAGAGCGGAAATCTGACCGATAATAGTCTCCAAGCACCAAATTCCTCTCTTCAGCCCGGCGAACCGGTTGCCAGAGACGTCCCCCTGAAACGCTTCCCCACCACTATGCTCTCTAAAGCCAACAATCGATTTGATAGTCAAGAAGAATTAGTCGGAAGCAGTGCCAGTACAAATATATGTGGCAATATACGTCAGTTGGAACGCTCCTCGAGCGTATTCCTGGCGCAGCCATAAGTTGTGGATGTCCACATGGCGTAGCTTGGTAGATATCCTTTCGCTGCTACCGATCACGAGGCGAATCGTCTGCTGGTTGTCGCAGGCTATGCTGAACGGAGTGTCCAAGACCAATTGGATATCTCTGAAAAGGCGCTTCAGGGCTACCGTTTCCTTTGCTGCCTCACTGAGGGCCAGTAACTCGGCTTCAGTGGTAGAGGTGGTCACCGTAGCTTGTCGGCTTGCTTTCCAAACGACTGGTCCTCCGAATAGCTGGATGAGGTATCCCTGAGACGACTTCCTGGTGTCTGGATCGTCTGCGAAGGATGCGTCCGTCGAAATCGCTATGGCTTGAGGAGCCGTCTGGTGTATCAATGGCTTCCCGTAGCGTATGGACACGAATCTCGTGCTATAGGCGTAGCGAATACACCAATCTGCCGCGTCTAAATGGTCTTGAGAGGGATTCGTCAGATGTCGAGATAGCTGCGAGGCTGCGTATGCCAAGTCCGGTCTGACCATAATAGCGCTGTAGAGGATGCTTCCGACGCGCTCCTGAAAAGCCTGAATCCTGTGCTTCGGAGCCACCCCCGAGTGCGTCTTGAGTGGCATCTGCGGAAGCGGCGTCGCTGGGGTTCTCCTTGGTGAAGATTGAAGCGTTTGGCGACCTTCTCGAGATAGGCGTCGTGGCATAGCCAAAGGAGACCGTCTTGTAGCTCGCGAACGACCCTAACACCAAGGTAGTAGTTGACTTCGCCTTGGTCCTTCAGCTCATACGCTCTTTTCAGCGCTTCAATGAGTCTTAGGGCTTCGTCTCGCTTGTCAGGCCTGTTACAGACGAGAAAGTCATCCACGTAGAACACCACAAGGATGGTGCGCTCCTTATTGTGGTATAGGCATGGTTCCTCTGGAGAGGACCGAAGCCCGAGCTTCTCGAGGGTGCTTGAGAAGTCCCTGAACCATAGAAGAGGCGATTCTCGTAGCCCGTAAAGAGCCCTGAGAAGACGTAGGACGTAGCCCTCTCTCTCGTAGCCTGGTGGATACTCCACGTAGATAGGCTCCGCGTCCTTGCTGAAAAGTGCGTTGAGAAAGGCGTTAACCACATCGAACTGTCGTACCTCATATCCGAAGCGCGCCACGATAGCCATCATGATCCTGAACGACCTGGCAGCTAGAGTAGCTGCGTAGGTGCTCTCAAGAGTGTTGACCATCTGCTTGTCGCCTCTAACGACGATCCTTGCCTTACATCGCAGGTGAACGTTATTCTCGTCATACTTGTCGGTGAAAACCCACTTTAAGGGCAGTGTGAAGAGGCCTGGCGTGCGACGTGCTGGTTTCCAGATCCCCATCTCGTCTGCCTTCTTAATCTCGAGCTTCGTAGCGTTCCTGAAGTCCTCTCCCTGGGATGAGTAGCTAATTCACGCCAGGAGCGTGGTGGTGAAGATAGAGTTCTCCCTTCTTCTTTGGAATCGCTCTCTGTTGCTCTTGATGACCGACACGCCGTAAAGATGCGCGCGTGAACAGTCCTGTGGAGAGAGTCCCCGTTCTGGAGGACATCTTTCCCTGTGAGGAACGTCCCGAGGAGCGCATTGAGGTGATTAGTCTCCTGCACTTGTATCTCCTCGGGGGTGTATTGGACCGCTAGGAATGAGTTCTGCGTCCCGTCCCTCCTAATCCTGACTCTCCCGCTCCTCCTCAGTACTGTATCTGCTGAGGGGGTTGGCCGTGCGCGAGGTCTGCGGACTCTCTGAGGCTGTTCCCTCTGAGGTCCCTCTGACTCTGGTAGAGCCACTGTGATCGAATCGAGGATCCGATCCTGGTCTGGTGTAGCCCTTGAGGGCGCTTCGTCAGCTATTCCCTGGCTTACACCTCCACTAGTCGCAGTTGATGGGACTTGTGGATCGCTGGCACCCTCTCCTGTAGTCCCAGGTCCTGGTGTGGACTCAGGTGTGAGGGGTGCAGCATGCGCATTCAGTCCGCCAGGCTCATGAGCACCTGACGAGCCTTCAGGAGCGACATCCACCCCCGAGTTCTTGTCGACTGGTCCCTCGGGAGCGTTGCCTTCCCTAAGTTCCCAAGGTGAGCTTCTTGGGAGCTTTCAGGACGCAATGCTGTACCGACAATGTCATCTAGCTCCTCGAGCCTGTTCCAGAGCTGCAGTGTTTCATTTGTGAAGCCTGTCTCGCTCAAAGGGATGTCTCCTGGCTCAACCTGTAGGTACTCTAGCGCCTCAGGGTCCAGCCGTTCTGACTCTCCTCCCTTATAGAACTGCGTTTCGTCGAATGTGACGTCTCGCGTCTGAATGACCTTGCCGTGCTTTGGCAACCAGATTCTGTAGATATTGCTAGCGGCATAGCCTACCAGATATCCTATCTGTGCCCTGTTTTGAACCTTGAACGCTCTGCGGTCTGCCCCAGCGGCGCGTCTTTGGTGAAGGGCGAAAGCCTTGCATCCGAAGACGTATATACCGCTCCAGTCCGGTCGGAGGTCTGCCTGAGCCTCTCGCAGCTCCTGAGGGCTGTAGTGCGTCTGATTGAGAGAGAACCATTCGTCTAGCACCTCATTAGGGCTTCGGAAGCGCTGCGACTGAGCTGGGCTCATGTTGATGAGCTTCGTCGCAGCGGTGGTTGACTCTGGCCATAGCACCTCAGGGAGGCTGGCATGCGATAGCATTTTCAGGGATCGAACAATTATCTCCTGACCAGCTCTCTCAGGGCCTCCGTTCGGCTCGTGTGTGTATGGGGGTGAGGTCTGAATCTCTATCCCTTCAGAATCTGCCCAGCGCTCGTATTCGGTCATGCCGTTGATCGCTATCACGCCCTTCTCCCCGTCGTGCTTTAGAACACAGAGGTGAAGGTTGTAGCGTCTCAGGACATGCCTCTCGAAGCTTCTGATGATCTTGAATAGCTGGGTATGGCTCTTCGAGGGCGTCGGAAAGGACCAAAGCTTGCCGCTGTAGTCGTCCTTCAGTACCAGTAGCCACTGGGAACCGTCGTATCCTCTGGGAAAGTCGAACAAGTCCCAGAGGACCTTAAAGAACGGTCTTGAGGCTCTTTCCGTAGGCCGTCGACTGACAACCTTACTAGCATGCGCCAGTCTGCAGACCTCACAGGTCCCCATGGGTTCACCCGCGATACCAACGTTCTTGCTTCGTTCTGGAAGCATCCTCAGAGCCGTCACACCAAGATGTCCAGTCCTGGCGTGCCACATAGCCTCTGAGTCCTTTCTCACTGCCGGTTTCTTAACCTGCACATAGCCCGTAGGGGCTCTTCTCACGACTGCAAACGATCGAATCGTTCCTGGCTGTGCTAAGGGTGGTTGTGGAGCGATAGAGTAGGAGGAATAAAGGGGCTTGTATTCCATGAAGACTAGGTTGCCTATTCTTTGTAACTGCCGCACCACAGCACTGTTCGTGAGCGAACCGACCCTCAGTGTGCAGTCCTTGCCGCAGTACCAGACACTTGCGTCGCATAGCAGGGACTCCGAGATGATATTGGTGTGGAAACCCTCGACCAAGTCCACGTTGCGTAGCGTGAGGTCCAGCTTGACACCACCAACACCAAGGAGTGCCCCTTAATGACGCGTGTGCCGGTGCCTGTGATGCTAAAGGCCGAAGACCCGGCCTCCACCACCCTCCCAGGAGGTGCCGGAACGAAGGATCCCTCCTGAAGCATGGAGATGTCGTTCACAATGTGAGATGACCCGCAACTGTCGACGACCGTGGATTGCGATAGCGTGTGAGGGCCCGTAAGCGACGCTACTGCCAGGTTGATGTGCGTATCCATCTGGAATAGCCTTGGATTGATGCCAACAGCTGAGACGTGACTCGTGAGTCCAGCCGAGGAGTTGTTGGTCCATCCTAGCTTGTCGAGCTCATTTCTGAGCGACTTCCACTTGTTGTCCTTCAGGCGCTCGAGGATCTTCCTGACCTCCGACTGTGGAATTGGGTTGAAGGCCCTACCGTCTCTGAGGGGGCCTGCAGAGCCCCTGACGGCGTATTCCAGTCTTCTGCAATCTGTGGGCCTCCACTTATGAGGCCATCTTAGATTGCAAGGGCACTTTGACTTTCCGCTAGCTGACGAGGAGTCTTGGTCTGCGATGCCGGTTCCGCCTAGCGTTGCGAACGATCGTTGTTTAGCTCCTGGTAGCGTCCCAGAACTGACTTGCTCCATGAAGATGGCGCTCAGCTCGATTAGCTTCAGGGGCTCCTTGCCAGTGACTTCATCTGCAACGAAGTCGTCTAGTCGGTTCTGGGCCCACTGGGGAGCGAGTCGCTCCCCGATGGCCTTGAGGAATGTTTTGGCGGCCAGGTTGCCCTCCACCTCTGGTATCTTGTGGTTCTTGGCCAGCGCATAGGCGGCTGTGAACTCCTGATGCCATGCTTCTGGAGCGACACCGCCTTTTGAAGCGCTTGCCAGGACCGCTTGGTAGCGTTCGCGAACAGCTGTCTTGATAGAGGTGTCCGAGGGCTCGTACTGTTTCTTTAGCTCCTTGAGGACGTTCTGGAGCGACTTCTTCGTGTCTGGGCTTTCATCGATACGGCTGTGAGCAGCCTAGAGATACTCCTTCCTGACAGTGTTCTTGACCCACTGACTGAGAGCGATGTAGTGCTGTTGGAGAGCGTTCCAGTCGTTGATCATGGCGGAGTACGTCCTTAGTTCGCGTGCGTACGTGCGATCTGCAGCGTCAAGAGCTTTCGTGTCGTTCGTCTCGCTCTCTGGAGGGGCTCTGTAGATAGGCATCTCAGGGGGTTCAGGAGGTATTCAGAGGTTGAGGCTTCAGGATCGATGTATGTCCAGATGCGTCGCTCCTCAGCGGCCATGCGAAGCTCATTGTACCATTCAGGCCAGTCGTATCTTGTGACAAGAGCGACCCGTTGGATCCTAAAGTCGGCCATGGTGGACGTAGCTTGCCAGGCTGGCTGGACTGCTTTAGGGGATTTGAAAAGAGTTGGACAGTGAGAAAGGGGGTATAAGGTGATTTCCACGCTCTTCAGGCGTCCTGCGCAGCGTCTCTATTGTGAAGTAGAGGTATGCATGCAAGCCGGGCTCATAACTGTCGCACTGAAGGAGGCGTGGGAAGCGAAAGGTTCAAGGTTATCCATTAGAAAGGACAAAAGAAAGTGCCAGAGATGGCAGACTATATACTCGTAGCTGGGGACCGCTCCCCACATGCTCCATAGGACCTACTGCAGGTACCAGTAGCTCCTCACGTGATCTCAGGGGCGAAACTAGTGATAGCCTCATATTGCCACAATATAACAATGAAGAAGTCGTTTGAAGTGGACAGGACATACCAATGAGGTGCACTGGATATGAGGACAGACATGGGACAACGCGTGGGCCAGCTTATCGCCGCCATGATCACTTCTTTGTCCCGTGGCTACAGATAGCCATGAATCTCGGGATACACACCATGCAGGGACCCACACCGTCGGTAGGTAAGCCGGGCTCTCCTCGGCAGGAGGCCTGCCAGACGGAATACCATACCATATGCAGCAACTGCGCCGCACTTCCTAACACTTTGGTGGTAATAGTTCACACGGCTCCTCCCGAGATCTGAGACTAGCCCGCGGATGCCACATATGCGGCAGGTGATATAATGGAGCCGAATTATTACCACAGTAGAGTATCGTGGGGAAGATGACCGTGTGCTCGGCCGCCTGACTGTGCATATCTGTACCACATAGGCGGGGTACCAAACAAACGGCCCTGACATAGGTGTACGCTGGTTACCCCGCAGCCACACTTTGTTGAAGCGAGGATAAAGCACGCAGGCTAAGCAGATGTATTTGCTGATACTGACTATTTATGGCAATATGAGGCTATTCCCAGATTCGCCTATCAGGCCACGTGGGGAGCTACTGAGACCTGCTGCAGCTCCTGCGGAGCATGTGGGGAACAATCCCCAGCTACGGAGTATATAGACTGCCATGTCTGTGATGAGGTGAAGCATGGGGTCAAAGTGATGTGTAGAAGAAGGCGTGCCTCTCTGCCAGGACTGGCAGCGAGGAGCAGCAGATATATTGTTCTATCTGCCGAATTAGGCCTCGTCTACCACGCAGGACCCTTCCAGTTCTGGACCCAGGATGCCATCCACGCATCAGTCTGGCACTTGATGAGGTGAAGCAAGTGGTCGAAATAATGTATGGAAGAAGGCGTGCCTTACCGCCAGGACTGGCAGCGAGGGGCAGCAGATATATTGTTCTATCTACCAAATTAGGCCTAGTTAGACTTCGGTAATTATTACCCAGCCCATTTCCCCAGGCCAACCCCTGTGACCCATGGGACAATTATGAGCCGGAAACCCCGTGGGTAGCCCACGGGTGTTTTTTACCCATCGGTTACCCATGGGTAGGAAAATATTTATAAGTTATTTCAAGAAAAGGAAAGGTAAGACATAGATCAAGGTATCTTAAGGGCATCACAAAGTACAGATAGAAGCTATGTCACATAAAAGATAGGAAATCGGAATAAAAGGTTAATAAAAGGCATGTAAGCCGACGAAGTAGTCATAAAGGCATCGCAGTATTATTCATTCCTAGTCTAACCCCCTGCTCAAAATCTCGCGGGCTAGCAAGCTAAAGCGACAACTGCCTCCATCTGAGCCTTCTCAATAGACTGCTTCTTCTTCCCACGCATCGCGTCCTCAACTGTGGCAAGGCCCATTGCCCGAGAAGCACCCTCAGGAATATTTTGACCATCGAAGGGCATACTTAAGTGTATCAGGCCTTCATTAAACGAACTATCGCCAAGATTCTCTAAGGCCTGGTGAGGCGCTTTAAAAAACGCCTTTGCGCCTCTGTCCGACTAGTCCTCTGAGGCACCAGGAAGCATTAATATAGCCGGATCTTATGTGCCGTCTTTGCACGTACCGGCCCAGCCATAACCTCTCGTAGAATTGTGGAGACGCTTGCGCCAGGCTCTACAGCAGGGCGGGATCGTTTGGTGAGGGTTTTGTTAAGGACGTCGAAAGGCTTCAGGTTGTATTGATCTGTAGCGCCGTGGGGGAAGACGTATACCCAATACTTGGGGTGGGCCTGGGTATAGAGTACATTGTTGACTGGAAACCCACCGCCCATAGTGCTAGTAAACATTACCGAACCACTTAAAGATTACTTCAAAAATCCTACCGGCCGTTTGCACGAGGAAGAGCTCTCTTGAAACGAGGGAGATGCGCCTCCCATGCGGGCTCTCTTCTAAGCAGAATGCTTGAATACTCTTCACCCGACGACGTGCCATCTGGTTAGAGTGTAGCGTAGGTTATATCGACTTCAAAGCGTCGATATCCTCAACTTGGCACCGGCTGAGACAATACAAGAGCATTTGCTCTGCATAGTCGAATGTAACCATGAAATGGTGTCTTTGAAGAGCGTCTTGTACAAGCTGCGGATAGCCGAAGATACGCGTATAGTTCGTATTGAACTCTCTCATGGACGTCTGGAAGTGTGTAGGGTGGACCCGTTGTCGGTAGACCTTTTGGTATATCCGAACTAGAATTCTCAATCCAGCCCTGCTTCCATGTTGAAAAGGCGCAAAAATTAATAGACTAAGAATTATTAGCAATGAAGTAATCATGAAGTAATCTTAACGTAACTGAAGAACCATCTGTGAAATGGCAAGGTCACGATCGCCCTGGTGATGCATAAATGGCCGAGCTTGCTGCATCCGTTCAAAGATCTCGGCTAGAGCAGCCCGAAATCTCTCTTCTCGCTCTGGCAAAGAAAGCTGAATACCATTCTGTTGATAGAAGCTGAAGTTCGTGCTGTACTCTTTACGAAGAAGCTGAATAGTTAGTAAATGAGGTAATTGTGAAGTAATCAAATAATTCACAATATCCAGCTTATCGAGTTACTGCTTTCGCTGCTTTTGGGTGGTCTATGCCGGCATCGTAGAAACCATGTCAACTACCTTTTGAACAACTAAAAGACAGCCAGCAGACTCTTTATCGTCCATGAGATGAATAGCCTCAGGAAGCTCCTCGTCTGCATCCTCCCAGACAGGATCCTTATCGTCGTCGCGGCGTCTGACGGTAATGCCGGTTGTATCGCCGAGCTGTTCAGGGTGCTTGTTTCGCGGGAAGTACTTCTCATGGACCTCGGTTGTGATAGTATCTTGGGTCGTTTTTAACGCAGCCTTAGTAAATCCTGGGTTATTGTTCCTCCATGCCTTCGCCTTCCGGTCAATCGTCTGCTTCATGTTGTTGCGCGCATTTCGACCCTTCGCTGCTCTTCTGACATATTTGCCTTCCGTGCGGGGGCCTTGAAAGTGTGTGGATTGTTAGAGAGTTCCTCCTCGGCTTTCCGCTTCTTTCCGCGAAGACATCATGATGTAATCTGATAACTCACAGGAACAGTTGGATAGCGGGTGAGAAAGAAGTAGAAAGCGCGGGAAATGTGGGAATATAGAGAGGAAAAGGAGAAACTTGAGGTAATACGATTACCTCAGAATCAGCTTCCCTAGGTGATGGCAGCTGCTCGTCCTGAGTTGTGTCAGCATACAGAGTCATCCTATGTAGCACCTGTGATGCAGTGCATAAGGATTGTGCATTGGTTGCACAAGGCAGGTGGTGGCAGCCGCAGATGTCTCAGAGATAGGGTTGGGCATAACCTATGGCCTATGCGGCTGCTGTCTCGAGATAAAAGATATCTCAGTGAGTAACAACTTGATAGTGAGACTTACACTCTTTTACAATACACACACACACTCACTTCTATTCTCATGACGTCTTTTCATACTAGTGACATCAGATTCACTTAGAAGCCCACAAGTTGGCGTTTGGTGCCGCTGGCTGTGCAGGGTTAGCGCATGGTGTTACGAAACCTGACGGACGCTACCCGCTCTATAACGAGAGAGATTGTCCTGATTGGCCTTCTAGTTGAAACCGACCAGTGAACTCATCCAGCCTTTCGCCGCCAAGATGGCTGATATGAACATGAACAGACCCGTCCTCTGCCTTGTCGATACTCTTTCCCCATTCCTAACTGTAGAGCTGTCGTCTTTCACCCGAATAAGCCGGGGGTCGATGCTAAATCACCTCGTTCCCTTCCTCTGACAATGAAGGTGACTTTCAGGTCGTACGAATATGCCGGCCATCAGCCAACTTCACCAAGACTCCGGACGTCTCTCGCTGCCCGATCCAGTGGTGGCATCGTGCCTTTACGACTGAAAAGGTCGTCACTCTGTTAACATAAAGGAAAAGGGGAAACGTCCTGACAAAATCTGACCGTCAAAGCAGTGCCAGCCGCCGACTCCTGAGTGATGGTTAGCATTCATGGCCTTTTAAATATCAGGCCAAGACATGATGGACGCAGTGAGAGACAACATCATTCATCTTGGTCCGGTGAATACATTTCCTTGATACTAACTGTGTTCATGTCAAATGGAAGTACCCCTCGATGTAGGTAGTCCGCCTCTGTACTGCAATAATCCATCAAACATAGGAGGAAAGGTCAAACTAGAAGGATTCCGTGAGTTCATTAAGGCCCACGGCTCACTTAAACCTCTCTCTCTCTCATCCTTGCCAACATCACTTTGCCACATCTCAAATTCGCACGCTCCCGACACCACGTGCCAGTTGCTCAATTTCCTCGGCCAGTCGGACGCCCTCGGCCGGCGTATGGCTCTGGCCGCCGACGGCGGCGCCGCACTCGGGGCAGCGGGCCTGCTGCATGGGCATGCCGCACTCGCCGACAGTGAAGGGGTGGCCGTTGGCGCACGTGTACCAGTGGCCGGTGCCGCGGAATTCATTGGCCATGGCATTGTAGACGCTGCGCATCTCGGCCTCGGAGACCTGCGTGTAGAAGACGGCCTCGCGCAGCATCGTCTCGGCCGTGTCGACCTCGGATGCCAGCACGCCGGCCGATGGCTTCCGGGATATGATATCGCGCGCCGCCGCGACGTGGGCCGTGCCAGTCTCAGTGAGCCGACCGCGGTCGGCCTCCGTGGCAGACGTTTCGTCTTCTGGCGTCGTTGGGCCGGTGGGCGGGGAGACGAAGGCGCGCGCAAAGGCGCAGAACTTGGCGTAGCAGATGTGGCCCTCAACCTCTAAACGTGGAAGGCTGGCCCTCTTGGCGTCGGCGACCAGCTTGGCGCAGTCTTCCATTTGTTTTGTGAAGTCCAGCGTCAGCTGGGGTCGCGAGCCCAATAGGTCGGTGCGCAGGACCATGAAGTCGGTGAAAGCCGCAACTTCACACTTGAGCCCCAATGCCGCTGCTTGAATCTGGCCCTTGACCTGGATCATAGACTGGTCAAAAGTAAACTCTGCAGTCGTTTTTCGCTGCTGCGCGGCGTGATGCACAAAGTTTGCGACCCTCTGAAAGGGCTGTTCTTCCTTCCGGACCTTACCCATGAACTCACTAATCCTGTGCCATAAACGGATGATGTTGCGGTATCTTTCTGTACCAACCCAGTCACGAATCAGATTGAGCTGCTTCAGCCGACCAGTGGCCATAATGAGCTTGCTTGGTCTGGTGCTCTGCTGATTGGCTTTAGGCTTTTCTGCCTCCGAGAGCTGCAGCTGTATCGTCACCAAATCCTCGGCCAGGTCGATGTAGCTGGCGTTGGACCACAAAATGAACTTCTTGGTCGCTTCGTCGAGGATAGCGCGGCGTACGATGCGACCATACCGGGCGATGTTTCGCAGCGAGCCTCGACAGGTTGGGCAAACCTTGACCTCGTCAACTGAGAACGGCGCTGATGTGCTTGTAACCCCCACAGGATTCTCGTCAGCTGACATCTTGTAGTGGGCCTTCAGATCCATGATGCCATCCATGTTTCTCTTGGTGACGAAGTGGCCACAGTCGGGAAAGACGCAAGGGTCGGTATCCAGATCCACCTCGCGGTACTCCATTCCCATGATGAAATCGACCACGGTCGACTTGATATCTTCGCTGCAGCATGCCTGGCAGACAGTAGCATCGGGGCACTCCTCGCCACATATAGAAGGACCTGTCTTAACGTTAGCAATTTTTGCAGCCGCCGATGAAGCCATCAAGAAACCATATGGTCAAGAATAGTAGCATTTCAGGAAGGACGATGTGACTTACATCGATGTCCGCAGCTTAATAGATTTTCACAGCGCAAGGAGCAGGGTACCCAGTCGCAGGGAGCCGCACAACTGGAGTACTTGTCAGTGAAAAAGCATCCCACAAGGTACAGTGACGGCGGTACTTACGGCATGGTGCACTTCTGATGTGGGCAGCTTGATGCACATTCCTGCTCGGCGCAGGGGGCACAGGGCTCGTGGCAGGGCTTGCTACACTTCGAATGGCTGCATTTTACCTCGCAGGGGGCATTGCAAGGAGGGCATTGCCGATCGCCGTGGCAGGTCGCCTTGCAAGAATGTCGACATGTGGTGTAGTCGCGACCACAGACCTGCTGGCATACGCCGTGGTTTTCTTTCACCACCACGCCTCCTTCCTTTTCTTTACAGACGTAGCATTGGCTGCGGCAGCTGTGGCCACACAGCTGCAAGTTGGCACAGGGTGCCAGGCACATGTATTTGTCCGTCGTGACATCAACGTGACACGCCACTGTAACAGTGTGTCCGCATCCGGGGACGGTCTTCAACATCTCCCTCCGGCACAGAATTTCTGCCGGATTTTGTGATTGCCAGCAAAGGGCAGACGTCACCAGATGCCCACAAGGAAGCGTGAGTTGGATGTTGCCAAGCCACTTGTTGCACTTGGTCTCGCAAGCTTCGCCACATACTCGGGGACAGGGATGGTTGCAGCCGTCTTTCCGACGTGGACAAGGTTCCAGACATTTGATAGCATTGTGCAGAACCTGAGAATGGCAACTTTTGATGCACGAGTGACCACAATCCAGTCGTCTGTCGCAGGAGATGCTGCAGCCGCCCTCGGGGGAAAATTGAAGAAAGTGATCTGGTTTTGAAACCGCGATGCGAGCTTTAGGATGACGGGGACACTGAAGTTCGAGCTCGGTTCCGAGGTTTCCCCCATCCCGCAGAATAGCGAGAACCTGAGACCACATGGGAACGTGGCCATAGGTGTCGGAGTTGCCAATCAAGTACATGCCGTGCTTCGCTCGCGATAGCAAAACATTAATGCGGTTAGGGGTGCTGAGGAACCCGCATCGTCTTGCATCGTTGCTCCGTACGAGTGAAATGACGACTACCTTGGCCTCTTCTCCTTGAAAGTTATCGACAGTGGCGAGCCGAATACTTTTAAGTAGTGTCGTCTTGTTGGCCTTTGGCAAAGGCGTGGGATCGGGCTGGTTCTTGTCCGCATCCTTCATTTCCATCTCCTCGAGGTCCTCCTGATCCCGGTCTCCAACAGATATCTCGAACATGTTCTGCATGCTCTTTCGTAGACGCTGGAGCTGTCCGAGATATGGTGTGACAACTGCGATGTCGTCGGGCGCATAGCAACCCTGGCGCACCAGATGCTGCACGAGAGCGATTGTCATGTCAATCTCAAATGAGTTCGTATGCGATGTGTTGATAGCATCCTGTTGAAGTGCGCCGTCCTCAGGTACATTGTGGTCTAATTTAGATATCAGTTTCTTGTCTACCATAAGGTTGTACGGGGGCCGAGGATGTATGGGCACTTACGTAGCCAGAAGAGTCGCTTTCGCATGCCTGTTACCTCGGGGTAGGTGGCCACAGGACCCCCATCTTGAAGAGAAGGATATAAGGTCTTGCGCACCAGCTCAGAGATGCTTGGGTGCATGCGACGTTGCGTCTCCAGAGTGCTGAACGGCAGCTTGGGGTCGTCGTCACGCGGCGGGTCAACAAGACGCTCGAACAGTGACACATCCAATGAGAACTGTCTCCCCCTTGGGTTGGTACTCTGCAGGTCGTAATTCTGGATTTGGGGCCGCAGCTGGAGGTTGTCACCAATGAGGATCGCATGCTCAATAGATGGGAGCAGCGCAGTGAGACTGTGGGCCTCGAGTACCTCACCAGCCTCTTCGCAGAGCAGCACCTTGCAGCGTAGCTTTCTTAGGAGGTCGATGTTCTTTGCCAGGCCTGTAGTCGTGACTCCGACTACATCGGCAGCCTGGAGGCAACGGAGGTCAACCTCGCGTACGATACCGTCTCGAATTTTTTTGGCGCTTTGGTAGCTCTCATACCCGCGGGCAACCCTCTTGATGAGGGGATCGCGAATTTCCCTGAGCCAGAAGTCATGGAGAACACGTCTCTCTGTTCTTGTCATGAGCCAAGTGTCGGCCTCGATCAAGTCATCAATTCGACGTGGGGAGGCATTGGCGATGGCATTGGTGGTGCCGCTTGCCAGCCATTGGTCGAGAATCTGGTTGCGACCGCGGTACACAGTCGTGAAGCCTTCTTCGTCCACCTGTGGACCTGAAAGCGCCTTGTGGTGTAGTGGATGGTAATCAGAAAGGTAATCCATAAGAACCTGGTGGGACTGTGAAGAAGCCAGCTGTCCGAGGAGCTGCGAAGTGTCACCGACCTGGCTTTTCAGTTCTTCCGTTATTTCCCAGTGTGAAGACTTCTCCGACTTGGTACGCTCCGCACCCTTTGCCACCACACGAAGATTGATGGTCTCCAGGCGCTCAGATTTGGACCTTGATCCAATGCGGATGATCTGCTTGACACCGTCATCCAGGAAATGCTCCAGCAGTTGGTCGAGTGCATGATTTGTGTAGCACACGCAAAGGATTGGGCCCAGCTTGGCCTCCTTCTTGTTAGCAAGTAAGACTTTGACGATCTTTTCCCCCGTGAAGCTCTTTCCGGTACCAGGTGGTCCTTGGATAAGAGCCACGCCCCGTGACAAGCTGTCGACCAGGGCAAGAGCCTGGGTTGAATCGAGAACCGAATGGGCTGCAAGCACTTCAGGATCCAGAGGCTCGGTGGGTGAACATCGAAGGCGTGAGCCGTCGGTGGTCAAGCATTGGAGATTGAAGAAGAAGCCAGGCTTGGTTGCGTAAAGAGGCGGTGGCACTTCGACGGTCCCCTTGTGTGGTTGCAGAGGAGCGATCAAGTCAATGAAGGGTATGTCAGGGCTCGTAGTCATACGCTGTAGCGCTTCCAGTGTATGCTGAAACGATGGGAGCAACACGCCAGGGAACTCGACAAGGTAGCGTTGGTGGTACATTCCGACATTTCGAAACCATCGAAGAGCCTCACGAACATTGGGTCCCGTGGCATCCGCGATTTGTAGTTGAACGCAAGCGAACTCGGCGTCATCTGCAAGCGAAAAACGTTGATCGGATTTGGCTTCGTCATGACCAGCCGGCCCGTGTTTCCTCTTGTCCTCTGCAGAGACAATAGTCTGGTCGGACACGACACAGAAAAGCACTGCTCCATTGTTGGATATGATGCATACCAGTGCGCCTGGCTGAAGACGCTTCGAATGCATCCACCAGTCCTGACGGGCGCGCTGTGCCGACTTCGGGGCCGGTTGGCGCAACTGAACCAATAGATTCAACCCATTTCGCCAATTGAACGAAGTTGAGATGGGCCGAGCGTCGTGATAGGTGTACGTACGTAGGCTGTTGTTCTGCCTAGGTGAAGCTGCCTGTCCAGCCCTCTGGATCTTCTTAAGCTGGACGCGAACTTCGTCTCGGAGTTGCCCAACTGTGTCTTCTCTCAGGAGACGGAATTCTCGGTCAAGGCGACCAAGGATTCCGGGACGATGGAACGAAGAAGAATCGATCGTTGGTAGGTACTCCCCACGAATCGAAGAAATCTCTTCTTGAGTGGGTAGAATGGTGATCTTAGCTATGTCTGGGTGATCATTGTCATGTCTGGCACCCTGGGCCGAGAGCGGACCGGGGAGATTTTTGGGCAAGACAAACTCTGCACGTGCTCCAGGCACCGTGCGTTGTTCCGTAGGTAAAGGCAAGGCATCGCCCGTCTCGAGCCGAAGGTGAATATACTGAATCCACTTGTTCGCTTGTAAAGCAAAGTACTCGGTAGGCTGTTGGGTCTCTTGCCCCATGACCTCTTCGAACTGTTGCAAGATGCGCGGGAAGCCGTCACTAACGATATTGCTTGTGTTGCAGTCAATCATCTTGGCCAGCACCGCCAGGCTGAGCCCGGCGACTGTCATCCGGCTCGTCGCTCCGGGGGCGGCAGCGGAAACGGGGAGGACACGAAGGAGAGCGAGGACAAAATTGAATAGGCCATCCATTCGCCGACCACCAATTCCTTGGACAAAGTTGTAGATGGTGGCGACCTGCTGCTCGAGAACACCAGAGTCCGTCACGCGCTCATGGGTGATCAAGGCAAAGAGCGGGTGAACTTGGGACAGCCACAAATCGATTCTTGCTTGGTGGTCACTTGCAGCTGGGATGGACTGCTCAATGAGACCGCGAATGAAAGCGAGGCCATCGTCGCGGGCCAATGCCTTGATCGTTTCCTGAGAGGCACCCAGATCACTGTCCATGAGCTGCAGGGCCAGCGCAAAGAAGAGGTCGGCCGCCTGTCGGTTGGGACGCATAGTGTCACCCTGCTGTAAAATGCGCTTCCATCGTCTGAGTTCATCTTCGTTGGCCGTGTATTGACGCTGCTGAGTAGGTCTCGCATGCGATGGGGTCGCATGCGATGAGGTTGCATGCGATGGGGGCGCATGGGCTTGGTGTTGGTCGACGGCGTGCGAGAACTTGCACTTGTTACCGTATCTGCATGTACCTTGAGAGAAGAACCTGCATGGTTTGTGTTTGGGCGTGTTGCCGCGCCATCGTTGATCCATATTGTTGGCGATGTTGTTGGCGATGCTTTCTCAAGGGAATCACAGATGGAGGTTTCGCTTTGTTGTGGTGTTGAGAAATAGTGTCGGGCTTCAGCAGAAACACCTAAATGACTGTGTCGATGAAAGATGCTACGAAAGACGGAAGAGAGCCAAGATGTTTTGAGATAAATAGGCCGTGAGCTCTGCCCGACGCTGATTTGGCCGTGACAGCGGTTTCTGGCATGGGATGCCTCGGACAGCATTTGTAGAATCTGGTGGGCCTCTCGCATCGGTTGCACAGCCCGACAAGGGTCTGGCAAGAGAGAGGCGAACCCGGAACGTTCGAAAATCTGCCTGGTCCGCCCGTTCGTACGGCCAAGGAGTTGCAAGGCAACCATTACGTCCGACGGCATCAAGTGGCGGGGTTCATTGGATGCAGGGCAACCGTGAAGCCAACTACGGTGCGAACCTCCCAGCAACGTCGTGGGTGCAGCGCCTGCTAGGGAAGCACCAAACGAATCAAGCAGATGTGACAGCGGCTATCTCTTCCGATCCTATCCGATCTCATCATTCAATTGCCAGATTACATGGCCGCCGGAGTCACGTATCCACGGTCGCAGGTCGGGTTGCACGCATGGAAATGGATGACGATGGAGCGGAAAGCAGCCGGTCTAGGCAGTGGTTGCCTGCCGGCGCCGCCTGTTGGCCGTTTGTCAGGCGGCCCAGGGAGCCAGTGAGAAGAGGGAACATCGTTGCTGATTGTCTTAATCGCAACAAGGATACGAATCGGGTCGAAAAAGGCGGCCTTGGGTCGTTGGCCCGAGAAGACATGGCCCTTGAAGTCGGCGAGCGGGGGAATGGGTGGATGAAACAAAGAGGGAGCCCCAGCCAAGTGGCCTCGTGGGCTAGGGCGCTTGAAGTCCGCCAAGGGGCCTGTTTTCGGGCCGGGCCGTGCTGAGCCACGCCCATCAGGGCTGGCAGGTGAGTCCCCCCAGCGCTTGGCTCCAGTGCTCAGCCCCCGACTCAGCTACTCTTTTCGCACCAGGTTACGATCCATTCATCCATGCATGACCCAATGCAGATCAGTGTGCTGCAACGTGGGATCGCATAGGTGTGGAACTGTACAAACACACCTCGGCCATTGCCCGCCGCCAGCTTTCTAATGGGTGGGATCCAAGATCCATTGCGAGGCACATGGTGCTGGTTCTCATACGTGGGCGCCAATGCGTTACGCTCTGCGGCTGGCTGCCGCCGAATCACGGCAGCCCAAGGGACGACGGCGCTCTCAACATCGCAATCACGTCCCTCCTCCCCACAGCACCCAACTCCCGTCAGCCCGCGCAATCCTCAGAGATGACCCAAACACCATTCTGTACGCGATCGCCACCATGGCAGCACGGGACAACAACTGGCCAGGTAGAGAGTGGGCTGATCAGCCCCACATAAAGTCACCCTCGTTGGTTCTTTCGGTTCCGTGCAGTCAATGTCTGGTCCTCTGTGCTTCAACATCCCACGGGAGCTGCTGCTGGCCCTCAAAGACGCGCCATACCTTGCTAGCTTCTATACGAGGATTAAAATTTGTATTTTAGCGTGCTTGATTCCCATCTAATGTGGCCATGAACCGCCGGCCCCATTGCGTCGCGCCTTAGTCCCCACATTAGCTTGTTGAACTGGACCGCCGGGTTGTTTCGGCAGTTAGTCTGGTCCAACGGACGACCGAGTTCTGGCACGATCCTTTTACCAATTGCTCGGGTGGCTGCTTAGGTCGAGAGGTTGCCTCTCCTTTCCCAGAGGTGTACATCTCCCGGGCGGGTTCTCGATTAGATAGGTTCATCAGCTCTCCCTTTGTTCACTAAACCATTTCCCATCTTTCCACCTAGCTTCCCAGTGAAGGCGAGAGTCACTTGCCTTTACTCAAGCAAAACATTCCCGGGGAGCATGCCTGGCTATAATCGTGAGCAGATATCAGTTCGTGAACCTCGGGGAGGAACACAACCTAGGTCATCTTGAGCAATCGATGCCTTTCGAAGTAGCTAATACCGAAACCCAACGGCCGAGTTGCGACCAGCATAGTCCGATTCAGAAAGCAGAGGCAATCTTCGAAGAGGTTACGTGAGATTCTTCGCTGCGATGGCCGAAGCCCAGCAGATCCAAGAAATATACGCCAACAATCATCGCACGGCAGCGCCTCAATATAACCCTGGCGACCCGGTTTGGTTAAAGCTAAAAGCCGGTTTCCCAAGCGGACCGACGAAAATAGACTGGAAGAACGGGAAGTTTAAAGCCGAGGAAGTAATCGGCTCGCATGCGGTCGAGCTGAATGTTCCAACAGGGGAGCCAGTATTCCACGTTAACCACGTACGGCCAGCTTCAACCGACTATTTCCCGAGTCAGCCGAGAGGCGACCGACAACCGCCGCCGGTTATGGTGGATAGCCAGCGTGAATACTACGGAGTAAAGAAATCCAGGACGAACAAAAAAGAAGAAGGGCCGTGGTTGGCAGACCCAATACAAGTTCAAATGGGTTGGATATGCAGAATCTACTCGGGAACCTGCCTCAGCACTCTCTGACGCAGTCGCTCTGGACCAATGGCGGAAGGGAACGGAGCCGAAGACGACGCTACTGCTCCCCAGAGAATCCTTCTTGTACAAACAGACAATAGACGTCCGAGTGTGTTACTCGGTCTTGGCCCACTATAGTAACGAATAATATGGTACAGGGGAAACGAGCCCGCGTCTCTAAAAGGCTTAGTAACGAGTGGATTATATATTATAACGTATTTAGACCAACTGGCCGTTATGGCGTAAAGTAAAAGCTTTGTGAATGATTTACCCGTTGGATTCTTCTGTCCAGCTCTGCCGTATAAAGGCTACTCCTACAGGGGACCAAACTGCGAGGCTGTAACACCGTTGTGTCAATATCAGCCTCTTATTAGCTCTCTGCGGTTACATTTATGTACCAAAAGGTTGTAAACGCTTAGTTTTATACCTTGGTCTGACTACGCTTAAGTGCCCTGCCCCATACCGCGTAAAAGACGGCCGTCACTATCCCCATCACGATAGCCAGTGCAGCGTACACCCAAACCATCTCCGGGTCTTTATACAACGGGCTTATAGCAATGCTCAAGGCAGAGCCTATAGCACCAGTCGTGCTGAAGACGGACTGCATCAAACTCTTCATACTACTGGGCGACATAGTAAAGGTCAGCTCGTAGCCGGCAGGGGAGGACAAGATCTCGGAAAAGGCTTCGAGGACGTAGATGGGCAGCTGGACAAAGACGCTGATGGAGTTGGGAATGGCACCGCCCTCAGAGGCGGCGCATTGCAGTGGCTGTTCATAGCAGGGGGACGCGCTATAGATGAGCTTCTGCACGACGGCTGCCAGGGCCATGGCGAGAGCCTCCAAGGTGAAGCCACAGACAAGCCGCATAACGGCCGTCATGGCGAAGCCGCAACGACGCAGCCACGGGAGGAGGAGGCGATCCACGAGGGGGAGGAATATGATGATGATAACCGGGTTGGCGTTGTACATCATGTCGTTGGGCACACCCGAGGTTTGCATCTGCGCCGCCTGCGAGATTAGGTTGTTGCTGATTTGGCCTCGGCAGAGCCACAGCACCGGCCAAGCCGCCATCAATATACGGCAGGCCGCCAGCGCCCTCTGAAGCTCGTCCACGAAAGCATCCGACCAGGACACGCGACGGTTGTGACGGGCGAGCTGGTGATCTGGCCGGGCGCCGTTGAGGGAAAAGCCCGCACGGACGGCCAACCACATGGCTCGCAGTGCATCGGGGAGGGCCGAGGGCTGGGCCGGCGCGATGACCAAGCGCTTGCGGCCGAAGATGAGGACGACGGCCGCCAGGGAAAGGGTGCAGAGTGCGAGTAGGTAGGCGACCCAGAAGCCGACGTGCAGCTCTAACGCGGTTGTCGCGATGCCCGAGAGGCCCCCCACGTTGATGCTCCAGTAGTAAGCGTTGTAGATGGACTCGATGGTGCGGCCGCGGTCGACAATGACGCGCTCGCCGCTCTTGGTGGTGATTATGGCCCCGTCCTCGGTGGTGTACTGGTCGCCGACAAAAGCGGCCATCAGGCCATTGGCCCCTGACATTCCCAGGGCAATCAGGACCAGCGAGCTGATGAAGATACCGGCAGCATGAGCGGCCATGGAAGGCAGGCTAGACACCAGCAGGAGGGCCGCGCCGGCGACGTAGATGACAAAGGTGACGCACAGCGCGTTGTAGCGGCCGAGGCGCTTGTCGGCCACGAGGGCGGCGGCGATGGGCGTGAGCAGCGTCAGGATGTAGAAGACGTTGGACACCTGCGAGGCTCGTGCCTGCCCCCAGCCCAGCGCGCCGGGGCGTAGCGGGCTGTCTCGGCTGTGCTGCATGAAGTTCATCAGGGGCGCTGTCATGCCGTAAAAGGAGAAGCGCTCGGCCATGGTGAGAAGCATCACCAGCCATGCCGAGCCGGGGATCCTGTCGGCCACCTTGCGCAGTTCCTCGTCTCCTTGGCTGACCGAAGGAGTGCTGTTGTCAACAAGCTCAAGAATGCTCGGCTCGGCTTTCTCCAGACGGCCGGCCGGGGGCGAGTCGCCCGGCTCGCTTGATGTAGTTGCCATTGCTTGGTTTTCTTCCGACTGGGCGTGTGCCAAATAGGCCAAGACTATCCCTGCGCAAGAACGAGAGGATTCCTGCGTCGCAGAAGACGGCGGTGTTGGGTCGTGTATGGCTGCGCAGAACAGAAACTTGGATTTTCAAAGGCCGTGCCCACGCTTTGGAGGACGCCCGGCTTATCTCCCGTGCGGTAATGTAGCCAACACGATGTCATAGCCCTGTGTAATTCAACGTGAACGAACCGAGGCAAAAGACCCAATTTCGCTATGCTGCCGATGCCATGCACTGAAGCGGAGCAGCGCAGCAGGGGATTCCATCTGGCTGGATATCGGGCCGGGCGGGTTTCAACGCCTGCGAGGGATTTGTCTGTGGAGAAGCAAGCGAAGAAGAAAAGGTATACAGATAACAGTTGTATCCTTTCCCTCCATGCTTGTCAGTCGGGTAGACAGGGTTCCACAGGGGTCCTGCTCCATCAAGTCTAGCTCTTTCTGGCCAGTGGTAGGGCTGGCTTGTACTGTACAACGGATTGATTACCCAGACAGTTCTTAAATCCCTAGATGCCCCACCACTAGTGTCCTGGCTTACGAATACGAGTTCCCAGGAGAGATACCCCGTTTCGTCTGCCCACATCGATCAGAGACACCCTCGTCTACCCTTGTCACATTCGTTGGCGATGGTGATGGGTCCGGATGCCGTATCTTTGCATCCGCCAAAAACCAAAAAGGCCGACGTGACGTCCATATGTTTTAGACAACTTCGTTGGATGAAAACAACTCTCGGAGCAATTTCGCTTGTCTTCGAAGACAATACTGTGCCCTGCAGTGCGACGAACTTTCTCATCTCGTTTTTTTGACTCCGTTAAGTCGGTCCAGCCTGAAAGAACGTTGCCGTCGACACCATGGGTATGCTTTCAATTTCTGCCTAGCAGTTTTGCTTTCTCAACGGCTGACAATAAACTGCACAGAATCACTCGAAGCATGGCTAGAGACTCTGGTCTGGAAGCTTGAACTCCTGCCTGCCGATACCAGCTCCTTTGTCGTTACCATACGTGCTGGCGGTGCATCGCAGGAGCCTTGCGAGAGCTGGCTCCAGGAACTGGCCACGGCCGAGGGCGCCTTGGGCTTCCTGCTCACGAGCTTCCGCGAGGGTCAAAAGCTGGTCAAACTCCTTCTGCCGGCAGCATGCGGCTATGTCATCCAGTCCGATTTCTTTGAACGTCGTATGGTCGATTGTCTGCACGTGACCAGGACCCGGAGCTTCCTGGCGCCTGGCCAGCACCTCGAGGGTCTCGAGAATGCGAAGCAAAATTCATTGAATCTTCTTGGATTGCTTCCCCGTTCCTACGGTGCCATCGCGGTGCAGACGGAAGACGAGTCTCCGGCCGTCGATGAGGAGTTGACCAAGCGACTTGCCTTTGACTGGCTCACTCAGAATCGCGTGCCGCGGAAAACGGTGGCGATGATCGGAGGTGCATCTTTGAACAAGCTGAGCGGATTCGCAGCCGCTGCTGCCTCCTTGAACATCGCGCTTGTCATTTTCGACGAGCCGGATTCATGGGTTGCGAGTGACGCATATGACCATCTCCGGGAACGGACTGTGGCCATGGACATGACGCCGGACGCCACCATGTCGCAGCGAATCGCGGCCACTCTGTTGGAATACCAAAAACTTGAGAACGGCGGCAGGACTCTGGACGGTGTCATGACTCTTGATGAGCACCTTCTCACCATTGTCTCCCAAGCCGCCCAGCTCGCTGGGTTCAAGACGTCACCCCCAGAGTCAGTGGGCATGGCACAGAACAAGTTCCAGACACGCCAGCTTGATTCCAATGTATACTGCCGCCTCCTACGCTCTCCAGCCGACCTTGAGGCGCTGATTGCCGAGGACGGGCAGCGGCTGCCTTACCCTCTGATCGTCAAACCTTCTAAGGGCTGGTCGTCCGAGGGCGTGTGGAAGGTGGCCAACGAGAAGGAGCTGCGGCATCGAGTCCCCATGCTTTGGCAAGAGGGCTTCACCGCATGGCACGGCCACGATGTTGTTGTGGAAACATATATCGAAGGCCCCGAGGTCGACGCCAACCTTGTTCTCGCGGATGGGGAACTTGTTTTCTTTGAGGTCAACGACGACTTCCCCAGCTCCGGAGATTACGATGACCCCAAGGAAGCGAGCCAGGACCCAAGCTCCATCACGCCCGTTGCCAATTTCGTCGAGACTTCCAACATGCTGCCGTCGGCCCTTCCTCAAAGCGAGCTCATGGCGCTGCGGCAGAGACTGCACAAACTTGCCCTCAAGGCCGGCTTTCGCGATGGTGTGCTCCACATTGAGGCCAAACTTCGCAACTCGTGCTGTCACTATACGAAGGACGCGGAAGGCCTCATCGATCTGAGGCGAAGGTCTTTGGATGAGGACGTAACCGCGGCGCCAGAAGATGTCTTCCTTCTGGAAATTAACCCCCGCCAACCGGGATGGCAAGAGGTCGAAGCCACGGCCCATGCCTATGGAGTGTCCTACTACACCCTGGCTGTACTGCACGCTCTGGGCGACAGAGAGCGCATTGTAGCCTTGTCCCGGCCGTTTGCGGGAGGCGCCCAGTACCATATGCAACTCTTGTTCGTGGCAGCCCAGAAGGGCGGTGTCTACCGGCACGGCGATGTCTGCGCGGCCGTTATGGATGACTTGAAGGGCCCCGATCAAGATCTGTCGGCCCATGTCGTCAAGTGCTTCAATCTCATGGAGGACGGACAGGAGGTGCCAGATCCCAGCACTGGCCAGGTCTATGGTAACTTTATTGCTTTCTTTCTGGTAGTGTCACGGAATAGCCGTGAGGAGGCACTACGCATTGGTCGCGAGATTGAACACAAAGTAAGGGTGCTGACCGATGGCTTTTGACGTAAAAAGAGTCTGCGTGTAGTAGCACATTATTTACTTCTTTGAACTTTCCCCACAGACACTTTGGGCACCTGCAGAACCGAAACTACGTACAGTGATATACGCCCACGTATCGTGTCAAGGAAAACGATGGGTTGTCTGTCTCGGTCCGTGTTGTGTCATACAACCGCACGACCGCCTTTTGCGACACCTGAGTGAAGGATAGCTATGTCCACAAACATGTACCGTTCATGTCGGTACCTCAGGGATCCCGCTTATGTTGGCTGCTCATCAACAATGAGGTCTAAAGGATTTCCCGCCTGCGGTCCAGTGTATGTACCCATGTCCAGATTAGAAAAGTATTGCTTACCTACTGCATTGGGATTGGACCTCCGGACTCCTCATTCTCCCCATCACCTAAGAAATCTTCGGGAAGGACTTGGCTCTTCCGGGAAGGAGCCGCCGATTGCCCCCTCCTCTACGTGGTGTGTCATATGACCGACCCGCTCGGATCCCAATATGAGTTGACTGCTGCTTATACGCACCTCATGTTTACTTCTGACAAACAGCCACTGGTATTGCGGCTATGCTATCCTTGTCTCGATCCTTCACGGGGACTTTCATGCATGTCTGCCAAGAACCTGGATCATTGGGGGCAAAACATCACTCGAATCATTCGGTCAGGGGACACAATGCCCTCTCAGTCATCCTGTGTGAAAAGAGCTCCGCGTCTCGGAATTCATTGCCCGATTAGGGTTCTCTCAGATGGTTGGTGTAAGGTGTGAGCAAAATGACAGATCGAGTCCAATACGAGGGCAGGGAGAGGAGTAGAGGTAAGGCGCATGGCGAAGATATAATGCGGGACGGCTACTCGAGGTAAGGAAATTCTGAACACATCAGACAACTCACTCATCCGCTACTTTTCTTTCTCTAAGAAATGCCAGGGCTCCTCCTTCTCGATGGCCAGCGCATTGGGCCTTGCGGCAACCAATCTGCCCAGTCTGTGGAGGTTTTCCTTCATGATAAGCCTTTGATGGGCTTGCCCGAGTTTGCCACTGTCGATGGCGTGAAGGTACGATTTGGGCCATTCATGGTAGCACGCAAAGCTGCCATAGAGTACTGCCTATCGGTTGGAATATCGCCCAAATCATTTCCTCGAACGTACGCCAAGGTCAACAAGAGCAGGGCTTCGCAAATAGCCCAGCTATACGACGAATTGGAGTCCAGTCCAGAAGACCCAGTGACAAGAGCCTCCTATGACGCGCTAGTAGCCGAGACGATGGCGCAATGGCAGGTCATCAAGGCAACAGGCCTTCAAGTCGAATACAGTCCCACAATCCGAGGCGAGCCTGAGCCTTACACGAATCCGAGGAGGCTTATTCTCGACATTACTCAGAACAACCACCTCTACGTCAATCCGACCAGGGGAGCGTACGGCGACGAGGCATATCATCACGACCCTTTGAACCCACTGCTGGCAGAGGTACCCGAGGAGCGGATCTCGGGCCAGGTGCCTCTGGTCAACGATATACTTCGCATCGTGCACGACTATTTCGGGCACACGCGCGAGGGTCTCGGGTTCCGGTCCGCGGGCGAGTACAACGCCTGGCGGAGCCACCTCGCCATGTACACAAAGCTGGCGAGGCGGGCCATGACGACGGAGATGTGGGCACAGAACTGTTGGATCAACTACGGGCCCTTTGCGGAAAGGAATGCGAAAGCCAACATGGCTGAGACCATGTATGCTGCGCAAAAGATTGCCGTCCTCCCCGAAAGGGTATCGGTGGACATCGCTGAGAGGCACGAAATGGGGCCCATGTAGCTGCATAGGAAATCAGCACCACGTTTGCGTGGGTTCGCAGAAATTGGTGCGGCATTTGGCCCAGAAATGAGTAAAATTTCAAGTTCGCTGGCTGTAATGCAACTTAGGGCATGCAAGTAAAAGAGGAGTGGAAAAGGGGTATCTAGGCGGACCGTTCTCTTACAGTTTTTTTTGGGATAGGCAATCGGTATGACATTTTTTTAAACCCTTTCACGTTTGCACGACATAATGTGACAGCCGGCCAAGAGCCCCTAGGCACACGGCTTCAAGGTCCGGCCTTGGGCACAACAGTGGCCCCATGTGCCTCGGTACCCAGCCGTCGGCCTCTTTCATTGCTTTCGAGCGTTTAGTCAAAGAATTGTAACATAGAAATTGCATTAGACTGTTATCGTTGGGCAACAACACCGAGGTTTACGTGGTCGCTCGGAGGCGTAAGCTGCATGCATGCACACATAGCGCCGGGTGCGGTTGACCTGCCACAAATCGCTTGATTACCAGGTTGGCAGGCCGAGGCTAAAGCCCTGGTCGGCTGGGGGTGGATCCACGCTGGAGGCTGCTCCACGCCTCTGTGAACGCTACTTCCATCGTGTTTTCCTTCCTCCGGGTAAAATCACGATCTAGCGGTATCCTGAGCTCGGTGGTCCGTGCTTAAAGTGCATTGCACCGACGCACCTCACGATTTATCTTACAGCATTAGAGATCCTTGCCACGGGAGGTAAAGCCTTGGAACTAGTGATAGACGCTCTTTCCTCTGGCCTAAGCTGGAGGTTGGAGGCTGGAGGAAACCACAGCTAGAGGAGAGGTCTCGAGAGGACGTCTTGCGACTGGCTACCGGAGGGCCTGCCTCGGGAGGACCTGCCTCCAGGGATAAGACGTTTGTTGAATTCACCTGTGTAATACGTCAGGCATCTGGAGGTGGCGAACAAAGAAGGTCAGCTTTAGGTGAACGCGGCGCTTGGTACCAAAAATACAAGCTTCGTAGACAGGGACATACAGCGTATAGTATTTCCAGTGTGGATCCAAACCTGGATTCGCCTCTAACCGGTTAGGGCTGAAGGTGTGGCTAGCTTCAGCCGCACACACGTTGGCATGACGGTGAGCCTATCTGTACGAGCATCGTTGCACGCGCGCTCGGAAGCTTCCGCCGTCATCCGACCTACTAGGGGTGCCGGGAAACCCCCCGCGTCGAAATTCTCTGCATCCTACGGCGAAAAGTCCATACCCTTCTCCCCGGCGACTTGCGGTTGGACGGGCGGCCGGGTCCGCGCCGTGCGGGGCCGGGCTGGGGCGTAAGGAGATGAGTGGTGACCAGAAGTGTCAACTTCGGCGAGCAGGGGTGAGCGCATGCAGGGCGAAGGGCAAGGATCTGTGGTCAGCGCTAATGCAAGCCCCTCGCCGAAAAGCTTGTTGAAGCTTGACTTGTTTTGGCTATTGCGAAAGCAGAGCCACTTTTCACCCCTGGCGAGGTAGAGTACATGCCCTTCACTCAGACCGGCCCGCATCTCTGCGGATCGGCGACGATGGCGCCCCATGTTGCGGCATGGATACGCTCTTTCGTGATAGCGCAGAGGCTGACACGATAGGCAAGTCATAGCCTTGTTCGCTGCCTTCGCCGCCTTCGCCGGCGCTATGTCCCGAATCGGCGACCTCGTCGGTTCTCACGTTCGTAATCCGCTCGTGCTCCCGAAACGAGGCTTGCGCAGCGACGCCGGGAGACGTGCGTCGTGGCCATTTGGGTGAATAAGCCTACGTAATTTGATGGTCAACCACGAGGTAGGTGAGTATTACTCGGGGGGTCAATGACACCCACCTCGCGAATCCTACCAAGCCTCATCACATGAAAAGCACTACTCACATACGAAGTACGTGGTGGCGTGCCTCCAGGGAGAATCGTGGAAGCTGCGCTTCTATAAAATACCAGCGTAGTGTATTCATCTTTTTGGAGATGGCGTCGAGTTTCTGTTGAATAATACTTAGTACTCCTCTTTACCACTCGGTCTGCCCAAATGAGCTGCATCAAGATCCTGGATGGCGGTTTGGGGACGTCGCTGGTGGACAAGTACGACGTAAAGCTTGACGATACGACACCGCTCTGGTCAACTCATCTTCTCGTCAATGGCAGGGAAGACGTCCTGCTCTCCTGCCAACAAGACTTTGTGCGAGCGGGAGCCGACGTGCTGTTGACGGCAACCTACCAAGCTTCCGTCGAAGGCTTCGCTGGCACCAAAACGCCGCAATACCCGGCCGGCATCCCTAAAGCAGCTGTTGGATCCTATCTGCGTCGAGCCGTCCAAGTGGCCCGCAAGGCCGCCACTTCGGATCCGGCCCACACCCGAACGACCCTGCAAGAGCGCCTTGTCGGCCGGGCGCTGAGCCTGGGGCCCTATGGTGCATGCATGGTGCCTGGGCAGGAATACAGCGGCAAATATGACGCGGCGCACGACACCGAGGACGCCCTGTACCAGTGGCACCGGGAGCGCCTCCGGCTTTTTACCGACGCAGAAGGGCTGATGGAGGACCTGACCATGATCGCCCTGGAGACGATTCCCCGCCTCGATGAGATACGCGCCTTGAGACGGGCCTTGGCTACCAGCGACATCAAATTGCCCTTCTGGATGTCCTGTGTCTTCCCCCGAGACGATGACTTGCTTCCCGACGGGAGCACTGTCGAACAGGTGGTTGATGCCATGCTTTGGCCGTCGGCTGAAGCGCCGATTCCATGGGGTATCGGTATCAACTGCACCAAGATAGAGAAGCTTCCCCGTCTCGCTCGGGCGATAGAGCAGAGAGTCGGGCAGATCAGGTCGCAACTTGCAATCCCGTCCAAGGTTTCCCTCGTGCTTTACCCGGATGGTATGAACGGCAAAGTATACAACACCGCCTCCCAGGCATGGGAACTGTCAGAGGCGCTCGTTCGGGAGCAGGCCAAGGTAAATACGTCACCCTCATCACCCCGTTGCCATGGACTGAAACGAGTACGTAGACACCATGGGCACCCTATGTGGCCAAAGTTGCCAAAGCCGCACACAGTTCAGGCGTGTTTGGCACTATCCTCGTGGGTGGATGCTGTAAAGTCTCTGCCGCAGACATCACCAGGCTGCGCCATGAGCTTCATTGTTCGGGACATGATTGACTGGCTCGTCCACGCGTACATGGGCTCGAAGTTGCTTCAACCCACATAATGGGTCCTGATCCATTGTACGACACCGCGTAGAAACGTCGTTTGCTTTGAGCCATGGAGGAAATGGGTAGTAAAGATCCGACGCTGTGCTAGGGAGGAAAATGAAACCCCAAGTTTGTGCAATCCGCCATCAAATACATCATGTTTTTAGTTAACCTCATCTGTCCTCCTGCTAACACGGACGTAGAAGTTTCTTTGAAAGAAGATTCCGTGACAAAAAAACTCCCCTTTCAAAACCAACCCCACACAGTGATAATTTCACAACCAAGACTTTGAAACCCACCGGATAGCCCGGAACCTGTTCCTAGGGCTTCATTGACCCTAGAGTGGTCGATACACCACCCTCGGGGCAAAGCGTGGGTGGTGGGAGCCATCAACGGCCCGCCCCACCGCCCAAGCCGTCGCTTCCAGACTCGCGAACGCTATCATCAAGCAGCAACACGGCACCTGGACGCAGTACAGAAGCTATTCGCAGCACCGCAAACAGCTTCAGGTGCTTTCTAGCTGGCGATTCCGACGTTGCGACCTTAGCCGCAGCCGTACAGGCCGCCATCCCGGTCCTAGAGGCAGCAGCTAGGGAACCGGACAGCCAGCCCAACATCGAAAACGCGCTCCAAGCCATTCATAGGAACATCAAGGCTCCTAAAATGTACTCTATCGCTGCTACACCATAACTGCTGTAACTGAACCTAAAGCTCCTCAGATAGCCAAGACATTGTGATACGTGACGGACCTGGGGCCCTGCCAATCTGGGGCAGCTGTCAAGGCCCTGCCACCTGATGAAGTGGGGGCCGTGTGTTCGAGAGTAAATAATTCCAGCAACGCCGCCAGCGCCGCAGCAGATAAGCTCGCCCCCCTACCAAAGAGCCAACCCCCCAAACAGCCACTGGTTTCGGACAACAGATGAGGCAATCACAGACCTTCAACACCGAATATTTAAACAATCAGACATTTTACAGACAAGAAAATGACATCTCGAGAATCACCGTTTTCCGCTCTTTCGTTTGATACCTATATTGATGGATGAAGTGCAGCTGGCTGCCGCTCTCCTCCAAGTGACCCAAGGTCAATCAATCCGCTCAGTCGCCAAGCAATACAACGTCACCAGGCACTAGTTGACTGCCAGATTCAATTGCAAGTCTCTGAAAAGGCATGCCCAGGAGCATCACCAAGCCCTCACTGAGGAGCAAGAGCGCCAGCTTGTGGCGTGGGTGTTACTTCAAGGCCGCCTTGGCTGGGCTCCAACACACGGCCGCTTTCGTCAATTCGCCCAGTCCACCCTCAACAACTCCGGAAGCCACCGCCGCCTTGGAAAACGCTGGCATCACCGGTTCTTCAAGCGCTGGCCGCAGGTGAAGACACTGGTTTCCACTGGCATGGATTTCCAGCGCCTCAATGGCGCCTCTCGCGCCAATATTGAGGAGTTCTTCGAAAGGCTGGCCCACGAAGACCTCGCCAGCATCCCACTAGAGCACACCTGGAACTTCGATAAGATAGGTGCTCAGATTGGCCTTAGAGACTGCCCCTTCGTTATCGGACCTGCCGCTATAAGCCAAATCTTCGCCATGGATACGCTTCGAGGCGAGTGGACGACCTCTCTGGAAGCAATCTCTGCCGCTAGCCGCGCGCTGCCTCCGCTAGTGATTTTCAAGGGCAAGGCAGTTCAACAGCAGTGGTTCAACTCTCAAGTCGACGAGCAGGACCTCGAAAGCTGGTCTTTTAAAGCATCACAGGCTGGCTGGACCAGCAATTCAATTGCGCTGCGCTAGCTGAAGCAGATATTCGTGCCTCTGATGGCTCCAGAGGACCCTAAACAGTGGCGGCACCTCATCCTCGACGGCCACGCAAGCCACTGCGCTGAGGACTTCATGATGACCTATTTCGAGGCACGCGTCTGGTTTAACTTTTTACCAGCTCATACTTCTTAAGTGCTACAGCCGTTAGATCTCGGCCCTTTCTCAGTGTTAAAGCGAGCCTATCGGAAATAACTACGTGACGCCTGCCTCACTAGCTTAACACTGACTCCAAAGAAGCCAGAGTTTCTGGAGGCCTAGAATAAGGCTCGCAAGGAGGCTCTGACACTAGAGCATATTGCCACAGGCTGGAGAGCGACCGGCATCTATCCAAGGGACCCCAGCAAGCCGCTTAATAGCCGACTAGCGAGGCAGCATGACCGCGACAGGCCAGAGGGGTCAAATTGGTGTGTTCCGCAGCCAAGGGAGGACCCTCTGCTATCGCAGATGTCTGCTCTAGATGTTAAGACACCGAGGACGTCACGTCAGATCAGCGTAATCCACCGGGACCTTGGTGGTGTTGATCCAGTCTGTAACAACGCAACGCTACGCCAGGTGTTTCGGAAGGCTGGCAAGGCCTTGGACCAAGCGACCGCTGAGATCTCCAGTCTGAAGCACGAACGAGACCAATTGGCTGCAGCGCTGGATCGCTAGAAGCCCTAGAAACGGCGCAAGGTTCAGCTAACAGCTCAGGACCGTTTCGTGACGATGCTGGAGGTGCGCAAAGTTAAGGAGGAGATGTCGACCCCTGAAGATGCAGGGGGTACGGTCACTGCGGAATCTGAAGCTGTCCGCACAGACGGATCGGACGAAGAAGTCGATTCTGAGGTAGAAGACTGCATCATAGTCTCTTGAGATCAGTCTGCTTGTGCGTAGCTATTGTGGTTGTTGAGATATTTCAATTGATCCGTAGTGTTGCCATCGCGTGAGGCCATCTTGACCTCTGGCCGTTTGGGGGGTTGGCTCTTTGGTGGGGGGGTGAGCTTAGCTTAAAATCTTCACCTCCTGTTTGACCCCCTCTACTTTACGTGTCAGCCCCCTTTAACCCCGGGAAGGGCCCCAGGTCCAGGGGCTGGAGCACCTGTGATGTGTGCGCTGAGAGGAAATTGAGCCACATCTTCTCCTCGAGGCACGCCAACATAAACTGCTCGTCACAGTGGCTTCCGTGGCCGTCTAGAATGAGATGTCTCCATCCACCGTGGGCAGGCCTCGTTTCTGGCAGAAAGATCTCCTTTAGCCACCGCAGGGCAATCGGATTATTGGTCCAGCCGATCGGAGAGCAGCAGAAACGTCAGTCTTCGAAGTCCTCGTCGTCGAATTGGCCCTGGAACCATTGCTGTGAACGTCAACGCCCTTAAAGATGATTAAGGGTGGCAGGACACGGCCGTCAGCGCTGACACACTCCAGAATCGTCACCCACTCGCGGTTACTAGGGTCCATGGTGTAGATCTTTCTCACAGCGGCTTGGCCGGTGACCAAAGGGTTGTCCCCAAGCCCAATTATGCTACCAATCTCATCCACGTTATAGGAATCCTCTAAGAACACCTTGGCGAGCTCTGGATGATCTAGGCGGTTGAAGAACTCCACGATATTGGCGCGAGAAGCACCATTAACATGGAGAAAATCGATTCCAGTGGATCGTACGGACCTCCGCTCCGGATGGCGGCGAAAGAAGCGCAAGTGCCATTGTTTGCCAAGGCTATTGTGGCCTCCAGACTAGTAATTGATGCGGTTGGCGAATTAGCGAAAACGAGAGTGCGCAGAGGACTAGTCTAGCCTGGCCTGCAACAACACCCAGTCCACAATTAATTGCTCCTGGACTGAGGTTAGGGCTTGCCTCTCGCCGTCGGCCTCTTTTTTAGTGTTCGAACGCTTGATTCGGCGGTGTAGATAGTCTTTAGAGACATGGAACTGCTTCGCGGTGGCGCGGATGGAATGGCCACCAGCGATAGCGGCCAACGCAGTTTCTAGCTGGTCTGTGTCCGTAGGAGAAAAACCCGGGGATAGAACGGAAGATTGCGAGTCTGAAGATTTAAGCCTCATCTCCAGAGACCTTCTGTGAGCCTCAATAATTGCGGGTGACGGTCGGGGCGGCATCGTAAAGCACCCCTGAAACTGGTGGCGCGCAGAGGGGCTGGTGCGCAGAGGGGGGGCCGAGCTTATGCGGTAGGTCTCCGCTGAATCTAGTAAACCAACCTAGGCTGCCTCGGTGTATATCGATATGATGCGTAAAAGGTAGTGGACCTGCCAGTTGGTAGATCCTGCTCTTAATAGCCTATGTATGTCCACGGTATCCAGTTTAGCAGACTAGGTTATTGTCCCCCCCCGTGGTGGCACGCACCAAAAGGAAAGATGGGGCGGTAGAATATACCTACCTAGAAAAGTGCTAGTCACATCTAGTGTCTTCTTGGGGACGTAGTGGCCACCGCCTTCGGCGGCGGCCTCAAGACGAATAAAAACATATATATATCCAGACCACGCATCACTTAGTTTTGAAAATTTCAAAGTGATAATACTTTTAAATTGGACGAGTGAATTAGGTTAGAAAGACTTTAGCTAAAACCAAAGCCAGATCCAACAAAACAAAAATCGAACGAATAGCCTCGTCTACACCCCATTTGCAGCACATGACCCAGTCTGCCACTAATAGGTCCGAACCGTAAACCACAACTCCCAACGAAAGTAGGGACTGCATGCGTAAATTTAACAGTGACCAGCATAGTGAAACTGCTTGAAGTCGACGTTTGCAGGAACATCCTTGTTGGCATATTGCAGAATGTTGTCCAGCTTGGGACATTTGGCGGATTCTCGCTGACTGATTGCACTTGAACGTTGTTGTAGAAGTTGTGCGGGTATGGTGAAGAAATCGTTTGGTTTGATGAGTACTTGCAGGACGCCGCCCTTAGACTCGGCCCAGGCTTTGATGGCGTCAATGATGTCCTGGATTTGGTCCGCAGGGACCCATTGATTCAGTTGCAGGGCAAAGCCCATGTCCCCCTGGGCTGGGCCCGACCCGTACAGGCCGCCCTTGTGTGTGGCTTGTCGGAAGAGAAAAGCGGCACGCTGGTGGGCTTGCGCATTTTGCGACAGGGGGTTTAAAAACTCTCTGAAGTTCTCGTAGATGATGGCCGGCGGCGCGTCAACCGTCATGCCGCTGAGGCTGTCTATGACGCTTCGGGGAAAGTTTATCCCCGTCATGAACACGAAGGTGCCCCTAGGCGACCACCACAGCCGCATCACGGGTTTGTTGCGCTTGGCTAGTCCGTCGGAACCAGTTTCAAAAGGCTCAATATTGCGTACATCCAGGTCTGCAGCTTCGGCCACCCCTGTGACTGGCGCTGCACTGAGTTGGACCGCATTGGCGAGAGGAACAACGGGAATCGCTTGCACGCTGCCTAAGAAGGCAGCACCCAGAAGGCATAGGGTCTTAAAGGAAACCATATCTGCGGGTGAGGTTGTGCTTAAGGTTGTTGAATGCACAGGGGCTAAAAGACTAAAGGGAAAAGATATAAAGAAAAACCAAAGGGATGTGTTAAGGCTCCGGAATTGTTAATTCTGATAAGCTGTGTATGATACAATTTCTTTTCCCGGCGAACGGTCTCTTTAATAACTTCTTTTCACCTTGTGTTTCGTCTGTCGCTACTCTAAAATCAAACTAGATCATATAGGATAGTACACTGATGGCAAATCTATTTCGGTCGATGCCATTACTTGTTGCCTAATGTCTTTTTTAAAAGCGTAGTAAACACTAAAGTCCTCAGCCACCACCGTAAGCCAGGTATATGGTATATTGGGAAGCTAAAGCGCCTACCAAGCTTTGGGCCCACTATTTAGACATTGCGCTAAATACTATCCAATTAGAACTCAAGTGTATTTTAGATTGCTTACACCTCTCTGCTTAGCTGGTGCTTAGCTAATGATCCGCCTCTCCCCGCTTAATCCTCTTCCCGTCTAATCCTTTTTCCCGGCTAATCCTCATACAACAACTAATAGTAACGCCGGTCCATTCGATCGGATGTAATGTTCATTGACTCAATTACTGTATCCAGTGATTATGCATATATTTTTACCTTCAGCTATAGTCTCCGCCACAGTTGTATGCCTCGTCTAGCACTTACATTTGTTATACCGGGAATAACGACTTAGTTTCTTGAAAAATCATAATCCAGCTCCTATTGACACTTATCTCCGAAGCCATATATAAATACCATAATTCCCTCCCATTAATCTAAAAAAGTAACAGCCACCACGACCTCCTTCACTACAACACCCTCTATAACCACTGTGCAACCCAGCTATCACTTCTCTCTTACCTTTTACTTCACAATAACCTATTCGCAATCGTTTAACCCCCAGTATCATCATGTACTTTCCCACTACCATCGTCACCATTCTGGGCTTCGTGTCTGCATCCGTGGCCCTCAGTATGCCTGCAGCAAACGCCAACGAATTGAAACTCTCCAACGGAGAGAGCGTCGGGAGCGCCTCCCTCGACGCACGTCAAGAGCTTCTCCCCCGGTTCGTAGGCGCTGCGTCCTGCAAAGGGTCCATTAGGTGCAACAACGGGCAGTCGCTCAAGCGCGCCTTCAGCGACGCGGCCGCGCGCGTCGAGTCGACTATCTACCGCAACGGTGGAGAGTGAGTGGTCCAGACCCGAACAGGCCCAGCCCCAACCGGCGGCAACATGAGGTATGACGGAACTGAGTGCTAACGCTATTTTCTTACCCACCTGCAGCAAAGCTGGCGTCTGCTCCGGCCACGGCGGCATCTTTGTCCAGGGTGATTTTAAGGTCGACGGCAAAAAGATCCAGTGCGAGGCCGACGGAGCTACGCTCTTGAACGCCATCTCGGAGATCCGAGCCGCAGGCTGCCAGACCTGTGGATGGATTCAGACGGACCAGAGCGAGTACACCCTGTCGCATAATGATTCATTGGTACAAATTAGCTGACAATAACCCAACAGATGCTGCTTGCAAGGTGAAGATGGACTTCGTCACGGGATGCTCATAGATGGTAAAATAATATCAGATTGTAGACGCAAGGGTGTATCAGCCGGTGTTTTCGGATATGTCTTGTGCTACGGTGGCGTATATTGGCCTTGTTTTTTTGTTCCGATTTGATTTCACGTTCTTTAAGACTCTCAGTCATTACCGGCACTCGTTTACGACTGGAAGGAGCGCCCTGCGAGCTGAGTAGATATATCTTCAGAAGTTTAATTATCCATACTCAATTGACAATATGTCGCATATATAAGCGCAGTTACTGCAGGGCAATGAACGGTTCCTTTTTTTTGTGCGATAGAACATTAGTAAGCGGCCACTTATGCGCAGCATTAGGTGCCACGATGAGCCTATTCCGATATAGAAAGCCCACATTCGGCGCTAAATTATATACATAGTGTCACGCTTACAGGAGATCGGAGGTATAGGTCAGATAAGGAATGTAGAAGTCGCCCCGAGCCTTTTAAGTGAGACCCGGACTGAAGACCTGGTTAAATACAGTTAGAGAGAGTGGAGGGCACCCCTTGCAAGCCCTCTAGTCGCTGATTGGTGAGGTCAGGTGAGCTGTAGACCCTGAATCTCTAAGCTAGGGGGTCGATCAAGGGACAGGCTGTCACGGTTCAAGGAACGAGGGATCTGTTGATGACCCAAGGGTTCTATTGAGATGCGAAAACTACAGGTGAAGAGGAAAAGAAGAGGAACAGGCTCCTCTCAGTCACTGTTTGCCAGGAATATATCCAGCCAAACGCGGTACGTACCACCGGCCAGAGGTCCATGCGTTCCCATGCCCTTGTGCCTATGTACCCATGCCGTAACTCAGGCCTATCAAACCGCCACGCGTTTTAAGACATCGCCATGTAACATTAAAGCAAACAAAACCAATTATCTTAACAACCACAATAGATACAGACAAACCGATTAGCTCAAAGAGACTGTTATCTCCTCCTCTATGTCAGAAATGCTTTCTGCAACCGAACTTCCCGACGCGATCGATGATGACTGCGCAGTGACCGCACCAGCCTCACCACCAGGTGTCGTCAAGTCCTCCTTGACTTTGCGAACGTCTAGCATGGTCACGAATTGCTCTTGAGCAGTTTTCTGGACCTTGCGACGTTTTTGGGGCTTCTGGAGATCCAGCGCAGCAGCCAATTGGTCGCGTTCATGCTTAAGGCTGGAGATCTCGGCGCTTGCAAGGTCTAAGGCCTTGCCGGTCTTTCTGGAGACCTGGCGTAAGGTGGCATTGCTGTACATTGAGTTAACCACATGTAATTCGCGATGGATGTGCTATATCTGCCTTAAAGACCTTAGGATCTTAACGTCCATAGCGGACATCTCCGACAGCAGGGGGTCCCCTGGCAGCTGCAGAACGCTCCAAGTTGACCCCTCCGGCCTGTCCTGGTCCCTTTGCCTTGCCAGTCGGCTGTTAATGGCCTTGATGGGGTCCCTTGGATAGATACCGGTCGCTTTCCAGCCTGTGGCAATGTGCTCTGGAGTCAGGGCTTCCTTCCGAGCCTTGTTCCAGGCCTCCAGGAACTCCGGTTTCTTTAGCGCCATCGTCAGACTAGACACGCAGGCCTGGCGAAGGTGTTTCCGGTACGCGCGCTTCAACACCGAAAAGGAGCCAAGGTCCAGAGGCTGGAGGACCTGCGAGGTGTGTGCCGGAAGGAAGTTCAGCCAGACCTTAGCCTCAAAACACTCCAACATGAACTCCTCGCTGCAGTGGCTGGCATGGCCGTCGATTATAAGGTGGCGCCACTGCTTGGGGTCGTCTGGAGTAGTCTGTGGTAAGAACACCTGTCTTAGCCAGCGCAGGGCAATTGAATTGGAGGTCCAGCCGGCCTCTAAGGCTTCAAATTGCTAGTCTGCGAAGTCCTCGTCGTCTGATTACGTGGTAAACCATTGCTGTTGGACCTGCCTCTCCTTAAAGATGACTAGGGGAGACAGGGCTCGGCTAGCTGCAGAGACAGACTTTAAAGACGTCGTCCACTTGCCTCTCATGGTGTCTAAAGTGAAGACCTTCATGAGAGCAGACGGTCCGATAACAAAAGGGCAGTCTCTAAGGCTAATCTGAGCTCCAACCTCGTCAAAGTTCTATATGTGCTCCTTAGGGATGTCGCGGATGCGGTCCTCGTTCAGCCTCGAGAAGAACTCCTCGATGTTTTCGCGTGTGGCGCCGTTGACGCGCTGGAAATCCATTCCCCTTGAGAGCATGGTCTTTAGCTACGGCCAGCGCCTAAAAAACGGCGATGCCACCTATCTCCGATGGTGTGGCTGCTGCCGGACTAACAGATGATTGACTGCGCGAAGAGCTTGAAGCGGTTGTGCTGAGGAGCCCAGCTAAGTCTGGCCTGGAGCAACACCCACTGGACTAGCCAGTGCTCCTGGACCTCACTGAGGGCTTAACGATGCCTTTGAGCAGTGCGTTTAAGAGGCTTGCACTCGAAACGAGACGTGAGGTAGTGTCTGGAGACTCTGTATTGCTTGGCGACAGACCGGATGGAATCTCCTTGGCAGACTTAGAGGAGAGCGGCAGCCAACTGCAGTTTATCTATAATAATAGATATCAAACGAAAGAATAGAATGTGGTAATTCGAATGGTATGACTTTTAAATAAATGTAACCGTAGGTGGTTGATATATTCGGTGTTGAAGCAAAAAAGAAACACCTTAAACTGTCGCCAGACGTGTGGCGGTTTGATGGGCCTGTCCCTTGATCGACCCCCTAGCTTACTTCAGGGGTCGCCTTAGCGCGACACATAGTGTCGGCATAGAGGAACATCCTATGTAGCATCTGTGATGCAGTGCATAAGGATTGTGCGTTGGTTGCACAAGGCAGGTGGTGGCAGCCGCAGGTGTCTCGGAGATGGGGTTGAGCATAGCTATGGCCTGTGCGGCTGCCGTCTCGAGATGAAAGACAGGGGGACCGTGCCGGAAGCGGCACGTAATCTAGCCTAGAGGAATGCATGGTGGGCATGTGTAGAAGTAACTGGTTTTAATTGTTAGCATTCAGGGCGCATTCCGTTTAGCTTTTTATGAATCTGTATGTCTTCGCTTCGGAGGCTGTCAGTCCTGTGGAGACCGCGGCATCGGAATATTTTCCGGCGGCTGCCACTAGTGTTAGGTTTGTCACTTATACTAGGGTACCGTAGACGCTTGGTCACGCATTTAACTAGTGGTGTGTGGTAAACCGGTAAATAAACCTTAGGTCTCGTAGTGATACGCATATTGACTAGCAACCGTGTAGGGTGTCAATTGAGTATAGAAGAAGGATGCCCTTCTAACTATGGATATGGAAAATAGGAGGACATTTATACCTGCTATCTAATCAGGAAGCCTCCTGATTAGATTATCAGGTAATATTTGTTCTACTCGACGTTGCACCATATCACCTGGACCGCCTTAGGACTTCACGTATCAGTATATAAAGGCGTCTTCCCTCTCTTGTCTTATTCTCTTCTCTTCTCCCACTTCTAGTAATGACTTATCCCAACTTTCTTTTGTGTCAGACAGTACTACGCACGATCCCACCTAATCGCCGGGTCTGGGAGAAGGCTCGAGTTTAAGGTGTTCTATGAACCATCATCTAACACTCATTCACCATCCACACCCTTAGCTTGTGCCGTATCCTTGCTTTCATTCCCTTCACTCGGGCCAAGACAGCTAAAGAAGACCTGAACCAGGTCCATGGCGCCGGTACGAATAGCCCATGCGACCGGTGTAGTGTCGGTGACACCCGTAATAGCGCGTTGTTCGGCTTCTTCGGTGGTCTTTTTTGCCACGTCCTCGGCTAGTGTCTGCATTCCGAAGCCCCAGACACCCTGCAACCTCTCCGTGCTCATGTCGGAATCCTGCAAGACGCTTGGTCTCGTGTCGGTGAGGGCGCCACGCCGAATCAGCTCGCGTACAATTCGGAGGAGGGGCCCTCTCTCCTCCGCGGTTTGACGTCGGCGAGAGGGGTGCCTCCACGTGAACGCGCTCTGGTTCCAGGACGCCAAAGCGTGTAGAAGAGACCAACCTTCTTGCGTCACAACTTGGACATTGGCGTCACGCTCGAGGAGAACGGTGGCCATGCGGTAGGCCGTTTCCTCCGTTTTCCCCACCCTCGGGGACAAAGCACATATCAGAGGCGTCCAGCCATTTCGGCTGGCCAGATTCACATACGCCAAGTCCTCAGTGACGAGAAACTCGACAATATCCTCGCGGCCCCCGGCTGCCGCTTTGTGTAGCAGGGACTCGCCCTGCGGGTTGAGTGCTTTGGTCGGATTTTCGGCTTTCGATCGCGAGAGGCACAGTTGGAACAGCTCGAGGTTTCCGTTGACTGCCATCCTTTGCAGTGGCGTTTCTCCGCTGTCGTCTTCCGCGTCTGGCGATGCACCGGCCTCCAGAAGTATCCTCAGGAACGCACATTGCCCCGGGCCCCAATAACTGCGACACCTTGCCATAAACGCGCCGAGGACCGTCGAGCCTCGATGGCGGAGGTTGGGATTGGCTCCCTTCTCAAGAAGAGCCTTCAATCCGCCAGTGGAATCTGTGTGATAGATGGCCTTGAAAAGCATTGGGGTGTGGTGGAAACGGTCGATACCGTCTGGATTCGCACCGGCATCGACAAGCTGGCAGACGACACGATATTGGCGATGCAATCACCAGCTGCGAGTTCTTCCGCCGAAAGGTTTCCTAGCCTAATTCGCCTAAAAGAATCAAATGGATCCTCGTCAAGTTCTTGGAATCTTCCGACGGCCGTCTTCAGCGCATACTGAAGAGCCTGGTGTCCATAGGTCAGTTTGGCGAGTAGTACAGTCACACAATTATCCCATCGCGAACCTGCTGCGCCGTCCAGCACCTCGTTCTTTTCCTTTGTCGTCCAGCCATCCCATGCGTCGAGGAAAAAGGTCAAGATCTCAGGATGACCATTCCATGCTGCTACGTGGAGACAGCTGGCTTCTTGTCGCTCGGATCGGAATCGTCCTTCGGGTCCAATCCGCTTCCAAAGCATCTGAACTATTTCGAGGTGGCCATGGTGCGATGCAGCCAACAATGGCGGGAAATTGGGCTCATAGCTCTGGCTGATCGCAAGGTTCACGCCCGCATCGAGAAACATTTGCACCGCAATAGAGTCTCCCAGCTTGATAGCCTCGAAGAGGGCCTCGCAAATAAAGTAATCTGCATCGACCTGTGGACTCCATAAACGAAGAACGCGCGCTAGGTAGTCTCGGTCGCCGTAGCGTGGTCCCTTCCGAAAATAAGGGGAGATCAGAGATAAGAAGGCCTGTCCCACTTGTGGAGAGTTCGAGGGGTGACTCTTTTCGATACAGAGGCGTCGGTGAAAAGTAGCTTCAAGCTCTTCATCGGAAACGGGTGGAACAGTAGGATCCATGATGTTCATGTCGATGTGGAGTCAATGGAAAGCTGGAGCGTTAAAGGAGAGCGATGCTGAACAGGTTTAAATGGACAGGTAGAGATCTGAAGAGGGATTTTATAGGTTGCTATTCTTATCTTATCACAAGGCACCAGGGAAAGGACTTGGTTAGCAATTCCTGGCTCAGCAGCCTTGGCCGCTTGGCGTGCCTGTAGTACGACCGCTTAGGCGTCGCGACGTTGTAAGTGTGCACATAGTCCCAGCAATAGCATAGAGAGACCCAGTAATAATACTGCAACAGAGGCTTCAAAATCCACATTTCATTTTGACTAAGCAAAATTTACGTGAATCGTAGGAAACCAGGCTGAATGTACCGACTGGTTCAGTGGGTGGTTGGTATCCGAGTCCTGTCACCATTCAGCAGGCTATAACGGGCTGATGTTAAAGCCTAGTGGGTTGATCACGAAATTCAGCTGCCACGTTCTTAAACGCCGTCCAGGGTGGCTCTCAGTCCATCTCAGAAGTTCGCCAGCGTTATTAGGGTCGAAGTCTCCATGTTTAGTGTAGGCGGAGCCCTGTAATCAAAGACTAGCGGGTTTGAGACGAATGGTTACGTGCAACATGGGTAGACAACACACCGCCAGAATCAATCCCGTAGCCTCACTAGACATATATCCATCATCGAAGGGAGACTGGCTCTAGGCCTGGAACCTGTCAATCAACAGATCGTTGGGCGCGTCGTTAGGGTTCCCCAGAGGAGGGGGGTCCAAATCTGTCCCAGGGTACCACAGTAGGTCCTGCGGACAACCGAACCCATCACGGGAATATCTTGTTAGTTGCCTTGCCAGCCATTCACGCGTCACGGCGCCCAGGGGCCTCCATGGATGATTTGGTGGCCATGAAATACCCGAACAGATGCAACTCCGACGTGTGTGCAACCGTTGAATGTTCTGAGAAACTCAAGACGCATGTTGATATGGAAGTGGAAAACAACCCATCGGTCTGCGCCACTCCCAAATTCGTCTTGCCGAGCCGTATTACGGTAGACACTGTTGCCGCCGGGCTCTCCCGGCTGGGGCCCTATCCAATACGCCAGCTCTAGAAACGGGCCTTGGGCTACACTATGCTCCCAGCATGCATATTGTACACTCAGGTCGCCATCCAAGATACCGCCTAGTATCTCAGTTACATCAGGATATGGATCCTAGTTTTCATCAGGCCGCAGGCGCCACCAAACCCATCGCTTTACAGGGTCCAGAAGCTAAACTGCTTTCATCAGCCTTGAAGACACTGAAAGGGCCACAGGGAAATTAAGAAGGGGATATTTGATACGTGAAGTCCCGAGGCGGACCACGTGATATTGTACAACGTCGAGGACAGATATTATCTGATGATCTAATCAGGAGGCTTCCTGATTAGATAGCAGGTATAAATGTCCTCCTATTTTCCATATCCATAGTTAGAAGGGCATCCTTCTTCTATACTCAATTGACACCCTACACGGTCGCTAGTCAATATGCGTTTCAATATTTCAGGATTTCTCACGTACCTGACGTGGCTCTTCCATCAAGGTCTTATTTTCGCGCTTCTACTTTAGAGTCGCACCTGAAGGCTGGCAGAAGATCTGGCCCATGGACGACTCTCGCCTAATTGCATCGCCCGCTGTCATGGGGCTCAAAAAGAGCCATCTAATGTAATTACCCGGATCAAGATCTGGAAAAGTATTGACGTGGGATCGGAGATTAGTGGCCCGGAGAACTTCATCGTACGAGTCGGCAAACAGCTCGTCGTAAACCACGGAGAGCGGTTCCAGCATGTTGCGGACCACAGTGATCATCAGTGACGCAAAGGCGACCATCCTCTCAATGACCAAGACAAGATGAGCTACATTCTGGGCAGTGTGGGAGGATCAGCCGCAGACGCCATCCACGCCTTTGTGACGGACGAGTTCGGTTCCCCCCTGCTCACCACCTCTTAACAGGTCATGGACCACCTACAGGAGTCGTACGTGGACCAAAAGGCCCACCAGAAGGCTCGACAGGAATTCAAGTACCTCCAGATGCTACCCAGGGACTCGTTCCAGATCTGGAAGCTGAAGTTTGTTCAACTGGCGGGCCAGGCCCGCGTCCAACCCAACGACTACAAGAGAGAACTGAACGACAGACTCCCTCCGCGACTGAACGGAGCGGTCGTGGAGAAGTATGCCCACGATGGTGTGCCTTTCGAAGCTTTCTGTACCGCCGTCCAGATGCACGATCACAGACAGAATAAGAACTTCCTGGCCCGTAAGACGACTACGAACAACTAGAAGGCGACCACCGCTCCTCGAACGAGCAGGACCTCGGCGAGTACGGGAACTGACCCCAAATTTGATGGCGCTAAACCCAAGATGACGACGCCAACCTCCACGACGAACAGACTCCTTGTGGAAGACTCCCGGACTGCTACATCCCTTACCGATACCGCAGCGTCCCTGGACGGATATTTCCATCGACTTCAAGAGCATGCACAAAAGCCGCCAAGGACATGGTAACTTATTGGCCGTGATGGACCGACTGGGCAAACGATCGTGGAGTATTCCGTGTCATAAGGAGGTGACGGCAGCGGAAACAGCTCGGCTGTATTACCAGGGCCCCTACCGGATTTATGGCTTGCCGACGACCATGGTGAGCGACCGAGGTCCTCAGTTCGACTCGGAGTTCTCCCAGGGACTGGCTCTCTTGCTATGGATCGACTGGAAGTTGTCCACTTCGGGGCATTCGCAGACCTCCGGACAAGTCGAGAACATGCTGCAGTGGATCGACCAACGGCTCCGGCCGCTGGTAAACCACTGCCAGGACAACTGGGAGGATGCCTTACCAGCCGTGGACGGGGCGCAAGCCTGTCTTCCGCACGATTCGACGGGCCTATCTCCGCATGAGGTAGAAATGGGGTTTCCGATGTCATTGCAGTTCGACTGGCAAAAGCGAACCGTGGACTTCACCGACAGCACGCCGGGGGGGAGGACAGCGCGACTGGACGCCCAGCAACTCGTCAAGACTATCCACGAATACCACGAATTGGTAAAAGGGAACTTGGTGCGAGCCTAAGAACGAATGACAACCTAAGTAAATAAACACCGTCGGAAGCCTGATTTTGACGTGGGGGACAGAGTGTTTATCGTTAAGAAGGTGTGGTCAACGACACGACCGTCGGACAAATTGGACTACCCCTTAACCAGACAACACTACCGGATCCAAGGGAAGGCCGGACATTCCTTCGTCCTCGACATGCCCGCTAGCTGGAAGGGCACCAATACGTCCCATGCAGACAGACTACGCTTGTTTCCTAATAGCCCTTTACCTGGCTAAAGGGCTCCGGAACCGCCGGCAGAAACTGTGGGACCTGAAGGAGCCGCCGGGGAGGAGTTCGAGGTTAGCAAAGTGACGGCATCACGGTTACACTACGGAAAATTACAGTATCAAGTGGAATGGAAGGGATGGGACCCGGACGCGACATGGCAGCACGCGGAAAATTTGAAGAACGCTCCAGAGGCCCTAAAGGCATATCACGACCAACACCCGGACCAAGCCGGACCATTGCAGGCTTAGCTGGAGGCAGCTTTAGAGGACCGATTCGACCCTCCACATGCGGACGATAGCAAACCTGTGGGGACGCAGTCGGCGCGAGCCCGACGGGGAAGACGACGAAACTGAGGTTTTTTTTTTCCTACTGTGCTAGACTCGGGACGAGTCTAATCTGGAAGGGGGGGTGATGTGACGGCGCTGGCAACTGTACAGTGATGGAACAGGTGGTGGACACTGGCAGAAGGGAGGGCCTGTGCGTCCTAGGGTACTTAGATACCTTGAGACTGCCAGAGCCATCGTGTGTTTTCCTTCTTTTCTTCCTCACGTTGCTATCCTCAGTCAATCTACGATCAGTTGTCGACTTGTCCAACTGCGTGCCGTGACATTGATGCGTAAAAGGTAGGGGACCTGCCAGTTGACAGATCCTGTTCTTAATAGCCTATGTATGTCCACGGTATCCAGTTTAGCAGACTAGGTTATTGTCCCCCCCGTGGTGGCACGCATCAGAACGATAGGATGGAAACAAGCAGGCAAATGGGCTGATCGGGTGACGTGATGAGGATCGATTTGAAAATTGAACACAGGCTATATCCTGCTTTTATAGACCATTCGTTTCTAATTCCGATAGAATATCTTCATTACATTCTCCCTCCTTATTCTGCGGCATGATTGGCAACCGGCCGCCTACAGCCTACCATGACCCTTTCTGTCTCGTGCCGGAAAAAGAGGGGGCGGAATCCACTATCGTCCCAATAATTGTTTAGGCCCCGGCGCTGCTCGACCGAAACGAGTCGTATCATACAGTGCCTCTGGGAACCTGCATCCTTGGTGCCTCCCCGATAGGTCTACCCGCAGAATATATTGAACTTGGCGTTCCTCTTTTTTGTTTACTACTGGAATAGCTCCAATTTGATAGCAGGCCCTGACGCCGCATTGGTGGAAAAACAGAAGTTGTAGCCCATTGCAAAAGCCTAACCAGAAACGGGGGTTTGCAGATTTGAGCCGAGTAAAAGTGGTATATAGTTGGGGGGTTAAACCGCCCACATCCTGTGCGCTGTCTTATTCACCTTCCTATCTAGGATAACTGCATGAAAGAAGTGAGACTAGGAGTTGGGCAAGAGCCAGGGAAAAATCCTGTAAGGCCGGGGATGCGGAAGCTCATGGAAAGTAAGCGGGCAGAGTCACCGCATTGTCTTAGTGCCTATTACCCCAGCGTCGCCCGCGATACATTGTGTATACAAAGACGAAAGCTTCACAGCCCAGTGTTATGGCATCTGGTAAGAACCATACGAACAAGCCGATTCCAACAGCCCATAGAAACTCGCGCGTTGGTAGGTTCATACACAAAACAGCTCTGTAGCTCTTTGCATTGTCGCAAAAATGGGCTACAGCCGGAACTTGAGCCCAGACTCCCAGATTCAATTCCATTTTTCAGATAGTTTCTGAGTCAGTTAGACGTCCAATTAGCCACTAAATCTCCAGCAAGGAAAAAAGCATATATAGGGCGAGGACCGTTTACCAACATAAGGATTTTTAGGGCTTGCCTTGTATTTGCGACGGATGGTAGGTGAAGTGTGATGACAAAACAAACGGGAAGGAGTGGGAACACGAAAAAATTGGATAGGGATTTTACAGTGCGAGGTGGAACCTTTTATCAGTAGAGTACCAGATTCACGGAGCCGCAGCATTGTTCGGGAGGAGGGAATTTGGAGATCGAACCACCCTGTAGTAAGTAGAGCTTCCATCCACTTTGTGTCAGGCGACCCTACACATAACGTAATTTTGAAATCAAGGATTCGATTGGGTCTTTCCGTCTCCACTTGACCCCACTTGTGGTTTCTCTTAACTGGACGGATCAACCGGCACGCGATTTCAAGCCAGGTGTCAAAGCGGTGGTGTGGGCAGGCTATGTGGCCCTGATTTAGCTGGACAACCAGCACGAACGGACGAACTTAGATAACCGGACAAATACTGTCCAGCGTCGGGGACCAGAGGTCTTCCCTCCATCCAATCGAATCCCAAATCCAGTGAAGCCTTATCCCATTAAAGCATAAGGAATCGAGGTAATACAGTACTACAGATGGCACCGTAGGGCTGCAGTGGCCTAGCCACAGAACAAACCAGACCTGATCGAGTCTGTAGACGGTTTTCCATGTCAAAAACTGTTTTGAAGGAAAGATAAGAACAGGGGGTAAGCTTACTAGACAATATGCACTTCTGTGGCAGTCACGGCACATGACCAAGCCTTAAAAACAATTGGTACCGACTAGCCTCAAGGAAAAATAACCGCCGAATCACCCCTGTCGCGATTAGTGGGGTTCCCGTCGTAACGGGTCCTACCCGACTGACAGCCAGGACCGTTCCATCAGTGTACTCATATGTTCCTATTGTTACTTAGTCTGTTTAATATGGGTTCTACTTCCATACAAAAATATTGCCACTTTCATATACAACTGCCTTTGCTTCAATTATAGACGCCATGAATGTAGGCTAACTCTTCTTCCGCCAAATTTACTGTAAGCTAATGCATGCTTTTTATACTCAACTGACATTGGACAAACAACACGTTGAAAGTACTAGTCCAATAGGTACAACATGGCTCTCCTGTAACGACCGCCCCGGGCTACCCGAGAACGTTGCCAAGTGTAGTCCTCTCCATACTTTAGCCGGAAGCAATGGGGGCTCCAGTCTCCCTGTGTACCAAAAGGGGAATTCGTACTTAAGTCATGACTCAGAGCAGTTACCAGGTCTGAAGTCAATAATGGATACTGGATTGCTGTGCTCCGATTGGTCTAGACCCCCGGTCTGTAGAATAGGCTGAACCACACCCCCAGAAATCCAAGTCTTACCGTAGCTGTGTGATCCATAAAATCGTTATCAAGGCCAATCAGGTACTAGCTAGCCGCAAAGCAAACAGCCAGGTCCTTGGCGCTTTTCACCTACCCCGCAGCATCAAATTAAAGAAACATCTTTTCTCCACCAGCAGACCTCTGCTTGTGAAATCAGCATTGTTCTAATAAGAATTATGACGGCAGGGCGAATGTGCTGAAATTCATGATGAAAATGGTCGGCTAGTTGCTTGAGAGGGGTTTCTGTGGAAGTGATGTTCATGGTTTGTAGTTAACTTAGATTTTATCGCTACTACCAATATTCCATCGGCAACACCAGCGCTTGCCAATGAGACTAGCACTGAGAGAAACAGAGAGTACACCATAGGATGCGTAGCATAGTGATGTGTTTTAGTCTTGGCCATGTATAAATCAAAAAAACGTACGATACCTGGCCACGTGAAGTGGTCCGACCCGCTCCTGAGGGACCGCGTGAACAGCCGAATGCATTGTAACGCCGATACCAGACAGGGAGCTGGTACTTCTGATACGGAATTTTCAGATTTCAATGTTACAGGACGTGGAAAATCTCAGCTGCTGTGCCGTTCACGAGCATGTAAACCATTCTTTGCCCAGATCATCACGCTTTTATTATCTCCCAGCAGCACCCCCAACTGTGGCAATATGAGGCTATCACCAGTTCGCCTGTCAGTTAGTTAGTTAGTTAGTTATATTTAACGCTATTTAATAGGCTTGCTAGGCCTTCACACCCGTAGTGTATATAGCGCGCTAGGGACCGTTTAATAACGCCTAGCGTGTCTATCCTCTAGTATCGTGCACTAGGTAGGCGTTCTATGTACAGGCCGTTCCCGTTGCCACCGCCAGTTGTGGTCGTGTCCGGTGAGAGTGTCAGAGGGGGGGCGATCCGTGAGGGCCGTCCCCGTGCCAATACCTAGCCGCCGAGTAGCGGGTTGGTATGCTTCATGCTTTAACGAGCGTGTTTGTAGGGGTTACGGGAGTGTATTAGAGACCCCTTTCGAGGTGTGCTATCCCGGTTGTCGGTGGCTAGAGGCCGGAGTTGGTGGCTCGCTGCCTCTCTAGGCTAGGGCAGATTAGGTCGAACTTCGTTACACGAATAAAGGCCTCGAACTCTTTTGGTGACACTAGTAGGTGTTTCCAGAAGGTCATCGAGTCCATCTGCGTGGCTGGGGGTCTATCGGGGCCGAAGTGAGGCCATAAGTGTCGAAGCCGCATTGTTTTCCGGCAGTGTGTCATGTGTTCAGGGGTTTTCTTCCGGCCGCACGAGCATAAGGCCCTAGCTTCTGTGTGTCCGAACTTCCTATGGTACCATTCAAAGTCGCCGTGGCCAGACCTAGCAGCGAGGAACCGGTGTAGGATGCTTCGAGGCATTGTGAGCCACTTTGAGCAGCGTTTGGTAGCCGCCACCTCAAGGTCTGACCAGCGTTTGTGTCTGGGTCCTTCGGAAGTCCACCAGCGCTGGAAGAGAGTTTTAGAGGCTTCCTTCGTTGTCCGTTTTACGTACGCGATCGTCGGAGGCCGTTCGGGGCCTGGTGGTGTCATCTCGGTTCCTAACTTTGCGAGGTGGTCCGCTTCTTCGTTTCCTTGTACCTTGGAGTGTCCTGGGACCCAGTGTACCATGACCCTTGCCGTCCGTGCCAGGGCTTGGAACTGGATGAAGGCCTTTTGGGAGCTGTCAGCGGGATTGCCCCGGAGGCAGGCCACCACTGAGGTGTTATCGAGGCAGATGTGTATGGGGTGGCGTTGCAGTCCGAGCCGGAACGCGCCCTTCAAGCCTGCTAAGGCCCCTTCCGCCTCCGCGTCGAAGACCTCCGAAGGTCCTAGCCGTCCCGAGTCGCATTGCAGCGTGCGCTGGCTCTGGTAGATGACGTACCCCCAGCCTGTGCGCCCTTCGATCTGGGATCCGTCGGAAAAGACTACGACGTCTGTCGGCGGTAGTTCCTGCCACCACTTCTCAAAGGCCGTGGCTTTTGCCTTCTTCGACATGTCCGCCACCGGCTGTAGGGAGCCAGGTAGGTGTCTCGGGAGCAGGAGTATCGGCCTATCAGGCTGTCCGTGCATCCTGTAGGCGCGTTGCAGGCGTGTCCGTACCGGCTGGAGGCCACCAGCGTCCTTGCCCTTTTGTCTTAGCCGCTGCGCTAATCTCGGGACTAGCGGGTGCGCGGCGTTCACGGAGACTGTCCTGTAGGCCATTCGATGTCTAGCCTTCTCGAGGGCGACCTCGATCGGGGGGAGCCCTGCCTCTATAGGGAGGGTGCCTGATGCGTGCCACCATGGGGGGGGACAATAACCTAGTCTGCTAAACTGGATACCGTGGACATACATAGGCTATTAAGAGCAGGATCTGTCAACTGGCAGGTCCCCTACCTTTTACGCATCAGTGCCGTTCGGGGTCGTCTTCCACACTGGCAGTATGGCCCGGAGGGCCGCGTTCCAGGGCTTCGACAGGGTGTCGATGTTCCCTTGTTGGCCTGTGCTAACCGTCTGTGGCCTGTTCACAAGCCGGCTCGTGGGTGTCTTCGTCTTGCCCGGCCACCACGCCTCTGCCGCGTATAGTAGAGTTGGGAGCACCACTATCGAGACCGCCTTGCGTATCTGCTGGGCAGGAGGGCCATATTTCGTGTTAGCGAGGTTGCGGATGTGGTTCGCTACCGCTAGGCCTTTCGCAGCCCTAATAGCAGCGTGTTTTTCAAACTTGAGGCGACTGTCAAACCAGACCCCTAGCCAGCGCATCACTGGCTTGTCGTCTGAGTTCGGGTTAGTAGGTTCAATCACGAAGTTGTGTCTCTGGACCTCTATAGTAGGTCCCGCGTCCTCCTGCCCGCTAGGGGGTCTTCTCCGGGTGAAATGCATTGCCTCCGCCTTATCCGGGTCGAAGACTGTCTTGTTTTCTAGGCCCCAGTCTAAGAGCTCTCCAACTAGCTCCGTAAGCTGCTTTGTAGTCGCTTCGTGTGTAGGCCCTTCGCAGCCGATGGCGATGTCGTCCGCGTATCCGAAGTGACTTTGGTCGGTCTTTGGGAAGGCGTCCGCGATCGACAGCATGAAGAGCACCGGCGAGACTGGGCTCCCCTTGGGGAGGCCGCACTCCGGATGGAAGCAGTCTGACGTGGCCCCGTCTAGGCGCACTCTGGCGCTCCTGTCTGTGCAAAATGAGATCGCCCAGCGTACTAGGTTCCTTGGCCAGCCTTGTCGTAAGAGGGTAAGTCCAAGTCGGTTTTTCTGGACCGCGTCGAAGGCCCCTTGTACGTCTAGCGTAGCCACTGAGAACACTCTCTCCGATTCGAGCGCGTGCTCGATATCGTGAATAAGGCACGCGAGTAGGTCCGTAGCCGATCTCTTAGGCAGGGCGCCGCACTGTTGGTGGTTGAGGATCCTTTCCCGTAGGGAGATCCGGGCCATGCGTCTCGCTACCAGCCTCTCCAGCCCCTTGCCTAGGCACGAGAGGAGTGCGATGGGCCGCCACGACTTTGGGGTCGTGTAGTCTGTTTTTCCGGGCTTCTGTAGCATGACGACCTCGGCTGAGCGGAACGCCCGTGGATGATAGCCTGTCTCAAGGCAGGCTTGGCATAGGGGGGCAAAGACGGGCCCGATAGCTTTCCATGCGGCTTTCAGTAGCCGCACCGTTAGCCCATCGGTTCCGGGGGAAGTGTTCTTTGTGCCAGTGGTGCATAGCTCGAGTTCCTCGATAGTAATCTCGTCGTTCCACTTAATCGTCCTAGAGGGGACTACGGGCACCTGCAGAGGGTCGGTAACGATGTCGTCCGTGGGCGAGAAGCGTCGTAGAAGCTTCTCCCCTAATACCTCGCATTTCTCTTTCGCGTCGTCTATCGTGCGCCCGTCGACCACCAGTGGCGGGGGCCCGCAGGCCGTGCCCAGTTTATGCCAGGCCACGATGCGGTAAAGGTCTTGGTCTGAGGTGGCTCCGTTGATCAGCCCTCGCCAGTATTGTCGCTTAGCTATCCGCACAGCAGTCCGGAACGCTTTCTTCTCAGCCCAGGCTTCCGCGAGGCTTGAGGCGCGGACCGCGGCTTTATATAGCCTGTGCTTTATGCCGCAGTCTTCTGTCCACCAGGGCGCGCTGCCGCCCGGCGGTCCTGGGGCCTTACCGGCGCCTCGGACAGCCGTCTTTAGTGTGTCGACTAGGAAGTCAGCCACATCGTCGATTTCCTCGGGCGTTTTTGTCCTGGGTCTGGGGGCGTGCTTGAGTCCCGCCGTGACCAGTCCTTTAAAGGCTTCGATCTTGTCCTCTGGGACGGTGAACCTATGGTGGTCCACCCGGATCCTGCCACCGATGGGGAGCGTGACTCGGAGGGCTGAGTGATCGCTAGGGGCTGTGAGTGCATCGTCCACTATCGAGCTAGCGAACGGGACATTAGAGAAGGCCAGGTCTAGGTGTTGCCCCTATCGTGTGTGGCCCTGGCGTATTCTCCAATGAAGGAGAGGCCATGCGCCGCCGCCCAGGTAGCAGTAGAGCGTCCGGCGCTGTTTTCTTCGTTGGGGGTGCAGAACTGCCAGACACTGCTAATAGCGTTGAAGTCCCCTACCACGAGAAATCTGCGGTTAGGGGGTGTGTATCTGTGGAGTTCGTGGTGCCACTGTGGGTTGCGGCGATCTCGATACATCGTCATGATGGTGTAGCCGTTAATTACCATCCAGATGGTGAATTTGGTCGGAAAGCATATGAGCTGTTTCGCGTTAAGGGTGCCGTCTTTACGGACGTACATTTGGGCCCTAGGTCTATCTTGCTTATTCGTCCAGCGGGAGACGGACGAGTAAAGCTTATAGTGGGCGTGTGTTACTGCGAGCGGGCCATGTTGGTCGCTGCCCCATGCCGGTTCGGTCACGCAGACGACGTCCACCTTCTGGGAGGCGCATAGTTCTAGGAAAGCCTCGTGGGACGGCCTCGAGCGGGCGACGTTTTGGTATGCGATCGCTAGGGGCCTGTCTTTATCGCTTCTGCCCCTTGCCCGGAATTGCCTCCGGGGTCTACTCGCTATCGAGTAATTCATTAACGTGCGAAGGTAGCGAGTCGAGTAGGCGGCTAGAAGGCGCCCTGCAACGGGTCGATCGACGTTGGATTTCTGCTAAGGCCTTCGTCGGGGAGTCCGGGAGATCGGTTAGGTCGATATCGCCCTCATGGTCCCTGGGGGGAACCTGCAGCGAAAATGGTAGGCTGCGTCGGGGTGGAAGGCCGCCCCTCGGGGCAGCCGTTATTCGTTTCGTAGGCTGTGACCCTTGCCCCCTTCGGGGTTGTAGGCACGGTAGGAACGGTAGGGGCTTCAGCCTGGTTGGCTAGTCGAGTAGTCTCGGGGGCTTGATCACCGAGCAGCTCAGGGTGGGCAGCCCTGTAGAGCTGTTCTCCGGCGGATCTGAAGGACGCCCTCTGCTTTTTCGTAGGGTGCACCATCTTGCCGTTCTTCCGTACCGGCTTAGCGGGGCAGCCCTCGTGGTCTGCGGGCTGTGGTGCGTGACAGTTAACGCACTTCGGGGGTCGTTGGCAGGGGCCCGCGTGCGTCTTCTCCCCGCAGGTCACGCATCGGGGGTCCCTAGCGCAGTTGCGCCCAGAGTGCCAGCCCTGGCAGCCTGGGTCGTGTCTGTGGATGGCCGGGGCTTTATCGATAAGCCTGGCCATCACTGACGAGCCGAAGAGCTTGAAAGGCCGGACCTTCTCGGTGAAGGAGACGATGAGTGTGACGAAGCCTACAGTTCGCCTGTCAGGTCACGTGAGGAGTTACAGGAACCTGATATAGGCCCTGTGGAGCATGTGGGGAGCAATCCCCAGCTACGGGTACATAGACTGCCATCTCTGGCTCTTTCTTTTTTCCTTTCTAATGGATAACCTTGAACCTATCGCTTGCCATGCCTCCCCCAGTATGATATCAATCAAGTTGGCTTTACCCTTGATGTTGTTACACTGTATTCATCCTCTAATTATACCCACTTTCTCGGCTATCCTTTTGTCTTCACCGCTCTCAAGATCGAAATGAAGCTCTCCTCAGCCGTTGCTGCCAGTTTCATGGCTCACTTCCTGTCTTGCGCCACTGCATTCCCTACCACCTCGATAGAACCGGATAAAACCAATTTCTACCAGGCGTCTGGCATGACGGATATGCAAGACGGCACCTATGCCCTTATCTATGACAGCAATGGCGACCCTAAGATTATTTTCACTCCGCCCGGCAGAGCCATGTCAGTAGGACGTGCTTTCAACACAACTTCTCCCCCTCGGACATTAATTAGCAGAGAAGAAGGCTGCGACAACTTCAAGCTCAATCCGCGTGACACAGACTCGGCCAACGCAGATCTCCAAGCTGCCTGTGGCGACGGATTGATACGTGACGGACCTGGGACCCTGCCAATCTAGGGCAGCTGTCAAGGCCCTGCCACCTGATGAAGTGGGGGCCGTGTGTTCGAGAGTAAATAATCCCAGCAGCGCCGCCAGCGCCGCAGCAGATAGCTTGATCTTCACCTTCTGTTTGACCCCCTCTGCTTTTCGTGTCACCTGCATTTGAGAACCAACCACAGCGAATACCAGCTCTACGCCACTAGATAGCCCAACCACATGGAGAACGCCTAGCCACAAACGGACGATTACCTACAGGGACAGAAAACGGTCCGCCGTATCCCGTACGAAATTATATGATAAAGCACCAAGCATTGCACTGATCCCGTGGCATGGATCAGTGTGCTGACTCCTGAGCCAACTGTATTGGGTCAGTAGGGACACTGGTGAGCCAACACCAAAGGATCAGTTGGATCCATGGTGATCCAAGGTGATCCATGGTGATCCAAGGTGATCCATGATGATCCAAGGTGATCCATGGTGATCCAAGGTGATCCAAGGTGATCCATGGTGATCCAAGGTGATCCAACGGTATCAGTGAGGGAATGATTTGGCTTAAAAGGCAGAAGGATTTCTTACCTAGACAGTCATTACCATGATCAATCTAAGCATCTATCTTACCTATAGATGGGCTGATGCGAACCTTCCTTCTTAAGTTAGGTGACCTCCATTTGGCCACCCTCCACTTTTGGCCACCCTTAGCTTGACCGTATTAAAATCAATCTGATGCGTGGATGGCATCCTGGGTCCAGAACTGGAGGGGTCCTGCGTGGTGGACTAGGCATAATTCGTCAGATAGAACAATATATCTGCTGCCCCTCACTGCCAGAACTGGCAGCGAGGCACGCCTTCTTCTACAGATCACTTTGACCCCATGCGATACGTGGCGGGGGTACGTAAACAGATAATAAGGTGCGGTATCCTTGTCAAGAAGGGGTCCTGCTACCCCACCTACCTAATTGGGATCGCACTATAGATAGTTTCCTGCCCTGCCAGCCACTCCATCTGTACCGATGACAAAACCCAAGTACTTGGTCCTCTGTACGTGGAACTCGCACTTCTTGATGTCGGCCTGCAGGCCTGCCTTTCGAAGTCGTGTCAACACCTGCTGGACGTGGCGTACGTGATCCTCTTCGTTGTCCGAATAAATAAGGATGTCGTCCACGTAAGCATAGCAGAACTTGTCGAGACAGTGTATCAAGACTTCGTTGATGAATCGTAGGAAGGTGGCTGGTCCACCGGTCAATCCGAATGGCATCACTCGGTACCGGTAAGAACCCTTATCGCGTGCGAAACATCGTCTTGTCTTCGTCTCCCGCCCGGAGCCGAATCCTGTGGAATGCTTGTCGGATGTCGATCTTTGTCAATATCTTAGCTTTTGTGGTCCGGCTGAGCGTCTCGTCGATCAGTGGTAGGGGATATTAGTCTTTGCGAGTGATGGCGTTTAGCTTCCGGTAGTCCACACAGAATCGTAAACTGCCGTCCGACTCGGGTGCAAAGAGTACAGGCACAGTCTAAGGAGCGTCGCTACTCTCAATGAATCCCTTTTTGTAAATTCTCGGTAATGTAAGTTCTGCATGCCTCCAGTTCTAGCACGGACATCTTGTATAGACTGCTGTAACCCAGTTCGTCGGTGCTCTTTCCCTCAAGGAGGTCGAGCTTATGTTCGCAGCAAGCGTTCCTCTGCGGGGGCATCGTGTCGGAATCTGACTTGCTGAACACGTCAGCGTATTCTAGGTACTGTTGGAGGACTAGTTGTTTGACCTTTGCCGTAGTTCCTCGGTGTCCCTAGGCATCAGCTCCTTTAGGGCTTTCCCATGTCTTCTATGGTAACGATTTCCGCGTTGTCTTCCTGGAGGTCCGTACAGAAAGTATCGAAGTCAAGCGTTGCAATCTCCAGGTTCGGTCTTCCTGGATAACCACGGACACCTCGCCTTGAGGCAGGACGAAACGAAGCCTGCGTTTCCATGAAGCCATTACTTTTCCAAGAAAAGTGCTTGATCCCGGAGGTGCGAAGCAGGAGTACGCCACAAAGGCACTGTACGGCGTTTGGTGGCGGACAATTGCAATTCACTATGGAGGCACAAGCTCCTTGGAAGTTGCCGGTCCGATAAGCTTGAAATCTGTCAAAGCCCAGGCGTTACAACGGTGCTGACGGCCGAGCCGAGCCATCCAAGACCTACCACGTGCCAGAAAGCGTTGCGCACATGGGTACGATAGCCTTTCACGCCCAACGGCGTCAACGGCGCTCGCTGGGTGAAGGCTGACGACTAGCCTCCCCGAGACAAACAACCGCTGGCGCCTTGTCCACCATCGTCGCTAATCCCAGGACGTGCCTGCTGCCTTCTAACCTGTCGCTGACCGAGAGCCTTCAGTAATGGTCTCTTTGGCCATGGCGACGCTTGGGAAACCCGGCTCAAACAGGTGCATTGGGCCTGCTGTGTACCCAGGTAGATAGGCGCCTGCATGGGCTTGAGCTGTATTGCATGCCGAATCGCCTTTCCCACCGGTTCGCAATCAACTGGCACCAACATGGAGTCAGGGGCGCCACGGGCGAAAAGGAGGCCGGTGACCGTGCCGTTGTCCGCATCTCGTGGTTTTGGCTGGCTGCTTTTTCCCTGTCCCGTGTCTTGAGCGCTTTGTGCAGTTTGTCTGGGGGCTCTTGGCGGCCAACTATGATCTTGGCCGCCATCATCGTTTACTTGGCCGCAATCACCGTCGACTTGGCCGCCTTCAGCATCTAGTTGGCCGTAATTAGCATCTTGGCCGCAATTACTGTTCACTTGGCCACCATCACCGCCTGCTTGGCCACCGTACTTGGCCGGGGCGCAGACACGAGATCCGGGCCTCACCGCTATCGCAGGTGCTGGAGTGATGGGTTCTTAACCACGCACGTGGGTTCAGCGGAAACCGGGCCTCCCATGCCAATGGCTCAATGGCACGACTGCGGGACGAGTGCGCAATATATTTTCTGGAACTCCCTGTGATGGCAGCAATGGATTCCGGGCGAGCCGCCCCAGACGAATGCGCTTGGGTGGGGACCGACCGATTGACGGGAAGCTGTTCCATGACGGCAAGCGTGTCCCATCCTGCCTGATCGCTGGCGGCTGGACTAGTACTGTTCGGTACGGGAGACATGCAGCATCCGTTGATTGGCATGGCGTTTCGATGGCGGCGATTGTTCACGGACGGCACATTGCCCAAGGCGAATCCCGCTACAGCCGACGGGCACGCCAGGCAAGCGAGAAAGCGCCCCGAAGCAGCAGTCAGCTTGGTATTTCACGGAGGGCGGCGGGTCTAACAACAACACATCAGATCGTCGATTGGTGTACCTCAGCCGTGGTTCCCGGCGCTGGGCTCCTCCTGGTTGCATCATGACCGGGCCGAGACGTCAAACCGGGTGCGCCATTGGTGCGCCGAGGCTGCGGAGGTGGAGCGGCGCCGCAAGCGAGCCTGGGCAAAGGCGCTGCAGCGCCTTGGCTTCATCTTACATGGCCTCGGTGCGAGTCGTCGCTTTGGGAATGCCTTGGTTGCGCTGCCAAGCAGCTCTCCTCAAAAACAGTTCCGCCTGCCTACTTCGTCTGCCTCTGTCCGCGCCCTCGTCTCTCTCTCTCTCTCTTTCCAGCTTCCACCGCCCTCCGCTCGCCCTCTTGCCCACTTTCGACTCTCCCCCGAACGCAGGCGGCGTCCCTCGTTGGCCTCCTCCGTTCTCGCTTCCTTTCACACCGTCGCTTCGCCCGTCCGGTCCTTTCAATTGATCTGCGCGATCGCCCATCCCCCTCGCAATGCATGTGAGTCGCTCCATGGCCACGGCCCCACCGCGTTCGATCGGCCTCCCAGCCGGTCTGTGTCCCGGACGCGACAATTACTGATGCCGCGCCCCTTCGTAGCTGTCTACTTGCTTAGTCGCCGTCGGTGCGGCTCTTGTCTCGGCCTTGCCGCAGGTCGAAATCAAGGGCAACCAATTCTATTTCGCCACCAATGGTAGCGAGTTTAAGATCCGCGGCCTAGCTTACCAGCCCGGTGGCCAAGAGGCCTTCATCGGTAGTGGCAACGACAAGCACGACCCTCTCTCGAGGCCTGATATTTGCAAGCGGGACGCCCCCATCATTCAGAGGCTCGGTGCCAACGTTATTCGCGTTTACAACCTGCACGCCGACCTGAACCACGATGAGTGTGTCACCGTCTTCAACAACGCTGGTATGCGCTCATTCCCAACGCGTCGCGTCGACTCGCCCGAAACTAATCGCCGTGCTCATCAGGGATTTACTTGATGCTGGACGTCAACTCCCCCGCGCCCAACAGCCACATCAACGAGGACGACCCGAAGTCGACGTACCACCGCGGCTACCTCGAGACCGTCTTCAGCGTCATCGACGCCTTTAAGGGGTACAATAACGTCATCGGGTTCTTCGCGGGCAACGAGATCATCAACGACAAGGAACAAGTCGCCGAGAACCCCAAGTACATCCGCGCCGTCACTCGCGATATGAAGCGCTATCTCTCCAAGCATTCGGACCGCTTCATTGGTGTTGGTTACGCCGCTACCGACACGCGAAGCCCCCAGGGCGCTGGTGCGGACAGCGTGACGGACTTGTGGAAGTACCTCGCCTGCGAGGATGACAACGACGTGTTGTCGCGCGCCGACTTCTTCGCCGTCAACATTTACTCCTGGTGTGCGGATGCGGACTGGGTGGCCTCCGGATACCCGGAGCTCGTGAAAGACTTCAAGGAGACCTCGTTGCCCATTTTCTGGTCTGAGCACGGCTGCAACCAGGCCCCGCGTCTCTTTAACGAGGTTCCCGCCATGTATGGCCGCGACGAAATGATCAACACCTTTGCCGGTGGTGTCGTGTTTGAATACAGCAACGGGCCCAACAACTTCGGTCTCGTCGAGATTGACAAGGACAACCAGTCGGTTGACCTGCGCGAAGACTACCACGCCCTCAGCAAGCAGTACGACAGCGTCGACTGGGACAAGATCAAGAACATCAAGGAAGCCAGCATCAAGGTTATCAACCCCCCTAATTGCAAGAACATCGACATCAAGGGCAGCACATTCACTAAGGAATTCAATGACATCCCCCGGACGCCCAAAGATGCTGACGATCTCATGGAGAACGGTTCTGGTAACAAGAACATTGGAAAGCTCCTCGGCAGCGTCTCGTATGATCAGAAGTACAAGATCAACGACGAGGGCAAGGACGTCACGAGCTCCTTCTCTCTCAACGTGGCTCCGGATGCCGCTGTCTCGGACGCCGGCCCCAACAAGTACGCCGGCGCCCCGGGACCCAAGAACACCGATGACGATGAGGAGAGCAACGGGGGCGGAAACGGTGGTGGAAACGGTGGCGGCAACGGCGAGGGCGCTGCCGGTCACGTCGCTGCGGGCATCTTTGCTGTCATGGCCCCTCTGGTCGCCGGTCTGTTCCTCTTCTAGACGGCCGTTCGTGACGCAGCTCCAACGGTGTCTGACGAGTCCGCATATAATTAATGTGATGAGCACGAATAGTTGACAAGAAGTAATGACAATGGCACCTAATCTTGCCTAGCTTGGTCCGGGTGCCGCATCGTGAAACGTGAAGTGCACCACAAGAACTTGGCAGCTGGGATTACGTTGCGCACGTCAATGTCAGGGCTTCAACTAGTTGCTGCACACGGGCGTGGACCGGCATCGGATCGTCATTGCCGAGGGGCACCGACGTCCTTTCACTGCCCCGTCACGTTCTGGCTTTGGTTCTGTCGCACTGCAGGGGACGTGAGGAACGAGGTTCTACTTGTTCTATTAGGAAAAACAAAGGAAAACTATCTGAGGATCCAGACATATATATGGTAGCTCCGTAGCCCACCTGACAGGCTAGGCTCGTGAGCTTACGTAAGGTCACCTGACCTATCAGGCTAGTAGCGGTGATAGCCTCATTTTGCGACACACCCCTCAGCTGATGCCCTTCGGGAGGCGGGACAATGTCCTAATGTGGCGATAATACAACAACAACACCCCCTCAGCCGGGCCGAGCCGCTCGGTGCTGCTGAAAACGCCTAGTAAGGGTCTTGTGAAGCGATCCGTTCGAACTTCGCTTGTGAGCTGCAGTGATGCCTGAGATCAGACGATGAGCTGTCGTGCCCATTCGCACGTTAAAACACCTCACAGTCGTGACATGTGCTGAGTTACTTCTTAAGCTCACCCCCCAACCAAAGAGCCAACCCCCCAAATGGCCAGAGGTCAAGATGACCTCACGCGATGACACCACGACAGAATAGTTGAAATAACTCAACAACCACAATAGCTACGCACAAGCAGACAGGTTTCAAGAGATTATGATGCAGTCCTCCGCCTCAGAATCGAATTATTCGTCCGATTCACCTGTGCAGACTGCTTTAGATTCCGCAGTGACCGTACCCCCTGCATCTTCAGCGGTCGACATCTCCTCCTTGAGTTTGCGCACCTCCAGTATCGTCACGAAACGGTCCTTAGCGGTTGGCTGAACCTCGCGCCGTTTCTGAGGCTTCTGGCGATCCAGCGCTGCAGCTAATTAGTCTCGTTCGTGCTTCAGACTGGAGATCTCAGCGGTCGCTTGGTCTAAGGCTTTGCCAGCCTTCCGAAACACCTGGAGTAGCGTTGCGTTGTTATAGACTGGATCAACACCACCAAGGTCCCGGTGTATGACGCTGATCTGACGTGACGTCCTCGGTGTCTTGACCTCTAGAGCAGACATCTGCGACAGCAGACGGTCCTCCCTTGGCTGCGGAACACACCAATTTGACCTCTCTGGCCTGTCGCGGTCATGCTGCCTCGCTAGTCGGCTATTGAGCAGCTTGCTGGGGTCCCTTGGATACATGCCGGTCGCTCTCCAGCCTGCAGCGATATGCTCTGGTGTCAGAGCCTCCTTGCGAGCCTTATTCCAGGCCTCCAGAAACTCTGGCTTCTTTGGAGTCAGTGTTAAGCTGGTGAGGCAGGCGTCACGTAGGTATTTCCGATAGGCTCGCTGCAACACTGAGAAAGGACCGAGATCTAACGGCTGCAGCACTTGAGAAGTATGAGCTGGTAAAAAGTTGAGCCAGACGCGTGCCTAGAAACAGGTCATCATAAACTCCTCAGTGCAGTGGCTTGCGTGGCCGTCGAGGATGAGGTGCCGCCACTGTTTAGAGTCCTCTGGAGCCGTCAGAGGCACGAATATCTGCTTCAGCCAGCGCAGCTGATGCGTAAAGTAGAAGGGGTCAAACAGAAGGTGAAGATTAAGCTATCTGCTGCGGCGCTGGCGGCGCTGCTGGGATTATTTACTCTCGAACACACGGCCCCCACTTCATCTGGTGGCAGGGCCTTGACAGCTGCCCCAGATTGGCAGGGCCCCAGGTCCGTCACGTATCAGGTTCCATCGGCTTAAGCTGACTGGCTCAGCGGACCGAACAGCATACTGGGGATGGCTGATACGAAACCCCGCAGAGTTCTAGAAGTTCGTCGAGTGCACGAGATATTTCGAGTTCAGCCCGCATTTCCGGGAGCAGGCATGGTGCTGTCGCGACCGACGACGGCCAGCTACACCAGATCCAGGCGACGAACAGTCAGTCCTAGAGGCGTGATGAGGTGAAGCATGGGGTCAAAGTGATGTGTAGAAGAAGGTGTGCCTCCTTGCCAGGACTGGCAGCGAGGGGCAGCAGATATATTGTTCTATCTGCCAAATTAGGCCTAGTCAGCTGGGCAGGACCCTCCAAATGAGTATCCTGCTCCTCCAGTTCTGGACCCAGGATGCCATCCACGCATCAAGGTGATAATGCCCCTAGCATATGCCCCCAGGACTGAATAAGACAAGCACACACGAGGAGCAGGGGGGGAGAGACAAGTTGCAAGCGGGGAAATGAGAAGGCTCTTCGCTTCGCTAGAAGAGGGGCGCCTAGCGAGGCTCAGTAGAGGCGTGAAGATAGAAAGCGATGACAGAAAACTACAAAAACAACACCAACAGCAGCCACCAGGCAAACGACACTAGCGCAACCTAGCGCAGCCATATAAGGTAGTGTACCCATCAAGGAACCGACCCATCAAACCGCCACCAGTTTTGAGACAGTTTGAGGCTGTTCTCGGCGTTTCAACAGCAAATATTTTAACAGTCACTGGTCGTATCGCAAGGAAACCAGATTTAATCAAATCATTGTGCTTTTATCTTTCTTTCCATACCAAAAAATATGGATGAAGTGCAGCTGGCTGCCGCTCTCCACCGCATCTGCCACGGTGAATCAATTCGGTCGGTCGCCAAGCGATATCGAGTCTCTAGACACTATTTAACGTGTCGTTTCGAGAGCAAACCTATTAAAAGAAGCGCTCAGAAGCACTGTCAAGCCCTCAGTGAGGAGCAGGAGTTCTGGCTGGTCCAGTGGGTGTTGCTCCAGGCCAGACTTGGCTGGGCTCCTCAACATAACCGCTTTCGTTTATACGCTCAATCAATCATCAGCCAGTCTGGCAACAGCCACTTCATCGGAAAGCGCTGGCACGTACGTTTCTTTAAGCGCTGGCCGCAGCTGAAGACCACGATGTCCACTGGGATCGATTTCCATCGTATTAACGGAGCCTCTCGTGACAACATTGAGGAGTTCTTCTCAAGGTTGACCGAGGACCGCCTCGCCAGTATACCACCAGAGCACACCTAGAACTTCGATGAGATTGGGGCTCAGATTGGCCTTGGAGACTGTCCCTTCGTTATTGGGCCGGCTTCTCTTAACGAGGTCTTTACTATGGATACAGCTAGAGGCGAGTGGTCGACCTCTTTAGAGGCTATCTCTGCTGATGGCAAAGCGCTGCCGCCGCTAGTGATCTTTAAGGGCAAGGCGGTCCAACAGCAGTGGTTCTCAACACAGTCAGACGAAGAGGACTTCGCAGACTGGCGCTTCGAAGCCTCGGAGGCTGGCTGGACCAGCAAATCAATTGGACTGCGCTGGCTACAGCAGTTATTCCTACCCCGGACTGCTCCAGAAGACCCTGAACAGTGGCGACACCTCATCCTCGATGGCCACGTAAGCCACTGCAACGAAGAGTTTATGTTGACCTGCTTCGAATCGAAAGTCTGGTTGAACTTCCTTCCGGCGCACACCTCATAGGTTCTCCAGCCTCTGGGCCTTGGTCCCTTCAGCGTATTGAAGCGCGCGTACCGGAAGTTCCTTCGTCAAGCCTGCGTATCTAGCTTGACGATGACTCCGAAGAAGCCAGAGTTCCTGGAGGCCTGGAACAAGGCTCGGAAGGTTGCTATGACTCCAGTCCATATAGCCACAGGCTGGAAAGCAACCGGAATCTATCCAAGGTATGCTTTTAAGCCTCTCAACAGCCGACTAGCGAGATAGAGAGAGCGAGACAGGCCAGAGGGGGCAACTTGGAGCGTTCCATAGCCAACAGAGGACCCTCTGCTGTCTCAGATATCTGCTCTAGACGTCAGAACACTAAGGTCTTCAAGGCAGGTCCAGGATATCCATCGAGAACTGCGTAGCGTCGATACAGTTTATAACAACGCCACGCTGCGCTAAATATTCCGGAAGACTGGCAAGGCCTTGGACCAAGTAGCCGCTCAGATCTCCAGCCTTAAGCACGAACGAGACCAATTTGCAGCAGCGCTGGAGCACCAAAAGCCTCAAAAGCGCCGTAAAGTCAATCAAACTGCCCAGGAGAGGTTCGTGAGTATGTTGGACGTCCGTAATGCGAAAGCAGAGATGGCGACCTCTAGCGGTAAAGGGGCTACAGTCACTGCGCGTTCTCCATCGATTACGACAGACAGTTCTACAGAAGAAAGCGAGTCAGAAGTAGAGGAGGTAATCATCATTCTTGAAACTAATCGGTTTGTCTGTACCTACTCTGGTTGTTGAGATAATTGATTTGTTTTGTTTTTTTCTCACATCATGAGGTCTCTGAAACTGGTGGCGGTTTGATAGGTCGGTCCCGTGGTGGGTACACTACCTTACGGCCCCGGAATACACGAGACTTAGGATGCCTCCAAAGGGCTAGCACCTAACTACGACGGGCCCCAGTTCAACACTAGGGGCAGAGAACACGAGACGAGAAAAGAGGCTGGAAGGCTGGATGTCGAGTGGGAAGGTCAGAGAAATGATGAGCCAACAAGGCACTGAGTGGCTTCTATAAGCTAGCCACGTCACATATCCCCTGGGAGACAAGTAGATAAACCACGGTACCAGCGGTTCTACGCCAACGTTAAACAATATAAAAAAACAAATAAAAAGAAAAACAATAACACACACACACACACACACACACACAATATCACGTGGTCCGCTGATGCGTGGATGGCATCCTGGGTCCAGAACTGGAGGGGCAGGATACTCATTTGGAGGGTCCTGCCCAGCTGACTAGGCCTAATTTGGCAGATAGAACAATATATCTGCTGCCCCTCGCTGCCAGTCCTGGCAAGGAGGCACGCCTTCTTCTACACATCACTTTGACCCCATGCTTCACCTCATCATCCGCCTTGGGACTTTACGTATCAGTTGGACAAGTCGACAACTGATCGTAGATTGACTGAGGATAGCAACGCGAGGAAGAAAAGAAAGAAAGCACACGCTGACTTTAGCAGTCTCAAGGTATCCAAGTACCCTGCGACGCACAGGCCCTCCCTTCTACCAGTGTCCACCGCCTGTTCCATCAGTGTACAGTTGCCAGCGCCGTCACAACTGAGGCATTTCTCGACGAGGCTCCTGTAATATTACTTGATTGCTGCCCAGATCGTCTTCAGATGCGTTATTGTAATCGCGTCTTGGCCCGGCGTGGTTGCCGAGACGCCGATCGTACATTATGCGCAAATCCTGATGTTTTTGCAAGGAACCTGTTTGATGCATTTGCACCTGCTTTCTTCCTGGCAGATTGGCGCAGGTGTGTCGTAATTAAACCATCCCTCCCTAGTACAACGATAGTTCCTTGGTTCGCCTCTGCAAAAGACGTCGTCGTCGTGATTGTAACAGACAAAAACATAGTTTCCCGCATCAGGTTTCCATAGCGCTGAAACGTTTCCTGTCGCTTGATCGAGAGCCCAGGCGTTTTTATCCGGTTGAATATCGGGGATGGGGTTTGGCAGAGCTGTCAGAAGGGGGTCTTGGAGTATAGGCAAGAAGGGGCACGTAGGTTACTGTCGAAGCTGCGACGAGGTCGTGGGTAGGGGTAGAGGATGAATGGCATTAATCTCTGTCCTTCTATCCATCTACTGGGCCTGTTGCCCCTTATTTGTAGCCTGCCGCTACCTGTCCGTTGCCTCGCCGGTTTTCCTGTTGAGGTCCTTGCTCTGAGATCTTCCATTTCTTATCCTTTGTCCTGGATCCGAGTCCTTTCCAGTTGTGTCTCTGACAAGAGCCCTAGGGATGCTTAAGGAAAGCAGTAGAACTAAACACGGGTTGAGTACTAGTTTACCTAGGTTAAGGACACGTGATACGTTACCTTGTCTTAGGATCTGCATTATGCAGATGCTTCGATAGCGTAGTGGGTGAAATATTCAAATTCAAAAGTAAAAAGGGTGAAGGAAGCTTTTCTCTCGACGTAGAAAAAGCTGAATTCTTCCGTGAGGACGGGAAGGCACATAGAAAGATTATGGGTTTAAGAAAGCGCGGCACGTACCTCACCAGTCTTATACATATCAACTCGAATTAACTACGGGCACTCAGTGCCAGAATCCTTACCTAGTTCTTTCGGTTCCAAGACTGTTTTAGACGACCTTCCGCTTATCGTACGATGTATGCTCTTCTTGCAACTTCACATCTCCTACTATGATTTGCAAACAACAGAAGCATGGGCCAACGCAATGGTAACAGAAAAGCACTAATCTTACCACTGCGATTCGGGCATATCTCGATCCAGGCAGCTGTGACGGCGCGCCAACCTGCAACTCAGCTGTTGGGTCGACATACAAAACAAGTACTCCGTACCCGAAGAGGTACTTAGTGGGCCGGCTGACACAAAGCCATGGTGGCATTTCTCTCCGGACCCCCTGCCCGCGCCAAATCATGCAGCCTGCGCCAACGTGCAGCTCGCGTAACATGCAACTCGCGCCAACATAGCCTGCGCCAACGTGCAGCTCACGCAACATGCAGCCCGCGCCAACATGCAGCCTGCGCCAACACGCAGCCTGCGTCAACACGCAGCCAGCGCCAACATGTAGAAGGCAGTCGGGCAGACAGATAGCACATACATTCCTACAGTTCCTACACTAGCAGGGATCTGAACCATCCTAAGGCATGTTAGACTACCTTAAATAGGAAGATGGTTATAGTCAGTCACGCGCCTGACAGTGAAAACGTGCAAGGCCGATGTATCGTCCTAACAGCAGTCAGATAATCCACAAAATTCGGCCAATAAGAGGATTCAATTACTAGTTGATGGCGCTAGTGTGGAGCTAGCTGCTGTTGGGTTGTAAGGGGGAGTGTACATCTGGAAGCTCATTTTTGTTGTCAGTCGCATGGTCAGTGTTGATTAGCATTTACTATCCGATAAGGCTATTTATCCCAACGGGCTAGCACGGGGTAACAAGTCCGCCATATTTTCCCCTTCTCTCCCTACAAAATCGATCACTTTTCCTCCTCGAATCCAAAGACAGCACATATTTCAAACTACTTTGCTCTATTTTCGACCGAACTTTAATCACCATGTTCGACGATGAAGCATCCCGCTACGTCATGTAAGTTGGACTACCACCACTTGGGCCAATCCAGACTTGGGCCACCACACCTATCATGAGACCCCTTAAGACGGTTTTTGGTGTTTTGCAGCCACAACCAGGCCTAATTAGCTAATACTTGACTTGTATCTCCTCAAGGACCTCCTCTATCTCATGGTCCCAATTATCTTCAATTTGTCGTGTTTCCGACCGCCTATTTTGCTGCTGGCGCGCAAACCTCCGTGGGCGAACTTGGTCCGCTTCATCCCTCAGCTGATCCCTAGCTTGCGAGATGTCCTCCATATCAACAAACGCCTGTTGAGACTTAGGAAGGACTCGACGCTGTTTTCGAGGTCGCTGTCTCTCGAGTGCAGCTTTTAATTGCTCATTTTCCTGCTCGTAAGCGACGTTGCTGGCGGTAAGGATGTCGAAGGCCTTCTGCAGCTTCCAAAGGCCTCGGCGCTGCATTGCAGTCGCGAGCGCGCTGTCCGCTGCTAACACACGAAGCCCTAATTCCTTCACTTGCCTGCTGTTCTTTGGAGTCTTAAGTTCGTTTTCGTTCAACGCTGCGCTTTGGTCTGGTGTTTTCGCGCGCTCCGGTTCTCCTGCAGTCTGCGCGTCCGCCTGGGCAGTGAGCCTGCTATTGAGAGGCTTGGAACGGTCTCTTGAAAGATGCCAGTTGCCTCCCAGCCTCTCAGGATCTTGTCCATCGTTAGGTTTCATTTCGGGCTCTTTTCCAAGCAGCCACGAACTCTGGCTTGCCGGCAACGGTAACCATCATGGAATAGCAGGTGGCACGCAAAATGGACCTGAACCTGCGCTTCAACGCTGAGAATGGGCCGACGTCGAGGGGCTGGAGGATTTGTGAGCAGTGCGCTGGGAGGAAATTAAGCCAGACTCGCGCTTGGAGACATTCCAGGAGGAAAGGCTCGTTGATTTGGCTGTTATGGCCGTCGATGATAAGGTGACGCCACTGGCGATAGTTTTGAGGCTTCGTCTGAGGGAGGAACACCTCACGTAGCCAGCGCAGCGCTATCTCGTTGCTTGACCAGCCAGAACCGCTAGAGGCGAACCTCCAGGACTTGAGGTCATCATCTCCTAGCATCTCCTCCTCAAACCACTGCTGCTGGACGTTTTTGCCTCCGAAGATAACCAAGGGGAAAAGCGCTCTGCCGTCTCCAGCCACGCACTCCACGATAGTCACCCACTCTCTATTTAGGGGGTCCTTAATGAGGACCTCCTTAAGCTCAGAGGGTCCGATGACAAGGGGAGCGTCTCCAATTCCGATCTGGGACCCTATCTCGTCGGCGTTATAAGTGTGAGCTGGAGGGATGGCTGACATTAAGGGGTCATCCAACCGTTGGAAGAACTCCTCGATATTTGTTGAACAAGCTGCGTTAGCGCGCCGCCAGTCATAGCGGACGCTGCGCAAGGTCTTCAACTCTGGATGACGCTTTAGGAAGCGCTGGATCCAGTGTTTTCCGAAGGTCTCAGGTCCTCCAGACGCTCGAGAGATCCTCAAAGCATACATCGTGAACCTTGAGCGAGGCGGCGCGTAGCCTAACTTGGTCTGCGTCTTGACCCAGCGCACCAGATGAGCTTCCTGGCGCGGTGAAAGGTTCTGTTGCTCTTCGTGAGCCTCACGAACGGTCCGTCCACCGTCAATATGGCGTTGAAGTGTGGACCTAGGGATGGAGTGTTGCTTAGCAGCTGAGCGGACGGAGGCGCCGTCCTTCGTGGCACGAATAGCAGCACGCAGCTTTTTTTCCCGATCGGTGGCCATATCAGAAGATGCACAATTGAAAGGCGATGACAATGGTCTAATTAATCTATCTATTGGTGTTTTGGTTGTTATTATATCCATGGTTGAAGTTGTTGGCGATGAGGAGGATGAGCTGACTTTGTTGGTGGTCCAAGTCTGGGTTGGCCCAAGTGGTGGTAGTCCAACTTATCAGGTCGATCTGCAACAAAACCCCTCCGAGTGGCCTAGTCCAGACGCTCCGAGCGGCAGGTTCCGAGCTGCCTTCAAAGTTGATGTTCTCTATGTCAACTCCGCCCCCATCAAGGGAAGCTTTCAGATGTGTCGTACTGGGACCAACGGGAACCACCAGCGCGTGCTTCTGCAAGTGGCCAAGCACGTGGTCCGTGGCTTATACACCGTGGAGAGCATGAACATCAGCACCTATGCTTGCGTCATCGTCGTGAACACGTCGATGTCGGACGATGATATGGGAAAAGGAGGGTTTCCCTGGGACCGGGCTGAGCTTGAGCTTCCAGAAGTCGTGCTGAAATAGGGAGGACAGCAGCAAATTGGAAAGCTATCAACTGACGATGGAGGTTGGAATTTGCTTACGCAAGTTGGATCGCGTTATTTCCGGGCCAAGATTACCACGCATAGTTTATTCACTCTTTAAACCTCCTGTCTTAGAGATCTAAATCCACCAAGCGAAGCTTTTCGGGCTACGCGGTTTACACAAGATTTCGCGAGGAAGCAATGAAGGGAGAGAGGACTGATATTCTAAGTGATTGATTGTTTTATGCAGACAGAAAAGAAATCCACGATCGCTTAAATATTGACGAATATATGGCTTCGGCAAAATGTAGTCATGGCGTCCTATGCTGTGCCTTGACAATTCAATGCTACCTATGTAAAGAACTATAGTATTTGACTGGAGTCGTGCATGATAAGTTTCCATGCTACTACGAAAGGGACTGATGCGTGCCACCACGGGGGACAATAACCTAATCTGCTAAACTGGATACCGTGGACATACATAGGCTATTAAGAGCAGGATCTGTCAACTGGCAGGTCCCCTACCTTTTACGCATCAGGGACAAGTGGAAAGGTCCCTGGATTTTTATTATTATTATTGTTCTTACACCTAGCGACCTATTTAGGCCATGAGGACCCCCTGCGTATCTAAGCCTAGGAAAACCGTTCCGGGCTGACGTCCGGCCGGATGAAAAACCTAGGTTCCGCTGCGTCGCACCGCTTCTATCTGCACTTTGACCTGCCATACCGAGATCGGGCTCAGCGCGCCCGCTTCCTAGCTGATGAGTTGATTCGCCAGCTGGAACATGTCCAGCCTTCCGGAGCGGAGTAGCCATCTTGCGATAATTCCTGCTTTTCCTGGGGTGTCGAGCATCCTGTCCGTGTCTATCGGTCCTCCTAGAGTTTGGACGAGATGCTCTCGTCTTTCTCTTTCGCGTGGGCAGAAAACGAGGATATGCCGGACGGTCTCCCTGCCCTGACCGCAGGCGCACCAGGGGTTGTCGAAGCCTGGAACCCTACGCTTAAAAAGGAAGTCTCGCAGCCCAATCTTGCCAGTCCTCGCTTGGACGAGGATGGAGCTCTCGGCCTTATGGAGTCCCTTATGGAGCTTGAGGACGTGCTTGCCTGGCGGCATCTTAGTTGCTGCCGGGGTCCGTGCTGTTCGATTTTGCTGCGCTTGTTGCCATCTTTGAAGCCAGTCTCTCTCCTCAGCCTTATGTGTTGAGTCTCCAGCTAGCCTGATATGGCGAAGACTGGGGTGAAGGGAAAGATGATGTATTCCGTCCGCCGGCCACGAAGTGGCTGTCAGGGCAGGAAACTATCTATGGTGCGATATCCCAACTAGGTAGGTGGGGTAGCAGGACCCCTCCTTGACAAGGATACCGCACCTTATTGCTGTTTACCTACCCCCGCCACGTATCAAATGCCGGCCTCTAAAGCAAAGCATGTCGCTGTCCTCAGCGATCCTCCGTATCATACAATTCAAAGTCCATGGAGGCCTCAAGCCTTCGCCTCGCGCTGTCTGCCGCGACGTCGTAGCGTCTCCAATCCTCGCTCTCGTCGCTGGGCCTCTGCACCTCCGTGGCGCTCCCAGTATTCGCCGATCAGCTCAGTGGCCCCGACAAGGTCCGTCTCATGTTGCCAGACATTGTGCTCATGGCCATAGCCAAGCCACTTCAGGAGATACTCCAGGCCTCCCTTTCGCTTGCTTCGGCGATGCTTGAGGATTGCCTCCACTTCGTATTCATCGTCAGCGCGGGGCTGGTCGTCTCGGACGGGACCCTGGGGAGGCGTCGTTCGCTGGAAAGGGTCTTCGCCTTCGGCGCTAGGCGACAAGTGGGCAATGGAGATAACCGGATGGATCCGAGAGTTGGGCGGAATGTCGAGTCGATACGCCAGCCGCCCGACGCGCTCCAGCACCTTGTATGGGCCAGCGCGTTGCTGAGAGTAGGCCTTGGACGGGCGTCCTGGTAAGTGGTATCCATGATGGAGACGAAGGAAAACCATTTCGCCGACGTCGAATTCCAATAGTCGGTGCCGGTTGTCGTACCTCAACTTAGCTTGTGCTGCCGCAAAATCCATTGCCAATTGGGCATCCTGCCGAACATATGGTCTCAGAAAGCGAACGTTAGGCAACGGTGTATCGTCACCGGTCCCAGTGACCACGTTCAGTGGTCCAGGCAGCTTGAATCCGAAAAGGTACTCGTGAGCGGACATGCCTGTGGTGCTGCTGTTGTGAGCATTGTTGAGGTTCCACTGAAGGCTGGGGATGACGTCGATCCAAGGCTCATCTGGGTGCTCAAACTGGTGGCAGCGGACGGCAATCTCGACTGTCTGGTTCTTCCGTTCCGACAGGCCGTCAGCTTGTGGGTGGTATGCCGTTGTCATCAAAAGCTTGGTTCCCAGTGAGGACCACAATCCTTTCCAGAACTCCGATGTGAACTTCCGATCTCGGTCGGATACGATGCCCGAAGGGATGCCCCAGTCTGCCAGCACCAGGAACTGCGTGAGTGCGGTTCCCCAGTCCCTCGCGGTGTAGGTGGCATGTCCAGGGATCAAGGCTGTCCGCTTGGAAACAGGGCAGGAGACCGTCATCAGCTGGTCGTATTAGGCATGGTCCGTCTTCAGCTGCCAGGGTGTGCCCTTGTTGTCCACGCTGGGTAATCCAACGATAAAATCGATCGCGATGGTCTTCATGGGCACGGGCTCGTGTCGAATTGGCTGATAATCGCCCGCCGGTCTGTTCCGATTGGTCTGATTAACTTCGCAAACAGGACAGTGCTGGACGTATTTCTTGACCATGTACGTTTTCCTGCGAATGGCCAGTCCGTCCAGTTCCTTAAGCATTCGGTTCTGTCCGAAATGATGCTTATCGTCGTGCGCGGCCTCTAGGAATTGCTGGGCCATTGCCTGTGGGACACAGAGGCGTCTACCTTGAGAGTGTTGTCCAACATGGTACAGGAGTCCGTTAACGATCTCAAACATGTATCCGGGGCGACGGAAGATCTGGTCAGTGTCCTCACTGACGACCTCGTTTGCTGGTTGTCGCAGTTCGTCCAGAATGGGACGCCAGTGTGTGTCTTTGCCATAAGCCTCAGCTATTCCGCGTCGGAGATTGTCGTCCATCAAGGCCTCGGTCGTCAGCCAAATGTCGTCAAGGATCACCCCGTCGTCCTCGGGCTGGTCGTCTTTCGTCTTTAGGCGCGACAGCGCATCCGGTACCAAATTGAGACGTCCTGCCAGATGGAAGACACGGTACTGGTATTGCGACAAGTAAATGGACGCGTTGACCAGACGTCTGTTGGCGCGATCTGTGCTGGTTGTGTTCAGCGACGTCTGCTCGACGATGCCCTTCGTGGCGGAGTGGTCTGTCAAAACGACCGGTGGCTCGTTGCAGGATTGGATGACCGTCCTGGCCCTTTTGGAGGCCCAAACCAATGCTGCCACCTCAAGCTCCGATGGGCCATATCGTTGCTCAGCGGGCGTCAAGCTTCGACTCATGAACATAACAGGTTGGACCTCTGTCGACGGAATAGGTGTTCCGGGTGTCCAGCGGTAAGACGGCGTGGTGTGGAAAAGCATGACGCCAAAACCTCTCTCCAGGGATCCGTCAACCTGGACGTACAACTGCCGATTGGGGTCGTGATGGTAGACCATGTTGTGCGATGTCAAAGCCTTCTGGAGTTCCTCAAACGAGGCCAGTTCCTCAGGTGACGGCTCGAAGAGCGTTCCACGACAGTATGCTTGTCGTTTGCCTGGATTCCCAGCCGGTGTTTCACCCGTGGCTCGACCTGCCGCCAACAACTGTGTCTTGCGCTTCTGGAGAGGTTCCGCGAGCTGCGCGTAGTACGGAATGAGATGTCGGAGGAAACCGGTCGCACCCAGGTATTGTTCGAGGGCTGTCAAGTTCTTTGGGAATGCCAGCTTGCCTAATGCCTCCAACCGTTGTGCCGTTGTAGCCATGCCAAGACTGTCCACCTTGAATCCGAGGAGCTCGATAGAAGGGTAGCCCAGATGGCTCTTTTGCGGGGAAAAGGCAATGTTCTTTGACGCGAAGAGGTTGAAGATGTTCGTGAGGTGTCGGATATGGTCCTCCATCGTCTCTGAGAAGACCACGATGTCGTCAATGAAGGCCCGGCAGTAATCCTTGTGGTCGTCAAGCAGTCGATCCATGAACCGCTGGGCGTATGCTGGGCTATTTCGGAAGCCCATCATGGCAACGTGCGATTGCTCCAGTCCTCTGGCTGTGACCATGGTGAACCTGTTGCGAAAGGCCGGGTGGACGAGAAATTGGTGGAAAAAGCCGGTCGCATCCAGAATGGACACGAACTTGCGACCGCGAATGCTGGAAATGACTTCCGCTTGTAAGGGCAGTGGATAGTTGTCGGGAACTGCGACCTTGTTCAAGGCTCGCAGGTCAACCACAGCGCGGCCCTTCTGCTGTTGCGTCAACTCCTTTCCCTCCGCGTGGGTTCGGTGGACCACAAAGACGGGGTGCGCGAATGGCGTCGGCTGTGTAACGAAACTCATCCGTCCCTGAGCATGGAGCTTGTCATAGACCTCGTCAAGTAGCTTGCGGTCTTTGGCGCTCAGAGGATAGGGTCTGGAATTGAGCTTGTGGTTCTGCCAGCCGTCAACAAGGGGAATTTTCATTTGGTCTTCCAAGGGAACATCAATCGGTCCCTTATCGACCCACAGCTTCGGGACGTCAGCGACGACCTTCTTCAGTCTGTGAGCAAACGCTGAATCCGCGGCGTAGATGTAGACACCCTCGGGCGTCCGAATCTCCGGGACATCGACAGGCTTGTGAATGCCCAATGCGGTGGTCCGTTCATCTCGGCGAAGGTCCTGCACGCCAGGGGCTTCCATCGCCGATTCAGAGGCTGCATTTATCATGTTGTATACAGCATCCGAGAGAGGAGTATCGGTCGGTCGCTCGGACGGTCGGTCGGTCGGGATCGTCGGTGCTGCAGTGGCCAGAGCCGTCATGTCCGTTTGTTGGCAGGTATCAAGGTCAGCGATTGAATCTGTGGCAATTGCGTGTATCAAAGGGGTCAGGTTGAACTCAGCGCCTGGATAGACAGGAGCGGTCTGTGTGGCCATTGCCATGCCATCACCAAGGTCTGTCTTCATGCCAGTCGCCTGCGTTGGCATCATCGCGGCTACCGCCAGCGCGGAGAATGCTGCCTTCCAGGTGCTTGCGAAGGCTCCGTGTATCGTGTCTTTTTCTTTAATCATGCCCAACTTAGCATGTTTCCGGACAACGACTGGCTCATCGGTAGTGTTCGTGGCCACCACGACTTGTGGGGTCTTGCCATCAATCAAACTGTTGACTGCCACGACATGGCTGGCTTCGAACACAAAATCCCGGTCGCTTGGTAACGCTTTGTACTCCGCTGCCAGGTAGACCGTCTCAGCTGGCATGATGATAACCTTCTTCTTGTTCTCAACTCGTCGGACACAAGGGTTTGCTGTCAGCTGGACCTGGAACAAGACTTGGAACTGCAGTTTCTGGAAATTAAGGGTGTGTGTCGCGTAGTTGATGACTGTCGCGTGAGGGTCCAGAAGCATATTGCCAATGAGGAGGTTAGGAGCCAGCTCCGGCAGAACCCATCCCTCAAGGTCAAACCTCATGATCTCAGGGCCCGAAACTCCCTTGCCTGGTAAGTAGACTGAAAACTTAGCCCACTCAGTGACCTTCGTTTTGCCTTTGCCAACGCCGCTCAGTGTTGCGTGCCTTGTCTCGATGGTATGTTCCAGTGTCTTGAGGAAGTTTTGCCCAACAATAGTTCGTCCGGAGCCTGGGTCACAACAGATCTCCACGTCTTGCGCGTCCGGTCGGGGTCGTGCCTTGACACGTAGGTAGGTGTAACTGAGCTTGGCGGAATGCCGGTCGTCGAGCCTCGGTGCCCTGCGCACCTTGGTTCCAGTCGGTATGTTTACAGCCTCAACAGGTAGATCACACGATCCATACATCACCTCGGCGGAGCTTTCGGAGTGTGAAGGCTGGGCTGGGCATCCCGCTTCCAGATGTGCGAATAGTCTGTTTCGCGAGCCGTGAGTTTCACTGCAGTACCCGCAGGTTCGTCGAGCTGGGTCAGCGGACGGCTTGTTGACGTTGATGTACTGGTCTTTGATCTTGCCAGCTCGTCGACACTTTTCGATATGAGATCGCAACAGATGCCGGTTGCCAAACTTTGCCAGACAGCGGTGACAGATGACCTTGGTGTCCAACACTTGTTCCACCATGTATCCGGCCTCGCGTTCCTCTTCATCATCGGAACTTCTCAGGCTGTCGAGATCGCTGACGCCGCCATGGGACTCACTGGAGTCGCCCTTGCCGTGGGCGTCGTCATCCTGGGGCTCTCGGTCGTCTGCCACGTAGGCCCTTGCCTGTTGTTGGTTATCTCGACGCTTGTCGGGATACCGTCGATCCTTGTCATAGTACGGCTTGCGATTCCTGTCGCGGTACTGCTTGCAATCCCCCTCGCGTGGGTCACGGTCCGTGCGACCGTCTCGTCTTTTTTCCGGGGCTGGAAGCATCCGACGGTCGTCGGTGATGCGTTTCTTCGCATAGTCGTCACCTAAACGGTCTCGCTGTCTGTCCCGTGGGTACCGATTGCTCCGGTACTTGTTGTCTTGACGTCCTTGAAGATGCTCCTTCCAAGTGAACGGTCTAGCGCCTCCGCCGCCGTAGTCAAGGCGTCTGTTGGTCAGACTGTTCTTAGGGGCATATTGGGGGTAGAGCTGCCATGCTAGACTCGCGATGGCTGGACCCTGATGTTCCACCAGCTGAGGTAGCTTTCCAAGGTGTCATACTGAGCTAGAGCCCTCAAGTATTGCTTGATCTCGGGTCCACAGGACTCCCAGATGTTGTGGACTGCTCCCAGCCAGTTGTTGGTTTCCACTTGGTAGATGCGCATTGCTCTCGCGTGCCGAAGCTTTGTGCTGAAGAACTTGTCCAGAGCAGCCTCATCTTTGGCGACGTCCCGAATAGTCAAGCAAGACTGGTTAAACTTACGAGACGCCACGCCAATGTCTGGACTGAAGCGGCGCTCCAGCTGTCCAAGCATATGCATCAAGCCTCTGCTTCTCCACAAGGCTCTGTCCTCTCCACGTACTTGGTTTGACCACCACGTTCGGGCCTTGCCGCCAAGTAACGTCAACCACATGTGGATGATCTGTTGTTCATAAGAGGCTCGCATGCTGGCATCTTCCAGGTATGTCCGAATATTCTCCGAGAACTGGTAGACGTCGGTGTACACCACGTCCTTGCCGGTCATGACCAGTCCTTCGTCCGTTGGGTCTGGATAGTAGGGATCGAAGATGCCAATGTCGTCTCGCTTGAGGTGTCGGCCGCCGGCCGAAATGCCAGGGGCACTGTATGGAGTATCCTGCCGTCCGGATCGGTCGTTCTCTTCAGGGTACCGATGGCTGAAAGGATCTTGACGGTAAGTTCGAGGACCCCCATTCGGGCCCCCCCCACTTTCGGGCCCCCCAAAAATCAGCCAGCGAAAACCAGCCCTATCAATAGAACTTCAAATATAGCCTTAATTAATGATAACTCTAATACACGAACCAGCCTCACTTAGGCTTTCGCTGTCACTCTCTTCATCTAGACCACTTTCGGCTTCTCCGACCGCCAATTGAGCCCGGTGGATGTCTTCGATATTCGCGAACTTCGAATTGGGGCTTAAATCCACCTTCTTCCTTTTCCTTGGTCTGATAGTGTCAATCCTAGCTTCGAGAGCTTGAATTTGCCTTTGAGCAGTAGCTAATTGGACGTTCTTCTCATCAAAGGCCTTTTGGATCTTCCGGAAGAGTAGTCGTTGTGTGGTTGAGTGTTTAGCTAGCTGGTTCGAAAGCTGTACTTGGTCCTTAAAGTCCGACGTCTTCTTTGGAGTCGACCAAACCACTGTAGAAGTATGGGATGTCTTTTGAGGTGTTGAGAACTCTCTATTTAAGTAGGATCTCTTCGAATTTGTTGTATCGGGTGTTGATTGTTGTGCATTTTGAATTAAATTCCGACTGAGGAGCGGTTTAGCCATATTAACCGGCCAGAGACCGGCGGCTTTCCACCCATTCCGGATATTCTGACCGGTAAGGCCGGCTAGGCGAGCCTTCTTATAGCATGCAAGAAAATTCCGCTTGCCAACTATCGTCGAGTCCGTTAACTGAGTTAGAAATCCGAGCTCTTTCCGGTACGCCGATTTTAAAGAACTGAAAATGGCTAAATCGAGAGGTTAGAGGACGTGAGAGGTATGCGGGGGCAAGAAAAGAAGATATATCCGATACGAGAAGCATTGGAACATAAAATCAGTCGTTGTATGGCTGCCATGGCCGTCCATCACGAGTAGGCGGTACTCGGAAGGGTCCTCGGGGGCGGTATTCGGGATAAAGACCTTCTCGAGCCACTCGAGCGCTGTTTGGTCTGTAATCCATCCGTTTTCGGTTGCAGTGAACTGCCAGCCTCCGAATTGGCTTAAATCAAGCGGGAACCATTGCTGCTGAACCGTCTTGCCCTTAAAAATGACTAATGGGGGCAGGGCATGGCCTTGGGCGGAGATGCATTCGATGAAGGACGTCCAGACACGAGACTCAGGCTGCTTCTTTCGGACTGAGCGCTTTTCCGAACCTCCAAGTACTAGACCGTTAGATCCAGCACCTTCTAGGAGCCCTGCTTCATCCATATTGTAGCGGTTAGCCGGCTTCACCCTCTGGATCTCCGGTAACTGAAGATACCGGAACCATAGTCGAATTACCTCGACTGAGGCGCCATTAACACGCTGTGAGTCGATAGACCGGCTTTTATGGACCTGTACAGCTGGGTTCCTGCGTAGGAAGGCCTGCAGCCACCTCTTTCCGAGTGGCTCGCTGTCGCCCTGAGCCCGGAGGATACGTTCGGCGAACTCCTTCACTTGGGCGTGCGAAGGTGGAAGCCCTAGGGCAGCTTGGGTAAGGATCCAGGTCGTAAGCAATTCTTCCTGGACTGGTCTGAGCCTCTGTTGGTATGCGAACGCATCTGACCTGCTTTGTTGGCCTCGAAGTCTGTTTTGTAGTGTTGATTTCGGTATGCCGTATTCTCGCGCAGTCTGCTTAATTCCGTGCCCACTCGTAACGGAGCTAAGGGCCCTTTGCATATCTTCTTCGGAATACTGTTTCATATTAGCTATAACTGTTATAATATGAGTTTATAGAAAGATTGGACGCCAATTGAGTTCAGAAATAGAAAGAACGTCCGAAAGGCCGAAAATTCGGTGGCTGGTTTTTGGGGGGCCCGAAAGTGGGGGGGGCCCGAATGGGGGTCCTCGAACTTAAAAGTCCTCCGACCATCTGGAAATTGGTGAGTGTCGGTTGCCGTCCGGGGCCTGTGTAACTGTTGGCATGGGGAATAGCGTCGGTGCGGATTCAGCAGCCGTGGCTGTGTCAACGACTCCGTCGCCGGTGCTCTGTCGCGGGGTGGGTCGCCCCGATATCATGTTCTTGATCTCGGCCATCATTCCCATGACTTGCTCGTGACGCTGGTTGCTGATCTCCTCCAGTCGTTCCAGTTTAAGTTAAGTGGCGTCCTGTCGCTGTGCAAGGTACCGAATCGTCTTCTTGTCGGCTTTCATATCATCAGGCCGTTGCGGTATATCACTCGATACACGTGTAATCTCGTTGAATTCGAAATGTGGTGACTCGTCTCCTTCAGATCCCTCTTCACCTTCCGGGTTATCAGGTCGGTTACCAACGTTGTCTGAAATACGCGGTCTGCTTTTACTTCGCGAAGAAGCAGTTGGCTTTTTCTGCTTTAGACTTTGGAATCTTGTCTCTGTCGACATCTCCGGTATGTTCTGCTGTCCTCCGCTCGAGGCTGCCATGGCTGGCAGGCACACACAGCGCTTGATTGGCTTGATGATGAAGTATTTGATGGAGTGTGAAAGGGAAGATGTCGGCTGTGGACTTGTTATTTGCGGTGCGGAAGCGTTTATCGTGGGGTGAATAGGTTATTGTTGTCCTCTGCGTTTGGCGCGTTGGAATTATTACTCGAGAGCAGCTCTCAAGTAGCAACTGCAACAGACAGTGGTTGTGATGGTGTTGCTCTAATTGAAACGCTCAATTCACCTCTGGGACTCCTTGATGCGCTTGTTTAGAGGGCCGGTGCGACGCGAGGATCCTCAACCGGTTGGTGTCCTTGGATTCGGATCGTCAACTTCGCCTCTGGGACTCCGTTGATGATCGTCACGATGGAATGGACTTGCGGTTTCGTCGTAGGTGTCGGGCACTGGGCTCATTCTGGACCCAACCCGCTCGTAGTTTTGTTGGCATGGATCAAGATGGCAAATAATGAAACACGGGCGCCGCCTTTATAGGCGGCCACTTCACCTACCGCGTGTATTAACCACACGAACATGAACTCAGAATCTCTGGACACCTCGGCGAACGCACGGCGGATGTAGTGCTCGACTTGCAGATCTCCAGGTGCTAGGCTTTGATCTTTACCTGGTTGTCTTTGTGTCTGGAAAAGATAGGCGTGTTTAGATGGTGACACGAGTGTGAGAGCGTGATGGATTGAAGAGAAAGAAGGAGAGATATGTAAATGAGCCTTGGATGGAGATATACATGGTCACAGTCACGTGACCGTGCAATGAGTATTGCAACACAGCCGGCCGTCAGCAACGCACCACATCAGGCCACGGGTCGGCTAAGCGCACCTTGTAGCGACTATGGCAGACTTTCAGCCGGCTTCATGCATAATCAGCTCAGGAGCCAGTCCGGTCGACAGAGCATGCGGTCGGCCGTACGTCAGCGCACCATCTTAGTAGCGCAGGGTTGTCGTGACAAAGCGGCGCCTCACAGCGGCAAAGTTCAGATGGTGTATGCATCGTCAGGAGCTGGGGGTATCGTAAAATCCCACTAAGAATTGTCCCTGATGTCCAGGTTGGCTATTTGGATGTCACGTAATACCCTAGGTGGAAAGCTTCCAAGTTGCTGTGTTGTTAAAAGAAATATCCAGGGACCTTGACTTCGAAAACTTTTTGAAACCGACCCCACATAGCGATAACTTCACAACCACGACTCTATAAGCTACCGGATAGCCCGGAAACTGTTCCTAGGGCTTCATTTAGCCTAGAAATGGTCGATTCACCACCCTCGAGGCAAAGCGCGGGTGGTGGGAGCCGCCATAGGCCCGCCCCACCCCCCGAGCCGTCACCTCCGGACTCAAGAACACCATCGCCAGACAGCATTACAACACCTGGACGCAGTCCAGAGGATATACGCAGCACTATAAACGACTTTAAACGCTTCCTAGCTGGTGAAGTCAACATTGCGGCCTTGGCCGCAGCAGTTCAAGCCGCCATTCCGGTCTTAGAGACGGCGGCTAAGGAATCGGACAACCAGCCCAGCGTCGAAAGACGCATCAATGCTATCGAGAACACGCTGCAAGCTATCTATAAGGAATTAAAGCTCCTAAGACGTACGCTGCAGCCGCTACTGCCTTTACCGCCGCCACAGCGCCTAGGGCCCCCCAAGTAGCCAAGACTCTGCCTCCTCGACACGAACGGGAGGTAACGGTCAAGGCCGCAGGAACTGAAGGCCGCACCTACGAAGAGATAGTGCGGAAAGTTAACGCAGCAACAGGTAAAGAAACAGCAATAGCCGCACGGAAGCTTCCTAGCGGAGACTATGCTATTACCTGCAAGACAGCAGAAGAGAAGCGACAGCTGGAAACTGACCGGGCCTGGACCACCGAGGCCTTCGGAGAGAACGCCTCTATCCAGAAGAGAAAGATCCTGGTGGTGGCCCATGGCATCAACAAGGAGGCCATAGAGACGAACCAAGGGCAGCTAGGAGTCCAACTCCGGAACCAGCCTGGCGGCCCGATCGATGTCCTAGAGGCCAAACTCCCTCGCAACGCCAAGACGTCGTCTAGGAAGGTCACAACTCTATATATCGCAGTCGCCACGGTCCAACAAGCAGAACAACTATGCCGAGACGGCCTCATCTGGCAGTATGGCTATTATCCATGCGAGCCTTTCGCTGAAGGAGCGCAGCTTAAGCAGTGTTACCGCTGCTATCGATATGGACACATTGCCCGAGTCTGCCGCCATGCACGACGATGCGGGCTCTGCTCCTCGACTAAGCACGAGGAAAAAGAATGCCCGGAAACGGAGAATCAGAGCCGATATTGCTGTCCAGCATGCCGAGGACCACACACCGCGTGGTCTAAGGAGTGTCCAGTCCGCCAGGAGCAGGTCCAGATCGCCAAGGCTGCTTATGTTACGAGACCGAAGGGATTCGCACTGCCCTCGCAAGAACACCCTAAGCCAACAGCTGAAAATTGGCAGACAGTACAGCCGCGGAAGCGTCGAGCAACCAGCTGCCGTACTAGAAGCACTGGCAGAGCCCGTAGCAGAACCCACGAAGAGATAGACGACATGGACATCGAAACACCGGAGTCAACACTAAACAGCATCCACGCTCGACCATGACAGCGCTAAGGATCCTACACTGGAACACGCAGAAAAGCAAGAAAGCACAGATCCCGGTAGTCGATGCCATCTCCGAAGAGTACGACGTCCTGGCTATCCAAGAGCCCTGGCGAAACCCACACATACCGACCACCTACTGCCCGAGATCCTCTCCGTACTACCTTCTCTATGCCGCCGAGGGAGGCAGAGCTTGCATTTACATTAATAAGAAGCACCCCCCAGCGCAGTGGACTTATAAGGCGCAATCAGATAGGTGCAACATCACGATCCAGTTACCAGATGGTCCTATAACAGTTATCTGCGTATACTCGCCTCCTCCTGGATCGATTAGCAGATCGGACCTGCCAGCTATCGAAGCCCTCCTTACCGGTCCCCAGCTAGGACGAACAGTCCTCGTAGGAGACTTTAACGTCCACCACCCTGTCTGGGGAGGATATAACGTCCGACCTCATAAGGCAGCCGATAAGCTACTCCAGCTAGCAGAATCCTGGAGACTCCGGCTTATCACTCCCCCTGGAACACCGACATGGACTCGAAGAGGGTGCATGGACTCCACGATCGACTTGGCGTGGGCCACAGACGATCTCCGAGCTGCCTACGACGGGTACGCCCCATATGCTGGATCCGATCACCTCCCCCAGGTGATACGCGTGGCTGGACCCTATACAGACCGCCAAGATAGGCCACGACGCAGCTGGAAAACAGCTGACTATAACCAGGCGAAGGCAGAAGCGGCATACCTACCACAGCCAGGGCGACTCGAGACACCAGAAGAAATCGATAGCTACACTGAAACGTTAACTAAGGAATTAACTCGGATAGCCGACCTAGTTGCCCCCCTCCGCTACTCTAAAGGGAGAGGCAAAGCCTGGTGGAACCGCGAGACAGAAGAAGCTATAGAGAAGGAGCGAAGAGCCCAGCGGATATGGCTTTCCGACAGGACGGACGTAGCTTGGCGAGCCCTCCGGCAGTCAACTCTCTTAAAGAAGAAAGCAATCCGAGAAGCCAAGACGGCGTCCTGGAGACATATGCTCCACGAGGCGTCCAGCCAGCCAGCCGGCGTCTGGAATATCGCGAGATGGGCAAGAACGGAAGGAGCAGCACCGCCGTTACCCCCGGCAGTCCCTACACTTTACACACCGCGTGGCGAAGCAACAACCCATAAGGAGAAAACAGAAGCCTTCCGAGAGAGGTTCTATCCCCTCCCTAAGGCTACGTACACCGGCTTCCGAACAACGAACCGGCTCGCAGCGCCTCTCGATATGGACAGCAAGGTGACAGCAGAACAAGTCCAAGACGTCCTGATACGTGGCGGGGGTAGGTAAACAGCAATAAGGTGCGGTATCCTTGTCAAGGAGGGGTCCTGCTACCCCACCTACCTAGTTGGGATATCGCACCATAGATAGTTTCCTGCCCTGACAGCCACTTCGTGGCCGGCGGACGGAATAGATCATCTTTCCCTTCACCCCAGTCTTCGCCATATCAAATGGTAGCATCTCTTTTCGGTCATTGAGACCCATTTAATCGATTTCAGCATCACGTAGACGTCCAGATCATCGTGTCCGACGCCTACGACGAAGCCGCAAGTCCGTTCCATCGTGACGATCATCAACGGAGTCCCAGAGGCGAAGTTGACGATCCGCATCGAAGGACACCAACCGGTTAAGGATCCTCGCGTCGCACCGGTCCTCTAAACAAGCGCATCAAGGAGTCCCAGAGGCGAATTGAGCGTGTTGATTAGAGCAACACCATCACAACCACTGTCTGTTGCAGTTGCTACTTGAGAGCTGCTCTCGAGTAATAATTCCAACGCGCCAAACGCAGAGGACAACAATAACCTATTCACCCCACGATAAACGCTTCCGCACCGCAAATAACAAGTCCACAGCCGACATCTTCCCTTTCACACTCCATCAAATACTTCATCATCAAGCCAATCAAGCGCTGTGTGTGCCTGCCAGCCATGGCAGCCTCAGGCGGAGGACAGCAGAACATACCGGAGATGTCGACAGAGACAAGATTCCAACGTCTAAAGCAGAACAAGCCAACTGCTTCCTCGCGAAGCAAAAGCAGACCGCGTATTTCAGACAACGTTGGTAACCGACCTGATAACCCGGAAGGTGAAGAGGGATCCGAAGGAGACGAGTCACCACATTTCGAATTTAACGAGATTACACGTGTATCGAGTGATCTACCGCAACGGCCTGATGATCTGAAAGCCGATAAGAAGACGATTCGGTACCTTGCACAGCGACAGGACGCCACTCAACTTAAACTGGAACGACTGGAGGAGACCAGCAACCAGCGTCACGAGCAAGTCATGGGAATGATGGCCGAGATCAAGAAGATGATATTGGGGCGACCCACCCCGCGACAGAGCACCGGCGACGGAGTCGTTGACACAGCCACGGCTGCTGAATCCGCACCGACGCTATTCCCCATGCCAACAGTTACACAGGCCCCGGACAGCAACCGACACTCACCAATTTCCAGATGGTCGGAGGACTTTTACAATGCGTCTCCAGTTCGTCGCTTCGTCCAGAAGAGCCAAGCCCAACCTCAAAACACGTTCCAACCTCGGCGCGACTACGGAGACGCCCTTCATAACCGAATGAAGGATATACCTGGAGAATTCACGCAAGCGCAAGGATTGCAGGGACTGAGTGCTTTTGACCGACAGAATCCTCATAACCATGACCGAAACCCTTACCGTCAAGATCCTTTCAGCCATCGGTACCCTGAAGAGAACGACCGATCCGGGCGGCAGGATACTCCATACAGTGCCCCTGGTATTTCGGCCGGCGGCCGACGCCTCAAGCGAGACGACATTGGCATCTTCGATCCCTACTATCCAGACCCAACGGACGAAGGACTGGTCATGACCGGCAAGGACGTGGTGTACACCGACGTCTACCAGTTCTCGGAGAATATTCGGACATACCTGGAAGATGCCAGCATGCGAGCCTCTTATGAACAACAGATCATCCACATGTGGTTGACGTTACTTGGCGGCAAGGCCCGAACGTGGTGGTCAAACCAAGTACGTGGAGAGGACAGAGCCTTGTGGAGAAGCAGAGGCTTGATGCATATGCTTGGACAGCTGGAGCGCCGCTTCAGTCCAGACATTGGCGTGGCGTCTCGTAAGTTTAACCAGTCTTGCTTGACTATTCGGGACGTCGCCAAAGATGAGGCTGCTCTGGACAAGTTCTTCAGCACAAAGCTTCGGCACGCGAGAGCAATGCGCATCTACCAAGTGGAAACCAACAACTGGCTGGGAGCAGTCCACAACATCTGAGAGTCCTGTGGACCCGAGATCAAGCAATACTTGAGGGCTCCAGCTCAGTATGACACCTTGGAAAGCTACCTCAGCTGGTGGAACATCAGGGTCCAGCCATCGCGAGTCTAGCATGGCAGCTCTACCCCCAATATGCCCCTAAGAACAGTCTGACCAACAGACGCCTTGACTACGGCGGCGGTGGCGCTAGACCGTTCACTTGGAAGGAGCATCATCAGGGACGTCAAGACAACCAATACCGGAGCAATCGGTACCCACGGGACAGCCAGCGAGACCGTTCAGGTGACGACTATGCGAAGAAACGCATCACCGACGAGCGTCGGATGCTTCCAGCCCCCGAAAACAAACGAGATGGTCGCACGGACCGTGACCCACGCGAGGGGGATCGCAAGTCGTACCGCGACAGGGATCGCAAGCCGTACTATGACAAGGATCGACGGTATCCCGACAAGCGTCGAGATAACCAACAACAGGCAAGGGTCTACGTGGCAGACGACCGAGAGCCCCAGGATGACGACGCCCACGGCAAGGGCGACTCCAGTGAGTCCCATGGCGGCGTCAGCGATCTCGACAGCCTGAGAAGTTCCGATGATGAAGAGGAACGCGAGGCCTGATACATGGTGGAAAAAGTGTTGGACACCAAGGTCATCTGTCACCGCTGTCTGGCAAAGTTTGGCAACCGGCATTTGTTGCGATCTCATATCGAAAAGTGTCGACGAGCTGGCAAGATCGAAGACCAGTACACCAATGTCAACAAGCCGTCCGCTGACCCAGCTCGACGAACCTGCGGGTACTGCAGTGAAACTCACGGCTCGCGAAACAGACTATTCGCACATCTGGAAGCAGGATGCCCAGCCCAGCCTTCACACTCCGAAAGCCCCGCCGAGGTGACGTATGGAGCGTGTGACCTACCTGTTGAGGCTGTAGACACACCGACTGGAACCAAGGTGCGCAGGGCACCGAGGCTCGACGACCGGCATTCCGCCAAGCTCAGTTACACCTACCTACGTGTCAAGGCACGACCTCGACCGGACGCGCAAGACGTGGAGATCTGTTGTGACCCAGGCTCCGGACGAACTATTGTTGGGCAAAACTTCCTCAAGACACTGGAACATACCATCGAGACAAGGCACGCAACACTGAGCGGCGTTGGCAAAGGCAAAACGAAGGTCACTGAGTGGGCTAAGTTTTCAGTCTACTTGCCAGGCAAGGGAGTTTCGGGCCCTGAGATCATGAGGTTTGACCTTGAGGGATGGGTTCTGCCGGAGCTGGCTCCTAACCTCCTCATTGGCAACATGCTTCTGGACCCTCACGCGACAGTCATCAACTACGCGACACACACCCTTAATTTCCAGAAACTGCAGTTCCAAGTCTTGTTCCAGGTCCAGCTGACAGCAAATCCTTGTGTCCATCAACTTGAGAACAAGAAGAAGGTCATCATCGTGCCAGCTGAGATGGTCTACCTGGCAGCGGAGTACAAAGCGTTACCAAGCGACCGGGATTTTGTGTTCGAAGCCAGCCATGTCGTCGCAGTCAACAGTTTGATTGATGGCAAGACCCCACAAGTCGTGGTGGCCACGAACATTACCGATGAGCCAGTCGTCGTCCGGAAACATGCTAAGTTGGACATGATTAAAGAAAAAGACACGATACACGGAGCCTTCGCAATCACCTGGAAGGCAGCATTCTCCGCGCTGGCAGTGGCCGCGATGATGCCAACGCAGGCGGCCGGCATGAAGACAGATCTTGGTGATGGCATGGCAATGGCCACGCAGATCGCCCTTGTCAATCCAGGCGCTGAGTTCAACCTGACCCCTTTGATACACGCAATTGCCACATATTCAATCGCTGACCTTGATACCTGCCAACAAACGGACATGATGGCTCTGGCCACTGCAGCACCGACGATCCCGACCGACCAACCGTCCGACCGACGGACCAATAGTCCTCTCTCAGATGCTGTATACAACATGATAAATGCAGCATCTGAATCGGCGATGGAAGCCCCTGGTGTGCAGGACCTTCGTCGAGATGAACAGACCACCGCATTGGACATTCGCAAGCCTGTCGGTGTCCCAGAGATTCGGACGCCCGAGGGTGGCTACAACTACGCCGCGGATCCAGCGTTCGCTCACAGACTAAAGAAAGTCGTCGCCGACGTCCCGACGCTGTGGGTCGACAAGGGACCGATTGATGTTCTCTTGGAAGACCAAATGAAAATCCCCCTTGTCGACGGCCGGCAGAACCACAAGCTCAATTCCAGACCCTATCCTCTGAGTGCCAAAGACCGCAAGCTACTTGACGAGGTCTATGACAAGCTCCATGCTCAAGGACGGATGAGTTTCGTTACACAACCGACGCCATTCGCGCACCCCGTCTTCGTGGTCCACCGAACCCACGCGGAGGGAAAGGAGTTGACGCAACAGCAGAAGGGCCGCGCTGTGGTTGACCTGCGAGCCTTGAATAAGGTCGTAGTTCCCGACAACTATCCACTACCCTTACAAGCGGAAGTCATTTCCAGCATTCGCGGTCGCAAGTTCGTGTCCATTCTGGATGCGACCGGCTTTTTTCACCAATTTCTCGTCCACCCGGCCTTTCGCAACAGGTTCACCATGGTCACAGCCAGAGGACTGGAGCAATCGCACGTTGCCATGATTGGCTTTCGAAATAGCCCAGCATACGCCCAGCGGTTCAGGGATCGACCGCTTGACGACCACAAGGATTACTGCCGGGCCTTCATTGACGACATCGTGGTCTTCTCAGAGACGATGGAGGACCATATCCGACACCTCACGAACATCTTCAACCTCTTCGCGTCAAAGAACATTGCCTTTTCCCCGCAAAAGAGCCATCTGGGCTACCCTTCTATCGAGCTCCTCGGATTCAGGGTGGACAGTCTTGGCATGGCTATAACGGCACAACGGTTGGAGGCATTGGGCAAGCTGGCATTCCCAAGGAACTTGACAGCCCTCGAGTAATACCTGGGTGCGACCAGTTTCCTCCGACATCTCATTCCGTACTACGCGCAGCTCGCGGAACCACTCCAGAAGCTCAAGACACAGTTGTTGGCGGCAGGCCGAGCCACGGGTGAAACACTGGCTGGGAATCCAGGCAAACGGAAAACATACTGTCGCAGAACGCTCTTCAAGCCGCCACCTGAAGAACTGGCTTCGTTTGAGGAACTCCAGAAGGCTTTGACATCGCACAACATGGTCTACCATTACGAGCCCAATCGGCAGTTGTACATCTAGGTCGACGGATCCCTGGAGAGAGGTTTTGACGTCATGGTCTTCCACACCACGCCATCTTACCGCAGGACACCCGGAACACCTATTCCGTTGACAGAGCTCCAGCCTTTCATGTTCACGAGTCGAAGCTTGGCACCCGCTGAGCAACGATACGGCCCTTCGGAGCTTGAAGTGGCAGTATTGGCTTGCGCCTCCAAAAGGGCCAGGACGGTCATCCAATCCTGCAACGAGCCACCGGTCTTCCCAGGAGCCCGTTCTGGGGCGGGTGGAGCCGGCCTCCGGCATTGGGCTGTGGAGGCAGCCCATGGCTGTGTGAACTTGGCTGTGCGAGAGCCTTGTGTGGGCCAGCGCGCTCGGAGACCGATGCGCGCAGCCCAAGTAGCATTCGTTTGTCCGTCTTGCCAGATAAGAATTAGGCTATTGGAATGTACTGGGACATATTGGTGGGCGTGTACGTCTCGGTCGTTCTTCCAGCTGACTAGGCGGCCCCTGCGCCTCAACGGCGTCGCCAGCCGCGCCGCCTCCAGTATCCATCTTGGGCGCCATGCAAGCTCAGCCGCTGCGAGCGTCGCTGCTGCATCGGTATGAGTCCTGTGGGCTGGTATCGGCGCGCGCGGCCACGCTCGATCTAGGCCTAATGCCACACGACGGTCACCGTTCGTGATACATCGGGCCAAGCGCGGCGCGCTCGAGCTGCACGATCCAGGAACGCTGTAGGAAAGCGGTATTACTCTATGCGCCCAAGACATTGCGGGGTAACGTCCACGCTAAATATCCATGGCTGGGCCCAAACGAGCCCATATTCACGCTCCGGTAGGTAGAACTCTATCTTGACGACGATCGAGCGACACGGCTGTTAAGTAATCAGGAGCATTGCACTTGACATATCTCCATCGGCAGCACGGTCGCCGTACCGGGAGGGCGAGGGGACGACGTCTCGTGGCCATGATGCCCGAAGCAAGCTGTGCTGCAGCGCCTTGGACCAGCATCCTTGGTTGCAGCGCCAGCCGTCCCGCCAATCGGCATGCATTACCCAGCCTTGCTGTGGTCTTGCCGGGCGAGCCAGTCCACTGTACCCTCTGCCACCGGGACTTGCAATGGTGCTCTGCGACTGCATGTAGCTGAAACGCCCAACGCCACGGCGCTTAACCTGCCCTCCAGGCCGTCCTACTCTACTGCGTTGGGATCACGCGGTGAGCTTTCCACTTTTTTTGGGTCACTTCCTGGTGCATGGCCGAAAGATTGGCAACTCGGGGTGACATCTCTCCTGCTTAACGAGGCGCACACACTTTCAAGGCCCAGAGCAAGCCGGTTTGGAGTCAGGGCCAGGACGCCTCGCGGAAGCGCCATCGACACGCCCACGGGTCGTCCATACAACGCGGTAATTCCAATAGGTCACAGAGGGCTTTCTACGCGGGGGTCGGAGGCATTTCAGCCTGGCCGGCAGACCAACCCGCTTCGAGTGTGCCAGCGCCTCCTGGCTGCGCAATGAGGCAGGAAGCCAGCGCAGCTCACATACTCTCTCGTGCACGCGGATTCCAGACTCGTGTTTTCCAGGAGCAAATGTCAGGCCTTTCGCAATGAGCGCCGTGAAGACTCCCACCCAGCTGCTTATTGCAGCGAGTGTTGCAGCTCTCCTTGCTGCTTACGTCTACCAGCGGTTTTACGGGGCGTATTCCTCACGGCAACAGAGACTCCGGCTATATGGCAATCCGTTTCGTCAGTCGCATTCCCGCCAGGGGATGCTGCGCGTGGACGAGGTCCCTACTGGCACATCGGCTGCAGAGTTGGAAAGTTCGGCAGTGGATTGTAGGTGGCCCTAGGTTTCCTACTAGTAGATACCTCGCCATGTGCTACTAATAACTCAAATAGCAATATTAGATCGATCCATAAACCAAGATGGATCATCCTACAGCGGAAATGCCACCGTGCATGGAGGATCCTACCACCAAGGCAATATTATCAACATTCGGAAGACAGCCGACCGATGCCTCGCCGACCTCCGCGTCACAGACCCCCGCCACGACAAGAAGCGCATCGAGGGCACGAAGGGCGGCCTGCTCTCGGACTGCTACGTCTGGGTGCTCGACAACCCCGAGTTCCGCCAATGGCGCGACGGCGAGGACCAACGGCTGCTTTGGGTCAAGGGCGACCCGGGCAAGGGCAAGACCATGCTCCTTTGCGGTATCATCGACCATCTGAAGCCACAACCAACCGAAGGGAGGCTCCTCTCCTACTTCTTCTGCCAAGCTACCGACAGGCGCCTCAACACCGCGACGGCCGTCCTACGCGGTCTCGTCTTCATGCTTCTAAACCAAGACGCCTCGCTCGTGTCTTATGTTAAGGAGAAATACGACACCGCCGGAAACGCGCTCTTCGAGGATGCGAACGCGTGGCAAGCGCTCTCCGAGATTTTCATGAGCATGCTCCACCATTCGAAGCTGCAAGGCGTCCGCCTCGTGGTCGATGCACTGGACGAGTGTGTGGGTGGCCTACCCCAGCTCCTCCAGTTGATTGTCGAGACCTCGCGATTGACCCGCGCCAAATGGCTCGTATCGAGCCGGAACCGGCTAGATATCGAAGAACAGCTACGTAATTTAGCGTACCGGCTATCGCTTGAGGTCAATGCGCAGTCAGTCGCAGCGGCTGTGGACAGCTACATCACGCGTAAGGTGTCTGACCTTGCACGACGCAAGGGCTATCAAGACAACACCGCCGAAGAAGTACGCCAGTACCTATCGTCGAGCGCCGATAACACCTTCCTCTGGGTTGCTTTGGTCTGCGAGGAGTTGGGCAAGGCATTTGCGTGGGAAGCTGTGCGAATAGCGAAATCGTTCCCGCCAGGACTTGGCCCCCTTTACCAACGAATGATGGAACAGATCTCCGAGTCGCGGTATGCAGCGCTCTGCCATAGAATCCTGGCTTTGGTCGCAACCGCCTACCAGCCACTTTCATTCGCTGAGTCGACAGTCTTTATCGATGAATGGCAAGGCATGCTAGGCAACGTCCAACCCCTCTACGATATGACTAGCCTTTGCGGCTCCTTCCTCACGGTCCGCGATGAAACGATTTACTTCGTCCACCAGTCGGCGAAGGATTTCTTAGTGAAGGAGCGATCCGATACCCTTTTTCCTAAAAGCCAGCCAGCCATCCACGGACAGATTTTCTCCAAGTCGATCGAGGCCATGTCGCAGACCCTGAAGCGCGACATCTACGGACTAGGCAAATCAGGCTTCCCTATCGAGGATGTCTCTCAACGGGTACCCAACCCGGACCCACTGGTGGCGATACGGTACTCCTGCATCCACTGGGTCAATCACCTGATCGATGCCAGCAAGGCTCCAGGCAGAGACGACAGCGTACGAGGCAACGAGGCAGTGGACGAGTTCTTACGGAGTAAGGGTCTCTACTGGATCGAGTCGTTAAGTCTCCTCCGGAGCATATCGGAAGGGATGCTCAGACTAGAGAAGCTAGGACAGCATTTGCAGGTAAGCCCATGCACGTCTATTATGGCTTCCTCTAGAGCTAACAGTACGAAGGACCAGCCAGGGGCGGCTGGGCTTCAGGCGCTCGTGAAAGACGCCTACCGTCTTCTGCAAACCTTCCGGCCGGCGATCGAGAGCTGGCCGCTTCAGGCGTACGCGTCGACACTCGTCTTTACCCCGACGAGAAGCCTGATGCGCGGGCTGTTCGTCCACGAGAGACCGCAGTGGGTTGAGTGCAGAACAGAGTTGGTGAAGCAATGGAGCGCGTGCGAGGCGACGCTCGAGGGCCATAAAGATAGGGTCAACTCGGCGGCCTTCTCGGCCGACGGCCGACGCGTCGTCTCGGCGTCGGGAGACCAGACCGTCAAGCTCTGGGACGCGGCCACGGGCGCGTGCGAGGCGACGCTCGAGGACCATAAAGATAGGGTCAACTCGGCGGCCTTCTCGGCCGACGGCCGGCGCATCGTCTCGGCGTCGTGGGACCAGACCGTCAAGCTCTGGGACGCGGCCACGGGCGCGTGCGAGGCGACGCTCGAGGGCCATAAAGATAGGGTCAACTCGGCTGCCTTCTCGGCAGACGGCCGGCGCGTCGTCTCGGCGTCGTGGGACCAGACCGTCAAGCTCTGGGACGCGGCCACGGGCGCGTGCGAGGCGACGCTCGCGGACCACACGTCCGTTGTCATCTCGGCGGCCTTCTCGGTCGACGGCCGGCGCATCGTTTCGGCCTCGGACGACCAGACCGTCAAGCTCTGGGACGTGGCCACGGGCGCGTGCGAGGCGACGCTCGAGGGCCATAGGGATCTCGTCAACTCGGTGTTCTTCTCGGCCGACGGCCGGCGCGTCGTCTCGGCGTCGTACGACCAGACCGTCAAGCTCTGGGACGCGGCCACGGGCGCGTGCGAGGCGACGCTCAAGGGCCATACTTTTAATGTCAGGTCGGCGGCCTTCTCGGCCGACGGCTGGCGCGTCGTCTCGGCTTCGGACGACCACACCGTCAAGCTCTGGGACGTGGCCACGGGCGCGTGCGAGGCGACGCTCGAGGGCCATAGGGGTCACGTCAGGTCGGCGGCCTTCTCGGCCGACGGCCAGCGCGTCGTCTCGGCGTCGCGCGACCAGACCGTCAAGCTCTGGGACGTGGCCACGGGCGCGTGCGAGGCGACGCTCGAGGGCCATAGGGGTCTCGTCAACTCGGCGGCCTTCTCGGCCGACGGCCGGCGCGTCGTCTCGGCGTCGGACGACCACACCGTCAAGCTCTGGGACGCGGCCACGGGGAAATGCGAGGCGACGCTCGAGGGCCATATGGATCTTGTCAACTCGGCTGCCTTCTCGGCCGACGGTCAGCGCGTCGTCTCGGCGTCGCGCGACAAGACCGTCAAGCTCTGGGACGCGGCCATGGGCGCGTGCGAGGCGACGCTCGAGGGCCATACTTCTTACGTCTGGTCGGTGGCCTTCTCGGCCGACGGCCGGCGCGTCGTCTCGGCGTCGGCCGACCACACCGTCAAGCTCTGGGACGTGGCCACGGGCGCGTGTGAGGCGACGCTCGAGGGCCATACTTCTTACGTCTGGTCGGCGGCCTTCTCGGCCGACGGCCGGCGCGTCGTCTCGGCGTCGGACGACCACACCGTCAAGCTCTGGAACGCGGCCACGGGCGCCTGCCTTCGTACCTGCGACGTCGGCTACACCTCGATGGTCGCGTTCGATCCGACCGGCACCCGGGTCCTTACCGACAAGGGCTACATTGCCATCGACGAAGCGAGGCCGGTGGAGGGCGCTACGCACCTTCCGCAACCAAAGCCAGTGCTAGCGCCCGCGCCCCAGAACGACTTCGGTCTGAGTGCCAATGGGGCTTGGATTCAACAGCAATCCCATCCCGTCCTCTGGCTCCCGCCCGAGTACCGACCGAACGCGTCGGCCGTGTTCGTGACCGAGTGGGGCACGCGCCTCGTTCTCGGTTGCTCGTCCGGTCGGGTTTATCTCTTTTATTTGTCACGTTCCTAACCGTTTCCCGGTAGCTTCCAAGCTCCTGTCTTTTCTTATTTCTTTGCAAAAGAGGGTCCTAGGGGAGGCATAAATTTATAATCTTCGCATTTTAAAGCGGAATCTTCCAGAACAAGGCTCATCAGCGAATCGTGAACAATGGATAGCGCGTCTCCTATGCGAACGAATGCGGCCGAATTCCGTGTTCCGGCGGTAGTAAACCATTAAATGCGTACTGCTCGCCAGCATAACTAGAGCCTTCCACTGCACGGAGCGACGCCAGAAGGTGCGTTCGGGGTAGAGGGTTGGCATCGTTGAACGCGAGCCCGCAGCCCTGTACGATCTGACCATCGTAGAGCAACCGAGCTGAGAAATTTAAGCAAGTCTCCTACTGTTTCCGCTGCAGACTGCATCATACCACGCGATGAGCCGGTCCTTCTGTAGCCCCAACCGGGCTGCTCCATTTATCCGACGCGTCTTGCACCGTACCCCGGACCGTAGCATATGTCGCGACGCAAACCTCACTCACGATGCAAGACATGGCAGGAGAAATAACTGGAGCAGGCGAGCGAAGCTTTCCGCTTGCCTGGGGAGCGGGCGGCCCATGGCTCCGCCTAATACGCGCGGGCTCGATCGTCGTTGCGGAATAGACCCGCATCGTAGCTCGTACCGTTGGGTCCACGAAACCCCATCCAGTTCGCGTGCACTGGTCGACTTTGCTACAAGGGGCGTCCCGACGAGACAGGGTTTCCGGCGACGTGGGTCGCTCACGGCCTAGGAAGGTATGGGCTCATGCTGCATAACTTCAATCAAGAGTTCGGACATCTTGCCTCCACTTCAAGCAACCATGGGACGATACATGACTAATGTCTTGATCGTGATAACGTCGTAACATGACGAGCAGCCGGCGCATGTGACTTGGTGGCTTCGGTGCGAAGTGTCTTCATAATGAAATAGAGTAAAGAATCTGCGTGTAGTTTGAAACTAACTTAAGGGGAATGACCGGTGTACTTGCCTTCCTCTTTCAATACCCGTCTGCGGTCCTGGATCGCAAACCTCCATTCTTTCACTACTTTGTACAACAGCGAAGATGCCAGCAAGAGGAGCAGAGCCCAAGAACATAGCATCATGGCAACACTAAACCCAAGTGCCAATCCGGACAGAACCCGTCCACTTCCTCCGGAATGGTCCCTGACAGAGACGACCACTTGCAGTCCACTAAGGACCACGGACACTATGCCAAGACAGAACAAGATGGGACCATAGAAGCGGGCGAAATAGTCTCCGTATTGGTATTCGACTCGTTGGTAATAGGATTTGCAAAGGAGGATGGGCGCGTACAAGTTGAGCCTCGTTAATCGGATCTCACCGTAGCGGTAACGAGTCGAGACGTCACGGTCGGAGATCGAGGCCAGATCCGTCCGGAAGTGGCAGAACTGCTCCCATGTGACATCGCTTGGGAGAAGCTGTAGGTTAGGTTCCTGGGCTATGCGAAAGTCGGACTCGTAACGGACGAGATGTCGGTATGTCCTGAGGTAGCCCAGGACGGTATGACGCACGCGACGGTCATGCTGTGCGTCTCCGGTGCCGTCGCAGGCGAGGAAGCGCTGCCAAAAAGTGTGGGACAGAATGTAGCGGGGTAGCGGCTTCACGAAGACGCGATTGTGGATCCACACGAGGTGTAGCTTGGGGTCCTCGGTCACCACAATCGCTCGCCGTTTAACGCGTTGCCGATGGAGGGGAGAGATGCTCGCGCTGTCCTGCTTAGCCATCCACCAGAGCCTGTCGGCCATCTTGTCCAGCTCGTCGGAGCAGAATTCCTCGTTCAGGAAACTCTGAATGCGGTGCCGGTCGTCGAGCACGATGTGGGGATACCCAGGTAAATGGGGAGCGGGACGGGACGAGCCTTGGTCCCCGCGTAGGTCCAAGTTTAGTTGGTGTTCGACTCGGAACGGCGGTAACAGTTGTGAAGAAATCATGACAGCGGACGGAGACAAAAAACATACAGGCAGGATTTCCGACGGTCAGAAAATTCAGAGTCTCTTCTTATTCTGGCGACGGGAATGAGGCTCCCATCACCGTGCCAAGGCGTTGCCGGTCGTCGGACGCATGTCAGCCTAGCCTGCGGGTTAGCCAACATCTGGTGTGTGCCTTGCGCCTCGGCTGTGTAACTGTGGAAAAACCAGGAAAAATCACGTCTGGGTTCTCCCGTACCCACGTCTCTAACAAACCACGTTTCACGAAGCAAAGTTCTTAAAACCCAACATCATGGAGCTTCCCAGCCAGCTCCTTGTTGGGACGAGTGTGTTGGCTCTCGTAGCCGCTTGCCTCTACCAGCTGTGCAGGGGGGCCCGTTCCCCACAACGACCACGACATCCAGGCAGTGACACGCGCGACCAGCAACGTTTCCGCGAGTTGACTTTGCGCGTGGACGAGATCCCGACCGGAACATCGGCTGCGGAGCTGGAAAGCGAGCTGCAGTCGATCCTCGCTGCAAGTCCGGATTTACAGGGCCAGGTCGACGGCTTGGCCGTGCGCTCGCTTGCGCCGAGAGACCGTACCTGCGCCTGCGCGACTGTGACGGCCAGGACGCGGCTTCCGGAGGACCAGCTGCTGGCTCGCCTCCACTATGCCAGCAAAAAGTCCCCGTACCGCTTCGACTGCACGTTCTACGGCATCACGCCGCTCTACGAAGACCCAACCGGCGTCCACTGCGAGTATGCACCTCCGTTCCTATGAAGCGTTATCCTAGCTGATCACCCAATCCGTTCGCAGTGTGATCGCCGTGCCGGGCCTGGCGAGCCACGCGGTCGGCTCGTGGAAATCACCGGGCGGGAACGATCTCTGGCTACGCGATTGGCTCACGGACGACATCCCGAACCTCCGTGTGCTCCTGTACGGATACGACACGACGTTGCTGAAGAGCAACGCCAAGTCCTCCATAGAAGACTTGGGCCGGCGGTTCCTCGAAAGCCTGACGGCGTTCCGGACGAGCGACGGGGTGGGTTCGTCGACTGCCGCCGACACGGGGCTGGCTAACCACGATGCAGACCGAGCGTCGTTCGATCCTCCTCCTAGGCCACAGTCTAGGCGGCCTTCTCATTAAGGAGGCAGGTTACCAGGTCCCTTACGCCGGTTGGTGCTGACCTGTCGCAGGCACTCGTCCACGCCTCTCGGAGCCCTGCCAGCAGTCCGACGCACCGGCTCCTCTCGCGAACCTGCTGCGGGCTGCTGTTCTTCGGGGTGCCGCAGCTGGGTTTGCGGAACGAGAAGCTCGCCTCCGTGGTAGAAGGGCAGCCGAATCAGGCTCTTATCCGCGCTCTGGTCGTAGACGACGAGTCGGAACCTTCGGACTTCCTGGCCCGCATGGCCGACGACTTTGCGCGCTGTTTCCAAGACCGGCTGCGCGTGGTCGCCTTCTACGAGCGTAGGCAGAGCGCGACCGTTGCAGTACGTTCCGCCCAGGTCACCCGACTCCGTCTGATTCTTTCTTGCTCATCATGGTGTCCAGATGCAACCCGACGGCACGCTGCGAAAGTCGGGGCCGCCCGTTCTGATGGTCACGAGAAAGTCGGCAACCAGCACCGGCCTGACCGCGGTGCCCGAGGAAGACATCGTTCCTCTAGATGCCGACCACTCGGGTCTCGTCAAATTCGCGTCCCGGCGCGACGACGCGTATGTTGTGGTGAAAGAGCGGATCAAGAGTCTCGTGGCGGGCGCGGCGTCGTGGACCGTGGACCGTAGGTGATCCCAACTTCCTGCCCAGACACGTCCGTACTGCGCTGACCTACGGTTCGGCCCCGCAGCCCCAGCGCCTCACCAAAGAGCTCCACGGCAGGCTATCCAGCATGGCTCCACGTTCGGCGGCACCTACACCATCCACGGGGGGAACGTCTCGCAGGGCAACGTGATGCATCTCTAAACCACGTTGTGACCCTGCCAGGCCGGTGCCTTAAGGATCGTGGAGCGATAGGCGCCTAGTACGGGGGTTGTGCTGCGAAGTAGACTCTTCCTATGACCGATGCATGCAATGGATAGCTGGGCGTGGCGAGTCCACGGCGGCTGTATCGCCGCAGACTCAAATCTACCCATTTTCCCTATCTCCTGACCGAGACTGTGAGCCCAAAAACGGGTCCGTGTGCTGTCTAACCTAGCGGGCTTAGAATACGGCTATCCCTTGTAGGCATGTTGGGACAGCGTAGCATGTCGTAGAGGCGCAGCGGACCTGGCTGCCGGGCGCAGCGCGGGGTAGCACCCACTCTGCGCCCTTCGAAGCCGAAAAACAGACCATACGGTGCAGCAGGCGACTCGCAGCGCACGTGTGCGCCCCGAGTCGACAGCTGTCCACCCGTGGGCATATCCACCACTGGTCCGTAAAGCGCGTCGCGATGCGCTACGGGCAGGTGGTGCGGGGCGTGGCTGGCCAGGTCGTCCTGCTCGCGACAAGCACGCGACGCATGGTGCTGCAAGACGTGCCCCATCTTCGCGCCTCCGGGCCGCGTCCTGGTATCGAGGGCACACCATGAACGTACCTCGACTATCAAGTCAGTTGAACACAATCACCGTCTTCCGAACTCGTCATGGCTTCCGGCTCAAACCCACCTCGCTTGTTGGGTTCTCCCAATGAGCTGCTGTCCGCTATCGGCCGCCACCTGCCGAACCGCGATGTCAAAAGCCTACGTTTGACATGTTCGCGCCTCAAGGCCGTGACAGCGCTACGCCTCGACCGTGTAATCCTGTCCGCCAATCCACGTAATGTCGATGTCTTCAACGCCATCGCGCGCCACGACGTTTTCCGCCAGCAGATCACAGAAATCGTCTGAGATGACGCGCTTCTTACGGAGAGCGATCCGTCGGACCGGGGAGAGGCCTGGTCAGACTACTCAGAAGACCACGGTTCAGAGACACAGAGAGACTTTCCGGTTTGGTTTGGAAAGGCGTGCAGGGACAAACCTTTCGACACGATAGTGGCCAACATGTTCAGACCCAAAACCGGATTGCCAGATTGGACGAGGCGGCCCATGCTTTCGATTTCCGAGTGTTGGGCCCTCTATCAACAGCTTCTCCAGCAACAGCACGACGTACTACGATCAAAAGTGCATGAGCGTGCGTTTGAAGACTGCTGGCGATTGCGCCGTTTCCCGTCGGTCCGTACCATCACTATCACGCCAGCGGCTCACGGTCGCTTATTTTATCCCCTCTTCGAAACCCCCATGATTCGAGCCTTGCCCCCGGGCTTTAATTACCCCCTCCCGCGTGGCTGGCCAGAGTCGGTGCTTATATTTCACCGAGCTCAGCCGTGGGACGATGAAGGAGGTGACACCGATTGGCCTGGCTTCCGTCTCGTAACATCTGTCGTCGCCCAGAACCCCCATGACCTGGTCGAATTACGGGTGGACAGTTTCCAGCTCCCGACAGGCCTGAACATGCGTGTGTTCGAGCAGCCTTGTCGCGCGTTACAGGACTTGACGAGTATTACAACCCGTCCATCATTCCAATGTCTTCACCTTGATTTACACGTGGGTGGCCAACAGCATGATGGCTGGTCCGCTTTCACCAGTGGCTATCTCGCACGTATGCTCTCCGAGGCTAAGCTGCAGACAATCAGCATCAGAGCAGACCGTACAGGCCGCCTCTTTCCAGAGTCCCCGGAACCAGTCCCACTCAGTGCAGTGTTCAGGCCTTCGAGTCTGGTTAACTTACGCCACTTCAGCCTTTCTCGCTTTCATGTCCGAGAAAAGGAACTGATGGAACTACTGGCCGAAATCCCCACGGCGTCGCTTCAAACTGTCGAGCTCAGCTTTCTCAATCTCCCGGATAGCAACCTCCGGCACTTACTCGAGAGCATGCGCGAGGAGCTACCATGGGAGAATGTTAAGGTCACCATCGGCCAGCAACACGATGAAACGTACGGACAGGCTGTCTGGGTCGACGCGGACGACTTTCTGTACCGATGCGGTGATAATCCATTCCACGAGGTGGCAGTAAATTCAATCAATGATGGGTTCGGTATAGAGAGAGACGTTTTTGACGAGTCATTCGAGCGCCCTCACCTGAGCTACGCCGAAATGGAAGAACTTGGATATGGGGATTGCGGTGATGAGCTAGACGCTATAAAGTGCCACTGATGGAGAACTCGACAAAGGCTAGCCAGAACCAATTTTGGAGCACATCATAGCTTACGATGTAATATTCTGCCCGTTTCATCCTCGAGGAGCTCGTGTAGCTGTTCCAATTCGCCCAGAAGACGTCGAAGCGGTACGTGTTCGGTGTGGATCTCAATGATCGGGCCGTGTGCCAGGACGGAGACCTGCAGCCTATCGCCCGGACAGTACATAAACACCTCGCCCAGACGATCCGTCGATTGCAGAAGCAGACCAGCATGGCTAAGAAAACGGCGTCGGCGCTGTACGACGCGAAGCGCTTCACCCAGGTGGTGGAAGATATCACGGGGTTCGTGGACGACCTCGAGAAGCTGTGGCCTGTTGAGGCTACCTGTCGTGAGCTGGCGCGGGCCGATATTGAGGGCATCGATGAGGAGGCGTCCCTCGCCGGCATCCGCGACGTCGGTGAGGGGTCGACCGAGGCTTGGTGGAGGCAGCGAGGCAGAAGGGTATCGAGTTGGAGGGGAAGAACCACGCTGGCCAGGTCGGCACGCGGGACGAAGCGAAAGTGCGGATCGGCCATGAGTTTGCGGCTAGTTTTTCGCGGCCTTGCCACAGTCGACAAGACAGCCAATACTGCGGACTCGGTAGACGCCCAAAACAAGCCCAGAGTCCACATCGGCACGAGCTACGGTGGTACTAGCATGTTTTATTAGCATATATGTAGGCACGACTGCGCTGACTGGTTGTTGTTCACGACAGAGGGAAGTGTGACCGTTATCCATAAATACGAGTGTAAAGAGGGGATTACGGAACGTTCGTAAGTGGCCGAGTAACTGTGATTCTTTACGATAATTGGCGAGCCGGGAGATGACGTAAAAATAAAATAGCTAACGCCGGGTTGAAGAGAGGGATGAAGCCGGGGATAGAGCTGGCCCATGTTGCGTCACAAATGTGGGACAAATGTGGGTGAGATGGAACGAATGGACTGGTCTTGGTTCAGTTTGATTTATATAGAACAAACTCGGCTTAAGAATGCCGAATAAGCTGAATTGTACCTCGGGTATCCTAGTGATTGCCAGGAAACGCCATGCTCCCTCGCCCGTACTGGGCCTTCTCCATGCGCCTCAGTTAGAGGACGAATCTTCGTCCACCAAGAACCAATCCGTCATGGCGTCCTTAAACGTGCCCTCGACCCACGCACGGGTGGCTTCCAGGCAGGCCAGCAGCTCATAGACGGACAGTACATTCTTGGTGTTGCCAATAGGCGTGGCGCCGTACAGGTCGATGCGCGAGCCCATGTCGCAGGCCAGGTACAGCTCCCACTCGTGACCGAAGACCGGGATAAGCGGTAGTGTGAGCAGGCACGGAAAGCGCTGCGGCCAGGCCGCCCGTTTGCCGGTCGAGGGACTGACGAGGCCCGCGTGGAGCGTGTACATGCGGTCATGCCAGGCGGTCGCCTGGAGGCCGAGCTGGAGCAGGGCGTCGTCGTCGGGGCCGGGCCCTTTCGTCTGGGTCTCGATGAACACTGCGATGAGGATGTCCTTGAGCGGGCGGCAGGCCGTTGGATTGATGTACGGCACGCCGCAGCACGTCTGACACGCCGTCGGGGTGGTGATCCTCTGTCGGAGCCGGGCCGTGGGCGGCATGTCCACGGCCAGCACGTAGTCGGCTCTCTTACTGTCGCTCGGGCTGTTCTTGTCCGCCCCGGTGGCCTGGCTCAAAGCGTCGCTGGCCGTTACGCCGCTCCGCGACGATCGGACTGACGAGGCGTCGCTGTCGGCCTGGGGCGCGAGGGCGTGCTTTTCGACCCGGGCTGACATGACTGGCACGGGGCGGACGCTGACGCCCCGGCGCAGCGGCGGCGGCCGGTAGTGGCCCGTGACGTCGTTCAGGTCGGTGAGCGAGGCGGCGGCGAAGACGGAGCGGAGCAGCGGCGTGTGTAAAAAGTTGTTCCTGGCCACCTCGTGGCTGTCCGTGTTGTGGGCCTCGACGGCCTGCTGCACGAGGTCACAAACGGTGCCGTATGTCGCCCGGGCGCGCGACGCCGCTTTGGCATCTGCGTCAGGCACCTTGGGGTGATGGTCGCGTCGGTCCGCAAAAAGCTAATGGAGCCATGGCAGCCGGCCGCATTCTGCGTCATGTCGCACTGCACAGCCTGGATGAAGCCGACCAAAGCCGGTCGTTCCTGCAACCTGAGCATCCGGGCCTTGGTGATTCGGACGGCGACCGTATCGGACCGGAAATACAAGACTTCTGTCCCATAGTCGGGATGGTGCTGGGTGTGGGGTGGAAAATCAAAGTGCGGCCTGCCTGTGATCAAGCAGCATCCCACGTGGGGTGGTATCAATTGGTGGAATGGTATGGGGCAGAACCAGGGGCTGGTGCCTAGGGCTGGGGCATCCACCAGTCTTGGTTCCCTAGAGGCCCCTCTTGCCCTCTACCACCAGCCCCGTTGTGGTAGCAGTCCAGGTGGCCCGGGGAGCACTCTCAGTAATAATATGGGAACCACCCGGCGAAGGCGGGGTGATGGGCGGGATGACAGGGACAGCTAGTGCCGGACGCGACTCAGCACGTGTACAACTAATTGGCCATCGCCTGTTCACGCCTCGACTGCAGGCCATCTGTTATCGTACTGCGAAGGAGACTCGCAGCCAGCCGGAACCATTACTATCTAGATACATCCAGATGACACAAGGAGCGGACCATTCCGGTCCTATATGCCGGGTCGGACGGCAGCGGCAACATGGCATCGCACCCAACGCGGCTTGGTTATAAATACCCACGCTGCACGCTATAGCGAATGGTTTGCCGTTCTCAGCAGCCAATCTCCCCTCCCTTCAGCGGCTCCAGTCCCGTGCCGTCAGGTCAATCAACGTTCGTTCGTTACGATGCGGACCGGTTTCACCATCGCCCTCGGCGCCTGGGCCGTCTCCGGCGTCTTGGCCAAAGACTACGCCTCGCCGTTGCTGCAGTCGGTCCTGGCCCAAGCCGACAACAACTCGCTGTACGCGTACCCGACGCAGCTGACGCAGGGCATCATCCCCAAGAACTTTCACTCGCACAACGACTACTGGCGACCGTTGCCCTTTTTTAGCGCCTTGGCGGCGGGCGCCATGAGCGTCGAGGCCGACGTGTGGCTGTACAACGGCACGCTGCACGTGGGCCACGAGACAAGCGCCCTGACGGCCGAACGCACCTTTGACGCCCTCTACGTGCGGCCCATCCTCGACGTGCTGCGCCGCCAGAACCCTACCAGCCCCTTCGTGACGGGCAGCCCGACCCACAACGGCGTCTACGACACGGCCTCGGGCCAGACGCTGTACCTCTTCGTCGACGTGAAGACGGACGGGCACGAGACCTGGCCTTACGTGGTCAAGGCCCTGGCGCCCCTGCGTGAGGCCGGCGTCCTGACTACCGTCAATGGCAGTACCGTGCGCAGCGGCGCTGTTACCGTCATCGGCACCGGCAATACGCCGCTGGACCTTGTACAGGGCGTCCCAGGCTCGCGTGGTTTCTTCTGGGACGGCCCGCTGCCGGCGCTCGGCTCTTCTGCTAGTAACATCACGGCCGACGTGTCGCCTATTGCCAGCACTGACTTCGCCGCTCAGTTTGGCGAGATTAGGGGCCAGTCCTTCAACGACACGCAACTGGCCCTCCTCAAGAGTCAGGTCGAGACGGCCCACGCCAGAGGCATAAAGGTCCGCTACTGGAACCAGCCTGCCTGGCCCATCGGCACCAGGAATGCGTGCTGGCGCACCCTGTGGGAGGCCGGGGTGGACCTGCTGAATGTTGACGATTTGGAGGGCGTCGCCGAGTTCTGGGAGGGCCGAGGATGAGACGCTCCGTTGGCTAGGGAAGCGTGGTTTGACGCGCTACGAGTTTTGACTGCAAGGCATATGAGAGGTTGATACGAAACCTCTCCTAAGCCGGTACATAAGCCACACTGAAGACCTGCTTTGCCGATCAGGTCTACCCAGTCTTTTGGCCTTGTGCTGGGTCACCCCTTCACACTGTACGATAGTTCCTTTCTTTCTCTAGCTGAGATTCTCGCGCCTTAATTGACCTCTACCGGCAACGTCCTGTCGCCAGGCCCTTATCATTCCTTGACAGTTCCCTTCTTTTTTTGACTCTTGCTTTACACTTTCCTTAGCCATCTCCTTATCATATTCAAATATCTCCTCACCCGCCTATACTTCAAATCTGGCACAGCCACTTCACCTTCTCTTCAGCATGACAACAGCAAAGAAAAGTCTTCTCAAGGCCGCCATGAGCGAGGGCCTCGCGACTTGAAATTTACACGAGCTTTCGCTCCGCGGTATTCCTACCGAGGCGATTCAAACTGTCTACAAGCGCTGGGCAGAGGGAGGGTACGGAATCATCCTGAGCGGCAATATCATGATTGAGCTAGATCAACTCGAGGCGGCAGGGAATATGATCATTCTCCCCGAGGCCCCTTTCAAGGGTGAGAGGTTTGAAGCCTTTCAGAAGCTCGCCCGGACTGCCAAGGCAGGAGGCTCTCTCTTCATCGGGCAGTTGTCCCAACCCGGCAGCTAGGTGTCGGCGAGTATCCAGCCGGCCCTCATTTCCGCCAGGGACGTGCCACTGGGGGAAAACGAGATGTCGCTTATGGCAGCAAAGCCCAGGCCGATGGCAGACCCAGAATTTGATCGGCTCGTCAAGGGGCTCGCCCATGCGACCCAGTTTTGCTACGAGGCCGGCCTCGATGGCATTCAACTTCACGCGGCGCAGTGAGTTACCCCCGTCATCGACAAGCTGCGACTTACTAACCAAGATATTGGCTATCTGTTGGCGCAGTTCCTGATTCGAGCATCGTGAGCCACGGTCCTCCGCTAGTCCTGTACGGGAGAAGCCCACGAGGCAAGGGCCCACGTACGGGACGATATCAACCCGGGGATGGCGTGGTCGATAACGATAAAGCCGGTATGTCTGCGAGGAAAGCGTAGCAAGCCAGGATATCGTGGGGCGAGGTGGCGAAGACAGGGCGGGCGATGCCCTAGGCCAGAGTACAAGCATTCCGTCGCCCAGCTGGCTTCCCACTAAAAGTAGTCAAAGGAAAAGGCGAGACAACTGAATCGACTGACGCGCCAATGACCTAAAAAAGCAGAAATGGCGGCCCCACACTGTACTTCAGCAGGGGAAATCAGGACAGAAGTCAAGCTTGGTCCCATTCCGAGCAGGGTTTCGGGCTTCCCACGGCTGTGGTCAAACTTGCAAAAGGAGGCCTGGTTGGGGCCAAGTATGTGTGTGTGTTTTTGTTCGGGGGGGAGAGGCTTAGCTAAGCGGCCGGATCGTGACGCGCGAGGGACGATGGGGTCGGCGTGGTTGGGAATCTCGAGATGCTGAGAGGCCTGGCTGTGCTCAAGGGTCAGCGGATGCCTGGAAGCGCGAAGACGGGGGAGGAGGGAAGGAGACTTGCCACGGTAACCACGTAGGCAGTTGGGCGGTGCGGGCTCGGCTCCCGAGAGGCGGGGCGTGGGAACGAGGAAGGGAGATGGTATGTTGGATATGGATATGATATAGAAGTGGAGGGAATAGACGGAAGACGATATTATAGATGGATCCCATCAGCGTCGAGATTGGGCGAGGTGGGGAAATGGATGAGTGACGTATTGTTGGGGAGGGAAACGAAGGCAACTGGGCAGGAACAGGTAAACACACTGGAAGGCATGGAGGGAAAATATGCGATTTTTGCCTTCGCAAACGCGAAGGTTGCCTTCCCATGAGCAAGCAGGTTGGCGCTTGCAGCTACTGTTACGAGAATTGGAGTGGCGTATCTACATACGTAGGTTTGTACCCATATACCTCGTTTGCCCTTTGAATTGGGTGGGTTCACGCGGTACCTAGCAACCTGGTTGCCATGCGAGTGCCGGCTTGGGTTTTGTGGTGACTGCAGAGAACACGCCCGATGGGCTCAGAACGAAGGCGCGGGCGTCGTGGAAGCGGGAGTGGGTGCACCAAGATTAGCAGGGTCGACGAAGATGATGATTAGGGGGCGGCAGTAATGCGAATGAGGAGGCCGGCAAAAGAAAAAGAACAGCTTGGCCAAAACATGGAGGGAGGACATGGCCAGACTGATGGGGTTCCGAAGATGATGAGATGATGGAGGATGAGTAAAGCTGATGAGGGTGGAAGATGAGCGACAGGTGGACGATGGGCAAAGTAAAGAAGAGATGGGAATACGTCAGGAGCTTAAGCTGATTTCTCTATTCCCCTCTACTCTCAGCAGATAAGTCTTATTGTATTCAAAAGTCGGTGCCAAGCTTATCCCGCCCCGTCAGTGCTCCTGTCTCGGCAATCGAGAGTAGGTAACAATACATTCATTGGGACCAAGAAACCCCGGACTATAGGGAGCCTGGTGGAAAGACACGGTCATGATGTCGATCCCAAGGGTTATTCGAGTGGGGATACCGTTGATCAAAGTGTTCCTCGACGTAAGACAGTAAAAGAAGCTCAAAATAGTCACAGAAATGAGTGTTAGACGCTGCACCTAAGTGTAGCGGTGTGTTGAAGTGTTAAAGGAAGGGCAAATCGCATTGTCTTGTATACTATGAACTGGGCTACCGAAGCTTAACTTATACTTGCAAATACTTGATCAAGGCTTACATAAAAGCCCTGGCCCGGTCTCAACATCTGTTAGGAACCAAGGGCAAGTCTACCGCCCGCGTCTGTTATTCTACGCCGAGGTATGCCGGGGAAAGCGGGTCTTCGCTGTTCCTCACTATGCCTCTGCTGGCAACGGTGCCGCGTATCCCGGCTCCTGAGCATTGGAGAGCCACCGCCACACCCCCACCGGCCGTCATTTCTCTTCCCAAGACTTGGTCACGACCTCGCTCGTGATCTGCTTATGTGCGTCGCACAAGCGAGGCCGATACATGGCACGCGTAGCCTCGGCATTTTTAAGCGCCGTCTTCAGCCTAAAAAGGGGCCGCCACTCCGCTGAAGGCGGACGTCGGCGAGACAGCTGAGCCTAACGGCGTCGTAAATGCCGCCGGGTGAAACAGGGTGGAAGCCGAAAACTGGGTCCTCGCGGTAAAAGGGGTTGTCGTAGTACTCCATGTCGGTGCCGTCGAAGACGCGGTACGGCCAGATGATCCAGAGGGGGGGCGAGGTGTCGGTGACGTCGACAACGGCTTCGAATTCCGATCTCTCGTAGTCCTTGGAGTGGTTCCCGTTGACAAGGGGGGACACGAGGAGCCGATTCAGGTGAAAAGACGTGCGATGGGAGGGCCGCTAGGGGCACCGCCGACGGCAGAGAGCCATAAGCCGAGAGCAAGTATACCGTCGCATTTAAGGACGAGGAAAACGTGCTGTGGTGCGCCTCGAGGTTCAAAAATTTCTAGTGGGAGTCCTCGTGCCGGCTCGTGATATAGATATGGGGAATATCGAAGTCAAGCAGCAGCCGCTCTGTTTCTGTATCACACAGCGGCGCGTGGACGTATATCGGCTGAAGAAAGAAGGGATCGATGCACTCTTGTAGATTCTTTTTCTTTTTTCTTTTTCTTTTTTCCTTTTTTTGTTGTTGTATTATCGCCACATTGGGACATTTTCCCGCCTCCCAAGGGACATCTGGCGTGCAAGAGTCTATCTACATGTACACGAGATATCCCGCATGTCGAGCCCAATTGCAAAAACTTGGTCTAACCGTCTCCGTGGCTCCTCCGTGCGAGCTCGTTCCCGGCACTTTCTCCGTATTTAAAGCTTCTGCTTCATGAAGAGTACCCTCTACGACCTACCGGTGGGGGCATATGTCTTCATAGTACTTTGTCAGCTTCACGAAGAGCTGGAACTTTTCGGGCTGTGTACCAGCCGTTGCCAGTATTCGTTTAGGGTTTCCGGTTCGGGCTCGGACTTCGGCCACCGGGCCTGATGCCTGCGCGTTTTCCGGCAGAAGACTAGATGTTCCGGTGTTCGCAGCATGCGGCATGCGCATCAATCGTTTTGGCGGTGTCGGAAATTCCTATGGTACCAGTCGAAGTCTCCATGTCCTGATCGGAGCGCGGGGAGATTATGAAGTGTCTGCCTAGGGAGGTCCAGCTCTATTGGAGCCTTGAGAGTAGCATCGGTGAACCCAAGTTCTCGGCAACGCTTGCACCCTTAAGAGGCTTCCTCCCACCATGCAGCAAACTGTTTCTCGATAATTGTTTTCTGAAGTCGCTTTATACCTGCATACGTAGCCTAGGCTGTGTGATCTGCTGGGAGCGCAGCCCCTTCCTTCGCCAGCCTGTCGGCCTCTTCGTTCCCTTGGATGCCCTCGTGGCCAGGTACCCATCGGACGTGGACGTCGGCTATAGTCGCTAGTCCTTGGAAGCTGAGGAAGGCCTCTTGTGAGCTTTTCGGCGCATTTTCCATGAGACCTTGGATTTCAGACGTATTTTCTAGGCAGATGTGGATTGCCGCGCCTGGGTTAACTCGGTGGGATCGGCGTAGACCGTGCCACGCTCCCACGACCTCTCCGTCGAAGACCTCCGCAAGGCTTAGTCGGCCCTGCATCACACTACGTGAGCCGGCTAAGGCCAAGTACGCCGCCTTCCGCGTCGGTGAGGCTCCGCGGCCTGACCGCCGTGTGTTTTCCATCGCCGTCGAGAGGGGCACGAGGCACGTGGTCGAAGTCATAGCGAACCTCACTAAAGGTACCGTCAAGGAATGGAAGCCCGTCAAGGATGTCGGCCATACCCTCAACCTAGAGGACCTCGATGTCTGTGAGAGACTTTGCCGCGCAGATCTGCGCGTCATCGAGGTGTGCCGTGAAATCGGCATTAACGTCATCTCCCAGGTTTATTTCGACGCCTGGGCCATTGGCTACAACGATCCATGGGGCTTCGAGCGCCGCTTACAGCAGGGCCTAGCGTATTACCGTGCTTCTGAGTTCGATAACCAATACGCCCAATCTCTTGACTTTACCGTTATCCTTGACACGGAAAAGGAGGAGATCCTCGCCATTGACGTGCGCCGCGTGAACGGAGAGCGCACCGCCATGCCCCGGGAGCAGCATAACTGTCACGGCCCCGTACCGGGACTTGACCACGTGACCTGCACCATCACTTAGGCAGCGGTTCAGTACCGCCCCACAATCGGAAAAGCCTTCCTTCCTGGTGCAACAAATTGTGGCGGCCCAATGGTATTGTCTCTATGGTAGGTTTGTTGTTGCACAAGGAGGGAAGGGTTTTCCGGTTGTGGGGCGGTACTGGACCGCTGCCTAAGTGATGGTACAGGTCACGTGGTCAAGTCCCGGTACGGGGCCGTGACAATAAGTACCTTGTCGCGCTGTGAAGGCATTCCCAAGGTCGACAACCTGTTAGTGGGGTCACGTGAGAAGCTCCACAGGAATCTTGGCAAGCTTCGGTATATAGTCCGCCATGTCTGGCATCTTTCCTTGCGTTAGTTTTCCTTTAATGAAGAACCTTGAAGTCCGTTTCTATCTTGCCAGTGCCGCTGTGGTGCGACATCCTTCGTGCTAAGGTCGAGGTTCTGTATCACGCGGAGCCACAACTGCACCCCCTGGGCGTTCTCTTTCAGCTGGTCGCTTCCCATGCTCAGAGCGCGCAACGGCCGTAGGCCTGGTGTCGCGAGACGTAGGTGTGATCCGAAGGCAATGCTGTCAGCAAGCACTCAGTCAATTGAAGGTATCTAAACTTGGGGAAGAGAGAGAAAGGAAGACTAACTATCCTGGTCCACCAGGTAGTAGTAGGCCCACTCTCGCACGAACAACCCTTCCGTAGGTCCGATAAGATAAGGCCAGATGTGCGCCATCATAGGCGCCCATTACCGAAGTATAGCCATTAGGCACAACAGCAGGCGTGAGGATGACAGGATGGCTCCGCTGAAAGCTAGCAGACACCAGGTGAATCAATCGACTAACCACAACCCGCTAAGACGCAGGCAAAGCGCCATATCAGCAAGGCGATGCCAAGAGCGAAGCCCGCTATTGCCTGAACGATTCTATCCTTCTTCAAGCCGTTGTGCCGAATCTGACCCCGGACCGTCTCTCACCCCTCTCGACTGCTCTGACCCGTGATGCATCTCTTGCAGCTAGAACACGGCGGACGCCTGAGCCTGACCAAGGACTGGGTCGACAACATCCCCCCTTATGCAATTCTGTCGCACACGTGGGGCGACGATGACCAGGAGGTCACCTTCCAGGAGGTTCAGCGGCACATTGGTCAGCACAAGGCGGGGTATCGAAAGCTCACGTTCTGCGGCGAGCAGGCTGCCTCGGATGGCCTGCAGCACTTTTGGGTTGACACATGTTGCATCGATAAGCCTAACTACACGGAGCTTTCTGAAGCGATTAACTCGATGTTTCGCTGGTACCAGAACGCGGCCCAATGTTACGTTTATCTAACCGATGTCTCGGCATATGCCGGAAGCGGGGTGGAGAAGCCGCCCGACGCATCGTGGACTGCAGCCTTCCGGAAAAGTCGGTGGTTTTCGCGCGGCTGGACGCTCCAGGAATTGCTTGCTCCCAAATCTGTCATCTTCTTCTCGGTGGAAGGCCGACGCTTAGGCGACAAGACGTCACTGGAGGGTCTCCTGCAGGAAATCACGGGGATCTCAATCGATGCCCTTCGAGGGCAACCGCTGGGCCAGTTCAACGTGCACGAGCGATTCTCTTGGGTGAGGAGCCGTGCGACGAAGCGTCCCGAAGATCGAGCGTACTCGCTGCTAGGGATCTTCGACATTTACTTACCCTTGATTTACGGCGAAGGGGAGGAAAATGCATTCATTCGATTACGTGGAGAAATTCAGAAGCGTTCACAAGGCACTGCTAGAACCATCCCAGGTTAGTCTAGCTACTAAGCGACGTCGCGACCTCTAATGTTTTTCGATAGATAACTGCGACACCCATTTCATCGTACCATTTGGACAGAATGAAAACTTTGTTGGCCGTGAGTCTATTCTACGGCAGCTTATCGGGAGACTGCCCCCAACCGCGTATCCCAATATGTGCCAACGGACCATCGTCGAGGGTCTCGGTGGCATTGGGAAGACGCAGGTCGCCATTGAGGCGGCCTACAGGGTCCACGACTCACACCCCGACTGTTCCGTCTTCTGGGTCCCGGCCGTGGATATGGTCATGTTCGAGAACGCCTACCGCAACATTGGCCGAGCCCTCGGGGTGAGAGGAATTACGGATAACGAAGCCGACGTGAAGGCCCTCGTGAAAGCCGCCCTCAGTCGAGACGATGCGGGACAGTGGCTCCTCATTATTGATAACGTTGATGATTTACGGCTCCTCGCCGACGGTCAGCTGAAGCCCTACCTACCTTCAAGCCGGAAGGGCTCCATTCTCTTCACCACCCGAAATCATCAAGTGGCGGCCCAATTAGAGGCACGAAAAGGCTTGTTTCAATTAGGTCAACTGGACAATTCGGAATCCGCTTCCCTGCTGCACCAGGGTCTCCAGCTAAGCCAGATAGGTGACCCGCGGAGCACGACGGACCTATTGGACTACCTTGTCTATCTGCCGTTAGCCATCCGACAGGCATCGGCATACATGGCGTCGAATTCGCAGACAACAGTGGCACGCTACCTAGGCTACTGCACATCTGGCGACCAGACCATGATCAAGATGCTTAGCCGGGACTTTAACGACCAAGACCGGTACGAAGCGATCCGGAACCCGGTGGCCACGACATGGCTCATTTCTTTTGAACAAGTCGCCCGGGATGATCCACTCGCCGCGGGCTATCTTCGGTTGATCTGCTACTTTGAGGAAAAAGACATCCCTATCTCTTTGCTCCCGGCTGGCGAAGATAAGATGGAGAGGGATGAAGCCCTCAGCACGTTAAAGGCGTATGCATTCATCATCGATCGGGACACGCCAGATCGGTTCGACATCCATCGGCTTATACGCCTCACGATGCGGAACTGGCTTCGTACTCGCGGAGAGCACAGACGGCAGGTTACAGACGTGATACGGCAGCTCTCGAAGGTGTTTCCGTGGCCGATACACGAGAGCCGAGACGTATGGACGTCATATCTGCCGCATGCACAATCGGCGCTCGGGTTCCGGGGCGAATGCATAGAAATCGAGGCGTTAGGATCGTTACAACACAGCATTGCCGAGGGATACGACTTGCTTGGCAAGTATGCGGAGGCGGAGGAGATGAATCGGGCGACGCTGGTACTGAGGGAGAGGGTGTTGGGCCGTGAGAACCCGGATACGCTCGACAGCATGAACAACCTGGCCAACGCGCTCAACAGCCAAGGGAAGTACGAGGCGGCTGAGGAGATGCATCGGACAACCCTGGAATTGAGGGAGAGGGTGCTGGGCCGTGAGAACTTGTACACACTCACCAGCATGAACAACCTGGCCAGCGTGCTCGCCAATCAAGGGAATTACGAAGCGGCGGAGGAGATGCATCTGGCGACACTGGCACTGAGAGAGAGGTCACTGGGCCGTGATAACCCGTCCACACTCGACAGCATGAACAACCTAGCCCTCGTGCTCAACAGCCAAGGGAAGTACGAGGCGGCGGAGAAGATGCATCGGGCGACCCTGGAATTGAGGAAGACGGTGCTGGGCCGTGAGAACACAACCACTCTCGTCAGCATGAACAACCTAGCCCTCGTGCTCAACAGTCAGGGGAAGTACGAGGCGGCGGAGAAGATGCATCGGGCGACCCTAGAATTGAGGGAGAGGGTGCTGGGCCCTGAGAACCCGACGACACCCACCAGCATGAACAACCTAGCCAACGTGCTCGCCAACCAAGGGAAGTACGAGGCGTCGGAGGAGATGCATCGGGCGACACTGGAACTGAAGGAGAGGGTGTTGGGCCGTGAGAATCCAGCCACACTCAGCAGCATGAACAACCTGGCCAACGTGCTAAACAGCCAGGGGAAGTACAAGGCAGCAGAGGAGATGCATCGGGCGACCCTGGAATTGAGGGAGAGGGTGTTGGGCCGTGAGAACCCGGCCACGCTCACCAGCATGAACAACCTGGCCAGCGTGCTCGCCAACCAAGGGAAGTACGAGGCAGCGGAGGAGATGCTTCTTGCGACACTGGCACTGAAAGAGAGGGTGCTAGGCCATGAGAACCCGGTCACGCTCGACAGCATGTACAACCTAGCCGACGTGCTCAACAGTCAAGGGAAGTACGAGGCGTCAGAGAAGATGCATCGGGCGACCCTAGCACTGATGGAGAGGGTGCTAGGCCGTGAGAACCCGGCTACACTCGACATCACGAACAACCTAGCCAACGTGCTTGACAGACAGGGGAAGTACAAGGCAGCGGAGGAGATGCATTGGGCGACACTGGCACTGAAGGAGAGGGTGCTGGGCCGTGAGAACCCGGCCACGCTCGACAGCATGAACAACCTAGCCCTCGTGCTCAACAGCCAGGGGAAATACGAGGCGTCGGAGAAGATGCATCGGGCGACCCTAGAATTGAGGGAGAGGGTGCTGGGTCCAAAGCATCCCGACATACTCGACAGCATGAACAACCTGGCAATTGTGCTTCTGCAACAGGGGAGGTACGCGGAGGCGGAGACGATGCAGCGGCAGACATTGGCATTGAGGGAGACGGCGCTTGGCTGCACGCACCCCTCCACACTCGACAGCATGAACAACCTGGCAGAAACACTTCGGCAACAGGGGAAGTGCGAAGAAGCAGAGATGATGCATCGGGAGGCACTGGGTCATAAAAAGATCGTGTTAGGTGGACAGCACCCATCAACACTCATTGGCCTGAACAATCTCGCACTCGTGCGTCAACGATTAGCGAAGTACAAGGAAGCCGAAAAGATGCATCGGCAGACAACTGAGTCGAAGAAGACGATGTTAGGCCGACATCACCCTTCCACGCTTACGAGCATGAACAACCTGGCGACCGTGCTTCACAGGCGGGGGCAGTATGACGAAGCAGAGCAAATTCATCTTCAGGTGCGCGAGTTATGCGAGGAAACACTAGGACGGCACCATCCTTTCACGCTCGGCAGCATGAACAACCTCGCGGAAGTCCTTTGTAGTCGGGGACGGTACGAGGACGCGGAGCAGCTCCACCAGCAGACGCTGGCGCTGTACGAGTTAGCATTGGGACGAGAGCACCCCGCCACGCGCAAAAGCAGTCACAACCTGGCAAGCATTTTGGACAGGCGGCAGAGAAGCGAAGAATCGACGCGGTCAAGGAATGACAATGATGTATAGGTTTATGACAGCATGAGCATGGAATGATGGATGATCCGAGCACACATCCGCCCGTTGCGCAGTGGAGGTCGCTTCCGTCCTAGCTCGTTGGGAACACACGGGTGTGCGTTTTGGGCACTATAGGTGGGTCGACGCCAAAATCGCCATTTTCTGAGCCTGTTGAAATAGTGTAACATATCGCTTCCGAGATGTCCTATAGGATGCTAATGAGGACCGCCAACAGTGGACTACGTAGAAGTATCTGAGATAGAACGTATGACGCATCAAGCGTTTCTATGGCCAGATTCGCACTGCGCCTCGGCTACGATATGCTACAATAGCTAACACGACTACGTTTTATAAAACGACCCTAACAAGGTCTACAGGTTCCTTGACCTCCTCATCTTATTAATCTGTTCCGACACTTCACCGAAGCTACCCCCGAGCCCGGGGTCTCCGAGATCATACCCACAAGCGACCGCCAGAACGAAGACGCAACAAATGCGCCGGACGAACACACGTCGCCGTCGCGGGGAGGCGATGGGCAGCGAAGGCCGACCCTAAGCGGCCAGCCACACACGCACACCTACGAAGCTTGCATTTGCGTCGCACGGCACACAAAGAAAAGGGTCACGGGCCTTAGGCCCCTAGGTGAGTATGTACGACGTTAATGGTTTTACGTTCTCTGATTTTGCATAAAAGAAGTCGATCATCTTTTATGCATCCGTGTTCTTCCCTAGGAGGGCACGCTAACATAGGCCGGGCAGGCGCATACACTAAGAATCTCCCGCACATCCCAGTTCCTAATCAGGAAGGTCCATAACTGCTTCTCGATATCTTCCGAGGACAGGGATAGGAATACCCACAAGCCCCCACAAGGATGGTGGAGTGTGTGTATCTGTCTCACTATATAGCTCCGTCTCTCGTTTGCCTCTGACCTGGACCACCCACGCCATACCTGCATGAAAACACCAAAACTCGGATCCCGAGCCCGGCCATGCACCAGCAGTCCCTCTTGCTCGCCTCACCCTCGGATGGGTCCATCTCCACCGACCAGGCCATCGGGCAACGCATCGTCTCGAGCCTCAACTTCGACAGTCGTCCCGTGCGCCAAGAGTCTGTACCACAGGCCCACAAGGAAACCTTTAAATGGGCTTTCGATTCGCATTTGTCCGACTGGCTCCGTGCCGGCGACGGCACCTTCTGGATTGCCGGCAAGCCAGGCTCGGGCAAGAGTACTTTCATGAAGTTCATCGTAAACCAACCCCAGACGCGCCATCTTCTGGCTACCTGGGCCGCCCCCACTTCCATCCTCGCTACCGCAAGCCACTTTTTCTGGATTAACGGCACGCCTATTCAAAAGTCGTGGCAGGGCTTGCTCCAGTCGCTGCTGTTTGACGTCTGCCGCCAACTCGCGGCGCTAGTTCTGCCCATCGTCAGCCCGGCGCGGTGGGCTGCCGCTCAAAGGGGCGAATGGCAAGTCGCCACGGAGCCTTGGTCCCTCACGGAGCTGACAAATGGCTTTCGGCGCCTCGCGAGCGCCCACGCAACCCCGGTGCGCCTCTGCTTTTTCATCGACGGCCTCGACGAGTACGATAGCGACCATGGCGAGCTGTGTCGGGTCCTCAGAGATATGGCACGGTCGCCACATATTAAGCTGTGTGTGTCGAGCCGCCCCTGGGATGTCTTTAAATACCACTTTGGAGAAGAAACGAAGCAGAGACTCGACATACATGATCTTACCAGTCGAGACATTCAAAACTTTGTGGCAAGTCAACTCCGTGCGCATCCGCGGTGGAAGGGTACCGCCTCGGACGGCAACCCTGATGATGAGACGCGACTTATTAAACGCATCGCCGCCCAGGCCGACGGGGTTTTTATCTGGGCCTTTTAGTCATCAGGTCCCTCAGTAACTATCTCTCCGATGGCGACAAAGTCCGCGACTTGAGAGCACGCCTCAGCGAGCTACCGGCAGACCTCGAGGCCCTGTTCAAGCACACGTTGGAGAAAGTTCGCGGGGACGCGCGAGCGCAGATGGCGGGTATTCTCCAGACAGCCGCCCACGCGTCGGAGCCTCTTCATGTCGACATCTATTGGCACATCGAGAGGGAGCTCGTTCAGCCGGGCCATGCACTCGACTGTCCTCTCGAAGCGGCCTCGCCCGAAGACATCAAGGCCCGGAGGGAAGAAACGGTACGGAGCGTCGCGGAGAAGACCAACGACCTCTTGAAACTGGTCGATAACCGCTTCGAGTTCCTCCACCGCACCGTCCGAGACTTTGTCTTTAGCAAGGACATGACCGATACCCTGCATCGCGACCTGCCCGAGGACCACGACGGGTTCCGTCTTATCGCCACGGCCTATCTCGGCTTTCTCAAAACTACTAAGATGGATCACTACCTCGTCGCGGGCATCATGCGTGTGGGGCCGGGTCAAAACAGCGGCCCGTTCATTTCTCATCTCAATCGTGCCCTCATCTACGCCGCAGTAGCAGCGAACTCGGGCAAGTCTAACCGGCAAATTCCCCCCCTGTTGGAAAACTACGACCGGTCAGTCGAGAAGATGATCAGCACGGGACACGTGACCGTCCGAGATCCTCGCGACTGTGACGCCAGGCTCCCGTTTCGCGAGGAGCTGCTGCGGCACGATCTTGTCCCGTTTGTCTCCGCCAGGCTTAAGCAGGACCACCGTTTCTTCCAACTGTTTGACAAGCAGCCCCTTTTCCCGGCGCTCACGGCCATGTCACTGAGCAGCGGCGAAAGCCCGGCTCCAGTGCTGGGGATGCTCCGCCTGATCCTCGACCGAGGGCACGACCCCAACGCCGTCCCCCTGTCGACTAGCCCGTCGGCGGATAGTGCATCGCCCTGGGTCGCCTTTTCCCGCAGCGTTATGGCCGCCTTCAACATACTGTCTGGACCATGCATGTTTCCCGCGACCAGATGGAATGAAACCTTGGATAACGGCATTTTCGGCCTCCTCCTTTCCCACGGCGCCCACCCAAACGCGCTGCTACTACCGGGGCGCTCTGGTTCGCATACCGTCTTCTCCCATTTTCTGCAGATCGCGCTGTCCAAATTTCTTGGCACTGAGTGCTTCAAGGGCTACCTCGAGGCTCTGGACGCATTCATACAGGCTGGTGCCAGCCTGGGTATTCCTAAGGCTCTGCCGGGGGCCGAAGAGGCATCGGAAACCTAGCCAGAAACCAACCGCGCCAGACGATTCTCGCATCTTTCTGTGGCGAGTTGAAAACTTTGACCGTGCCGCTGACGGGCGATCCGCAAAGAGCCGAGTTCGTGGCGTCCGTGGTGCAGAGGCTTGTATCTTATTGCGTGGGCCAGCATGAAAGCTTGTCTTTGCTGCGCGGCGCCGTCTCTGCAGGCCTTGTCGGTCCTCCGGCGCAGGGCGTCTTGAGCCTTATTGGCATGCTGGATAAGAACAGCGAAGGCCTGGGGACGAGAACGGGAATGAAAAGAAACAGGATTAGCGACGGGGGCATGACAAGTGGGCGTGAGAAACAGGTCAAATATGCGCAGTAATTGTTGGAATCGTTCTGGCCACGGTGACGGTCACTATCGTGTGTATTGAAGTAGTCTCCACCCTTCTCTGGTTCTGTCCTTCTCTTTTCTCTCCAATAGATCTCTTCACCTTGAACCTCGTCACCTTCATTATACAGTAATATAGTTAATAAAATCTCTGAGGGTGGCTCGTGTGTTTCGCACATGAACCGCAGAAAAGCGGCTTTAGCGTCATGTCATCAACCAGAGTGAGTCACTCGGGTGTCCCAGGGAGCCAATTCCACAATTTCCTCCGGGACCTCGGCCCAGAACCTCTCCCAACCGTGCGGTACATTGACAACGCTGTTTTCTCCTTCCAATCTAACACAGCGTCAAAGTTACGACACTTGCGATCGACGGCGAAATTGGCGAAGGGACCAGCCACACCCGACACCTTGTTATAGGTGACGACTTCCACGTCAGCGTGGCACATAAGTGCCTGCAGAAAGATTTACTGGCAGTGCAGCAGATGGTCATCGAAGGGAAAGGGATGGCCGACGAAAGAGGCCCGAATAGCGCTGATGTTGTAGTACGAAGGGAAGGCCACCCGCCGCAAGTTATCCAGACAGTGCGCCTGGTGGAAGAAGTCCACCATGCCCATGTATTCGCGCAGGCCGGACCCGTCCCGGGGCCACGACCACAGTGTCTTGGGATCCCTTTCCATCTTGACAACCTCTTCATACGTGAGCCTGAAGGCGTGCGTGTCAGAGATGCGGGCCCACGCCTCGTCGACCTCGGGGCTCGGAGCCCGTTGGTAAATGGAAGGGCTAAGCCCGAGGGGCCAGAAGGTGTTGTTGAAGTGCTGATCCGAAGTAATGACATCCAGGCGATCGTACAATGGTGCTTCTAGCGATTAGTTTCCGAACTACTCCTGCTGCCATATTTCATCGCCAGCACTTACAATAGGTGCTCAGCGCCTTCTCACTGCAGTCGCAAACCGCATTCGCAGCCCAGAGGTGCCAAGCGAAGGCGACAAGAAGTAGTAGGAAGACTATGTTGATGAATGTGAGGATGCAACCTTGACGCAGCATTTGCCACTTCGACATGTTGGCTGGTGCCTCGTCTGTGTCTCAAAGCAGGCGCGCCTCTTCGACGCATTCCGCGTCCAGCGATTGCTTTTCAACGGCCTCTTGCAGTATCGCCATGGATTCTATGGTCACGAATCGCACGCCGGATAAGCACAGGTGGTCGGTATACCGAAAGAGACCAGCATTGTACTTTTAGACCCGACTTTTCCGAGTGGAGCCGTTTCGATACGGGCGCTTGGCAACGGTCTATTATGAAGCCACTTTGTCAGGCTGATAGGAGGCCAAGATAATGGACGCGGCGATGATGCCTAAGGTGGAAGGTGACCTGAATCGTGCTATAGACGTGGACAGCTCGTTTCGCACCCAGGGACCGCATCCGACGGGGGCTACCGGGCGAGGCGTGACACAATTGGGTACCGTTCACTTGGGCCGCTCCGCTGGTTGTTGTTACCTGATTTGACACCGTCTGTTCGCCCTGCCCATTGTGGGCCGTGTAATCTCACGTATGCGGTGTTTCCTCAAAGAGGTAGAAACGGCGCGGCCTGGGAGTCAAGAAGCAGAGATACGATAGGAGTTAGGGCAACATCGCCGTCGCCTTACCCCTCCTTAGTGGATATACATGCGTGGGTGCAGATGTGAAGGATGGACTGAGGGGGCGCTGCGCGCATATTGCTTCAGCAAGCGCGGCTAAGCTACGCTGAATAGCCGACGAGCCGGAACGGGGAACGGAGGGATAAGCGAAGCCAGACCTCCTGCCTAACACGAATATCCCAATAGGCCCGGAAAACATCCATTCTGGCGAAAACTTGATGAGACCAATAAAAAGCCGCCAAATCAACGTCAGGGGCTAAGGAGTACTTACAGAGTACTTTCTTTTCCATAGAAATAGAGCTCAACAGGAGGTTTGGTTCATGCTATGCTATGTACTATGGGTCTGCGCGAAAATGGACGTTTTCAGACCCTATCAGGATAAGGACCGTCTTGGAATCGCCGGAAACCGGCCGTATTACCACCAGTGATACGCGACAGTGGGTTAATGGAACTCGGGGTTCTCTCAAGGCTAACCGAGCAGCAGCTAGGCATTAGTGATGGTTCTCATTTAGGCCAGCATGACTAAGCGAGGTATTCAACTACTTTTCTCGGCATCGATCGTGGAATTCGGCCTTAGGAGTGACTATATAAGTAGAAGCTAACCGCACTCCAGCTGTTCATGCATTCCTCCTGAGCATCACCGGAGGCGAAGATCCCCCAGATATCTCAACACCACCACCGCCCCTTTCGTACCCCGATTAATCTGCATCAACGATCCCCATTCATCATGTACACTGCCAAAAGCCCCTTCAGCCTTATGGCGTTGTTTCTTGCCACCACAATCCTCGCTGCCCCCGTCCCTATCACTTCCGACTACGTCGGTGCCGGTGGAAAGTCGATTCTCAACTACGAGAAGAACACCGTTTCCGATTACGTCGGGGCCGGCGGAAAGTCGATCCTCAACTACGAGCAATCTTAACAGTCATTCGTGAATAGCGACTGGATGGCCCGGCACCGAACGAAAGGCGGTGCTCACACCCCAAGAAAGGAAAGGAAAAGAGGCTAACCAGGCCTATAGGAGACAAGGCTCGGAGGATCGAGAAGTCGCGAAAGAAGAGCATGGCATGATTCAGCCCAGGTGGCAAGACAAGACAATACCGGAAAGACGGGGCAGTAAAATATATCTACCTAGAAACGTGCTAGTCACGTCTAGTGTCCCCTTGGGGATGTAGTGGCCGCCGCCGAAGGCGGCGGCCTCAAGACGAACAAAACTCATACGCATACGCATTCGCCATGGCCACGCATCAATAAACCTAGCGTATGTCACTACGTTTTATCCACCCTGTCATCTACGTAGGAACAGTTCGGCAACTCTAAACAGCATTCAATTCAGAAACATTACTGGCCCGGTTATGCCGGACTTGAACCTAGACTTTTTGAAAAGCCATAACATGTGTGCCGGCATCATCTTCTGATGATCCCACCGTCCCATAAACACGCTCGTGCGCGACGCATAACAGGCCCGCCCCTTGTGCCATCTTAATCAAGTGCCGAGGGTGCGTCTTCTGCTCGACCTCATAGTCAAGGCCGGCGACCAGGGCTTGGAGCTCGAGCCACTGGAGTCGCCAGAATGCGAGCCGGGGATCCGACACCTTGGTCGTGAAGCCGTGCCGGCGAGTGCGTGCCAGCAGGCCGCGGCAGAGACTTTCGGCGGCGTCGAGATGCCCATTGTCGGCATGGAACTTGGCTAGCGGGACGGTTCGGTTGTAGTCGTCAACAAATGCTCGTTCCGACTCAGTACGGACATCTTCAGCGTCTTTGTTGCCGTCCATTACCATGGACCACGGGAAGCAGAGTGGCACCATATAAGAGAGATGGTGGCGTAGCAAGTTGAGACTGCGCTGTGAACGCGTTTCAAAAGGCGAAATCATCTCGTCGGCAATGAACCAGAACCCCCCAGGCTGCAGCCACTCTACGCTTCTCTGCAGGAAGTTTTCCGTGTTGAAGTGATGCGAGGCACCCGTCGACATAATGTAGTCGACCTTCTCCGGGTCTGGAGGCACAGCCAGGAAGTCTTCTTGGAGGCATGTCATCATCTTGTTGCCCTTGAGATGAGCTTGAAGGTACTGGAACGCCACATCGCTTGGCTCGATGGCGAGAACCTGGGTGTTCGGCATCAGCTCCTGGAAGGCCAGTAGGTTCGTTCCCGGACCCGGCCCGACATCAATGGCCCTGGGGCGTGATGCCTTGACGAAACGATTTACCAAACCGGCCAAAGCCACTGTCTGACGGAAGTAGGCCGGATGTGTCAGCTCGAAGAAGTTGTAATCGTCCACGTTGATCCTTTTCTCGAACGTGGCCGCTACGTGCTTGGGGCCAACACTCGGGTAGAGAGCCTCCCCGGCCTCCTGTTGGGATTTCAGGACGGCTTGCATGGGCAAAGTCGGAAGCCCTTGATTAGTGAGAATCTCGGCTGCCAGTGCGGCCGACAAGATTTGGTCGCCATTCGCGACCATCATGAGCTTCCGTGTAGCCGAGCTGTACTTTTCGGGCAGGACATGGCGGAGAGATTTGTTGTCAAGCTCAAACGCCAGCCGGTAAAGCGTGTCGTTGGTGGGTTTTGGAGTCTCCAGTTGAGATAGCGATTCAAGGAGACCGCTGTGCGACGACTCGTACGATTGATATCGCCGGGTTGATAGAACAATCAGCACCGGCTCGTCTCCATCGTGGTGGACCCAATGGCATCGGACGGCCCAACGATAAGAATTCGCGAAGGCACTCTCAAACGCCTGTTCCAACCCGGTCCAACGCGAGTGGTTGAACGGGCCCAGGGAGTCGAAGAAATGCAATCTGTCGGCCAGGAGTCCATTGCTGACCTCTATAAGGGACTGGTAAATTCGGTTTTGGACGACATCCCACGACAGAAGGCCAACATCGACCTTTCTCGTTGCCGCTTCTGAGGCAAGAGCTGAATTTAGCTCCTCCAGCCTCATGTTTGTAGGTCCGAAAGACCTCTGGTGTTTTTAAAAGGAGCAGCAACAAACAAATACGAAGGGGCTGTCGGGGAGCTGCAGAAAGCGCTGTACGATTTGATGGACGGTACAACGAGGCAGAGAGTTTAGATCCCTTAGACCCTCCATGTTTTCCCCCAAGAAATATTGTCATGGTACTTATACGCGCCGGTGTTCATATCTTCAGCTAACTTAAGAGTCGCTGGCCTAGTGGTCACAAGGCTATACCGCCCCGACATCCATGGCAACGGTAAGGATTCCACTCGGGCCTGGAGCTTTAGGCTCACATGATCCTTTCTTCGCTTACAAAGACTCCCCGCATATCTTACAAGGCCAGAGTAACGCCGTTTCCCTATGTGGCGAGAGAGGCGTCAGCAGAAAAGGCCTAGAACAAGTTGAACAGTAGATAAATGGCGGGATAAATAGATTCGCACCTGTTATGGTTGCCAACCACCTCGCCTGTGACTATGAATGAGTGGAATACGATGCACACCAATCACTGCAGGAAGGACATCCTGCTGACACGCGTGCCGAACTGAGCAGGACAACCCCTGGCCGGGTCAGTGGCACGCCATCGCCACCAGGCTTTAACAGGACATGGCGCATTGCGAGACTGAAACTGTGTGTGGTAAGCTAAGACGGCTTACATTGGTTCAGCCCACGCTTGGTACGGCGCAGGATGGTAACCAGGCTAAAAACGTTACTGGATCCTGCAGGGCGGCAAAATTAGCGGAGGCCACATGAATGTGGGCACCATGCAGGTCACCCGTTCCGGGAGGAGAGCGGACTGTTGATGGGTCTAGCCCTTTAATTACGGGTCCCTCGACAGTGGACAGGGATCGTCTTGCAGACCGAGGTCCCCCGCAAGAATCTAGCGTATCCAGCTTGGAACAACACCACAGGCCGGTGTAACATCCGTCTTACCATAGCACACCTTCTCGTCAAGCACGCCCTGGATGACTGCCTTACTAAGAAAGTGCGAGCGATTCTGCTGCTCCAATGGGGATCAGACTTATTGTTCTGTGCTTACTCACACCTGTCTTGTTTTGACCGTCCGGGCTTCAGGCCAGTGTGTTCAGTACTGTCTTTTGACACTGTATAAATACAGGCGCCTATGGGGCATGTTGCATGCGTTTTCGTGCATGCACAATCCGCGCGCACCAATCCGAATCGTAGTGATCTCAGGCAGCTCCCCGACCGGATGTCATCCCCGGGCTATACATCTTATCCCGTAACCCTCCCCGCCATGAAGCCCTTGGCATGTGGTGGGTAGCCTTATCGGTAGACCCCCCCCTCCCTCCCCCTGTCTCGCCCATGTTAGGTAAAAGTCGTTGGTAACATGCAAAGGTTTACTGGTAGGTGATTTCCTAAGCTCCCTCGTTAGTCTTATGCGCATACAGCTGGAGGCAATCTGGATTACCCTCGCAAACTTACTACGAGCCCGGATCCGCGGACCGTAGAAAACAAGCACCCAAGGCACGGCGGTCAATAGTAAGCTCTGCCTAGAATTTCAGCTTCGGTGTGCCACGAGTTTTATGATTTCTCACGTACCACTCCGCCCAGCAAGCTCGAAGCCCCTGAAAACGTCAACCGTGTAAACATGGGTGTGGCCAGGAGAGGGAAGGTGCCTGCAAGCATGTTGCGGCCTTTGACACGATTAGCCACCGCCAGGAAGCCGCTATACACGGAGAAGGGACGCTAAACAGTGTGAGAGACGTACAAAATGACTGCGCAGCAAGCGCGGAGCTGGCGTAACGGTGATACGTGTCGGCTAGGTAATTAAAAACGGCGAGGTAGATGGAGAAAAGCCCCATTGTCGCGCAGCCAATTGCGAGCGTCGGGGCGATCCAGTGTACGGATGGAACCAGGGTCCAGGCGAACCAAAAGAGCCCAATGGGCAACAAAACGCATTGCACGCAGCTGAAGTACAGCCGGCCCTCGGGCGTTGAGGAAAATTTGCCAAAATGCGTTGCGATTTTTTCCTGGAACATGCTGATTAGGGTGGATAAGGCGGACCCTACACACATGGCTATTCGAGGTATTGTTAGCACTGGGCATTGCTACCCGTGGCCTTGCTACCCCTTTGGTCTTACCTGAGAAAACGGCACCGCTCTGTTCGAGGGTGAAGCCGTGGTTTGTCGTGAAGACAAGCGGAACAATGCTGAACGTAAGATACAGAACCGCCCAACTGAATGCGGCCCAGAGAGAAAAGAAGAACACGACAGGTTCCGTGCAAAGGAGGTCTGCGAACGCATGCATAAGTGGAAAGCTATAGCCGTGACTGCGCAGAAGGGAATTACTCACGGAATGGCCGGTACACACTGATTCCGAGCATCTTGGCCAGTGTCTCTCGTTCTTCGTCCGACTTGACCTTCCACCTGATTCTCTGGCCCTGGGGCTCGCCTCTTTTCTCGCCGGTTGGCATCTCGAGCCCCGTCACCCCGCACTGCTCTCTTGTCTCGTACCACTTGTTCAACAAAGCCGCTTTATGGCTCAGTATGACACTGCCTCTGGTCTCGTTGAAGAAGGCGACTACGGCCAAAATGGAAAGTCCGCAGGTGATGACCTGCACCCAAAAAACCCACCGCCAGTTGAGACGCTGGGCCACAAATCCAGAAACAAGGGGCCCGAGACCCGTTCCGAAGAGCGCCGATCCCGAGAACAAGGCCATCGGAGTGTTGCGATCTTCCTTGTGATATATGTCGCTGATGACGCCACCTATTGTCGAGCTGAAGGTCGAGCCGCCGATTCCGACGAAAAGCCTGGCGACAAGCAGGCCAGGAAACGACGTCGTTAGGGCGCAGGCCAGCTGCGCGGCACAGAAGATAATTCCGGTCACGACGAAGATGGGCTTGCGTCCATTGAGCTCCGAAAAGGGGGCGAGGACCATTGGCGCAATGCCGAAGCCGATGGTAAACGTCGTGATGCCCAGGGTCGCTACCGTGTTATTGACATCCCACTGCGCCATAATGGGCTCTAGACCGGCATCATAAGACCCAGCCGCATAGCAGACGACCATGGAGCAGATGCAAGACAGAATAATAATGGTGCGCTTCCGGGATTCTGGCCAGGTGAAGGGGGAGACATAGGCGGCGAGATTGGGCGGTGCAGGTGGCGACAAATGGCCGTCTTGTGGAGAGAGCGGGCTTGGCTGTGGCAGGACCGAATCGAAAGTCAGGTAATGATAGGTTACCGGAACATTGTCGATTCTGACCACGTCAGTATCTGGCTTTTGGTCTGGAGGCACCACCAAGGTTTCTATTCCAACGTTGAAACTGGATTTGTCCTTGGGAGGCGTCTGTTGCTCGTAGATAGGCATCGTGTCAAGCCAATCGGAGAAAGTTGCACTGGATGTTTTCAAGCATTGCAGGACGATATTTCATCCAGGAAGACTATTTAGAGGATTATCATTGTCGAACTATTGCTTCGAGCACACGTGGCTCATAAGCGGTACCAAACTCACCATCCCGAGACACGGACTCGGTAAGCCGTCAGTAACTCCCCAGGGAAGTGGCAAAATACGAATCCTGTGGGGGCCAGAGAGAGCCCGCAGGCATCCGCTTTCGCTGACCGTCTTTTTGATTCAGCTTTCAAGCCACAGCCCACAAACCACCAATGGGCGAAAGGTTGGGCTTAAGCAGGGATGCTGCGAGCATGGGTATGAAGCCTTGCGAGGCAGTGCTGACGCATTTTAGTATCAGCGTAAAGATGGCAGACGGACGGTACCAAACGCTCTAAAACAGCTACAATACTGTATGACTAGCTTGGATCCCCCGCGGGATGTCTTATCTAGGAGTTGCCCCATCGGACCTGGCAAGTATTTACCTTGCATCAGTTCCAATTCCTTTTTTTGCTTGACGGGGAATTGATGTGAAAGTTTCCCCGCTTACTTGGCGGGTTGGTCTTAGTCGGAGGATTCTTTTAGTAATTTTCTGCATCACGGATAGTCTCAGCACGCGGAATGAGGCTGGCAGGTTCGCGGTCTAAACTTGATCGCGTCCGTTCCGTCGCCACACGGTAGGCGAATGCGAGACAACACGGCGTGGCGTGCTTGTATTCGTTGTATTGAGGATGAGCTTACAGTCTGACTACACGTCCCGTGGCCTCGACTCCTGCTTTCGTTCTGTCATACCTCACGACAGCGACGAGCGGACTCAGTAAGCACACAACGGTGCCTACAGCAAATGCACCAGCGAATACCTGCGGCGGCGTAAAGGAAACCTCACCAGGAGTAAGACGGACGAGCGCCCCAGCGATAGGCGCACCAATGAGAACGCCGACACCGGCAAACATCCAAGCCATGCCCATCCGCGTGCCAATGACTGACATGGTTGGTGAAAAGACTGGATGGGACACGGCAGCGCTGGGGCTGGCAACCTGTGCACCAGACACGATACCGTACACGACGCAGAATGTGACGAAGCCCGCCGTTTCGCGCACGGCAATCCACGCGAAAAAGACGATAACGGTTCCCACCGTCGCGACAAGGTAGACCTGGAGGGAACCGAGGCGGCCAGCCGCGAGCATGGGAAGGGTACGGCCCACAAACGAGCCGATGCTCATGTACACCAGAGACTCCAGGGCGAAGCTGCGAGGCAATCCCAGGGCAGTGGTGGCGTACACGGTGACATAGAAGGGCGGAATATAGAAGGCGACATAATTAAGCAGGAGGGCAAGCGAGAAAAACAGGAAGGAGGGCTCCCGTAGCGCAGCGAGGTCTAACACCGCGCGGCGTTGCTCTAGCACCCGGGGCCGGGGAGGGAGGAGGATGGCCAGAGCAACGACAGACAGCACAAGGGCAACCAAGGTTATGGACCTCACGGTCCAGGCAAAACCGATGCTCGGCACCAGGCTCCTCAGCATAAAGGTGTAGATGATGCCGCCGGCACTGCCACCCCCGTTCACGCATCCGATGGCCCAGGGGCGAACCGAGTCGCCGAACTGGATCGAGACGAGGGCGAGGGCAGGCACGTACAGGAGGCCTGAGCCTAGGCCGACGCACAGCCCCTGGGCGAGGAAGACGTGCCAGTACGTGGCGGCGAGGGACAGGAGGCCCATACCCAACACCACGAGGGCGCAGCCAGCCAAGAGGAGCGGTCGGAGGTAGCCCGAGTCGAATAATGGCCCGGTGAACACGCCAGGAAAGACGACGAGGAAGACCTGGAAGCTGCCCACCCACGAGATGGAGCTGGTTGACTTGTCGGAGAGCATTGTGCTGACGTAGTATTGGTTGAACGCGCCGAATGCCTGTGTAAGACCCCTGGTGCGCAGTCTTGGGTCAGCCTTCGTAGGGCACAGTACCCCCGCGCGTCAGAGGCGGGGTTTGCCCACAAGCTAGAACAAAAGGTACAGCCGGGGTCACATCGGCTGAGGGGCCTGACCGAGCCTGGCCAGCTGAATGCATGACTCACCATGCGTTGACGAATAAGAAAAAAGAGGCGAGGACGCAGAGCCAGGCTCGAGGTCCCCCCTCTGAACTGCCATCCAGCGGGCTCTCTCCAGCGACGGGCGCCGCTAATGGGTCGGGGATTCCGTCGCTTCTATTGTCCTGGTTGGCCTCTAGCAGGTCTAGGGAGATCGCCATGACAGGCCTGGGGGTGTTGATTGCGGCGGGTTAGGCTTCGGCGCGCCTGGACTCAGGAAAGGATGTTAGGCAGCGGAAAGTAGCTATAGTAGAAGGAGTTGCACCGCCCAGGAAAGTTATGAGTCCCGTTAGAACGGAGATTGTGGCCTGGGGTGGGGTAGCCGCCGATGGCCGGCCCAATCCTATCACCAACCAACACATGCAGGGGGGTGGCCATCTTGCCGCGCTCCCGTCGCGGCACGGTACGAGCTGCTCAATGTTTGGGGTTCCCTGGGTCAGACGCTGACCACCTCGGCTTGGCGTTCTGCTTAGAACGGGAGCCCCGGCTAAAACGGTCCGCCTTGTATGCAGGGATTCTACCGGCGGTTCCAGGCTGCCGACGCCCAAGCGGTAAGAGACCGTCCCCTGCGCCAAGATGTAAGACTAGGTACCTACACAGTATATAGCCAAGCTCCAGATCAAACGAGGACGAATGGCACAATAGACCAGGGTCTTAACAAATCCCTGAAGATTATGTGAGAGACTTCGTAGGTTAGATCTAGCAAGTAATTCCTTCAAATTACGTGGCATGGATTTGTCGACGCGCCTTGGGTATGGTAGCAAACATATTGACTTGATGCCGTGATTTGTCATATACCGTACGGTGTACATTTATTCATCCTTGTCTTCCGCGCGTTCGCCACTCGGCTACCGTACCGCCTTTACCAATCAATAAGGCGTATCTGGTCTTCTCTCCCTTGCATGCGTCACGAATCAATGCTGGCCAAGCAGGCACACTCATCTTGCCGATTCCCGTCCCTTTGTCTAGTGGCTTACCTCGCTGACCGCCCTGCACCATCCCCATTGGTCCTCGAGCGTCCCTTGCTGCACGCCCTTCAGTATCGAAAGAAGCCTGGCGCAGCAAGGCCCCGGGAGGTCGCCGTCGTTTTTGTACGTATACATGTCACCGGTGGACTTCCGCGTGATGCTCTTGATCGGCACCAGTGTGCCGGCTGTGCCCACAGCAAGGACCTCGTCGAAGCTGGGAAGCTCGCTATAGAGGACTGTCCGGTGCTCGATCCCCCATCCGAGGTCTTTGGCAATTTGACAGATGGAATCCGAAGTGACACTCTCAATGGTCCGCTTGGGGTAAGGCACGACAAGGGTGTACTTGTCATTCGTGCTTGTGGTACTGTTGCCTTCCGCCAGGCCATTCTTGATCCCCACGAATCCAGCCATGGAGAACTCGTCCACCTCCGTTCGCGTCTTACTGTCGAGATGAAGCAAAATCCCATAATTGGTGGAGCCTGCAGTTCGGATATGGCGCACAAGTGGCGAATAGTTGCCCCCGACCTTGGCGGGGCCGAGTCCATCGGGTGCAACACGGTCATAATCCTCGAGGATCAGTGCCTGAACAGCCTTGACACCATATGCAGCCCCGACAGGGGTGACGAAGACGCAGAAGGAGTACCCGTCCGGCGCCGTCAGACCCAGTGTGGGAGTGGTACCGAAGACAATCGGTCGGATGTACAATGCCGCGCTAGCCCCGTGCGGTGGAACGAAGGCGGCGTTCCTTGCCACGGCCATGTTGAGACAGTCCAGGAAGTGGTCTTCCGGCACAGGTGGGATTGAGATGTAAGCCACAGAGCGCATCATCCGCTGGGCATTCTTCGATGGCCGGAATATTTGGATCTCCCCCGAGGGTCTGCGGTATGCCTTGAGGCCTTCGAAGGCTTGTTGCGCTGAAAGAGGCTGTGTCAGAATAGGTCGCTTCAAGAGGCGTTCATTTCACGGGTGGGAACATGTATTACCATAGTTCAGGGCTGGGGAAAGCCCATGGATCCGTAGAAAGGGGTCGCTGACGAACTTGGGTGCACTCCACACGCCCGATTCCTTGTCATAATGGGATTCGACATGGCCATTGACTGCCCGTGCGCTTACAGTCAGCGTTCATGGCGTAGCAGTTATGTATGAATCGGTTCTTGGCTCACCTTCGGAGACGGCGAAGCCCAGGGTTTCCCAGCCTAAACGAGAACGAGCAAATTGTCAGCATTGTGCCTGATTGAAATATGCATCACGGTCATCAGAGACGCACTAATTGACGAGGTGGGGTTGGGTGGGAACATCTTTTTGGTGTTTGCAGCGTTGCGAGGAAGGTTCCAGGAAAGGCTAAGCAGATGTGAGATGATTTACTTATTTATACATCGATGCTGTTTGGTTTCGTGTCCTTCTCTTGCATATTCCCTACACAAGGTACGAGATGGACTCGTAGCCCAAGAGTGCAGTTTAGGGGCCCCGTTACTGCATTGGTGGGAGCCGCACCCACTCCATACCGATACCGAAGCATTATGCTCCAAGTCCACATACACGCGATGGAGCTGCACGCCACACAGCTGCATTGACGGATTCTGGTATCGGGGGGAAACCCCGCAAAGAAGCACGCAATCTGACATCCCCAAAGGCATGCAGTCATACTTGTTGACGGGCCCGCAGCCTTGTATCGTTTAGCGCCCCCATGCCGTATACATTAGAGGGTAGCATAATTGGTCTAGATCCCCGATACGTAGGCAATGTAAGCTCGCATGACATCCGCCCTAGAGGATTCAGCATATGAGGGCTTGCATCCCACTCGTTAACGACCAGGCAAGGCTTCAATAGTCTGGGCCTTTCTCATGTACATGAAACAGAAAATCTCTGGACCTTCTCAAAACGGAGCCGGCTGCATAAGGAGGTGACGCTCAGCTTACGAGAGCCATGTAACGTTGCCAGATGATTGCTTCCAACATACAATTATTCTACCCTCCCTGTCATTTTGGATGTAAGTTTAAGGGGAAAAAAAGAAAACGGCCGGTAAAATTGACGAAATTTTATGGGTGGTCAGCGATCCATCTTTTGTTGGGGCAACGGTAAGGTTCTTTAGGAACAGCAAAGCTCACACCGACACGAGCGAGAGACCTCATGTGAGAGGGTGGGCCAAATCGCCTTGACCAGGATAGCTCTTTATGTCAGTTACAGCCTAATTAGAGTAAGCCCAATATCTGCACAGTGCTATCAGAAAGGGATTTGTATTGTCCATTGAAATTATTGAACCTGTTTAACGGTGGTGCAATCGTCCCCCCCCCTCCTTGGGCTGCGACCTATGTAAAGCCTGCTTACGGCGTAGAGGGGTGGTCTAGACCGCAGGTTGAGTGTCATATGGACGATAAGTCTAAACTGGAACAAGTTCCCGCCATGCCAGGAAAATACAACTTTTTTCGTGCGTTGGTGTGTTATCGAGCCAACAATTGCGAAGGTGGCGGAAAAACTATCTTCATGGTTGTTTTACATGAGCTTGCTGCTGTTATATATAGCTAGGCACGTACCGGAGTGGATTGAGAAAGTTGGGTCAGTATACCAAGGGCACATATACATGCATCCAAGAAAAGTCTGCCCAGAGTGCTCGTCGCGATAATGGAGTCGAACAACTATACCTTGTCAAGCGCGACGCTTCCTCGTTACCGTGATTATTTCGAGGATCTCCCATTTTCGCCCAGAGCATTCAAATTGTTGTTTCTATCCATCTCTTGCCTTGTTGCCGCCTTATGGCTGCTTTACACTTATGTTATTCGGCTCTATCTTTTGCGTCGTTTCTACGAGAGACAGGGGATTCCTTTTGTCGATAACTGTTACGCCGTCATCGGCGCCGAGATGCGTGTCACAGATCTCCATCACAACAACAAGAGTCATGACTGGCTGTATACCGATAGGCCAACGGATATTTACGGAACCATGAGAGGCTTCTCGCTGCAACTTTACACCACCAATGCGGACGCATGCGAAGCCTTAATCGCCAAAACCGGTCACTCAGTCGACCGGGACACGCCTGCGCTCTTTTCTTTTGGGCGCCTGAGCCCCTATGCACTAACTTTCCTATCCACCCGCAAGTACAATTGGCGGGAGAGGAAGGCAACATTGATTCGCGCCATGACCGACAACAAGCGCCTATTTGATATTGTCAGCAGGCAGGCCGAGGAAGCACTGGCGCGCTTCCAAGTACGAAACGGTTCTGGCGCAACCATCAACATCCGCGAGCTGCTCAACTCGTGGACGCGCGAGTCAAGTGGAGAGTTCATCTGGGGAAGGAACAACGTCAACCGCACCATAGAAGTGTACGATGAGAACCATCAGCTCAAGGCCACTCCCTTCATGACTGCACTGAACCTGACCTTCACCGACCTCCGATTTAACGCCAGCCGCTTCTGGCACCGCGTGTCCTTTCCCCTGGCCGGCTTACCTCTGTCGAGGGAAACGCGCAGGCTGACCTACAACATCAAGCAGCTACACAAAGCAACCGCAGAGATGATGAAGACCTGCGAGGCTGACACCGTTGCCTACATGGTCCAGAGTGCCAACGACAAGCTCGGGATCCCGCCTCAGATGATGCAAGACGACCTCGTGGCCGCTACGATTGCTGGCCTGGACACGATTAAGGCGACGGTTATGGGCGCCCTCTTTCATCTGCTTGAGCCAGCCAACGAGTCGTGGAAGCGGCAGATTCTGCAGGAGATTGAAGAGCTTAAGGCTGCCCCCGGGGACATGTACCTAAAGTTGTCACAGGCGCCTAAGCTCAACGCCTTCGTGCTCGAGGCCATGCGGTACGAACCGCCGGGGTCACTCATCAATAACGCCGCCGTCAAGGACTTCCAACTATCGACCGGCGGAAAGCAGTACAACATCAAGGGCGGGACCCGGATCGTGAGTTCCATCCACGCGTTACATTTGGACGAAGGCAGCTGGCAGAAAAGAGTGGCTTCCAGCATGGCCCCCCTTGAGAAATTCGATCCGAGTCGGTTCCTTGAGCACAAGGACGCCATCGCTGGGTCGTTCTGTTTTATGCCGTTCGGCAAGGGCCTGCGACGATGTCCCGGGCAGGGCGCAGGCCTGATGATGGTCAAGGTCTTTTTGGCGACCTTCATATCCCATAACTACAACTGCACCATGGTGACGCCAGCAGATCAAACAGTCGATGCGTCTTGGTTCAACATCCACAGCAAAGCCACATTTGACATCGTGTGTGGTGATGAAGCTACCACCAAGGTATAACAGATAATCCATGGGCACTATTATTTTTGAGCGGCAGCTTTGTATCAGCGTCAATTAGGTACTAGGCTTTCATTGAAGTGACACTCAGCTATCTTTCGTGTTTATCCCAACAACCTCAGAAGTTGTGCATTTCAGTGCCGATCCACTAATACAAGATAGGGATTAGGCGAGACCGTCTCCTAATCATGCGTATAGGGTGTCTTTAGGTACTATTAGTATGGTCTAAATACTCCTCAACCCACGAAGCTTGATATGCGTCCAACCATTGGCCTCTTTAGAGTTTAACCAAAATGGACAACTTTTGAACCTGTTGAGGTACTGCGTTAAAGCAAATGTTTTATGCATCCCCCGCGGCTAAGTAAAAGCACAAGCTGGTGCACGAGGGATGCCTGCAATTGATAAGCGGATAAACTGGAGATCATATAGCCCCATGGCTAATATGTACGGGAAAGCGGTTCCCCGATGTGCCTCCTTCCTAACTAGGTGATCGGATCTAAGACGTGTACAGGTCCCGAGACTGCCTGACCCACGATTTCTACAGCTCTGGAAATATCACTGTGACTGGACCAAGGTACTGCGCACAACCCGCACCTAAGCAGCGCCGAGGCTCGTTCCAGAGCCAACATGCCTAGTGGGCTCTACGGTTGCGGCTCGTTGGGAGACTTCTATCAGCACATAAAGGGCCATTCTTGAAGCCAAGGCTGAAGCCGAAGCGGCGGCGCCGACCCAGCGTCGATACCTCAGCCCGGCTGGCGAAGTCGGACTTCACAGCCTCCCCGCGGCGCCGGCTGGAAATCTTCCTGGGTCAATTGACTGAGGGAGAGCCGATGTAGAGACGCATTCTGCACGAAACTGCAGCGAGGCGCTATTGCTGTGTCGCTGTGTCGCTGCTCGGGAGGGAGTTGTGCTGATACGGTCTGTGATGCAGGATTTTCGGGCGTCGCACGACCGAAAAGTTTTTCGCCCTCGCTAAACGCAGCAAGCAGCCTCGAAAATCGACACCACGCGACGCCGGATCGACGACAAATCAGCCGCGCAGCGAAGGCCCTTGTCTCTATAGAGGGATTTGGGTAGAAAATCATCCGACGTCGACTCGGTTCTCTAAGCGACGACAGGACACCCTCGGCCCTGCCGAGCTCTGAGGCGGCTTACAGCGGACAGCTGCGAGGGCATCGAACGAATACCTAAGTGGACGTGCGTACAGAGTAATGGAATTTGTTAAGAACACGGGAACAGAGTCGTTAAGGCAATAGTGGCTACGGCTGGCCGCCCGTGTCGCCCTTCAGGGTGGCAGCGCACTGCTCCGGAGACGGACATATGGTGGATCAGGGCAGATTAGTCGAGGCCTTACGGGGTACCATGCCGGCGTGGGGGTACCCCTTACCGAAGGCCTACGGCAAGACATGGTCGGCTCGCCGGCAGAGATGGCGGCGAGCAACGGGAAGCCGGTCTAGGGCTCGCCACCCTAGGACACCGGTGGGCCATAGCATAGCACGACGACCGCGGGACCGGCAGAAGAACAGGGTAGCCTGTCGCGCCGTGAGGGTATTCCCAAGGTCGACAACCTGTTAGTGGGGTCACGTGAGAAGCTCCACAGGAGCCTTGGCAAGGTTCAGTATATAGTCTGCCATGTCTGGCATCTTTCCTTGTGTTAGTTTTCCTTTAATTAACAACCTTGAAGTCCGTTTCTATCCTGCCAGTACCGCTGTGGTGCGACACATGCCCTTCTCCCCGTCGTGCTTGAGGACACAGAGGTGAAGGTCGTAGCATCTCAGGATGCCTTTCGAAGCTTCTGATGATCTTGAATAGCTGGGTATGGCTCTTCGATGGCATCGGAAAGGACCAAAGCTTGCCTCTGTAGTCTTCCTTCAGCACTAGTAGCCACTGGGAACCGTCGTATCCTCTGGGAAAGTCGAACAAGTCCCATAGGGCTTTGAAGAACGGCCTTGAGGCCCTTTCCGTGGGCTGTCGGCTAACAACCCTACTGGCATGCGCCAGTCTGCAGACCTCACATGCCCCCGTAGGTTCACCCGCGATACCGACATTCCTGCTTCGCTTTGGAAGCATCCTCAGACCGTCACACCAAGATGTCCAGTCCTGGCGTGCCATATGGCCTGTCACGGCACGCAGTTGGGCAAGTCGACAACTGATCGTAGATTGACTGAGGATAGCAACGTGAGGAAGAAAAGAAGGAAAACACACGATGGCTCTGGCGGTCTCAAGGTATCTAAGTACCCTGAGACGCACAGGTCCTCCCTTCTGCCAGTGTCCACCACCTGTTCCATCAGTGTACAGTTGCCAGCGCCGTCACATGGCCTCTGAGTCCTTTCTCACTGCTGGTCTCTTGTCCTGCACACAGCTTGTAGGGGCTCTTCTCACGACTGCAAACGATCGAACCGTTCCTGGCGGTGCTGAGAGGCGTTGTGGAGAAACGGAGTTAGAAGAGTAAAGAGGCTTGCATTCCATGAAGACTAGGTTGCCTACTCTTTGTAACTGTCGCACCACAGCATTGTTCGTAAGCGAACCGACTCTCAATGTGAAATCCTTGCCGCAGTACCAGACACTTGCGTCGTTTAGGAGGGCCTCTGAGATAATATTGGTGGGGAAACCCTCGACCAAGTCCACGTTGCGTAGCGTGAGATCCAGCTTGACACTGCCAACACCAAGGAGCGCCTCCTTAATAACGCGTGTGCCGGTGCCTCTGATGCGAAAGGCCAGAGACCCGGCCTCCACCACCCTCCCAGGGGGTGCCGGAACGAAAGACCCCTCCTGAAGCATTGAGAGGTCGTTCACAATGTGAGATGACCCGCAGCTGCCGACGACCGTGGATTGCGATAGCGTGTGAGGGCCCGTGCGCGTCGCTACCGCCAGGTCGATGGGTGTATCCAGCTAGAATAGGCTTGGGTTGATGACAACTCCCGAGACGTGGCTCGTGAGCTCATCTGTGGAGTTGTTGGTCCATCCTAGCTTGTCAAGCTCATTGTGGAGCGACTTCCACTTGTTGTCCTTCAGGCGCTCTAGGATCTTCTTGACCTCCGACTGCGGAATAGGGTTGAAGGCCCTCCCGTCTTTGAGAGGGCCTGCAGAGCCCCTGACGGCGTATTCCAGTCTTCTGCACTCTGTGGGTTTCCACTTGTGAGGCCGTCTTAGATTGCAAGGGCATCTTGGCTTGCCGTTAGCTGACGAGGAGTCTCGGTCTGCGACACCGGCTCCGCCTAGCGCTGCGAACGATGGTTGTTCAGCTCTTGGTAGCGTCCCAGAGCTAACCTGTTCCATGAAGATGGCGCTTAGCTCAAGTAGCTTAAGAGGGTCCTTGCCAGTGACTTCAGCTGTAATGAAGTTGTCCAGTTGGTTCTGGGCCCACTGGGGAGCGAGTCGCTCTCCAACGGCGTTGAGGAACATCCTAGCGGCAAAGTTACCCTCCACTTCTGGTATCTTGTAGGCCATGGCGAGCGAATGGGCGTGCGTGAACTCCTGATGCCAGGCTTTTGGGGCTACACCACCCTTTAAAGCGCTTGCTAGAACCGCGTGATAGTGTTCGCGAACGGCTGACTTGACCAAAGGTTCGTACTGGTTCTTTAGCTCCCTCAGGAGATTCTGAAGCGTCTTCTTCGTGTTTGGTTGTTCTTCGATTCGGCTCTCAGCAGCCCAGAGGTACTCCTTCCTGACGGTGTTCTTTACCCAGTCGACGATAGTGAGGTAGTGGTGCTGAACAGCGTTCCAGTCGTTGGTCTTGACCGAGTAGGCTTCAAGCTCGCGTGTGAAGGTGCGGTCTGCTAACTCAAGAGCCTCCTCATTCTTCGCTTCGCTCTCTGGAGGAGCCACGTAGCTAGGTATTACTGGAGGCTTCGTGAGGTAATCGGAAGTTGGCGCTTCAGGATCGATGTATTGCCAGATGCGTCGGTACTCGGTGGCGCCGCGGAGCATCTTGTACCATTCAGGCCAGTCGTACCTCGTGACTAGAGCGACCCGTGGGATCCTGACGTCGGCCATTATTAACGTAGCTTGTCAGGCTGGCTGACCTGCTTAGGGGATTGGAAAGAGGTGGACGAGTTGGTTGGACAGTGAGAAAAGTAGATTGAAGGTGACTGCCACGCTTTTCAGGCATCCTGTGCAGCGCCTCTACTATGAAGTAGAGGTGGGCATGCAAACCGGGCTCGTAACTGTCGCACTGGAGGAGGCGCGGCAAGCTAAAGGTTCAAGGTTATCCATTAGAAAGGACAAAAGAAAGAGCCAGAGATGGCAGTCTATATACTCGTAGCTGGGGATCGCTCCCCGCATGCTCCACAGGACCTACAGCAGATCCCTGTAGCTCCTCGCGTGACTTGATACTGTGGTCGCCATCGATAGTGAGGTATCCATGTCTGGGTACCGACGCATGGATCGCCACTTCCCTCGTTCGACTTACTTTTTCATAATCCTTCCATAACTCGAGAGCGCTACACTCAATGTGGCTGGTATTTGAAGCCATGCTAGTCAGAACTAACTCGAAATGGCTTATCAAGATAAAAAGAAGCTATACTTCAAGTAGCTAGTCTTATGCATATATCCACTCATATATATGCATGGACACCTCAATAACCGTGGAGACCTCAGTAGGGCTAGCACTTATGTCGCGCACGCTAGAGATCGTAAGTATGGGTACATAAGAGAGTTGATAAATGACCTGACCTCCCAGAGATGTCCGGGTGGTCACACTATGGATAAATACAAAAGAAATGTGTGTTCTTTGCCCCTATCTGATCTCTGGCTTCGCATCACGTGATATATCGGCTTGGATCTCTACTTGAGAGATCGCTCCTATCGCGACAGCCTACCTGTTAGAATTATGGGTGGCAGGTCCAGGCAATTATTGCGCCACCCCATCAACACCAGGACCTCCACCCAAAGTCAACGCCAGGAGTTTTGGCGCCGATACCCACGCGCATTTGGTCCCAGAGACCCAAGAATAGGTTAGTTGCAATTCCCTCATTCTACCAAATCGAAAGATGCCGAGATCGCGTGGTTTAGAGTTCTTGCCATTGTTGTGTGGTCACGCACCATGGTACGTGCGACTTGCTGACTTTATTCCTTCAGACCAACCTTTCGCCACGCGCTTCCGAGAGTTCGAGATCGCTAGGATGTCGTCTCCTAGAGTTCAGCTTAGTCCTACGCCGGATCGAGATTTCAAGAACGTCGTTCCAGCTCCTGGTGCCAAGTTCTTCATTTCCAGCGCCAAAGGCTAATCTGTCCGTTGGTTCGAGGTCGAGGTAGAGAACCCAGAGCCCTGCCTTGCCTGCATCAAATCCGTGGCCGCTGGGAAAGGTGACGGCGTCTGCTGGAGCCTTCTCAATGAGTCCCGATGCAAGAGATGCGTCAACGGTGGGAGATGCGATGAGGCGTGAGTTTTCCGGTTTCTTTGCATCTCGGGCTTGTGCTGACTTCTCCTAGCTCGCCCGTCTTACTCTTGACCTTCAATAGGGTCAGGGACCATGCTTCTCGGTTCTCTAGGAGTGCATCAACCGCAGAGTACTGGAATCTCGTTGCCAGGCAGGCTCGTGCCGAGGAGCGTGCAATCAAAGCCAAACAACGGCTTAAGATCAATCCCGAGCTTCGGAACTATTGGTCTTCCATTACTGTCTTCGGAGACCACGAGAAGAGTATCATTCGATGGAACTTTCCAGAGTTCAAGAAACATGGGAACCTCTCGACGTCGGGTGACCCTCTCGCGGTCTCCAATGCACTCGCTCCTGCCCAGGGAGTTCCGGGAAAGCCTCTCAAGCGAGTACATCCAGTCCTGGTCCAGTCTCCCGGCGGGGACGTCCCTGGAGAATCTCGATCCTTTCCAGTGGACCTCTCCACCTGTTTTAACGTCCCGTCGGGAGTTGGTCAAAAGAGGCCCATTCCCAACGGCAGTGAGGTCTCGCAGTCGAAACTCTTGAAGCTGGAGAAGATCAGAGATACGGTTTCAGAGGAACACCTTGACGTTTTTCTTGAGTTCCTCAAGCGGAGGCCTCTTCCTCAATCTTCCGGGCCCGACCCTTCGAGCAGTTCCCAGGGTGGTGAAACCGCCCGCAAATCTCTACCCAGCTCTCGGATTAAAGAGTTTGTCCGTTCTTCTCCTCCTATTAGAGAACAAGATGCGCCCTATCATCTACAGGAGACAGTTCAACACGTGTTTTCGTATCCCTTGGCGATATACAACCTCGAAACCCCCCAACCTGGTCTCCAGAGCTCGTTCATGGGACCTCCCGCCGCTCAAACCAAAGCCAAGGCTTCCTTCTCTCAGAAACTGATTAAGAAGAAGGCCTCCGAAGTTGTGGCTTCTAAGGAGCCATAAGATGTGGTAGATCTCCTGCACATGTCTAGTGAGGGTACCTCCGAAAATCTGGACCTCAGTAAGGACGATCATTCAGATCCGGGCGAGGACCTGGAGGACTTTGTTGTGCAAGGGATCTCTGATCTCGAGACCGAGCGCGCTGAAGTTTTGGGCCTGCGCGAGTACAACAAGATCCGTACGCAACGCCAGTCTCAACGAAGAACTCATCTTCAGGGGGTGACGCCTGAACTTGAGAGAGGTATCGCGGATCTCCCTGAGTCCGAACGTCGTAAGATTGGCTTGTCGAAAGTTCCTGCGCCTTTTGTGGCGTCTCGCCGGTGTTCGTGTGTTCCTGCCTCCTCCCTAGCGCCCGTCTCTGCGGCTTCGGTCACAGTCGAGGCTCCCTTTCCTCCTGAGATCCCGTCCGCATCCGAAACTCCAGTCGCCGCTCAAAACCCGAATGAGCCCAAGGCTTCCGTGATCTCTAGAGTCCCTGCCGTCGCTTCGGGCTTGGGGACTGCTGCAAATACCGCTTCAACTGATGCTCTTCGCCGACCTCGCGCTGCGATTGGGGTGCCTGAAACTCCGGTGGGGCGAGAGAATCGGGCGCGTCTCGCCGGTGTACGCATTCTCGCCTGAGAGAAGCTTTTTGAGATCGGTCTAAAGCTCATGGTCGCGACGGAGAATGACATCGACGAGTTGTATGACGAGGCCAAGGCACTTAAGGCCCGGATTGGCTGAACTTTAAGGCGGAAGTCTTTCCGATGAGCATTTGCATGCGCGGAGTTGTGGCGTGAGAACGTCTTTTTACTTCTTCTGGGCTTCTGAGTGAGTCTGATGTCACTAGTATGAAAAGATGTCATGAGAGTAGAAGTGAGTGTATGTGTGTACTGTAAAAGAGTATAAGTCTCACTATCAAGTTGTCGCTCACTAAGATATCTTTCATCTCGAGATGGCAGCCGCACAGGCTATAGGTAATGCTCAACCCTATCACTGAGACACCTGCGGCTGCCACCACCTGCCTTGTGCAACCAATACACAATCCTTATGCACTGTATCACAGACGCTACATAGGATGACTCTGTGTGTCGACATGTGGTCGTATCGGGCTTGCTCGAGGAGTTCAGTGATCACCTCGTTCGAAGGTGCCGGCGTCGTTTCTGCGAGTTAGGCTCGGATGGAGCTCCTAGAAGGAGGGGGGGTCCCGCGAACAGGAGGAGCTCTGTTCGCTCCTTCTGGGTCGATGAGGTCCCAGAATCCCTTGAACTTGGCATGGAGCTTGAGAGCGGAAAACCATGTAATGCGTAAAAGGTAGGGGACCTGCCAGTTGGCAGATCCTGCTCTTAATAGCCTATGTATGTCCACGGTATCCAGTTTAGCAGACTAGGTTATTGTCCCCTCCCCCGTGGTGGCACGCATCAAGAAGCCTCAGAAACGTCGGAAAGTCCAGCAGACAGCGTAGGAACGTTTCTTCCGACCAATTGACGTGCGACGTACGCAACAGGAGTCCGAGACAGCCAGTGTGGCAGGCCTGTCTATCACTGCTTAATCTAATGACCTAGAACCGGAAACTTCCGAGGAAGAAACTGACCGCGCTGTAGAGGACCGCATAGAGGTTTCTTGAATTTAATCTGTTCATTCGTAACTGTCTTGATTGTTAGGATATATAGACATATATAATCAATAGAGTATGGGCGTTGTTGTTTTTCAGCTGGTGCGGTGTTGGTGCGGTGCGCTGACTGATGTCGGAGTTTACTTTCATTACCTTTGCGTACGTCTGGCAGGCCCACCGACCTTCCTTAAACAGTTGGATCAACTTCTCTGCATTTCTGAGGCCTTTCTTTTATCTAGAGCAGCCTTGAGATAGTCTCTTTCGTGTGTCAGGCTAGCACATTGCCGGGCCGTAGGGAATTAAGTTTTCCGACTTTAGATCGGAGAAATTACAGCCTTTCTACTAGTTTCAGTGTTGACGGAAACCCCCGATGTTCAGACCGTTGGACTGCAAATTCGCTTGTCAGACTTTCCTAAACACATGGCAGGACATATGCTTCAAGTCGTTGATGAGAGAGGGGGCACGCCTAATCCACGGTGACTCGTCGCGAACCTGCGGACTGCATTTTGCGTGTTATAAATTGAAAGTAGCGCCTCACGACGCCGATGCGTTCAAGCTCAAGGTGGCGTGAGCGTATCACCCAAGTAGTTACAAAAATGGAAAGGAAGCCGATAAAAATTATATAAGCGAATTGGGATTACCAAACAGAGCAGCGCGGCTAAAACATGCTTTTGAATATGTACATGGTATTTCCATCCATTAGCTGGGATGCAAAATGCATCGAGTACCAGGGGGGTCCAAGAGGGGCTCGGCCCCGTCACTCCATCACCCTTACTGCTTTCGGGCCTGCTGCAGGACAAACTTCTCTCCACCCGTCACAGCAAACGACTGGCCCTCTACGATCTCTCCGTTAACGGTGAAAACCGAGTCGTCAAGCGCGACACGCAGGTCGGCCGGCAGCTGCACCGTGCCCGAGATGCCGACGGGCGCCTCGACCGTCATGCTAAACAAGCCGCTAGCGCAGGCGAACGCCCACTCGATGGCGACGGCGCCCACGGGGGTCGGCACGCGGCCGCTGGCCGACTTGAGGCCCAGGGTGAGGGGCGCGACGACGAAGCTCTTCCAGCCCGGCTGCGTGGGCTGCGCGCCCAGCACGAAGCGGCTCAGCTCGGCCGTGGGTCCCGCGGCCCAGCCGTGGCAAAGGCTTGTAACAAGGCCCAGGCCCGGCTTACCCTCGCCGTCCAGGGTCTCCCAGTAGGTGCCCGTGTAGTTGGCGTTGGACGGGTCAGCCATGGGCGCCCACAGGCTGTCGAGCAGCTCGCGCGCCACGTCGCTGGCGTTGGCGGCCATGGCGGCGCGCAGGTGGTACGAGGCTGCGTAGGGGCTGATGTACGGCTGGAAGCCGGTGGCGATGGCGGCCGAGGAGAAGGCGTGCGGTCCGGCGGGCGTCATAAGGCCCTTGGATAGCGTCGACAGGATGGTCTCGGAGGAGTGACTGGCGTCCATATTCACGCCGGCCAGGATGGCAAGTGCGTTGGCGTCCTGCGCGAAGGCTGTCGGCAGGTCCTCGGACACGACGTACGCCTGCAGCTCGTCGCTCCACAGCTGGCTGTCGATGGCCTGACGGAGCTTCTCGAGGCGCGTCTCGTAGACGCTAGCGTCGACGCCGGCGGTGGCGAGGATGGTCAGGCTTTCCTGGAGCGAGTAGGCGTAGAGCGTGTTAAACTTGGTGACCACGCCGGATTGCTGGGGGTCGTAGTAGTTCCAGTCGCCGCCAAAGGTGGGGTTTGAAATATTAAACAGGCCATTCTCCAGCGTCTGCGAGTCGGCCCAGTCCAGCATCCGCTGCATCTTGGGCGCCCAGTTCTTGGCGAGCTCGGCGTCGCCCGTGTGCATGTAGGTCGAAGCCACGGCCGACAGGAAGTTGAACGAGTAGCCGATGAGGCCGGTGATGTCGACGTCGAGGCCACCCGTGAGCGGGGCCTGCTGGGTTTTGGCTGTCGGGATGAAGAAGCCGGGCCTGGCCTGGTACGAGCCGAGAAGATCGAGCGAGCCGAGGAGGGTCTCAATTCTATGGGTGCTGGCGAGCGCTGCGGGGCCGGCGATGTCGAGGTCGCCGGCGTACGCGATGCGGTCGCGGCGGGAGCCGTCGACGACAACGCTCGCGGGGTTCGTGCCCATGAAGAAGTCGGCGAGGAAGCTCGGGTCGGTCATGGCGTGCGAGTAGATGGCGTCGCCCGTCGGGCTCGTCAGGGCGAAGTCGCGGAACACGGCGCGGTGGCCGAACGAGGCGCCGAGGCCGGCCGAGCCGTAGAAATGCGACATCTGCGAAAGCTGCATCACGTCAAGGCCGTTGATGGAGACGGAAATTTCCGTCATGGCCACGACGGCGCGGACCGTGTACTGCTGGCCGAGCTCGACAGTGAGGTTCGCCGGCAGCGCCGCCTCCGTCAAGACGGGGTTGACCGTCGTGGACCCCGAGTAAGCCGTCATGCGCTTGCCGGCAACGTCGCAGGAGAAGTAGATGCCGTCGTTCAAGGTATCACCGAGGACCAGGAAGCCAAACCCCCCCACGACGGGCTTGACCTTGAACTCGAGGTTGTAGTGGGTGAGCTGTGCGGCCGCCGCACTTCCCAGGACCTGCGGCGCGAGGCTGTCGACCACAGCGCCTTCCGAGGTGACCTCCCAGAATTCCGGAGTCGAGCCGGCCTCGATCTCGGTCATCTGGACGGTGCGAGCCCCGGCAGCCCAGATGGCGTTGAGCTGCGCGTCGGAGCTGTTGAAAGAACCGGGCAGCTCGGTGAGGGGCGTGTTGTCAGTCTTTGAGGTCACTCCGACGCCGCGGAGTTTGAGGACACCGGGCGAAGAGAGGTTGAGCTTCTGGTAGCGGAAGGCTCCCTGGATGAGGCGGTTACGAATTTGGCCGGGCTCCGTGACGTTGTAGCGGTTAACACGGTAGGTATCCATGGCGGCGGCCAGGGGAAGGGGCCCATCGGACTAGAGTCGCCATCAAAAGTCAGTAACGGTACAGGTTTCTGGTGGTCTACGGGCGTCAGCCGGGATCGCTTACCATGTATGACTTCAGCGCGGCGCTGCTTTCTCCGTAGGTAATTTCGAAGACGGACGTGTCGCCTTCAGCCGAAACAACCTCAAAGGCGGGTACACCATCGACGCCGCGGCCATAGTCAAGAATTCGGATGGCAGAGCCGGTCGAGGTGGCGTCCATCACGATAACATCGTCGGAAATGCTGATGAAATCATCGGATGCACCCTTGGCCTGATTGATGTGGCGGTTGGACAAGGGTGAGGAATCCAGAACCGCCCTCGTCTCCGACAAAGAGACGAGTGGCAGAACTACCCAGGGGAGAGTGGCCCGCATAGCCGCGGCAGAGACCAAGGGGTTCGGAATGAGAGAGGGAGGGGTTAAGATATGAAAGGAGTGTAGACAGTGAGTGATAAAAATTGATTAAGAGGGAGCGGAAGCTAAGGTGAAAGAGTGAATATAGTTAATGACAACAATACGGCGGGACAGAGAGCCGCGAGTACAGTGCCTTATAAGAGTCAATCCAGCAGCAGTATGAGGACTGTGAGAGAAGCCATGGTGATTAGTGCGAAAGCGGAAAAACGGACGTGCAGCATGGACACCCGTTTGTCTTTGCCCTATTCAGCCTGGTTGGCCGAATGCCGAGTAACGATGTTCTTGATCTCCGCTCAGGGGGGAGCCGTTCGGGGGGGCCGGGCGGGGGTCGAAGCGCGAGAAGGCAAAGTGGACAAGTCTTGGACGAATGTTGATGAATCCGAAGAAACCGAGCAGTTCCTTAAAAAAAACGAGACCAAGCCCGAGCCTAACTTATTCAGACGCATGGCCGACCCACCCACACAAGGCACACAAGGCACACAAGGCCAACCAAACTGGAGCACGCGGCGCCCCGCCTGCCGGCAGTCCATCTAGGGTGGAATCCGCGGGCGGGCTCGGCCGCAATATCAATGCATGATGCGACGCTGTGAGGTGAGTCTCCCTCCCCCCCACCTCTTCCGCGGTGTATGCGTAGGGTCGAAGAGGCACGTACGGCGGGCTGAGCGGGAAGCTAGGACGGAAAAGGTCCCGAGATCTCGTAGGGCAGAAGCACGGCAAAGGGCCCAGTCACGATGAAGAAGAAGGAAACGGGGCTGCCGTAAGGGGTTCGTCCATTGCAGTTTCGGGGAATAGTGCCTCCCTTATTGTTAGAGCGGTATAGTTCCTCACCACGTTGCCGGCACCGCCCCCGGCGATCGCCACCCCCCGCATTGCCGATACCCGAGCCGAGTTGCTTCGCTTTCCCGTCGGTCTGGGTTGAGCATGAAGCAGTACGACAAAGAAGTAACCGCGTGGGACCGGAGCTTGGCTGCTGGGCGAGACGGCAGCATAAGACATGCAGCGCGGCCGAGGCCCCCGAACCATGCGGCGCTGCTTTCCCGGATGCCAGACCCGCCAGTTCAACGAGTTATCCCCTTGCTTGCTCAGCCGCGTTAAAGGGGCGAACTTCGGAGAACGCTTGGGTTTGCCTTGAAGAGATACAGCTTTGTGCCAAATGCTGCTAGCCCCGGGCGAAACGCGAGAAGTCCGATGAGAGATGGCAGAGAAGTGCGAATTGTGCGAGCTGATGCGGGCCACTCCACTGGTGCACCGCTGCCGCACAGCCCCGCGTGCCCGCACGAGTCGTGTAGTACGACGATAGCGCAGCCCCCCAAACGCTGGCCTTCGACTCAGTACGTGCCGAGAGCGCCGCGCGTGTTTATTATGATGGACTTTTCCTACTCAGGTGGCTCTCACGTTAAGATTGAACCGACTCCCCACCTGTTCGACTATTTGTCCGCAATGACCGACTCGAACGGGGCTTCCCGACAAAATTTCCTAGCCGACGGCCAAGGCAAGGACATCTCCGCCAGCATCACTTTTTCCGCGGCCGGCTCTGCTTTTATCCCTTTAGACATCGTTAAAGCACTGGGCCGACTTGTCTCGCACGTTTCCGCATACTCGCCACCATCGAACCTCTTTTTGGCCCTCGTCTCCGTCCGTCTTCGCTCATCGGTCGGGTCGAAAAGCACAACTTGCACAGCTTGCCGCTGCCGCTGCGCGCAGCCACCATGAACCCCCAAGACGCGCATGGCCGTGAATGGGCTACCGAGGCGCCCCCGCTCTACGAACTGCACTCCACCGGCGATATTCTTGGCAGCTCGGCGGCCGTTACGGGTACTTCCATCGCGGCCGAAGCCGATGGGGTTTCGAAGCTAAGCAGGATAACGCAGATGAGGGCTTGATCGAAATCGCCTTCAAGTCGACTGCGCCGGCCGAGGTCAGGCCGTTGATTGATCGTCAATCGCAGCACCAACAATCTCATCCCGATGCGCCGTCGGCGGCCTTGGCCCCGTCACCACCCGTAAATGTCCCTCGCTTGAATATTGTTATCCAGGTTGTGGGCAGCCGAGGTACGATTTTCGCCAGTTGCACTCGTCGAAGCACCCATAGACGCCGTGACGCTGACACTTCGTATCCCAGGCGACGTGCAGCCCTTCATCGCTCTCGGCGCGGCGCTCAAGCGATTCGGCCATCGCGTGCGTCTCGCCAGCCATGACACCTTTGCCCAGTTCGTGAGGGACGCCGGGATCGAATTTTACCCCATCGGCGGCGACCCTACCGACCTCATGGCGGTGCGTAGCAGGCGTGCACATTGGCTGTGGCTTTTTTTTCCAGCTTGCTGACGCCCTCCTGCTGTCTAGTACATGGTCAAGAACCCTGGTTTGATCCCTTCGCTCGAATCTCTTCGAGGCGGCGACATCGGACGCAAGCGGCGCATGATCAAGGAGATGCTTCATGGCTGCTGGCTCTCCTGTGTCGACGCCGACCCCGTATCCGGGGCCCCGTTCGTCGCCGACGCCATCATAGCCAACCCCCCCAGCTTTGCCCACGTGCATTGTGCTCAGGCGCTGAGCATCCCTGTGCACATCATGTTCACGATGCCGTGGTGCGCCACGAGGGCGTTTCCCCATCCGCTAGCCAACATCAAACAGAACGAGCTCGAACCGGCCGACGCCAACTGGCTGACCTACGGCGTCGTAGAACTCATGACATGGCAAGGGCAGGTGTATCCCCGTCCTCGCATCTCCTGTGCCCTGCTAACCACACGTATGCCACCAGGCTGGGCGATGTCATCAACGCGTGGAGGAAGCAGGAACTCGAACTAGAGCACCTGACGCCCTCTATGGGTCCTGGAATCACGAGTTACCTTCGCCTACCGCACACCTACTGTTGGTCGCCCAGTCTGGTCAGCAAGCCGAAAGATTGGGGTCCCGAAATTGGTAAACCCGCCCCTAACGTTGGCTTCGTTTCGGCCGCCGGCAAGTCCTAGTCGCGCTAACGACGTGGAATAGATGTTTGCGGATTCTTTATGCGTGAAGCGCCCGCGTACGAGCCTCAGCCAGATCTGGCAGCATTTCTTGCCGCCGGCCCCCCTCCCGTCTACGTCGGATTCGGAAGTATCGTGCAAGACGATCCCGTTCGACTCACTAGCGCCATTATCGAAGCGACAAGAAGGTGCGGCGTGCGCGTCGTCATATCGCGAGGATGGAGCAAACTCGGCGGGGACTCCCCTAGCAACGACCATGTCTTCTATTTGGGAGACTGTCCACATGGTACGCCGCCTGGCTCACGGCGCGCGTGGCACGTTTGCTGACGTAATTTAGAGTGGCTTTTCCCAAGAGTCGCGGCTGTGGTGCATCATGGCGGCGCAGGTACGACGGCTTGCGGTCTAGCAAATGGCCGACCGACGATTATCGTACCCTTCTTTGGCGAGTAAGGCGGCCGCTTCAGCTTTTTTCTTTTTCTTGTAAAATACGACAACCTGTACTAACTGGCGTCGCAGCCAACCTTTCTGGGCCAACGTGGTTGCAGCCGCCGGCGCTGGGCCCAAGCCCATCCCGCAAAAGGAATTCACCGTGGAACGGCTAACGGAAGCCTTGCAGTTGGCCCTGTCTCCCGAGGCGGGCCGGGCCGCTATGACGCTAGCACATCAGATGAAGCAAGAGGACGGCGTCAGTGCCGCCGTCGAGTCTTTTCACCGCTGGCTTCCGCTCGAAAAGATGCAGTGCCAGATTGACCGCAGCCAGACGGCTCGGTGGGTGCTGAAAACGGACGGAAAACATCAGATACGACTGTCTGATGCGGCTGTTTCCGTTCTCGTGGCGAACAAAAAAATCAAACTGGACGGGCTGCGGCTGTGGGTACTATCAAACGAGTAAACCCGGAATACTAGTGTGCATTACTGACGATACGGCAGACTCAAATCTAAGGAATACAACACCGATGTAAATCGATGGGACCCTCTGACCGGAGGCGCGGCGTCGACTCTGGGAATCGTAACCGACTTCACCACGGCACTAGGCGGCACGTTCGTCGATCCTTTCCGAGCTTACAAGAGCAGGAGAGAGGATGGCGGCGTCGCAGCCAGCGGCGCCGCGATGAAAAGCGTAGCTGGCGGCGTCGGGTCCATGGCCGGAGTCGTTACCAAAGGAGCCTTGGTTGATTTGCCTTGCGCTCTGGCTGAGGGCTTCAGAAATGCCCCGCGACTATATGGCGAGAAGCCCAAAGACCACGGACGTGTGACGGGATGGCAAAGTGGCGGTGTGGTTGCTGCCAAGGTAAGTGTGGCTTTTCCTCGGCCGGACCAGCGAAAAGGGGTGTTCTGCATTCTGACCATGGACGCAGACCTTCGGCTCCGGCTTCTATCACGGCATCACAGGGTTCGTAACCCAGCCGTACAAAGGGGCAAAGGAGGAGGGAACGGTGGGATTCTTAAAGGGCGCCGGCAAGGGCACGGCGGGACTGTTCGTGAAGCCGGGGGCAGGTAAGTGCAACCTACGCGAAAGAGTGGCTGGGTAAGAACGGTACTGACAGGTGCAAACAGCCATGTTTGGACTGATGGCCTATCCGGCGCAAGGAGTCTATAAGTCGATCAAGGCTGCCAAAGGGCGCCAAGCCGCCGTCACTAAATCTAAGCAGCTGATGCTCGCGTCGCAGGCGGCTTTGGGTGGCCCGCAATTGGACAGCACGAGGGTCTGCGCTGAATTCGAGGCTCAGTCTCGAGCGGTGAAATGACGGGCCAGTAATGAATAGCTCTCGGCCATAGCGAACGGGGCGTTGGAGAATGCTAGATCGATAGTGTGCCCCGCCGCGCGTGTCGGGACTCCTATCTCTCCCACGTAGCTGAGTCCATTCGCGACGAACTAGTCGTCGATCTCGAGTCCCGCGTTCCGGGTTTGCCCGATGCCCGGATCCCCTGCGTCGTAATATCCGTTAAAAGTCCCCCGCGACGACACGGTGGGGTGGCGGTTTCAGAGCTGGGAGGAGTCGTGTCGCCCGGCTTAGCGGCTCGTCCGGGGGGTCTGTATACGTTAATGAAGGGGAAGTGGTCGATCTCGGGCCATGGAGGATCTCTGGTCTGCCATGGCCTCTCCAATCTTGTCTTTAGCCTGCTGTCTTTCCGGACGTAGGTTATGGCGCGGGGCTGGGCGGAAGTGCTGTCCCGGTGGTCGACCGGGACGTAAGCGCTGTAGCTTGCCTGGGTGCGGGTTAAATCGGTTCCGGCCATCGTTCGTGACGGATGGTTCCTGCGCGAGCACCACGTCTACGTGGTCCTCCCAGCATTGTTTTAGTAAGGCCGTGTGTGCCGGTGGCGATTTGCCTACGTTATTAGCCTCGATAGGGCGGCGTGGGAACGTCTCCTTTTGCACGGAGGGGGCGAGGCCCTGGTGCTCCCCGCCGGCTCCGAGCACCAGTTGGATCTCGAGATAGCGGTGCACACGACGGCCTTCATCCGTTACCGCTTTTCCAGGGCGGGCGCCGAGGGAAGCGTCTTGCGCGTAGTCTACTCGGAAGCCTACGAGGACACCACGACGCTCGTTCCGTACCTCCGTCGCAAGGGGGACCGAAGAGACACGGCCAAGTCCCTTCTAGAGCCCTCGGATACGTACTGGCTGGAAGGCCCACGCAACGAACCGCGCCACTGTGACGACGAGGAAGAGGACGAGGTCTACACGCCCTTCCATTTCCGGACCTTTCGCTTCCTCCGCGTCAGCCTAAAGGTCGGTGCTTCCGATCTGGTGCTCCGAGGGTTCCAAGTCGAACCCGTCAGCTATCCGCTCGATGTCCAAGCGAGGATTGAGTGCCCGGACGAAGACGTCAAGCTCTGGGACACGAGCATTCGCACGTTGCGGAACTGCATGCACGACTGCTACGAGGACTGTCCCTTCTACGAGCAGCTGCAGTATGCCATGGACACCCGAAGCTCCATCTTATTCACGTACCGCCTCTCCAGCGACGACCGTCTGGCCCGCCAGGCTATCATCCAGCTGCACAACTCGTTCCAGCCGCGCCTTGGCCTCACGGCTAGCCGGGCGCCCTTGCACACGCCTCAGGTCATTCCTAACTCCTCGCTCTTCTGGGTTTGCATGGTGGCCGACCATTACGAGCACAACGGCGACGCCGCGTTCCTCGCGCCCTTCTCGCACGTCGTCGACGCCGTCCTGGGCTACTTTTGGTCACGGCTCGGCCCGCTCGGCCTGGTCGTCAACGACTCCGGGCCGGGCCTCTGGAACTTTACCGACTGGGCGGACGCGTGGCGTCCGTACGGAATCCCCCCGCCGTGGAGCGCACGGGGATATCGACGTACACCAACTGCCTCTACGCGTACGCGCTCCGGCACGCCGCGACGGTGGCGGCTGCCACTGGTCGCGAGGCGTTGGCCTAGGAGTATCTGCACCGAGCGAAGCGCGTCGTGAGCGCCGTGAGGGACCACTGCTTCGACGGCCGGTTCTTCGCCGACAGCGTAGCCGCTCATGCCGACGAGGACACCGACTACAGTCAGATGGCGCAGGCGTGGGCTATACTGGGCGGCGCCGTGTGCGATACGGACGCCCAAGCCCTCATGCGGAGAACCCTCGACCCGTCCCGCGGCCGACCCTTGGTCGGCAGCTCCATCTCCATGTCCTTCTACACGCTGAGAGCCCTCAGCGCAGCGGGGGGGTCCGTGTACAGCGACTTGTTCGGCCGGTTCTGGGACCCCTGGCGCGCACAGCTAGCGCTCAACGTGACGACGTGGGAGGAAGACGACGTTTCGCAGCGCTCCGACTGCCACGCTTGGGGGAGCGCGCCAATTTACGAGTTCACGGCCGAGGTGGCCGGGATCCGGCCGGGCGGGCCTGGCTGGTCGTCCGTCGTATTTGCGCCGCGTGTCTGGCTCTACCGCACGTTTCGTGCAAGCTGCCCGATGCGCATGGCCGGTGGGGAGCTCACGGGCATGGCTCAGGCATCCTGGTTCGAGGCTGAGAGCGGCGAAACGGAAATCTCCCTGCGATTCGACATGAAACTAGAAAAGGCCATCCCCGTTCACGTTCAGGTGCCGACACAGGACGATAGCATCATGGACACAACGCGCGAAATCGTGCTGCGCGTGAAGAGGCGCGAGTAGAACGCAATGAACGGTAAATAGACGGAGGCGTTGCCGGGATGATTTGCAAAATCACGTTCTGAAGTATGAGGGTCGCTAATTAGCCCATCATCTTTGCTTTTTGATGGCCAGGCCCATGACGGCCTCTACCTGTGTCCTCTTTGCACTAGAAAAGCGCAGACGACGAGCGGAATAGGTACGGTCATCGCTACGTTATTGAAACGAATTGGCGCCTGTCAGAGACACAACTGGAAAGGACTCGGATCCAGGACAAAGGATAAATGGAAGATCTCAGAGCAAGGCCCTCAACAGGAAAACTGGCGAGGCAACGGACAGGTAGCGGCAGGCTACAAATAAGGGGCAACAGGCCCAGCAGATGGATAGAAGGACAGAGATTAATGCCATTCAACCTCTACCCCTACCTACTCCCTCGCCATAAGCTTCGACAGTACCTACGTGCCCCTTCTTGCCTATACTCCAAGGGCCCCCTCTGACACGTTAATCTCTCAATCTATGACGGAGACATCTCAAGAACCGCACCAGGACTGTCGAAACATACCGCGAGAGATGCCACCTAGCAGCAACTCAGAAGCTCCCCCTACAACGGAAGACGGAACCTCCCCGGGAATCTGTATGGACATCATAGAGGACCTTTCTGAGGCGGAGCTAGATCGTAGGATCTTAGCCATAAAGAAGACGAGAACGCTCAAAAGAAAACGCGAGGAACTGAAGGCCTTACAAAGGGGAGAAAGCCCCCCAGGAGACACCCAGACCTCAACTAGTTCGCGGGAACCTAGCCCGAAACGCATGAAAACCTCGGATTGGGGTAAACTCACCTACAAGGGAGGAACCAAGGGGGACCTACACCGGTTCCTATTTCAAGTCAAGGCTCGATTCGACAATGTCAGCGACCTATCCACAGACCTACAGAAGGTAGCATGGGTTACCAGCTGCCTAGAAGGACCTGTGGAACGAAGATGGATCTCCCAGGTCCGAACCACCTACCAGGACAACATCAAAACAGTGACCTGGGAAAACATGGAAAACTGGCTCAAAAGAAGAGCAGGAGAAGGAGAAGACCGAAGCTACGACGCGACCTCGAAGTTACGTCGTATGTACCAACGACCATGGGAGAAATTCGACGACTTCCTTAACCGATGGGAAGAAACAGAAATGGAAGTAGTGGACATCCTCCCAGAGAGCCTACAGGTAGCTCACCTGTTAGCAGCCATGACGGGAAGACTTCGAGACACTATTGCTCTCAAAGGGATCCCAAAAACCAGGGAAGAATTGATCCTCGAAGCTCAGAGGGTGGAAGTGCTGCTAGGACCCCGCGACCGGTCCGTGGACAGAGACAGCACTCAAACCTCTCAACGAAACCACTATCAGACATTAGACCCACGGCAACCCAGCAGCGAAGCAGCCGCCAACCGGAAAGACGAGTGTCTCAAATGCGGCAAACCACACCACCCCACTTCGCGATGCCCAGACATCCAGTGTTACCAATGTAAAGAGATGGGGCACATCTCACCCTTCTGCCCAAAGCGCCGGACCCAAGACACCGACAAACCGCGAGCCAGCCGTGCACAATAGGGAGACCCAAAGCCGAAGTGCCGACTTGAGACCAATATTGAGGTCCAAGTTGATGGCCAATGGGTGACATTCAAAGCACTAATAGATTCAGGGGCCGACATCAACCTAATTAACAGAAGGAAGATAGCCCATACAAAGACACGAGTCACCGGCAACCCAACGGCTATCGAAGGAGAGTTCGGAGGAAAGACAATCACCGTGGGCACCACCGAACTAGATACCACTATCACCGACCCTCAAGGAACCATAAGGAAACAACAACATACCTTCGAGGTAGCGGACACAGACACCTGGGACATCATCCTAGGACTACCATGGCTTGAGAAAGCCAACCCGAAAATACTAAACTGGAAAACTAAGACATGGAGGCATGAGATCTGCAAGGATACCTTCGAACTATGCACGACTAGGAAGCAGGTTAGAAGGGCACAACGAACCTCGAGACATGTCCTTACTCTCAGAAAACAAACAACAAAACCCGAAATCCCAAAGGAATATGAGGACTACATCGATGTGTTCGACATAGAAAAAGCCCCAACCCTCCCTGACCACCATGGGCTAGAACACACCATCGACCTAGAAGCAGGCAAGCAACCACCATGGGGACCACTCTATAATCTCGCAGAATCAGAACAACAAACGCTGAGAGAATACCTAGACGACGCCCTAGCTAAAGGATGGATTCGAAGCTCCAGGAGCCCAGCAGGAGCAGGAGTCCTATTCGTCCCAAAAAAGAATGGCAAGCTCAGACTCTGTGTGGACTATAGGGGTCTCAACAGGATAACTATCAAAAACCGAGCCTCCCTCCCCCTCCTCAGCGAAACCCTAGACCGCTTAGGAAAGGCGAGGATCTGGACCAAATTCGACCTGAAAGACGCGTACCACCGAATACGTATCAGACAGGGCGACGAATGGAAGACAGCTTTCAGAACCAAATACGGACACTTCGAATATCTCGTCATGCCATTCGGTCTCACCAATGCACCAGCTACCTTCCAGACATACATTAACACAGCACTGACAGGACTGATTGACGTTATCTGTGTCGTCTACCTTGACGATATCCTCATCTTCAGCAACAATATGGAAGAACACAAACTACATGTCAGAAGCATCCTCGACAGATTAAGAGAATGGAAGTTGTATGCCAACGTGGATAAGTGTTATTTCCACCAGACCGAAGTAGGGTACCTGGGGTTTCGCGTCTCACAAGCCGGCATCTCCATGGAAGAAGAAAAGATCCTAGCTATCAAGGAATGGCCTACACCAAAGACGATACAGGAGATCCAAACCTTCCTAGGATTCACGGGGTTCTACCGGCGGTTTATCAGGGGGTACGCCAGGATCACGAAACCCCTAACCGATCGACTACGACAAACCGGCCCAAAGCAATTCACCCCATCCATCGAAGAGGAAGCAGCAACACAGCAGCTAAAACAACAATTCATTGGCGCCCCTGTGCTCCGCCATTTCAATCCAGAACTACCCACCAGGATCGAGACAGACGCTTCCAACTGGGCCATCGGTGCAGTTATCTCCCAGAAAGAAGACGGCAGGTGGAAACCTGTAGCCTTCAGATCCAGAAAACTCCAAGGACCAGAGCTAAACTACAGCACCCCGGACGGGGAACTACTAGGTATCGTCGATGCTTTTCAAGCCTGGAGACATTATTTAGCCTATAGCAAAGATACAGTAACCATCATCACAGATCACCTAAACCACCGCTACCTCTCCACCAAGTCGACGCTTACCAGCAGACAAGTGAACTGGCTACAACAACTAGAACCTTTCAACTACGAAATCATTTTCCGCCCTGGGAAAGAAAACCCTGCAGACGGACTTTCAAGGAGGCCAGACTACGAAGACCAACCTGGCAGACAAGAAGCAAGGCAGACGCTAATTCCCGGCTTTGAAAAGAAATTCAAAGACCCATCTAAGCGAGAGCTTGAAGAACTAGGGACCCACAGGCATGAGCCGCCGGGCACCCAGAAGTTAGCAGTTGAGAAAGCAGAGGGAGCAGCCGAGCGAAAGCTTGAGGGCACCCAGAGAAACATAAAGGGAGCAGCCGAGCATGAGCTTGAGGGCACCCAGAAGACAACCCAGGGCACAGCTGAGCATGAGCTTGAAAGCACCCGAAAGGTGGAAGCAGCCAGAGTACGCGTCGTCTCGAAAACCCAGATCCAAGAGAGACACAAATAGACGTTTAACGGAAACGACCTCGAAGCAGCTATTCAAAAGGCTCAAGGGGAAGACGAATTCGTGAGACAACGCAAATGGAGACGACTGAAGACAACAAGAGGAACAAAGTGGACAACGGACGGAAACAACCTACTCTTAAGAAACGGAGCCACTTACGTCCCGGACAGACACCCCATCACTCGAGACATCCTAAAACTATGCCACGACGAACCAGCGGCAGGGCACCTGGGGAGGGAGAAAACACTTAGCAGGATCAGGAAGAACTTCTTTTGGAACACCCAACGGAAAGATGTCCTAAACTACGTCAAAACCTGCACTAGCTGCCAGAGAGGCAAAGCAAGGCATCATCGACCCTACGGCGAACTCATGACATTACCCATACCCTCCAGACCATTCCAGGAAATCTCCCTTGACTTCATTACCGGAATCCCAGAATGCCAGACTCCTAGCGGCAAGGTCGACGCTATCCTAGTGATTGTGGACAGACTCACCAAATACGCGCAATACATACCAACCAGAAAAGACGCCACCGCAAGGACATTCGCTGAGATCTTCCTAGATACCATCTTCCGAAGGTTCGGCCTACCAGAAGGTATAGTATCGGACAGAGGATCCCTATTCACCAGCAAATTCTGGGAAACCATGTGCCGTTCCCTAGGAACACAGAGAAAACTAAGCACGGCATACCACCCCCAAACGGATGGACAGACGGAAAGGATGAACCAGCAACTGGAACACTATCTGCGAACCTACTGCTGCTACGAACAAACAGATTGGGCCGAGAAACTAGGAATGGCCGAATGGACCTACAACACATCGGAACATAAATCACACGGCAAATCACCAGCGTACCTCCTGCTAGGATACGACCCAAAAGGTCCCACGGGGATAGCACACACGGAACCCGGCTCAGAAGAAGCAATTGAAAGAACCACCAGGATACGAGAAGACAGGAAGGCAGCCGCAAGCCTCCTAGAGAAATCAAATCAAGCCCATGCAAAATGGTATAACAAAAAAGAAAACCCATGGATTTCGAGGTGGGATCTGAGGTCCTCATATCAGCAAAACACATCAACCAACAAAGACCAAGCCGAAAGCTCGCGGATAAGTACCTAGGCCCGTTCCGCATAACAAAAAGGATTAACGGCATGGCCTTTGAGGTGAAACTCCCGGACCAATACAAGATCCACAACACCTTCCCTATCAGCCACCTAGAAGCCTACCATCGGAGGAACGGAGAAGACCCCATGGAACAAGACGTCCAACCAGAGGAAGACACCATATATGAGGTAGAAAGAATCCTCAGACAAAGAGGAAAAGGACAGAAAACACAATACCTCATACAGTGGAAAGGATGGACCGAAGAACACAACTCATGGGAACCTCGAGCCAACGTGGGACTAGAGGCAATCCAGGAGTTCGAAGAAGGACAGCGACAGAAGGAATCCCAGGGCCAGAAGTTTCTCAATTAAGGAAAAACCAGGAGAAAGACCGCGAAACAACAGCGGCGAGGGGGGCACAGAGATTAGCCAGCGGCCACGCCCTTGCCGGTCTCCTTCGCGGTACCGACGGCATCCTCCTCCTCGTCCTCCTCCCCCTCTTCCTCCTCCTCCAACTCCCCCAACTCCTGGTCCTCGACGTCGGTGTCGGCGACGGCATCGCGGGTCTACAGCAGCGAGTAAGCGGCGAACTAGTAGACGACAGAAAAGAATACTCACGACAACGCGGTAAATCTCCAAGGCATCCTTGGAGGCACCGGCAATAGCCTCAAGGGCAGCGGCAAGGCGGCGAGTCTCCTGGATGAGGGTTTGTTGGCCCTCCCACAAACCCGCGACGGCGTCGGTGAGCCTCTCCTCGCGCTCGAAGCGAGCTTCCTGCATCTCCGCCTCGGCTGCGGCGGTATCCTCTTTAGCCTTCGAGGCAGAACGAGACTTGGCGTTCTTATTGCCCTGAAGGGACTTCTTGGCCAGGAGCTGCTGCTTCACGACCTCAGCCTGGAAAGAGGTTAGCAGCGACCTACTAAGCTGGCGGGAAAACAGGAAACATACAGGATCAACACCAGCCTTCTGCATAGCCTTGTGCAGAGTCTTCAGCACCTGCTTGTTGGCAATGCCCGAGACCTACCGGCGACTTAGCGGCGACCCCAAGAGGGGAACCAAGCAGACTCACATCGGCGCAGGGCTTGCCCAGCTTCTGGCAGTAGTCGCACTTAACAGAGGCAGCTAGCAACCGGTTAGCACCCAGCGACCCAGCGGCGACCCTGCGGCAGCACCCACAATCGTTGTCCTCACAAAGAGAAGGAGCACCATCATCCTTCGACCACGCCACCAGGCGGGCGGCACAGCGACAGCAGGGCAGCTTGCGCACACCCGTGACCTCGGGATCGGCCCTGGTCGCCTTCTTCTTGCCTACCCTGGGACGGGGGGGGGCCATGATGGTTATGTGACTACTAAGAAGCGAGTCAGCGTCGCCCCAGTGGTGGCCAAGATGCGAGAGAAAAAACGAACTCACGAAATGTTCAATTAGAACTGAAGACACCAACAAATCAGCAAAACCGCCACTCAAAACAACCCAGGACTCCAAGGACTCACTGTTAGATCAAGGTATCTGCGGCGAACTGTCAGCAACCAAGAAAACACCAAAAGGAACCAGGAGAAGAGCACATACCGACTGAAAATAAGCCTGCTGAAAGGGAAGACAGTTAGCAGAGGGGTCGACAGGAACCGCTGACCAGAGCACCTACAAAACAAAGCTTAAAGGTCTGAAGAAAAGAAGAGGAAGAAGAGAACTGACAGGACCGAAGATCTATTTATCCAAAAAAAACCAGGAGCACCAAAATGCCTCAAGAACAACAATCGAAATCACAATAACCAGCACCTACTAACTACCTCACCACATATTAACTACACAATCAACGATGGAACAATAAGGAAGCAGAACAATGAACAATGGGAGAACAATGAACAAAAGAGACCCCTGCAGAAGCAACAACCAAAGAGGACACCACGAACCACCAGCGAGGAAGCGGAACATAAAGGGAATCCAATAGAGTACATTGTTTTCTGAAATCCTATGGTAAAAGCCTAAGATTTCATAAAAAATTACCTAATGGGGACACCACGAACCACCAGCAAGGAAGCGGACCACAAAGGGAACCTGATAGGTTACATTGTTCTGAAATCCTATGGTAAAAGCCTAGTATATCATAAAAACAATCGACCCAGGCCACCTGACACCGAAACTACCTACCGGCTGCATTGTAGGAACAATGCCATCGAAGAGGGGAAACCATGTCAGAGACACAACTGGAAAGGACTCGGATCCAGGACAAAGGATAAATGGAAGATCTCAGAGCAAGGCCCTCAACAGGAAAACTGGCGAGGCAACGGACAGGTAGCGGCAGGCTACAAATAAGGGGCAACAGGCCCAGCAGATGGATAGAAGGACAGAGATTAATGCCATTCAACCTCTACCCCTACCTACTCCCTCGCCATAAGCTTCGACAGTACCTACGTGCCCCTTCTTGCCTATACTCCAAGGGCCCCCTCTGACAGCGCCGAGCGAAGATCTGCTACTACCTACCCGAGGGTGAGTTCGTGAAACTTGTTAGACCAAGCCACTTGCGGCGTCACAGGCCCTCTTTCATACCGCATGTGCAAATCCTGTGATATCATCTCTCAGCTGCCTGCGTCCAGGTGAGACGCACGAAGTACATCTAGAACCAGCTGCCGAGGTTCTCGGAGGTATACAGCTGCCCGCCATCGGGCCCCGGGTCCGGCAGAATCGGATTTAGGTCGTGGGGCTGATATCTTCGACCACGGATGGCACAGGTACGCCGGGAAAAATGGGATCGATCCGCGCCTAGTTCTCCAGCTAACACATGTCACGCGCCAGTCGGCCATTATGCCGAGGAGTCGACACACCTCGCCACCCCCCGTTCCAACCAGCAACAACCTCCCAACCTCTTCGCACGACCATTCTAACCGCTACATATGGCCATTTCGGCTAGGATCGGTGGTATTCTTTCCGGAAATCGTAAGGCTAACGGCCAGTTCGCTCCCGAGGCGAAGGCGGCGATTGCTTCGTTCGCGGCAGCAGGGCAAAGACCGCCCCGAACAAGACGTGAGACGCAAGGGACGGCTGTCCCGCGGGGCCCTGGTCCGTCAAGACGTGTCGGGCATCCAGGAACGGCAGACAGGGGTGAATGTGGCGAAAGTAGAGGGACGTCGGCGAGTACACCAGGTCCAGAGAAGCCGTTGCTTTCTTGATTCTCTGCGTCCGGATTAAGGTCCCTAACCGACCCGCCGCGTCCCCAAAGAATGATTCGGGTCCGGGCTGATCATGGGACCCACCTAATCGCGATTGTGCTCCCGGGGAGAAGGGATGGTTCGGCTCCCTGGGGGAACTTTGCGGTGCTTGCGGGCTCCTCTACGCTCGGTCCTGGGGTGTGGTCGCTACCGCTGCCTTGGTATCCATGACCGTTGGTCACAAGGCTCGCCAATTTCCACCCCAGGTTCCCCGGCCAGTCAAAATGACCAGCTGTGTCTCCAGGAAGGGCCAGCCGTGGAGCGAGGATCAGGCAGGCTGCGTATAGGATACACACTAATACTGATTTCCAGGCCCCGTTTTGTGGCTGCTGGAAAAGCCCGGCCGTTTCCGGGCTGCCTACTTGCATCGACTACCAGTGCGCCGGTATTGGTAGCACTCTGGCAGCTGACGGTCGCACTTCTCCTTGAGTGGGTTACAACGCCCACAGTTACGCGGCACAGGATCCGAATCCGCGGCGGCACGTGGACGCCACCAAAGGCACCGTGGCAGTAAAAGCCGGGGATGCAGGAAGATCGTAAGCGACTTGTCAATACCCCGCGGGGCAATGTCCGCTCCCTGGGGCCGGAGTGGACCCTTCATCGTCGACTCCGTCCACACTGGGCTGGCGTTAACCTCGCGTCTTCCAGAAAGTCGGGCCTAGAACGTGATTCCGCGCAAGAGCGGGAAGTGGGTGGCTGTTGAAGGTGCAGCAGCTGCAAGCGGGGTCTTCGGGCCATGTTACACCTTCGGGGGCGGCCAAAGCCCTCCACACCTTCGGGTTAATATGGTCCGAAGGGATCCGCCCTGGCACGTGGAGACGTGCCCCGAGACTACTGATGAGGGGCACATGTCGATGGGGACGCATCCGGGGACGCCCCGGACTTTTGCCTGCTTCAGCTGAACTACAGGAGTCCAGGGGCATAGAGCGCGTCTGGACTTTGGCCCCAGGTCCGTCCATTCGGCCTACCCCTTTCCCAGTACCGTCTGCCTCTTGGGCATAAAATCGCGTTTGTCTTTGCCTTGCGTCCCGGCTCTGCAGCCTCAAGTGGAACTCATTCAAGGCCTGGGGTCGTCAATCACCTCGCATCCCGGTTAGGAAGGCAGAAGCCTGTTGAAGGCCCGTTCGTCCTCCCCCTCCGTTCGACTCCCGCCTGAATCGAGATTCCCAAGCAACATCATGGGTGCCCGAGACCATGCCACTGCTCCCGAGCCGCCCTTGGGGGGCCTTAACGATGCAAGCCTACCGAAAATCGGCCTCAAGCACTGGTGGCGACACAAGAACCTGCGCGCCTTGAACCTATGGCTGATTATCCCCCTCCTGTCCATCTTCTCCCAGGGGTAAGTCCATCGGCCCAGAAAATGAGCCGGCAACGTTCACCGGGTTGACGATGGGTTGTACGGCAGTTTCGACGGCTCCATGATGAATGGCCTCCAGTCCGTATCGCACTGGCGCAATTACTTCGGCACCCCCAGCGGCGCGACCCTCGGCATTTTCAACGCGGCATACCCTTTGGGTGGCGTCATTGGTGTTTTCTTCGTATCGCCGGTTGCAGACCGTTGGGGCCGTCGCTGGGGCCTTGCCCTCGGCGCTGCCGTAACCCTCGTCGGTGCTGTTCTCCAGGGAGCCGCGCAGAATATCGCCATGTTTGTCGTGTCCCGAGTGATCATCGGTGCCGGCAGCGTCATCGTGGCTGGTGTTGGTGCCCCCTGGATCACCGAGATCGCCCATCCGTCCCACCGCGCGACAGCTACGGCCCTCTTCCTCACCTCGTATTCCCTCGGCTCCATCGCCGCCGGCTGGACGGTACGTAGTCCCCCCCCCCAAATCTCCATGTCGTGGCTGGAACTGCGCTGACGGCCTCACGCTTGCCTGTAGACCTTCGGCACCTTCCGCATCGACGGTGAGGCGTCCTGGCGCATCCCCTCGGCGCTTCAGGGGCTGCCCAGCATCGTGCAGCTGGTCTTCCTGGCCTGGGTGCCCGAATCACCCCGCTGGCTCATCAGTCGCGGCCGCAACGAGGAGGCCCTGGCCATGCTCGTCTGGTACCACGGCGAGGGAAACGACCAGGACCCCGTGCCCAAACTCGAGTATGCCGAGATTACCGCGGCCCTGGAGGCCGAGTCGGAAATGGCCGGCGCCAGCATCTTGAGCGTAGTACGTGGGGCTTTTGGTTCCCCGGCCAACCGAAAGCGCCTTGCCATCATAGTCTGGGCTGCTATCTGCTCCCAGATGTCCGGCAATGCCTTTGTCAGCTACTACCTCAGTCCCATCCTGACGTCGGTCGGCCTCCGCAGCGACCTACAACAGACGCTGATCAACGCTACAAACCAGATGGTCTCGTGGTTCTCGGCCATCTACTTTGCCACCCTGCCCGAAAGACTCGGCCGCCGTGTCATGTTCCTCTGCTCTCTCTTCGCCATGCTCCTCGTCGTCAGCTCCATCACCGCCGGCAGCGCCATGTTCGCCAAGGACGACACCAACAAGGCCGCCGGCTACGCCGTAGTCGTTTTCCTCTACCTCTTCTCCCCCGCCTACAACTTCGGCTTCAACGGCAACCTTGGCCTTTACATTCCTGAGATCCTCCCTTTTAGTATTCGCACCAGCGGTCTGGCCTTCTTTTACCTGGTTCAGTTCGCATTCATGATTCTCTCCACCTTTGCCGTCCCCGTGGGCCTCGAAAACATTCAGTGGCGGCTCTACACCGTCTTCATTGGGTGGATCGTTGTCGAGTTGGTGGTTGTCTACTTGTTATTTCCCGAGACTCAAGGCCACTCTCTGGAAGAGATTGCCTGCATCTTTGACGGGCCCCGGGCCGATGATGAGAATATCTGCAAGACGCACGAAGTGAGGGTAGAGTTGAAGGAGTAAATAGGGGTTCCTGTTCTCGCCGCAGCCGCGAGACGGTCGATGGAGGTTGCCATGTTTCAAACCTAAGAGAGATAGTTCTTCATCAATCGTATACTACTACCACGACGAGTCGGGCGTCCTTTCGGAAACAACCAATGTCCATGGACCTGCATGGCGAACGCTAAACAGTTTTAATAATAAGAAGTCCAACGGCCTTGGAGGTAAATCTATTTCGCTGCAAACTCTTTACTGCGTACACTTTTCTAGCTTTTGCTTTTTAGCTGTCTCGTTGCATCCTAATGCTCATGTAAACACTGCCACTGAATCAGCCGTGGAAGACCACCCCCTTCGCTTCAGAGAAAATCACTACCGACCACAGTCAATATTAAGGCCAAGGAAAAGAAGCGGATGCTGGCGGTATTTTATTAGTGGGGGTGTACGAATTCTGCGAACTGAGTGAGGAGAGAAGCCGAGAAGTGCGGCATGTTGGTGGGGTATACGAATCATGCGAACAAATGAGAGAAGTCCTGTGTTTCACAGTGCCGGAATAGAAGGATCGCGTAACGCGTGTGGGGAAGTGGATCTCCAACCCATGTTCGAGCCCCATCTCTCCGCCCGGCGCGGGGACTAGATCACAAAAGTACATGCTGCATATGCGGTACCCCAGACTGGGCGCCTACCCCCCCCTCGGTACAATTAGCCGGATGGTGGCGAACGTACCTTGTAGATTCATGGTCACGAGCTGGGCACACACCAAAAACATACAGGCCGAGGTGGAACCAACGGCACGCTTTCCACAGGGAGCCCCTTTCGGGAAACATGTATTGTCGAGCCCTTTTGTTGATTAGGAGCAACCCGGATTGAGCAAGCCTCGGTTCCGCTTATTCTCACAGTTAGTGGATAGTCAGAAAAATCCCTATAAATCAGGCGCGTGCATCAGTTGATCCTGCCCACTGGCCGTTGTAGGCCCTGTGGTGGTCATTCCTATGTGCCCAAGTCCCCGACTGCGCAAAGTCGAACGGTAGCATCAGCATGTTGCGACTCAAGCTTGCCACGGCCTTTTGCGCCGGCCTGCTTGGCCGGTTCCGTGCCTGCTCTGCTTCCCCTTCCGGCCCTTCGGAGCATTTTCTGGATCCCCAAGCAGAATTTCGACCAAAGTTCAGATACTGGTGAGTGAAGTCACGTCGAGCAACGCAGCACAGGCTTTGTTTGACCGGCCATGACAGGATCCCGGACGCCAGTGTACCCGCATCCCAAGTCTCGCAGGACATTCGAGATATGGGGGCTGTCGGCGTCGGCGGGGTGGAACTGATCTCCTTCTTCAACTATGGCCACGGACCCGCCCTTACCGACTGGAGTCGCAACGGGTTCGGACAGCCGGCCTTCAAGGACCTCATGACAACCGCCATGAAGACTTTCAAGGCAAGCGGCATGTCACTTGACCTCGCTATGGGGCCCAACCAAGGCCAGGGTGTGCCGTCCAAAATCGAATCCCTAGGTCTGGCCAAAGAACTCGTCTACGCCAATGTGAGCATCGGGAGCGGCGCCACTTTCGACGCGTCCCTGCCTCCGCCCGTGGTTGCCTACAACGCCTTGACCGACAACGTGATGCCGAATGAGCCGTGGGGTCGTAACGATCTGCTCGCCGTTGTGGCCGCCGAAAACCTGGGGCAGTTCGTCTTGGCCAACCCTTTCTCCCTGGCCGTGCTGAACGAGTCTTCCTTGGTTGACCTCACGTCCCTCGTCCAAAACCAGACACTGTCCTGGACGGCACCAACGGGGGCCCACCCGTGGGTGCTATTCTTCATCTACGAGCGTTTCACCAACCAGAGAGCTAGTATCACCACTGGAAGTCCCCCGCTGGCGATACAGAACGGTTCGTGGGTGGTGGACCATTTCAGTCGTGCCGGGGCAGAGAAGGTGGCCCAGTTCTGGGACGAAAACCTGCTTGATGACGAGGACATCGTGTCGCTGCTTCGCGATGTTGGCAACTCTTGTGAGATCGCCCCATCATTCTGAATTTCGTCATGAGCAATGCTGACGCTTGCATAGTCTGGGAAGATAGCCTGGAGATCCAGGCAGCGCTGTGGTGGACACCCGGGTTTGCAGAGAGGTTCGAGAAATCGCGGGATTACAGCATCGTCAAATACCTCCCTGTCATCTTTCACGCCTCAAACCAATGGGGAGGATACTTGCCACCTTATAACACCATTTATAATCTCGGCGCCGGTTATTCGCCCAAGGGGGGAAAGTACCACGAAGACTTTCGACTGACGCTGAGTGAAGCGTACCGAGATTACTTGGTGGCCCTGCAAGACTGGGCGGCTTCGAAGGGGATGAATTTCTCCGCTCAGCCAGCCTACAACCTGCCACTCGATATCGTCAGAACTACTCTGCGTGCCCCTGTCCTTTCGCCCAGCTAATACCCGCCGTAGTCCTACTCGGTGCCTTTTGTCGGTGTGCCGGAGCTCGAATCCTTATCTTTCATGGGGAGCATCGACAAATATCGTCAATTTACGGGCGCTGCACACTTGGCTGGTCGCCGAACCATCTCGACTGAGATCGGGGCCGTCAGGACTGGTGCCTATACGCAGACAGTGCCGTCACTTCTTCGTCTCTTTGTAGATTCCTTTGCGGCGGGGGTTAACCAACTTGTTATGCATGGATTCGCATACAGCGGCGATTACGTCAATACCACCTGGCCTGGATACACGCCCTTCCAGTACGACTTTACCGAAGCCTGGAACCCGAGACAGCCCGCGTGGCGACATCTGAACGATACATTCCTCTACGCCGCCCGGAACTCGATGGTCCTCCAGCAAGGAACGCCGAAGATCGACCTTGCTTTCTACTACGACGCTTTCCCCTGGAATCAAGGCGGTGACATTTACGTGGGGCCAGACCTCAACTCTGTCGGTGGGTTAACTTTGCCACGAGTGCTTATACCTGCGGACGACTAACTATTCAGGCTTCACACACGAGTACCTGGGCCCTCAAAATTTGTTGCTGGATGAAGCGCAAGTTGAGAATAATATTTTGGCCCAGGAGGGGCCAGCATTCAAGGCCATCGTCATATACCAACAGACACAAATTACACCGCAGGCGTCTTCGGCTCTTCTCGACTTCGCGATGAAGGGCTTGCCGATTTTCATCGTGGGCGCCGTCCCCAATACCACCATTGGTGCCACGGGACAGGATGCGGTGTCTGCCAACATGGCCAAGCTGGTAGCAATGACCGAAAAAGTCCACCTCCTGCCGCAGAACCAGCCCATTGCACCCGCCCTAGCAGCTGCGGGTCTCGTCCCTCGGGCGAACTTCCAGGGCGGTGACGACGCGTCGGACGTGTACACAATTTGGACTTCGGACACCACCAGGGGCCAAGACTACGTCTATCTGGCGAACCTAGGAGCGAGCGGATCTTTCGATATCACATTCGGCGTTGCGCAGAACAAGTGTGTGTACTCACTGAACCCTTGGACGGGTGCCCAAGATCAGATCGTCACATACGAGGCCTCATCGTCAGGAATCCGGTTGGATTTAAGCTTACAACAAAACCAGACCGCGATCCTGTTATTTTCGGACGACTGCGAGAATGCAGTTTCAGTAACATCCCACTCGGAGAATGCTGTTGCGATTCGCGAGCGCGAAGGACGGTTTGAAGCGCGGTTGTCGGATGCTTCCGAGGGCTATGTGAACCTGTCGAACGGCACGACACTGGCCATTCCCGCTGGGAATGCCACCGATCCCATCGACATCACATCCTGGACTTTGTCATTCGAGGCTTACGGGCCTTCGGAGGACTTCTCGACAGTGGAAAACAAAATCACTACCATTGCAGTTGGTGCGCTCGAACGTTTGGCCCCCTGGACCGAAATCCCTGCCATCAACCACTTGAGTGGACTTGGTATTTACGATGCCGAGTTTCAAGTCAGCTGGAGTCCGGATGAAGTGGCCACACTGCTTCACTTTGGACCTGTTCTTAACACGTTGCGGGCATGGGTAAATGGTCACCCAGTCGGTGCTGTTGACCCATTTGATCCTTCCTCCGACATCTCCCACCTTGTACGAAGTGGAACCAACACAGTCAGGATCGAAGTTGCCGGCACTTTGTTCAACAGTGTGAAGACTCACTTAGCAGACATCCTGACCGGCTCTGAGCCGGTGAAGACCCCCGCCGTTTATGCCGATGCGGCCTGGGCGGAATTTGGGCTTATTGGGCCGGTAACGGTGGAGGCACAAAGAAAAGTCGTGTTTCCGTAACGTCTTAACGATATTACCTGTTGAGTTGGCACAATGAAAGCCGATTGTATTAGTAAGAAACGCAGCTCTCAGCCACGACTGTGAATACCATATTGCTACAGCCACAAAGCGGGACCACCCAGTTGCCACTTCTTACGTTGTTGCGCCAAGAGGGATGCGTTGTGCTGGATGAACAAACACAGGCCCAACAGGTCCAAACTCAGCCAAAGGAGCCGAGTCGGAAAACGGGCTGGGCTGTCCAACAAGGACACCCGTATGCAGTATTGTGTCCATCCGAGCCTGTACCGCCTCAAGCAGCGTTGATGTGACATTAACTAGAAAAGTGTTCGACCTCTGGCAGACCAAGTTGGTAATGTCCAATCGAGAGTTAGTGACGTCGATGCGCCCGGAGTGTGTCCTCGACGTACCCGAGGGAAAGGAAGGCGCCGAAATCGTTGGGGTCGTAACGGAAATCGAAGCTGCTAGTTGTAGTCATTAACGCCACTGACGGGCGCAAGGCCCTCAACGTTGGTCCTTGGATTCAATGGCTGGACGAGCCGCTGGAGATACTCAAGCGCCAGGGGCGTGCTCGCGTTATCAGCGGTGACGTAGGACGTAGCCTTCAGGCTCCAGTAATCATTTTCCTGGGCCGGAAAGATTTTCTCATCTAGGTGGACGAGGAGTCCGTCGGACAGGGTGATGTTGGCCGGCCCGGAACCCCTTAGGAAGCAACGCCAAAGACGGATACCAATACACAACGCACCATGCCGACTGGAGCATTGCATCCAGGCTGCGATGAAAATTGCACCCAGAGGGTGTTATTACAGTCAGTGAAACGGCGTAGGTAGTCTTAGTTGCCTTCGGTGAGCGTGGCGGGATAGTCGGCCATAACGGCCTTTCTGACGCTAAAGCCGTTTGCTTCGTAAACCCATATTTCGTTATAAGGGGGAACATACCCACTTCATTAATTCGTATAATCAAAGAGGAGCGATAGATAACGGAAGAGGTCGCTGCCCCAGTTACGTAAGAACCATTATGTTAAAGACGGTGTTTAATTCAGCGCTACTTACATCTCTATGCTGTGCCCCCGAACTATAGCCGATAAGGATTAGGGACCTCATGCAAGGATCAACGGGAGAGGGATAAAGAATGCTAATAATATTTTGCGACATCCGGAACTGACTACATTATCGCGTCTGCGTTAAGTAACGTCGTGTCCAAGGAGTCAATAATTCTTTTGATCCCCTCCGCACTAAAATGATCCACGATCCACGAACCATTCGTAAACCCGTCCGTGTCCCCCAAAGCCGCCGAACAGGACCTCTGGTTAGTGTATTGCTCACATTAAAAAGCAATAATTTCCCAAGGAGCGTTTCCAGCAAGGGCTCTTCAGCGTAAGCGGCCGCCAACAACCTGCGGCGTTAGATCCAAGATGGAGGTCTCATTAGGGACAATCGGACCCGCGTTCAACCGTCCCGCGGGCACATCCGAAACTATCACAGAGGTTAGCCGACACTCATAGCCACGTAGAGCCAGCCTGACACACTTGCATCGACGGCGCTGGCCACAACGGCCTTAAGCTCGGGGGTTCCAAACCTTTCCGGCTCGTACCAAGCTTGAACAACGAGTCGTCTGTGAGCAGACGGAAAGGAGGGCAAGGGGGCGCAGCCGTCACGTGCCAATTCCACCACAAGCCCAGGCGACTGGGTTTCCGACGGCACGCCTTGGACCTGGCCGGTGCCTTGGCCAACATGCAGCAAGCGACACGGCGTCTTGGCCCCCTACAGTGCCACTTGAAGCAGGCGTTTGAAGGCGGGTGATTGATCTTACTGACACGAAAAGCAGAGGGGGTCAAACAGAAGGTGAAGATCAAGCTATCTGCTGCGGCGCTGGCGGCGCTGCTGGGATTATTTACTCTCGAACACACGGCTCCCACTTCATCAGGTGGCAGGGCCTTGACAGCTGCCCCAGATTGGCAGGGTCCCAGGTCCGTCACGTATCACTTACCGATGGCATAGTGTGAGTCGGAACTCGTTGGGCGGGGATACAAAGTCAGCACCGATAGTGGTTCGGCCCGGAGCGGCGCCGTAGAGAAGGCCCAGGGCCAATGAGCCGGCCGGGATGCGCATGTTGTCGGACTCTTTACAGCCCTCCCGTCAAAAAGCCTCAGACGCAAAATAACGCCTGTAGATGCTCAAGGTCCCCTTTCGAAAGAAGCAAAGTAAAGCTGTCTGTGGGGACCCCTGTACTCGGGCGAATCCCGGTTTGTGGGGAGGCCAACATGGTCTCGCAGGCGCCGCCAAGCCTTTGTGAATGGCCTCATTTTCGCGACGCCTTGTCGCTTGGGACGCCAGCCCAGGATAAGGAGTCAAAGCAGGCGGTTACACTTCTGGGTGCTGTTCCAAAGGATGTGACATAAGGTAGTGTACCCATCAAGGGACCGGCCCATCAAACCGCCATCAGTTTTGAGACAGTTTGAGGCTATTCTCGGCGTTTCAACAGCAGATATTTTAATAGCCACTGGTCGTATCGCAAGGAAACCAGATTTATTCAAACCATTGTGCTTTTTCTTTCTTTCGATACCAACAAATATGGATGAAGTGCAGCTGGCTGCCGCTCTCCACCGCATCTGCCACGGTGAATCAATTCGGTCGGTCGCTAAGCGATATCGAGTCTCTAGACACTATTTAACGTGTCGTTTTGAGAGAAAACCTGTTAAACGAAGCGCTCAGAAGCACCGTCAAGCCCTCAGTGAGGAGCAGGAGTTCCGGCTGGTCTAGTGGGTGTTGCTCCAGGCCAGACTCGGCTGGGCTCCTCAGCATAATCGCTTTCGTTTATACGCTCAATCAATCATCAGCCAGTCTGGCAACAGCCACTTCATCTGAAAGCGCTGGCACGTACGTTTCTTTAAGCGCTGGCCGCAGTGGCGCCCTTTGCTAGCTTTCATAAAGCTCGATTTCTTATATTTTGTTTCGTGTTCTCTTCTTTGGGCTAGTTACTCATATAATGCGTTAACCCAGACTTGACATAACCGTGCTACGTCCTACTTAGTCTGTTCGCTTGGGGCTCACCAGCTAAGCTGGTGCTCACTACCAAAACAGCCACGCCACCGAAACGGCCAGTTACACCAGTTTTCGGCAGGTCATGATGTTTCTTTTGGTGTTGAGGTCCTTAGAAAAGGCGCAGCAGGCGCTTTTGAGGGTGTCCAGACTCGTAGACCTCCACTGGCAACAGACTGCCAGCCAGTCTCTTGCTCCGAGCCACCTTGGCCGCCAGTTTTGCCTGCCCCTTGAGGCGCCTTTGCCACATCAGTTTTTCGGGCTCCAGAACTCGCTCAGCAGCCTGGACGTCAGTCTCGACCTTCTGCGTAGCTATCATCCTTGCACCCTCCTGCATGAGAATTCCGCCAGCCTATAGGGTAAGCTTTTTCCTACGCCTACGTTCCTAAGCGACACTGATGCGTAAAAGGTAGGGGACCTGCCAGTTGACAGATCCTGCTCTTAATAGCCTATGGATGTCCACGGTATCCAGTTTAGCAGACTATGTTATTGTCCCCCCCCGTGGTGGCACGCATCAGACAAGTTCTACGTGCTTAGTACTAGAGAGGTCCCTCTTTAACTAGATGTATTCTGCCCTACTAGAGACTGCTCCGTGGAGGGCCTGCTCTACTAATCGGCTAGATAACAGGCTTTGCGCGCGTAATAAGGGCTCTAAGTTAATTATTTGTTATAGCGCGACTAGACTCTTAGGCTTAAGCATTGGCGGTGGTATTAGCGTAAGCGGTATGCGGGGCGCCACGCGTTCTAAGGCGATTTATAAATATCGCATATGAGGATATTCTAGGTCACGGCACAGGAACCTTATCTTCCGTCACCCGTCAAGTCACCTGACCCTATACGGAGGTCTGGGGGACATCCCACAAGCTACTGAGTATATCTGTAGCACCAGATACCTACGTCTCTTTTGTCCTCCTTGAATAGACAACTTGAACCCTTCCTTCCTCAAGCCCTCTCTAGTGCGATAATAAATCATATAGTGAAATACCTGTCTACTTAAATGCTAACTAAATATCAGTGACTTTGAAGGTAGCTTAGCGGACCTCTTCGATAACTAGGAGGAACTTAATGTTGCCTATTCGCGTGGCGCTACTGTTACAGCGCGTCTGGACCAACTGTCCGCTGAGGCATAAAGCAAAAGCTTCGGGAATGATCCACTTCCTAGGGTCATTCTGTCTAGTTCTGCACTATAAGGGCTACTCCTGCAGGGACTAATCTGCCAGGCCGTAACAGCTATCTCTCACGATCCAGTCTAGGCTTTTGTATAGTGATGCTTATAAGGCCAAAATATAGCGACGTCGAGAGGTTATAGGATACGTGTAAGGTATAGTAGTAGGCTAAATAGAGCAATACGGTGTTTCTCGTAGAAGTTAATTGATATGGTGATGACTGGGGTTCAAGGGAAAAGATGATGTATTCATTCAGCCGGCCACGAAGTGGCTGCCAGGGCAGGAAACTAGCTATGGTGCGGTCTCCCAGATAGGTAGGTGGGGCAACAGGACCCCTCCTTGACAAGGATACCGCACCTCATTATCTGGCTACATACACCAAAAACATGACGCACGAAAGGACTAGCACACGGAGGGGAAGGGAAGGGTGTATCTGAACTAGGGGATAGCGACTGGCCGCCCCGGCACCGAACGAGAGGCGGTGCTCACACCCCAAGAAGGAAAGGAAAAGAGGCTATTCAGGCCTATAGGAGACAAGGCTCGGAGGATCGAGAAGTCGCGAACGAAGAGCATGGCATGATTCAGCCCACGTGGCAAGGTAAGACTACACAGGAAAGACGGGTCGGTAAAATATACCTACCTAGAAACGTGCTAGTCACGTCTAATGTCCCCTAAGGGACGTAGTGGCCACCGCCTTCGGCGGCAGCCTCAAGACGAATAAAACACACATACATACATAAATACATACCCTGGCCATGCATCACATGCCTTCTTCTACGCATCACTTTGACTCCATGCCTCACCTCACCAAAAGGTATTCAAGGTCGATTATTGGTACGAGTAGGTGCAAGATGGTGAGGATGGCTTACGGGTGTTGCGCCCAGCCCGGGACGAAATGCCGTTGTCTGACTTGAATAAGGGCTTGCCATACAAGGCGTGTCGCACTGAAGGAGGCGTGGGAAGCGAAAGGTTCAAGGTTATCCATTAGAAATGACAAAAGAAAGTGCCAGAGATGGCAGACTATATACTTGTAGCTGGGGATTGCTCCCCACATGCTCCATAGGACCTACTGCAGGTACCAGTAGCTCCTCACGTGATCTCAGGGGCGAAACTAGTGATAGCCTCATATTGCCACAAGGCGGTTACGCTCCTCCGTTGTGTTTCACGAGGAGCAGGCCAAGGCATTTGTCGAGCAGCAAGCCAAGATGCTGGCCCAGCCGAGGATAGAAATCCTACGTGAAGTTGCTCTCAGGATACGGGGTAAGCCTCCTTTTCCGGTGGGGAATTGCACGGCCACTCTAAACATCTACTCCGTCCGTCCTTATAAGAGCTCTAACACCCACCTTTGCGGGGCCGGTGGAGAACTAAGCCATTATGAGATGTCAGGGTCCTAATTTCCGGCGGGACAGGGCACCTTCTCACATGGTCGCATCAATGTAAGACAGTATTAAACACAATGGGTTGTAACGCTTAGCAAGCAGTCGCAAGAGACCTACCGCACCTTTGCACCTGGTGGGTAGTTACAAGCTGCCCGCCCTTGTTACAGCACGCCATGGCCGCCCTCGACGTCATAATTATAGGTGGAGGACTGGCCGGCTCTTGCCTGGCCAATGGACTTTTGGGCAAGGCAAAAGATGCCGCAAATGTGACCGTCTACGAGCGAGACAAGCGGGATTCGCAGCGGCACGGCTACCAAATACGCCTGGGGCCGTATGCGCTGATCGGATTCCGGGCATGCTTGACCGAGCGCCAATACACCGATCTGCTCCTTTGCTTTGGTCGATCCGGAGGGGTCGTCTCCTCGGCACCGGCCATCTTCGATACCAATATGAAGCTCGTTCTCGACCTGAGCAAGTTCCCAGCGTACCACAAGAGCGCCCCCATCGGACGGGCTCGCCTGCGAAACTTTTTACAGGCGCCCCTCCTAGAGCACGACGTGGTGCACCACGGCAAGACCTTTACGCATTACGAGGTCCTCGGGCCCGAGGGAGTGCCAGGCAGCAAAATCCGAGCTCATTTCGACGATGGCTCAAGTGCCGATTGCGACATTCTGATCTCAGCTGAAGGCAGTGGGAGCCGAATCAACAGACAGGTGGGGTGCAACAACATCACCGAGACGTCGGCGATAGGGAACGGCGGCCTCTTGGGAAAATGCCACCTCTCGTGGCCAGTCCTCCGCGACCTGCCCCGTGGACTTGTGGAAAAAGGCACGATATACACGTCCGGCCCGAGCAACCAGCTGTTCGCCGCCGTCTACCTCCCCGACAACCTGGCCTCGCCCCCGCAGAAGGCGTCACAGCAGGCGGACTGGAAGGAGGCCGGAAAGCCGAGCGACTACGACGATGCTCAGGCCTCGCTGTTCGTGGCCTTCTCGTGGGAGGGGGGACTCCTGCCGCGCGAGGTAGTCAAACTGCCCGACCCCAAGGGCTACCTGCGACAGCGGATGGCCGAGGCGAATTGGCACCCCGATTTCATGAAGCTCATCGACGCCCTGGAGCCCGACGCGCTGCAGGCCGTCCCCTTGCGTCAGGCCACCGACACGCCCGTGGACTGGCGGCGGCGGCGGCGGACCGAGGCACGCGCCGCGGATCCCAGCATCGCCCACCCGCGCGTCTGGCTCATGGGCGATGCCATCCACCCGATGCTTCCGACCCGGGGCATGGGGGCCAACAACGCCCTCCGCGACGCGGCCGATGCGCTCGGCCCGCTGCTCGAGCTGGCCCGGCAGAAGGCAGCCCGCGGACATGTGACGAACGAAGATGTGCAGGCGCAGCTAGCCGTGTACGAGACGGCCATGATTCCCCGCGCCATGAGCTGGGTTAAGACGAGCGGCCAGTCAGGAGTGCGTTGCTTCTCTCCCCTCATTCTCTACACGTCTTTCCCAGCCCCCGAACCACACTGACTCGAATTGTATGCTTTAGTTACCGGATCTGCAAAGCGCTCGAGGCAAGGTCATCGTTGTGGGTGTACGTCTTCTGCTCGCAGTCGTGAGCGTTGCCATGAAAATCGCCGGAAAGCTGGGCTGGAAACCGAAGGACGAAGCCCCTGAACTTCCTTGAGCTTCCCTGAGCTCCCCGACTCGGCTATATGATGCGCCCTGTGCATCGCCTTTCCACTACCTGGAGACAGGGAGCACATATTAACGGGGTGTAAGGCACCGCCCCACCCTGCCTCACGAAGCAGAATTCAAAGGCGCCCTGGCGGGTTGTTACTGTAGGCGTTTTGAAGAGAGACGCTTTCATGACACTGAGTGAGTGCGCGCGTTAGATGTGCTGGAGTGACAAGCGGGGGGAAGACACACCACCGGCAGTGGCAGGTATCTTGAGCACACAGCCCAGGCATGTTTAGTACTTACTCAACGCGAATAGTCTGCTTGCTTAACGTCGCAGGCGATCCCAACGTCGCCGTCTCTATATCTCAATATCAAGTCAATGCTGTGGGACTGCATCATCCCCACGTGGCTAGCTCGAGGTGTTGCGGCAGGACATCGGATTGATTCTCGCTCGAATGCTAGAGACGACCACCGACTCCGGCGGCGGCGCTTATTGCGGATTCAAGGCCGAATCATGACTGCAGCGCCCTTGCAACATGGAACGAGAAGTTATCTGAACAAAAAATGAATTTCTCGTATTCATCTCAGAAAGACCAAATGCCCAGAGCGAGTTCGTTTTCCCCAACCTGTCTTTTCCAGTTCCAGATCTAGCCCCGCTGCGCCATCCAACTGAACGTTCTCAAGTCTCGCCAGCCGTAGGCTCGAGAGGACGCCTTGGACGCTGTTTTGCACCCATTCATGCTCATCATAACCGCTGTACAGACGCAGAGATTCCAGTGAGTCCGGCAGCAGATGCTCCAGGCTCTCCTGAGAAACCGCATTAACTTGAGCGTCGTCGTTGTCATCAGTGGCGTTGTCGTCGTCCTCTTCGTCACCCACTCTGTCCAGCCCCTGCAGTTCGTCTTCGCTACCAAGCAGGACGTCTAAAGGCAGCGATAGACGCTTCAGACACCGCAGCGCCCGTAGGTCGCCTACTTTCCCCGTCGTATCGCCCTCCTCGTACGAGAAAGATTCCCGGCAATCCAGGTCCAGGACCTCGAGCCCCGTTCCGTGCGCTCTGAGACCCTCGCCGAGCTGGTCAAAATCGAGGTCGCTGTCGCCTACAGTGGACGGCCCCCAGCATATTTCCAACGTCCGCAGGCCGGGACATGCACGCAGCAGATCACAGATGCCCGCGGCCTCGGCGATTGAGTAATCCAGGTGCAAATGGCGGAGGGAACTCGATGGTCTCGGTGAGTCGCTAGCTGCTGTGGATGATAACGTGGTGTCGAGGTCCACCGAGAATCCGCGAAAGGTCCGGAGTCGGGGCAGAAGGAACAAGTCCTGGAGGGGTCTCAGGCGCACCGCAAACTCGGTGTCTTGCATGCTGATACGAAACTCTTCCAATTTTGACAGGGGCTTACTGGGCCACCGCTGGGGAGAAGCCACTACCGTAGGGACCCCTGACTTGGGTCGTTCCAACAAAAGGGTCTCTCGCATCTCGGGTTGTGAAACTTGGTGACCCGCGGCAGGTTCCTCAGCCCCCCCCGCGACGGTGTGTCGAAGCACCGATAGCAGCAGTGGGTTATTATTGCGCGTGGAAAGCTCCAGCGTCTTGAGGTTGGGTAGGAGCGAGATGCAATGGGCGAACCAGATGTCGGCGGAGTCCTCGGGCCACTCGGGGCCGTCCCGCAAGCCCGCGAGCCGGGCTCCGATCTCCCCGGGAGGTCTCGGCCCCCCCAGCGGCAACGGGGCTTCGTAGTAGGGCAGGACGAGGGCGGCCAGCTCGTCCCGCGCGAAGACGCCCTCGCCCAAGTCCACGTTTTCCACGTAATTGGCAAGGCGCGGGCACGCCTGCAGCGTACGTAGCAGCCTCTCCTGCGTCCTCGGCGACATCGCCGCTGGCAAGCTGCGGTACAAGACCGGACAAGCCAGACGCAGGAACCGCGACGAGGCGCAGCACAGACTTGCTAGGGCTGTTGGGCCCTGTGCCGCTTGCTTACCGCACGGCGCGGCGTTGCCCGCCTCTTGCCCACCGGATCGCATAGCGTTGCTCCGGGGATTTTCGAGTTGGTTGCAGATCTGCACCCATATATGGTCTGGGAGGTCTCGCATTCTGCTGTTCTTTGTAGAGGCGTTGGAGCGAAGCCCAGGAATTACAAAGAGGGAGAAGTAAGCTTGCCAGTACTTGTTAGGTGGAACTTTCAGAGCTGGCCGGATGTTATTGAAGATATTTATCTTGAGAAGGATGGGCTGAAAGATGCAATTAGTTCGAGTAGGTGCTAATGAGGTTCTCTAGGCAGCAGCTTGGTCCGTAGACCAATGAACAGGAACAATATAAGTGGAGACATAAGCACCCATTCCTACCTATAACACTCAGCAACTCATTTGGACTGGCTAGCGGGACTATTCTTGAAAAGAGAAATCTCCCCATATGCCTCTTTCACGATCGAAGCGGGAAGCTTGTGGCTTGAAATAACGGATGTTCTGTGGGATAGATGTTTAGGTTCTTCACTCGGTCACTTGGAAACATTTGTCTACAAGTCCAATGTGACTATCTCGGCGTGCTTCAGATCCATTACTCTGGACCGCGTTTCTGCCTTGACTGCTGCCGTGGCGGCCGCCGTATCGATTCGGTACGGTGGAATGCAACTGTTCAGAGTATGTCAGTCGTTGTTCTCCTGTTGCCTGGTTGGAACTGTCGGCCCACCCACCTGTCGTCATGTAAAGCCCAGATGACCGTCGACGGGCTCCCCAGCCACTTGACCTCCTTGACGGCGAACTGAGCGGCGGAGCCGTCAAAGGGCCGTCCGTTGAGGTTGGCCCGGCCCGCTATGGCCAGGATGGCCACGTCGGGTTTGGGCTGCATGTCCTTCATGACGCCCTCGTAGGCGCCCAGGTGGGCACTCCAGAGCAGGGCCTTGTCTCCAACGACGAAGTTGAACGCCAGTTGGCCGCCGTCGCAGTGGGAAAACACGTTGCGCTTCCGGTCCCCGACGTAGTCGACGAACGAGCGCTGGCCGTCGCTGAGTTTCTCGGGCGCGACGAGCTCGCCGAGACGCAGGAGGCCGTGCCTCATTCCATACGTGATGTCCAGGGTACAGGTGTAGGGCGTGGCGGCACCGGTGTATACGGTGGCGGTATCGATGACCTCGGGGTGGCCTTCGGGCATCAGGCAGTGCAGCGAGGGCCAGACGTGCACCGAGAGGGCCGCCAGGGTGTGCAGCGGCACAATGGGAGCTCCGGGGGGGCCGGCGGCCCGCGTCGACGCATTTTCCCGAGCCTGCTGGCGGACCGTGCGCGTGAACAGGGGGATCCGCTCACCGCCGGCCACGGGCACGAGCTGCTCCTCGGGAACGCCTGCGTTCCGGAGGCAGTGAATGGCCTCGCTGTTGGCAATCACGATGGCGCCCGTCCGTATGGCGATGCGGTCGGCCCCTGGAAGGCTTGGCCAAATTGTTGGTACCACGAACGGCGGAGCACGCGGTTCAAGAAGGGTGTGGACTGACTTACTGGTCGAAGTGAGCATGGGAGATGAAGATGTAGTCTGCCACGGTCACGTCGTCCACCGCAAGGTACTTGGGCAGGACGGATGGCTTGTCGAGCCATGTGTCCAGGAAAATGGTGACGCCTCGGGTCCGAAGCCGAAATGTTGTCGCGCCTGTGTTTGTGGACGTTAGTAGGTGAGAGCACGTATCGGTGGAGGGACGACCTCACCGAACCACTCAATGGTGGTAGGGGGGTTGAGTTTTGGGTGGGACATTGTTTCGGCTATTGTTTGTTGCTGTCATGAACGAAAGACCCTGCAGTTCTGTAACGGAACCCTGGAATGAAGCCCATTTACAGCAGAGCCGCGCATCCATGGCCAGATACAGCAACCGTACCTAAATACATCGTCTCCAGCGGGCAGGGCAGGAGGACTACAAGAAGTACAAGCACCACCCTTAGTTTGGCGAATTCCGCCATGGGCCGGCGGGGGTGGGGCTCCAGCTGGCCCGGCGGGGGCCGGACGAGGGCCGTCCTGGAAATGATGGAATCCATCTTTACGCACCCTGCACCTCTCGCGCGATTCTTACCACCGTCGCGAACGAATCCCGCCCTGCGCCGTATAGAACGCCATCGAGAACGCCATCGTCATCACTTTGCGGCTCCTCAAACCGGCTCCAGCGGGGTCAATGCCTGTGTGGTACCCATCCTTGTCACCCCCCGCTTCCGTGCCGTTGCGACGGGTGCGGAGCCGAAGCTGGGCTTGAGCATCCGCGCCAAAACGCGTCCCGTACCGCGACCAGCGGGCCATGGCGTCCAACCCGGCGAGCTTGACATGCGACCACTGCGGGGTGACGTTCCTGCGGAGAGAGCACAGGGACAGGCACCTACGGAGGCATTCCGGCGTCAAACCGTTCCAATGCGATGTCTGCCACAAATCTTTCGCCAGGAGGTACGTCTCTTGTGCTCGCCCGGCGGTCGCAAGACCTCGGCTCGCCCCCCCCCCCCCCCCCCGCACGGCCTGGCTTCTTGCTAATCTGGGAGCTTGGTGTGCTTGCGTAGCGACACCCTCGTCCGCCACAGCAACCTTCACCGCCACGAAGACCAGACACGCAGCACGCCACGCCGCTGCGCCCAGGCTTGTCTCTCCTGTGCTAGGCTCAAGCAGCGCTGCCCGGGGGGCCTGCCATGCACGCGATGTCAGGCCATAGGAACTGAGTGCACATACAGCCCAGCCAAGGCGACGAGTCCCCAGGCTCTCCTCTCCCCTCAGACGAGCGACACGCCTGGCAGTCTGATCGGGCCGCCCAGCGCGCCCCAGTTTGATCGACGCAGTACCGCTCTCGAATTGACGGCGTCTTTCCTCGCGACAAGCAAGCCCCCGCAGCCCGCGGAGCCAAATGGGTTGCACCCCGATGCCGTCACTCCTACGAGCAATCGCTATGACACCTCGTCCATTTCTCCTGCCCATGCCGCCCACCCGAACGCCGCCCCCACAGTCTTGGCCTCTTCCTCGCTAGAAGGCGACTCGGCTTTCCATGTTCCTGATCTGTGGGACCCCTCCTTGTTTCTCCACGGAAACACAGGCCTAGGCGGGTTTACCCCCGACTGGGACACCATGGCAGCCTACTTTCCCTTCTGTCCGGCGCCAGACGGGCTGGGTGAGGTACTAGGCACTCAATACGATCGTGTAAACCACGGCCAGCAGCGTGGCGTCGAGGCACACAGCCGCCCGCCGGCCTTCCACATGCCGACCCAAGCGACGCCAGTTTCCTCTGGCGATTGGTTACATCAGCCCGCGTCTGCTCAGTCGTCAGGCCCAGATCTGGCCTTCCAAGCCACGACCGGCTCCCGTTTGGATGGTGACTCTCCTTATCGACGATTCCCACAGACGCATGATATCCACCTGCAGATGGCCGAGGCCGAGTCGTTCGGCCACGTCCGAAATATTCCCAGCCGAGCATACAAAGGAGCACAGAAATTCTACGCGGCCCAGTGCCAAGACCCAACGGCATGTTTCATCCCTGTGCGACTTGTTTGCGTATTCGTCGACCTCTACTTTGAATACTTCGACCCCCAATTTCCCTTCTTGCATGTCTCGCATCTTGAGGCTGAGGAGCTCCCTTGGATCCTCCTGCTGGCCACGGCGGCTATCGGAAGCAACTATTCAGGACTCGACGGCATACACGACTTCACCTCCATACTTTGCGACCTGCTGGACAGGGCAGTTGACCAAGAAGTACGCCACCATCCTCGTCCTCCGAGCTTTCTTGATGCTAATTGGTGGGCATATTTAGGCCATAGCGCAGGTAATCCGGCCGACCAAGTCTCTCATCCAGTGCGCCTTTCTACGCCACGTCCACTTCACGTTCAGTGGCTTGCACAAAAAGATAATTTTCACCCAGTACAAGAGATACATGCTTGTTGCCATGTGTCGCGACCTGATGTCTAAACAGACAGGCAAGAGAACAGCCTCGACGAGTGCTCTTGCTCCCCACGACGAATGGGCCGCCTGGCTTGCAATCGAAGAAGACGTACGCCTCATAGGCTGTGTCTATAGTGAGTTTGTGCGCCTCGCTATGAATGGATGTAGTGGAACTAACGGTATTAGTGCTCCAATGCATCCTTTTCTTGTTCATGGACGTCCCCACAGACTTCAATCTCTCCGATTTCACGCAGCAAATGCCTTGTAACAGCCGTTTATGGTATTCCAAGGACGTGCATGACTGGCGCTCGAAGCAGAATGAGTCACGAGGTCAGTTGGGCTCGCACAATATCCGTGATTGACTTCCTTGGTACTCACCCTGACTGACGTGATTAGCTGGCCAAACGCAGCCTGAACCACCCCAAGGAGCCCCCGTATTAAAGGCTGAGTACGATCCTTTTCTGTCGAGGATGAGCCTGCTAGCGCTGTACGTAAATGGGAAAAACATCCAACGCCAACGGCGCTCATCAGTGTTCTTGATGTCTTCGTTTGGTGTACACCTCAAAACAATGAGCGGCAGCACCCTCGAGACGCCAGTTGATTGTCCTAGCATGGAAATTGACGGTGTCGGGGTCGAAAATCCACTCTTGGACGAGGCCGTCAACCACCTCGTCTTTAAGACGTGGGAACCAGTTCCGGGCCGCAGCCACCAAGTTGAAACCCTCCCGCATATGCTGGGGATTCTCCGCTCCGTCTCGCTGCGAACTTTGCACGCCGGAACAGGCTGGCGAACGGACGTGGCACAGATGACACGGTTGAAGGTGCAGTTTCAAGAGTTTCTTGAGCGCGACGGAGCGCAGGCAAGGAAATGCATGTGGCACGCCGCTTGCATTTTCCAGTCGGTCCAGAGTACGCAACGTTTTGCGTGCTACGATGTGTACAGCTTCGGCATGGCCACCTGCTACATGGTGCTTTACATCGAGTTGTTACGGCGGACGCCGTCCTCCTCTGGACCGCGGCGGCGTATTGTGCGACTGGACCAGCTTTCTAGCCGGGAGGACGTCCATCAGTGGATCCAGAGCGGCGGCGACGCTGACATCCACTTGACGAATGTGGGTATCCTGGATGGTCCGGATGCTCTCGCCCGCCTGCTACGGGCGACGGAGAAAGCCCTGGTGGGCCAAATCGCCTGGAGCGTCTTTTCGAGAGTTTGGGCGAGGCTCATGGTGCAAATGCGCCACGGGGAAAAGCTTGCAGTACGTACCGAGGATTACAACGAGGCCGAGGATCGGGAGTCCGACAAATAATGTTGGAAGTACCCCGTCACACCACCCACTAACTGGGTCGCTCACCGTGTGTATGAGAGCGTCTTGCCTCCCCCCGGCGCCGATGCTTCTTCAGTCAGATTCGTTACTACCGTTCAACAGATAAATGTCCATTCTCAATCCAAAGGACTGGACTGAAACCCTGTCTCACCGGCCTTCTCCCGAGATCATCAACTCAGGGACCACTGCGCCATTAACGAGCCATGGCTCCCAAACCGCCTTCATCCAACCCAAGGTAAGCAAATATTTTGATCTCATGACTCCATGTATTCATCCCTGATAATATATTGTCTTTTCAGTTCTTAAGACGGGGGCTAGACTGGTCATGTGACTTTCGTTTGGAATATTTGCTCTCGGAGGCCGCCCCGGCGCGAAAGGGCTGAAGAGGCTCAGGGCCTCGTTCTCTTATCATGGTTTAGGCCGGTTGCTTCTCTGCGTGTGGCTGAGCGGCCCAGCATCGCCATGGTGACCCCTCTGAGCCCCCTTCAGCCGCAGCGGACATAGCGCCCGTTGTCCGAGTCATGCACCGCACCCAGGGACAGAAGAGTTCTCCAACGTGACGTGGTACGCCGCCGGCAGCAGCGCGGAAATGTTTTAACGGTGTTACTTTGGGTACAAACCTTAGCATCGCAGCGTCGGCCCATCTCTCCGCTTCTGCATGGTAGCAAAAGGCCTAGCACAGATTCCTTCGTGCAGATTCGGGTTTTCAATCTTCTGCGCCACCGGCCGCAGCCACTACTTCCCGTGCCAGGCGGGCATGGATTTCGAGAGCGAGAGCGAGGCTCGGAGCAAGCCTCCACCGTCCAGATGCGGTGCAGTGTTGGTCGACTTGGATGGGCCGTTTCCATCGCGGCGTATAAATGAAGCTGGCTCTGCGAGCCAAAAATTCGGATCGATCGGTCAGACCTCACTTTGCAATTTTCCACTTACACATCCATTCCAACACCCCAACGCGATCACAATGACCACTTTCGTGAACGGTGCCGCTTTTCTGGCCTTCATCTCCCTTTTCAACCCCGCAACGGCCCGACCCGCTCTGCAAAGCAGGGCCGAAGATATCCAATGGGGCGGTTGTCCTTTCAGTGGCACTTTGCAGATCATGTGTGGAAACGTCTCGGTCCCGATGGACTACACCAAGGCGATCTCTGAGGGGAACTTGACCCTCCAACTTGTCAAGGTTCCGGCCGTCCGCGAACCGTCAAGTGGCAGTCTTTTTCTGAACCCCGGAGGCCCTGGCACAGAGGCACAACGGTGGTTGGCAGACAACGCTAAACAGCTATTGAAGTGAGTGGAATGAAACTTTGACAACTCTCGCTAAAAATGAACCAGCATCACTGGCGGAACGTTTCATCTCATTGCCTTCGATCCACGGGGCACAGGGACCAGCATTCCCTTCTCATGTTACGACGATCCTGCGGAAAGACTAGCTGGGAAAGTTCCATACCTAGCAGGAAATTCGTCCGATACAGCCCTTGGCCAAATTTGGGCGCAGTCACGGGTGTTTTCCGATGATTGCCAAGCTCGGCTTGGCAATACAACGGGCAGTCTCGTGGGCACAACCTTTGTGGCGAGGGATTTAATGCGTGTCGTTGATGCATTAGGTGGTGACGGGTTGCTGCGGTACTGGGGTAAGTTGCTCAACCGATGATTTTATGAAATCCCCCTTTCAAAAGGGCGAAAGCTGACAGCCATCCCAGGCTTTTCCTACGGCACAGTTCTGGGGATGACTATTGCTGCCATGTTTCCGGAGAGGATAGATAGGATGGTCCTCGACGGCAACGTGAACCCCCACGAGTACTACCATGGAATGTGAGTGTCCTTGTGCCTGATTGCCGAACTAAAAAGCACTAACCTACCCGTCACAGCGAAATGGAGGCCTTTGTGGACTCAGATAAGGTCCTCCGACGTTTTACCACCGAATGCGTGTCATCGCCAAATAGCTGCGACCTAGCCAAGGACAACATAACAAGCTCGGAGTTGGAGATCAAAATCTACGACTTGCTTAACAAGTTCAAGTACAACCCTGCAGTTTACCGGGGACGTTTTATTGACTATTTTCTGGTGAAGAAAATGGTACTTTACGACAACCTCTATCAGCCAACGACATGGAAGAATCTGGCGACGATGCTCGCTGGCCTTATGACAGACGACTTCACCGCACTGGATACTCCCTCCGGTCCCTCCGACATTGCGCCCAGCCCCCGGTTAACACCTGACGCCCTCCTTGGGATTCGATGCAGTGACAAGGACACGAGGGCATCCAGCCTGGAAGAAGTACGGCCGGACATGGAAGCCATCTATGCGCAGAGCCGGGTCGTCGGCGATGTGCAGGCCAACGCCATTGGAATTTGTGCGCAGTGGCAGATGGATGCCCAGGAGCGGTACGGCGGGAATTTCACGGCGCGGACTCAGCATCCGATTCTTTTCATCGGCAACACCCTGGATCCCATCACCCCGCTCGTCTCGGCGCGCAACGCCAGCGCCGGCTTCGAAGGCAGTGTGGTGCTCGAGCACAAGGGAGTCGGGGTACGTGTCTTCCCAACCCGCTGGGGTTCCTCGTCTGCAATTTACTAAGCACCAGCGCTGACTTAAGCCCCTCCCCTCTTATAGCACACGTCGCAGGCTCAGAAATCAAACTGCACCAATAACTGGATCAAGGACTATTTCGAAACAGGCAACTTGCCCCCGCCTGGTACCGCTTGCGAGGTCGAGGGCAACATCTTTGGGTCTGCGGGGTCGTCGACCAACGGAATTGAGCCCGTTCCGCCCGGCCGCAAGAGTGAATCTCCCGAGGGTCCTGACAGTGGCGAATGATGTTCCAGTCTTGTTATTTAGCTCAACAAGTACTTTTGACTGTCACCATACGGTGCGGGAGATTCCGGCTCGTCATTAGTCTGGCGGCAAAGCTTGTTGCAACGTCAGTCGTTTTGAAACGAAAACCAATGGCTGAAATTGCCGGAAACCTTTTATTGTGCTAGCACTTTCATATTAGCCCAGTATCGACTGCTTGTGCGAGAGTTTGTCAAATTAACGCTCCGTCAACTGCCCTCTGTTTCTCCTTTACTCCCTCACCATCTCTCGAAGCGACAGCATGGGTGTGCCGGCCATCTTGCAGCAGTAGGTAATTAGGAGAACCCGGCATGCCTATGGGTGGTCCGGAGTGTGACCGTCTTGGCGATCTAGGTCGGCTGGACAGGAAGCCATGTCGATTGATTTTATCTGCCGTCATGCGTGGGAGTGGGGACGGGGAGGAGAGGCTCCGGGGGGACGCGGGCCCCGAAAGAGGAAACTTGCGCCGCGCTCCCCTCTATCGACGAATGAGCCCTCGCCGTGACTTTCCAGGCAGGCAACGCCGACCAAGCGGAGGAGACGCTGACGGGCGGATGTGATCCCTTGTCGGGTTAGCCCAAGCACGACGGGAGCCAAGTTTTTCAACAGAGACGTCCCATCCTTGTGATTTTAGCCCCTCCCACCCCTCGCGCCATCCCACCGTTGCCTATTTCAAGTGCATTCCTTTGTCGCTTCCTTCTTCACCTCTGCGGACGCTTTTCGTCACAAACGCCCCGCCGTCACCTGTTTCCCTGCGGCGTCGCAGTCATGGCATCGGCCCCCGAGCCGGCGCCCTTCTTCGGCCGGGTCTTCGCCGGCGGTGCACCGACGGTAAGTGGCCTGGCCGGCCTGATCGCCTTGGCCGTGGCCTACGTCGTCGGCCAGGCCATCTACGCCGTTACGTTGCACCCGCTGGCAGGCGTACCGGGCCCCAAGCTCTGGTAAGCACCCACGCGGTATTCTTCTTGGCCTGCCTTGCGCTGGGCTTGAGGACGTCTGCGAAACCCGACCCGTATCCCCACATCTTCGGGAAGATCACGCTGACGCCGAGTGGGGAAACGGATAGCGCCATCACCCGCATCCCGTACTGGTACTACTTCCTCCGGGGCCGGGACGTGCCCTGGTTTCACGGGCTGCACCTCCGCTACGGACCGGAGGTGCGCTTTGGGCCCACCGATGTCAGCTACGCGTCCGCCCGCGCCTGGCAACAAGTCCAAGGCCATGAGAGGGGCCAGCCCGAGAACCTAAAGGCCACCGATTCCTTCCTTCAGCCCGTCAACGGTACGCTGATAACGTCCCATCCTTGCCACCACCTTTTGGCCCCCTATCCCCTGTCCCCTTTCTTCCTCGATTGCTGCTGATATACTGTTCCGCGGTGCTGGTAGGCGTCCCTGGCATCTTGACAGCGGATACCGAGACGCACACGCGCATGCGTCGCGTGTTCCTGCCGGCCTTCTCGGATCGGGCATTAAAGGAACAGGAGCCTCTATTCCGCAGATAGTAGGGAAACACACCCACCCCCCGGGCCCGCCGTAAGGAGCCTTTTAGCGCTGCCGTGCTGACACCAGGCCCTCTTCGGGGGCACGCCACTCCTTGCAGCGCCGATCTGCTCGCCCAAAAGCTCGGCGAGCTCGGCGCTGATGGCAAGCCGGTGGAGATGACGCGCTCCTTCAACTTCGCCACCTTCGACGCCATGGCCGAGCTATGTTTCGGACACCCCCTGGGCCTCCTGGAGAGGCACGAGTACAGCCCCTGGCTCCGGTCTCTGTTCGCCAGCGTCAAGATGCTGCCCATTGTCAGCATCATTGCCTACTACCCGCTGGTCGCCGCCATCTTCGACCGCCTCCAGCCCAAATGGCTGCTTGAGCAGCGCGTTGAGCACTTGCGGCACTCGGCCGACCGCGTCGACCGTCGGCTCCAGGAGGGCAGCACCGGAAAGCCCGACGTGTGGAACCTCGTCGAGGCCGCCCAGCAGTCCGAAGCCAAACTTTCCCGCGATGAGATGCACTCGAACGCGGCCACCTTCATGGTGGCCGGTTCCGAAACGACAGGTAATTAAATAGCCGTGGCCGTACCCGTTCCCCTCCCCAGCAAGCTGAGAATCCCCCGCATCCAGCCACCGCCCTCAGCGCCGCGCTGTACTACCTCCTGACCAACCCGGCCACCATGCGACGGCTTCAGGACGAGGTCCGCGGGGCCTTTGACCGGCCCGAAGACATTGCCTTCGGCCGGCTCGCCAGCTTGCCCTACCTGACGGCCTGCCTCAAGGAAGTCCTTCGCATCTACCCGCCCTTGCCCGTGGGAGCCCCCCGCCTCATCCCCGCCGGCGGCAAACGTATCCTCGACCGCTGGCTGCCGCCCGACACGCACGTCGCCGTCCATCACTACGCCACCTCGCACTCGTCCGCCAACTTCACCGACCCCGACACCTTTGCCCCCAGCCGCTGGCTGCCCGAAGGCGCCCAGGGACCCTACGCCGCCGATGTTCGCGAGGCCTCGCAGCCCTTTAGCTGGGGCCACCGCAACTGTCTTGGGCAGAAGTAAGTCGTCCTGTCCCGTCCTTTCCCCACACGGTGGCTGACTTTTGTATTTCTCCTTCCAGCATGGCCATGCACGAGATGCGACTTTTGCTAGCCCGCGTCATCCTCTCCTACAACTTTGAGCTCTGCGACGAGACCCAAGACTGGTTGGACCAGCGGACTTATGGCTTGTGGGAGAAGCACGACCTGTTCTGTCGGGTCAAACCGGTCAAGGTCAAGTAATTGGGCGAAGCCGCATGTCCTGGAACCCACCCAGCGGATGAAGAATGGGGATATATATTTCATGAAGGGGCGAGGTGACCGAAAGCTAAACTTTGTTGAATGATGTCTACTCTAGCGGGAAGATACGGCGGGGCGCAGACATGGCTCTAGTGCAAGATCGCAGGTAATTCATCCCAAGTGCATTGCATATTTTGTCAGAAAACGAACTGTCATTTTGCAACTTGCCCAGATCGGGCCAGCCTTCAGAAGAACCAAGCAGCTGTCACGGGCCCTGACCACGACCGTACATCATAAGGGAAAGGAGATACTATTAGCAGACCCAGGGACTTGCCCAGAATGACTAACCTTCTTTGGTGCCGCTCCTAGCAGCGATAGGCCGGGTGGCTCAGGGGCCGATAGCTGGCGCTGTTGCAACATGTACACAGGGGCAGCCTGGGAGCGACAAGCCCCCCCGGCGTAGGATCACGTACTCCGGTGTGTTTTTCCGATAGCCCCTCGCTTGCAGCCTGGAAAAAAACGGCCTGCCGCTTGTGCAGATCTCATGCGTACGGTTCACGCGACTTTGGCGGTCCGAGTTCCTACCCCCCAATGGCCGACGGCTACGGCGAGCCTTCCAAGAACGCATACAAAGTCTCATCGGTCTCTTCGACGACCCTTTAAAATATCAAGCGCTGGCCGACTCCTTCCGGGGCGTGCAAGCCGCCTGGAAGCAAGTCGCACAAGCCCCTCAAACGAACAAGACAGCGATAACACGGCCAGGCGCTGCTAGGCCGTCTTCCCGAGCCGTCAACTCTCGGCGCGCTTTCCCAAATTGGTGCTAAAGGCGCGACTGGAGACGGAACACTGGAGCATCACGGCCCTACCAGGAAGCCCAAGCCGACGAAGCCCGTCGCCTGGCAGCGTCTTGGCGATTAAACGGCCCCCATAAATCTATTTCCTGCTGGGAAAACGCCTCTACTCCATCGAAACCCTCCGCTCCATCTAGAGATACTGGCGTCGCAACCCGACCACACACTAGACCGGCTTCTACGAGACTTTGGTGCGCTTTTGCCCACGAGCGTCGCCGCGATGATCCCGAACGCACCATCTTCTCGTCCACCGACAGATTCGCTGTCGGCGACGTCGTCCCAGTTTTCCGCGCATATAAGTCGCCCGTGCCCTGGGTTGGAAACCACTTGGCCTCGTCGTCTTCGCCCGCCAACTATGGTTATCGTCGTTAGCTAAGACGAGTCTCCCGCCCGTCCCCGTGGCTGTCGTCCCGCCCGCCGATGCACCTGCGGGCCCGAGTAAGAAGACGCCGAGGATTTGAAATTGGGAGACGCGGCCGACGATCCGGACGGTGACGATAATCATCGCGATAACCAGGAGGCCAACGGCGAGGATCTCAGCATTCCATGGAAAGCTGAGGTGGGGGTCTGCCAAGCGGGTCTCGTTCTTAAACCGCTTGCAGCCAGGCTTAGGCTTGCAAGCTAGCAGGGTGGGGGTTGAGGCCACGGGGAGCGCATGGGGGGTGTTGTTCACATCCGTAAGCTAAAGCAAACTCAATCTCCATGGCTCATATGGAAATAATTCCAAGCTTGGAGGATCGTTGTTAGTCACGGGAGGATGCACGGCTTCACATTCCATACATCTTATCGTGTGAGTAGCCGATGATTGGACAGTCGCGGTCGCGCACGCCAGGTCGCGCGGGGTTGACCTGTGCGCCTCGTCAGCCGCACCAGGCTGGCAGCGGCGACGCTGTCTGCTGATGGTCCGCTCCTTGGGCGCAGCCAGTTCCATCTTTGGACTTCCACTCCTCATCACTCCGAGGCGTCCTCGCTGCCAGAACAGTGCCCCGAAAAGGGACACGAAACGACCGCTGAAGACGGGAAGTCACTCGAAGATCTTTGGATCTGCGACACGCCGACCTAGGCCGCGAACGATCGGCTGCGCTAGTCCGCCATGGCCACGGGACGCGCCGGCACGCGCACCATCCCGCTACCCCAAGGCCGGCCGCCACGACCGACGACCGGGCGCGACTTCGCTATCGCCATCTTCTGCGCCCTCCCGCTCGAAGCCGATGCTGTCCTCGCCCTGTTCGACCACCACTGGGACGACGACGGCCCCACATACGACCCCGCCCCCGGCGATCCGAATACCTACTCGACCGGCGTCATCGGTCTACATAATGCCGTGCTCGTGCACATGCCGGGCATGGGCAAGGTAGCTGCCGCCGCGGCCGCAGCACGTTGCGGATCTACCTTTACGAATGTTAAGCTGGCTATCGTCGTCGGCGTCTGCGGTGCTGTCCCTTTTACGACGGGCGGAGAGGAGATCGTGCTCGGCGACGTTATTATCGGCGAAGGCGTGGTCCAGTACGATCTCGGGCGGCGGATGCCAGAGGGATTCGTACGAAAGAACACATTACAGGAGTCGCTCGGGAGACACAGTGCCGAGGTTCGCGGGCGACTGGCTAAACTGAAAGGCGTGCACGGGCGGGCGAAGCTGCAAGAGAAGACAACCGTCTACTTAGTTGCGAGCCAGTGCAAGACTGCTCTACCAGCCCCGTATCCTGGTGCCCAGCATGACAAACTATTTCAAGCGACGTACCGGCACGTTACTGACGGGAAGCTCTGCGATGAGTGCGGGTGTAATGGGCCTCTCGTGCCACGAAGTCGCCTCGAGCAGGGCAGTACGCAGCCTATGGTTCACATCGGCCTAGTCGCATCGGGCGACACCGTGCTCAAATCCGGCGAAGACAGAGACACGCTGGCCCGGCAGGACGGCATAATAGCGTTCGAGATGGAAGGCTCGGGGGTATGGGACGTCTTTCCGTGCGTGGTGATCAAAGGCGCGTGTGACTACGCGGACAGCCATAAGATGAAGGCATGGCAGCGGTACGCAGCGGCGACCGCGGCAGCGTGCATGAAAGCGTTCCTAGATTCCTGGCCGCCATCCACCCTCTTTTCGGGTATGTGACGTCCCTATAATGCATTATAAGGCGGTCTCGTAGGCCTCGAGCGTCCTTGGTGTTAACTAATTAATCTAGAGCCGCGATCCGTCGTCGATCCACGACTCATATATAGGTCTCAGCCTGTTCCTGAGCGCACTACCGGACTAATGAGTAAGTCCAGCCTCATCTATTGCCATGTTTCCCCTTTAGTAATAGAGCGACTATTATTCCTGAGCTAGAAAGGGCGATTAATGCTAACGCGTAAGACCCAGTACCCCAATACCATATCCCATTACTCCGGAACCGCAAGTTCACGGGCCGGGATGCGATTCTTAAAGAGCTCCAGCAGAAGTTGTTCATCGAGCAAGAGTGCCAGAAGATCGCCATCGTCGGGCTCGGCGGCGTCGGCAAGACCCAAGTCGCTCTACAGCTCGCCTACTGGGCAAAGGACAACCAGCCAGACTATTCAATCTTCTGGTTACCGGTCCTTAGTCACGCCACTTTCGAGCAAGCGTACTTAGAGATTGGAAAGAAGCTCGGTGTTCCGATGGACATTGAAGAGGAAGATCCGAAGGAGTCAGTACAACGATACCTCAGCTCGAACGAAGCAGGACGGTGGCTTCTTATCATCGACAATGCGGACGATACGGAGCTAGTGCTCGGGTCGAACGACGGTATAGTGGAATACGACGAGTATCTGCCAAGTAACGCGGCCGATAGTGCTATTTCCAGCATCAGCCAATACCTACCTGAGAGCGAGACCGGTCTGACGCTATTCACCACTCGGTCGATCGACGTGGGGCTATTGATGGCCGAAAATGAGGTAATTGAACTGTCCGCGATGGACGAATCAGAGGCCATGGAACTTTTCGGCAAGGCGATTTCTCGGAAACAGCTGCTTCAAGATCGGGATCTGGCGACGGAGCTGCTCCACGAACTCACATGCCTGCCCCTAGCGATCACACAAGCCGCTGCTTATCTCAACCGCAACCGACAGCTGTCTGTTCGGAGATACCTAGCACTTCTCCACGGTACCGAACAGGACATGGTGGAGCTGATGAGCCGAGAGTTTGACGATAAGACACGATACCGAGGGTCTTCGAATGCAGTGGCAATGACATGGCTTGTCTCGTTTGACCAAATCCAGAATATGGACGGTTCTGCGGCCGATATTCTATCATTCCTCTCGTGCATCGAGCCCAAGGCCATCCCGCGGTCTCTACTCCCGGGATCACAGTCCGCAGTGAAGACAGAAGACGCCATCGGCACCTTATGCGGCTACGCATTCCTCACCGTTCGAGAAGATGAGGAGCTTTATGACATGCACAGCCTAGTCCATTTAGCGACGAAGGTGTGGATTAGGAAAGCAGCACGAACGGAGGAGACGGCTGTCCAGGCTCTCCGGCATTTCGAGTCCATCTTTCCGTCGTGGGACCGTGCTAACCGCCTCGTGTGGCAAGCATACCTCCCCCATGCGCTCCGGCTTCTTAACAGTAGTGAGGCATACCGGATCAACGAGCGATTCGATCTGTTTTATCGGGTTGGAATGTGTTTAGATGAAGACCGGCGGTTTAAAGACGTAGTGCGCTGTCATGAGGAAGTCGTTCGCTGGAGAAGGGCTACGCGTTCTAAGACCGACGCGGGTCGACTCTCGTCCGAGCACGCCCTCGCAAGCGCATACCTCGACGATAGGCGGATCCCAGAGGCGATCGAGATGTTCGAGCACGTGGTGGCGGTTAGGAAAGAGACGCTCGACGAGAGGGATCATTCTCGACTCGCGTCCGAGCACGAGCTCGCAAGGGCGTACCTTAACGCTAGGCGGATCCCGGAGGCGATCGAGATGTTCGAGCACGTGGTGGCGGTGCAGAAAGAGACGCTCGACGAGAGGGATCATGAACGACTCACGTCCGAGCACGAGCTCGCAAGGGCATACCTCAACGATAGGCGGATCCCGGAGGCGATCGACATGTTGGAGCACGTGGTCGCGGTGGAGAAGGAGACACTCAAAGAGAAGGATAATTCTCGGCTCGCGTCCGAGCACGAGCTCGCAAGGGCATACCTCAACGCTAGGCGAATCCCGGAGGCGATCGAGATGTTGGAGCACGTGGTGGCGGTGCAGAAAGAGACGTTTGACGAGAGGGATCATTCTCGACTTACGTCCGAGCAGGTGCTCGGAACGACATACCTCTCCGATAGGCGGATCCCAGAGGCGATCGAGATGTTGGAGCACGTGGTGGCGGTGCGGAAAGAGACGCTCGACGAGAGGGATCATTCTCGACTGACGTCCGAGCACGAACTCGCAAGGGCATACCTCAACGATAGGCGGATCCCAGAGGCGATCGAGATGTTGGAGCACGTGGTGGCGGTGCGGAAAGAGACGCTCGACGAGAGGGATCATTCTCGACTCGAGTCCGAGCACGAACTCGCAAGCGCATACCTCGACGATAGACGGATCCCAGAGGCGATTGAATTACTAGAACATGTGGTGGCCATTGAGAAGGGCTTACTAAAAGAGGACGACCCCGACCGCATGGTATCTGAACATTTACTAGAAGAGGCATATGAGATGATGAGCGACGGGTCATTTGGGTCTAGTCCATGATGTTGTAATTAAACTACCCCTAGTCGGCGATGAGAGAATACCACCGACAGCTAATATAAAACTGCCTGGAGCACGGGGTCTTCCTAGAGGTCTGGAAGGAGGCCGAATGATGCGTGGATGGCATCCCTGCGTCCAGAACTGGAGGGGTTCTGCGTGGTAGACTAGGCCTAATTCGGCAGAGAACAATATACCTGCTGCCCTTTGCTGCCAGTCCTGGCAGAGAGGCACGCCTTCTTCTACACATCACTTTGACCCCATGCTTCACCTCATCACCGAAGTAGTGATGCTACCGAAGGTCGGAAAGACCGACTTCACTACGTACCGATCCTGGCGGCCGATCGCTCTGCTTTCCTGCCTAGGCAAAGGCCTAAAGAGACTCATCGCCAGAAGAATGGTATGCACAGCACTGCAGGCTGGGCTGATCAGCCCACAGCACGCGGGCGCGGCGCCAAAGAGGTCGGCGATGGACCTCGCGGCAAGCCTGACGCACGACGTAGATCTAGCGCTATATAATCACATTAAGGCTACACTGGTCACGCTGGACGTCCAAGGCGCGTTTGACGGCCTACTGAAGAACAGGCCCTTAAGTAAGATGACGAAGCAAGGGTGGTAGTCCGAGGCGATCCGGCTCACGGACAGCTTTCTGACTAACAGGCGAATAGTGACGCGCCTGGAGGAGGCAGCCATGTAGGCACGAGACGCGCCATGCGGCACGCTACTGGACTCGCCCTGGTCGCCCATGCTGTACATGCTCTACCTATGCGAGCTCGTCGGCGCCAACCTGCGCCGATGGGGCTATGCAAATGATATCGCCGTCCTTACGTTCGGAAAGACGATCGAGGAGATCGCGTGATGCGTAAAAGGTAGGGGACCTGCCAGTTGACAGATCCTGCTTTTAATAGCCTATGCATGTCCACGGTATCCAGTTTAGCAGACTAGGTTATTGTCATCCCCGTGGTGGCACGCATTAGCGCGCGCAAGCAGCCGAAAGTGAGGATAACGAGATACTGAAGTACAGCGAAGAGAACAGGATCGCCTCTGCGCCGGAGAAGATTGAAGCCATGCACCTCACCCAAGGCCCGGAGAGAAAAAATCCGATAGTTAAGATACGCGGCGGCGTGGTTGTCCAGCCAGCGCGCTAACAGAGGCGCCGGAAGGCGAGACTAGAGGGAGCCAGCAGAGGGCCACACCCGTCCTACGGTGGCTTGGAGTACATTTTGACAGAAAGCTCAAGTTTAAGCGGTGGTACGTGATGCCCTAGATATGGGAGGCAACCGTTCTAGAGGGGCAGCTGCGGCTGCAGCTACTGCAGCAGCCTAGGGCAGACCTAGCACCTGGAAGCACCTGCTCCAGGCCTGCCGACTGCCACGACCCTGAATGCATGCTCTTTTTCCTACCATATTTCCATATCAAGCGGCATGTTAAGATCCGGGCCGCGAAAGCCACGAAAGTCGCGAACCACATCAAGTCCATAGCAGCCACAAAGAGAGGACCACAAGCCGAAAGCTTCCACAAGGCGGTCCGGATCATTCTATTACTGGTAGTGCTGTACGGCAGCGAGGCGTGGTATAAAGGCAGGACAGCACCGGCGAAGCACGCGAATAAGTCAGGCTCGGGACCCTTCAGTACGCACTTATGGGAGCACATTCAACTGATCCAGAAAGCGCTAGTAAAGGCGATCCAGGGCGTGCTACCTGTCTGGAAAACCTTCTCTACGGATGCGCTCTTTGGCGCGAGTGGCCTCCCTACGGCACGAATCGCATTATACGAAGCGAGGCTTTAATTCGCACAAAAGCTCCAGACAGCCCACGTAGAACACATTCTAGCCAGCCGAACGGAACTGCGAAAAACACGCCCGTGGGGGCAGGTGACTGGAGTTCAGGAGGCGCTGACCATGCTACAACACACAGCCGCGTTGCTCCCGCCGGCACAGCGGCCGCTACTCTGTATACCGCGGTTTCCACAGGCTCGAGAAAAGACCCCACAGGTGGGGTTAAGAAAGAAGACGCAGCGAACGCCTTCGAGAACTGGTTCGACGAATGAGCCTCGGGGGATATCACGGTCTTTTGGGACGGCTCCCAGACGGAGAAGATCGGATGCGGCTATGTAATCTACGAGGGGCAGCAGAGGGTGGCCGAAGGGCACCGTGCGCTCGGTGCCTACAGCTTGGTGTATGACGCGGAAGCTCTCGGGGCACTACGTAGGCTCGAAAGAGCAACTAGCCTCCACCCCGACGTGCCCATCATCCTCTGCATCGACAACACAGCCACAATCTGGAGTGCCTAGAAGGACGCACCCACAACGCCCCAGTGGGTGTTCATAGCCATCCACATGATTACAGCAGACTGCGAGGCTACCATCAAATGGAGCATGGGACATATGGGCATAGCAGGGAACGAGGCCGTAGACGAGTTAGCGAAAGTAGGCGCCGAGAAGAGCCCTCGGGATCCCAGCGCCGGACCCACAGCCGCCGGACTTATGGCGATGGCCAGGCGCCAGATCAGGAAGCAGGGCACGAAATGGTGGACACACGAAGAAGGAGAGGAACTAGAGATTGTCATCCAACAGGCAATAGTGACGACGGCACGAAGACCGTAAGGGCCTGAAGAGAAGAGTTCACCCACCAGTGGCCACCGGCAACAACGGAATGAAGTCACTCGGCAAGGGCTGAAAAACGAAGGAACGAGTCGAGAGGATCGTGTCACGGCACGCATTTGGACAAGTCAGCAAATGATTGTAGATCGACTGAGGATAGTAACATGAGGAATGAAAGGAGGAAAACGCACAATGGTTCTGGCAGTCTCAAGGCATCCGAGTTCCCTGAGACGCACTAACCATCCCTCCTGCCAGTGTCCACCATCTTCCCCATCAGTGTACAGTTGCCAGCGCCGTCACACCTACCGGATCTAGCGTACTCTACTCTTCCCGTTTCGTCCACTTCTTACTTCCGTATCCCTATGTCTTGATCCTGCTTCGTCTAGTTCTTGCTTCGTCTGGTTGCTGCTTACTGCCCCATCCGCGCCCACGTTAGGCTGCTTCTCCGGCTCCCTGCCGAGACCGAATCTTCTCCCATTCGGATTCCAACATGCCGTAGTTTACCGCATCGTACCAGGTTCTATTGAACCACAAAGCTTCGCGAGTATTCCCCTCTTTCACGAATCCCAGCCGCTCGTACAGCCTCTGGGCTTTGTCATTGTACCCCCAGCACAACAAGCCGACACGGTGCATGCCACCAATCCTGAAGGCCCAGTCGAGTGCCCAGTTTATCGCTTCCGGCCCGTATCCTTGGCCCTGGTAGGATTCAATAATGATGATTCCCAGCGTCGTTCTTCGGTGGTGGTGGTTTTCTGGCACCCCCGCCGACAATGTGAGGATTCCGATCGGCACCTTTTTCGATGGGGGGGATTCTGGCCGCGGCTGGTCGCCTATGTGTCCGGCTTCTGGCGACGCATCGCCGCGGAGGCAGATGACAACCGAGAGACCTTTCTTGAGCTCCTCGAACATGGCGTCCGACAGTGACCTCGACTGTGGCCGTAGCGCCTCCAAAAACCCCAACGCAAACCCAGTTGAGTCCCCAGCGACAGTCTCGTGGAAGAAGGCGCGGTCGGCATCGCCGTCCTCCAGCGCTCGGTAGATCAGCCGTTCCGACGTCCATGCATTACGCATGACATCCTCGACAGACTTTGAGTTTGACATTGTCGTTGTGGATATCGGGGTCTGATGGTTGGGGGTTGTGTCGGCGTAGTCCGAGTAAGTTGCTCCTGGACGGGAGTTGAAAGGAAACGAACTATCACTCTCATGCAAACTTGAGCTATTAAATATAATGTTATACGAATGGTGCATAACTGGATGATAAGAGAAGCGGGCTGACACCGATTGTTACCCAAACTAGCAAGGTGGCGACTGATGCCCGCAGCCCGCTTACGCTTATGGTCGCCTGGAATTACAAATAACGTACATGTCAGGTCAGCGGAACATGTGGGTCAACGGAACACTTTCTAGCACAATCCCATTAGAATCAGACAATTATATCGCCATAACACCTTAAATCAATTCAAACTAATCGTTTCCGACTCTTTAAAGACACCTTTTTCCATTTGACAAGTGCGAGCATTATGACCGGTCTCTCCGCAGGTGCCGCAGCGTTGTCCGCGAGGTTGAGTCCTCCTTACGCGACTGCTACTTGCACGTGTTTCCTCCTTCAACTGCGTATCGGCGTCCTTTTGATCTAAAATATCTTGTGCCTCTCCAATAGCTAGTGCTCCTCTATTTCGTATACGCTTTTTCTTTATTTTGCGACGTTTTGCGAGGCTGCTATTCGCCTCTCGGAGGCTGCGGACCTCAGCCTCTAAAAGGGTAACACGATGCATTGTTGCTACCGCACCCTTCGAAAGCTGGTCAATTGCTAGTAAAATTGGTGTCGGGGAGCTCCCTTGGTGACGGCGGACTCGATTCGTAATATAATCTGTTTGCGAAGTCGCCTCGGTTGGGTTGTGCGGCGTTTGAGAGGCCCATGGGATGCTTGCTGTTGGGAGGCTGCTAGACGGCGAAGGCGTCGATAACTTCACGTCGAGCTTCGAGATAACCTTTTCCGGGTTATGAGGGACTAAACCAGCTCCGCGGAACCCAGCCTTGACGTTTTCGGGTATAAAAACCTTCAAAAACGCGGCCTGGAAAGCGATAAGGAACTCGGCCTTAGTGATATGGTTAACGAGTGACTTCATAAAGGTTTCGATTTCGCGACCGTACGCCCGCTTTAGTGGCCCAAAACACCCCACGTCAAGTGGCTGGAGTAGATGCGACGAGTGCGGAGGCATAGAGACTGTGATGATGTTCTTCTCTTTACAGAAAGCCTGGAATTCGGCCGAAACGTGGCTCTCGTGCCCGTCGATCACTAATAGACGATATCGGCCTTTCGCGCGCGACGAGGTATGTTTATCGAAATGCCGAATCCAGTCCAGGCCTGTCTCATTATCGGTCCATCCATTCTCGGTTGGTTTAATTACCCAATCGCGTGGGAGGGTGCTATCGGAGTACCAATTGGCGAGGTGGTAAGCACCCTTCACGACGATGAACGGCGGGACACACCAGCCGTCGGAACAGACGCCTTGGATTACGGTAACCCATTCGCGATTGCCAGGCTGGACCTTCTTTCGTTTGCCGTTACAGTCGGCGCCCGTGACGACTATAGTGGACGCGATCTGGCCCATTATAAAGCCGGTCTCGTCGAAGTTGTAGATATCCTCGTCCTGGATGCCGTACTTGGCCTTAATATTCTGCAAAAGACCGAACCAGCCGGCGATCTTCTCAGGGTCTTCGCAAAGGGCCCTCTAGTAGTCGTATACACACGAAAGACGCGTCCGAAGGTCTGGTTGGCGCTTCACGAAGGTCGAGGCCCAACGCGTCCCGACGCGTGACGCGTCACGCGCCTCGGCGATAACATTCGCCATATCTTCCACGTTAGAGATTCGGGGGGAAAACCCTCGCGTATCTAAGTCGAGAATGTATTAAACAATAGCTTTCTCTTCTAGTTCGGACAGTCGACAACTGCCTGGGCGGGTATCTTGTCGGGCGCGTCTACCGTTCATCCGGCTATGGAGAGTGGTTAGAGAAACCTAGAAGATCTTAACGGCTTTGCGAAGACTTAAACTAGGAGTCTTCTAAATCGCTTGAACCGCTAGAATAATCTGCGACTCGCTCGAAGTGTTTCTCATGATTTGTTATAAAGTAAAGCGCGGTTAAAGTTGGGGAGGTGGGAATTTGCAGGAAGTGTTCCGTTGACCCACATGTTCCGCTGACCTGACATGTACGTTACAGAATTACAGATACGCCCGCCTTTGAGACCCACTTGGCACAGAATCCTCCTCGATGAATCGAGCATCAGTCGCCACCTGGTACGTCTTTTTGTCCATCTTCTGGCGTCTCTTCTATTTATGAGAGGAAGAAAGCGGCGAAAATAATTATCAACGATCATTACGACGCACGGAATTCTTGAACAACAAGCCAGTGAGATCCCACGGTCATACTTAATGCACTCTCACTGTTCATTGTAGTATGTATCTGCAGCCCCAAACCGTGTCTGCTCCTACCCAGGTTGGCTGCTCACATCATGGATGCCTACTCGCCCTCGAAATACCTGCTAGTTCTACCAGCTGCCTGTGTCTGTTCCTGCCCAGAATTTTTCCTCACAGTGAGAGTATCTGTTCGTCCGAAGAACGCCTGCCCTCGAGACTGGTCTAGATATTGAAGATAAAGAAATAGATTGGATGAAGAGAGAGAAAGAAAGCGAACAAGAACCAGAGGAGGGAAGAGACTCCCCTTACATACACGTGACATGGAGAGCGAGGAGATGTCGTCAACCCCTCTGATGCGTGCCACCACGGGGGGGGGGACAATAACCTAGTCTGCTAAACTGGATACCGTGGACATACATAGGCTATTAAGAGCAGGATCTGTCAACTGGCAGGTCCCCTACCTTTTACGCATTACCCTCCAACACCAGAGACTGGCCAGCAGACCAGCCGAGCATTAAACATCTATCGAAACAAGAGCGCCTTCTCGGGCGCATGTCTTAATCCGTATGTACATATTATTCCTCCACAGATTTGCAGTAATGCGACATGTACTCCCACCTTCCGCGTGTTCCCAAGTTCCCCGCCTTTGGACATCCCAAGGAAGAGGCGAGGGCGGAACGAACAAAGCGTAGGGGTATAGGTTCCCTTCTCAGCGGACACGACTAATTGTAGCTGCGCGGGCAACGGAGCGCAGGTCCGGTTTTCGGACCTGGCGTTGGCTGTAGCCCCCGACCCTCTTCCCGGCGCAGTAGGTTAAAGCAGCTGAACCCCGTCAGCACTACTGCGTACCCACGGCCAACGACGCGTCATCCATCGGCTACCTTTTGATAGCCGGCGCCGCCCCCGGCCGCGTCGGAATCTAGACGCCTCGTCGGCCCCCAAAGGGGAAGGTGGTTAACGATGCCGGGGGGGTATCGTCAGCGCTAACGGTCGTGTGCGGCAAAATACATTGCATTAGCCAGGTCGCCATTACTGCACCGCCTCTACCCCGCGGAAGTGGTGCCTTGCGATAGACTCCATCGCCGAGCGCCCGGGGTGCGTGGTGCCCAGGAGGCAGGTGGGAAGTCTTAGTCGGAAGATGGGGCTACCTAGGAGATCCCGGGTTCCATTTTAATGTGGCTACTGCATATCTCATCCTGTCCTGGACTCCAGTGCTTACAGTCGATCAGGCTTCTGCTGCGTTCTATTTTGGCCGATGAGCTAGCGAAATTTCGATACGGGCGATGCCTTTCATAATCGCTACCCATCCCGAAGGATCAGCCCGAAATAGAGGGAGGGGTAAACGTTAGAGGCAACAAATCCGCACAAAGCACCTACTTATGTGGAGCAACCTAAAATAATATGGAGCATAGTCCACCGGGTGCCAGCGAAGGTATGATGACAGCCGAGAGTTATGTCCTCGTAAAGATTCTTCATGGGCAACGAACATGCAGGCCTAATATAAAATAAGCACACTCACTACATATCATAGTCCGCAGCATCAAGTTCCACGTCCACCGTCTCGAGCGCGTTTTCCCCATCCCGAGGCACGGGGGACAGTGTCACGTGGAGCGCCGTGTAGTAGCGGTTCCACGAAGACCGGGTGCACGCATACCGGTTCGCGAGCGCCTCCCCCTCGACGTCGGCCAAAGCCTGCAGCACCATGTAGGTGGTCTTCAGGCTCAGCGACGCGACGGGCCGCAGCAAGGGCCGGCAGAGACGCAGGGCCTCGCGCCGCGTGGCGTACAAGGGACAGCGCCGAGCGATGTAGAAGAGGGCCGGAAGCGCCGCGTCGTGGGCCGCCTCGTTGATCAGGTCGAAGCCGTCCTCTGGGTACGGTACGCTGCTAGCGGACGCGGGCTTGAGCATGTGTGAGATTCGGAACACGTCGAGGAGGGCCGCATAGTCCAGGAAGTCGGAATAGGCCACGAGATGGCCCCCTTGCCCCTCGAGTATTTGACCCGACGTTCGCTGCACCTGCACGACGCGGCCCAGCCGGCTGGTAAACTTGGCCATGGTGCGGAGCAAGCGAGCCGCGGGTGACGATGTGGCCACCGCCGCCCTTCTCTGCGCTTCCCTCTCCCAGGAGCCAATGACGGAAAGGAGCCAGGTAACTTGGGTGGCCGGCAGCCTCGAGAGGATGCAAGCGCCGCCAGCAGCATCCAAGTGAACGGCAAAGTTGAGCATCGTTGTGATCAAACGCCACCAGACGGCGACGAACTCATTCAGGTGTCTTTCCGGTCCCAAGGCGGGCGGCGGCTCCAAAACCATCAAGGAATCCATATGCAAGACCCGTTCGCAGGTCGAGGGATACGCCGGGGAAAAGGTGCTATAGATGACATTATTGCCATTGTTGCTCAGGATGAACTGCGCGAACTCGGTCGTGGGTTTGACGAAGACAAACTGGCCTCGTATCACGTGTTTCGGTAGGTATTCGATGGCGGCGGCGCCTATGCGGTCGACGGCGCTCGAGTTGTCCTGGATAGTTTCCAGCACCCAGAATAGAATGCTGCTCATGAGAATCACCTGAATGTGGGCGCTGGCTGGACTTTCGGCCAGGACGCGGCGCGTCTGGTCGATGGCTCGACTGTAGTGGTGAAGTGCTTTCCGATAGTGCTCGTTCTTCAAGGCGCCGGACAGGTCGTGCTGGATGAGGGGAACCCGCTTAGGCGTGGACTTGCGGGCCCAAGCCAGCGCCCCGATGCTGACCAGCGCCTCAAGGATATAGCCCTCCTGCTGGCCTTGCTGTAGAACCGTGCGAAACCCTGGCGCGTGTCAAGGCGGGTCAGAAGCATGGTTCGGAAGGAGACGCAAGCAAGCCCATGCACCGTCAACATGCAGAAGAGGAGGGATAAGAGAAGTACTTGATGCGGAGAAGGGAACCGCCTGGGGTGATGGACTTACAAAAGCCAGCCAAGTATTCGTCACCAAGGCGGGAGAGGGAAAACTGACGTTGCAATTTCCGGACGAAATACTCCAAGTACATGGTGTCACGGGTTCCCAGGTGAGCAAACGCCGACGCAGGTCCCGCACTGAGAAGGAGTGGGGGGGCCCTTGAACGTCCATATTCGTCGAGAGAGGTATGGGATTGCTTGATAGACTTGGGGCGAATCACCGGAAGCGAGGCGGCGCGTGTGGGAAGGGAAATGGGCGCATTATAGCTGCATGAGGTGTTGCAAAATGCGCAGGCGTGACATCGGGGTTTCGTCTCGTCACACTTGATCCTCCGCGCCTTGCAAGTGGTGCAGCCTGGACGGGGAAAGAGCAGGCGGTCAGTGGGGGCGTCAGAGAGGCATCGGTCACGGGCCTGATCCCGGGGGAGGCGCGCCGGAAGCGGGAGGCTGTAGCCAAGGCAGGGGGACAATGCACATACCGGTACGAACCTTGGGGGTGAAGACCCGCTTACGAATCGCTTGTGGCTTCGTCATTTCGAGTCCCTTCTCCAAAGTCGCACTCGAGACGGCTGGTGAGCGGGGTATCACCCATTGAATAGATCGCCTTGCTCGCGTCGGGTGATGCGTACGAGGTGGGTGAAGAAGGGAACCAGGTTGCAATCACTACGGGCAGGATAAACGTTGCTCTGTGTTGGGTGGAAAGGGCGGAAATCCATGTAATATGTACCACGTGGCAGCCGAGAATCGGGCCGGATGGAGCTAAGCTTGAATCCCCCGATACTACCTCTAACAAGGCGAAGTAGGACATAGCCCACTACATTGGTTTGAACGGGTGGGGTCATTATCGCTCGGCCAGAAGCGCATTGGGTATCTTGACCGGAGGGATCTACAGTCCTGCCGGGATTTGTGAAGGGGGGCTAGTGTCACGGCGCTAGTGGGAGCCCACCCTAACAAACTGCACCAAGCCGCCCCAGCAGGGAACTGGGCAAAAGGACTAGAATCCGAAGACTGGGAGACTTGGATCTATTAGGGTTCTCTGGCAACATGAGGCTATCACCAGATTCGCCTGTCAGGTCACGTGAGGGGCTACAGGGACCTACTCAAAACCAGTGGAGCATGTGGGGGGTCCTCCCGAGCAACGAGTATATAGACCGCTGTCTCTGGCCCTTTCCTTTGTCTTTTCTAATGGACAACCTTGAACCTTTCGCTTGCCACGCCCCCTCCAGTGCGACAGGTTCATCTGCTGGTCAGCCACAGCAGTAACATACGGCATCTCCAGGGACAGCATCAGGAGGAGTATTCTGAATAGGCCACTTAAGCCTCACGCTTGGGAACACCGCTAGAGGCTGTGTCCACTACGGGTGTGGGCTTCTGAGTGAATCTGATGTCACTAGTATGAAAAGATGTCATGAGAATAGAATTGAGTGTGTGTGTGTGTTGTAAAAGAGTTTAAGTCTAACTATTAAGTTGTCGCTCACTGTGATATCTTTTATCTCGAGGTAGCAGCCGCATAGGTCATAGGTTATGCTCAACCCTATCTCTGAGACATCTGCGGCTGCCACCACTTGCCTTGTGTAGCCAATGCACAATCCTTATGCACTGCATCACAGGTGCTAGATAGGATGTTCCTGTATGCTGACACGTTAAACAGGGTTCACGGGTGTACCATTACGCAGCTGTTCAGTTTATACGACGAGAGGAGCGCTCATTCACCCGAAGCCAGAGGAGAAAATTGACTTCAATCGACGTAGAACCAAATGTGACGAACACTTGGGACCGAATCAGCTTCCCTTTTTCCCCCCCCCTTGGCAGTGCATCCGAATCCAACACTCTCCTGGACGTGAGGATAGATGATGAGAGAAGAGGCTCTTTTCGCCCGAGGGTTGCGTCTCGAGGGCTGTCACGCCTCTCTGGGTTTGAATTGTTGGACCGCCTGGCATGACCGCATGTACACGCTGCGCGCGGGCCTCGTCCATCCCTCTCGGCTGGCGGACGGGCGATCTGGCCGCAGCGCTTCCCGCGGCTGCCCACACTACCGCTTATCCAGGTTTTCGGACACGAGTGGGAGCTGTACCTGGCTTGCGACATCGGCTCGCGCATCAACCTGTACGGCCCCATACCCATCGGCAACACCAAGGACGTGCTGGCCGTCTATTAGCTGCTGGCCTGCCTGCAAGCCGTCCGGGCGTGGATCGAGGGCACGTTTCAGGACGCCATGGAAGATTTGTTCTTGGCGGACGAGTATGCGGCCTCGGATTGACCCGCATGGAGAGGGGGCAGTGCAGGCGAGGGAGTATGTCGTTCACTGGCATTGACTGGAATACCCGGGATAAAATCTAGCTTGTTCGGCCTTCTTGAGTCGAGTTTGTTCTAGTCTCTGTTACGTCAGGTAGCCCTTCAGGCAGCCTGAAGGGTGCAAAGGCACAAAGAGAGCACATGCCACCTAGGCCAGGCGCCCGCGATGACCAGCAATGTAACGAGTTACTGTTGTATTTATGACTCTTGAGGCCTGGAGAATGCTGGTATCTTCCTCTCCTTCTCTATCTGTTGTTTTCGCACCTCAACACGAACTTCTTGACTCAGGAAGACTTACGTTCCTTGAACCGTGACATAGCCACGCAGACCGCGAGTAGTCCGCATGCCCATATAATGAGTGCACGGACTCCAAAAACGGTGGCCAAGGATACGGGTCGCCCGTGTTGAACTGCAGGCATGCCATGTGATGGGATGTTTTGGATCTTTGACGCGGACCTACACCACCACCCTGATCAGAATGTGGTAAAATGACCATATCGGAGCCTCCGGATCTCGGAGCCGGCCGGTTTTCTTTACCAAGGCACTGGCAGCTCTGGCAGGCTATGGATAGTGCAATGCCCCAGCCACTTAGGTACCGAAGGTACGTATTCGGATCCGTAAACTTAGACTGTCATTAACCTGGACTATTTATACGCCCAAACAGTCTCGTGAGCCGCGGAAGTGACGACTAATAAGGTTCCCAGCCTGCAGGTACCCTAAGTGGAAGGTCCACGCGTCATACCTCTTATCTTTCAGCCGCTAACTGACCGATTGGATCCGGGGGAAAGACGGGGGTTTATCTGTTCTATGACACTGCGAACCCCGCCGATATCCCTAGTATTTCATTTGTGATCGGCCCTGGTAAGACCAATTTCATGATAGCGGCGTATGTAAAGCCCTGGTAGCCCGATAAGTATACCATGATCACATCGGCGACGCCGTCCTTTTCCCTTAGCACCGCATTTATTCATCTCGAGGGGTACCTGCGCCCGGCAAATGGTGATTCATCCTTGTATCATCGAACAGGTCCAGCTGCCTACGGAATAGAACTGCTGCTGCCCGACCCGCCGCTGACCTCCGGGATGGACGCCGAAAAATCACGTCCGCCTGGCGCTGACCAGGATTGTCAGAGACACAACTGGAAAGGACTCGGATCCAGGACAAAGGATAAATGGAAGATCTCAGAGCAAGGCCCTCAACAGGAAAACTGGCGAGGCAACGGACAGGTAGCGGCAGGCTACAAATAAGGGGCAACAGGCCCAGTAGATGGATAGAAGGACAGAGATTAATGCCATTCAATCTCTACCCCTACCTACTACCTCGCCACAGCTTCGACAGTACCTACGTGCCCCTTCTTGCCTATACTCCAAGGGCCCCCTCTGACATGTGAGCACCATAGCACTTACGATCTCCTACGCTCTTCCCATATCTGCACTCCTTCTGGCTGGATGAGACAAGCTCTCTCCAGTTCCTTTTCATCTTGGCATGTGGGGGCCTGTCTGTAACTCCGTCGCTCTCATTTACTGTTGGACCACCACCGTTTTTTTCTTCTTCCCCAGCAGCCTGAGTCCCACACCAGTTGACATGAACTATGCCATCGCCGTCTTCGGCGTTATGATTTGTGTATTTATGGGATTCTGGTTCCTAAAGGGACGCTCTACGTATATCATGGCGGACCCCTTGGGCATGGACGTCTTAGCGGCCGTCGGTCTTGATGAAATCGATTCATCGGGAGCATACAAAGGTGGATTACCACCATCTAAGAGCTAGGATATCAATTGATACATCTGTCCGTTTTAAATCCTAGTCTGTCGAAGTGGCATTTACATGTGGTGATTTTAAACTTATGGCTACTTTCCGTGCGTTTTACCGCTTTGCTTTGTGCGAGTCCGGGTCTCACCCGTTTTGGGCCTCCTTGTCAAACATGGCTCCAACCAATAAGCTTACGCACCCATAAGTGCGCCAGCCCTTCAGTAGGCCACGATCTAGGCCGGTGCTTCGATCAAAGCCTGTGCGTTCACTCGGATATATTTTAGGCTCCAGTACTCCCGCAGCCAACGAGATGGCATCTAGAGCACCCTCTTCTTCGTCTCTTTCTAATGAGGCCAGTTTTAGACGGCCTAGCTCTGGCCGCTGCAATCAAACAGGTGACATAAGGAGAGCCTCTCCGTAGAGTGGCTAGGAAGTACCACATCTCCCGGGGCACTCTCAAGCGCCGGATTGACGGTGTGAGGTCTAACGTAACTGCCCATAGTCATCGCCAAAGCCTCAGTCTATCTCTAAAGTTGGCTGAAGTATCTGCTAAGACCCCTGTAGTCAGACTTGTGCGGCACCCTGTAAAACCTTATGCTAGTAGCAGCCGCTGGGCAGCAGCCACTGGGCAGCATCACCATGCCGCCAGTTTCACAGCCATAACCAGCTCGGAAGCGAGGATCTAAATATGCACAAAGCCACCGGGAATGCGCTGGGATACCAACAATCGGAACTCGACACCTATACACATACAACGCCCGCTTTCCTCTAAACGAGATTACGTGCCGCTTCCAGCACGGTCCCTCTTGTTCGTCCTACAGGAAGGTGCGACGCACAGGCCTGGTGGGCATCTGTTCACGATGAACAAAGGGTAACATAGTGTCTAGGCCGCCTTCGTGCCGTGCTCGGGTACTGTACTATGCCTTAAGGTTGCGTCGTAGAACCTGTCCTGTAACATTTCTGCATGTTACGTAAGAAGACCCGCACCCATTCCTGTTACAGGTGATGCCAATCAAAAAGCTCGCAGCCGGCTACACGGCCCCACTTGGATTTATGTAACCCATGGCATGATTTCTGCTGAGAATTTAAACCAATCACAAATCTTACAGCCGGATACACGGACTTAAGGCAACGCCACCGTATATTGGACGATTTCAGATCGAGACTGGACATCGGCATCAATAATTGGTAGCTCCTTGCAAATCACACTCGAATGCTCCATCCATTCCTAGCTAACTATCCACTCTGGCTGGTCACAGTACTAAAACCAGGATAGAAACGTCTCTCCAAGTAATTCTCCATCCCACGCGGGCTGTCAGCGTATCTGAACCCAAAGCCAAGTTACTACCCTTCGAGCCAGCCACGTCAAAGATTGCAGACATGGCTTACGTACTATCCCAAAAGATTATTTAGGTACCACACCGTCATTCTTTCGAAGCGACTTAGCTGAAAAGATGGTAGTTCCTGTCCAGGGTACATTAGTCTGGTTTTTTTCTAGGGGTTGACGTGGCCTTCCCAAAACAAGCGTGAATTGCGAGCACCTGTAAAGCTCGTGGATTTTGTCATGTGATAAAATGCATATATAATCAAAATGACGGTGAGGATGTCAGAACGGGACCACGGAGCATTTGCAGGATTGAGGGCCAAACCGAGGAGAGCGGGGGTCATCAGAACAATGAGGGATTTACAATCCGGAAAGGGCAACTAATCGAGGGCCCTGATCCATCGGAACATTTGCAAATTTTCCCAGGTTAAATATGACGCAAATGGAACCCTGGCTAGCGTCGGTGACAGCCAGGGCCTAGAACACTGAACCTTTGGTCCGTGTTTTGGCAGTAAATGATTAAAGCGCGAGGAAACTACAGCACAGCGACGATAAGCTCTTTCCCCCGAACCCCGCGTAAACTCACACGAATACCACCGAAGATGAATTCAGGGCGCCCCAGTGAGCTAGAAAACACGACCAATACTGCCCACATTACTTTCCTCAATCAAGATCATGATGAAGAAGCTGCTCACGAAAGCCCGGACGCTGCTTCCCGGGAACGGCGCTCTCGGTCGCTGAGCCGCGCCTCTTCTCTCGGCTCGCGGAGTCGCCTACCGCAGACTTCACCCTTCTCGGGCGTCCAAATCGAATACCGTACCCTTTCCATCCACGTGTCGGAGTCTCGCCAGCATGAACCCGAACGGTTGGACCTCAAGGCCCAGCAGGCGGCCGGTGACGGAGACGACTACTTCTCCCGCCTCAGCTACCATGAGCTACTCAAGGACGAGGTCTGCCAGCAACTGAACGTCGCAGCTGACCGCGGACTTTCAGGGGACGCCGCTGCCGCCCGACTGCAGAGGGACGGGCTGAACACGCTGCCACAACCTAAGACCAACTACGCGAAGAAGCTCTTCTTCTATGTGTTTGGTGGCTTCTGTTCGGTTCTGTGGGTTGGCGTCGTCGTCTTCTTTATTTGCTGGCAGCCGCTTAGCGATCCTCCCTCGCCCACGAACCTGGCTCTGGCCATCCTCATCATCATCGTCATCCTTCTTCAGGCTTGCTTTAATGCCTTCCAGGATTGGTCCACCCAGCGCACCATGAAATCGATCGTCGATCTGCTGCCCTCCGAGACGCGGGTTATGCGCGACGGCCAGATCCTGACGGTTCCGGCTAGCGAGCTCGTGGTTGGCGACATCGTATACGTGGCCGTTGGGAATAAGGTGCCAGCGGACCTGCGAATGCTGGAGCACTCGGGTGACATCCGCTTCGACCGGTCGATGATGACGGGCGAGTCCGAGGAGATCGAGGGTGCCGTCGACTGTACAGACCCCAACTTTCTCGAGAGCCGCAACATCGCCCTCATGGGAACCATGGTCGTGAATGGCAATGGCGTCGGCGTCGTCGTGCTGACGGGCAACCGGTCGGTCATGGGACGCATCGCCCAGGCCATGGGGGACGTCAAAGAAAAGCCCACGCTGATCCAACAGGAGATCTGGCGCTTTGTTCGTATCATCGTGGGCCTGACCATCATCTTGTGCCTCATCATCGCCCTCAGCTGGGCCTTTTGGCTCCGCACGAGCCATCCAGGCTTCATGAACGTAGTGTCCATGCTCACAAACGTCATGGGGTGCGTCGTGGCGTTCATTCCTGAAGGCATGCCTATCGCCGTGTCATTGACCCTAATGATGGTGGCACGCCGCATGCGGGCCGCCGATGTACTGCCTAAGGGTCTCTCTACCGTGGAGACGCTAGGCTGTGTGAATGTGATTTGCTCGGACAAGACGGGAACACTCACGCAGAATCTGATGGCGGTGGCATCCGTAGCTTTCGTCGACGGCCAGTCCACGCCGAACGACGCCATCCAGACGCTGCGGAACGGCCAGCCCGGCGAACATCTGCGTAAGCTGCACGCCGCCGCCAGCTTCTGCAACGATGCGACGTTCGATCCGACAATGCTGAGCCTCCCGCTTGCCGCCCGCAAAGTCCAGGGCAACGCGACTGACGCTGCCGTCCTGCGCTTCACGGCCGAGGTGGACGAGGGCGCGCTGCGCACCCAGTCCGGGCCCCGCGTCTTCCAGATCCCCTTCAACTCCAAGAACAAGTGGATGCTGGTCATGTTTCCGCTGGCCGACGCAACCCGCCCGCAGGGAACCGAGTACTCAGTGTACGTCAAAGGCGCGCCTGACGTCCTGTTGCCGGGTTGCACGCATTACATCTCGGCGCAGACGGGCGCAGCGAAGTCGCTAGATCCAGCAGCCCTCGCCGCGCTCAAGCAAGCCCAGGACGGGCTGTCGCGGCGGGCCGAGCGTGTCATCATGCTGTGCGAGAAGACGGTACGGCCGACGGCAACTCGGGGAACTAACGCCTTCAGCGAGGAGATGGCGGGCCACGCAGCCCGCGGCCTGACTCTTGTCGGCCTGCTCGGCATCATTGACCCGCCCCGCCCCGAGGCCACCGCCACTGTCGCCGAGTGCCGGCGCGCCGGCGCGCGCTTCTTCATGGTCACAGGCGACTACGACCTTACCGCTGCCGCGATTGCGCGCGACATTGGCATATTTGGGCCAGATGTGATACCGGACGGCCTCGATGCCGTCCGGGCGCAACAGCACCGGCCCCCGGTCTCCACCGAAGCAGTGTCACGCGAAAAGGGCTGGCACGGTGGCGAAGGGGGCAGCCTCCTCCTCAACGGCACCGACTTAACCAGCCTCACGTCGGAGGACTGGGACGTTGTGTGCAGGTATGAGGAGATTGTGTTTGCCCGTACTGCCCCGGAGCAGAAGCTGCGTATTGTGAATGAGTAGGTGGAAACCCCATGACCCCCCGTCCCATGACTTGTTCTTTCGGTTTATTGCTTATACCCGCCGTTATCTGACTCTCTTACAGACTCCGCCAGCGGCAGAACGTCGTAGCGGTAACGGGTGACGGCGTCAACGACGCACCGGCGATGCGAGCGGCTGATGTGGGCGTGGCCGTGGTGACGGGCAGCGACGTGGCCATCGAAGCGGCGGACCTGGTCCTCATGAACCGGTTCGACTCCATTGTGGACGCGATTCGCTTGGGTCGGCTAGTGTTCCAGAACCTGCAGAAGGTGGTGTCATATCTCCTACCGGCAGGCAGCTGGTCCGAGATATGGCCGGTGCTGACCAACGTCTTCTTCGGAGTGCCACTGCCGCTGTCGGCTTTCCTCATGATCATCATCTGCGTCTTTACCGACCTATTCCTCTCGCTCTCACTTATAATGGAGCAGGCCGAGTTCGATTTGCTTGCGTTACGCCCTCGCAACCACCGCCGTGACCACCTCATCACCCTACGCATCTACATCCAGGCCTACCTCGTCACTGGATTTCTCATGACGTGCGCTGCTCACGCCATGTTCTTTTTGTACCTGTGGCGCTACGCGGGCATGCCCGTTCGGGAGCTTTTCTTCCTCTACGAGGGCTATGCCCCGGGATTCCACGGCTACTCCCAAGACGAGCTGACGCAGTTCAACAACGTCGGCCAATCCGTCTACTTTGTCACGCTCGTTATCCTACAGTGGGGCAACATCCTCGCCGTGCGCAACCGCCGCCTCAGCATCCTCCAGGCCGACCCAGTGACCAAGCCGCGCCGCAATCCATGGCTGTGGCTAGGCATGGTGATCAGTTTCGCTATTGCAGTGTTTGTGACCGAGGTGCCCGGAATCCAGACCCTTTTCGGCACTGCTTCAGTCCCTATCGAATTTTGGGTCATTCCTATTCCTTTAGCGCTCGGTATCCTGTTCACAGACGAGATCCGGAAACTGATCGTTAGGGTCTTCCCCAACAGTTTGGTGGCGAGGATTGCTTGGTGATGCTAAGGACTTAAAGTGTTGAGTTGGTTGTTCTTAGTACGGCGTTTAGTCATACGAAAAGGAGAAACAGAGAGGATATAAGAGAGTGTTTCGTAAGCTACATCAAAAGAAATACTATGACAATATGAGGCTATTCCCAAGTCAACGATTCCCAGTCGTACTCGTGCCACTGCTAAGGTAGCCCATAAGTTCTCCCGAAAGGACACAGAAATTGCCTTTGTGCTATATGTCAACCTTCTCGAATCCGCAAATGCGCCGTTGTCTCCGGTACGCCCTAATGCTTCTTTTATCGCGATCATGTCATCGGGAGGTCGGTAGAGGTCACGATTCACTGCGTTGTCTCACACGGTGGTCAGAAAGCAGAGGGTGCGCCACAAGCGAGCACTGGGTACGGCCAAACGGTCGACCAAATGGACTTAAAGTGACCATTGCGTAGACAAGTGAGGAAGACACTAAATGAGAAAAAGAAGAAGGATTATGATGAGGTGAAGCATGGGGTCAAAGTGATGTGTAGAAAAAGGCGTGCCGCATCCTTATTTTTCGTCCCTGGTCTAGCGTGGTGCTTATTTCGAGTGGTCCTCGTGGTAGTGGTGATAAGTCACATCACAGTGGCCGGGGGTGGACTCGTGACTTCCCATTGTCGGGCCGTCTCCACGGACTATCAGGTACCGGTGCCACTAAACTCGAGGTTTCCTCCCTTACGGGGATGGATCGACGCTACTGCTGGATCGTACAGCCCGGGGAAGGGACCAAAACAAACTGCCACAACAGCTCTACCAGAGCCACGCTAGAAGAGTCGGGCATTACTGGGGTGTTTGTTTTGTCCACCCCATCGCCTAGATACGTGTTGAAAGCATTGCCACCCCACTATTTGAACTCATTGATGAGGCACCAAGTATATCGAGTGGCTATGTGGCCCAGTCACTGCCAGACCTAAACCTACCTAGCTCTTACACGCCCTACTTCAGCTCTGGCTCCATATCCCACTCAACATTCTTCAGTTTGCAGTTGAGTCACCGTACGCTCTTGCCTTACCAACTACAAAAGCGACCACTACCGACCCTGCCCGTTCGATTTGCCTAATTCTTTCCCTCTCACCATCCATCTCGCCGTCCAAACTGTCCCCTTACGTTCACCCTGTCCCTTTCCATCATCGCATCCGCATCCATCAAGTGCATCCAACCTATCCACGCTATGGCGAGCTCGAGTCGCTCCAGACGGGAGCAGAACGAGAGCGAAAGCGCGTGTGCGTCCGTTACAAGCTCCATGAAATCTACGATGGCACGGAGCCTTCGTGTCGCAGGCGACATGACGGGCATCACTGTTCTAGATGAGACCACCCTTCGCCAATACGGCCCAGAACAAATCCTATCCCGCATGTTGTCCACGAAATCATACATTTCGACTGATATATCCCAGGCTGGGAGAGACCAAGCTGCGCAAGACGCCGTTCCTCGCCTGAAGGCAGCCCACGAACTGGGGGCCGGCATGTGTGGTGTCGTCTACGCCCTCACCGGAACCCAATGGGCATTAAAGCTACCCAACCCTGGAAAGTCTGACGAACTATACCAGGACTTTGTCACCCAGAAGAAAATACTGGAAGCATGCGACAGCCTTCCCTTGGCAACAAGACCAGTCATCAATATCCCCCGCACCAACGACTGGATTCATTCAACCAACGAGCAGTTCTGGAAGAGCTACCAACCATACCTTCCGCCAATACTCCCCGAAATTACGGCCTTCTTTCGTTGAGAATCTTCCCCCTACCCGAGCCCGTTCGTGAAGCAGTATGGGAACAGTTCGCGCCTCCCAACCTACGTGATCGCTCTGCGGCGAAGCAAGCGCTGGCAGAGAAGAAAAACAAGGACTGCCTAGTCCGGGTGTACCTCGGCCGACGCGAGGTTCGCACTGCCACGCCCAACTTCAAGCTTCGAAATTTCGAACTCTCGATCAACGAAATGGAGTACCTACGACTTGACACCACGATGTACGCCAAGACCATGGCAGGAACACTAGCCGTGCTACACTGGAAGGTCGGCGTAGACGCCAACGATGTCGAGTTTGTCCTCGGGAGTTCCCCTTTGGTGAAGACGGGAGCCACCGCCACTGAATATGCCCAAGTGGACAAAGACGGTGCACGATTTCTCGGCCAGGAGTTTGATTTCACCCGACGCTCCATTGGACTCTGGCTGCTTGATTTCAACCAGTGTAAGAGTTTCTCCCAATCACAGGAAGGACTGAAGCAGATTGTGGACGGATTCCGATGGAACGACCCGTATTACCCCAACCCGAACAGTAAGAACATGCAGGATAAGTCGCTCTGGGCTCACTTTGAGCACGTCTACCTTGAGACGAGCGCCGAGTTTTCGGCCCCGCAGTGGATGGCTCAGGCCTTCATCAAGGAAGTCAAGTCACCGGTGGCAAAGAAGGTTGATTCGTTGTTCTAGTTGCTGGGGTCTCCGATATTATCAGCAATCACTAAATGCGCTGATGCGGTACGGCAAGCGCAGAATGGGCATTGTACGATAGATATGCATTTTGGCGACGTCAGAGCCTTTTGAAGGAGCGCCGATAGGGAGCAGGCTTGCACTAGCTCAGCGATGGCGACACTGGCTTCATGGTTCGAAACAAAGGATGGCACTTCATAGTTAACGAATCGAAATGGTATTATTGAGGCACAAAATGGAATCATTAATTGCACTGCAGTAACTGCGCCTTATATATGCGACAATTATGCTGCTTGATAGAAAGGTCTCGGCCATTGCAACTTCGAGACGCGGGACTATGGTCCGTAGGTTACTCGCGGAGGCACTTCGTCGGCATCGACCAGATTACGTCGGAATCCGGATTCCCGCAACCGAACGCTGAACTTGAACTTCTCGGTACAGCCAAGACCAAATCCCAATGTCCACGTTCTGCCATTTAAATCTTGTTAAACGGATGCTTATTCTGCTGCATACCCTGGGCGCCTGGTCAATATTCCCGCGCCCTGCAACCGAGGGCGGAGGGGAAGGATCCATGTCGCTCGCGTTGGGGTGGAGAATCATAATGGTGTCGGTGGCCGTCAGGCCTTGTTCAAACGAGCCCACACCGGCCAAGGCCTCAGCCGCTACTGCTTAGAAATTCTAGGCCAGGTCACATCGCGTGGGGAGTTACGGTGGTGAATTCGATGCATTGGGTGCAGATTCGATGAGGCCTTTCAAGTTGCGCCGGATCGGGCACTGCGTAGCAAGCGTACATCGATAGGGGAAACGTCACGAGAGACGGTCCGACGGGCCGCATAATGTGACGGTACCAGCAGCAAAGATGGAATAGCCTCAGCCGTTGTGAAGTTGCTCGGGTTGCGATGCGTACCTACTGTAGGTGATTTGGAAGCCGTAGTCTGCTGAGTACATGAGTTGCAAGGCCGGAAATTTGTGAAATATGAATGCCTCCCCGCATTTGTACTGCACGCGGCCCTCCAAGGGATGAACTGCAGGAGGGCCTGCGCTGTTTCCGATAGGAGACACCTTGAATCGGTTCGCCAATGGATGCGTATGGTGACTCAGGTGCTTTGGCGACGCGAAACCACGACTTCCGCAGAGTAAGATGAAGTTAGCGAATCTGTGTCTGTTGAGGCGCGATACTGTACCCGTACAGCAATAATTGGGGCACCTATACTTCAGTACCTACGCAGGTCCGTTTTCTAGGTCCAGCACCACCAGCACCTGCGCCAGCTTTACGAGGTACGTACCGACAGCTCCACAGAACTCCCCGCTACAGGCCATCTTCAAATGCCATCCTCAAATCCCATTCTCGGAATCCTATTTCTAAATCCCATCCATAAATGCCATCCCCGTATTGCCTTCTTCAATTCCCATCCCCGATCTTCGTTTTCAATTGCATCTTGCATTCCATCTTGAATTTCATCTTGAATTCCATCTTGAATTCCATCTTGAATTCCATCTTGAATTCCATCTTGAATTCCATCTTGAATTCCATCTTGAATTCCATCTTGAGTTCCATCAACCCCGTTGTTCGGATTCCCTCCATCGTCCTGCCTCCTTCCTGCCCACCTACGCCTGCGCTTTGTCAGCCTCACATGCCGTCGCCCAACCAGATACGTACCACCAGATTCCCCCACTTCGATTCATTTCCCTCACCCAGTGATGCGCGTTCTAGTCACGTCCTGTTCCACATCTCCTGGCGCTTCGACAGCCGAGGCCACTCCTCGCCCCATCGTGTCCGCTTCCTCTGCTTTCGCCCAGTACCGACACCATGCACACCTCGCGTTTTCTCACGACCGTCCGTCCTGAAGCCAGTAACTGGTGCTTATCCTGCCATGATATGAACGCCCGACCTACGCCGTGCTCCAGGTCACGAGTTGTTCGGGGCATCGAGAAGCGGTCTCCTGGGCATGAGAACATTGACGAGAGTCACTTTGATGGCCGCGACGGGCCGGCTTTGGCGTTGCAGTTCTAGCTGGGCAAGGCGAATAGAGATTGCTGACGCTGAGTCTCCCTTTCGCCCATATACCTGCCTATCGTTTCATCTCGGTGTTTTTCCCCCGCGCTCAACGATCTTCTGTCCTTCGCTCGTGTTTCTTCCTTCAAGATTACCTCGTGCACCCCCCGCAAGTCCTGGACGACTATGGTTTTCCCGCGTCTGATTCAGTCTCCCGAATAGCGAACCAGACCGGGACCGCACCAAGACTCCAGACCTGAAGCATCAGTCGACAGACGCAACGTAAGGCCTGCCGAGGAGGCAAAGGAATTGACAGATGCTAAGGAAGCATTCGAAGCTGTGAAACTCGCGATAAAAGCCACGTCGTGGCCAAATGACCGGTCGCGCTCCCCGGAAATCTCCGTCCTTTGTCTTGGCACCTGCCCGTTAATCGACTGATTTTTCCTTCGGTCCAAGACTCAATGCTTTAAACCACCACTAAGATTAGACACGACCATCATTCGACCCGGACCAGAAGGTCATACAGAAAGCGAACGTGGCGGAGGTTGTTAAGGCCCGCGGCAACAAATCAGCTGCCCAACGACCTGGGTAGAAATAGCCAATTACACACTCCCAAATCAACGCGTCAAAAGCAACGGACTCTGTCATTTTCTTAATGCACAGGCACCCTTTGTGGTTCCGCTGTCCCAAAGCCCTTCGTGAACCCGGCAGTTTTACCGACGCTCGAAGTGATACTTGGTGTATCCTCGACACGCAAAGAAACCCATGACTCATCGCCGCTACGCCCGAAGCGCGACCTCAAGGCAGACGGCCTCGCCATTACAGCTACATCCGCGGAGCTAAACCGACGTACAGACACACTAATACCCCGATGGCCAGGCCCTGTCCCCTCGCCCAAGCTTGGGCGCTGTCAGAATGCTTGGCCGGCCCGGTCAGGTGAACCACAGTGCGGGTGACGAGCTGATGAATTGCTTGTTTCTTTTCTGAAACTTCAAGGTTTCTATGGCGTTGCGAGGAGAGACACTGAGCACGCTCGAGTTTGCGTCGGCGCTATGGGATAGACTGCGAGACGGACAAACGCCTGCTAAGCCGACGGTGGTGGCCAAGGGGCAAGGGGGTGGTGGTGGGAAGGACGAGTTTGCACAGTCGATGCCGCGAGGGGCGTTTTGAGCTAAGGGCCTTGCAAGGCTTCATGAACGACACTCCTGGCTTGCTTTACGTGCTAGCCATATGTCCTGGTCAAAATATAGCGACTGCACTAAATGCGGAGTTGGCTTCCGGTTTCGAGAGTGGTACGAGTATGGCACTTCCTCTGCTAACTTATTGACTTGGCATGCCGTACAGTACGCTAAGTATTTTAGTCCAGCGGACTTTCCGATGTCCATAATAAGGGTGACAGATAAGATCCTAATCAAGGGATCTCGGATAGTAGATCAATAAACGCCAGGTAGCAAAACGACGCAACTATAGGTGACCCTATGTAAACCACAAAGGCTTACACTTTCCCATCTCAAAAGCCTCCCCCTCCATAGCGCCCGGTATATGGCAATCCCCCACCACGAGCCAGTGCCGCCTCTGCCGGGCCACGACCGGAACGCCATGGCCTCGAAGGATCAACACCTGGTCGCCTACCATGGTCGTATGGGGACCAAGTCCCATGTAGCCGTCTGCGGTGACGAAGAAGCGTCGGCGTTCCGAAACGCTAGATAAAGTGTATAAGGGATCAGAAGTGAGCTTATTCCACTCCCTAAACCCCGAGAGTACTGTTGTAATATAGATGAATGCAAGTGTCATCCAGGATATAAGTCCTCCCATTGCCAGGAGGCCTGCATAGCGGGCTAGCTTCCCATCGGCAATTTCGAAGTACTTTAACGATTGTTGGAGCTCTTCACTGCTATATTTTTTGTTTCCATCATCGGGATCACTTGGATCGGGCGGGCACGCACCCATGATGGCGCACCAAAACGCCTCCATCATCTTCTGGCCTGTCGGGCTGCAGTGGGTGGCATTAGGGAGGAGGCGTTTTGCGTCGAGATAGAACAGGTGGTTACTAGCAAATCGATGAAAATCTTCTAGAAAGTCGCCCAGAGTCGACTTCACCGGTGGCCGGCGGTTGACAAGGCTGACCGCCACCACGGTATCCAACGGGTACCCCTCAAGACACAGTAGGTTCCCGTCAAACAAGGGCGTGCAGCGCTCGAGGGGGCGATTTCTAACGCCACCCGCCCGCAATGCTCCCGAAAACCCGGGATGCCAGCTGATGGAAAGGTGTGGTAGTGGGTCGTGAGCCTTGCTGTACGCAGGGTCGACGGCCCAGGATGGACCCGATGTCGTCTTACCGCCCCTGCAAAGAGCAAGGATCTGCAAGTTCTGGGATCGCTGAAGATAACACCGCGTAAAATCCGTGAACACGTCGTTGACGTCTTTCGTACTGTTATGCAGAGTCAGATCGAATACAGTTGACGGGGAAGTATACCTAAATTAAGAAAACTCGATCCCGCTCATGGCTGCCCCTCAAATCAAAGCGGTATAGACTGCTACCCCTGGGAATAGGTGCCGAGGCCCGCGTTGGTTCATTACGTGGAGAGACTCGAAGCCACCCATGAAAAAAAGGTTGTTTACATTGGAAATCGCATAGGGGATCAGTACTTACTAGTCAATAGCCACTGGGACGTCGACGTTCCTCGCCCTCGCCAGCCCCACGAGGCTGTAGATCTTGTCCCGAGGATCCTTGCAGTCTTTGTGCCAGACTCTGAGCATCAGGTCCAGGAAGCCCTCGCTGTGCGGACACACCGGCGGTTCGCGGATCCGTAGGAGCGCGCCCAGGTGGTCGCCGTTCGTCAGCCCACCTAACCAGCGGCCGTGCACGTTGGCGACGACGTCCCAGTCCATCTCGAAGGCCCCGCAGCGAACTACGGCACGCGGGCAGAGCGCAAGCTCCTGGACGACCCAGAGGCGCCTAAACCACGGCCGCGAGAACAGGTGGTGCATCGTCCACGAGAAGTGCACCGCCTCCCACAGCCGGCCGCCCACCCAGCGCGGGCTGGCGGCAGCGATACCGGGGCGACCCCGACGCACGCCGCGCCAGTAACGCATGACAAAGTCGTAATGCTCGCCCAGCACGGGCGTCGCGGCAATCAGCTCGAGGCCGTCGAACGCCGGCCGCGTGTACGCGTCGGGCTCGCCCAGCCAGACGACGGCGCGCCAGCATGACGTGTAGATGTCAGCCATACGCCGCACCTGTACCTCCTTCTCGGTCCTGTCCTCCTGGTCGATGCAAATGGCGTCCACCCACAGCGTCCGCGGGGCATCGGCGCGGCCCTGGCCCCTAAGATGGCGCAGGGCCGTATGCAGGTTGGGCGTGACGAGGAGGGCCCGCCCGTTGACGACGATGGCGACCTTCTCGCCGCCTTCGCCCCAGCAATACGACAAGGCCTCGTACGGCTCCTCGCTCGCCTTCGGGGCGCGCAGCGAAAGGTGACGTAGACGGCATTCGACGGTATCGCCACTGCCTGGGAGGAGGTCAAGGACCCGAATCTCCCGGGTTGCGGCGTTGAGAGGGTCGTAACTGAACGGCTCCATGGATAAAGTTGTGCCTGCTCACGGGGAGCTTCCCACCTAGGCATGCGCCCTGTGATATTTAGCAAGTTAAGAAGATGTTAATAAATAGAAGATCCGCTTATCCGCCTCCGCTATAGCCGCCGGGCTAAGTTCATCACGTGATGCCGCGGCATGAATCCTTCGGGGCCTTGGTGGATACTTCACTCGCTCGCATCATCGCGATAGCCCCCACTCCTCCGCCCCCCTCTTATCGGCGCCGTCGCCGTCCCCTCTCTCGTTTGTTGCACGAAGTCCTGCTTGGCTTGCTGGCTTATGTGCCAACGCAGTCCAGCGCCTGTACCTCGAAAATTAGGCCGTTCTGCTGTTTCTACCTGTTGGGTTGCGCTCCGTCCTCTGCCCCACCTGTGTTTCCGCCCACGTTGCTGGTGGCGGGGGGTCTCGTCCCCCTGAAACCGGCCACATCGAGGTTTCCCGACATTAGTCCACTGATACCGGGGCTTTCAGTGGGCTTAAATTACATCCCACGAGGTAGTAAAGACAATACAAACGACGTGGGTATAACGGATGAGCGGTTTAATAAATCCGAATACAACCTATGGTATTTAAAGCTCTCACTGAAAAAAAGCTGCCGCCCTACCCCTCAACATGACTCCCTGTCCTATCTTGCATAAAGAAACGGCGTCTTCTCCACCTTGAGCGTGATCGGCACCATGTCCCAGTCAAGCGGAGCGTTGTACCACATTATGCGGAACGGCAGGTTAGTAAACCCGGACGGGTACCAGTTAGGGTAGCCTAAGACGTAGTTTTTATCGGCGACGTGACCCTCGGGGTCGAAGACGTAGAGCTGCGTGGCGTTGGCGGGCCCGGAGCAAGTCAGCACGCCGCTGCCGCAGTCGAGGTCCCAGCGCGCATTCTTAAGGCTCGGCTTGGCCCCTGACCAGTCTAGCGTGATGCCCTCCATGCCCCAGGAGTCCTAGGGACAAAATAGCTTGGCCTGGCCGGCCCACCAACCTTCGACGTAGTCGGTGTTGGGCCTCAGGAGCTCTGGGTGCTCGGCGTCGATGTACTGCAGCACAGTGCGGCGGCGCACCGAAACGAGGCGGTCGTCGGCCGCAAGATGGAAGACGCCGTCGTTGGGCACGACGACGCGACCGTCGTCGTGCCCTCCAGCGTGCTCATTGTTCCCGCCAGCGCCGTCACGATGTACCGCGTCGACATCGCCGTCACCGTCTGCATGGGCCCCGCGACGCCCACGACCTGCGTCGACATGGCCGTCACCGTCGACGTGCTGGTGTACGCCGTGGCGACCGACGTGATGCGCGTCAGCGTCTGCGTGCCCATGGCCACCTGCGAGCAGGTGTACGAGAGCTTGTCACTGGCCCAGCCGGCCACCAGCGTCGGCATGGCCACGGGGTCGCGCTTCATCAGGTCGGGCTCTGGTGAGGGCTCGGACCGCTTCAGGTTCGTGGCTTCCAACGTATCGCTGCCCGTTTTATAAATCGTGGTGGCGAACTGGTGGTATGGCACGCTTCTAGTTAGCGACGTCGATGTGGTTGCGGTCGTGGTGTAGGTCGAGATGAGGGTGGTGGTGGACGTTTGTGTCATGGTCGTCGTCGTGGAAGCCACCAGGCTGGTCGTGGTTCCGGTGTAAAGCACCGTGACGGGCGCCCGGTAACGAATGAAAGACGTGCAAAAGTCGCCGCCGACGTCTCTAAGAGAGCTGATCTCGTTGTTGGTCGGGAAGTACTGGGGCACCGAGAGGCAGCGGGTGGGTTTGTTGCTGGTTATCCCGTCAATCAACTGCCGAGCGCCGCCGTCGAAGACGGCATTGCTCCGCGCGCTGAAGTACGACTTAAGTTTGAGCTGGTTGGCACCGCAGTTGTCGGTGGCGGCCTCCGAGTAGGTGGAATTAAAGCTGATGGGCCGTTCCGAAGTCACGGCCAACGTGCTCGATAGAACGCCCTTCAGGATGCTCATAGTGATGCGCACATCCGTCATCATGACAGGGGCGAAGTTGACCTTGGCATCGTTACGGAAGCCGGGTATGTAATGTTGAAGTTGTTCCAGTTCGAGGCCGTCCTGCTGTTATAGTTAAGGTCGACGCTGGCCCCGTTGAAGTTCAGCACCGCGCCGCCCGTACTGGACACGGGCGCGATGGTGTTGCCCTCGGCGCCGAGAGTAAAGACAACGGTGGGGGTAAAGGCAAACATGGAGTCGATCTGCTGGTTGCCGAGGCCGAGGCTGGACACAAAGGTCGTGCCCTTGCCCTGCCACGCGCCACTCGTCTGCATCTGCATGATGAGCCGTGCCGCCGACGACATTCTCAGTGTGTTGTGGGCCTCGGTCACGGCCTTGGCCGACACATTGTACGTGATGGCACCGTCGATGGTCAGGTCGCTGATGGAGAAGGCGCAGTCAACGCACCGGATGTAGTTCTGTGAGTCGCGGCCGACGATGGTTGCCCCGTTCATGCCCGGCCACGACGCCTTCCACCCGTACGTGTACTTCCAATGCTGCGCGGGCGGGTACGTGATGGTGATGCGGATCTCGGGCGGGTTAAAGCAGATCGGGTTCTAAAGGCACTGGATGACCTCGTAGAGCTGCTTCCCGGCGTTGTACAGCTCCTTCAGGTTGCAGACGAACTCACGAATTTCGTTGATCTTCTTGAACGGCGTGAGGAGGATCTCGACCCAGTCGCTGCAGACGTACTCAAACACTTCGTCCACGTCCTCTTCCGTGCCACGCTCCATCAGGATCACGTCCGTGCTGGCGAAATTACCTCCCGTCCAGAGGTCAAGGGACCCCGAGTTGGGCATGGCGCCGACCGTTCTTCTTCGTCTGGCCTGGTCGGTGGGTGTGCCCGCAGCAGCGCAGGACGTGGCTGTCGGGCACAACTAGGGTGGCCCATTAGGAGCGGCCCAGTAGGTGCCGCTACTGTCCGTCGCGTTTTGGCTTCGTCCATGAGTGCATCGGGGTCCGGGAGACCATCCTCCTTCATCAGCGCCTTGAGCTTATCCAGCAGATCAGGGTCCGTCACGGGTCCACTGTTTCCACCGTCTAAGTCGACGAGGTTCTGAAACGTGGTGACGAGGACCTCATTCTTTTCGGGTTCGTACGCGACCTGCTTCATAATGTCGCCCCACTGGACTGTAGCGACTGCGAACGTCACGGTTGAATCGTCCGAATTATACGTGGCGCCCTTGACGAGGAACGTGCCACGCTGTGTCTTAGGGTTACACCCGGCTGAGTTGTTAATGATGATAAATCACTCTGGGGCCAGCCTTTGATCAGACCATAGGCAAAGTCATCCGCCATTTTCACGGTGATTTCGTCCTAAGTATAAGTGACCTCGGTGACATACGCCGAGTTCTTTAGCATGACAACGTCATAGACGATATCAATCATGACCGTGACAGCATTCTGACCTGGGGCTGGGTCCCTATAGTTAAGACTTGCAGATCGGGAGAGCACCAAGTTTACGTAAGACGATCTGTCGACGGAGGAGTCGGCAACGACTATCATAGCACTGCTTGTTACCGAATAAAGAGGACCGCCAGAACTAGTGATGCTAGCACTGGACATGGTGAATGATCCCGTAGTGGAGGCCGAGACAGTCGGAATAGAGGCGAAGCCACTAGATATTGCCGGCGGGAAGCTCGACATAGCTAGCGGTAGAGTCAATGTTGCCGGTGGTGGAGACCGCACAATAACCAAACTGACGGGCCGGCAATCCTTGGTCGAGGGAGCCGCTGTCTGGATAAGTATGTTGGAGCTCGGATCCATGCAGAAGCCTGTCGAGCCCACGAGAACGGCGTTGCTGGCGCCATCGTAGCTCCAGGTGGAATAAGGAGAAGCCTCGTTCGGCGAGAGGCCTAGAAAGGTCTGGTTGCGTGCAGCGACGCCATTCACGGACAGATTGATGAAAATGACAGTCCTGTTGTCACGGCACGCAGTTGGACAAGTCAACAACTGATCGTAGATTGACTGAGGATAGCAAGATGAGGAAGAAAAGAAGGAAAACAACGATGGCTTTGGCAGTCTCAAGGTATCTAAGTACTCTGAGACGCACAGACACTCCCTTCTGCCAGTGTCCGCCGCCTGTTCCATCAATGTACAGTTGCCAGCGCCGTCACAGTAGGGAATAGGAGGACATTTATACCTGCTATCTAATCAGGAAGCCTCCTGATTGGATCATCAGATAATATCTCTCCTCCTCGGCGTTGCAGAATATCACGTGGTCTGCCTTGGGACTTCACGTATCACAAGCGTAATAAACTTATGTGGGGGTATAGTACACCACTAAGAATATTAAAAGGTCCCAGTTTATGCCTCGCATAGTCGAATCTTTGTCGAAAAGGACATCATGGCCAAGAGACTTCAAGTAACGGGAGAATGCCTAAGCATTGGATTCGTCTTACCTAATCGACATAGTTAATATTTATCGAAGCATGGTCGAGTTCATAGGAGACGCAACGGTAAAGCGATTGACTGGCCAGAAATCTCAATTGTACTAACTTAAACGACTAATTGTTACTTGCGAAGTAGAAGTGCCCCATCCTTCTACAATTTGAAAAAAGAGCAAGGTAAGAGAAACCCGAAAAATGAATACATCTCCCCGTGATCGTTCGTCGGAGAGTAGAAGTCGGTGAATATCTTCCGGATTGCTAATCCGAAGCCCTGCGTCCAGCGAGAGGCCACGAATTGAAATTTAAAAGACACCAGAGGGAGGCTGAGACAGGTCGGTGGTGAGGGTAAGAGTGAATTGCAGGGCAGGTTCTGCAGAGTGAGCCGAGTGGTAATGGTGGTGTGCGGGAGACAGCTACAGGGAGCCCGGCGTTTAGAGACCGACAGGCGTCGAGCAGAGGAGAGCCTGGCCGAGCTAGAAGAAGAGTCAGTTTAAGAACCTCGCAGCACTAACTCCACATAGCCAGCTAATTTAATCAGGAAAACATACAAGGTCAAGAGTGCAGCACTGAGCTGCGTCACCCGTCGCCTTACAGGTGGCCCGGAAGTCATCGGGGCTGGTGGGAACCTTAGAGGCTAGAGTTCAAAATGTTAGTACAGTTTGCTAGTGATTCCAGGATCGAAGACCTTACGAGGGGCGCAGTCAAGGCTGGCGATGCCGGCAGCGTTAACGGCACAGCAGCGGGGGAGGCTCTGGAAGACCACACTCTTGCACGGGTTGTAGCTGCCACCGCCAGGGTAAGGAGACTTGGTGGTGGTGGGAGCCGGCGCGTGAGTCGCCTTGGTGGTGGTGGTGGGAGCCGGGGTGTGAACCGCCTTAGTAGTAGTGGTGGGAGCCGGGGGGTAAACCACCTTGGTGGTGGTGGGCTTGTGCTCAGTGGGAGCGGCCAGAGCGGTGGCGGCTAGGGCCGAGATGATGAGGGTGTAGAACTGCATCTTGAAGGTGGTTGGGGTTGTTTCGAGAAACGGAGTGTTAAGAAGTGGTGATGGAGGTAGTGGAGATGAGGTGAGTGTTTTAAGATGGATGCGTGAGAGGATGGTGATGAAAGGAAAAGCTGTTAATGGAGAACATGAACGCCCTCTCTTATACCCGTATTCGAGGCTATATTCGGCTCTCATTTACCTCTGCCCCTGTATTTTCCCTCTTGTCGTGAGCTTCTTGATGGCATACCAAAGCCCCAAGGTCTACCCAGCCGTGCGGTAGCCGCACTAGTGTTTGTTCTTCTTACGGGCTGAGCTCCCAGCTGAAAGGGGTGGCATGCCAAGATTTCTGTGCCGTCCGTCCAGGTTCTACACGCGCCAGACGGGTATTTAAAAGCAACGTCATGCAACTTCAGGAACTCCACCCCGCTACACCTCGCGGCTCAGCATCTACTTAATAGGATCGAATGTGGAAAGCGATCGGCGATGTTCGGCAGTAACCGAGACGTTTAGGCCCTAGGAAGCAACTTATGAGGCCACGAAGGGTGAAAGGTCGCCACTGAGGAATTTTCCAAGACTGCGGCCCGTGATCCTGTACCCATCACTTAAAATTCTCTAGTCTTTTCCTAGATACCGGGCTTTTAGCGCCGCGCGTGACGGTCCTGCCCCTTCCTGACGTTATCCATCTTAACCTTTCCCTTAGCGTTGAACACAAGGTCGCGGCAAGTTACTAGGAACTGCAGCACATTACTCGTCTTAGCTACAGCCTAGAAATGGACTCAGCAACGAGGGGACTGAGATGGGCTGTGATGGCAGATGGCTTCTAATTAGGGGGGTTATTGACTAAGGCTTCGGAGACGTTCTGCAGTTAGCGAACCCGCCTAGTGCGAGCTGTCTCTGTAAAGATCTGCATATCTTCTTAATAGAGCTGATGGGCGTTAAACTAGCCACGCCGCTCTCTTCTAGGGCAGCTAGGTTCAGATGGTTGGGGAGTTGTGGACCAGAAAGCATCGCCCGGTTAGGTCTAAGCGATCGGAGGTAACCCCAGCTAATAAGCAAGTTAAAAATGGCGCTTTTTTAAGCGAGACAAAAGCTGGAAGGAACACACGGCAACCTATTGTCGGTTAGGCTGCGTTAAAAAGGATGTGCGGCACGGCTCGGCTGCCGCTTTCCAGCTGAGCCCAAATGTCTTACTAGCGTCTTGTCATTTTTTAACTAAGTATGCATAAGTATGCCTAAACTTAGCAAGCGCTGTTTAGGGTAGTGGCAGCCACTAGCCGCTCGTATACTATGCACACTGGGGGGCGAGTGCCTTCTTACTTTGCACTTTCGTTTCCTATGTACGCCACACTCTTTTCGCACCTTGCGAAACGCAGCTCCGCCAAGCAAAAGTAATTGTGACAGTGCCGCTGAGCTGTTCATTACCTGAAATATTGCCCATGGGCCGGTTGATGCTAGAGGCCAAGTAACGCCACAAGCCAACATATTCGCCAAATTACATCATTGGTGAGGCCCATCACTGATACGTGATGCCCTGGATATTGAAGGGGGGGGGGAAGGGGGCAACCGTTCTGGAGTGGCAGCTGCGGCTGCAGCTGCTGCTGCAGCCTAGGGCATAGAGACAGACCTGGCACCTGGAGGCACATGCTTCAGGCCTGCCGGCTGCCACGACCCTAGCCCGCACCTGTATTAGGTCTGCCACCACAGTTTCTAGTCAGTTTAGCTCCCTTCTAAATGCATGCTCTGTTTTTTATCATACTTCCGTATCAGCCATCAAGATTTACGACATGGCCGCCAACCCATTTCACGTCTACGCCGGCCACGAGCATTGGGAATGGCCCAAGGGGCGCCACGTAGTGATGCAGGACGAGGCAGATGGCGTGATGTACGCGACGCTCTACTTTATCAATTATAGGAAACGGTTGGGATCGCAGTGGAGGGTTAAAGATGAGCAGTAGATAGGCATATGTGAAGAACTAGACGTATGTTGTAAGCTTGCCCTGGTTCGAATCGGATCATGTGGCCTTAGCTATGAAATTTCCCGCTGCTGAAACAACTCATTGTAGCTCAGTTCTTGACCGACGGAATGCCGTTGACGATGGAAATCCACTATTGCCCTAATCATTCACAATTGTGGCGACCGGCACCAGTAAACCAGCTGACCTCGAAAGACTTGCCACTGGCATTGCACATTTGATCAGGCTTTTTATGGAAGGCGCCCCTGCATTCGTCTTCGCAAGAGCCTTGAGGAAGCTAGATACATTAAAACAGTTTCGTGTCAGCCTATGGTAAAATGATTGAATGGTTTAGTATAACTATTGGTGAGTGGAATGCATCATTGTTTTGATGATCAATGGTGCCGGAGGCTCAGTGTCAATACCTATGATCAATATATAAGAAGGGTACGGTAACACAGACCCCACACTGCGATAACTTCACAACCACGACATTTTAACCTACCGGATAACCCAGAAATCGTTTCTAAGGCCTCATTTAGCCTAGAAATGGCAGATCTACCACCCCCGAGGCAAAGCGCGGGTGGTGGGAGCCACCAATGGCCCGCCCCACCGCCCGAGCCGTCACCTCCAGAATTAAGAACGCCATCGCCAAGCAGCAACACGGCACCTGGTCACAACCCAGAAGCCGTACGCCGCGCTATAGACAGCCTTAAACGCTTCCTAGCTGGTGACCCCGATATGGCAGCTATAGCCGCAGCCGCCCAGACCGCCATTCCGATCCTAGAGGCGGCCCAGACAGCCGAGGGACTAAACAACTGCACCAGCATCGAAAAGCGTATCGACGCCATCGAAAACGCGCTGCAGGCCATACACAAGGATTTCAAGGCTCCTAAGACCTACGCTACGGCTGCCATGGCCGCCGTTCCTACACCTAGAGCTCCCCAGATTGCCAAGGCACTGCCTCTCCGGCACGAACGAGAGATTACAGTCAAGGCTACGGTGACAGAAGGACGCACCTACGCAGAGATCGTCCGCAAGATCAACGACAAGACAGGGAGAGAGGCAGCAGTGGCAGCCAGGAAGCTCCCCAGCGGAGATTACGCGGTCACCTGCAAATCAACAGCAGAGAAACAGGCCCTAGAGGCCGACCTAGCCTGGACCGCCGAGGCCTTCGGAGAGAACGCCTCTATCCAGAAGAGAAAGATCCTGGTGGTGGCCCATGGCATCAACAAGGAGGCCATAGAGACGAACCAAGGGCAGCTAGAAGTCCAACTCCGGAACCAGCCCGGCGGCCCTATCGACGTCCTGGAGGCCAAGCTCCCTCGCAACGCCAAGACCTCGTCCAGGAAGGTCACGGCCCTATATATTGCAGTACCCACGGTTCAACAAGCGGAACAGCTGTGTCGAGACGGCCTTATTTGGCAGTATGGCTACTATCCATGCGAGCCCTTCGCCGAAGGAGCACAGCTCAAGCAATGCTACCACTGCTACCGTTATGGACATATCGCCCGTGTTTGCCGCCACGCACGCAGGTGTGGGCTCTGCTCTTCAACAAAGCATAACGATAAAGAATGCCCAGAAGCCGAGAATAAGAGCCGGTACTGCTGCCCAGCATGCCGAGGACCACACACTGCGTGGTCTAAGGAGTGTCCAGTCTGCCAGGAGCAGGTCCAGATCGCCAAGGCTGCTTATGTCACGAGACCGAAGGGGTTCGCACTGCCCTCGCAAGAACCTCCTAAACCAACAGCCGAAGACTGGCAGACAGTACAGCCGCGGAAGCGTCGAGCAACCAGCTGCCGTACTAGAAGCACTGGCAGAGCCCGTAGCAGAACCCACGAAGAGATAGACGACATGGACATCGAAACACCGGAGTCAACACTAAACAGCATCCACGCTCGACCATGACAGCGCTAAGGATCCTACACTGGAACACGCAGAAAAGCAAGAAAGCACAGATCCCGGTAGTCGATGCCATCTCCGAAGAGTACGACGTCCTAGCTATCCAAGAGCCCTGGCGAAACCCAAATATGCCGACCACCTACTGCCCGAGATCCTCTCCATACTTCCTACTCTACGCAACCGAGGGAGGTAGGGCATGCATCTATATTAATAAGAAGTACACCCCAGCGCAGTGGACATACGAGGCGCAGCCAGATAAGTGTCACATCACAATCCAACTACCAGACGGTCCTATAACGGTTATCTGCATATACTCGCCTCCCCCTGGGTCCACTAGCAGATCGGACCTACCCGCTATCGAAGCCCTCCATGACGAACCCCAGCTAAGACGAACAGTCCTCGTGGGAGACTTCAACGTCCACCACCCCGTCTGGGGAGGATACAACGTCCGACCCCATAGGGCAGCTGATAAGCTGCTCCAGCTAGCAGAATCCTGGAGACTCCAGCTGATCACACCCCTGGAACACCGACATGGACACGAAAAGGATGCGCAGACTCTACGATCGACCTAGCCTGGGCCACAGACGATCTCCGGGTCGCCTATGACGGATACGCACCATACGCAGGATCCGATCACCTCCCTCAGGTGATACGCGTGGCTGGACCCCGTATAGACCGCCAAGACAGGCTACGACGCAGCTGGAAAACAGCTGACTACGACCAGGCGAAGGCAGAGGCGGCATACCTACCACAGCCAGGGCAACTCGAGACACCAGAAGAAATCGATAGCTACACCGAGACGTTAACTAAGGAGCTAACACGGATAGCCGACCTAGTTGCCCCCCTCCGCCACTCTAAGGGGAGAGGCAAGGCCTGGTGGAACCACGATATAAAAAGAGCTATAGAGGAGGAGAGACGAGCCCAGCGAGCATGGCTATCCGACAGGACAGACGCAGCCTGGCGAGCCCTTCGGCAAGCATCCCTTACGAAAAAGAAAACGATCCGCACCGCAAAGACAGCGACCTGGAGAGGCATGCTCCACGAAGCCTCTAGCCAGCCAGCTGGCGTCTGGAACATCGCGAGATGGGCCAGAACCGAAGGAGCCGCGCCACCGCTACCTCCAGCCGTCCCTACGCTCTACACACCGCGAGGCGAAGCAACGACCCATAAGGAGAAAACAGAGGCCTTCCGAGAGAGGTTCTATCCCCTCCCTAAGGCTACGTACACCGGCTTCCGAACAACGAACCGGCTCGCAGCGCCTCTCGATATGGACGGCAAGGTGACAGCAGAACAAGTCCAAGACGTCCTTACTAAGGCAGGCCAGTGGAAGGCACCTGGACCAGACCAGCTTCCGAACGGATTTCTCAAACGCCTAGGAAAGCCCCTCTTCCAGGCCTTGGCCTCCCTAGCGGAAGCGTGCTGGCATATAGGATACTATCCAAGAGCGTTCCGCAAAGCAGTCACCGTTATCCTCCGGAAGCCAGGAAAGCAGCCAAACGAGTACCACCAAGCCGGCGGATGGAGACCCATCGCGCTGCTTAACACTATAGGGAAAACGATCGAGAGCCTACTAGCGCAACGGCTAGCTAGCTTTGCCGAAGAGAATGGACTGCTCCCGGACGAACAGATGGGTAACCGGAAAGGCCGCTCTACGGAAACCGCGCTACGGCTGCTCACAGACTTAGTCCGCACAGCCTGGAAGCATGGAGGCGCTGCGACTCTCCTATCGCTAGATATCTCGGGTGCTTTCGACTCCGTTGACCACGATAGACTCCTCGGCAACCTACGAGCGCTCCGAGTACCTATATGGACCATTAACTGGATACGCAGCTTCCTTTCTAACCGATCCACCACACTGCTCTTTGACGGCCAGGAATCGGACGAGATCCCAGTCCCGGCAGGCGTCCCGCAGGGCTCACCCCTATCGCCTATCCTCTTCTGCCTCTATACAGCCGGTCTCTATAAGGCTCTCCGCGCCGTACCAGGGATAGCTACTATAGCCTTCGCAGACGACACGAACCTCGTGGGCTTCGGCTTAAACCCCGAGCAGACCTGCGAGCGGCTAGAAGCCGCTCACAGGATCTGCAAAGAATAGGCAGTCAGCCACGGCATGACCTTCGCAGTCCAGAAATATCACCTAGTCCACTTCTCTCGAAGACGGAAAGGTCCGGACACAAAGATAGCCTTAGAAGGTCACGAAATCGAACCAGAAGACTCCTGCCGCGTCCTTGGCATCCAAGTGGATAGACGTCTCCGCTGGGACGTCCACATCCAGTCGATATCGAAGAAGATGGCGACGCAGGTCTATGCTCTAGACCGGATAGCCGGCTCGACATGGGGCGCGTCTCTCCAGCGAGCCCGCCAAGTCTATACAGCCGTCGTACGGTCTGCGATAGGCTATGGAGCTTCAGAGTGGCACCGCCAGATCTCGAAAAATAGAGCTAAGGCACTCAACGACGTCCAGACAGAGTGCCTCCGAAAGGTCACAGGAGCTTTCAAAGCCACGGCTAACGCAGTACTAGAAACGGAAGCTTACGTGTCTCCCTTAGACACGTGGCTCAACAGAAGGGTGGCGGCATCGGAAGAGAGGCTCCAACAGCCGCGTATCGCATCACTCATCCAAGCAAGGTGCGATAGCGCAGCTAGATGGATCCTAACAAGACCGACTCGCCGGCGCAGATTAAAAGGCCCCGACGCTCCCGATCGTAAGAGGTGGCTAGACGAATGGCTAGCTGGAGACTCAGCACATAAGGCTGAGGAGAGAGACTGGCTTCAAAGATGGCAACAAGCGCAGCAAAATCGAACAGCACGAACCCCGGCAGCAACTAAGATGCCGCCAGACAAGCACGTCCTCAAGCTCCATAAGGGACTCCATAAGGCGGAGAGCTCCATCCTCGTTCAAGCGAGGACTGGCAAGATTGGGCTGCGAGACTTCCTTTTTAAACGCAGGGTCCCAGGCTTCGACAGCCCCTGGTGCGTCTGCGGTCAGGGCAGGGAGACCGTCCGGCATATCCTCGTTTTCTGCCCACGGGAAAGAGAAAGACGAGAGCATCTCGTCCAAGCTTTAGGAGGACCGATAGACACGGACAGGATGCTCGACACCCCAGGAAAAGCAGGAATTATCGCGAGATGGCTACTCCGCTCCGGAAGGCTGGACATGTTCCAGCTAGCGAATCAACTCATCAGCTAGGAAGCGGGCGCGCTGAGCCCGATCTCGGTATGGCAGGTCAAAGAGTAGATAGAAGCGGTACGACGCAGCGGAACCTAGGTTTTTCACCCGGCCGGACGGTTGCCCGGAACGGTTTTCCTAGGCTAAGATGCGCAGGGGGTCCTCATGGCCTAAATAGGTCGCTAGGTGTAAGAATAATAATAATAATAATAATAATAATTACTCTAGTTGTTTGGCTGCCTGGTTGCCTAGCTACTAGGACCTCGCCTTAGCTCTAAGCTAGAACTCCTATTAAGGAGGGGTAGCTCCCCCGCCTAATGGGTATAGCACCAGTGAGGCTGGCGATGCCGCCTGAGGCACCGGGACAGCTGCTTCATGAGGGGGGCATAATTTTAAGGGAGGCTGCGCTGGGGAGGTGACCCCGCGTACCCGCAGGCTGGTCACCTGACCTGTGGCACAGGCCAGCTGGCGACCTACTAGCGAAGGGCGGGCGCACCGCTGGCGCCCGACCTGAACTTGGATTCTGCAACAATCAGTCTTGCAGTGGAATTAAGACTACCCTTCGCTACCCTATACCTGACGGTGCCACTGTGACTCCTCCGGATCCTTACAGTTCCATCTTGTCCTGGAGGTAAGCCATTTCATCCCAACGGAGAATATGGTTTTATCTGACGTGGGTCGAGAGGGGGCTACGTGAGCAGCTCGTGGATGGAGGGGCTGGTTCGAGGCATTCGCTGATTAGGCTAACTCACTCAGCCGGCAAAACCCAGTGTACACGTACCTACGGCGGCTATGCGTTTATCACTTCACTTAGCACACAAGGTGAGTTTATGCTATGCAGTCGACGCGTCTGCTATACGCGTGAGCACACGTTCCGAGCGGTGTCGCGGTATGCTTGGTTAGCGCTGCGGAATTGGTGCATTAGCACTCTGATCGATGCCGCTGCAGTATGGACAGGGTTTGCGGGCGTTGGGTTCATTCCAGCCGCGTGTAGAAGAGCGCAGTCGGCCGCTCTCTAACCACTATGCATACCACATCTTGGGCTCTGCCGTTTGGGACAAACGACTGGGGCTGCCTTCCACTTTGGCGGCTGCTGACAACAGGAGCTTAAAGATGGTTCACCGACTGCATCTGCCCAGCGTCTACCTCCAAAGACATGGCGCGAGTCGAGTTGTCAAGGCCCTCCATTACCTATGTGCACGCTTAAGCTAGCGGATGCTGGCGGGTACTACGCCTCAGGCCTCTATGATCCTGCTCCTATTTGACTTGCGAAGCAAACTTGGCTAGCCGCACCTGAGGCGTTCTGCGATTGCACCAAGCATTTGCTAACCAATTCTTTGTCTATAATACTCGGAGGGAGCCCGCGCATAACCGAAGGCTGGGCCAGGAGAGAGCCTGTGGTTTGTGGGGCCATTTGTCGTGTAGCATGGACCGATTGATTACAGCATCTTGTTCGAGTGGGCTTTTGTCAATGTATCGCAGAGATTGTCCAAAGGCGCATGCGCTTTGATGCCCTCCCGCAGCTCATCGAGCTTGGCGGCCACGTCGCGCAGCTGGTCGAGCTTGGTCGTGCGACAAAAGGCCGTTACCCCGGTCGCCGCACAGCAGCGGGTGGTGGGCGATCTAACGGTGGTCGAGCTTGGCGCGGCCGGCGTAGAGGCCGCGTTAGACGCGGCTGAGGGGCCCGGCGGCGTTCCAGCGCGGGCCGGCCGGCTCGGCGGCCGAGGCATTGGCCAGGAACCTGCCCACGCCCGCGCTGTACGCGTGGAAGACGAGGCCGTACCGCCGTGGCAGCGGGAACAGCGCCGCCTCGGATCGCCGCGCCGCCGCCGAGTACATGCTTTAGTACACCGATGGATGTATCCATCAGCGCGCCAATGTGATCCGCACCGCCTCTTCGACTTCGCCCGGCCCAGGGCGGCCTCGCTGTCGCCATAGTTTCGGGTGCAGCCAACGGTGTCGATGTCCAGCTCCTAAGAATGGGCATCCGATGCTGGACTGTCTCGCATCGCCCCAGAAGAGAGAGTTAGAACCAAACACAACCTTGGGCGTTGTCATGGTGGTGATGCTCGTATGAGAAGGATTTCAATAGAACGTCAATAGCGTCGGACAGGTCGATCCTTTGTGACAATGATGTGAAGGACTGTAAGATTCATCAGGTCGCCTTGGCACTCTCGTGGGATAACTTATCGGATGCCGGGTGATCGGTGATGCCCAGACAGGTACGTATTATCGCAAGCCTCTTTTCCAGTAGTACGTTCATGCTGTGCGGCTGATTCATTCCTCGAGGGCGGATTAGGCTAATGTAGGATTCAACGCAGTAGCACGGCCCCGCGCAACAGCCGACTCACATGCCGGCAATCAGTGCCTTCTTGTCCCCGACACCAGACGGAAACCATTGTAAACCAAAACATTTCTTTCGGATTGAGCAGTGCCACACTCGGAGGCTGTCGAGGATTTTGGGAACATTTCATCCGGGGCTTGCTGAACTGCGAGCCTTTTAGTGAACACCAACGGGAGCATAAGGGGCGGGCCGCTGCCCATTACCAGAGGCACGCCGCTTAAAAGACAAAATCAAAACCGTACAGTAGTATCAATAAGCCAACTTTACTCAACAATAACCGCCCGGTTAGCTCAATCGGTAGAGCGTGAGACTCTTACTGCTTCCCAGCAATCTCAAGGTTGCGGGTTCGACCCCCGCATTGGGCTCAATTCCCGATGCATCTCAGATACTGAGATCCTTCCTTTTTGTGTTTTCTTAACTTAACTCTTTGTCTCCAAAGAACTTCTACCATCGACATCATCGATTGAGCTATCATTCACTCTGGGCCCACCACAATGAACCAGCCATGAAAGGAACAATCTTTTTTTTTTTTTTAAAAAAAAAAACCCAAAAAACCGGTAGGCATGGGCGTGTGGGCTACAGCTGTTGAATAGTGTTTTCCATCTACTCCTTTAGGAACAACGACGTCGGGTCGCCCAAGTCTCCCATATCTGTGAACGCGATCCTCAACCGCGGCGCAGTTTTGTAGGGAGCCATTAGGGTAAGTTCTACAGCCCCCTGGCCATACCGCCACTTCAATTTGAGGCTTGCCATTGATTGCGTCTATGCATCAAGCTTCAATTACCTGGTCGGACCTTAGGATGCCACCGAAGACGAATGAAGACCCGTTGCTTCCGCGCGCTACTTGCAAGCGAAAGGCCGAAGAGGCAGGGCTCCTATCGAATCCGGGCGGCGGCCATGATTGCCAACGCATCAGCGGCGAGGCTCGGTCGCATTGACAGGTTCCACCGCGGAATTTCCTTGGTGCCTCGGTCGCGGTCAGCCCTACGAAGTCGGCGGCGTTATTCCGCTCCCCACTCAATAAAGATGGGTTCCCGATGTTGGCCCTTCACACTTGCGGATAAGCCGAGAACTGCCGATATGCGGATGCATGCTGTCGTTGGCCAGGCCGGCCCTCGCTTAACGGAGGTCAAACCGCCTACATGCTTCACGGTGGGTAGGATGGTGAATAAAGAATGCAAGCGTCGGCTGTCCATCACCCATCCCGGTGATGATGAGTTACACGGCGTAGACTGGTAGACAGTGCTTGGGTTGGTGACTTTAACATCCACTCGCCTTCTCCCTGGTAGCTTGCGTAGTGCTACAGGAATATACACGTTCGCGGGCCACTCAAGATGGGCGGCCGTGCAGGGGGACGATACGTAGCAGTACACGCATGTGTCGAGACTGTAGGACGCAGACTGTTTTCCCCTGAATAAATCTACTAAACGCCATGCTAGCTCAATCCGGTTACTTTTCTTACGCCCCCCTATATCACTCCCATACACTGCCTCTAATTCCAAGCCACGGCCGGCTGTGTTACTTCAGCATGTTAGCTTCATAATGATACTAACCGAAATGGTGAACTGGTATAGCGAAATATTATTATAGAATCCCTCATCTACTACCATAAGGGGTTCGATTCCTTCTTCGGTTATGTTTTTGCATCTCTCCTTGCATGTCTCTTTTTTAGACACGAGGGGCCGCCTCTAAGAATTTGGGACCCTCTAGAGCTGACTCGCGACTATTACCTCCGTAGGGAGTTCAGCATTTGTGCTTAGCAACCCGCTCGACACACCAATAATTATGCTGTCGTCTTCCGCGTCCATTCCCCCAATATCAGCCGCATGTGCTTTCTCTCATTTCTTCTCCTCGGCTGCCGATGTCACAGCCTCGGCATACCCTGGCGGGTGCAGACCGCCCTTGTTGCTTTTCGTGCCCAGCCGGCCGTCGTCGATGTAGCTCTGCAGGAAGGGCAGGACGCCGCGGTCGGCCAGGGCCCGCTCCTCGATGTAGTGCTTCTCGATGAGGGCGACGGTGTCGAGGCCGACCTTGTCCATGAGGACGCAGGGCGGCCAACCGTTTTTGACGAACATCTCCTTCCAGACGGCGTCGAGGTCCTCGGGCGTCGCGACGCCCTCGGCCAGCACCATGAGGCACTCGCGCTTGATGGCGGCCCAGACGCGGTTGATGACGAAGCCGGTCGACTCGCGGCGCGCCTGCACGGGCAGCATGCCGATGCCGCGCAGCTGGGCCAGCAGCCAGGGGAAGATGGCCGGGTCCGTGTCGCCGCACGTCATGAGCTCGACGACGTTGTTGCCGGGCGGCATCATGTAGTGCATGTTGAGGACGCGGCGGCGCGTCGCCTCGCGCAGGTGCGGGACCATCTCGCGCGACTTGTATGAGGACGAGTTGGTGGTCAAAACAGCGTCGGGGAGCGCCAGTGCCTCGAGCTCGGCAAAGGTGGCACGTTTGAGCTCCAGCTTCTCGGGGACGCACTCGACGACCAGGAAGGCGCGCTCGACGGCGGGCGCCACCTCGGCGAACAGGTCCACGCGGGCCCGGGCACCGTCGGCGCCGGCCCGGAAGCTCTGGACGTTGCCCCGGATGTACTCGAGGGCTTGAGCGCGCTGCGCAGCGTCGGGGTCACGCAGGCAGACGTGGTAGCCGGACGCGGCCCAGGCGGCGCCGATGCGACGGCCCAGGACGCCGGCGCCGAGGATGGCGACGGTGCGGTTCTCGGTGGGCGGCTCGGTCCAAGACATGATGGGTGTTGCTGGGCACGAATGTACGGGGGGAGGGAAAGAGGATTTCGGTTTACGGAGCTTGGTGACGGGGCAGCTCGGTGACGAGGACCATGCTAGGGGCCATTCTGCACGTACTTATACATGGCGACTCGGGACGTGTCCACGGGCGATAGTCGCGATGGGCTCCGAGAAGCGACGCATTCGGACGTTTGCTCGCGCCGGTAACGGCCAACGCCGGTGACGCCAGGCCACGTGCTGTGTGTGCATTGTTGATCAGGGGACCGCCGGGCAGCTACCAGGACAGGGTCCCAAGCCGGGCGGTTCGCTGCGCCGAGGGTGCCGCGTGGGCGCTGGGATGCATTGCTGGGCTTACTGGGGCTCTGTCGATGGGTTTGGGCCTGGCGATGCGCTAGGTTGGAATTTGTCGCTGCTAGCCCTCGCTTGCGCGCATCCGTCAATACCGGGGCGACGGCGTCTACCCACTTGCTGGTGATCAAGCTTTCCGAGCCGTACCGAAAGCCCCGACGGGACAAGCGAAGTGGAACGCAAGAGTAGGTTCCATGTTTACCGCCCCCTTTCCTTTTCAGTGTGCATTTACTTCCCTTCCTCTGTAGGGCTGTCTGTGCTACCGACGGAACTATCTCGGGTTCTAGAACCGCCCCACGACGGGTCAGAAGCCGAGGGCGCAGGCGCAAGGGTGCTTCGGATCGCCTCCGTACCTTGTTCAATGTTCCCCTACCTTCCTTCCTCGCGTAGTGGATATGCATGGATAAAGGCAATTGTAACATTTCATCACCGTTCCACTTTGCCCCCTCAATTTTTGCCTTCGCGACGTCGGCCTTGCTCCCAATCCCGCGATCCGGCTCACCATCCCCAATGAACGCGACCGCGACTGCGACCGCGACCGCGAGCCCCGTCGCCGGAGCCACCGCCGGCCATGGGGCGAGCGGTACGACGCGCTTCTTACCTTTGCGAGTACAATTACCCAGCACGTCGCCCTGGAGTCTGCTGCTTTTACACCGCCGCATTTGCCCCTCTCAACGTCAGATCTCCTGCTTAAGAACCGGCCGTTTGCCAGCCCCAGCCCCTAGGGCGTCGTTTGTCACCTCCCAGGCCACCCTCCCGCCCCGCATAACAGCGTCTCACTGGCTTCACTCTCGAAACCATGTCGGCAACAAGTTTTTACCTGCTGGGCGAGGATGTCTCGACCGCTCGAGACATCGAGCTTCCACCCACCATCGGAGAAGACGAGCTTCGCCAGCTTCTTGCCTCCCATTTTGCCATTGCCGATCATAAAGGTTTGTCCCACTCGCTGCCGCCGCATCCGCGACGTCTCTCACACAACACAGGCATCGGATTCGTCTCGCAAAATGTTGCGTTGCCCTCTGCTGCTGACGTTCTGGAGGCTTCGGAGCCTGTCGCCATCTCCATCGATGGAAAGGCCGTCCGTGACGTCCCCGGCCCCGAGGGATTGCCCTACGTCGGCAACTATTTCGAGGTCTTCCCCGACCACCTCGGGAATCACCAGCGACTCTTCGAGAAGTATGGACCCATTATTAAAACCTCCAACATGGGTTCCACCGTCTACCACACGAACGATCCGGCCATCGCATCCATCGTTTTTCAAGAAGGCGAATTCTTTACCAAAAAGATCATCCCCGGCCACCCCTTACACCCGATTAAGAACGAAGATGCGGGAGTTTTCCTGAGCGACACGGAAACGGAAGAGTGGAAAGTTGTGCACAAATTCCTGCCCCCAGCCTTGGGCCCCAAGGCCGTTCGACACTACGCCCCAACTATGCAGCAGACGGTCGAGGATGCGTTCAAAGTCTTTGATGAGCTCGATCAGCGGGATGAGGCGTGGAACGTATACCCGTATATGCTCAAGCTTGGCTCACAAGCTGTTGGCAAATTGGTGCTGGGCATGGATTTTCAACATTTCACGTCCACGGACGCACGCCTGCACGAGATGGTCGTCAATATCGCCGAAATGCTGGAGCTGAACAAGAAGATCACGTCCATGGGAAGCTGGTATGCGATGCTGCCTTTTGGAGACCCCCAGAAGCTGCGTACCGCAAAACGGAGAATTGAAGAGATGATCGACGAATCCGTGGCCGCGGCATCGAAAGGCATAGAGGACCTGGAGCTGCAGGAGGCCGCTTTGAAGGCAAAGAACATGGTTGGTAAGTCGCGACGGGCGGACGGATGCACAAGCCGCGAGTTGCTAATTTCGGGCTCCCTGCAGATTATGCTCTTCGGGCTACCGATAGCAAGGGCAACAAACTTCCCGTCGATAAAATCCGGTGGCCGCTCATCGTCGCAACCGCCGCCGGCTTCACAACAACCAGCTCTCTGCTCTCATGGCTTCTGTACGGCCTCGTCACATACCCGGGCATGCAGGAACGACTGTTGCAAGAGCTAATCGACAACGACTTCGACGAAAACACTCAGATCACGGCGGAGCTGACGCAGAAGCTGCCGTTCCTGGACAAGTACATCAAAGAAACCCAACGTCGCCACAACCCCTCCTACCAGCCGGCCCGGACGGCCAAGGTGGATATGATCCTGCCCGGGGGCTACCGTGTACCGCGGGATGCCATCGTGATCCCGGCGCTGCACCACATCCACATGAACGGCGAGATCTGGGACAACCCCACCGTGTTCAACCCGGACCGCTGGGACACGGACAAGGTCAAGAAGCGGCCCAACGCTTCTTACGTGCCCTTCGCGGCGGGCCAGCGCATGTGCATCGGCTTCAACTTCGCCCTGCAGGAGGTCAAGGTGTTCTTGCCCAAACTGGTGTACCGGTACAGGTTCGAGCGCGCGGGCGACGCGAGCGTCGAGTATGACCCCATGTTCCAGCTCATCCGGCCCACCAACCTCTACGTCCGGGCCGAGAGGCGCGTGAAGTGGCCGCCCAAGGGCGAGTAGGCGTGGGCGCGCACCCGGGTTCCTGTTTTGTGCTGTTGCGAAAGATACCAAATAAGGTGGCGTACCCCTCCAAGCACCAGCCCCTTCACGCACCACCTGTTTTAGGTGTCGTCTCACGATGTCTCAAGTGAACTCACTCGACGATATTTAAATGAATAGCTGACCGACCGCTATGATGTTAATATTATTTAATTTGTCTACTTCTATTCTTTCTTATGAGTCTACTTCCATGGATCCAGACCAGCTAGAGCTTGCAATAGCGGTAATTACTTCCGGCCAGTCTATCCGAAAGACCGCAAAACAGTTCCATGTCACCAGGGACTATTTACAACGGCGTATTAAAGGGACCCTTACCAGAAAAGAGGTCAACAGTACGAGGCAGTCGTTATCCTCATCCCAAGAGCAACAGCTAGTCGATTGGGTATTGCTACAGGCCAGGCTGGGCTGGGCTCCTCCGCATAGCCGTTTTCGCTTATTCGCCCAACGCATCTATGACCAGTCTGGTGGTGAAAACCGCCTTGGAAAACACTGGCACCATGGCTTTTTCGCCGTCATCCTGAAGTCAAGTCCGTCAGGTCTACTGGAGTCGACTATCTACGTGTTAACGGCGCGTCACGAGCGAATATCGAGGAGTTCTTTAATCGCCTTGACGACCCCAGCTAGCTGAGGTCCTCCTGGAGAACACCTGGAACGTCGACGAGATTGGCAGCATGATTGGGCTTGGAGATAACCCCTTGGTTATCGGACCGGCTAACGTACGCAAGGTCGTCACCATGGACCCTGGGAATAGGGAGTGGGTGACGATTCTAGAGTGCGTTAACGCTGCTGGCAGGGTCCTGCAGCCCTTGGTCATCTTCAAAGGGGCAGACGTACAGCAGCAGTGGTTCCAGCAGCAAGTGGACGACGATGACTTCGTCGACTGGCAGTTCTGCACTTCCCAGACTGGCTGGACTAACAATTCAATTGCCCTGCGCTGGCTTAAGGAGGTCTTCATTCCAGCGTCAGCTCCAACCTGTCTAACTAGCTGGCGACACCTCATTCTCGACGGTCATGGCAGCCACGTTGACGAACCCTTTATTCTAGCCTGTCTGGAGTCGAAAATCTGGTTGGACTTCCTCCCAGCACACACTTCGCAGGTCCTCCAGCCTCTGGACCTTGGGCCCTTTTCGGTGTTGAAGCGCAGCTATCGGAATCTGCTGCGTGAGGCCTGCGCGTCCAGTCTCACGATGACGCCAGGCAAGCCGGAGTTCCTGGAGTCCTGGAACAAGGCTAGAAAAAGGCCTTTACACTAACTAATATTTCTGCAGGCTGGAGCGCAACTGGAATCTTTCCAAGGGACCGTTCTAAGCCGCTTAATAGCCTACTAGCAAGGCAGCTGGACCAGGACCATCTAGACCGACCTTCAACACCAGACAGGGCTCCAGAAATGGACACATTAGCAGCAGCGTCAGCGGTGACGTTCCAGACCCCAAGGAGCTCACGCCAATTGACTGATATAGTCAGGGACCTGCGTGGCGTGGACGAGGCCTTCGCCAGGCCAACCTTCCGGCTGCTGACGCGAAAGCTCTGCAAGGCCCTTGACGATAGTTGCATGGAGATCGCCAGTCTCACGCAGCGGACGGAGCAACTAGCAGCTGCTCTAGAGAGCCAGAAGCCTCAGAAACGACGTAAGGTGCGTCCGACTGCGCAGGAGCGTTTTGTTGCTATTCAGGACGTCGTTCGAGTCAAAAGGGAGATGGGGATACTACCAGATGAACCTGACCTAGACTCCGACAGAGAAGGGTGGATAGACCAGGCAGATTGCGAAGAAGAAAACAATAGTGAGGTAGAAGAGTGTATTATCGTCTCTTAAAAACAAATAGCTAGTTTCCAGCTGGTCTGGGTATGGAGATATCCGTCTTTTCATCCGACGAAGGTATCGTGTGACGCCCCTGAAACAAGTGGTGCGTGAAGGGGCTGGTGCTTGGAGGGGTACGCCACCTTATCACCCAGCCTCGGCTCATCGGCTATCATTACTCATGATTCAAAGTAACCGGAACCCACCTCTATGATGCAGGTTTTATGGGGACATGCGGTCAGCGACCTAGTCCAGGAACTGCAAGTGAGCCGATGCATAGCACTGTGAAGTACCCCGCTTTCACCATGGCGCCCAGCTCATGATGATGAAGCAGGCTTGGCTGGACGTTTGCGAGCGGGAAAAATCTGGAAATAGGGGGGGTACACTTGCTGTAGATGGGTTATGGGAGACGAAAACAGTTTCTGGAGTCTGCTTACGTTCACGGACTGATAGGCTAGGGTCTGGCCCCTTACGCCGACTGCATTTGCCTATGCAATGTCATCAGATTGTAGGGACAAGGGGCTGGTAGTCTACAATGGCCGATGCTTTCTTGGCTGCTGCGCCGCATGGTATATGCCAAACAAATATGCTGCTGTGTTCTTCGTGTGCATATCGTGTCCAGGAATGACTGATTGACCTATTGGAGCCCGCCGGTACCAAAGGCGTACGTGCCAGACCAGGATGCTGCGGCATGAGGGGCGGATTTGGGAAGCGTGTCGGTCGAATCAGTGCAAATATAATTACCAGACCACTCCCTCCGGCTCAGCGAATGTCTTTGCTTACTTCTACCCCTCACCTCGGGACAGGCCTCTACACCACCGCCCCGATGCAGCCCTCATACGTGTATACGACCGTCGCCGGGCTGGCCTTGGTCCTGTCTTTCTCTCTTCTCCGCTGGGTCCTGTCGACTCGCCGGCCCAAGGGACTTCCGCCCGGGCCGCCCATCATCTTGGGCCTCGGCAACCTTCACCAGATTCCGGCCCAGAAGCCGTACCTCAAGTTCGACGAGTGGGCCAACGAGTACGGCGACATGTTCAGCCTCAAGACGGGCGCCGACAACCTCGTCGTCATCAACCGGGCCGAGATTGTGCACGAGCTTTTCGACCGGCGCGGCGCCATTTACTCGGACCGGCCCGCCTCGCACATCCTCACCAAGCACGTATTCTACGAGCCCGAGGACCAGCACATCGCCGTGCTGCAGTACGACGACTACTACCGGCGGTGGAGAAAGGCGCTCAACTACATCCTGGGCCCGGCGGGCACCAAGCGGGTGACGCCCCTGCTCGAGGCCGAGGCCGCTAGGCTGTCGCAGAGGTGCGGCCTCGTCACCGGCGACGGCCGCCACAGGCACGATGACAACGTCGAACGATGGTCCTATGCCGTGCCGCTGATCGTTACCAATGGGGCTCGGCTCGAGGATTCGCCAGAGTATTTCGAAGCGTACCAAAAGAACATAAGCAATATTATGCCTCTGATCGTGCCCGGGTCCGTCCCCCCCGTCGATATTTTCCCCGTGCTCCGCTACATTCCAAGCTATTTGGTCTCGTGTAAGTTATCCCGGTCCCCGGCCCCCTTTTTCGTGTATCACATACTCCGTAACGACTGGGTTTGCTATCCGGGGCCTGCGGGGGATATCTTGATTTATTCATTTCAGGAAGAAGCTGATTGGTGTGACAGGGAAAGAACAGGCCCGGCGCGCGCGCGAGTACGCATGCACTGACGCACGCAACTACGTTCGGGGCTCGAAGCGGGAACTAGCCATGCTACAGAAGGACCCCAACCCTTCGGGCTTCGTGTCTCTCCTGGCCAAGCTGCAGCTAGACCGGCAGGAAGAGGAGAAGGCGGGCAAGGAGAGCTTCACCGACACGCAGCTCGGCTACATCGGGCAGGCCATGTCCAACGCTGCGGCCGACACGACGGCGGCCACGACCAAGAGCCTGCTGCTCGCCCTGGCCGCGCACCCGGAGAAGCTGCGGCGGGCGCAGGCCGAGGTCGACGGGGTCGCGGGGCCGCGGCGGCCGCCGGCGGCCGAGCACCAGGACCGGCTTGTCTACCTGCGGGCGTGCGTCTCCGAGGTGCTCCGCTGGCGGCCGACGGCGCCGAGCGCGCTGCCGCATGTCCTAACCCGCGACGACGCCTTCGGCGACTACGCGTTCCCCCGCGGCACCGTCTTCATCGCCAACGCCTGGTCCATCCACCGGCATGAGTCCGAATACGAGCGGCCCGGCGACTTCGTGCCCGAGCGCTTCCTGCGCCACCCACACGGCATGCGCCCGTCGGCCGACGCGGCCCGGGACCCCGAACAGAGCGGCCGCCGCGCCCTCTACACGTTCGGCGCCGGCCGGCGGCAGTGCCCGGGCGAGCAGTTCGCCCTCGCGGCCGTCCTGCTGGCCGTGTCCAAGATCATCTGGGCGTACGACGTGCTGCCGCCGCCGGGCGGCGTCGACGTCAGCATCGAAACGGGCTTCGTTGACGGCACCGTGACGCAGCCCGTCAACCCCGAGGTCGTCTTCCGGTACCGCGATGCCCAGAGGGAGGAGGGCGTCGCCCGGGACCTGGCGGAAGCGGATGCCCGCGCCCGGAACCTCCTGGGCCGGTGAAACAGTCTGGGTTCGTGCATAATTGCGTGACTGTATAGTGGTAAGTGGGGGACTCGGCAAGGCCTCGCTGTAGCAGCGAGGAAGTGGGATCTGAAAGTTAGGATCCCTTTTGTTATTGAAAAGGGCCTTGCCATAGCGTAAAGTCGCTCTCACTCCTTACTCTGATGTATTATAGAAGCACTATGCGTAGTCGGCATCTCAGAAAGCCATACGAACTGGAAGGCGGCGGAAGGGGGGGAATGTTGTAGGTGGTATGGCAGAGGAGGATTACAATCTTGAGAACTGGCGCTGGAATGAGCCCTTTATATTAGTACTGTGGTCTTCTGAGTGAATCTGATGTCACTAGTATGAAAAGATGTCATGAGAGTAGAAGTGAGTGTGTGTGTGTATTGTAAGAGTGTAAGTCTCACTATGGCCTCTAGGCCACTATTTCCACATGCAATGCAGCAGACTAGAGAGCCAGCTATCCCGCGGAGGCATGTGATGTGCTAAAACGGGAAAAGACGAATAAAATCGGACGCGGATCTCCTTGCCATGTGGAGGAAGTACGGGGCCTGTACCGACTGGGTCGCGAAAGCAAGGTGTTCTATGGCGGCTTGGAACGGCAACCATTGACAACTTTCGGTGGAATTTTCAAGGATAAATGAGCGTTCGACACAACGAGTACATTCTGAGGTCTCGCGACTAAGTAGCTTTGCTCTGCATCTAAGATTGGCAAGTACCATCGAACTTACAATCAGTCGCCCCGCACAGCTTAGGAGTAGGGCACTTGTCGCACTGGCCAGTACGAAACGTGTACTCGTACCAGACGCATTTGATATCCTTGTCCTTAATCTGTCCGCACACGTCAAAGTCGTGTTGGCCCTCGGCCTTGTTCAAAGCACCGCTCCACCCGTCGCCGGCCGTGTACTTAACCGAAGCACCGTTCGTTGTTACGTCGACCGAAGCTCCGCCGCCGCAGTCCCAGTGGAACTTGCTGTCCTCGGAGACGCCTCTCCGGCTCTCGCGCTGGTCGCACACGAGCTTCCCGTTGTCCCACACCTGGACGTGGATCCCGTCCTTGTAGATGACGGCGTTGTTGTACTCGAAGGTGCGGCCTGTGATGCAACGTGCGGGCTTGGCCGTGGGCGAGGGTTGGGCGGTCGGCGCGGTGGTCGTGGTAGGCTTGGTAGGCGTGGGCGGCGGGGGCGTTGACCAGCTGGCGCAGCTGGACTTGGTGATAGTGGCCTCGAACTTGGGCCCGCCGAGCTCGGTCCACGTCGTGCTCGACATGCAGGAGCCCCCCGATGGCGAGTACGGCGCGCTGGTCGAGAGCGTCGGCGCGTTCGTGATGCCGTACAGCGCACACGACGACGTCGTGATGCAGACGTTGTTGTGGGGGCTGCCGTTGCATTGCCGAAAGGTCGTCGTGGACCGACACATGGAGCCGAACCCCGTGCTGGTCGGGCGCGGGGGCAACGTGATGCTCGGCACGAGGCCGGCGCAGGTGGACGCCGTGCAGAGCTTGCCGCAACTCGAGGCCCCAGTGCACAGCGGCCCCGGCGGGCCCGGCCGGAAGGTCACGATTGGGCCCCGGGGCCCGTCTCCTCCGCCGTTGCCCGGAAGCGGACACGCGTCGTCGGCCTGGCGGGGCGAGAGGCGACGTTCCCTTGGCAAGGAGGCGTCGTTGGCATCCGGGACGCAAGAGCGATCCCGGGTCTGGCCGTTGTAGATGACGGGTGGCTTGGGGGCGTTGGGAACGTCCTTGTAACTGATGGCGCGCGCCAGTTCTCGGATGAGCTGCTTCACTTGCGCCGGGCTCCTGTAGGCGCTGTATGTCGGGTTGGAGCGCAGACAGGCAACGAGACCTGATACGAGAGCAGTGGCTGCCGAACAAAGACGCCCGTTGTTAGCATTTTGCATTCGCACTGCCTTTTGTGAAAACGATAGAGAGGATAGAATGCTTACCTGGAGAGGTGCCGGAATTCTTTCTGTTTTTATACTTTTGCACATCCACTGGGTAAGGCAGATCGTCTCCTGGTGCGTAGACTTCGACGTAGGTCCCGACGTAGCTGGCGGGTCGCCGTTTGCCTTCTCTGGTGGTGGCGCCCACCACCATCATGCCTGACATGTAAGGAAAGGCCTCATATGGCATCGTATCCTGTTCCTCGAATAGCCCTGGATCCTCGTTGGGAGGAAGGCCATCTGTATCTGCGTTGCCCGAGGCCGCTACGAAGACGGTACCATACGCCTTTTCCATCTTGGTCATGAGGATAGCTGGCAGAGATGGGTCAGTTGTCCTTTCCCCATTGTGCACGAAAGACGTAAGGGCAATCACTTACTCATGGTGTCCCAAAGCCATTGCTGGGAGTAGTCTCGCTCGATGCCCCAAGACATGTTGACCACTGTGGAGTCTTGCGGTTTCTTCCGATCCTTGATATCGTTGGCAACCGCCACAAGTGATTCGAGCACGAACTCGATAGGGTGATCTTCGTCGAGGTCCAATTGTGTGGGAGCGAGTACTAGTTCAGCTTTCCTGGCAAGCCCTGAGTGAATTCCTCCAGCCATGGCCGCCATAACGGTGCCATGATTAATCATTGCGGGGTCGGGCACAAACGGATTGTATGCATGTGGCACCAGCCGGGGGCCGAGTTGACTTGAAAATTCCTATGTGCGGCGGTTAGCGTGCCTGGGAGCAATGGGGTAAAACATGGGATGAAATGAAAATTTCACCTACACCGCCGCCGGTGATAATATCCTCTTCCATAATGTAAATCGTCTGGCCGGATCCTTGCGTATCGTCGTAGTAGTAAGCGAACTTGTCTTGGCTTGGAAGATGGGGGCTGTTATCCACGTCCCAATCTACCCTTGGAGGAATGGAAATCTGCGACAAATGCCACCTGTCAGTAACCTCGGGATCGGTTGCTCGCTTCTGAAAAGTCGCGGGCTGATGTTCTGTAACGTTTGCAGCTGCGTCCGTGGTCCTTCCTCGGTGGACTCGCTTTCGCCTTCGCTGTCCTGGATTCCACTTATGGGCCTCGATCGCTTCTTCCATTTCAGCTCTATAGTTGAAGGCCCGCGCGATCTGTTTCACAATATGACGATTTGCATTAGCTCAAACATACAACACGGTTGCCAGCCTGAGATCGAAAGATGAGTAAAGGGGAAGACTTGCCTCGGCTTTTTCCTGGAAGTAATCAATGGCCACCGGACCCAGTTTTTCGACAAAGTAGAATGCAGTGAAATCGAGATCATTCGCACGAATCTCGTGATAACCATACTCTGCACCCAAGGCCTCCCTTCGTTCTTCAAGCACGTTTCGAATCACCTGTTGCCCAGACTCCGAAGGACTGGCGGGCCAAATGATGCCATCCTCACCGAAGTCTCCGCAATCCCACCTACTCGCCCTCGCCTGAATGGCAGGGGGAAGCCCAGCGACACCAGTGGCTTGTGGCATCTGCACTCTTCCCATCACGGTGCGGCCTCGAATAGTGCAGGCATCTGCGCTTGTGGTGGTGTCATCGTCTTCGACATCACAGCCCATGATTGGTGTACACGTCGACTTCACCTGTGTGGCGGTTGTTTTGGTAGTACCCCCTGTAATTGTAATACCAAAGGAGCTGGTAGTCATGCAAAGTGATGCTTCCACTGGTGTACAGTCTGCAGGCTTCGGGGGGGGACTGATTTTCCCTCCAGGCAATACACTAGTAAGACAGCGCATGAGTACGTATCGGTAACTAGCAATAGAAGTATGGCCGTCTGTATACTCACGTGATTCTGGGCCATGGGGGCAACGTCCCTTTGATGGATAGGCCGGGGGGAAGCTTGAGGAGGTTGATCGCAGGGGGGCCTCTGCGTTGTAGTCATAAAATTAGCCGGTCGAAACAGGACGCATAGAGAGGCATTGGGGGATGCATTCTTACGGGCCCCAGACTCCAACTGGCAGATTCCACTCCCAGCCACCAATCCTGATGCCAAAATCGTCCCACTTGACACAGATCTAACATTTCGGGTCAGTAACGGGTTTCTCCGCCATATTGAGTCGTAACTTACGAAAAAGAACCATAATTTGCAAGTTGATTTGGACTTGCTGCCATCCCCATCATCGTCTTCTCCTTCGTCTGGTATATCTTCCGGCACCGGAATTAATTCACCAAAAGTCGGCCACGAACCTGGTACTACGCCGGTAGTGGTGGGGGACGTCGTCCTAGTTGTTGTTTTCACCGGCGGCTTTGGGGTTGGTAGAGCCAGCGGTGGCTTTGCTGTGATGCCCGGCCGTCCTCCAGGTTGTCCACTCGTACTCCCATTCCAGTTCGGCCCATGCGACATAGCCGGCCAAGGAGGCAGCGACAATATGGTGGTAAACACTGTCCCTCCCGGCGCGGTGATGGTGGTCGTGAACAGCGGGACGTCAAGACTGATGGGCGCCTCGAAAGAGCTGGTGGTCTGTCCTGACGACACGGGAACGTTGGAGTACTGCATTGAGGAGACCGTCAATGGGGGTGCTTGTATCGTGACGGTCGAGCTGGTGCCAGGGGCAACTTCAATGGGAGTTATGTATGCCGGCAGCTCGATAGTAGTAGGCGACGGCAGGCCACTGGGTGCAAGCACAAAGAGGCATGGGGGTGTGCACTGGGCGGGCGTCCCGCTGTACACCTGATTATTCAGGTACACGACTTGGCTGGAATTTTCATCCCTGTTCGGTGTCAGCATAACGATTTTTGACCACATAGTAAGTGGCTTCAAGTGCCTACCGCGCGTTACCCTGGAGATCGATGGCCCAGTCGGTCGTCCCTCTAAAATTCAGTGATTTGTACTTCTCTGTGCGGGAGTTCTTGTTCGACTCGTCCATATAAGCTACCCAGTTGTCTGAATAGAACAATAGGAGTCAGAAAGCATGCTTGTCATAGACGAGAACCAATCGTACGGTGATGACTTACTGTCGTACACGATGTAGTCGGTCTCAGTGTCGTCCTTCCACTGCCGGAATGCGCGCCCTTCGGCGATGATGTCACGAATCTCCCCATCGCTGATATACCCGCCTGTCTCGGTGCATCGGCCGTGCTCTGCTCCTGACTCGGGCCCTGTGTAAGTGCAAAGGGGGCCAGTGCACGATGCACTTGTCATCTCGAAGGATCGCCCGTAGCTCGAAACTCCAACGACGACCTTGTCAGACGAAACACCGGCCTTGGTAATCATGACCAGGGCACTCATGGTCTCGGTCATATTGACGTGCGAGCGGAGGCAGTTTCCTCCACTGCAACCTACCTGAGCCCATTTGTTGCCGTAGTCCCACTGCCCTAAATATTTATGTTAACTGAGCAGAACTTTCCAATTAAGGTACTCCATGCGTACCATGTAGGTCGTAGGTCCTGAAATTCCAAGGAAGTTGATGTCAATGACAGACCCAGTAAGGACACCAGCTGAGGAGTGGGATATACTCACATGTAGATGATATAGTCGAGCACTTGGCTCATCTCCTCTATCAGGAACTGCTTGAGATACCAGTAGGAGGCCGGCGCAGCAATTGACACCGTCTTTCCTGCTGGCATCCTTGCCTTGACAGCCTTGACAAACTCGAGGTAGTTCTGACTCTCCTCGGGGTCGCCGGGGGGGATCAACTCGGGCGTGATATCGGGCTCGGCGGGGTACTCCCAGTCGAAATCGACACCGTCGAGGTCATTCGACACAACAAAGTCGACACAGGCCTGAGCAAAGTTGTCTCTGTTCCCCGGCTTCACCGCGTTACGAAACAAATGATATGTCGATGGCTCCGTTGAGAACGCCCAGCCCCCAAAGGAGATGACTCGTTTGGGCCCCTTGAGGGCCTTGAACTCGGCAAATACATCTGCAAACCTACCGGTCGAAACGCCAAAGCTCTCGGTGATGTCGACAAAGGCGTAATGGACGTGGGTGTAGGACGATGGGATCTGTGAGACCGACATGTGCAGGCACGGTCTCTCCCGGTTCCAGGCCTCGAAGTAAGCGACCTTCATGAATGACGCCGGCGGTGAGCCGTTGTTGGTCATTTCCAGTCCGCAATTTTGCACGCACCCATTGGTCCGAGGCTCGGCCGTCCCTGGGTTGCCTGTTTCCGACTTGGTGGGAATGCAATGCGCCTCGTCCACGCCACACTTGCCCCAGATGTTGCAGCAGGCCTTGATGTTGCAAGGACTCAAATCTTCTATCTTGGTGCCGCTTGAGGGTGACTGAGTGCCCGGCTTCGACGGTCCACACTCGGCATCCGGATTTGGTGCCGGCAACCGGGGGGTTCCCGGCCCCAGACAGATTCTGTAGCCCGGAAAGAGGTTGTTGCAACCTCCCCAGCCCCATGTTTCCTTGTTGTACATGTAGAGCTCCTCTGTTGTCATGCCATTGGTCGCAGCAATCTTGGAACATGTGTCGTCGTTGACGATCACGTAGGAAGCACAGCTGCCGTCCGGGCGAGGGCCGGGTGCGGCACGCTTGGATACGGATCCCGCCGAACAACACACCCACTGGTACGGCACCGGTTTCCAGTCAGCATCAAGGCGGTTGTGGCGTCGCAGCTCAGCAGTGCCGATGTTGCATGTCGCCGCGAGCGTTTCGACTGTGTCTCCGTAGGCAGCCTGGATACGCTGACAGGCCCCCTGGCGCGAAGAGATTTTGCTGCGGGATATTATGTCGGGACGTAAGGTCGATATAGAGCTTCCGACTTTCTCTGTGGCGAGGAGTTCCCCAGAAGCTGTGGCGTTGACGCAACGAGCCTCGGCCCAGGAGCGCAAGGCCTTTTGGACCCACGCGAGATCGCCCTGGGGATCCGTCACGATACCGGCATGGTGATCAGAGTTGCGGTTGCCACCGCAGACCTGCGCGATTGTCCGCTCACTGTTTGATCCCCTCGAGGACAGTCGCTGGATGAAGTCTTGAACAAAACCGTTGGCAATTCCGCTGTTCTGGATTTTGTGTCCAACGTAAATACCCACCAGAGCTCCCTGGTAGTGGCCGTAGATCACACTTTCTTCGCAGTTGAGTTTGTCGCGCAGGAAAGCTTGGGTGTCAATGAGCGAAGCGAGAATCTTCTCTCCAGAGCCGGGTGCCCCCTGTGCCTTCCATGTTAACCACTGTACCGTCGCATTGGTATTGGCGGCTTCGTGACACACGGGCGTTGTGGCATCGAAATCGTCGACTATGGCATCGTTGCGGCGGGCGAGACGACCAAAGTCGATGCCTGGGGAACCCGACACAGCGGTATGCATACCGGCCTGGTTTCCCCCAGGCAGGTGTGCTGCTGTGTCGGTGATAGCATTGATGCGAGTCTCAGCGTTGCCGGTTGTGCAGATTCGTATCTTGAACTGACGACTTGGATCATCGACAGGGGAAAAGGGGTTGAGCGTGAAAAGAGTGCGTTCTCCACAAGTGTCAAAATCGTTCACTGAGTAGTAGTTCGACCAGCCCGCCTGCTTTGGGTTCTCAGCACAGGACCGTGGGCAAGGGTGATGGCTTCGATCGAGTTGAGCCTGTGTGACCGTAGCGATCACACTAAGGATGGCGGCGTGACCGATCCCAAACGTCATAAACTGCATCATGGCAGACGAGACCTAAAGGCCGAGGATGGTAATAAGAGGCGATGGAAACTGGCCTCAATTTCGGGGGCAGGTGCTGCCCCTTATTCTGCCGATGGAGTATTCCTGCACAGAAGGCAGGAAACATGTCGCCATCCAAGCACCAAAACGACCACGACCGGTATGCAAGGCTGAACTTAGACGAAAAGTGCATCCAGTGGGCGTGGTCCATTTAGGCTATTATCCAAAATAGGCACCCTCTCAAGCTAGGGTATTTTCCTAAACAGGAAGTTGATATCACAAATCGAGACAGCTGACCGATAAGGCCTGTTTACACGGACCCTGCATATCTGCGCCTACGACTCAGAAAGAGCCAGCGCCTAAGTAGATTATTTCGCCCCCACGAATATCGGGACAGCAATATAGCCGTCGTGTATTCCTTCGTCCCGATGTGGGTGGCAATGATAGTTCTGGGCCCTCTTTACCCCGCAGCTGAATGACTTAACATCAGTTGCGATTGTAACGTGAAGATCCTGTGGTCATTCCACTAATCGGATCCTCTCACGGAGCGAACTATTGATTTCCTATTGCTATCATAGGGTCATATACTGGCCGAAATTTCGAAATCCTTTATCTTGTCCGCTCGTCATGCGAGGTCCTTGACACAAACTATCGACTTCGTAGTGGGGAGATGCAAACCTGATTAGAATCTCCGTGTTCTATTCATAGCCTGGACGAAGGGTAAGCACAGAACTAGGAAGGCAGGAGCAGATTTTCCGGTAACCCGGCCGTCCATTCCGGTGTCTCGCAGGAGGCTAGCGTGTAGTATTCTGCCAATGCCACCCCAACTGGAAAACAGGGTTGATAACCTTGACGATTTTCTATATAGCCTCAACAGAATCAGGAGAACTCCTGTTGATTGCAGTACGCTGCCGACCCTCGCTACCTTGATAAGCTTCCTCACAGCCTACAAAAGCTGCTTCTATCCCAGTCAAACCTGTTAGCGAATTAATACCTTTGAGATGACCCCTATCATTGCATCAGTTTTGGCGTGGGCGGTCCTTTGGTCTCCCGCCATGGGACTTGTTACCGGCGACCGAATGGAGGCTCGGGCAGAGACGCCACGCCTGCCATACGACCCTAACACCAGTCCGTACTGCACTTACTGGGTCGATAATACGGACAGTCGTATAACTTGCGATCGGATCCCTTCGCAGTGGAATATCGCCGAGGCTGATTTCCTCCGCTGGGTAAGTGCCTCCCTCAACTGGAGGAAATGACTTAGCTCACTGTCGTCTAGAACCCTTCGCTTACGGCTGACTGTGGTAACTTCACTTTGGGTCGAAGCTACTGCGTGGAGGTCACCGGAGAGCCACCCGTTGCCATTCCCTCCACCACCACGGCCGCACCCCCTCAAACCACCCAGCCAGGAAATGGGATCCAGACGCCACAGCCCATTCAGGATGGCATGGTAGACAACTGCGACGCCTTCTACTTCGTCCCCAGCGGCGCTGGCTGTGACGCCATCGCCCGCGCCCATGGCATCACGCCGGCGCAGTTCCTGGCCTGGAACCCGATGGTCGGCGCCAGCTGCGGCGGTCTTTGGGCCAATGTCTACGTCTGTGTGTCTATCATTGGGCACACGCCGACGACAACGACAGCGGCGCCGCCCGCGACGACGACCAAGCCGTCCAACGGCATCACGACGCCGACGCCGACGCAGCCCGACATCATCGACAACTGCGACGCCTTCTACTTCGTCGCCGCCGGCGAGGGGTGCAGCGTCATCGCGCGCAAGAACGGCATCACGTTGGACCAGTTCGTGGCCTGGAACCGGGGCGCCGGCGGCACGAGCTGCTCGGGGCTCTGGGCCAACGCCTACGCCTGCGTCTCCATCGTGGGGCATACGCCCTCGCCCCCCAACAGCGTGCAGACGCCCGCGCCCATCCAGGACGGCATGGTGGGCACGTGCAAAACGTTCCACTTCGTGCTCGAGAACCAGACGTGCGCATCCATCGCCGCACAGTACAAGATCAGCGTGAGTGACTTCGTCAAGTGGAACCCAGCTGTTGGGAGCAACTGCCAGGGCATGTGGGCTAAGACGTATGCTTGTGTTGGTCTGTTGTGATGAGTTGTCCTGGTACCGAACAGACAAGGGGCCCAGGAGCTGACAATGCGTTGGTGGAGTCTTTGGAGTCCTTTTTGCGCGCCACTGCTGCGTTAGCTCCTCCCGTAGTCGTGGTTGGAATATTCAATAATCGGCAGGAAGCTTCCAGTATTTGACAACTCCGGCTGTATACCTGACGAAACTCCAGCTGTAGATCAAAATCAGTCGGTGCGAATAGGCATTCTAGCTTGTATCTGTTTTCCGTCTAATTGGAAAGCCTCCCTATTTCAGCATTATGCAGACTGTTCCAATCGGATGTCTACGCGTTAAGACCGGTCTCAATCGCCCTGTATATACAGCCCATTCGTGAATCTGAACTTGATCAATGTGTGTGAGCAGTGAAATCGTCCTTCCTTGACCTCAAATTCCTTGGGTATTTTCAGTCCTTTGTGTCTCTTTGATCGACTGTCCAAGTTCGCCGTGACGTCGTCTTCACTACTTAAACAAGAACACGCCCAATCAGATGATGATCTATTTAGTCTGCTTGCCCGGGCCAGGGCCTTGTGTGCGGCGTGCTTACTAGTAACCGGATGCATCCGCATCCGGACATGTCAATGTTCTGATCTATAACAATTGGGACCCTGCCAAGCCACCATCGCCCGGACACTGCATATTTACGACCTGCCCAACATGTCCAAGTGTCGCCAATACTTCATGCAGATATCGTGAACCTTAATCTCTTGTGTGGTAGTAAATAGCGATATGGACCTGGAGATGTTATAGATGCATGCATTCATTTCGCATACTTGGTCTAGACGGGTCGGTTTGATGCTATTTTTAAAATGTAAGCCAGGACAGGTTATTACACGAGAGATGCAGAGAAATGGTCCTTTTGTCGTTTTGGGGTAGCAGCCTCAACCCCGATTGGCGTGTAGCCGAGGCTAAGTTCTTGGCTTCCTGCACCCCTAGGGATCTAGATCGCGAAGAGGGTAGTTTGTTTCCTAGACGGGACCCTGGTTTTGGCCCCCATCACTTACAAATTCGGATTTGTTTATCCATAGCTTGAGATGGCGTTCAACAGTAATTTACAGCCACAGAATCAGCTAGCTGCATAGCAGCCTGGCCTGAAGGATTTCACTAAAATGGATGCATACGGATAACACCCCGCTTACTCTGTGACTTGAAGTATAAGTAGCGAGCTATCGTGTTATTGAACTACCATCTAATTAGCCCAGGCCACACTTTTGCATAGTCAAGCCCTCCTCCATTCAGGCATAGACGCTTGTCAGTCAACTGTCGCAGTTTGTCGGCTGAATGTTGCTTCGCGGCCTCGGCGGCGGCGTTGCGGCGATTCCCAGCAGTCTCGCTCGCAGCCTTGCCGGCAAAAGTCGCTTGACCCTTGCTTGATGAACCGGATCCGGTCCCTCCTTGGCCGCGCTGGCGGCGGTCAGTACCGGAGTCATCTGCAACCCGCTTCAGGATGAGTGCAAGGTGGCTGGCCTCTTGGGCAAGGTCTTCGAACGTGACGATAGGCTTAATGTATGAAGTAGCCAACGAGCGACGGAGATCGGCGGACAACTTGCGGTAGAAAGCGGACTTCCACTCTCTCTTCTGCTTGCCGGTATCTCCAGCCAAGCGAACGAACTTGTTTTTGAAAGACTGGAAGTCGTTGCCCATTCTGAGCGACTCAAATTGAGACAAGGCCAACTCGGTCTGGTTTGGATCGTGATCATGGAGCCACAGATGATCTAGGAGCCACAGATGATCTAGGAGCAGCTGGCAAGATGAGATGGGATCTGGATGGTTGTCACTGAGATAGGGCTGCAGACTCTCACTGGCCTCGCCTCCCAGACGGCTCTCGGCATAGGCTTGATTCTGTGTGTCCTCGGGGTACCGGCCGCCATTGACTCGGAGCTTAGTTTTGACCTGTCTGAACCAGGTCTCGAACTTGAGAGTATCCTTGCTCGGTTGGTTGTGCTAGGTGAGAGGGTCGGGGAGCTTCTCGGAGCGACCAGCCTGCGTGGAGCCCAAAGAATCAACCGTGACGCATCTGTGGCTGCGCAGCTGCGCGACTTCACGCTCGAGATCCTGGACGTGAGCACGCTCCGTGGCAAGTTGGTCCACCAACTGCTGGCTTGCTTCCTGTCGTGTGTCCAGCTCGCGGACCCTCTCGGCAAGACCGTAGGCCCAGTCGTATAAGACAACTAAGGCGGCATCCATGTTTTTTGCAGTCTCGTGTAATTCTTCAGCTTGGGTCAAAGCGCTTTGCATTAGGATAGACCGGAGCTTGAACTCTTCATACATGGCCGCGTTATACTTCTTGGTGAGTTCTTTGAAGCGCTCGGGCTCCAGCAAACCCTCTTTAGTAGGTGTGGCTGTTTTGGCTGCCGAGGAGATGGGCGCGTAAAGAAACGCGTACACGGTGCCATCGCCGGTGTAGTGCTCCGCCAGGTGCTTTACCTTAGTCTGTAGATCGACGGAGGCGAGCGTGGCGTCGGGGCCCGTTCCGTATCTCAGTTTGTCAAAGGTATCCATCGGGCAATCCCTCATGAGTTGGTCATAGGTGAAGATGTCAGCCTCGAGGTCAGGGGCCTTGTCGGTGGCGTCCAGCGTTTAGGTGGCCGGACACGAGGGGAGATTAATGCTGGTACTAAGCAACGATCGGCGTCGTAGGTACGTGTCGGGGCGGCGACGATCGCTCACCATGTTCTTTGCTAGGTCGCCAGCCACGAAATGGACCGAGTTCCGGGCCTTCTTCTTCGTTTCCGTGCGCTACGTAGTAGCCGCGTCGTCGTTGTTGTCGCCTGCGGACGACATGATGGGAATTTTTTATCTGCGTGATGGCCTGCCGATGTACCTGCCTGATTCTAATCAGCGCCTGCAGCTGCCGATAACTGGTCGTTGGGTGTGGGTTATTGAATGCCTTCCCAGGCGAAGGAGAGACCTGTAGTTGTGTCACGGTTCAAGGAACAAGGGATCTGGTGATTGATATGTGGAGTCCCAAGGCGGACCACGTGATATTGTATGTGTGTGTGTATGTTATTGTTTAACGTCGGCGTAGGACCGCTGGTACACGTGATATTGTACAACGTCGAGGAGGACAGATATTATCTGATGATCTAATCAGGAGACTTCCTGATTAGATAGCAGGTATAAATGTCCTCCTATTTTCCATATCCAAAGTTAGAAGGGCATCCTTCTTCTTTACTCAATTGACACCGTACACGGTTGCTAGTCAATATGCGTATCAGTGATGCCCTGAAGGTTCTATTGAGATGCAAAAACTACAGGTGAAGAGAAAAAGAAGAGGAATAGGCTCCTCTTAATCACTGTTTGGTAGGAATATATCCAGCCAGCGGCGGTACGTACCACCGGCTAGTGGTCCATGCATTCCCATGCCCTTGTACTTATGTACCCATGCCGTAACAGTACCTCAATATCTAGCTTCCTATCCTAGCCACACATCAGGGCTAGTTGCCTGTGCTGCCAGCGGGGCAACCGCCTGTCCAGTGCTCACAGTTCGCTATCCAGGTAATATCAGGATCCGCATAAACCCGGTTGCAGTCTTCATCAGTGATCGGTTGGTTTAAAATACACTAATACCTTAGTTTTCCTGTTAAAAACATCAAAGGTAATAGGATAGTACCTACGGCTTGAGTGTTTGTATCCTTGTCAAAACAATACCCAGACGTACTGCAGAATTTATAAGCCGCATGCTCACTGCCGTCGCGCGGGTTATAGCAGTTGCAAAGCCAAGCCGCAACTGTGGAAGGGCCGCTGAGTATTATTAGCTTAATCCGGTCAACCGTTAAAGGTGATACATACATGGCAGCTAAGGCAGCAACAAAAGTGAAGGTCTTCATATTGTTCAAGTGGGAGAAAGCGTAGGATAAAGGTATATAGAACGAAGAGAGGTGAGATACAGTTGAGGCAATGTTTTGACTGTGATAAAGAGGGAGAGATAGTCTAAAATGTTAAAGAAGATGAGAGAGTTCTTATAGAAGTGAGTTTCTAGTACCGGGTCAACCGGTATTATAACGGCAATACGGAGTAAAGATACAATAATAAGATGGGCCACTAATTATGGAGACACGGATATCACATGCACCGATACCTAGTAGGGCCTGGAGCTTTCCTCACCAGTGAAAGTGCTCGCTTTCGAAGTGCCAGCACTAGGGAGACAACCAAAGTCGATTCTCTTTGGCTAGACTGGGCAAAGTCCGCACGAAGCCTGTTCCAGCCGCAGTCATTTTCTCTCTTCGGCACGGCTAGACGCCGTACCATGAACGGATTTCCTGAATGACTCGCTCACTCTTCGAAGAAAAGTACCAGACGGGTGTAGAACCCGCCTCGCTCGTTCGATTCTTGCTCCATTTTAGTCTCATGTTTAATCGATCGCAACGTGGCAGTCGTTGAGGCTTTTGCTATAGACTGGCATAGCAATTCTGGCTCCACTCACCCCGACGGTTCAATCGCCGGCCGCGATCGAATACGAGCTATGGAACATACGATAGCCAACAATTACTATAGATTGGTTAAAGATGAACTTTAAAGAGATAGAACGACTACCATTGGTGGATGTCGATGAGGCTAAGGCAAATACAGTTAGTGCCGATTCTACCGCCCGTTTCCCGTGCAGACCCAAGATAAAATTTAGGTGGGAGTCCCCGTATAAAAGCAATACTATGCATGCATAGAAATGGATCGCAAAATGGCTACGGGAGGGACCATTAAAACATGACTTATCCACTCTTTCATTATTAACGTTCACTTTCAGTAGTGAAAGTTACGGTGAGTTGAACAACTGTAAATGCACCACGGCAAGCGAAAACGGCAAGCTAGCACGGTTAGGGATAGAAACCATTATTATACCCCACGAGATCACCCCGATTGCAGAGCCCATACGTACAAAGATCATACGAGTAATCGAGGGAGCCTTATTCGTGAACTGAATATAAAAACCTCCTCAGCGCCGTTCATCTTTTTTATCGTCCGTCTCTTCTACCACCGCCCTCTAGATCACCAACCACAGTCTTCAACAAATATCCTCTAGTTGAGCATCACAGCCTCTTCAAAGCCTATTTCCACTCTTCAAAATGCGCGTCTCCAGCATCCTCTCGCTTTTCGGACTTGCATCCCTTGCCGCTGCCGCTCCCGTTTCCGAGCAACCTGGTACCCTCGCGGAGCGCGATGTCAGCCTTGCTACCATCATGGGACGTGGCATTGCCGCTCGTGAAGTCGCCCGCAGTGTCCTGATGGCACGTGACGATTCCATCCCAGTCGCTGTTAATGTTACGGACGACGGTGAACCCATCGGTACGTGGCCCTAGAATTCAGTCACACATAGTTTTCTTCTAACCTGTTGTAGTTGATGCGGCTAACAAATTCTATGCTACCTGGCACCCGAGCGGAGTCCCTTTTGCGCAGCAGTGCACCCTTAACGGCGTTGCAATGCTACTTCAACTGTGGATTGGGTTCGATAACAACCTTCACTGGATTCTTGACACCGCCTTCCCTGGTACGCTTGCTCCTTCTCTCCTCCCCTTTGGCTATGTGTTCTGACATCTAGTAGGCGGCGCCGATAGTGTCCGGCTGGGTATCACGGATTTGCGGACGCTCACGGGCAGGGATATAGACCTTATCACTCTCGCCAAGGAATACATCCTTGCCCCGGCCCCCGGCACAGTGTGGAAGGCTGGAGACCCATTCAAGTTCACCTGGTAATAACTCCTACACTAGCACAGACTGATCTCATTCCATCAAGTCCTTCAATCAGGCATGGCCTGCTTCAGGATCAGGCAAGATGGTGGCAAGTTGGGGCATCTATGTGAAAGAAGTGGGTGGCGAGTGCAGTGTTACGGCATGGGTACATAGGTACAAGGGCATGGGAACGCATGGACCAGTGGCCGGCGGTACGTACCGCCGCTTGCTGGATATATCCCTGCCAAACGGTGACTGAGAGGAGCCTGTTCCTCTTCTTTTCCTCTTCACCTGTAGTTTTCGCATCTCAATAGAACCTTCAGGGCATCACCAGATCCATTGTTCCTTGAACCGTGACATGCAGTGTGAGAAGTCGGGAGTTGGAAGAGTTATAGTGACATCATGATGCGTGCCACCACGGGGGGGACAATAACCTAGTCTGCTAAACTGGATACCGTGGACATACATAGGCTGTTAAGAGCAGGATCTGTCAACTGGCAGGTCCCCTACCTTTTCCGCATCAAGTAGACTGGAGGTCTGTCATTACGGTGATCAAAGATACATCACTATCAATCCATCCGGTGGAAGGCGACCAATGTCAAGGTGGCGAGATGGCGTTAGTGAGAATATGTATCCTCGAACAGCTAGATTTTAACAACTGGAAAGGTAACATTATCAAAAGCCATCAAACCACTTTAGAAACTACTCACCTACTTGCTCCCCCCCTCGTTCCCTCTCATGTGATGCGTAAAAGGTAGGGGACCTGCCAGTTGACAGATCCTGTTCTTAATAGCCTATGCATGTCCACGGTATCCAGTTTAGCAGACTAGGTTATTGCCCCCCGCCCGTGGTGGCACGCATCATTAATGTTCTATGGCACAAAAAAACGGAATCGTTAATTGCTCTTCAGTAACTTCGCCTTATATATGCGACATGTTGTCAGTTGAGTATGGATAATTAAACTTCTGAAGATATATCTACTCAGCTCGCAGGGCGCTTCTTCCAGTCGTAAACGAGTGCCGGTAATGACTGAGAGTCTTAAAGAACGTGAAATCAAATCGAAAAAAAAACAAGGCCACTATACGCCCCCGTAGCACTAGACATATCCGAAAACGCCGGCTGATACACCCTTGCGTCTACAATCTGATGTCATTTTACCCTCTATGAGCACCCCGTGACGAAGTCCATCTTCACCTTGCAAGCAGCATCTGTTGGGTTATTGTCAGCTAGTTTATACCAATGAATCATTATGCGACAGGGGGTACTCGCTCTGGTCCGTCTGAATCCATCCACAGGTCTGGCAGCCGGCGGCTCGGATCTCCGAGACGGCGTTCAAGAGCGTAGCTCCGTCGGCCTCGCACTGGATCTTTTTGCCGTCGACCTTAAAATCACCCTGGACAAAGATGCCGCCGTGACCGGAGCAGACGCCAGCTTTGCTGCAGGCGGGGAAGAAAATAGCGTTAGCACTCAGTTCCGTCATACCTCATGTTGCCGCCGGTTGGGGCTGGGCCTGTTCGGGTCTGGACCACTCACTCTCCACCGTTGCGGTAGATAGTCGACTCGACGCGCGCGGCCGCGTCGCTGAAGGCGCGCTTGAGCGACTGCCCGTTGTTGCACCTAATGGACCCTTTGCAGGACGCAGCGCCTACGAACCGAGGAAGAAGCTCTTGACGTGCGTCGAGGGAGGCGCTCACGACGCCCTCTCCGTTGGAGAGTTTCAACTCGTTGGCGTTTGCTGCAGGCATACTGAGGGCCACGGATGCAGACACGAAGCCCAGAATGGTGACGATGGTAGTGGGAAAGTACATGATGATACTGAGGGTTGGACGATTGCGAATAGGTTATTGTGAAGTAAAAGGCAAGAGAGGAGTGATAACAGGGTTGCACAGTGGTTGTAGAGGGTGTTGTAGTGGAGGAGGTCGTGGTGGTTGTTACTTTATTCGATTAATGGGAGGGAATTATGGTATTTATATATGGCTTCGGAGATAAATGTCAATAGGAGCTGGATTATGATCTTTCTAAGAAACTAAGTCATCAATCCCGGTATAACTCATGCAAGTGCTAAGCGAGGCATACAACTGTGGCGGAGACTATAGCTGAAGGTAAAATGTATGCATAGTCACTGGATACAGTAATTAAGTCAATGAACATTACATCCGATCGAATGGACCGGCGTTACTATTAGTTGTTGTATGAGGATTAGGCGGGAAGAAGGATTAGACGGGAAGAGGATTAGGCGGGGAGAGGCGGATCATTAGTTAAGCACTAGCTAAGCAGAGAGGTGTAAGCAGTCTAGGATACACTTGAGTTTTGATTGGATAGTATTTAGCGCAATGTCTAAATAGTGGGTCCAAAGCTTTGTAGGCGCTTTAGCTTCGCATACCTGGCTTACGGTGGTGGCTGAGGGCTTTAGTGTTTACTACGCTTTAAAAAAAGACATTAGGCAACAAGTAATGGCATCAACCGAGATAGATTTGCCATCAGTGTACTATCCTATGTTTTCTAGTTTGATGTTAAAGTAGCGACAGACGAAACATAAGGTGCAAAGAAGGTATTAAAGAGACCGTTCGTCGAGAGAAGAAATCGTATCATACACAGCTTATTAGAATCAACAATTCCCGAGCCTCAATATATCCCCCTTATTTTTTCTTTATATATTTTCCCTTTAGTCTGTTAGCCCCTGTGCATTTAGCAACCTTAACCATAACCTCACCCGCAGATATGGTTTCCTTCAAGACTCTATGCCTTCTGGGTGCTGCCTTCTTAGGCAGCGTGCAAGCGATTCCCGTTGTTCCTCTCGCCAACGCGGTCCAACTCAGTGCAGCACCAGTCACAGGGGGTGTCGAAGCTGCAGACCTGGATGTGCGCAATGTTGAGTCCTTCGAAACCGGTTCCGACGGACTAGCCAAGCGCAACAAACCCGTGATGCGGCTGTGGTGGTCGCCTAGGGGCACCTTCGTGTTCATGACGGGGATAAACTTTCCCCGAAGCGTCATAGACAGCCTCAGCGGCATGACGGTTGACGCGCCACCGGCCATCATCTACGAGAACTTTAGAGAGTTTTTAAACCCCCTGTCGCAAAATGCGCAAGCCCACCAGCGTGCCGCTTTTCTCTTCCGACAAGCCACACACAAGGGCGGCCTGTACGGGTCGGGCCCAGCCCAGGGGGACATGGGCTTTGCCCTGCAACTGAATCAATGGGTCCCTGCGGACCAAATCCAGGACATCATTGACGCCATTAAAGCCTGGGCCGAGTCTAAGGGCGGCGTCCTGCAAGTCCTCATCAAACCAAACGATTTCTTCACTATACCCGCACAACTTCTACAACAACGTTCGAGTGCAATCAGTCAGCGAGAATCCGCCAAATGTCCCAAGCTGGACAATATTCTGCAATATGCTAACAAGGATGTTCCTGCAAACGTCGACTTCAAGCAGTTTCACTATGCTGGTCATTGTTAAATTTACGTATACAGCCCCTACTTTCGTTAGGAGTTGTGGTTTACGGTTTGGACCTGTTGGCGTCAGAATGGATGGTGGCGGCGCTCCTTGATGTGCAGACTGGGTCATGTGCTGCAAAATGGGGTGTAGACGAGGCTGTTCTTTCAATTTTTGTTTTGTCAAATCTGTCTTAAGTTTTAAGCAAAGTCTTTCTCATCCAGTTCACTCGTTTAGTTTTATTACATTACCACTTTTGAAATTTCCAAAACCAAAGAACGTCCATCTTATTCATGTGCTGAAAGTCTCCTTTGTATCACCCTTGTTACGGCATGGGTACATAGGCACAAGGGCATGGGAACGCATGGACCACTGACTGGCGGTACGTCCCGCCGCTGGCTGGATATATTCCTGCCAAATAGTGACTTAAATGAGCCTGTTCCTCTTCTTTTCCTATTCACCTGTAGTTTTCGCACCTCAATAGAACCTTTGGGGCATCGTCAGATCCCTCGTTCCTTGAACCGTGACAGCTAGTTGAGAAGAAGAGAAAGAGAGAAATATGGACCAATATGCGACGTTAAGGATCATCATGGTCTTAAGTAACTCCAAATAACGAGCAAAGTCAAACGCTACGGATCGAAAGGGAAAAGCCACCGCACGGCGCAGCACTTATTTCGTGCGTGTGGCGAGTAGAACATTTTGTGGCTTTGTTACTCTTCCAGTATTATACACTCTAGTATCATCTCAACAGGCTCAGAAGATGGCGACTATAGTGCAGACCCACCAATACAAGACAGTGATTGAGCGAAACCTTGTGCAACTCACATCCATTTGGTTTCTTTAAGTACTTTCAGTGTGGCGTAAGTGCTCTCCAGCCTCCGAAGTTTAATCCGCCTCTTTTAACTGGTTTAATTAAAGTTCTGCCAGAATCGCCATTGTATGAGCCTATTGAGATAAATAGATAAAGATGATCTCGGTGCCGCTGTCCCGCTACATTGTTACGAACCCAGCCCAACGGATCAGACCAGTACATCAAAAGTCAGCGCTGACACCAGTACACATGGACCAACCCCCCTATCAACACTGCCGCATCCAGCGGTTACAACCGCCGCACTGAGATAACATACAAAGGCTCAGTGGCACGGCTATGGATATCCAACCACGGTCAGCAAGAGGGACATCCGTTATTGCACGTCCATTGTTGGATGTCCAATCAACGTCAGAAGGTCACGTGATTGATCACCTCGGATGGATCACCGCTCAAACGACCTATTGTAAAGCCCAATTACCAGTCAATAATCTCTCAGTCATCAGTTACTCAACGACCAGTGTTCAAGCATACAGACGCTCTCTGTCCCTGATTGTACAGCCCCTATGTCACGCAGTACATAGTTAGTTAATTATACTTAACGCTATTTAATAGGCTTGCTAGGCCTTCACACCCGTAGTGTATGTAGCGCGCTAGGGACCGTCTAATAACGCCTAGCGTGTCTATCCTCCAGTATCGTGCACTGGTTAGGTGTTCTATGTATAGGCAGTTCTCGTTGCCACCGCCAGTTGTGGTCGTGTCCGGTGAGAGTGTCAGAGAGAGGCGATTCGCGAGGGCCGTCCCCGTGCCAATACCTAGCCGCCACGTAGCGGGTTGGTATGCTTCATGCTTTAACGAGCGTGTCTGTAGGGGTTACGGGAGTGTAGTACAGACCCATTTCGAGGTGGGCTATCCCGGTTGTCGGTGGCTAGAGGCCGAAGTTGGCAGCTCGCTGCCTCTCTAGGCTAGGGCAGATTAGGTCGAAATTCGTTATACGAATAAAGGCCTCGAACTCTTTCTGTGACACTAGTAGGTGTTTCCAGAAAGTCATCGAGTCCATCTGCATGGCTGGGTGATATGGTGTAGACTGGGGTGAAGGGGAAAGAATGATGTATTCCGTCCGCCGGCCACGAAGTGGCTGTCAGGGCAGGAAACTATCTATGGTGCGATATCCCAACTAGGTAGGTGGGGTAGCAGGACCCCTCCTTGACAAGGATACCGCACCTTATTACTGTTTACCTACCCCCGCCACGTATCACTGGGGGTCTATCGGGGCCGAAGTGGGGCCATAGGTGTCGAAGCTGAATTGTTTTTCGGCAGTGTGTCATGTGCTTAGGGGTTTTCTTTCGGCCGCACGAGCATAGGACCCTAGCTTCCGTGTGTCCGAACTTCCTGTGGTACCATTCAAAGTCGCCGTCTCCAGAACTAGCAGCGAGGAACCGGTGTAGGATGCTTCGCGGCATTGCGAGCCACTTTGGGCAGCGTTCGGTAGCCGCCACCTCGAGGTCTGACCAGCGTTTATGTCTAGGTCCTTCGGCAGTCCACCAGCGCTGGAAGAGAGTCTTGGAGGCTTCCTTCGCTGTCCATACTACGTACGCGATCGTCGGGGGCCGTTCGGGGCCCGGTGGTGTCATCTCGGTACCTAGCTTCGCAAGATGGTCTGCTTCTTCGTTTCCTTGTACCTTAGAGTGTCCTTAGACCCAGTTTACCATGAACCTTGCCGTCCGTGCTAGGGTGATACGCATATTGACTAGCAACCGTGTACGGTGTCAATTGAGTAAAGAAGAAGGATGCCCTTCTAACTATGGATATGGAAAATAGGAGGAAATTTATACCTGCTATCTCATCAGGAAGCCTCCTGATTAGATCATCAGATAATATCTGTCTTCCTCGACGTTGTACAATACCACGTGGTCCGCCTTGGGAATTCACGTATCATAGGGCTTGAAACTGAATGAAGGCTTTCTGCGAGCTATCGGCGGGATTGCCCCCTAAGACAGGCCACCACTGAGGTGTTATCGAGGCAGATGTGTATAGGGTAACGTTGCAGGCCGAGCCGGAACGCGCCCGTTAAGCCTGACAGGGCCCCTTCCGCCTCCGCGTCGAAGACCTCGGAAGGCCCTAGCCGTCCCGAGTCGCATTGCAGCGTGCGCCGGTTCTGGTAGATGACGTACCCCCAGCCTGTGCGCCCTTCGGTCTGGGAACCGTCGGAAAAGACTACAACGTCTGTCGGTGGTAGCTCCTGCCACCACTTCTCAAAAGCCTTAGCTTTCGCCTTCTTCGGCATGTCCGCCACCGGCTGTAGGGAGCCAGGTAGTTGTCTCGGGAGCAGGAGTATCGGCCTGTCAGGCTGTCTATACCTCCTGTAGGCGCGTTGCAGGCGTGTCCGTACCGGTTGGAGGCCACTAGCGCCCTTGCCCCTTTGTCTTGGCCGCTGCGCTAGTCTCGGGACTAGCGGGTGCGCGGTGTCCACGGAGACTGTCCTGCAGGCCATTCGATGTCTAGCCTTCTCGAGGGTGACCTCGATCGGGGGGAGCTCTGCCTCTATAGGGAGGGTGCCGTTCGGGGTCGTCTTCCATACTAGCAGTATGGCCCGGAGGGCCGCGTTCCAGGGCTTCGACAGGGTGTCAATGTTCCCTTGTTGGCCTGTGCTGACCGTCTGTGGCCTGTTCGCAAGCCGGCTCGTGGGTGTCTTCGTCTTGCCCGGCCATCACGCCTCTGCCGCGTAGAGTAGAGTCGGGAGCACCACTGACGTAAAACTCGAGTGTTTGAAATATAGCCCCAAACTTATACGAGGGCGGCTTCATTATTGTATTTGGGCTGGTCAGGTCTGGGTAGGTCGCGTCTTGTCACTGCCATGGAGAGATCCAACTGACAAGACTTGATTGTTAAAATGCAATTCTGCTCCGAAAACTCTACATTCCTGCAAGCGAGCGATCCTACACCTTTCCCGGTTTAGCTTAGGCCCCTACGGAAATTTCTAGCTAGACAGACGATAGCTGGAAGTGTCGAGACGTTCTGTTGCAATCAATGCGAGCCTTATCGAAATGGTAGCTTTACGAACCCACGTAAGGGATGAGCCATGTAATATAATTCCATCGCCCACAATACAGATTCTCGGACATTCGAGTATGACAGTATGAGGTCTATAATCTTACTGCGCCCCCTAGGACCCTCTATTAACAGAAAGGAAAAAAATAAAAAAGGTAGAGAAGAGCTCCAATAGCACGCAGTTACACTCAGATCTGGGAGAAATGAAAGATGACGACCTGACCTGACGAGCAGCCAAGGACGACATTCGTGCCTCCATCCACCGATGCCACGGCAGAAGACCTCGGGCGATATTCCGAAGGCAGCCAGAGAACTTGTTGAGATTGGTTCTGAACCCAGACACAATCTGTACTGACACTGTAATCTTGCTTGACCGTAGGCGTCGGATTGTGCGGATCCTGATTCAACCAGACGGCATCATCTATACGAAAGGTGCCAGTTTCGGCATAAATAAGCGTCGCAGTTGGGTCAAACAAGACAAAGGAGCTGTAACCGACCTCGAGGGTCGCCTCGCACTTGCCCGTGGCCACGTCCCAGACTTTGGCAGTCTCGTCGTACGAAGCCGTCACGACACGCCGTCCATCGGCCGAGAAGACGGCCGAGTTAACGTCAGATGTATGGCCCTTGAGTGTCGCCTCGCACTTGCCCGTGGCTACGTCCCAGACTTTGGCAGTCTTGTCGCTCGATGCCGTCACGACGCGCCACCCATCGGCCGAGAAGACAACCGTCCTAACAAAGGACGTATGTCCCTCAAGTGCCGCCTCGCAATTACTTATAGCCGCGTCCCAAACTTTAGCGGTCCTGTCACTCGAGGCCGTAACGACACGCCGCCCATCGGCCGAGAAGATGGCCGAGTTGACGTCGGATGAATGACCCTCGAGCGTCGCTTCGCACTTGCCCGTGGCTGCGTCCCAGACTTTGGCGGTCCTGTCGCTCGACGCCGTGACGACGTGCCACCCATCGGCCGAGAAGACGGCCGAGTTAACGTCGGACGTATGGCCCTCGAGGGTCGCCTCGCAACTGCCCGTGGCCACGTCCCAGACCTTGGCAGTCCCGTCGTACGACGCCGTGACGACGTGCAGCCCGTCGGCCGAGAAGACTGCCGAGTTAACGTCGGACGTATGACCCTCGAGTGTCGCTTCGCATTTGCCTGTAGCCGCGTCCCAGATTTTGGCGTTCCTGTCGCTCGAAGCCGTTAATACACGTCGCCCATCGGCCGAGAAGATGGCCGAGTTGACGTCGGATGAATGGCCCTCGAGCGTCGATTCGCACTTGCCCGTGGCCGCGTCCCAAATCTTGGCATTCCTATCGTACGACGCCGTGACGACACGCCGCCCGTCGATTGAGAAGACGGCCGAGTTAACGTCGGACGTATGGCCCTCGAGGGTCATCTCGCACTTGCCGGTGGCCACGTCCCAGACTTTGGCAGTCCCGTCGTACGACGCCGTGACAACGCGCTGCCCGTCAGCCGAGAAGACTGCCGAGTTAACGTCGGACGTATGACCCTCGAGTGTCGCTTCGCATTTGCCTGTAGCCGCGTCCCAGATTTTGGCGTTCCTGTCGCTCGACGCCGTCAAGACGCGTCGCCCGTCGGCCGAGAAGACGGCCGTTCTAACGTAAGACGTATGGCCCTCGAGTGTTGCCTCACACTTGCCCGTGGCCGCGTCCCAGATTTTGGCGGTCCTGTCACTCGACGCTGTGACTATGCGTCGCCCGTCGGCCGAGGAGACGGCCATTCTGACGTAGGATTTATGGTCCTCGAGTGTTGCTAAGCAGAGACTCCATTGCTCTGCTATCTTTGTTCTACACTGGGCCCAATGGGGCGCCTCATGCAGAAAAAGACCTCGAACCAAGCTCTGTCTTGGGCTAAATATGAGTGCTGATACGTAGGCTTGAAGCGGCCGGCTCTCAATCAGTACTCGGAAGCTTTGCGTAAACCGATATGCGTCACGAACTAAATCTTTTCCTTGGGATGATCCTGATTGCTTTTTCCCGCTGTTAGCCGTAAAGCGGAGAGTAGAAGAAGGATGGACTTACCTGTATGTAGTCGATGAGCCTCTCTAAGGCTAATACCCCTTCGGACATGCTCTTTAGCAGACTCAAGGACTCTAGCCAGTAGAGGAAACTGCTTTGTAGGAACCTGTGGACTAAGCCGCTGTCTTGTACGCCGGCTCTATCCGGAGCCTTGCTGGAGTCCACTAGGTGGTTCACCCAGTAGAGGCAAGAATACCCTATTGTCGCCAGTGGATCAGGCGAGGGCGTAGTAACGCTTTCAATAGGGAGGCCTGGTTGGCATAGTCCGTATATGTCACGTTTCAAGGTCTGAGACATGGCCTTGATGGACTTCGAGAAAATCCGGCCATGAACGGCTGCTTGCCCCTTCGGAAAAAGACTGGCTGATTGCTCCTTTATCAGGAAGTCCTTTGCTGACTGGTGTACGAAGTAGATCTTGCCCTCCCGAATAGTAAGAAACGATCCGCAAAGGCTGATAATCTCCTGTAGCGATTCGGGATCGTCCGCCATATCAAAGGACTCTTCGATAAGCGTGGTGGTTTCGACGAGCGAAGGGGGGCGGTAGGTCATTGCTAAGAGAGCAAGGACATGCGTACAAAGCGCAGCATCCTCCGACGTACGGATTTGTTGTATCATCTGCTGATAGAGAGAATTAAGAGACGACGGGAACGACTTAACTTTCTGCGAAGCATTCCCGCGACGAGTCTTCTCAAGTTCCTGACAGACCAGGGCGACCCAGAGGAAGGTGCCATCGGCATTTGACGATAGGTATTGGCGTACTTCGTCGGCGGTGCTATCTCGATAGCCCTTGCGCTGGATAAGTTGAGACACCTTGACCACGATGTAGCTGTCCACCGCTGCTGCGACGGACAGAGCATTTGTCTCCAGTGATAGGCTCTGCGCCACGTTGCGTAGTTGTTCCTCGATCTGTGGCCAATTGCGGCTTGAGACAAGCCATTTGGCACGGGTCGATCGCGAAGTCCAGGTAACCAGATCGAGGAGCTGTGACAGACCCTTCATACACTCGTCTAATGCATCGACCACAAGGTAGATCCTCCCCAATCTGGAATCCTTGAGAATATTAGTGAAAATCTCGCATAGCGCCTGCCAGGCATTGGTGTCCTCAAATAGCGCCGTCCTAGCGGTGCCGTAATTTTTCTCTATGTGCAAAACGAGAGTGGCATCCTTCTCGAGAAGCATAGAGATCAGACCGCGTACTACGGCCGTGGCGGTGTTAATGCGCTCGTCGGTGGCTTGGCAGAAGAAATAGGCGAGGACGTTTCCCTCGGCCGGCGATTTCTCTAGCTCGTCGATGATGCCGCAGAGGAGCATGGTCTTGCCCTTGCCTGGATCACCCTTGACCCAGAGTAACCGCTGGCCCTCGTCGTCGCGCCACTGGCGGAAGTCGGGATTGTCGAGCACCCAGACGTACGAATTCGCGAGCAGGCCGCCTTTGGTGTCCTGGATGCGCGTCTTATCGTGGCGTGGGTCGGTAACACGGAGGTCGGCGATGCATCGCTTTCTAGTTTCGCTGGCCGTGTCTTTGCCTAGTTATACGAATATTAGTAACAAAACTGCAGTTTACAACAACCTTCCTATGGTTGGAAGTCGGGGAGATACCGTGAGAGCGCTTGTCGATCTCCTCTCGAAGTCGAATAAACGCATTTAATTCTCCCTCGCCATAAATCAATGGGAGATGAATGTTGAAGATTCCGAGCAGAGAGTAAACCCGGTCTTCTGCGCGTTTCGTCGACCGCTTCCCTCTCCAAGAAAGTCGCTCCTCCACGCTAAATCCTAGTAAGGGCTTCCCTCGAAGTGCAGTGAATGGAATTCCAGTGATCTCGTGAAGTAACGTCTCGAGCGATGCCTTGTCGCCTAGGTGCCGACCCTCTGCCGAAAAGAATGTGACAGACTTTGGGGCAAGCAACTCCTGGAGTGTCCAGCCGCGGGTGAACCATCGGCTTTTCCGGAAAGCTGGCTCCCACGTTGCGCGGGGCGTCTCTTCGCCGTTGCTGTCGAGTAGGAAGACGTCGGGTAGGTAGACATAGCACTTCGCAGCGTTCTGGTACCAGCGAAACATAGAGTTGATTGCTTCGGTAAGCTCGGCGCTACTCGACTTGTCGATGCAGCATGTGTCGACCCAGAAGTAATGCAAGCCATCGGCGGCAGCTTGCTTACCGCAAAAAGCAAGCTTCTCGTACCCCTCCTTGTGCTGGCCTGCACGGTCTTGGATGTCTTGCAAGGTGACCTCTTGGTCGTCGGCTCTCCATATGTGCGATAGGATGGCGTAGGGTGGGATACTGTTAATGCGGTCTTCCGTTAGGCTCAGGACCCCATCGCTCTGACGCTGTAGGAGGCGCATGGCGCTTTGTGTGATCATGAGGGAGGGGAAGGAGATAACGAGACTGGCTGCAAGAAGCAGCATGCGTCCAACTGCGCAAGGTTATCCAGGCGGTGTGGGGCTGCGCGTTGGGCATCATCACGCTGAGGGGGGCGCTGTGCATGATAAGCAAGGATGGGACAGCAGGCCGACCTCCTTCGCGTGCAGCGAAGCCACAACCGTCCCTACTGGGCGTACCCCCAGAACAGTCCATGCGATGCAATTCTAGCAGAGACGAGCGTATGGAGAAACAGAACTGAACGAAATTGCACCGCCATGTCGAGCCTCTACGCAGGCCTTGCTAGCATGCTACACGGGTGTCGTGCGTAGACATGGAAAAGGCATAAGCAGCACCGACGCCCACCTGCTTCCTCGTCCCTGTGCGGGGTAGCTGTGCTGGTACGGAGCGGGACAGATCGAGTCCACAGGATCTATTTGCCAGATTCTTCTTCGAGACCCCTAGCTTTCACACAACCCCGCCCAATGCGTGGTTCGAAAGCGTGCCTGACCCAACACCTCCCTACCACGACCGGCTCAGTGCCGAGACAGAGAATCCTTTCGACCCCGATACCGGGAGAGAATGGCTGCGGTACCCAACCCGCCGCCTACCGAACCGTACGCAAAGAAGAAGAAACACGATCTCAGTGTGCGCCGTTCGAAAGATGACTATGCGCGTTATAGCCGTATAGGGGATTGCAGACAGTCAGGCAGCTGGCTAGGCTGCTCGTGGACCATCGTACTCGTAGATACGCTTGCCGCTAGTGTGGCTTTTACCCTATGTACTGGTGCTCTGCACAGAAGCCCCCCTGTTACCTGGCACCAGCCAGGACTCTGTATTGTAGAACTGAGAAAGGAGGGTGGACATCACGGCTCCCTTCAAGCGCAGTAGCCTCCGTGTGGTCATGGGACAATGGCAGGATCGTTGGCCGCCCTCGTGGAGAGGAATGGGATAAGCCAGCGGGTGGCCACCGTTCGCCGAGAAGTGCGTTGCGATGTGCCTAGGGCGTGTGGGGCTGTCCAGCACGCGGTCCCTGAGTCCGGGCGGGCCACTAGCTCAGAAAGCACGCGATGTGAGGGCTGCTTCTCGAAAAAGGTGCCAATTTTGGCGTGCAGGGTGGAGAATATGGCGATGCGCTACAAGCTACTTGTCACGGTTCAAGGAACGAGGGATCTGACGATGCCACAAAGGTTCTTTTGAGGTGCGAAAACTACAGGTAAGGAGGAAAAGAAGGGGAACAGGCTCCTGCTAGTCACTGCTTGGCAGGAATATATCCAGCCGGCGGCGGTACGTACCGCCGGCCAGTGGTCCATTTGTTCCCATGCCCTTGTACCCATGCCGTAACACTGTAGTTGACGCATGGGACGTTCCGTTGGCTGCGCTTCGGCTTGTTTTCTTGGGTGGGTTGTGGCCGTCTTTCTAGGGCTTCTAAGGACGTGTGAGTCGGGTCCTCCATGGCCACATCACCCACGTTTCTGTTCGCATTGTGCGTGTCCGGTCTTGGGCTGATTTCCTCTTGTGTAGTACCTCCCTGGCTTGATCCTTGGGATTGGGCTGCCTTGTAAAGAGGCTACCCGTCTGGCGGATCTTCGCAAGCTCGTTTCGTGTAGGGCGTACGTACAAGCTTGTCATTCTTCTCCATTGGCTTCGCCGGGCAGTTCTCGTGGTTCGCTGGAGCTGGCCGGTAGCAGTTCGCACACCGTGGGCGTTCCTGGCACGGCTGTGGGTGGTTATGTCCTACCGGAAGTCGGACGCTGCAGTTCTCGCATCTGTCTGTTCGCGTGCAAAACCGGCTCGGGTGGTATCCTCGGCAGCCCGGGTTGTGTCTGCTAGGGGGCGTCCGCTTCTCAATCAGCCGGGCCCGCTCGCTGCGAAGAGTAGGAACGAGACGATGCATGATGTCTTATTCGTCCCCGGAATCGGTTCCTGTCGTGATCAGCGCACGCTTACTGGCTCAACCCCGGTTTGCGGAATGACTCCATCTCGCAAGAGAGTGTCGGTCCCGAATGTGTCCCCGAAGATGTTCGGAAGGCGCGTCGGGCAGCCGGGAACCACGTACTTAACCCACGTGATCGGGACTTCGACTGCGTTAGCTCGGAGGCTTCGCGCCAGTTCTTCCTTCCTTCGGAGTAGTATTTCCTTTGCTTCCTTGTTTCTTGGGTGGACGGCCACGCCCGTAGCAGTATGGTAGACATCGGGGACGTCGGCCCAGCTGCGCGTGGGGGCCCCGAGAGGTTCCGCACGGGTCGGGCCGGTCTCGGGTAGGAGGCGCTCGTTCAGGTGGGTGTGAATTGTGTGCCCGATCTTAGGTTGCAGAAACGCCGTAAAACATTTCGTAATCTCCGCAGCTAGTTCCTTGTCTTCATCGCGGTACTCTTCGATGATGCTATCCAAGACGTGGGCAATCTTAGCAAATACCGATTGTCGGGTGTTGTGTCGTTTGTCCATATCGCTCAAAATCGGGGCTAGTACGTCCGATGCCGGCTGGTGGCCTTACACCATGGCCGCGTCTTCTTCAGTCGTCGAAGTTTCTTAAGTGTCGTCGACCTTCCTTCGGTTTCGCAGTGGACCGTTCTCAGGGGCCTCGTTCTGCCCCGTTCGCTTCCTCTTGTGAGTATAAGTAGGGGGAGCTTCTTCAAGGTGGTCGGGAGGATCGTATTGCGTAAAAGCTAGGGGACCTGCCAGTTGACAGATCCTGCTTTTAATAGCCTATGTATGTCCACGGTATCCAATTTAGCAGACTAGGTTATTGTCCCCCCCCCGTGGTGGCACGCATCAAATGCCGGGGACACGGAGAATGAACATCGCCCTCGATGTGGACGCCCTAACTCCCTCAAGTGGTGCTCACGGCGGGAATCGAACTCCGCTCCCCTGGGTAGTCGGACACCAGGTATCCAACCATGGACGCGTGTGCCAGGCCTCGAGGTGCAGCAGGTGTACCCCGCCCCACGCGTCAAAATCTCGGACCGGTAACCGCTACGAAAACGGAACCAAGAGATGCTACCATTTGATGCGTAAAAGGTAGGGGACCTGCCAGTTGACAGATCCTGTTCTTAATAGCCTATGTATGTCCACGGTATCCAGTTTAGCAGACTAGTTTATTGTCCCCCCCCGTGGTGGCACGCATCACAACAATAACGATGTCAAGCGCCTTATCAGCCTCTTATCCAGCTCGAAAGGTCTCCAGTAATTACCCAATATTTAAGGTCTTCCTCGCGAGCCGACCCGAGTTATCTATTCGTCTCGGCTTCACTTATGTCCAAGGAACGTATCAGGACCTCATCCTTCACGAAGTGCCCGAGCCGATTATCGAACACGACATACATGCCTTCCTTGTCCACGAGATGGAGCATATCAGGAAACAATACAACTTATCCTCTGGATGGCCGGGTGAGGAAAAAATTCGGACACTAGTCGAGATAGCAGTCCCATTATTCATTTTCGCCGCAACAGTCTGCCGTTTCACATCCGATCCCAAATTTGAGGATCCACGTAGAAAGCTGCAAAAGGTCCAGAGTATCGGACGAAGAACGAGGGATCAAAGCTAAATGCGACATACCTACGTATCCTCGAACAACTCATTGAAGGTCTCTCACCGTCAGACCGAGAAGAGGCTCTCAAAAACTTCCGTCGTGTCGTCGGTTCAATTGTGGTGTTAGCCGACCCTCTCTCTACATTTGCCCTCGCGGCGTTACTCGACATGACTCTAGAGGATGTCTCGGAGAACCTAAATCTACTCCATTCCGTCCTGAGTGTGCCCTCGCGAGCTGAGGTACCTATCAAGCTCTTACACCTCTCATTCCGCGACTTCCTGCTAAACCCAACAACAACGGGCAATGCTTTCTTACTTAACTAAACGGACACCCATAAACGCCTAGCAACAGACTGCCTACGGCTTCTACACAAGTCGCTACGCATGGACATTTTTGGAGTCCAGGCACCTGGGACGCTCTTCACAGAGGCTAGTCCTAAGCAGATTGGCGGCACTCTACGACCAGAGGTACAATATGCCTGTCGCTTCTGGGTGTATCAATTAGTACAGTCACAGAGGAGGCTTTCTGATGACAACGAAATCCATTCGTTTCTTATCACCCACTTCCTGCACTGGCTGGAGGCTCTTAGCTGGATACGACGAGCTTCGGAAAGCCTGGGAATGCTGGATGCATTGCAAGGCCTTGTTATTGTAAGTGCTGAGCGCCGCTTAGGGACTCGGGTCTAACAGGCATATAGAACAACGCCGACAGTTATCTTCTTGACTTCTTATATGATGCACGGCGCTTTGCCTCAAGTGTGATCACAAGAGTTGAACTCGCGCCTCTCCAGGTATACTCCTCCGGCCTCCTTTTAACACCAAAGAAAAGTATTGTACACACTACCTTCACTAGCAAAATACGTTCTTGGATAACGTTACAACCACGGGTGGAAGATGACTGGGACGTCTGCGAGCGGACGCTCGAGGGCCATAGCCGTGAAGTCAGCTCAGTCGCATTCTTGCCCGATAGCGCTATAGTGGCGTCGGCGTCGGACGACCACACTGTCCGGCTTTGGAACGCCGCGAAGAGCGCGCCAGTGCAGACGCTCGAGGTTCATAGCGGTCCGGCCATGTCGGTCGCGTTCTCGCCCGACGGCACCGTCGTGGCGTCAGCGTCGTCCGACCACACCGTCCGGCTTTGGAACGCTGTGACGGGTATTTGCTTTCAAACAACGAATGCCGGCATCATTTTGCGGAACATATCCTTTTTTGAGGATGGCTCGTCACTTACCACTGACGTTGGCACTATTGCTACAACTAGCGGGACCCACCTTGTGAGCACCAGTCCTGTCGTTATAGGCACTGTCTCGCCACGTTTGGTCGAAACTACGCAATCAGATGGATGTCGCCTTGGTCTTAGTATCAGTAAGGATCGTAGCTGGATTACTCAAGATGGTTGTAATCTCTTTTGGTTACCGGGGGATGTTCGGCCAGGCAGATCAGCCGTGCATGGCTCTATGGTAGCTCTCGGCAACGGGTTAGGAAAGGTTATGATCATGCAATTTGCAACACTATCTCGCAGGTAATAAATGCCTGCTTGTCTCTTGCTTTCTGAATGTGGTCCTTTACAATAATATCTTATTCTCCAATAACTCTGCAAACAGGGGTTCTAAGGGCCTTGATAAATATATATTCTCAACTCTATTTTTGTGGCTTTCTTGTATTCCTCATAAGTTCGAGGACCCCCATTCGGGCCCCCCCCACTTTCGGGCCCCCCAAAAACCAGCCACCTGTTACGGCATGGGTACATAGGTACAAGGGCATGGGAACGCATGGACGACTTACCGCTGCCTGGCGGTACGTACCGCCGCTGGCTGGATATATTCCTGCCAAACAGTGACTGAGAGGAGCCTGTTCCTCTTCTTTTCCTCTTCACCTGTAGTTTTCGCATCTCAATAGAACCCTTGGGTCATCAACAGACTCCTCGTTCCTTGAACCGTGACACCACCGAATTTTCGGCCTTTCGGACGTTCTTTCTATTTCTGAACTCAATTGGCGTCCAATCTTTCTATAAACTCATATTATAACAGTTATAGCTAATATGAAACAGTATTCCGAAGAAGATATGCAAAGGGCCCTTAGCTCCGTTACGAGTGGGCACGGAATTAAGCAGACTGCGCGAGAATACGGCATACCGAAATCAACACTACAAAACAGACTTCGAGGCCAACAAAGCAGGTCAGATGCGTTCGCATACCAACAGAGGCTCAGACCAGTCCAGGAAGAGTTGCTTACGACCTGGATCCTTACCCAAGCTGCCCTAGGGCTTCCACCTTCGCACGCCCAAGTGAAGGAGTTCGCCGAACGTATCCTCCGGGCTCAGGGCGACAGCGAGCCACTCGGAAAGAGGTGGCTGCAGGCCTTCCTACGCAGGAACCCAGCTATACAGGTCCATAAGAGCCGGTCCATCGACTCACAGCGTGTTAATGGCGCCTCAGTCGAGGTAATTCGACTATAGTTCCGGTATCTTCAGTTACCGGAGATCCAGAGGGTGAAGCCGGCTAACCGCTACAATATGGATGAAGCAGGGCTCCTAGAAGGTGCTGGATTTAACGGTCTAGTACTTGGAGGTTCGGAAAAGCGCTCAGTCCGAAAGAAGCAGCCTGGTTCTCGTGTCTGGACGTCCTTTATCGAATGTATCTCCGCTTAAGGCCATGCCCTGCCCCTATTAGTCATTTTTAAGGGCAAGACAGTTCAGCAGTAATGGTTCCCGCTCGATTTAAGCCAATTCGGAGGCTGGCAGTTCACTGCAACCGAAAACGGATGGATTACAGACCAAACAGCGCTCGAGTGGCTCGAGAAGGTCTTTATCCCGAATACCGCCCCCGAGGACCCTTCCGAGTACCGCCTACTCGTGATGGACGGCTATGGCAGCCATACAACGACTGATTTTATGTTCCAATGCTTCTCGTATCGGATATATCTTCTTTTCTTGCCCCCGCATACCTCTCACGTCCTCCAACCTCTCGATTTAGCCATTTTCAGTTCTTTAAAATCGGCGTACCGGAAAGAGCTCGGATTTCTAACTCAGTTAACGGACTCGACGATAGTTGGCAAGCGGAATTTTCTTGCCTGCTATAAGAAGGCTCGCCTAGCCGGCCTTACCGGTCAGAATATCCGGAATGGGTGGAAAGCCGCCGGTCTCTGGCCGGTTAATATGGCTAAACCGCTTCTTAGTCGGAATTTAATTTAAAATGCACAACAATCAACACCCGATACGACAAATTCGAAGAGATCCTACTTAAATAGAGAGTTCTCAACACCTTAAAAGACATCCCATACTTCTACAGTGGTTTGGTCGACTCCAAAGAAGACGTCGGACTTTAAGGACCAAGTACAGCTTTCGAACCAGCTAGCTAAACACTCAACCACACAACGACTACTCTTCCGGAAAATCCAAAAGGCCTTTGATGAGAAGAACGTCCAATTAGCTACTGCTCAAAGGCAAATTCAAGCTCTCGAAGCTAGGATTGACACTATCAGACTAAGGAAAAGGAAGAAGGTGGATTTAAGCCCCAATTCGAAGTTCGCGAATATCGAAGACATCCACCGGGCTCAATTAGCGGTCGGAGAAGCCGAAAGTGGTCTAGATAAAGAGAGTGACAGCGAAAGCCTAAGTGAGGCTGGTTCGTGTATTAGAGTTATCATTAATTAAGGCTATATTTGAAGTTCTATTGATAGGGCTGGTTTTCGCTGGCTGATTTTTGGGGGGCCCGAAAGTGGGGGGGGGCCGAATGGGGGCCCTCGAACTTATATGTTCCTGCTGAGGAACCTGTCGCAGTGCAGTGTCTGTGGCATATGAGGTCCAAGTTGTCCATTAAAGGAAACAAAAGAAATGGTCTGTAAGTACAGTAGTACATATAAATAATAATAATAATTGTTTAACGTCGTAGGTGGCTGTGAAGCAGCCACAACCTCCCGAGGGGTATGGGACGTGGCTAGCTAGTTTCTGGTACGTATGCCCTTCTTTCCATAGAAGCCAAATCATGTCTCTAGGACTCAACGTGTCGCAGTCGGTGGTCACTACGGTCCGATCCCCCCGACTCGTTCCTTCGTGTCAGCCGTTGCTGAGTGGTTCCGTTTCACGGCCGCGGATGGGGCCAAGCGGATGGGGCCAGGCGGATGGGGCCAGGCGGATGGGTTGGTAAGCTTAAGCTCGGTGTGGTAAGGTCGAGGGTGACCAGGTGGGTTTGTCGAGATCGAGGTTGACCGGGTGGGCTTGTCGAGGTCGGGGGCGACAAAGTCGGTGTGTTGTAAAAGCGTACGCTTAATGTATCGAGGCCGGAGACGGCCAGGTGGTTGTGAGCTTGCGCTCAGCGTTTCGAGGTCGGTGGTGACCGGGGTAGCCAAGTCCGTCGAGACGGCTTAGCTATTTGCAGTTTAACGCCTTGCCCAGGGCATCAGTAGTAGATATAGTAGCACGGGACCCTGTCCTTAGGCGAGTCCTGGTCTGTGGGTAGGAACCACATGACTCGGCAGCCTAATGCCCAGATGCCAAGACTTGTGAATAGCCTTATTTGAGACAGAACTTTAACTAGAGGCATTTATATTCGGGTGATCGTGACCAGGTACTTGGTTAGCTACTGTCTTGCGGGGGATCCAACCATTTAGGAGATCATCTCTGGGTTGGGGCGTGGGGAACATGTGATGCTTACACTCAAAAAGGCATTCGGGTCTTATATTACACATTCTCATGGGACTAGACTGTAGAGGCTGTGCTTCCTCAGTGCTTGCAGCAAGAGGAATTCAGTTTAGCGTCGAGTACAAATTGTACTCACAGGTACCCGCTAAAGTGGGAAGGATGACTTGATGACACAGTTAGTCAGCATTCAGGGAAACAGTATACGATCCAAAAATAGAAGTGGCCCAAGCGGAGAGCTTGTCCCCTTGCTTCGCACATAGGAGTTCGATTTCGTTACCTACTGTAGTTCAACTGCGGAAGATTCAATAGAAGTTTGGGAGGGTCCCTTGTGCAAGAATAGAAAGGCAGACTTAGATATATACAAAACACTACCGCCAGGCGTAGCCACTTTTACCTACTTAGCACTCATCCGTTGTTGTCTTCCATTTGAGACAGGCAAACTGTATCTACCTGTGAAGCAACCTGCTCGGGCGACTGCTAGGCGGTGCCCTTGGCAGGCAGCGAGCCCGACACTGTCCAGTAGGTGACGTAGTTGAACTTGGCACCGCCGTCTTGCCAAGGAACGAGTTTGACGGTTCGGCCGTTGGCGGTGCCGGAAAATGCCAGCTCCGTGCTGCTCGTTCGCTGTACGGTCCCAAGATCCAGGTTAGGAGCCGCGTTGAGCACGTCGTTGCCGTAGTCTCCAATCAGTACAATGGGTCCGTATGCGACGGCTGCCGTGGTATTTTTGTCGTTAGCCGGTATAAGGCGCAGTCCCGCGGCCAACTTGACGGTGATAGTGTCTCCCGAGGCCCAGGTGCGCGAAATGGTGGCGTAGGAGCCTGGCGCAGCGCTGGCGCTCTGCTTTTCACCATTTATGGCGATCTCGGCGCTTGTGGCCCAGGGCGGGATACGGATCTTGGCGTCGAACTTGCCAGTGCCGCTGATGGTGATTTTGACGGTATCCGACACCGGGACTTGGCCAGTCTGGGTGACCTTGATACCCTTTTGTGACCAATTGAGCGTCGACGGGGCAAACATGTTCACATACAAGGCCGACCCGTCGTAACCGTAGATGGCATCCATGAGCCGAGTGTTCTGCTCCACGCCCGAGCCCTGACAGCACCAAAATGAGTTGTAGTCGGTGCTCCAGTTGCCACCGCCCCAGACTGGGCCGACGCCCTTGCGACCACCTGGGTTGAGGGGCGAGAAGTAGGTAATGTGGCCGTGAGGGCTGTCGGGATCCTGAGCCCCAAGAATGTGGTTCTGCAGAGCGCGCTCGTAGAAGTCCATGTAGCTCGTGCTCGGGTCCAGCGTCCAAAGTTCCTTCGTCAACTTGAGCATGTTGTACGTGTTGCAGTGCTCAGCTGTGTCATGGGTGAGATAGCTGGCGATCTGGTTGGGCGGGCGAAAGTGTTCATTCTGGCTGTTTCCCCCGATGGCGTACGTGTGAGTGTTGACGACCATGTGCCAGGCATTGCTCGCGATGTCTCGGTACCTCTGGGTGCCTGTTGCCTTGTACTCACGAATGGCACCGATCCATTTCGGGATGTTGGTGTTGGCGTGGTTGCCGCTCAGCCGGTCGTCGTTGGCGGCAAGCCAGCTGTTGGTCGATTCCTGGTCGAATCTCTGAGCCACGGAAATCCACTTCTTGTCGCCCGTCTGGCGGTAGACCTCGGCGAGGACATCCTGCATGCCACCGTATTCCACGCTCAAGATTTTCTGCATCTGTTGGTAGCTGAGGCGGGAGGTACGGTTGTCAACCCAGCTCGCCATGGCCAGCAGCACGGCTTTGGCCTTCTCGTCACCGACGTTCCGCCAGACATCGAGAAGACCGGCCATGGTCTTGTGCAGGGCATAGTAAACAACAGTGGTGCTGGTGCCCGCCTCAAGCTTGTCGAATTCCGACTCTGGGAAGCCGCTTAGGTATCCAGCGGCAAAGCCGGCGGCCTTGTTGTTGTTTTGGCACTTTTGCAGCTCGTTGACAAAGGACGTAGCTCGGTCGCGGCATTCGGTGTCCTTCAGCGAAGCCCAGCACTGAGACCAGGCACTGAGCAGGTGGCCCTGCATGTGGCTGCGGAACGGGAAGTCCGGAGCATCCCAACCACCATTGCGCTGGGCGCCTTGGGTTGACAACTTGTGGGTGGATCGGAAGTTGTACAGCATGCGGTTGGTATCAACCGACTTTAGGTAATTCAGAGTCCGGTTCTAAGGCCGAAAGGTCAACAGGGTTCAGCGCCTTTTCTCTTCTGCTCGTCGTCTTTGGGACCGCAGGGGTGCAACGGGGCTCTCGTCCGGCAGTGCAAACTCACTTGATTCTCCTCGAAACGGCCATCATGAAGTACAACCTGACTGATATCGAATGCGTGTGCCTTAACACCCACGTCGTTGGAAACAGGAGGCACGGCCTGGCTGGCGGCGGGCACAGCCAGCGCCCCTGCGAGGGCGAGAAGTTTGACGAGAGTGCCTGTCATGTCGTTCGTATCGACTTGGACAGCGTCGTGCAGGCGCAGTGCCTGGAAACTGGGCGATCTTCAGGACTGCTGTCTTGGCCATAAATAGCGAGGCACTTCCATGCCATAGTCGCTTCCGTCCCCTCACCGGCACTTCGGTGTCCAGGACATGACGACTGTGGGGCGGAATCGCGGAGGCTTCCCTCTGGGGTGGCAAGCCGGAAATGGCAGGCCCTCGTCAAACGGCCGCTCTCTACTCGTGGAGAAATGGAACCACGCCTTAATTAGTTAGGTATTACACCGTGCACCCCCGCACACTAGGACCCCCAGAGTTATGCTTGCGGACAATGCGACGTGGATGGCGGCCAAGTTGATCAGCCGCCTCTGTCGATCAACGCTTTGTCGGCAGCCGAGGATCTCCGTCGATGATGATTCGAGGGAAAAACGATTCGCCTGCACCCGGGCCAATCGGCTGACAGATGAACGCACCCCGGCCTCCACTATGGATAAAACCATAGCATCCCGGGGTCTTTGAGGATGGCGGCGTGTGATGCTTCTCCCGGGGTGGAAAGGCGAAAGCCTTGTGTTGCTTGTTTGCGGCCAGTCGGGTTTTCGCTTGAACGGGCAATGTGTCGCGAGGCTAGCTTAGCGATGTGCACCGGTACCAGTACGAAGCGACAAAACGTGGCCAGGGCATGATGCAACCAGTCGCCAGTACCGTGATTTGAAAAGCTTAGGTCGGGTGCTCCCGAGGTGCGCCATTCCCGGTCCCTCCGCCCAGCGTCAATGGACGTGGGGTTTGTTGTGTGCAGCTGGAGATATGCCTGAATGTTGCGTGGGACCTTGTCTGCTGAACAGTGCACGGCAATGGGATGGGAAAAGTGCCAGTCTGCCCCATGGGGTCATTTGAGTAGCCCAAGATGAGGGACATGCCTAACCTAGTCATCGTCCTTACCTACAGGCTACGTATTACCCACTACCGAGCTTGCTTGACTGCTTAGAAAGACAGGTAGGGTAAGTACATAAGTACCTACCTACAGCCTAGGCAAGTGCCTACTACCTACCCTATCTATCTACCTCGTCATTTGGAAGCTTCAAATGGCCATGCCTAGGGACCAGTTCGACTGCAAACAACCTCTAGTGGCGCGCTGAAGATGGTTGAGTCGCTGGTAAGGAAGCTGAAGAACCTGTAGCCCGGCTATAGCTGAAGGCAATAGGTGGCAGGCGTACTTGTGGAGTGCTTGCTATACATAATACTTATGCTCACAGACCCTACGGCAGACGGCGACTGCCGCGCGGCTACCACTAACAATGGGCGAGTTGGGCTGGCGCTCGGCCTCGTGGTCGGGAAGGGCGGTGATTGGACGACGGATGATCTGACGGGCTTTGTCTCCGTGCTCCACGGGCTGCACGGGGCCTTGTCAACGCCCATTCGCGCAGACAGGGCTGTTGGCATCCCATGGCCGCATCGAGAAAACATAGGTAGTGATCCGAACACCACCGAACCACCGCCCTCCGCCGCGCCCGTGACACCGCCGAGGCTTACCTCCGTGAGCCGGAACCTATCCAGATCCCGCGAGAGCCCGTCTGCGCTTGCCTGCCCATCCGTGCACGCACGCACGCACGCTCGCTCGCTCGCCGGCCCTGCTTGCCTGCCCGCACGCGGTCCCTTTCCATCAGCTCTCCCCTCGCCCCCTCCTCTCCTTCCACTGGCCTCCGACGCGGCCCGCCCGACGCGAACCGCCTCGGAACCCCTGCCCGCTCCGGTGCCATCTTTCCGCCCAGCTGCCCATCTACCTCACCGACCTAGCCAGGCCTCCGTCGCCGCGCCGTTCTTTCTCACCCGGCCCGCCCGTCCTCGCCCGCCTCCCCACGACGTCGACATGCTTTGACCTCGGGATACATATTCTTGCCCACATCAGCTACCGACAAACTCGGCCCGTCCAGCGACTTCACCGCCCTCGCATATCCGCCACTCCCTGCCCAGTAGCCACGACCGTCTCCGCTTCCGACTCCTACAGCCTGCGGTCCCGCGGCCCCTGCCGTGCCTTCCAAACACCATGTCTGCCCCTTGTGGGTTGCCCCCGAACCCCTGCTAGGTGCCGTTGCTGGTGGGTGGTTGCTAATACTTGGTGGGGCTAGTGTCCGCCGAGGAGGAAGCTCAGTACACCCGCTACATTGACGACATCCTCAATGAAGTCAATCTCGAAACCGTCACGCGTAAAGCGATTCGGGCCGAGCTGGAGAACAAACTCGGTGGCAAGGACTTGACGGAGCAGAAGGTAGGCGGCCCCGGGGGATCCTTGAACCAACCCCAGAATGTATTGCTGGCGCGTGGCCCGAGTCCCATTTACCACGGCGGGCCGGCGTGTACACCGAACACTGCGCCGATCCGGGGCTAATCGTCTCATCTTACCCTCACAGGCAGCCATCAAACAACTTATTGAGGCGAGATTCGACGCTTTCACCGCCGCTCCTGCCGCCGAAACGGCCGAGGCGGCTTCCCCCCGGGCCTCGCCGAAGGTCAACGGCCATGCCGACAACGACGGCCAAGATGAAGGCGACGAGGACGGCGACGAGATAGAGGTGTCGATCCAGCCGCCCAAGAAGAGGCAGCGCAAGAGCGAGGACACGGAGGACTCGGACGCCAAGCTGGCGGCCATGCTGCAGGCCCAGGAGAACCGGATGGGCCGCTCAACACGCGGCGGCGGGTCCAAGGGGACCAAAGCCAAGCCCGTCAAGAAGAAACCCCGTAAGAAGAGCTCGAACAAGGTCAAGCCCGAGGACGACAGCGATGTGGAGGGGAGCGAAGGGTCGGCTGCCAAGCCCCGCAAGGCTGGCGGCGGGTTCCAGAAGCCGTTCAACCTGAGCGCGCCTCTGTCCGAACTCTGCGGGGGCGAGGCGAGGGTAAGCCGCCACATGCCGCCGCTACGTACAGCCTCCGGCTTGCTGACTTGAAAACCAGCTTTCCCGGCCCCAGGTCGTCAAGAAGCTGTGGGAGCATATCAAATCTAACGAGCTCCAAGACCCGACCGACAAGCGCCAGATCTGCTGCGACGACATGATGCAAGCGGTGTTCAAGCAGGCTCGGGTCGACATGTTCCAGATGAACAAGCTCGTCGGCAGCCACCTGTATCCCGTTGAGGAGGAATGAACGGGGGCAGCGCCACGGTACGCCTACGGAAACGGCGATCAAGTCGGCACGCGGTTTCCTAGACCGCCTCTTTACCGACCGCCGGGTCTCTCACCAGCCAGGCCATCACGGGTTAAGTTATGACGGGAGCCTTCTATTATTAATCTCGGGCATCGACCCGAGTCTGGGTTTGGGAGGATACTGCAATTGGGTTATTTCATGAGTACGAGGGCCGGCTGGGCCTACTGCTGACAAGCTGCCCGCGGTCCGCCGGCGAGTTCCAGATTACTTGGTTGCAAAATGCATTTGCCAATGCATCGGTCAGTGTGTTCTCGCAATCTTCTCTCGCTTCTTGCAAGAATTTCCTGCCTGGCTTTGCCGTGACCGAGGCCGCCGCCGCCTGGACAGGGGCACCGGATCCATGGCCCAATGTGCACTGCCCCTTCAAACGGGACAACGAGGCTGTGTCTCGATGACTCAGGCCGGTGACCGTCAAGGCTTGACGCAGCGAGACGCGGCTCATCGATGCTTCCTTCTCGGGTCCCAGCGTTGCTGTGCCTTGGTATCTCGTACGTTTAGGTGAGACCTTTGCAAATGGCGCTGTCGGGGAATTGCATCAATGCTGGGTCGTGTCCCCGTCTTTTTGCACCACCACGGGCACCCTGGTCGCCATGCGGCGGGAGGAGGACATGGTGGTGCTGTTTGCTGGGATATGTGCATACCCCGCCATCTTGACCAACCGGCTATATGGACCCTGCCCTGAAAGCCGGTCGTTGGGCACGTAGCCACAAAGTTCTTCTCGGAGCGCGGCCGCCGTGCATACGAGTGCATCTCATCCCGTGGCAATCAACTGCTCGTGCGAACAGAGCTCCAGACCGTAATATGGCGTACGTCAGCGGTACTAGAGGCGCGCTCTTTGCAACCAGGATGTAGGTACCCTATAGAGTAATCCCGTGGCAGAATTCGTGCCCCGCCCCGCCAGAGCTCCAATCGGGGTCGCCATGACACCCATCAATCCATGGATCGGCCAAGCCAGTCATCAATTATTCCAGAGACGGACCTGGCTGCTTCCATGCAAAAGCCAACATCCCGCCCCGAGACCTCGCCTGGCATTTGGAACCTACATAACTGAACGCACCCCGGCCACCGTCGCTGCATCCCACAGCAGAGGAAATTGTACTTCCTATCGCAAACGACGACAACCGGCCAGCTTTGTGCATCGTTTGGCACGACGTCTTTTGTCGCGACCGTTCCTCGTCCTGTAATTCAGGCTTCATCTGTGCCCCGTCCGGAGCGCAGCCCCAAAATTGCTCGCCCGGAGCTTCAGCCAAACGCGAACGCCGTTGGAACTGGCCTCAAACTCCCGCAAACCGCAATCCCCTCGCCGCCTCATCTGCCTTTTTACAGGTCCCATCCCCCCAAAAGGAGGGAAAGCCGAGCCTCGCACCGATCGAGCACTTGAGCGCCATTCTCCCACAGCCTGTCCTTGGCCTTGCGAACCCCACGGCAGTGTCCATCCCACCCACCGACGTTCGAGCCTGATCGATCTCGCAGCGGTCGATATTCACATTCAATGGCACCGACGGACTCTGCTGGCCCGGCTGCCGGCTCGACCCCCAACACGGCGTCGAACAGGGGAGATGGCGCCGGCCGAGGCAGAGGCAAAAGTCGCGGAAAAGGCCGCGGTCAGCAAGGTGGTGGACGAGGTGGTCGATCCAGGGGAAGAGGAGGAAGCGCAGGCGCCGAGGCCGACGCGGGCGCTGCCCAGCCCGCTGTAGCCAACGCCGGTGCCACCTCGACTCTGCCGGCTCCCACGATACCCCAAGATGCCGCCGCCGCCGCTGCGGCCCCCGACGACGAAGTCGAGGCCGAGGTCTGCTTCATCTGCGCGAGCCCCGTCGTTCACCAATCCGTCGCGCCGTGCAACCACCGAACTTGCCACATCTGCGCCCTGCGCATGAGAGCGCTTTACAAGAACAAAGAGTGCGCCCACTGTCGCACTGCAGCCGCTTATGTCATCTTTACCGACGATGCCACCAAACGGTTCGAGGACTACTCGGTAGGCGCCCCCGACATCAGCAGCAGCGACGAGAACATCGGCATCCGGTACGCCAAAGAAGACATTGTTGGCGACACGGTGCTGCTTCTGAGGTACAACTGCCCCGACAACGATTGCGACTTTGCTGGGCTCAGCTGGCCCGACCTCCACCGCCATGTCCGCAATGTTCACCACAAGAAGATGTGCGATCTGTGCACACGCAACAAGAAGGTCTTTACGCACGAACACGAGCTTTTCACGGACAAGGAGCTCGAGCGACACATGCGCCACGGCGATGATCGGCCTGGCGCCGTCGACCAGACCGGATTCAAGGGCCACCCCCTCTGCGCCTTCTGCGGTTCGCGCTTCTACGACGGCGACAAGTTGTACGAGCACTGCCGCAACAAACACGAGAGATGCTTCCTTTGCGACCGGGAGGACCCCAGACAACCTCACTACTACCTGGACTACAATGCCTTGGAACAGCACTTCAGCAAAGACCACTATCTCTGCCCCGATCGCGAGTGCCAAGAGAAGAAGTTTGTCGTGTTCGCGTCCGAGCTGGACCTGAAAGCACACCAACTTAGCGAGCACGGCAGCACCTTGTCAAAGGATGTGCGCCGGGACGCCCGCCTCGTCGACATGGCCGGCTTCGACTTCCGCCAGCCGTACCAGGGGGAGCAGCGTGGCGGCCGGGAGAGAAATAGGAACGGAGAAAGGGATAGAGAGGGCCGCGGCAGGCGAGGGCGGGACCCCAATGCCGAACCGATCCCTGCCAGCTCGGCCCAGCCTTTGCGCCGCGACGAGCTTGCCTTCCAGCGGCAAATGGCCATTCACTCTTCCCAGTCCGTCTCTACCCGCACCTTCGGCGGACAGCTATCGTCGACCCCCGCCAGGCCAGCAGCCACGGCACCATCGGCAGCCGCCAATCGCAGCAACGCCAATGCCTCGTCGTCCGCTGCCGCCGCTCCCGCCGCAACCCCCGCCACGGGCACGGATGGCCGGGAACTGACCGACCCCAATTTGACCCCCGAAGAGCGCGCGCGCCTGGTCCGCCACGCCTCGGTGATAGAGCGGGCGTCCAACCTGCTGCAAAACGATGCGAACAAGATGGCCACCTTCCGATCGCAGATTTCCGCGTACCGCAACGACCAACTGATGCCTCGTGCCCTCATCGAGTCCTTCTTCGCGCTTTTCGCCGAGACGTCGTCGACCGCCCTGGGAACACTGATCCGCGAAGTGGCCGACCTGTTCGAGGACAAGACCAAGGCCGAGCGACTCCGCAACGCATGGAACGACTGGCGGGCCATCAACGAGGACTACCCAACCTTGCCTGGGCTTTCGGGCATGCGTGGTGCCGCGACGTCGAGTGGCGGCTGGGCGAGCGCAACTGCCAGCTCGCCTGGCGCCTCGAGCGCTCCGGCCCAACGCCAAAGCACCCGGGTTCTGAAACTGAAGAACTCGACCCAGCAGTCCCAGCGATCCAGCGCGCAGTCATCGTCGTGGGCGTCCTCTGCCGGCTCCCAGAGGTCCCTGCCCTCTGCCGCCTCGTTCCCCGCCCTGCCATCCGCCAGCGGTTCCTCGACGCCGATCGGTCGGTCGTCGACGCCGTCGTCGGCGCAGTGGACCACGGCCGGCGCCAAAGCCCAGCCCGGCCCCTCGAGGTCCGCTGCGCCGAAAAGCGGCCCGAGACCCACCGGCGCAGACAACTTCCCTGCGCTCCCGGCGGCGCCCAAGCCCACGACGACCATCTTTGGGTACGGCCGAGGAGCGGTACGACGCGACATGGGCGGCTCCAAAAACACTGGGTTCAGCTGGGGAGCCTCCGCAGAAGCCGAGTCCTCGGCGTCCGGGGCAGCCCAGGAAGCAGCGGACGAAGGAGAGGGCAAGGGCAAGAAGAAGGGCAACAAGGGACGCAAGCAAGTATTGGTGCAATGGGGCTGAGGTGTTGGCCTTTCCCCACTTCTACTCGGGTCAATGTCAGAACAACATGCCCCAGCTGGTGGCTTCTTTCCTCCTCGGTAGACACGTTGGCCCGTCGGCCTGAACATGAGATTCTGCCCGTCCTTCAGAATGCCTCTCCGTGCCGCGACACGATGCATGAAGTCGGGTTCCGAGCATCGCAAGCGGCCGGCTTTTACAATGAAACAAACGATGGCAGTCCGCAGTCTGCCCTGGCGACCCTCGCTCAGTGTACACGGGAGTCCATCAGCTCGCGAACGTAGATTATTTACTCTTGTTGACCGGTGCAGCTTCCAAGATGGCCTCGACGTTGGCGGCTATGGCGTAGAAGTGCCGTATCTAGCAGCGGGTAACCGGTGTTTGGTCGGAGCTAAAAGCCTTCCATCAGACTCGCGTGCATTTCAACTCGAGACCATGTGGCTACTGAGCAGGGTGCGAACCCGTGTCCAGGGGCCGGCAGTGTTCTCATTTTTGGCGGGTGACGCGTTCAACGGCCCAGTCCGGGCAAGAAAACGCCAATTTACACATCGCCGGTGCGAATTCGTCTTTCACGGCAAAAAGCGCCTTGGGCCGCGACGGCATTGGTTTTGGGTGTGGACTTGATGATGTATCATAACTCGCCGTTGGTCTCGCGTATGTGTTGCCCGGATATGGGGAGACGACCAGCAGCCAGGACGCGTAGAATCGGGACGCATCCGGTGGATGGGTTAGCGGCGACGGCGCGTCGGGGAGCGCGGTACAGACCGAGGTGGCAAGTCGGCGAAACGGCAAAAGGTAACTCGGTTGGTGATTCGCAACGCCGTGCTCGAAGGGCGCGTTGCGGGTGCCTCTTACGAAAGCGGGAGGGCCGGCCGGCGAAGCGAGGCAGGCCGTCGTTGCTTTTCACCGTTTTCCCGGAACGACGGCAGTCGTTTTTGTGAGACGGAGCTACGAGGCGCATCGAAATAAAGCCGTCTTCAGGTGGCTCGAGCGGGGCCATGTCCCACCGTCGTATGGAAAGCCGGGGCCTTGGAAGCGACCACCATTGCCGCCCGACCCCAGGACGGCGGCCAAGGCCTGCTCCAAGATATGTGGCTCCCAGGTGCTGCTGGCATGGCGGTTCGTGCTCCCGTTTATTTCTACCCTTTGGGGTGTGACTGGCCAGTGGAAAATGTACTACGATTATATTTCCTCCAACGACCACGTGGTGCCCGAGGTGTGCCGTCTCCAGTCGTCTCAGCGCCCGGGATGCTTGCCTCGTACAGTAGTAGGCTTACAAAGATGAACTGCCGTACGCCCGGGGAGAGTCGTCCTCGTATTTCCCAAGGTGGACAGCCACGAAGCGCGTTCTTCACGGCGGAGGCAGGTGGCTGACAGCGACATCCGATGGGTGCTGGACTCCCGCGTTGACGAGGGGGCGACCAGACCTGAAGGAATGGCTCCGGTGTAGCCGAGCCTTGCCCAAGTGATAACGTTTAACGGGCGCGTGTGCAAGGGACTGAAGTCTGTCGGCTGCAGGTAATGGAAGTCGCATCGACGACGGGGGCAGCGGGGCGCAGGCGGGAAGCCATCGTGGAAACGTGCCACCTAGGTGTTGTGAAAGGTCGGTAGCGAGCTGGGAGCGGAGTTGCGGAGCATCTCACCCGTCCTCCGGAGCGTTGCGCAATCTGGAGTGACCGGGAAGCCGAGGGGGGCGCGACCAGACGGAGATGACGGTCGGTCAAGTGGGAGGAAGCCATCGCGGCAGTCGTCCGGTACCCTCCCCCTCCAGCCCCAGCGGCAGGGGTGTAAAAAGGGCATCGTCGACATCAAGTACAGGAACCTAGGGCTGACGTTGACTTTGGCGAACCCACTCTGAATCGGGCCCACGAGCGATGGCTGCGTCGTGGTGTATCATGTGTGCAGTCGGTGAGCTGTCACGGGTAATCTACGACAGCACCCATTTACTACTACCTACCTATTGAGTGCCTGCGGGTCCCAGGGAAGAGTAACCGGGTACACAGCCGAAAGGGAGAAAGACAGTGACATCCTGCGAAGCCGAGCGAGGCGCGAACGCAGCGCCTCCAACCGAATATGGATGCTAAACAGGACGGAGACAAATCCGCAGAACGGGTCGCAACCTGGTTAATTTCGCCCCGTCGCGCCCGTCTGGCCGAACCAGCGGGAATTCTAGCTTGCCACCTCGGCTCATTTAGGTGGAATCTTGGCGACGGTTGCTTGTCCCAGTCCTTTCGAGAACTTCTTCCGAGGTTCAATGCCGGCACCCGTCGTCCCACCGGCGAGTGACGAGAGCGATTGCAACTGGTCGTCGTGGAGGTTGGCGCCATGACGGGTGCCGAGCCGCCCGCATTGTAGACGCTACGCCGGCGTGGCCGCCGCCTTGGCAGTCCACGGTAACTGGGCCCGACGCTGCGACAGATGAAGTGACAGATCGGCGGCTCGAGTGGGCAGGGGTAGGTCAACTTCATCTATCTCGTACCAGAACAACACACGCAGAGTCGGGCGGGGCGTCACGACCCAAGCGCGTGCGCGCCCATGAAACATTGCGCGCGCGCAAAGAACATCTTGGCGCCGGCGGGGAGCCGCACAAGTGGTCCGTGCGGTTTTCTGCCCACCGCTAATTCCGGGCCAGCCAGTTCTGGCTTTGGAACCACGGAGTACGACGCTGTCCGGGGTTCGTGAGTGCCAATCCATACCCAACCTACGCCCGCCCACGGCCAACATCAGACGACGAGGTGTTGAGATCGTCCCCCACCCTGGTATCGCATCAGTCACATCGCTGCTGGGGATGGCTGACGGCGTTTCCGTGTGGTGAGCGAAGAAGGGCGAAGAACACAGCCACTGGCGGCAGTGCGCACTGTCGTCCGACCTCTCTTCCCCTGAGCTGCTCAGGGGGGGAGGCGTACAAGCGTGAAGGCGCACGGAGCAGCGTGACATGGCCGCGCTTTAACTGTTGCGTGGCGGATGGGCTGCCGAAGCAACCGAGGATCAACACGGGATGCGACTCCCAGTCCATACGGTCGGGTTTGCGGGCAGGTTGACGGACAGGTTGACAGCCCGCACGGCTGCTGCCCGGCGCAGGTAGGCAGGTACCTCTCCGCGTGCTTGCCCCCATCGTTACGTCTTCACAGCTCGCTATAGTAATCAACGGAGCACCTACATACCATTGTTCAATCGTGGACTATGGAGGCTTGCAGACGGCGAGCATGGCGGCTCAACGAGGCGGCGCCAACCGCCCCACCTGAATCTCGGGCCAGGGTATGAGAGGTGGACACGGCCTACATATCCATAGCCCTGGAGCCTCTCAACCTGCGACACCAACGAGCGGAAACCAAGGCGCTGGGCGGCCGCTAAACCCCATGCGCTCAGGGGCGCCCGCCACGACCCCATTAGCACGTCCAACTCCAATCTCGAGCCCATCGCCAGGGCGAACTCGGCGGGCTTTCCCCATCGGCGCGCCGGGGGTCTTTTCTGGATTGCCAACGGTCCCAAGAGAAGACGGTCGGGATGGCCCACCCGACGTTGGAAAGACACGGACTCATCGGCCCAATGAGGCTCGAATCGTCAACGTGGGAGGGGCCCCGACAAGCCTGACGAGGAGGAACGCGGCAAGGCGGCCCGAGGCACCAGCCGCCAATCTCTGCAAGAACCGACTCGCTTGGTGCGGGCAAAGCCTGCCTCGTCCGAACTTGCTTCTCCGGCCCAGTTCGTCAACTTGAAACGAGGCCCCCCCTCTTCCTGCAGGAACAGCATCTCCCCCTCCACGCAGTGCATGCCGCGCAGGCAGAGCCGCCTTGCCGCCGCAATCTCGCCTGCTGTAAGCGTCCTGCGCAGGTCGCGACATCATGGCCGCCGAACACACCTGGGCCTCCCCCCACCGCCCCGGTATGGGCGTCATTTGTCCGGCGGATAGAGGGACGGAAGCGAGCTGGAGCCTCAACGGCGACGCAGGGGGCGGCGGGTCTGGCGGCCAGCTCGACAGATAAAAGATGGCTTCTCCTCGCCCTTGCCGTCGTCTTGCTTCTTTCCCGCCTCATCAGACTCTTACACAGTTGCATTCCTTCGCTTCCCCTTCATTTTCACACTCACACTCACTCCTGTATCGACTGCAGTTAGCTTCCATTCTTTACCCGCAAGCCGGATTCCCATCTTCGCACTATTTCGCATCTTGCCACCCCAACTTGACTACAGTCCCCCAACCAACCATCAACATGCCTTCCATCTCGCCCCTCCGCCTCGCCCTCGCCGCCGGCGCCACCCTCGTCTCGGCCCACGGCCACATCCAGGAGATCCTCATCAACGGCGAGTCCTTTGACGGCTGGAACGCCGGCGCCAAGACGCCCGCCGACGGCATCGCCTGGCAGACGACGGCCACGGACAACGGCTTCGTCGGCCCCGAGGCCTTCGGCACGAGCGACATTGCCTGCCACCGCGGCGGCAAGGCCGCCACCAGCAGCGCCAAGGTCGCCGCCGGCGACAAGATCGAGCTCAAGTGGGACACCTGGCCCGAGTCCCACAAGGGCCCCGTCCTCGACTACCTCGCCGCCTGCGACGGCGACTGCTCCAGCGCCGACCCCGGCAGCCTCAGCTTCTTCAAGATCCACGAGGCCGGCCTGGTCGACGGCTCCGCCGCCCCCGGCACCTGGGCCTCGGACGACCTGATCGCCGCCGGCAACAGCTGGACCGTCACCATCCCCGCCAGCCTCAAGGCCGGCAACTACGTCCTCCGCCACGAGATCATCGCCCTGCACTCGGCCGGCCAGGAGAACGGCGCCCGTAAGTACCATCCCCCCCGTCCCACTTTGGCCCCACTTCTGGGCGAATCCTGCCGCCCGTCCTCTTGCCCCTTATTCCTGTCCTTCCGGCCCTCGGCCTCAGACATGATGCCCAACAACTTTTTAAGAAAACAAATAAACTGACGACAAAAAGAAAACTATCCTCAATGCATATCGATTGAGGTTACCGGTTCCGGCTCCGACGTGCCCGCGGGCACCCCCGCCACCAGCCTGTACAAGGCGGCCGACGCTGGCATCAAGTTCGACATTTACAAGCCGCTCGACTCGTACCCGATCCCAGGCCCCAAGGTTGCCGTTGCCGGCGGTTCCGGCGGCGCTGCGCCCGCGCCGGCCCCTGCCCCGACTTCGGCGGCGCCCACGTCGGCGCCCGCCGCCAGCTCGGCGCCCGTCCCGACGACGCTCGTGACCAAGACGAGCGCGGCCGCCAGCTCGGCCCCAGCCCCGACCCAGGGCGGCGGCAGCAGCCAGGGCGCCGCCCTGTACGCGCAGTGCGGCGGCCAGGGCTTCACCGGCCCCACCACGTGCGCCCAGGGCACCTGCAAGGAGCAGAACCCCTACTACTCGCAGTGCCTGTAGAGAGAAGAGAGAGAGAGCTTCGGCGGCGGCGCCTCGACACCCCCACGCGTGCGCGCCCAGGAAACCTTCTTGCACAAATTATTGGAGTTGGGCTCCGTGAACCAAAAACGGCCCCGCAATCCCATAGTCCGATGTAGTTTATGGTTTTCCCAAAACCGTGAATGCAATGTACATATATGTCTGATCGCGACTTTCTATGCCCGCCTTTTCCGAGTTTGACGTCGTGTCTGCATCCCATGCCTACTAATAACATATTCGCCGGTTCTGATACGCTGACGGCTTCAATCGCTCTTGCGGAGCGAGCCACACTTCTTCCATCGCAGTGGGTCCCGGGTAGTTGTCGTTGGAACCCGGAAGCAGCGATTCGGGGACGCGGAGAGTCGCCTTGGCGAGCCGAGAAGACACCGACCTCTGGCCGGCCAACTAATTGTGAGTCGTTTATTTTGTCCCCAAGGGCCCACGGTGGCGCGCACTTCCAAGCCGAAGGCGAGGGTGGGTTCCGCCCTCCAGTCGTCGACAGATCACGGCATGCTTGGGGGCAAAGCCGAGGGACGACAGGCGCACGCCGCCCTCGCTGGCGAAATTCGGACGGTGGCGGTTTGTGATGGTGCCGTAGCCCGTTGCCAGAAGCGGCGGTTGGCGGTGGCGGGTTATCATGTGATGCGCGGACGGAAAGATGTCACATGGCGTCAAGCCTCCCGCGGGTCTGGCTGAAGAGCGAGCGAATTCCCTCGTCATCCCAACTCGACACCCAGATAGCCGGCTACCTGGAACCTCCGGCTAGATGCGTAGGTCGGCTTGATCTCATAATACCCAGTGGCACTTGCGAAACCAGTCCGCACAGGCACTAGTACGTGACGCGCGCCAAGGTCCTGCCACTTACTCGACACAGACCCGTTGGTGGAAACCTTCGTGGCGCCGCGCTTGTCGGGCTTCCGGGCGGCGAGACGCTACAGCTCGGTGCGGACTCGGGAAGCCAACTCGTCTTCTCCTGTTTCGCCGTCGCGCCGTCGTCCATGGAAACATGGTTAGGTATGCGAGTTGCCTGTGTTGAGGGCCAGCCGTGCAAACACAGGCCAGTTGGAAAGGCCCCAGCCGGCCCGGCAGACGAGGTAACGGACGACATGGCGTATCTAATGTTCGTATTCGACCTCGACTCTGGTGACGGTGTCGACGTAGATGGCGACGTCGACCTCCATCATCTCCGCCGGCGCGTCTCCCCGGGGGCCCGGGGGTCTGGGCTGTACGGAGAGCGGGAGGCGGCCGGCGCTCGGGTCGCGCGGCCGCGCGGCGCGGGCCTCGGGCTTGGGCTCGGGCGGGGCGGGGGGGTGCGAGCGGCCCTGGACCCAGACGATGTTGCCGAAGCGGCGGGCGGGGGGCGTGCGCATGAAGGCGAAGGTCTCGAGGCCGAAGCTCTCCATGGCGGGGGAGGCGCGGAAGAGGATGGAGGCGCGGGTGCAGGAGAAGAGCAGGGCGTTGGCGCCGCCGCCCGACGTCCAGAGGGCGCCGGCGAAGCAGAAGTACTCGGGGCTCAGCGCGCGGCCCGCCAGCGCGGCGAGGCGGCCGGCGGCGAGTGGCGTCGTGCAGACGACGTAGACGAGCGGGAAGAGCAGGAAGCCCGGCCGGTAGCCGGCGCGGTCGAGCCGGCGCGGCAGCACGCGCGCGCCGTGCGCGTGGTAGGCGCCCGGCGGCGCCGCGCCCTCGACGCTCAGGAAGATGACGATGTAGCCGACGCACGTCAGGACCAGCGAGAGGAACATCCAGCACGACGAGACCCAGAGGCGGTACGCGCCGTACGATTTACTGATCCAACACTACCGTATACTCAGAACCCATTAGCCTACCCTCCCTCCCGGCAACTCTCTCTCTCTCTCTCTCTCTCTCTCTCTCTCTCCGAGCTCAGGCTCGTCACGGAGAGGCTTACCCAGGCGGTCGTTCGAACGTAGTAGCCACCTTCGCGCTTGCCGTTCTCGGCCGTCATGATGCTAACCGTGGGTATGGCGTACACCACGACCCAGAGAAGGACGACGGCGAGGTAGAGGGCCCTCTGCGAGGCCTTGTAGTTCAGCACGAGGAAGAGGAAGGTATGCAGGGCGATGGCGGCGTTGAACACGCTGGACGCGATGTCGCCTGTGGAAACAAGCCAGCCCTGGGCCCAGCAGCTGGACTCGCCGTGTCAGCCCGGTGCCTACGGCGTACGACGCCCAAAGGAACCCGGGGGGTGCCGGTACTCACATGGAACTCGGGACGAAGATGCCGTTTCGGCTGACCCACGCCGCGTTGAGCACGTGGGCCAGCGAGAGCTGGATGTCGGCAAGGAGGAGGTTGTAGACGAGGAACAGGAGCTGGTTCAGCGTCTGCTTACCGCCGTCCGCCGCCCCGGCGACGACGTCGTCGTCCGGGAGGAAGTACTCGTCGGCGAGGCCGGGGTGCGGATTCAGGATGCGCTGCTCGTCGGGCTGCGGCGGCCGCCGCACCGACACCCTACGGGCCAGCTTCCACCGCAGCAGGCGCGCCGTGAGGTGCAGGAACAGGGCCAAGGTGACGGCGAGGGACACGAGGCCGACGGCGGTCAGGGCGATCAGGCCCCTCCTGTGGCCCTCGGGCAGCGGCGCCAGCGTTTCGCTCCAGGAACCCCCGGCGTCCGCCATCGGGGTATTGCTGGGCACACCAGGGCCTGGCCTCGGCAGGGCTTTGGAGGAGAAAGGGAGGTCGGGCAGGATGCGAGAGGCGCAATGCGAGTCCCGGGTGCCCAACGAAAACTGCACTACAAAGATCACGAGATATGCCTTGTTTCTTTTTCGTTATATATCACCACCCGCCGGGCAAGGACCGGACGCCCTCGAGTAAGACGGAGGGGCGTTGCTCGCCTTGGGCCAACCACGTCGGTGCCACGAGGCAGGCGGCGAATTCACCGGCGCCTCCACGAAAACCGGCCGGGCACTAGACGTCGTTTGACTTTCCAGTAGCATTCGTACTAGAATCTCGCTCCCCAGTCGCCCAGTTCGGCCGGTGCGAGCCCTGACGTGTAGGCCCAACTCAATCGCCTGGTTAGCCACGAGACTGGGTCCGCCGTTGGTTTTTGGTGTCATGCTGCCCTTCCGATGACCACCAGGCCCCACCGGCCGCGCCCATCTCGCCCATCCTCACCGCCGTGCTCGCAAGAGAAGCGGAGGGGTCGACAGAGGGCCAGTCCTCGGCGCCCACGAGGCCTTGCCACGGCCGGACTGCGGACGAGGCGGCTGCCGGCGTGGCAAGGACCCCCCGTCTTCATCGCCGGGCGAGTCACCCGCCAAGGAAGCGTGACCAGGCGAGGCCGCCATCTTCAGATTGCCTTCACCTAGGACCTCTAATTGCTCCAGGGCCCACCGCGCGTGCTTCCCGTCTGACACGTGCTGTCTCTCCTGTATTGATACGGATTCAACGCGCTTGCCCAAGGTTCTTCTCCATCACCCTTACGATCGCTTCGGGAGCGCTTCAGGTTCCCGTAACCGGCCAGCTCGACGTCCGAGGAAACGGTGCAAGGCCACTCGGGGCGTTTCCTTGTCCTTCGAGCCGGTCTAACCAAGTTCACCACCTGCCCGGGATACAGGCAACGGGCCGGATAGACGAACTAATTGACTCTACTATACGCCATGGGACTAAAAGTATGTTGCGACGATGTTCGTATGCCTCGAAGTCGATCATCGGGGGAAAAAATGAAAAAAAAGGAAAAATACCCCCAAAAGATTATTTTCAGTGTTGCGTGTGCACATGACTCGGCTGGGGCTCGATCCCAGGACCTTCAGTGTGTTAGACTGACGTGATAACCAACTACACCACCAAGCCATCTGATGATTAGCAATATTCAGCTTGTTACAGCCTGTGTCGCGTGAGAGAACTTGGTGGGCGTCGCGGCGTGGTACACGAGGTCCATTGTTCATAAGCTGCCGCGATACCAACGTTGATGGTGGACTTGGACATCTTCGAAGCGACATATAGCTCGGTCGGAATCTACTCGGCCACTTACAGCCCGCCAAACCTCACACGGACTGTTTTCGATGGGAGGGATGGTATAAAAACCAGGCTGGGACGGGCTCGAGGGCCAGGCGCCTCACCTGGACTTCAGGGAGAACACTATCTCCCCCCGGGAGCGGCAATGCGATGCCGGAATCAAGATCTCCAGGGCGGTGTATCTCAACGAAATCCCTGCAACCATCATTTTGGGTTGATACTGGCCTTGATTCAGCCCTGAACGAGCCTGGACCACACGACAAGGCTCTGCGACTTCCCACTCACCCGGCAGACCCGCCAGATGCCGACCGGCCATCCGTCAAGATTGCCGCCGCCCGTGTCCCGAGAGCCCGAGTGTCCGGGAGAACATGGAGGAGATTTGTTTGCAGGTCAGAGTATCCGGGGTCATGGCTATCAGATAGTATGTTGTCACAAAAATGCGTGTGTGATAACGAACGAGTGCTGTTCTGATTGAACCTTTCAAAATCTATCCGCAAACCCCAACCCAGAAAACCCAAACCAAGACAATTGCTCCCGAACCGGCACCTAGCCCCTGGACCCAAAAACACCCGAGCGAGAGGTTCCTCCAAGCTGACAGGACCAACAAGTCCAATTAGTCGGAGGGGCACTTGCCGTTCTATTGCGTATATTGCAGTTAGTATCTTCGCAATCCCGCTTCGGCACAAGCGAGACGGAAAGGGTGATGAGGAAAGGGGGACGGCGGCGTCGACTCACGCATTTCTCGAGGCACCACTTCTGGCGGAGCGCAAGCACGGTCGAGTTGCAGGTGACGGCGCAGGCGGCGCGGCAGACCTGGCCGCCCGTGATGGGCTCGCGGGCCCGCAGGCCGTCGGCGGCGGGCTCGGCGGCGAGCTGGCCAAAGGGCGCGAAGTCGACATCGAACTCGCCCTCGGCGTCGGCCTCGTCAACGTCGTCGCGGGCCTTGAGCGGTCCGAGCATGCACGATTTCTTGCACGCCTCCCGGGCGAAGGAAGCGGGGATGGCGCTCTGGAGGGCGGGCTTTCGTCAGTAAAAGAAAAAGGGGGGGGGGATGGAGCCCGGCTTACGCAGGCGGCCTTGCAGGCACCCTGGCAGAGCTGCAGCGGCTTGCCCGTCAGGGTGCCGCACGTGCGGGCCTTCAGGTGGTGCGCGGGCTCAGCGGCGCCGGCGCCGTTGACGGCCGGGGCGGCTGCGACGCCCGAGGCGACGACCAAGAGGACGGTGGTTAAGGCGAAGAACTGCATCTTGGACGAGTTGAATCGGGATCGGAGGGGAGAAGAGAGAGCAAAGTGTTCAAAGACTGAAGGTAGAGGGTGCGAGTAATCAGTTATCGGGATTGCCGGGAATGCAGTTGTTGGTGTTGTAGAAAAGGAAGACTGAGTGTAGTTTGGAAGCTTCTTATATATCCTTGCGTCGATATCGGAGCACCTCTATACTAGTGACGGTGTATTGATGGCTCTCATCACGGAATCTCAACGCGATATCCAAGCTCGTGTCACGTTTCAAGAGTGGGAGTTAGGCTACACTTGCAATTAGCTTACTACGGTTATTGCAGATGTAACACCTTCCGCAGCCAGGACTACTCGAGACACCGGAGGAAATCGATAGGTACACCGAAACGTTAACTAAGGAGCTAACTCGGATAGCCGACCTAGTTGCCCCCCTCCGCTACTCTAAGGGGAGAGGCAAGGTATGGTGGAACCATAAAACAAAAGAAGCTATAGAGGAGGAGAGACGAACCCAGCGAACATGGCTATCCGATAGGACAGACGCAGCCTGGCGAGCTCTTCGGCAAGCATCCCTTGCGAAAAAGAAAACAATCCGCACCGCAAAGACAGCGACCTGGAGAAACATGCTTCACGAGGCCTCCAGCCAGCCAGCTGGCGTCTGGAACATCGCGAGATGGGCTAGAACCGAAGGAGCCGTACCGCCGCTACCTCCAGCCGTCCCCACACTTCACACACCGCGAGGCGAAGCAATGACCCATAAGGAGAAAACGGAGGCCTTCCGAGAGAGGTTTTACCCTCTCCCTAAGGCCATGCATACCGGCTTCCGTATAACAAACCGGCTCGCAGCGCCTCTCGACATCGACGGCGAGGTGACAGCGGAGCAGGTCCAAGACGTCTTAAGCAAGGCAGGCCAGTGGAAAGCACCTGGGCCAGACCAGCTTCCGAACGGATTCCTTAAGCGCTTAGGAAAGCCCCTCTTCCAGGCCTTAGCCTCCCTAGCGGAAGCATGCTGGCGTATGGGATACTATCCAACAGCGTTCCGCAAAGCAGTGACCGTTATCCTCCGGAAACCAGGAAAACAGCCAAACGAATACCACCAAGCCGGCGGATGGAGACCTATCGCGCTGCTTAACACCATGGGGAAGGTGATCGAGAGCCTGCTAGCGCAACGGCTAGCCAGCTTTGCGGAAGAAAACGGGCTGCTCCCGGACGAACAGATGGGGAACCGAAAGGGCCGCTCCACGGAAACGGCCTTGCGGCTGCTAACGGACCTGGTCCGTACAGCCTGGAAGTATGGAGGCGTAGCAACCCTTCTATCGCTGGATATCTCAGGCGCTTTCGACTCCGTCGACCATGGAAGGCTCCTTGCCAACCTGCGTGCGCTGAGGGTCCCTATATGGACTATCAGCTGGATCCGAAGATTCCTATCTAACCGGTCCACCACGCTATTCTTCGACGGCCAGGAATCGGACGAGATCCCAGTCCCGGCAGGCGTCCCACAGGGCTCACCCCTATCGCCTATCCTCTTCTGCCTCTATACAGCCGGTCTCTATAAGGCTCTCCGCGCCGTACCAGGGATAGCTACTATAGCCTTCGCAGACGACACGAACCTCGTGGGCTTCGGCTTAAACCCCGAGCAGACCTGCGAGCGGCTGGAGGCCGCTCACAGGATCTGCAAAGAATGGGCAGTCAGCCACGGCATGACCTTCGCAGTCCAGAAATATCACCTAGTCCACTTCTCTCGAAGACGGAAAGGTCCGGACACGAAGATAGCCTTAGAAGGTCACGAAATCGAACCAGAAGACTCCTGCCGCGTCCTTGGCATCCAGGTGGATAGACGTCTCCGCTGGGACGTACATATCCAGTCAATATCGAAGAAGATGGCGACGCAAGTCTATGACTTAGACCGGATAGCCGGCTCGACATGGGGCGCGTCTCTCCAGCGAGCCCGCCAAGTCTATACAGCGGTCGTACGGTCTGCGATAGGTTATGGAGCTTCAGAGTGGCACCGCCAGATCTCGAAAAACAGAGCCAAGGCACTCAACGACGTCCAGACAGAGTGCCTCCGAAAGGTTACAGGAGCTTTCAAAGCCACGGCTGCCGCAGTGCTAGAAACGGAAGCCTACGTGTCCCCCTTAGACACGTGGCTCAACAGAAGGGTGGCGGCATCGGAAGAGAGGCTCCAACAGCCGCGTATCGCATCACTCATCCAAGCGAGATGTGATAGCGCAGCTAGATGGATCCTAACAAGACCGACTCGCCGGCGTAGACCGAAAGGCCCCGACGCTCCTAATCGTAAGAGGTGGCTAGACGAATGGCTAGCTGGAGACTCAGCACACAAGGCTGAGGAGAGAGACTGGCTTCAGAGATGGCAACAAACGCAGCAAAATCGAATAGCACGAGCCCCGGCAGCAACTAAGATGCCGCCAGACAAGCACGTCCTTAAGCTCCATAGGGGACTCCATAAGGCAGAGAGCTCCATCCTCGTCCAAGCGAGGACTGGTAAGATTGGGCTGCGAGACTTCCTTTTCAAGCGCAGGGTTCCAGGCTTCGACAGCCCATGGTGCGTCTGCGGTCAGGGCAGGGAGACCGTCCGACATATCCTCGTTTTCTGCCCAAGGGAGAGAGAAAGACGAGAGCATCTCGTCCAAGCTCTAGGAGAGCCGATCGACACAGACAGGATGCTAGACACGCCAGGAAAAGCTGGGATTATCGCAAGATGGCTACTCCGCTCGGGAAGGCTGGGCATGTTCCAGCTTGCGAATCAGCTTATCAGCTAGGAAGCGGGCACGCTGAGCCCGATCTCGGTATGGCAGGCTAGAGAGTAGACAAGTGCGGTGCGAGGCAGCGGAACCTAGGTTTTTCACCCGGCCGGACGTCAGCCCGGAACGGTTTTCCTAGGCTGAGATGCGTAGGGGGTCCTCATGGCCTTGATAGGTCGCTAGGTGTAAGAATAATAAAAATAATAATAAATATTGCAGATGTAAGCATAGTATGCGATTTCCTCACAAGCCGTCTTTAAAACGTAGTAGATCCATTCCTATCCTATCGGTGTTGGTTTAACTGTCAAAGAAGATGATATCGATCTGCGGGTCGCATGCCCCGAGGTCAAACCGTGGGGAAGGTAATACATGACTTTGGCTGGTGGTTTTCTGAGGCAGCAAATTGGGACTCTTAGATGGGCCATGTGTATTACTACAGTTATCCTATGCTCCTCGGATAAACTCGGCGGGTACTCGTTAAGCTTACAGCCCCATACCCCCACTCGTAGGATTCAGACGGCCTGCAAACATGAGAACGAGACAGGGATGTCAAGGCCCATCCCTTAAAAAGCTAAGCAACATCATGGATATGTTGCCTGGCCATTCCGCCAGTTCCACCAAGAGTGCCAGTTGGGCAATGGCGGCACCGACAGGTTTTCAAGAGTCATCCGGGGCAATGTGCGATTACAGATAGTAGACAGCGTCAGCCTACGTACTTGCAAGAATGAGTTCACAGGTGTTCGTGGAAGCTAGGTACATATGAATGGCATGCGGCGCAATATGCCGAACCCTGAAATAGCAACTCGCAGATCATTGGAACGTTTACCCCACGCCTTTAGAGAGACTACAGATCGGACTTTTTCGTCTGGTAGGACGGTCTTCCCATCAACTGCTTCCTGCACTCCAGAATTCATCCCTTCTATTGAAGGGTCTTGCCTGGCCTGTTACGGCATGGGTACATAGGTAGAAGGGCATGAGAACGCAGGGACCACTTACACCACTGGCTGGCGGTAGGTACCGCCGCTGGCTGGATATATTCCTGCCAAACAGTGGCTGAGAGGAGCTTGTTTTTCTTCCTTTCCTTTTCACCTGTAGTTTTCACACCTCAATAGAAACTTCACGGCATCGTCAGATCCCTCGTTCCTTCAACCGTGATATTCCTGTGGTACCATTCAAAGTCGCCGTGTCCAGACCTAGCAGCGAGGAACCGGCGTTGGATGCTTCGTGGCATTGCGAGCCACTTTGGGCAGCGTTCGGTAGCCGCCACCTCGAGGTCTGACCAGCGTTTGTGTCTAGGTCCTTCGGCAGTCCACCAGCGCTGGAAGAGAGTCTTGGAGGCTTCTTTCGCTGTCCGTACTACGTACGCGATCGTCGGGGGCCGTTCGGGGCCCGGTGGTGTCATCTCGGTACCTAGCTTCGCAAGATGGTCCGCTTCTTCGTTTCCTTGTACCTTGGAGTGTCCTAGGACCCAGTGGACCATGATCCTTGCCATCCATGCTAGGGCTTGAAACTGAATGAAGGCTTTCTGCGAGCTGTCGGCGGGATTGTCCCTAAGACAGGCCACCACCGAGGTATTGTCGAGGCAGATGTGTATGGGGTAGCGTCGCAGGCCGAGCCGGAACGCGCCCTTCAAGCTTGCCAAGGCCCCTTCCGCTTCCGCGTCGAAGACCTCGGAAGGTCCTACCGCATTACTTAGGTATAGCGTTCGTTGCACTCACGCGATCGCAACACTACAGGTTAAAGAGAGAAGGCGGCGTTCTGGAGGCCGAATTTGGCAAGCGCGGGATCCCGTTTTTTGATGGCATGGTACCGTGGGGCAATCCTGGTAAGGGTTCCTGCCTAGTACTAGGTACCGCCGCCCCACCAGGCCGGCCACAGCAGGATCGAGCCAACCCGCTGTCGGGCCCCACCCTGCAGCAGCTCGGCGGCTCGAGACACCTTGGCGGCTTGAGGAATCCGTTTCCCGCCTCAATACCAGGCTTGCTGAGACTATAAAGCCATCGTCGCCATTGCCGCGCTAATGCTTCTTGAATTGGATACGACTCACACCTTCATACCATCGAGTTTGAATGATTCACCCAGTGCCAGGTATTAGCTACCTTCCCGTTGTGCACTTGTTTCTTCACGTGTCTTGGACAGGCTACACGTGTTAAAGATGACCCCAACGCCATGCGGGCCACGACGTCGCCGTCGAGATGCTAACCTAGACTTCATCGTCCAATTCGCGGAGGGAGAGCATCGGAACCGCGTTTCGAAGCGTCCCAAGCCTCTGTCAGTGAAGCAACACGCTGCGCTTCGAGAGCAGTTGCAAAGAAAACGGTTCCTCCAACCAGCTTGGGCCGACCAGACGAAGCGGAACGTGGCAGGTGTATTGAAGAAATGGAAGAGGTACGTGTATCATCCATGCTGGGGTCAAATGGTCCCATATTAACAGGTTGTTAGGTTCTGTGTGACCCACAACCTGGGACATTGGAAACCCGCGATTGAACGGGCCGACCGCGCAACGGCTATGAGCTTCTTGTACTATTTGTGCGAGACCTACAGGATCAAGTCTCAAGGGACATCGTGGGAGTACTATCGTCAGTACAAGCAGCTATTCTCGAGTGTGAATGGTCGTTATATTGACACGAATGACAACAAGGAAATCCTCAAGGTACCATGGATCGAGCCCCCCTCCCCACTTTCTTTTTGCCAAATTAACTTCAGTTCCACGATGCTTCACTAGTGCGTGAGTTCGGGCTTCGTCCTTCGAACATCAACGGCAAGCCAGTTCTGAATTCCGACGATCTTCCGATCCTTCAAGTTTTCAACGTTGCCTACGATCCTGGCATCTTCCCAACCGAGCGCCATCGTGTCCAACTACTTGGCATCTATCTGGGTCTCGCCTACACTGGAGCCCGTCCAGGTGAGCTTGTGAACAATGAGAAAGCTCAACCAAAGGACGGCTCCTGGGAGGACTTGTTTCCGTCGAGGGGCCCGGATGACCTATGCGATGAGGAAGAGCAAGTGCTGGACGAGGATTCCAGGATACTGGAGGGTATTCTGACACGGGAGACCACGGATCGTGGTCGTCCGAAAGCGCTATGTTACGAGGACATCAACCTCATGGTGATTCGGCATCCCGAGAATGGACTCGACGTCCTGGCCATGTCCGTTAAGTTTGTGCACTACAAAGGAGCCGATCACAAGCCAAAGCCGTAAGCAAGTTCTCTGCCTTAAACACCCTTACTAACGTACCACAGAACGATATTCTATTTCACCATGACCCGAAAGATCATTCTATGTGGGATCACAGTAATTGTCAGCCTGGCTCTTTGCGATGGCGCTTTCGACGCTCCAAGCCTCACATCTGTAGAACGCATATTCCAGGTCAAAAACCGTGGTCCGGTCAAATGCACACCTCTTCGATGGAAGAAGGAGTGGCTGAAGCGACCCATCTTCCGCCGGTTCGAGGGATCCGATGTCTTGCTTGATGAGGCCCTCCAGTACCACAAGCTTCGCGATGATCTCAAAGGCCAGAGCCTCGACTGCGGTTTCGAGAAAGCACTCGAGCCGGGGGCCTTCCGTCGAGGTGCTGCAAATGCTGTCAATGGTAAAGTACTCATGGAAACATTGGCGTGTACATACTGACTCCCTACAGGCAAGGCTTCCGATGCTGTACGCGACCAGATGATGCGCCGTGATCCCAAATGGGCCACGTTTAACAGCGCATACATCAATGAGAACGTGCAGTTCGATATCCAAAACGCCTTCATCGATGAACTAAGTGAAGACAGTCTGATCGGGCTTTTCACTCATGTCAGTTTGTCGCGTGACCCTCGTGCTCAGCGGAATATGGTCCCCGATGAAGTGAGGGAGACCTTGCCCCCCGACCCCGAGATCACTGCATGAGAGATACAACGCGGACCACTCAAGAACGGTCGGCATAGATATCGAGGTCGGGCAAACGAGTAAATGATCCGTGATCTCACGAGAAGAATCCGAGCGAAACGGTCACGACGGGACAAAGAACTCCAGGAGTCTTACCGTTCATTCTACTTCTACAACCGGCCAACATGGGATGTCGAAAATGAATCGGGAGAAGAAGAGGAACTCACGCAACCAGAAATCAAACTCCAGATACCTGAGCGTGCTCGCCTAGCAGAGCTTCTTTGCAACCAGCCAGCAACCACAACGTTCGAAGAGATGCAGGAACTACGTTCGCATACTTCCAACCTTATGCTCAACCTTTGCCACAGGCGAGAAACTGCCAAACGAGTCGAACTTCAACAACGAATCAAGCGTCAGCAGCCGAACCTGCAGGCCCGTCCTGGACAAGAGTTCCCCCTGCTTATGCTGGCTACACAGTGTCCCCGATGCATTGGTGATGTTCACCTTTCGTACGAAGAAAGAACTTTTGAGTACGGTCGGCCGGCTACGAGGAACAGGCATTTCAACAACCAGCACTTGAAAGAGTTACACAGCCTTCAGCAGGACAATCTGATCTTCTGCGAACATCCTCAGTGTGTCAAAGATGGCGTCAAGCTCCTGGATGTGAACCACTTCCGGAATCATGTGGAAACCGTTCATGGGGTACGGCTCTAGTCCCACTGCTAACAGCGTGGTGTGTTCGGACGGGACTTGGTTCCTCTTGGGTCTTTGTTTAGTATGTATTGTAATGAAGAAAATTTGTTCGAGGAGCTCTAAAGACGACTTGGCTAGCTCGACATCCAAGATACCATGTGTGGGTGTAGACACACGTGTATGGTAGTTGCACTTACAAGAAATAAAACGAATCGTTTAGAATGGTGATACGTCTTTTTCCAGTTACGATACTACTTCCACGACAGTATCTACTAGGAATCTGCGCTACTAAAAGTTTCCCTGGCGTTGTGACGGCGCTGGCAACTGTACACTGATGGAACAGGTGGTGGACACTGGCAGAAGGGAGGGCCTGTGCGTTTCAGGGTACTTAGATACTTTGAGACTGCCAGAGCCATCGTGTGTTTTCCTTCTTTTCTTCCTCACGTTGCTATCCTCAGTCAATCTACGATCAGTTGTCGACTTGTCCAACTGCGTGCCGTGACAGGCGTCATAAGCTGCCTGGCCCACCACAATACAATGAGACCCTAATCCTAGGTTTGATAGCAAACTCTTGCTGCTTACGACTACTGTACTATAAGTATGGAAGAAACATAACTTGGCGTTGTCTTATCTAACGCCACGCGCTACTAGCAGCCCGCTACCTTTAATCTATCGCCTACGTCGTAGAAAAAGACATCCGGTGTTCTTATTCCCACCTAAGGAGAATGCGATGGAGAGAGATGAGGTAATCAGTACCTTGCAGGCGTAAACCTTCATCACGGGTCGGCAGACGCTAGGCCGATTTGATGTCTGCCGGTTGGTGCGCTTGGCTACGCGTAGCTGGGTCCAGCAGAAGCAGAGCGAGCAGGTGACGGACATACTGCGGTATCTCTTTGAGGGTTTCCGTGGCCGATACACGGAAATCGAAACGTGTAGAGTTCTTACTTACCGCACGCGTAAGCGGTGTTGAAGTTCAAGGATGAACATCCCGACAAGAGCGCTTTACTAATTCTACAATACAGTGTTGCCGAAGGGCGCACCTTGCTAGGGAAGTACGCAGAGGCGGAGACGATGCATCAGGAGACACTGGCGCTATGGAAGTCAGTGGATGTTGGCGTTTTGCACAGATTTAGGTTGGAATGTTATTCTACAGGGAAGGAATGCTTGGCAAGTCCTATAGTCGCGAAACCAGCTGTGTCACCCGCTATGCCGCCCTCATGGAAACGCGGGTTAGGTAACCCCAAGCGCGACTGGTCCATACTTGGGGAAGCATCCAGTCGGAGCAATCCGGCGCGGCAATAGGTTTTGCTGTTACTCGTGAGCCTCACAAATGGTCTGTCCACCATTGATGTGGCGTTAAAGCGTTAACCTGGGGATGGAGAGTTTCCTGGCAGTTGCCCGCACTGAGGTGCCGTTCTTAGTGGCTTGAATAGTAGCGTGCATACGTTTCTCACGGTCAGAAGGCAAATCAATAAATTTTCAGTTGAAAGGCAATGATATTCGTCTAATTGGTCTATTGTATGGAGTACTCGTTGCTTTTTTATCTACAAGTGAAGCTATTTGCGATGTGGAGGATGGCGATACTTTGTTGGTGGCCCAAGTCTGGGTTGGCTGAAGTCGCGGGTGTTGAACTTACCAGGGAAGACGCTCTTCCGGCTTCGGGGTCCCTGCCTGATCATGGCTGACGCGGCCGAGGAGTGACGAGGTCTCGTGCTCACCCTCGTCTTCCATGTTGACTGTCACGGTTCAAGGAACGAGGGATCTGTTGATGACCCAAAGGTTCTATTGAGATGCAAAAACTACAGGTAAAGAGGAAAAGAAGAGGAGGAACAGGCTCCTCGCAGTCACTGTTTGGCAGGAATATATCCAGCCAGCGGCGGTACGTACCGCCAGGCAGCGGTAAGTCGTCCATGCGTTGCCATGCCCTTGTACCTATGTACCCATGCCGTAACATTGACCGTGAATTTCCGTGTCGTGATTTTGCCGAGAAAGTCAGTAGGGGTGAACAGGAGCAGGGCCAAGTGTGGTGTTTTATGTTTAGGAAGTGTGAGCTGTCAGCAGGCGGCACTTTAAATCAGCGGGGTCGGCGGGTGACCTGATGATCTGACTGTCAGACTGGCGGCTTTTCAACAGCCCAGCCCTAAGGTAATCTTCGCATGCGCCGTGTGATCCATATACGGTCTTGGCGAGATCCCTCGCTTACGTGCTCTTGGCTGGATGAGAGGATATGGAGCCGCAAAAACAATCACACCGACATGAGACGACCTCGCATCCCGGGCCAACACGCCATATGTCCATCGCCTTATTCTGGCATTACTATCCCAATTGCTCGCCATTTTTATATAACAGTATAAATTTATAATCAATGACCCCTAGACCCTGTCAAGTGAGAAAAGCGCGCTGAGCCAGGGCCAGTGGCTAACCTTTGGCGATTGTAACAAGCTCGTCCGTGTGCTTTCCGACACCTGCTCTGCCCTCGTTCTGATGCCCACGATCTTCCAAGCGCGCAGCACCCAGAGGCTCGACGCGCCCACCACAAACACACACCCAACAAATACCTGGGCCGTGAGGTACGTATCTCCCGACGCCCCGACCAAGGTCATGGCAATGGGCTCGGCGAAGGTCGTAGGGAAAACCATCAGGGTGCAGACGAAGCCGAACGTGCTGTTGAGTTGGCCCAGGCCCACGCACTCGGCTAGGATGGGCGTGATGGTGGACCAGAAGATGCCGCAGAGGCCGCCGACGAGGAGGGCGAAGGTGGCCAGCAAAGGGAACCCGTTGGCCGGAATCCAGAGCGCGAAGCAGAAGAAGGCACAGATCGCCGTCATCATCATGGCCGTGTTGATACGGCCGAAGAGATCGCTGGCGTAGCCGATGATGGGCCTGCCGAGCGCTAAGCCCACGTTCAGCAGGGCATTGGCCAGAGAGCCCTGTTGCGCCGTCAGGCCAATCGTGGTGGCATAGTGCGGCAGCGAGTACAGCAGCGTGATGTAGCCCAGCTCGGTAGTGATACCCCAGGCGACGACGAGGAGGACCTGGATGCGGCCCAGGTTGCGCATGCGAAACTTGGGCGGGGGCGGCTGGGCGGCGTGGCGCTCGCGGGCGAGGTCGCGGAGCAGGCTGGCGGAGAGCAGGTTGGCGCCGAGGGAGCAGAGGGCGAGGATGCGGTAGGTCCAGGGGAGGCCCCAGCGCTGGACGGCGGCGTTGGTGGCGAGGCTGTAGACGAGGCCGCCGAAGCCGGCGCCGGCCGTCGAGATGCCGACGGCGAGGCTGCGCCGCGACGTGAACCACGGCGGCAGCGCCGACGACGCCGGCGTGTACAGGAAACCCATGCCCCAGCCGAAGGCGACGCCCTGGCTGAGAAAGAGGTGCCAGACCTGCGTCGCGTAGGCTGAGGCGAACAGGGCGGCGAACATCAGGCCCGTGCCGGCCAGCAAGGCCGCCCGGAGGCCGAAGCGGTGCTGCACCGCCATGGCCGCCGGGCCCATCATGAGCGCCTGCGAGATGGACAGGCCGCCGATGAAGGCGAACTGCAGGTGCGTGGCGCCCGGGAAGGTCTGGTGCGAGAGGCAGTAGGCGAGGATGATACCCCAGGACTGTTTTCCTTGTTATTACCGAAACACAGGGCTTTTTTGTTCTTCTCGGCTGTGCTTACGGCGTTGATGCCCCACGTGTGCGCATTGATCATGAAGACGCTGAGCGTGCAAACCCAGCCGTAGCCGCCGTTCGGCGCCGGGCGTTCGTCCGCGGCCACCTCTAAGGACTCGTCCGCATGGCAATGGTCGTCGGCCAGGGGGCCCACGTGCCGGAGGCGGGTCGGCTCGGTACCCGCGAGGGACGGAGCGGAATCCATATCGCGTTGTTTGCGAGTCTGATGGCCGAAAGCAGCTTCATTTCGGGAAGGCGTCGTCGAGACTTGCTTATCCGTTTTAAGTCCTCGCCAAGCTTATGATGCCGATGGTCGGCCTGGAACTGGGCCCAACGCGACCCCGATTCTGCGGGACCGTTAGGTGCCCATGCCATCACGACTTTCTATCACGTCTATCATCACGCATCAGCTAACAGGGATCGAAGCATATGCAAAAGAAGTGGGTGCCTGATATAGCCGGAGCAGCTGCGCCGCGACAAGAGGTCTAGACCCGACGGTATCCGAGCCCATCATCGATCTGCCATGAGCCCCAACCCCGCGTTAGACAACCTGTCAGATTTCTTGGTCCGCAAAGCAGGGATCGGCGTCGCCAGCCATCCGGCGATAAGATAATAGGTTGGGTGGAGACGCTCTCCAACTCCGATGTCGCCGCCTTGAGCATCGCGTCGACAACAATCCCTGCTTTGCCTTATCACGAACCGGTGTTGGCAATTACAACAGAAAGACCATGGACAGCGTCCCGTCTAACGCGCCGATGCAGACGCTGAAGCCCTTGAACTTGGACCCGCCTAGTTCAACCTCTGGCGATAGGTACGTTAGTGTTGACTGTTTATTATTATTATTCTTCTTATTCTTACACCTAGCGACCTATTTAGGTCATGAGGACCCTCTGCGTATCTAAGCCTAGGAAACCCGTTCCGGGCTGACGTAGTGTTGGCTGTTTAACGAAGGCTCGGAATAGCTGCAGCATGTGCAGCAGCAGCGTACGGAACACAGCTAGCTGACACCGTTCACTGCGAACAGAGGAGCTTATGGTGTCACGGGGTACTTATGTAAGCAGTCGTTCGAGCCGGCCTCTACCAAATAGCTTACGAGTAGGTCAATTGACTGAGGGAGAGCCGATGTAGAGACGCATTCTGCACGAAAGTGTAGCGAGGCGCCATTGCTGCGTCGCTATGTCGCTGCACCGGAGTTGTGCTGAGACGGTCTGTGATGCGGGATTTTCGGGCGTCGCACGACCAAAAATTTTTCGCCCCCGCCAAACGCAGCAAGCAGCCTCGAAAATCGACACCGCGCGACGCCGGATCGACGACAAAATAGGCGCGCAGCGAAGGCCCTCGTCTTTATAGAGGGATTTGGGTAAAAAAACCATCCGACGTCGACTCGGTTCTCGAGGCGACGACAGGACACCCTCGGCCCTGCCGAGCTCTGAGACGGCTTGCAGCGAACAGCCGCGAGGGCATCGAACGAATACCTAAGTGGACGTGCGTACGGAGTAATGGAAGTTGTTAAGAACACGGGGACGGAGTCGTTAAGGCAATAGTGGCTACGGCTGGCCGCCCGTGTCGCCCTTTAAGGTGACAGCGCACCGCTCCGGAGACGAACATATGGTGGATCAGGGCAGGTTAGTCGAGGCCTTACGGGGTACTATGCCGGCGTGGTGGTACCCTTACCGAAGGCCTACGGCAAGACATGGTCGGCTCGCCGGCAGAGATGGCGGCGAGCAACGGGAAGCCGGTCTAGGGCTCGCCACCCTAGGACACCGGTGGGCCGTAGCATAGCACGACGACCGCGGGACCGGCAGAAGAACAGGGTAGCCCCTACGTCCCCTACTCGCACTAGGGTCGACTAGAGATGGAACCGGTTCGAGGACTTGCCGTGGAAGGGGATGAACAGCTGGATGGGGCCAGCCTAGGGACCTGGAGACAAGGATGAGACGGACTGCCTTCGATTGTGCCAAAGGGCATCTTCTCTGTCGGAGTGTCGCTGGCGTAAGTGCTATCCTGGGAGGCTGCAGGTCGAGGAGGTCGTGCTATGGCTCGAGAGGACGGATGCGCATGTCGGTGGTCCTAGAGAGGGATATGCCCTTGCGGGCTGCTTAAGGTGCAAACCTTCTATTCCCCACCTCTTTCTATGGAAAGCGCAGAGAACTAGACCCGGGGGATAGGGGGCCTCTCCGTACCACCTACTTTACGCGATCGAGGGAGGTAGGGCATGCATCTACATTAATAAGAAGTATACCCCAGCACAGTGGACATACGAGGCGCAGCCAGATAAGTGTCGTATCACAATCCAACTACCAGACGGTCCTATAACGGTTATCTGCATATACTCGCCTCCCCCTGGGTCCACTAGCAGATCGGACCTGCCAGCTATCGAAGCCCTCTATACCGAACCCCAGCTAAGACGAACAGTCCTCGTGGGAGACTTTAACGTCCACCACCCTGTCTGGGGAGGACACAACGTCCGACCCCATAGGGCAGCTAATAAGCTACTCCAGCTAGCAGAATCCTGGAGACTCCAGCTGATCACACCCCCTGGAACACCGACATGGACTCGAAGAGGGTGCATGGACTCCACGATCGACTTAGCGTGGGCCACGGATGATCTCCGAGCTGCCTACGACGGGTATGCCCCATTTGCTGGGTCCGATCACCTCCCCCAGGTGATACGCGTGGCTGGACCCCATACAGACCGCCAAGACAGGCCACGACGCAGCTGGAAAACAGCTGACTATGACCAGGCAAAGGCAGAAGCAGCACACCTACCACAGCCAGGGCGACTCGAGACACCAGAAGAAATCGATAGCTACACTGAAACGTTAACTAAGGAATTAACTCGGATAGCCGACCTAGTTGCCCCCCTCCGCTACTCTAAAGGGAGAGGCAAAGCCTGGTGGAACCGCGAGACAGAAGAAGCTATAGAGAAGGAGCGAAGAGCCCAGCGGATATGGCTTTCCGACAGGACAGACGTAGCTTGGCGAGCCCTCCGGCAGTCAACTCTCTTAAAGAAGAAAGCAATCCGAGAAGCCAAGACGGCGTCCTGGAGACATATGCTCCACGAGGCGTCTAGCCAGCCAGCTGGCGTCTGGAATATTGCGAGATGGGCAAGAACGGAAGGAGCAGCACCGCCGTTACCCCCGGCAGTCCCTACACTCTACACACCGCGTGGCGAAGCAACGACCCATAAGGAGAAAACAGAGGCCTTCCGAGAGAGGTTCTATCCCCTCCCTAAGGCCACGTACACCGGCTTCCGAATAACGAACCGGCTCGCAGCGCCTCTCGATATGGACAGCAACGTGACAGCAGAACAAGTCCAAGATGTCCTTACTAAGGCAGGCCAGTGGAAGGCACCTGGACCAGACCAGCTTCCGAACGGATTCCTTAAACGCCTAGGAAAGCCCCTCTTCCAGGCCTTGGCCTCCCTAGCGGAAGCGTGCTGGCATATAGGATACTATCCAAGAGCGTTCCGGAAAGCAGTCACCGTTATCCTCCGGAAGCCAGGAAAGCAGCCAAACGAGTATCACCAAGCCGGCGGATGGAGACCTATTGCGCTGCTTAACACTATGGGGAAAGCGATCGAGAGCCTACTAGCGCAACGGCTAGCTAGCTTTGCCGAAGAGAACGGACTGCTCCCGGACGAACAGATGGGCAACCGGAAAGGCCGCTCCACGGAAACGGCCTTGCGGTTGCTAACAGACCTAGTCCGCACAGCCTGGAAACATGGAGGCGCAGCAACCCTTCTATCGCTAGATATTTCGGGCGCTTTCGACTCGGTCGACCATGGAAGGCTTCTCGCTAACCTGCGAGCGCTAAGGGTCCCTATATGGACTATCAGCTGGATCCGAAGCTTCCTATCTAACCGGTCCACGACGCTATTCTTCGACGGCCAGGAATCGGACGAGATCCTAGTCCCAGCAGGCGTCCCGCAGGGCTCACCCCTATCGCCTATCCTCTTCTGCCTCTATACAGCCGGCCTTTATAAGGCTCTCCGCGCCGTACCAGGGATAGCTACTATAGCCTTCGCAGACGACACGAACCTCGTGGGCTTCGGTTTAAACCCCGAGCAGACCTGCGAGCGGCTGGAAGCCGCTCACAGGATCTGTAAGGAATGGGCAGTCAGCTACGGCATGACCTTTGCAGTCCAGAAATATCACCTAGTCCACTTCTCTCGAAAACGGAAAGGTCCGGACACGAAGATAGCCTTAGAAGGCCACGAAATCGAACCAGAAGACTCCTGCCGCGTCCTTGGCATCCAGGTGGATAGACGTCTCCGCTGGGACGTCCACATCCAGTCGATATCGAAGAAGATGGCGACGCAGGTCTATGCTCTAGATCGGATAGCCGGCTCGACATGGGGCGCGTCTCTCCAGCGAGCCCGCCAAGTCTATACAGCCGTCGTACGGTCTGCAATAGGCTATGGAGCTTCAGAGTGGCACCGCCAGATCTCGAAAAATAGAGCCAAGGCACTCAACGACGTCCAAACAGAGTGCCTCCGAAAGGTCACAGGAGCTTTTAAAGCCACGGCCACCGCAGTACTAGAAACGGAAGCTTACGTATCCCCCTTAGACACGTGGCTCAACAGAAGGGTGGCGGCATCGGAAGAGAGGCTCCAACAGCCGCGTATCGCATCACTCATCCAAGCAAGGTGCGATAGCGCAGCTAGATGGATCCTAACAAGACCGACTCGCCGGCGCAGACCGAAAGGCCCCGACGCTCCCGATCGTAAGAGGTGGCTAGACGAATGGCTAGCTGGAGACTCAGCACATAAGGCTGAGGAGAGAGACTGGCTTCAAAGATGGCAACAAGCGCAGCAAAATCGAACAGCACGAACCCCGGCAGCAACTAAGATGCCGCCAGACAAGCACGTCCTCAAGCTCCATAAGGGACTCCATAAGGCCGAGAGCTCCATCCTCGTCCAAGCGAGGACTGGCAAGATTGGGCTGCGAGACTTCCTTTTTAAGCGTAGGGTCCCGGGCTTCGACAGCCCCTGGTGCGTCTGCGGTCAGGGCAGGGAGACTGTCCGGCATATCCTCGTTTTCTGCCCACGGGAAAGAGAAAGACGAGAGCATCTCGTCCAAGCTCTAGGAGGACCGATAGACACGGACAGGATGCTCGACACCCCAGGAAAAGCAGGAATTATCGCGAGATGGCTACTCCGCTCCGGAAGGCTGGACATGTTCCAGCTAGCGAATCAACTTATCAGCTAGGAAGCGGGTGCGCTGAGCCCGATCTCGGTATGGCAGGTCAAAGAGTAGATAGAAGCGGTACGACGCAGCGGAACCTAGGTTTTTCACCCGGCCGGACGTTAGCCCGGAACGGTTTTCCTAGGCTAAGATGCGCAGGGGGTCCTCATGGCCTAGATAGGTCGCTAGGTGTAAGAATAATAATAATAATAATAATAATATGGTGTCACGGGGCTACAGCTAGGGCGCTGTAGCGCCCACGACAGCTGCCACGCTGCCCGCCTGCCACCTGTCCTGACCTGATTGAACCTTATGTGTGAGAGCAGCGCAGAACGCTTCCGGTTCTACGTCCTTGTCTTTTGCGTGCTGACGCAGCGGTAGTGCGCTCCGAATGCTCCCGGAGGCCCCACCGTGACAACCACAGACGATACTGTTGCCCGGTCTGCCGAAGACCACACGCGGCCTAGTTAAAGGAATGTCTGATCTGCCAAAAGCAGGTCCAGGTAGCTAAAGCGGCCTACGTCACGAGGCCGAAGGGCTTTACACTGCCTCCACAGGAGACAGCAGGGCCAATACCCATGAACAAAAAGGACGACTAGCAAACAGTTCCACTATAGAAACGGCGAGCAACCAGCCGCCGTGCCCTAAGCGTAGGCGGGGGCCAGCGCTGAAGGCCCGACGAAGCCGAAAATGCAATAGAAATTGACAGACTGGAGCCGGCCCAGTGTAGCATCGTGGTCCGACCTGGCAGGCTACGCCAAGCAACTGTGAATAGCCTAATATTGCGACAGTAACAATTGTTATCCCGACGTGGCTTTCGAACGTCGTAGCTCGGCTGACAACGGGTCTGCGGGATAGCAGGTATGCCATCCTACTGGTGTGTCCACTCCGCCTTCTTCTTGTCGGCAAATGCCTTCATACCGATCTTCTGGTCCCGACTACCGAACAAGCTGTGAAACACACGTCTTTCAAATTGTCCCATATAAGGCGCAGTTACTGCAGGGCAATTAACGAGTTCGTTTTTCGTGCCACAGTTATGAGCCTGGTTCGCGCTTGGCAAGATGCCGCAGTGGTAGTGGTTGCGCTTCTCCTCACGCACACGCACATTAGCCATCCTTGTCTAGTGGAATTCACGGCCCCACTAGACGATTCGGCGACCGAACAGTCAAAAGGACTGACCTTAGGCCGATTGCGGTAAAGATAGACTACTAAGAAGCGATAAGGTCTCGAGTTCAGATCCTACTGAAAGCGCCCTCAAAGGAGGGCCCAGGAGCTCCAGAAGCTCACCGTCAGTAAGATCTGGGGGGTGTGTCGCATATAAGCTTGGACCCCCCTCAAGACGCCAACCCATCAACACGCCACCGTTTCAACCACCAAGATGAGATGGCAGATGTCAACAAAAGGGCAAATAGATAAATAACCAGACATCTTGAGGTCTTAGTGTTAAGGTCAATAGAATCTTCATCTTCTGCTCTTTCTTTTAGGGTCCACTAGATGGATGACGAGCAACTGCTGGAGGCCCTCGCCATCGTGAAGAAGGGCACCCCTATCCGAGAGGTCGCCAGACAGTTCCATGTCTCTAGACACTATTTGACACGCCGCTTCGAAGGGAAGTCCTTGAAAACACACGCTCAGGAGCACCGTCAGGCCCTTTCCAAAGATTTGGAGCGCGCGTTAGCAGACTGGGCCCTCACGCAGGCCCGTCTGGGCTGGTCACCACCGCACGTGCGCTTTCGCATATATGCTCAATCGCTGCTGGCGGCGTCTGGTAGCCAACACCACCTTGGAAAACGCTGGCATCTCCGGTTCCTCAAGCGCTGGCCGCAGTTAAAGACCGTGAGGTCCAAGGGAATGGATTTCCAGCGCGTCAACGGCGCCTCACGAGAAAATCTAGAGGAGTTCTTCTCCAGTTTGGAGGACCAGAGGCTGGCAGAAGTCCCTCCAGAGCACAGTTGGAATATAGACGAGGTTGGCTGCCAAATAGGCCTTGGAGACAGTCCGCTAGTGATCGGCCCGTCTGCCCTCAAAGAGGTCTTCACCATGGATCCAGGCCGTGGCGAGTGGGCGACTTCAATTGAGGCCATCTCTGCTAGCGGACGCGCTTTACCTCCTCTCGTCATCTTCAAGGGGAAATCGGTCCAACAGCAGTGGTATAACTGCCAGTCAGACAAAGATGACTTTAACGACTGGTCCTTTAAGGCCTCGCCAGCTGGCTGGACGAGCAATTCAATTAGCCTGCGCTGGCTAAGGGAGGTGTTCCTCCCCTTGACTGCTCCAGAGGACCCCTGCCAGTGGCGACATCTTATTCTGGATGGCCATGCCTCACACTATAGCGAGGACTTCATGTTTAGCTGTTTTGAGGCCAAAGTCTGGCTCAACTTCCTTCCGGCGCACACATCGCAGGTCCTCCAGCCTCTGGACCTAGGACCATTCTCGGTGTTAAAGCGCGCGTACCGAAAAACGCTTCGTGAGGCCTGCGCGTCCAGTCTCACGATGACGCCAAAGAAACCGGAGTTCCTAGAGGCCTGGAACAAGGCTCGGAAGGAGGCCCTAACGCCGGAGCATATAGCCACTAGCTGGCGAGCAACTGGAATCCATCCTAGGGACCCCAGCAAGGCCTTCAATAGCAGACTGGCTCGCCAGCGACTGGTCGACTAACCGGAGAGCGCAGCTTGGTGCGTTCCACCCCCCAGAGAGACTCCTCTGCTGGCAGAGATGTCTGCTCTAGATATCAATACTCCAAGGAGCGCTCGGCAGGTCCAGGATTTGCATCGCGACCTGCGTGGCGTCGATTTAATGTATAATAACGCGACGCTGCGACAAGTGTTTCGGAAGACTGGCAAGGCCTTGGACTAAGCAACGGCCGAGATCGTCAGCCTCAAACGCGAACGAGACCAACTAGTGGCTGCACTACATCAACAAAGGCCTGAAAAGCGTCGCAGAGTCAATCCCTCTGCCCAGGAGCGTTTTGTGACGATGCTGGAGGTCAGGGAGTTGAAGCAAGCCATGGGGACAGGTCCTCATGCAGGGGGCGCAGCCACTGCCTCATCTTAAGCACCTTCCACGGTCACGTCCGAAGATGAATCGTCCTCGGATGTAGAGGAGTGTATCATGATCTCTTGAGGCCAAACCGTTTATTTGTATCTATTGTTATTGTTGAGATATTGAATTGTTTATATTAATTGACATGTGGCGATGTCTTCTTTTTTTGGTGGCGTGCTGATGGGTTGGCGTCTTGAGGGGGGTCCAAGCTTAAGGCGCAGTTACTGCAGGGCAATTAACAGGTCCGTTTTTTGTGCCACACAAATTCAGTGCCATCCCGCAGACCCAAATCCTGGCTCTTGTAGACGGCCTCTTTGCATGCCTGGATAGCGACGCGCGAGTACCCGGCAATAATCTCAGCCGTCTTCAGGGTTTCCTGCATGAGCTCATCGTAGCTGCTAAAGACGCGGGCGGCGAGGCCCCACCTCTCAGCATCAGCGCCGGAAAAGGACTTTCCGGTCAGGATGAGCTCCATGGCCTTGGACTTGCCGGTGGCACGGGTCAGGCGCTGGGAGCCACCTGCACCGGGGAGGATGCCCAGCTTGATCTCGGGCTGGCCGAAGTTGGCCTTTTCAGTGCAGTAGAGGATGTCGCACATCATGGCCAGCTCGCAACCGCCGCCCAGAGCGTGGCCCGATACGGCAGCGATGATGGGCTTCTTAACGCGTGTCGTTAGTTCTGACCACGACTTGATGAAGGAGTCCCTGTATGCCTCGGCGAAAGTTAGGGGCGCCATTTCCTTGATGTCGGCGCCGGTGGCGAAAGCCTTCTCGGACCCCGTTAGAACGATGACTGAGACGCTATTGGAGCTGTTGTACTCCCCGAGCGCCTGATTGAGCTCCGTGATCAGGGGCGTACCGAGGGCGTTGAGGGCTTCGGGCCGGTTCAATGTCACTGTGGCGAGTGCGCGAGCGCATTATTAGCCTGAGACTCTTCCCGGTAGGGTGATGCGTGCCACCACGGGGGGGACAATAACCTAGTCTGCTAAACTGGATACCGTGGACAAACATAGGCTATTAAGAGCAGGATCTGTCAACTGGCAGGTCCCCTACCTTTTACGCATCAATCAGCAATTACGCTACCGTTAAGGTATCCATCCACAAGGCTTTGTCGCTGCGTTGCACCATATCGAACAGCTAGTGAAGGGATCGCCAAAGCAGTTTAAGGATCTCTTTCGCATAACAAAACCTGAATTCCAACTACTCCTTTAATGGTTTGAAGATAATGCTGGTTTTGCCAACATGAAATTTCAAATATCCGCGCAAAAACTATTTGTCATCCTATGCATGTGTGCCTATCCAGAGACACAAAGAAAAGCCTCCCACAATTTATTGCGTACGCATAGTTCAGCGCCGAGTACGTCAAATAGGGTGCTTGTCGCGATGCAAGCCCTTTTCCAAGCCTTCGTTAAGCAACCTAGTCCTTAATATGCCTCCGCCAATATCGAACTGACGAGCGAGAAGCGATGAGGACTTTTGCGATTGTCTGGACGCTTGCGACTGCACAATTACCAAGGCTCACTTACCAGCAGGAGCCCAGGGCCTTTGGTATGGGCGTAAAATGAGTGCGCCTTTGCAGAACGTTTTCGCCGCAGTAAGTTTCAACACTCTCGTGTATGCTACCTAGCGCTGAAAGCTCGATATATGACAAAAGACTGCTGAGAAAAGCTCTCAGTCACTATTTTTGGCTACCGGAGGCTCGCTTTCATGTCATGGAAAAGCAGTGATATGGTGAGATTACTGCTTTGTAAGACTTGACATGCTCTATCTTGCAAGTCAGCCCATAGCCTAGAAAGTGAGTACGCTGAGCTCCACCTCGGCATGGTAGGTCAGACGCGAAAAGAGGTGACGTAGTGAAACTCAAGTTTCTTCTCCATTCCTGTCGGCATACAGAGTCGTCCTATGTAGCACCTGTGATGCAGTGCATAAGGATTATGCATTGGTTGCACAAGGCAGGTGGTGGCAGCCGCAGATGTCTCAGATATAGGGTTGGGCATAACCTATGGCCTATGCGGTTGCTGTCTCGAGATAAAAGATATCTCAGTGAGCGACAATTTGATAGTGAGACTTACACTCTTTTACAATACACACACACACTCACTTCTATTCTCATGACATCTTTTCATACTAGTGACATCAGATTCACTCAGAAGCCCACACATCTTATTACGCAGGTTGGCGTGCTGCAGGGCAAGCGTGTCCAGGCGCTAGTTGAGCCAGCTCTGACGCGACGCGGCGTAGCAAGGGCTCCATAGATCTGCCACATAGCGTGTGACCAGTAGGGTTGGGGGGTACACGTACACTGGGGATGGATGGGATGGAAAGGTGGGCGGGCAAAACAAGACAAGTAGACGGTTGATTCAGTCGGCCCAGCCAACCTTCCCCTCTTTAGCTCCCACGCTTCTACGGTTCCCTCAGGAGGTAGGAGACGGAGTCCAGCATAACTCTCCGGGTCCCGCTTTGTATCCACATAAAGTGGAAGCCGTGCTATCGCCTTAGAGGTTGGGCCCCATATATTTAATGGGTACCGCCACGCCAGTTAAATTGAGCCTAGCATACCCGGGCTGAAGCCTAGCAGAAGGTGCGGACTGTATATTCTTAAGCATTCATCGAACGAAAAAATATGTTAGTAACCAGGCTAAGGAGTTATGTATACCTTTCCAGTGCTCGGCGACCAAAGTTTAGGGATCTCCTGGAGGAGGGAAGTAGAGGCTGTAAGCAGGACGCTTCAACTGCTAGTAGGAGTCGTAGCGGGTAGCTTTATCCTTTCGTTCTATGGGAAAGAGTATCTCGCGGCGCATTAGCCGGGAGTAGTTACGTAGTCCCATAGTGGCTCTGTATTCCTACAATCGACTCAGCTTCCCCTTCTGGATTTCCTGGTACTAAGCACTGAAGGGAAAACTGGATAAAGGATATAAGGGGGTAACAGGATTGGCACAACGGGTTCGAATCGACCCTTCATGCCGTAGGTACTTGATGCAAGAAAAGGTAGGGGACAGGGTGTTTGCCAATTTCTACTCTCAATAGCCGCTAAGGTCCACTTTTTCCCGTGTACTGGACCGGACTGTCTATCCCTCCCGTAGTGGCACTCATCAGTATTATTTCTTGCGGTTCGCTAATAGCGCATCCCATGGCTAGTTGGCGTTAAAGGAGGGGCCACTAGTACAACCCTTGCACAAATTTGTGGCGCACTTCCGGCCGTGATTTATGCCGTCAGTAGCTTAGCATAATTATTGAGGGTCTACCCCTGTTTTTACAGGCGACGTGGAGTTGAAGAACCGCCCCGGAGAATTTAAATTAACAAAAAGGCCGTCCCATTCAGATAAATATGCACGAGCTACTAAACAAAGAATGCAAAAGGTAGTAGGTCATTATCAAATTACAACATTTGTTACCATAAAACAACAGCGTGGCCTGACATAACGAAAAATACCCTCACCATGAGCATACCAATTCCAGCTTCGCCCGCCCACGAGGCAGGAATACTTCACCATGTCATAAGTGGCATGCACATGCTGACGCTCGCTCATGCGGGGTCGGCGCTCTTAGCAGGCATCGGCTTAGTAAGTTCACACAGATAGCTTCAGAAAAGGCGAAGGATGGCCAGGAAGCCGCACGAACATCACTAACACCGGCGACCCCAATGGCAGGTTGCCGCCTGTTTAGTTCTGTCTTGTCTGTATAATCTCTTTCTACACCCCCTACGACATTTTCCCGGCCCCAAGCTTGCGGCCATGACGCGCATCCCCCTTACGATGAGCAACTTGTCTGGCCGCCACCCTCACAACCTGCTCGTCCTCCATGAGAAGTACGGCGCCATTGTACGCACCGGGCCGGACGCCGTCTCGATCCAGCATCCCGAGGCATACTCCGAGACACGCGGATTCCGTAAGGAACTTCCCAAAGACCCTATTGCCGTCCGCTCCATCAAGGACAACCTCGTTGGGGCGGATAAGCCCGAACACGCCCGCTACCGGCGTATTCTGTCGCATGGATTCTCGGCCTCCGTTATGCAAGAGCAGGAGCCGTTAATTAAATCTTACGTCGATAAGCTAATGGCGCAGCTCCGTGCACGTTGCGAGGGTGGTAAGCGACCCTTAGATATGGCTAAGTGGTTTAACTTTACTACCTTTGATGTTATTGGCGACTTAAGCTTTGGCGAGCCCTTCGGCTGTCTCGACAATGAGGACTACCATCCCTGGGTCGCCCTAATCGTCCAAAGCACTCAAGACCTCACGTACACGGCTCAGCTCGCTTATTGGAAACACCTTGAACCCTTACTACGCCACTACGTCATGCCTAAGGGCCTCGCAGATAAGTGGGCCACTCACGCCAAGTTATCTGAGGAAAAGGTCAAAAAACGACTGGCCTCGGGCGTGAATCGACCGGACTTCATCCAAAAGATGGTCGAGGGCAGCGCCAAAGGATCCGACGTGAGTCTCTTCGACCACAATCCCCGATTCTCCCTAATAATGGCGGTGGACAGTATGCTGACATGGGACAATCGGCCACATAGGGTATGAACCACCGCGAGCTCGTCAGCCACGCGCAGGCACTTATTATAGCGGGCTCCGAGACGACTGCAACGGCGCTGACGTCGGCGACGTACCTATTGGCTACATACCCGGACACACTAGCGTGCTTGAGCGCCGAGATCCGCAGCGCCTTTGCTGCTGAGGACGACATCACTATGACTAGCGCCCAGCGGCTGCCCTACCTCCAGGCTGTCATTGACGAGACCCTACGCTACTTGCCATCGACGCCCCAGGGCTTAGCCCGCACCGTCCGCGACCAGCCCGCCGAGGTTTGCGGCCAGTCCATCCCCGTTGGGGTACGTGTTACCTACATCTTATATATAAGAAAGGCAAAAGAGAGAATCATCGCTAACCAGTCACAATAAAATAAACAGACTTTAGTTGAAACCGCTCAATATGCAATCCACCGCGACCATAAGCTCTTTTACCAAGCCGACAAATTTATACCTGAGCGCTGGTTAAAGACCGAGCCGAAATTCGCTAATGACCGGCTTGACTCGGTTCACCCCTTTTCTGTTGGACCTCGGGCTTGTATTGGGCGCAAGTTAGTTTTCTCTACCCCTCCCTCCATTCTGAGCCTTAATAGGGGAACGAGAAGTAAAAAAAACTGACATATATATGTTCCTAGTCTCGCGCTCGCCGAGTTGCGAATCATTCTGGCCCGTTTCATTTGGAACTTTGACATTCGTATTGATGACTCTAGCCGCTCCTTCGAGAGCGAATCGCGCGTCTACCTCCTTTGGCAGCGTCCCGCGATGAATTTGTACCTTACGCCACGCATGGTTAAGGCTGAAGAGCCACAACGGATGTCTGCTTAAGAGGGAGAGCATGTTAGGGAGCTTAGGTTGTGGGTAGGCACAGGAACGGACGGCACGATCTTTAAGGATCCGAAAGATCATGGAGCACACGTCAGATATATGGTAAAGGTGTGGCAATATGAGGCTATTCTCAAGTCCTGAGTACGCGAACTAGGTCACGTGAGGAGATACAGGGACTGGCTGCAGGGCCTATGGAGCATGTGGGGAGTCTTCCCTTAACCCTAACCCAAACCCTAACCTCTAGATTACTAAGTGTAAGATTAAGTTGTCCTTCGCTATAGTTGAAACTAAGACTATCGGGCATGACATGATTTTAAGATTGCCCTTCATTTAAGTTAGGTGACCACCATTTGCCCCCCCCCCAACATTTGGCCCCCCCTACATTGGTCGTACGAAAATCAACCTTACTACTTCAACCGATTACGTACTCCTAATTTATACTAAATAGGATACAAGAACCAGCCTCACTTAGGCTTTCGCTATCGCTCTCTTCATCTAGACCACTTTTAGCTTCTCCGACTGCTAATTGAGCCCGGTGGATATCTTCAATATTCGCGAACTTCGAATTAAGGTGATGAGGTGAAGCATGGGGTCAAAGTGATGTGTAGAAGAAGGCGTGCCTCACTGCCAGGACTGGCAGCGAGGGGCAGCAGATATATTGTTCTATCTGCCAAATTAGGCCTAGTCCACCACGCAGGACCCTTCCAGTTCTGGATCCAGGATGCCATCAACGCATCAATGTGGCAGAAATAGGTTATGCTCAACCTGTGACGGCGCTGGCAACTGTACACTGATGGAACAGGTGGTGGACACTGGCAGAAGGGAGGGCCTGTGCGTCTCAGGGTACTTAGATACCTTGAGACCGCCGGAGCCATCGTGTGTTTTCCTTCTTTTCTTCCTCACGTTGCTATCCTCAGTCAATCTACGATCAGTTGTCGAGTTATCCAACTGCGTGCCATGACACAACCCTATCTCTGAGACACCCGCGGCTGCCACCACCTGCTTTATGCAACCAATGCACAATCCTTAAGCACTGCATCGCAGGTGCTACATAGGATAACTCTGTGTGCCGACACTACGATCGAGGGCGTCGCTAGAACCGGACCTGGAAGCGGAACGTCACTGATGCGTAAAAGGTAGGGGACCTGCCAGTTGACAGATCCTGCTCTTAATAGCCTATGTATGTCCACGGTATCCAGTTTAGCAGGCTAGGTTATTGTCCCCCCCCGTGGTGGCACGCATCATCGAGTCATTTAAAAACCATCCATTTAAGGAAGAAGGCTAGAACTACAAATACGAGGTCGTCATTACTGACTCGACTGGGCCGAAATAAACAACACACTTGTTCTTAATTAAAAGTTGAAGCGGTGTAGCGATAATGGAATGGAAAGTCATTCGCCGCATTGAAGATTTCTACATACCAGCTCCAAATGAATCTTGCAATGAGGAGTGCCGCATTTAAAATACTATAGATTTATATATCTAAATCAAGTACCGCTAACAAAAAGGAATCTCCTCTTTAGAGAACCCTTCTTATATAAACAAACAGGAGAAGTCATAGTATGTGAGTCGGTCGTAGCCGCTTATAGCACTCACACTTAGTATTTGACTGTTAGTGAGGCGTAGAGCGCATCCTAAGTCCAGAACTAGAGGTGCAAGATCCTTATTTAGAGAACTCCTACGTGGTAGACTAGGCCAAATTCGTCAGATAGAGCAATATATCTGCTGCCTCTCACTGCTAGTCCTGACAGTGAGGCACGCCTTCTTTTACACATCATTTTAACCCTTCGTTTCACCCCATCACTTAGCTATTAACTAGCTAATGTTAGCTAGCTGACATTAGCTAGCTGATACACATAAGATAAACTAGAATGATTTACATAGGACATGAGTTGCGTAATTTAAATCTATATAGGGCCAAGCTTTATCGATTTAAATAGAGTGATGAATCGATGACTAGAGTAGTAGGACCACCCTGACAAGGATAACGCACCTCAATATCTGGCTACCTACCTTCGCCACGCATCAGGCACCATTAGGCGTATAATAGAAAACAGAAACTTGGATTTCTATAAAGTGGACAGTGATTTCATTGTCTTTTTTTTTCTCTTTGCAGTACATCTGGAACACATTTACTAAAGCTTTACTGCAATAACCAACACCACCACAAAAATCACGACAAGATGGTCCGCCTCGCTGCCTTCGCTGTTATCGCTACTGTAATTAGCAGCGCCACTGCTCTTAACATTGGTACAAGGCTTTGCCAGTGCCTTTACCAGGACGGCTCCCACTGCTGTGTTCTTGTAAGTTCCACTCACCAATTATTATTATTATTGTTCTTACACCTAGCGACCTATCTAGGCCATGAGGACCCCCTGCGCATCTTAGCCTAGGAAAACCGTTCCGGGCTGACGTCCGGCCGGGTGAAAAACCTAGGTTCCGCTGCGTCGCACCGCCTCTCTCTGCTCTTTGACCTGCCATACCGAGATCGGGCTCAGCGTGCCCGCTTCCTAGCTGATAAGCTGATTTGCCAGCTGGAACAGGCCTAGCCTGCCCGAACGGAGTAGCCATCTCGCTATAATCCCTGCTTTTCCTGGGGTGTCGAGCATCCTATCCGTGTCTATCGGTCCTCCTAGAGCTTGGACGAGATGCTCTCGTCTTTCTCTTTTCCGTGGGCAGAAAACGAGGATATGCCGGATGGTCTCTCTGCCCTGACCGCAGTCGCACCAGGGGCTGTCGAAGCCTGGAACCCTACGCTTAAAAAGGAAGTCTCGCAGCCCAATCTTGCCAGTCCTCGCTTGGACGAGGATCGAGCTCTCCGCCTTGTGGAGTCCCTTGTGGAGCTTGAGGACGTGCTTGTCTGGCGGCATTTTGGTTGCTGCCGGGGCTCGTGCTGTTCAATTTTGCTGCGTTTTTTGCCATCTCTGGAGCCAGTCTCTCTCCTCGGCCTTGCTTGCCGAGTCTCCCGCTAGCCATTCGTCTAGCCACTTCTTGCGGTCGGGGACTTCCGGACCTTTTAGTCTGCGCCGTCGAGTCGGCCTTGTTAGGATCCATCTAGCTGCCTTGTCGCATCTTGCTTGGATAAGTGACGCGATGCGCGGTTGTTGGAGCCTCTCTTCCGATGCCGCTACCCTTCTGTTGAGCCACGTGTCCAAGGGGGACACGTAAGCTTCCGTTTCTAGTACTGCGGTAGCCGTGGCTTTGAAAGCTCCTGTGACCTTGCGGAGGCACTCTATCTGGACGTCGTTGAGTGCCTTGGCTCTATTTTTCGAGACCTGGCGGTGCCATTCTGAAGCTCCATAGCCTATCGCAGACCGTACGACGGCTGTATAGACTTGGCGGGCTCGCTGAAGAGACGCGCCCCATGTCGAGCCGGCTATCCGGTCTAAAGCGTAGACCTGCGTCGCCATCTTCTTCAATATCGACTGGATAAGGACGTCACAGCGGAGACGTCTATCCACCTGGATGCCAAGGACGCGGCAGGAGTCTTCTGGTTCGATTTCGTGGCCTTCTAGAGCTATCTTCGTATCCGGGCCTTTCCGTTTTCGGGAGAGGTGGACTAGGTGGTATTTTTTAACTGCGAAGGTCATGCCGTGACTGATTGCCCATTCTTTACAGACCTTATGAGCGGCTTCTAGCCGCTCGCAGGTCTGCTCTGGGTCTAAGCCGAAGCCCACGAGGTTCGTGTCATCTGCGAAGGCTATAGTAGCTATCCCTGGTACGGCTCTTAGAGCCCTGTAGAGGCCGGCTGTGTAGAGGCAGAAGAGGATAGGCGATAGGGGTGAGCCCTGCGGGACGCCTGCCGGGACTGGGATCTCGTCTGATTCCTGGCCGTCGGAGAATAGCGTGGTGGACCGGTTAGATAGGAAGCTTCGGATCCAGCTGATAGTCCATATAAGGACCCTCAGCGCTCGCAGGTTAGCAAGGAGCCTTCCATGGTCGACGGAGTCGAAAGCGCCTGAGATGTCTAGCGATAGAAAGGTTGCTGCGCCTCCATGCTTCCAGGCTGTACGGACCAGGTCCGTTAGCAGCCGTAGGGCCGTTTCCGTAGAGCGGCCCTTTCGGTTGCCCATCTGTTCGTCTGGGAGCAGCCCGTTCTCCTCGGCGAAGCTAGCTAGCCGCTGCGCTAGCAGGCTCTCGATCGCCTTCCCTATGGTGTTGAGCAAGGCGATAGGTCTCCATCCGCTAGCTTGGTGGTATTCGTTTGGCTGTTTTCCTGGTTTCCGGAGGATAACGGTCACTGCTTTACGGAACGCTGTTGGATAGTATCCTATACGCCAGCATGCTTCCGTTAGGGAGGCTAAGGCCTGGAAGAGGGGCTTTCCTAGGCGTTTAAGGAATCCGTTCGGAAGCTGGTCTGGTCCAGGCGCCTTCCACTGGCCTGCCTTAGTGAGAAGGTCTTGGACTTGTTCTGCTGTCACCTTGTCGTCCATATCGAGAGGCGCTGCTAGCCGGTTTGTTATTCGGAAGCCATTCGGCCTAGCCTTAGGGAGAGGGTAAAATCTCTCGCGGAAGGCCTCTGTTTTCTCTTTGTGAGTCGTTGCTTCGCCACGCGGTGTGTGAAGAACAGGGACTGCTGGGGGTAACGGCGGCGCCGCTCCTTCTGTTCTAGCCCATCTCGCGATATTCCAGACGCCAGCTGGCTGGCTAGAGGCCTCGTGGAGCATATGCCTCCAGGTTGCCGTCTTTGCTTCGCGGATTGCTTTCTTTTTGGGGAGGGATGACTGCCGGAGGGTCCGCCAGGCTGCGTCCGTACGGTCGGAAAGCCATTGATGCGTGCCACCACGGGGGGGGACAATAACCTAGTCTGCTAAACTGGATACCGTGGACATACATAGGCTATTAAGAGCAGGATCTGTCAACTGGCAGGTCCCCTACCTTTTACGCATCAGCCATGTTCGCTGGGCTCGTCTCTCCTCCTCTATGGCTCTTTTCGTGTCGTGGTTCCACCAAGCCTTGCCTTTTCCCTTAGAGTGGCGGAGGGGGGCAACTAGGTCGGCTATCCGAGTTAGCTCCTTAGTTAACATCTCGGTGTAGCTATCGACTTCTTCTGGTGTCTCGATTTGCCCTGGCTGTGGTAGGTGTGCCGCCTCTGCCTTCGCTTGGTCATAGTTAGCTGTTTTCCAGCTGCGTCGTGGTCTGTCTTGGCGGTCTATATGAGGTCCAGCCACGCGTATCACCTGAGGGAGGTGATCGGATCCTGCGTACGGTGCGTATCCGTCATAGGCGACCCGGAGATCGTCCGTGGCCCAGGCTAGGTCGATTGTAGAGTCCATGCACCCTCTTCGAGTCCATGTCGGTGTTCCAGGGGGGGTGATCAGCTGGAGTCTCCAGTGTTCTGCTAGCTGAAGCAGCTTGTTAGCTGCATTATGGGGTCGGACGTTGTATCCTCCCCAGACGGGGTGGTGGACGTTGAAGTCTCCCACGAGGACTGTTCGTCTTGGCTGTGGGTCGGCATAGAGGGCTTCGATAGCTGGCAGGTCCGATCTGCTGGTGGACCCAGGGGGAGGCGAGTACACGCAGATAACCTTTATAGGCCCGTCTGGCAGCTGGATCGTGATGTCACACCTATCTGGCTGCGCCTTGTATGTCCACTGCGCTGGGGTGTACTTTTTGTTAATGTAAATGCATGCTCTGCCTCCCTTAGCAGCGTATAGGAGGTAGTACGGAGAGGATCTCGGGCAGTAGGTGGTCGGCGTATGTGGGTTTCTCCAAGGCTCTTGGATAGCTAGGACGTCATATTCTTCGTGGATAGCGTCGATTACCGGGATCTGTGCTTTCTTGCTTTTCTGTGTGTTCCAGTGTAGGATCCTTAGCGCTGTCATGGTCGAGCGTGGATGCTATCCAGTGTTGACTCCGGCGTTTCGATGTCCATGTCGTCTGTATCTTCGTGGGCTCTGCTGCGGGCTCTGCCAGTGCTTCTAGTACGGCAGCTGGTTGCTCGACGCTTCCGCGGCTGTACTGTCTGCCAGTCTTCGGCTGTTGGTTTAGGAGGTTCTTGCGAGGGCAGTGCGAACCCCTTCGGTCTCGTGACATAAGCAGCCTTGGCGATCTGGACCTGCTCCTGGCGGACTGGACACTCCTTAGACCACGCAGTGTGTGGTCCTCGGCATGCTGGGCAGCAGTACCGGCTCTTATTCTCGGCTTCTGGGCATTCTTTGTCGTTGTGCTTTGTTGAAAAGCAGAGCCCGCACCTGCGTGCGTGGCGGCAGACACAGGCGATATGTCCATAACGGTAGCAGTGGTAGCATTGCTTAAGCTGGGCTCCTTCGGCGAAGGGTTCGCATGGATAGTAGCCATACTGCCAAATAAGGCCGTCTCGACATAGCTGTTCCGCTTGTTAAACCGTGGGTACTGCAATATATAGGGCCGTGACCTTCCTAGACGAGGTCTTGGCGTTGCGAGGGAGCTTGGCCTCCAGGACGTCGATAGGGCCGCCAGGCTGGTTCCGGAGTTGGACTTCTAGCTGCCCTTGGTTCGTCTCTATGGCCTCCTTGTTGATGCCATGGGCCACCACCAGGATCTTTCTCTTCTGGATAGAGGCGTTCTCTCCGAAGGCCTCGGTAGTCCAGGCCCAGTCGGTTTCCAGCTGTCGCTTCTCTTCTGCTGTCTTGCAGGTGATAGCATAGTCTCCGCTAGGAAGCTTCCGTGCAGCTATTGCCGTTTCTTTGCCTGTTGCTGCATTGACTTTCCGCACGATCTCTTCGTAGGTGCGGCCTTCAGTTCCTGCGGCCTTGACCGTTACCTCCCGTTCGTGTCGAGGAGGTAGAGTCTTGGCTACCTGGGGGGCCCTAGGCGTCGGGGAGGCGGTAAGGGCAGTAGCGGCTGCAGCGTACGTCTTAGGAGCTTTAATTTCCTTATAGATAGCTTGTAGCGTGTTCTCGATAGCATTGATACGTCTTTCGACGCTGGGCTGGCTGTTCGATTCCTTAGCCGCCATCTCTAGGACCGGAATGGCAGCTTGAACTGCTGCGGCTAACGCCGCAATGTTGACTTCACCAGCTAGGAAGCGTTTGAAGTCGTCTATAGTGCTGCGTATATCCTCTGGACTGCGTCCAGATGCTGTAATGCTGTCTGGCGATGGTGTTCTTGAGTCCGGAGGTGACGGCTCGGGGGGTGGGGCGGGCCTATGGCGGCTCCCACCACCCGCGCTTTGCCTCGAGGGTGGTGAATCGACCATTTCTAGGCTAAATGAAGCCCTAGGAACAGTTTCCGGGCTATCCGGTAGCTTATAGAGTCGCGGTTGTGAAGTTATCGCTGTGTGGGGTCGGTTTCGAAAAGGTTTTCCATTGTTTTTCCTAGGGGATAAGTGACGTGGCAAGCCTATGGAAACCACTCCGTGCCTTGTTGGCTCATCATTTCTTTGACCTTCCGGCTCGACATCCAGCCTTCCAGCCTCCTTTCTCTTCTCGTGTTCTCTGCCCCTTGTGTTGGACTGGGGCTCGTCGTAGTTAGGTGCTAGCCCTTTGGAGGCATCCTAATTCTTGTGTATTCCGGAGCCGTATATGGCTGCGCTAGGTTGTGCTGGTGTCGTTTGCCTGGTGGCTGCTGTTGGTGTTGTTTTTGTAGTTTTCTATCCCCGCTTTCTGCCTTCACGCCTCCTCTGTTAAGCCTCGCTAGGTGCCCCTCTTCTAGCGAAACGAAGAGCCCTCTTATGCCCTGGCCTGTGACTTGCCTCTCCCCCCTGCTCCCTTCGTGTGTGCTTGTCTTATTTGGTCCTGGGGGCGTATGCCAGGGGCATAACCACCTCTACGTCTGACTGTTCGTCGCCTGGATCTGGTGTAGCTGGCCATCGCCGGTCGCGACAGCACCACGCCTGCTCCCGGAAAGGCGGGCTGAAATTGAAATATCTCGTACTCTCGACGAACTTCTGGAACTTTGCGGGGTTCCGAACTGGCCGTCCCCAGTATGCTGTTCGGTCTGCCGAGCCGATCAGCTTGAGCCGATGGAACCTCGTAGGCCAGCTGCCCTCGCCCCATTCCGTGCCGTCCGGTCGTGCCTTCGGCCTCGGTGGCCGTGGCCACTTGTATTTCGTCTGCCTTGAGTGCCAGCATTGTATAAGGTGTCCAAACCCCTACGTGACGGCCCGGTTCGCCAATGATTACAAGAATTGCCTTTTTGAATGGCACACCGCAAAATCTATAGAAATTTCGGTAGAGACGCTCTCTCGCGGCCAATACTGCAAACTATCAACATGAGTAATAGACTGACATGGTGAAGACTGGGGTGAAGGGGAAAGATGATGTATTCATCCAGCCGACAACGAAGTGGCTGTCAGGGCAGGAAACTATCTATAGTGCGATATCCCAACTAGGTAGGCGGGGTAGCAGGACCCCTCCTTCACAAGGATACCGCACCCTATTATCTGTCTACCTATCCCCGCCACGTATCATAGACATAAAGCCGACTATACCCAGTTACTTTTGACAACACCAAACAATACGCCACTCCCAACAAGCAGTACTTCTGCGAACAAAATCAATAATATTAGGATAGGATCCCCGCGGATGCTTCTCGCCTCCCTGGTGGTTGCGCCGCAAGGCAGTAGCCCAAACTTATCACATTGAATTATGGCTGTGTTATTCCGTCAGAAGGCTGATATAAGCCGGAATCACGGATCAAACCTGCCGCGATCCTTCTTCTGCAAACACGTCCCAGTACTCTTGTAGTAAGGTCGGGTTTAAGGTTCACTTCTCTAGCCAATTGTTCTCTGACTCAGGCCGTCCTTCCTACTTCAAGAAGTATTGAAATTTCCCCCCTTTTATCTGCCGAGTTTTGATAATTGTGGCTCCATCGCGTATACCCTTAAACCGGCCTTCGAACGCAGTCAGCAGATCCTTGCCTATATGGGTTTTAGGTTCCCGGGTGCAGGACTTGTCAGCTCATCGGACCAAAAAGTAGCGTTTCCGCCAACGAGACTTGGCCTCTGGGCGTACCTCAAGCATCCTCTGTGTGATGGCACGCATTCCAGGTAAACCGTAATTGGAAGGTGGTTTCTCCGTCGACCTCAGCACATTGAAGCTTAGTGTTAGGAAGTAAGTATTCGCGAAACACTGTAGGGCCAGAAGGAGAACAGGTTGGCCGAGCTTGATGAGGTAGTATTGCCGCGGGACTCAAATTCAGTGGCCTTATTATCCAGTGCCTTTGATGGGATATTGGAAGGCTCGGAACCCTGACTCTTTTCGGACGTTTTGGTGGCGGAATTCCTCTCTCTTTATCACTGTCGCTTGTTACATGATCATCGGTTAGCTCGTCGGTTGCACGGTGATGCGTGGACGGCATCCTGGGTCCAGAACTGGAGGGGCAGGATACTCATTTGGAGGGGTCCTGCCTAGCTGACTAGGCCTGATTTGGCAGATAGAGCACTCTATCTGCTGCCCCTCGCTGCCAGTCCTGGCAGAGAGGCACGCCTTCTTCTACACATCACTTTGACCCCATGCTTCACCTCATCACTGTCACGGTTCAAGGAACGAGGGATCTGTTGATGACCCAAGGGTTCTATTGAGATGCGAAAACTACAGGTGAAGAGGGAAAGAAGAGGAACAAGCTCCTCTCAGTCACTGTTTGGCAGGAATATATCCAGCCAGCGGCGGTACGTACCGCCAGGCAGCGGTAAGTCGTCCATGCGTTCCCATGCCCTTGTACCTATGTACCCATGCCGGAACACTGAGTGCCTACGTCAGATGGTTAATACACTAAAAATGCAGGACCTTTACATTCGCAAATTAGTTCTTATTTGAGGTGAAGTGATGGGCATAACTAGGTTGAATTATGCCACTAAATCATTACGGAGGCTTTTCTTTCTGGCACAGCAGTTGGTCTGGACGTGTTAGCAGGAAGTAATAACTGTCATCATTCGAAATAGGAAAAACAGGATAAGCAGCCAAGTGACTACCGCTAAGTGGGTGGGTTATGGAGACGGTTAGATCAAAAAGATACCAATAGAATCGATATATTGGGTATCCGGTGCACAAGTATATAGAGTCTGGTATGCTAGATGTTCCCAGGGAGGCGGAAATCTGTCCCAGTACCGCGATAATACATCCAGTCCAGCCTATTTCAAAATCGGCAAGATGATTGAGAGCTTTCTGGCGTATTATTGCTCGGCGGCCTTACCGCGCTAGTTAGAAAGTTCCGATTATACGCTGTCTCACGCGGACAAAAGACGTTTCAACTTCCTTCTTCTCATCTGCACCGGCCTTGCACTCTATGTCAATCGCCTCTATGGAACCAATCGTGCGGAAGGTGTTGGACTAGCTGTAATTTAGTAAAGTTTAGTAGAGACAATGATCCCAGGGTTAGGACTGTTTCATCCATTTGCCTACCACCTATGCAGCCGGGAACGCGGCCTGCGTTCTTCGCTTTTAGGTGCGCCGCTAAGCCGCGCTAGCCGTCAGCACGGGCTAGTGTGGCCTATGTTCTTTGCCCTAGATTCTTCGCGTCCTATTGGGCGACAACCCCAGACCCCCCAGCACGGCGCCCCGCCCTAGCACGACGGCTGAGGCGGCGCAGCCCGTACGGCGCCCCCCGACGACCACCCCATTCGAAGCCCCCCCGGTGCGAAGCGAACCTCCGTACAACCACGCCCCCACACCATCCTTGCCTTGCCTCGTACGGCGGTGGCGCTATAAAAAAGTGAAAGGCGGTGATACACATATTGACTAGCAACCGTGTAGGGTGTCAATTGAGTATAGAAGAAGGATGTCCTTCTAACTATGAATATGGAAAATAGAAGGACATTTATACCGGCTATCTAATCAGGAAGCCTCTTGATTAGATCACCAGATAACATCTGTCCTCCTCGACGTTGCATAATATCACGGGGTCCGCCTTAAGACTTCACGTATCACTAAGTTTAAGTGCGCTACTTAGGCATTAGTCTATAAAATTTCGTGAAATGGTGAACTTCTTATAGGCGAGGTAAATGTTTTATAATACTCGCTACGGTAATGACTGTATTTGAACCAGAAACTCCTAGTTGTTTCCTCGCCGATGCCACTAAACCACCGTATCAACCAGCCGAGTTAAGGATCTAAGCCACAGTAGGCGTCTTCCCAGTAAGCTCTTTATGCCTTATTACAGTGTTCTTAGTCGCATGCGTTGGCTGGTGGTGATAGTGTCGCCGACTCTTGGGCTGGTAGCTTGTTTGCCAACCCTGTGACATCTAGATGCAAAGTATTTGGCCAGGTCTCTCCTGGCACCCTACAGCTTATTTTAAGTAAAAATCCATTAATGGTAAAGGTATCTGCTTACTTCCTTGAAACTTATGGCCAACGCCGTCGGTCCAATAGGCACAAGTGCTTCCCAAGCGATCTGTCCGTTATCGTGATAGGTACAGGCTTCGTGTACGAGAACTATAAAGTACTCAGTAACTGCCTCGTGATTTAGCTTTACGGAAGAAAAGATACTTACTTCCGTTAATAGTTAACATGCTGTTGTTTGCAATCCAGTTTCCGGCTGCATCCTTTGCCCAAGCATGGGTCCCTGCACAGAAAGAGAGGGCGGTAGCGACGATGGTGAGAGAGACACGCATTGTATTCGATAGATGAAAGAAGCTTGAAGTTAAGAGTTTTTATGTCGGTTTAAATCTATGAGCAGAGAAGAGTGTGATGAATGAGGAGAGAACTAGGCACCGTTCATTAAGAGGCAAAGCGCCTTTATATACTATTTAGTACCTACTCTAATAAGTACAGGCGCCCTTTAACGTTAAATTATTAGGTAACACTCACTTAACTTCAGAGCTTTTACACCTTATAAAGAGCCTAACTTTCCGATTAGGAAAGTCATATGCAGTGTACTTATGTTTGACCCTAATTGATGACAGCATTATACGCGAATGCAGTTTTCGTTTATAGCTTGCACCTACTTAAAAGTAGGAGGAATGGGAAGCTTAGCCCTAGATAACCGTTCTAGGCAGGTGATGTATGTCACTTAAGGAGGGGGGAGGGAAGACGAGAGATTAGCCTGTCACACGGGATATCGTGGGCATATACAGCCTCTTGAGAATAAGATCCAGCAACAGCTGGGTCCCCTACCCTTTCTTGTGTTGGTAGGTGTAAGGTGAGAATTAAGGTCTACGTTCTAGCACGTCGCTCATCTTCTATTTACACTTCCACCTCGTGCCATATGAATAATCCATTGATATCAAAACACGTGTAAGTCTTTGCATATAACTCCGCCGTAGTAAAGTAGCTTTTCTATATGGTAGAGACTTCCTTTTAATAAAGGATGCGCACTTTATATAATGATTACAGAGAATTTTATAAATATTCCCAGTCTAAAAGATGTTTAATAACTAAAATAACGCTTATGTGAATGCTGTGAAGAGTTAAGCATTCTAATGCGTGGACATGGAGTAGACTTTTAGAATACATCATCCTCTTTTACACCACACCGGGTCCACACTATATCACACTTCCTACCCCTGGTTAATATCATTCGGAATGCAGTGAGCAACACACATTGTACTGGTGTGTCTAAGCCAATCGCTTATGCATAAGCTTACATACATACGTACCTGCCCTTAAGGGTAAGGCCTCAAAATGAATCTACCGTGTGAATAGAAGGACTAAGAATACTTCATCTTATGAAAGGATAACAAAATACCTACGCAGAGTTCTAGAACTGCCCTGAACTGGCCTTATAAAGACGCTAACGAGAGCAACGAGAGTAACGCTTTTATATATCGTCTGTTAAGATTATTGATCTATATAGTGGTCTCTTATAATATGAAACATTACTAACGCTAAGTACGAAGTGTGGAAGCTAAAAACTAGGAATGTCACCAGGTGGAGAAGGGGTGATAGATGAACACGTAGCGCTGACTGCAGACTGACATCAGCTGATGTTACGACCAGCAGGTCGGCCCCCTGTAATGTAGCGCTTATGGTGTAGAATCGGGGAGAATGATCAATCCGCAGCTGGAGATGCAGCGGCTTAGCCAGGCGGTCCTATACGGTCAGCGCCTACTCTAGGCCCGTGCACTTCATAGAGTACTGGAGTCATGGATGAACAGACAGATGTATAAATCAACAAACCAGTCTTAATGAAGCAGAGAATCCACGGGAAACGGGGGGTTGTATTAATGAACCAAGTTAAAGAATGAAATAGGATGTTGTGAAGAAAACACGTTAGACGCCACACGTGACCATAATGGATGCAATCAAAGAGATTTATCGTGAATCCGAATAACGGAACCCCGTTGTCGCCCAAACGATCAGGCTCCCTTCCCAGCGCGAAAATCGTAAGCCATGGTGAAGCTGAAGACGACAAAACTTCCGCCGGCGCTTAAGCACGGCATGCCGTCACGCTCGTGTCATGCGCCGTGGCGCGTTTCGCCATCGAACAGTACTACTAGGCTTGACGTTCGGCGTTCGTATCGGCAAGTCGCCTTGCCGGGTGGATGTGCGCTAGGCAGGGTGTCGGAGACGTGGGTGTCTAGTAGGCACCAACGGCTGAATGCGTTCTTACTTTACCCGTATTGATTCGTCCCTTCGTCCCTAGACCGTCTCCACCGCTCTACGCGTTTCTCGACGTGTTATGCCCACTCCTTTACCCGATCTTCTCCATGAAGAGCCCAGTCCCGGACCCCCCCAGCCTATGCTGCTCCCATTCCCGTAGGAGAGCTTTTACAGAATGGACTCCGCTTTAAGGGACCAAAACAACCCACTTCAAGTGCCTGGAGTAGATGCGATGAGTTTGGAGGTATAGAGACCGTGATGATGTTCTTCTCTTTGCAGAAAGCCTGGAATTCGGCGAAATGTGGCATTCATGCCCGTCGATCACTAACATCCGATATATGCCTTTTGTGCGCGCGGCACTGTGTTTATCGGAATGCCAAATCCAGTCCAGGACTCTATCGTTATCGGTCCATCCATTCGGGGTTGGTTTGGTTACCCAGTCGCGTGGTAAAGTATTGTCGGCGTACCACTTCATGAGATAGTTCTTGCCCTTCACTGCTACGAATAGCGGGACACACCAACCGTCCGCACAGACGCCCTGGATCACGGTAGCTAATTCCCGATTTTCAGACTGGACCTTCTTTCGTTTCCCGTCGCGATCGGCACCCTTAATAACCATCGAGGAAGCGATCTGGCACATCATGATGCCGGTCTCGTCGAAGTCGTGAGGATCTAACGTGTTTTCTTCACAACATCCTATTTCATTCTTTAACTTGGTTCATTAATACAACCCCCCGTTTCCCGTGGATTCTCTGCTTCATTAAGACTGGTTTGTTGATTTATACATCTGTCTGTTCATCCATGACTCCAGTACTCTATGAAGTGCACGGGCCTAGAGTAGGCGCTGACCGTATAGGACCGCCTGGCTAAGCCGCTGCATCTCCAGCTGCGGATTGATCATTCTCCCCGATTCTACACCATAAGCGCTACATTACAGGGGGCCGACCTGCTGGTCGTAACATCAGCTGATGTCAGTCTGCAGTCAGCGCTACGTGTTCATCTATCACCCCTTCTCCACCTGGTGACATTCCTAGTTTTTAGCTTCCACACTTCGTACTTAGCGTTAGTAATGTTTCATATTATAAGAGACCACTATATAGATCAATAATCTTAACAGACGATATATAAAAAGCGTTACTCTCGTTGCTCTCGTTAGCGTCTTTATAAGGCCAGTTCAGGGCAGTTCTAGAACTCTGCGTAGGTATTTTGTTATCCTTTCATAAGATGAAGTATTCTTAGTCCTTCTATTCACACGGTAGATTCATTTTGAGGCCTTACCCTTAAGGGCAGGTACGTATGTATGTAAGCTTATGCATAAGCGATTGGCTTAGACACACCAGTACAATGTGTGTTGCTCACTGCATTCCGAATGATATTAACCAGGGGTAGGAAGTGTGATATAGTGTGGACCCGGGTGTGGTGTAAAAGAGGATGATGTATTCTAAAAGTCTACTCCATGTCCACGCATTAGAATGCTTAACTCTTCACAGCATTCACATAAGCGTTATTTTAGTTATTAAACATCTTTTAGACTGGGAATATTTATAAAATTCTCTGTAATCATTATATAAAGTGCGCATCCTTTATTAAAAGGAAGTCTCTACCATATAGAAAAGCTACTTTACTACGGCGGAGTTATATGCAAAGACTTACACGTGTTTTGATATCAATGGATTATTCATATGGCACGAGGTGGAAGTGTAAATAGAAGATGAGCGACGTGCTAGAACGTAGACCTTAATTCTCACCTTACACCTACCAACACAAGAAAGGGTAGGGGACCCAGCTGTTGCTGGATCTTATTCTCAAGAGGCTGTATATGCCCACGATATCCCGTGTGACAGGCTAATCTCTCGTCTTCCTCCCCCTCCTTAAGTGACATACATCACCTGCCTAGAACGGTTATCTAGGGCTAAGCTTCCCATTCCTCCTACTTTTAAGTAGGTGCAAGCTATAAACGAAAACTGCATTCGCGTATAATGCTGTCATCAATTAGGGTCAAACATAAGTACACTGCATATGACTTTCCTAATCGGAAAGTTAGGCTCTTTATAAGGTGTAAAAGCTCTGAAGTTAAGTGAGTGTTACCTAATAATTTAACGTTAAAGGGCGCCTGTACTTATTAGAGTAGGTACTAAATAGTATATAAAGGCGCTTTGCCTCTTAATGAACGGTGCCTAGTTCTCTCCTCATTCATCACACTCTTCTCTGCTCATAGATTTAAACCGACATAAAAACTCTTAACTTCAAGCTTCTTTCATCTATCGAATACAATGCGTGTCTCTCTCACCATCGTCGCTACCGCCCTCTCTTTCTGTGCAGGGACCCATGCTTGGGCAAAGGATGCAGCCGGAAACTGGATTGCAAACAACAGCATGTTAACTATTAACGGAAGTAAGTATCTTTTCTTCCGTAAAGCTAAATCACGAGGCAGTTACTGAGTACTTTATAGTTCTCGTACACGAAGCCTGTACCTATCACGATAACGGACAGATCGCTTGGGGAAGCACTTGTGCCTATTGGACCGACGGCGTTGGCCATAAGTTTCAAGGAAGTAAGCAGATACCTTTACCATTAATGGATTTTTACTTAAAATAAGCTGTAGGGTGCCAGGAGAGACCTGGCCAAATACTTTGCATCTAGATGTCACAGGGTTGGCAAACAAGCTACCAGCCCAAGAGTCGGCGACACTATCACCACCAGCCAACGCATGCGACTAAGAACACTGTAATAAGGCATAAAGAGCTTACTGGGAAGACGCCTACTGTGGCTTAGATCCTTAACTCGGCTGGTTGATACGGTGGTTTAGTGGCATCGGCGAGGAAACAACTAGGAGTTTCTGGTTCAAATACAGTCATTACCGTAGCGAGTATTATAAAACATTTACCTCGCCTATAAGAAGTTCACCATTTCACGAAATTTTATAGACTAATGCCTAAGTAGCGCACTTAAACTTAGTGATACGTGAAGTCTTAAGGCGGACCCCGTGATATTATGCAACGTCGAGGAGGACAGATGTTATCTGGTGATCTAATCAAGAGGCTTCCTGATTAGATAGCCGGTATAAATGTCCTTCTATTTTCCATATTCATAGTTAGAAGGACATCCTTCTTCTATACTCAATTGACACCCTACACGGTTGCTAGTCAATATGCGTATCAAATGGTAGCAACTCTGTTCCATGCAGACACCATACTTGGATCACCCCTCGGAAGATCACTACCTGTCAAGCTGAAGTTCCGGTAAGCGCGACAGATCTGGAGAGATCACCACCATCGCTCGGTCGAAGTTCCGGTAGACTGAGTGAACAATACCACGCTGATTCCCCCTGATAAGCCGAAGTCCCGGTAGGCAAGACAGGCGTGGAAGCCAGCGAGTCCTGGTGTTGCAGGCGAAGAATAGGTGACGTTCAGCCTGTTGATCAGGCTTTCCCCTCGTGTTCGCCTGGACTACAGCTACTTCACGCAACTGGATTGCACTCACAAAGACACAAAATCCCCCCGAAAACCCTTCATCTGTTCTCCCCTTCTTTCTACCTTTTCTGCGACTCACCCCTCACTTGAAGTTTGCTTCGTGGTGCAGAAATTTTCTGTTCCCGAGACATTCCCCTTTTCCACCAACTCTAGTTTGCACGGGCAGAAATTTTCTGTTCCCGAAATCTTTCCGTCTCTTCACCAACTTTGGTTTGCACGGGCAGAAACTTCTGTTCCCGAGATCTTTCCGTTTCTTCACCAACTCTGGCTCGCACGGATAGAAATTTTCTGTTCCCGAAACATCCCTCTCTTCTTCCGATTTTGGTTGGTCCGTCACAGTTAACTCTTGCTTCCCGCCAGTTGGACTTTGGTTCGCGCTGGTAGGAAATTTCTGTGGCCGAGAAATTCGACTAAGAGGTCTGGTACGGAGCCTTGACTGGTTATTCACCCGCTGCAAACAGCGTCAATCTGGAATTGCTTCCATCCACGACCCCGACATCGGTCCATCACAAACAGGTTGACTGATTCATCTCGACTCTTTCTATGTTAAGAGACTGGACAGCATATAAGTGCCCGGACATCCAGCACTCCAGTTTTCTCTCATCTCCATTCATTATCACCTTTTATCTTAACATCATCCCTTTATCATCACCTTTCATCTCAACATCGTCTCTTCATCATCTCGACTTGTTGCCATGCTTCCCAGCAAACAGTCTGCTGGTGACAACCCGCAACGCCCAGGGGAAGGTTCATTCGGTCCAATTCACCCTCATCCAGGTCCATTGTACAGTGACCTGCCTCCAACCCGACCAGAGAAGCTGGGCTGCAACCGGGAGACAATGGAGTATCTTGACCAAACTATCCAGGCGAACAAGGCTCAAACCGAGCGTCAACCTCATGAGTTGAACACTCAGATAGGCCACGGGTTCGAACAGATGCGACAGCTGCTCGAGGGGCTGGCGATGCCTCGGAATCCAGCACCTCCGGCGCCCCCTGTCCCCCCTGCAGAACCAGCACCTCCTGGTCCTCAACCTCCTAGTCCTCAGCCTCCCGGTCCTCAACCTCCTGGTCCTCAACCTCCCGGTCCTCAACCTTCTTGCCCGCCGCCGCAGGGCGCTCGACCCGGCCTCTCGAGGGAGATTTCAAAGTCTCCCCCTCTCAGTCCATTTCCCGATATGCCAGGTCTCGCACTTGCATAGCCCACTCCTGTCCTTCGTCTTAAGAAAGATGACATCGGTGTTTTTGATCCTAACTTCCCTGACCCGAAAGACGACGGTACTGTCTCGTCCGGAAATGATACGGTGTTGACGGATATGTATGCCTTTACGGAACCCATCCATACCTTTCTCGAGACTAGAGACACACAGAAGGCTCACGAAAAGCAGACCCTGGGTATGTTCCAAACCCTTTTAGGAGGACCAGCGCTCCGCTGGTGGAATACTGAAGCGTCCGCTATCTCTCGACGGACTTGGAAGGAGTCCGGCCTCTTCCACGTTCTTTCAAAGTTGGCAGCACGATTTTCCCCTGACCTAGCTGCCGCCACGCGGAAGTTTACATCGGCCCGACTCACCTTGAACGATGTGGTTCAGGATGAAAATGCGCTGACTACCTACATCGGGAACATGCTACGATAGGCCCGCTGCATGCGCATCTTCGACCCTGCCATCGGCAACTGGTACGGCGTGATGGTCCAGGTGTGGTCCTCTATGTCGGTGGAGATCATGCAGTACTTACGGCAGCCGTCTCCCCATGAGGACCTGGAGAGTTACATCAAGATGGTCGAACAGACTAGGGCAACTCTTCTTGCGGCAGGACGGGCTAAGCGCAGCTATCGCGGTGTGCTCCCCACGTCCACATCCACCTCCCGACCAGATCGGCTACCCCTCTCTGGGAGCAACCGTCGTGAGGACTCCAGTCAGGGCACCCGGAAGCCGGACCAGCAGAGCACTTCGTACCGCCCCAGCTACCCACGTGACTTTCGTTCCGACCGTCGAAGCGACCGTCGTTCGGACAACCGACGTTTTGACGACCGCCGTGTCGACGACCGTCGCCAGGACCGACGTGACGTTCCACTAGATCATCGCCCGACCGGACGGAACGACCGTGAGTGGAAGAAAGAAGACAAAGTCTTTCACACGGCACCCGCCGATGACCCCGCTGCTGGAGGGTTGGACCCAGAACCAGAGCCTTCGGAGGTAGGATCCGGAGACGACTCTGGTGACGACGACTCTTCGGAGGAAGGATACCACGTCCAAGTTTTGGATACCACAGTGTCCTGCCAACGTTGTGATCGCCGCTTCGATACAAGACACCAGCTGAAGGCACATCAACGTCGCTGCAGTCTCAAGGACCAGCTGAAAGGTCAGCTCATCCATACCCCCTCGTCGGCGGACACAAGCAGACAAGTCTGTGGGTACTGTCACCAGATGTTCCGTTACCGCAAAATCATGTTCGCCCATCTTCGGAATGGATGTCCCATTGCCGCACAGCAGGTCCCTTAGGAACGCATCTACGACCGACCTCCCGATGAGGTTGCTCCCGGATCGCGTGAAACCCCTCTCCACTTGGTAGTTACCTCGGAAAACACCCCGGTGGTAGAGGCTCCAGCCTGGAACCTGTGGCTGGCGTCGCTTCGCGGTCTGGCAATACTTATTTCCGGGTTCAGGCCCGCACGGAGGCCTATGGACCGGATTTGGAGGTCTGTTATGACACTGACACCGGCCTGACGCTGATCGGTGAGTCTTTCCTTCAGCGACTGAAACACCGCACCGAGGAGCGGGTGAAAGACCTGAAGGGCGTTGGCAAAGCTCGGGTGCGATCCACACAGTACGCCCATTTCACGATTTATGTAACAGGCACGGACGACGACGGTAACACTGTTATCATGAAGCTCAATCTAGAGGGACATGTTCTTCCGGACGAGCTTCGTCCGAACCTCTTGATTGGCAACATGCTCCTGGATCCATATGCGGTGAACATCGATTAATTACGCCTCGGATCGCATTAAGCTCGAAACGATCGGACTCACCACGCCGTTCGAAGTCACCCAGAAGTCGTACTCTTGTAACCGTCGAGGGACGAACCATTGAAAGGTCACTCTCATACCAGCCCAGTTCCGCGAGGCTTACAATCGCGACATCGACCTAGCACTAATCGTACAAGAAGCCAAGGAATCCAGCGAGGACGCTGATGGCGTTTTTCGTCACCCCGGATACTTCTTCGAACTGTGTGACAAACTGTTGAACCAGGCCGCGGGGAACACAGAGGCATCGATCTTGTTCGGGCCACTCAATGTGGTACAACAATCCGTTCCGCAGCTCGAAGAAATATCCGGGGCGACGAAAAACGTCACCAGCATCCTCGCTGGATTCCTTGGCTTCTTGTACGATTAGTGCTAGGTCGATGTCGCGATTGTAAGCCTCGCGGAACTGGGCTGGTATGAGAGTGACCTTTCAATGGTTCGTCACTCGACGGTTACAAGAGTACACCTTCTGGGTGGCTTCGAACGGCGCGGTGAGTCCGATCGTTTTGAACTTGATGCGGTCCGAGGCGTAATCTATATTCACCGGAATACACTTACACTAGCCTCGTTAGAAAACACTACCATCTACTTATGAGCAGGGGCGCGGATGCCACAGGGCTCGGCACCGACTAACTCGGCCTGGACGTGAACACCTAGACGGCATCGCACGCTGTAAGCAGTCCGTTGGATGTCACTACGCCATCTCCATATTTCATGACGTCCTTGCTAGAAAGAGAACGTGGCTGCCAACTCTTCTGCGCCTGCGTACGGGGATCAATGCTGCTGGAATGCGCCTAAGCCGAGAGATAGTTGAAGTGCCGTAGGAGGCTTCTATCCCGACAGCTGCAACGGGGGTGACAAAGTATTCGGCTAAACGTGCGAATGCACATGCATAGTAATTACGGGCTGGCGGAGGAGGTTAGATGGGCTATCAAAGATGAACTCAGCTTTGGGGGTTTTAGTTAGCGCTCTGCTTTCCCACCGTTAAACAGGTCCGAAAGCACGTGTGAGATTTGTTTTTTCTCAGACGAATACACTCACCATGAGTGCCCTTTCTCCGCTAATCTTTCAAAACCCAAGTAAGTACCTGATAGTACCGATCGTGGTGCATTGTTGTCAGATGTACTACCTGACAGCTGTGCGCCAGCCGGCATAAGCAAAGAACTCCGTAATACTGGAGTCGTACTCCACTAGCCTACAGCGGGGAAGACAGAGAGAGCAACTTCATACCATCAATTGAGATGCCATGGATGACCCCAGAATCGAACAATCTTTAACCGCTAAGTGCCGGTGCACCGCTTACACCATTACATAATCACCTTCCGTTCCACCAATCCGTAAGCGCCTTCCGACACTCTTCGCCGCGGTAGTTGTCGGGCCAGCCATGCTCGCGATAGATGTCGCTCATCCTCTAGACCCATGTCAGTCTCGTTTTCGCAACCCCCACCCTCTTTCCTCAAGACGAACAAGTCGGAACTGGATTTACGCACCTCGGTCTCTTCGCACATCGAGCCGCCCCTCCGGGCGCGGGCCAGCACCCCGGGCCAGCTCAGGTTGCCGGGCATGCCCAGCAACGTCAGGGTGCGGTACTGAGTTCGCCACTCGCGCGTCTGCTGGAGCAGCGGGACGGTGCGATCCTCACACCACTCGTCCCGCCAAGCGCGGGGGTCGTCGGCCCCGTAGCGGCCCGGCGGGTCCGGATACACGGGGCCCGAATTAGTGTACTTGGTGATGGTGCCGTCCGTCGTGTCGAGCATGTAGTCGGCGGATCCGCCATCCGCCCCTTTCCCCAAAGCCAAGCGTCAGCACCAGCACCATGAGTGAATGCGCAAGGCAGCACAAAAGGGGAGAGGATTCGCACGCACCCGTCGTCAGCTGCAGCACCCACGGCGGAAACCGCGGCTCGTCGTCGTCGGCCCTCCAGATGACGGGCCAGCGGCTTCGCTCCGCCACCACCTTGCGGTAGTCGACGCAAAAGGCCATGGGCGCAACCCAGGGACACCGGCCCTCAATGTAGGGCAGGTGGGCCATCAGCGCGACCACCTCGCCCGTCTTGTTCAGCCCGCACGCGGCCACGTTCTCGGCCGTGATGCCCGGCCAGCCGCCCGGCGGCGCCGCCCGGACCGCCGACGGCTCGATGTGCGGGAGGCTTCGGTAGAACGACTCGAGGGCCTCGACCGCGGCGTCGCGCGAATAGGTAGAGGGGAACGGCAGGCGGGGGTCGGGCGGGAGGAGACGTGGATCCGGCGTTGCGATTGACGACATGCTGGGCTACAGTTCCAAGAAGAGATTATCAGGCCTGGTGGCGCAGGTTGGGGAATAACACGTGCAAGAAGGGTAAAGCCAGCCTTCTCCGGTGGGAAGAGCTGCGACTATTTATAACCTAAGCGGCCAGGGGTCCGAAAGAGGTAATGCCCCGGTCCGTGCACATGCAGGGCGCAGACGTACCCATCCATGCAATGCCGGCAGTATTGGGTGCCGCACTGCGGCGATGCAACCCCGCGGGCATATCTGCGTCCCTACCGGCTGGCAATGGACCGCCATGTACCACCACGAACCGCCGCTTTTGTGATGGCCAAAGTGCTGTTGTTTATACTACGTGTGCATCTGCTTGGGGTTGTCTCGGGCTCACCCGCTCACGCCAACACAGTAGTATTCCTTGGCCCAGAAGGAGCTACCGCAGTTCTCCCCGTTGGCACCGAGCACGGTGTTCCACGCATAAAGTTGAGCCGTGGTGATGCCGTGAGCAGCGGCAAAATCGTAGCAGCCGAGCCCGCCGTCGGCCTCGGCGAACTTGACACAGTTGGCCGCTATGCCGCTTTGCGTGGGTCCCGGCGCCGCGACCCGGGTCGTCGTGGTTGCAGGGAGGCTCCGGGTCGTCGTGGTCGGCGCGGGCGTGCCGGCCGAGACGATGCCCACGCAGTAGTACTCTTGGGCCCACAGCTGGGTGCCGCAGTTCTCGCCGTGGCTGCCGAGCACGGCGTTCCAGGCGTACAGCTGCGCGTTGGTGATGTGGTTGCGGACGGCAAAGGCGTCGCAGGAGTCGCCCTTGACGGCGCTGGCATACCGGTTGCAGCCGGGCGCGATGCCGCTCTGCGTCGGGCCCGGTGCCGGCGCCGCGCTTGTCGGCGGAGCCGTGCGCGTGCCGATGCAGTAGTACTCGCTCGCCCACAGCGCCGTTGTGCAGTCCTTGCCGTCGGTGCCGAGGACCGGGTTCCACGCGTACAGCTGCGACGGCTGGACCCCGTGCCCCATGGCGAAGTCATAACAGCCCTGGCCCGCCGTGGCCGACGCGAAGTTGTTACACTGGTGTTCGGGAATCAGTGGACGTCAAAAGCGCGACCACGCTATGGGAAGGTGCAGACGTACGTTGGACACGAGGCCGTCTTGGGTTGGGCTCGGTGCAGATCCTCCCGATACGGGATTGGCAGTGGCGCCGGGGTCGACTGTGCTGGTCGGCGTCACAACGCCTCCAGCTCCGCCACGCTGCTGGTTGTTCGCATCCGCGGCCGTTCCAAGAGGGGGCGGAGGGAGTGAATACTTTCCCGTGTTACCGGGGGCGCTGATCTAGTTAGTGGGGGCCTAATCGGTTAACAGCCACGACGCCCGTCACTCACCTCACGCAGACAAGCTGGCCCGCTGTGGGGGCATCACATAGACCGAGAATGTACCTGTTCCAACTCATGAACTGCGACAGCGTGACGTTGCCCTCGATTCCAGCCGCGATGCTCGTACTTAGGAGAGTCAGTCCCGGGCGGCTCCAACGGCGGTAGGGAAAAAGGAAGAAAAGCGTAGCGTGCCACTCGATCAGCTTCAGCACGTGGACTTACCAGGTGTCACCATCAGCGACTTGCTGGAGCTTACAAGGCAGCGGCAAGCATGAACCCCCCTTCAGGTTGCAAGTATCGCCATCCAGAAACCGCTGCAAGGTGCCGCTGCCGACTCCGTATTGACGAGAGACGGAGTCGCAGTTGGGTGCCTCATCCCGGCGGGCATGCAAAGAACCCGCGGAAGGATTCCCGAAAAGCCCGAGCCAGCCGCGGCTATCACTTCGCTTTGCATGTCCGACAATCTGACCAAGACAGGTCGTCGCCGCAGCAGGCACGGAGGCCGCCGTCGTGGTGGCCACCCCCGATGATGTGCCCAGGTAGGTTGAAGTCAAAGGGGCTGCATTCTCGTACGCGTCGGGCATACGCACGGTGAACTCGGGAAGTGAAACGTTGCACACGTCTTGAATGTCAAACAGCTGTTCCACCAGGTAGTCTGAGTGGTCTGAGTCTGGCAGAAACTGCGACGTGACACGGGCATACAGCTGGCTGATGAAGCAGTTGTTACACAGCTTTGTTTTGTCAGTTAGAGTGCGAAGAGTCGGCATCGTGTTAGGACACCCACGATGCTGTCCTCGTAGAGGCTGGCCATTCGTACACCGTCCCCGGAGCACATGAGGTCTGTCGGAGTGGCAGCGCAGTCAACCGCCGACACGTCTGCGCCAACCCAGTTCTGTGACTCGGTAAGGCACCAGGTGTAATTCGCCGACCTTCCCGTTCCGCGTCAGTTATCAGATCAGGCATTCTACCCAGAACTGGCTTTTGCTAGAGGCCTGCACCATGGACGCCTGACGCAGATGGAAGTTTGGCTTACCAAGACTCGAGACAGGCAAAGTTCACATTGTCGACGAAGCGCTCCGTCACGGTCCATATAGGCACAAGACGACCGTAAGCCGTGAAGTACTGCTCATCACAGGCAGCCGCAGCGGCTCCGTTCCATGCACTGACGGCCGTGGAGCAGCCAGTCGAGCAAATGTCGGTGACGTTGTCCTCTGTCCACCAGTAATTCTCGAGAGACTGCGTCATCTGCAGAAGAGTCTGGTCACATTCCGGGATCGTCTGGTTTCTGCAATTTCTATGTCAGCGGTGTTCGCGTGTGCTCCTGGAATGATAGGAGGTCCTCAGAGCCGCGCCGTGAGGAAACCCACAATGCTTGCACGCATGCTGTGCTGATGTTCAGGGACTTGGCTAGTCTATCTGCCGTCACGCCCGGGTACAAATTGAACTCGGCGAGCCCGCCTCGAATGAAGAGGCATACCAGAAACACACGAAAAAAAGCGTGGGCCGGCATGGTTGCAACAGTGGTCGGAGAACCAGTTGACTCCGGTTTGGAACAGACAGACGCAAGGCGGCAGGCCAGGCGGAGTATATGGCCGAGTCAACACATATAACAGACAAGCGATGCGCGGACCCTCTTCTTTGACCATAGTCCGGTTGATGCCGCAGACCCGGACGACGCCCTACCCTTCGCGTGTGGGCAAAGGGCCTCGCCAGTCACTCAGCCAAGAGCCGCTATCGCGATCCTGTGGCAGCTGATGGTGCCTGAAGCATGCGGAGACGGGCATCCTTCAGCCGCAAGGGTGTTTTAATATGCGGATATATGCACGGATCAATAGCGCCTACGGACCCGCCCGAACAGGTGTCTGGCCCCGATGGTCTCGTCCAAGAGGGAAGGGGGCCGCCGTGACAAGGTGCGCTGATTCGCGCACTCGAATAGGCGGGGCCGTTGTGGATGCCCGTCAGTCGAAGCCGTGAGGGGCGCCAGCCAGGAATGGATGGCCAAGAAGTGGACAAGCCTTGTGGAAAAGGCTTGTCTAATGCTTGTCGTACACGCCAAGACCCCTGGTCGGCCCGCCCAACTTCAACTAGTGCTGACAACATGCTCGCCTGTTCCTGAGTTGTGCGCGCCTCAACGGCAAACTGGGACGAAAATAGTCCCTCAACGGTGTGGGACACTAACTGCATTCCGTATCCACCGCGCGCGCCCGTAAGCATGGCACGTTTTCTTTGGAGCAAAACATGAGCCGGGCTGGCTCACTTCGGCTTACCATCCCCTTCGAGGACGCCCCACGCTGACATGCGTTAGGGGTCTTACCTAGTATGTCCTTATTTGGAAGGTTCTGTAAGACCTCGTGAGCCATATGGAACTGTGCCGCAGTTGACCACCGAAGCGCTTCAAACTCCAGTCCGTGTGGTATCAACAGAACGACGCGCCTGTGGAGTGTACCGCGGCTCGGCTAAAATAGTTACTGCAACCCGAAATTGCGGCTGAACCGCGCATGCGCTCCGGCCCTCGTGCTGGAGTATGTCGCCACAGTCATTGGCCAACAACGATGGAAGACCCGGTGTTGGACAGGGCCGTAGCTTTTGCCGTTGTGGGCACGCTCGCGTCAAGCGTCCCTCGTGCTCTGCCTTGGTGGGCAAAATGATAATATACAAAAACTACCCCAGCTGCGCCATCCCGTTCCCGGTGTCGTACAGGCTGTTGCCGGCGCAAGTAGCCAGAATCTCTTGCAGCGGTGGCGTTTTGCCTGGGACCTCGTGCCACCATGTCTCTTACCACGCGGTTCGTTCGCATTCTCGCGGTGGCCCTTGTTATCGTCTCTTCTACTCAAGCAACACCGCACGTCCTCCCATCTCGCGACCAAAGCCGCGGATTGCGCTTGGATGGGGCAACCGACCACATTTCCCTGGCACTTCAGGGCCGCGGCCTTCCGACGGGGACGTGTAACGCCAACACCCCTTGTGAGAACGCCGCGTGCTGTGGTACGAATGGGCTGTGTGGCTATTCGCCAACCGAATGTGGTGCAGGGAACTGCACGTCCAACTGCGACGCCAAGGCTGAATGCGGCCAGTACGGGAAGCCAGGCAGTCAAAAATGCCCTCTCGGTGTGTGCTGCTCACAGTTCGGGTAGGTTGATTTCAAGTTGGAAGAGTTCCACGTTGGCTAAGAAGTTCTAGATTCTGCGGGTCTACGAATGACTTTTGCGATGCCAAGAAAGGCTGTCAGAAGGTACGGACACGTGGTTCGCGGACGAGATGACTCGGAAATCGCGTCTGTCTAACCAGAGCGGGTATAGGACTATGGCGGATGCGGTGATGTGAAGCGGCCGAGTTGTTCGGGGAACTCCATCGCCAAGCGCACGATTGGGTACTACGAGGCTTGGGCCAATACGCGACCCTGTGACAAGGTCTCACCCGAGGATCTCAACCTGAACGGATACACGCACATCAACTTCGCCTTTGCTTTTTTCGACCCGAGCACCTTCGAGATTGCCCCCATGGACTCCCCCAGCGGCACTCTGTACAGCCGCTTCACCGTGAGCCATCTGCGCGCCCCTCGGTTACCTCCATCTTTCCACTGACCGTCTCAGGATTTGAAACGGAACAACGCCGGTCTTCAGACTTGGATCTCGGTTGGCGGCTGGTCCTTCACGGACCCGGGCCCTACGCGAAATGCGTTTAGCGTCATGACAAGCACCGCCGCCAACCGTCAAAAGTTCATCACGGGTCTCATAAACTTCATGGAGAACTACGGCTTCGACGGCGTGGATCTGGACTGGGAGTATCCCCAGGCCGACGATCGCGGCGGCGTCACGGCGGATAAGGCAAACTATGTCTCGCTGGCCAAGGAGCTCAAGGCTGCATTTGGTACGTTCCCGTCAGACAGTAAATCTGTTCGATGTTGCCCGGGGTGGCCGACACAGCCTTCACCATTCTTGTGTCCATGCTTACACGCGCCTTCGTATAGGGGACCGTTATGGCATTTCAATGACGCTACCCACCTCGTATTGGTACCTGCAACATTTTGATCTGGCCGCAATCCAGCCCAGTGTTGATTGGTTTAACTTTATGACGTATGACTGTGAGTGAGCCCATTCGCGCTGGTACCTCTAGATACTTGTACACTTGGAAAGCTGCCAGTTCCGCTGACCCCCCCCCTAGTACACGGAACGTGGGACGCCCAGTCCAAGTTTATTGGCCCGTTTGTCGCTCCGCATACGAACGTGAGCATACACATGTTGTGTTGGCAGTTTTATCTGTTGCATGCTAATAAACTTCACGCAGGTTTCCGAAATCGACATGGGTATGGACTTGCTTTGGCGGGCAGGAGTCAAGCCTGAGAAGGTTGTCATGGGTCTCGGATGGGTATGTACTCACACTAGGTCTTCACCTCAGGACCTTGCAGGTCGAAAACCACGGCTAACGTCCCCGGTCGGCGTAGTACGGACGAAGCTTTACTCTGGTCGACCCGGCGTGCAATACGCCAAACGGAGTGTGCCAGTTCAACGGTGGTGCGCAGCCCGGGCCTTGTTCTAATGCCTCCGGCATCCTTACACTCAAGGAGATCGAGGACGTACTCGACTACAACTCCGTTAAACCCGTGTGGGATAAGAAGGCCATGGTGAAGTATGCCACATGGGACACAAACCAGTGGGTCTCGTACGACGACGATGACACGTTTGACCAGAAGCGCGAATTCGCCAATTCCAGGTGCCTCGGAGGAACGATGGTATGGCTTCCGCATTGGGTCCTCTATCGAAAGGATAACTACCATGCAGTAATGTGTCGGCTAACATCTCATTCAACAGGTGTGGGCGATGGACCAGAGAGACCAAGGCGGAGACAACGGGCTTGCTCCTGCACCCGGCGTCACTACCGGCCAACAGGAGGACGCCAAGCAGATGAGCGAGGACCTTGCAGCCGGTATTACCTGCTACACTACCGACTGTGGCGCGCAGTGCAAAAAGGGAACGAACCGGGTGACGCAGATGAACGGGCAGCCGGGCAAGCTCTCCACCAAAGACCGCTGTCCCAAAGATAGCTACCGCACGCTGTGCTGCAGCGACGGCACAACGATGGGAAGCTGCCGCTGGCGGGGATACCGGGGCCTGGGCTTGTCTTGCATGGGGGGCTGTGCCGACGACGAGACAGAGGTGGTGCAAGACACAAACAACCACGGCAAAGACGGCGACCAGACGTGTAACGGCGGCATCCAGAGCTACTGCTGCAAGGACTTCAAGTCAGCGCCGACCAAAGAGGAGCTTGAGGAGGAGGCCAAGGAGAAGGCCGCGGACCTGGCCGAGCAGGCGGCCGAGCAGGCAGCCTTGGACATTGCGGCAAAGGCCTTCTGCCGCATCGCCATCCCGGCCCTGCTCGCTCCGCTGGAACTTATCGAAGCTGCCATCCCCATCATCGGTAAGTCGGATTGTTCCGGTCGGCCGTACCGTGCCTGGGTGGCGATGCTAACCGGGCCCACCGTGCTCTCCAGGCGAGATCCTCGACATTGCGGAAATCGCCGCGACGCCGGCCCTGATCCAGCTGTGCACCAAGGGGATTGAGAAGGAGGGTAAAGCCGTCTTCAAGGTCTTCGGGAAACAACACTCGGTCACCTTCGACCGGCCCACCAAGACGGTCTCGCGGCCGCCCAAGTCCAGCCACTCGCCAGCCAAGACGTCCTCTTGCCCGGCGGGAGGCGCTCGGCGGGCCGCCCGGGACGGTGGTGCGCTGCTGGAGGCGCGTGCAGGGCGTTGCAAGAGGAAGCGCACCGTCACATATAAAAGCGTCACGACCGAGATCAGCGTTGCCAGCGTCCATGTCAACGGCATTGCGTGCAATGCGGCGGCTGGCTACCCCCAGGCGTGCCTGAACTACCAGTCGGTCGTCCATAACTACCCCGAGTACGCGACCATCACCTGTCCCTGGAGGAAACCGGCCGAGGACCCGGACCGGCCGGTCCTGAAGCAGTTTCAGGCGCAGCGCAGGCGCGATCTGTGGGACGGCTTCATCGGGGCCCCCAACGGCTGTTCCCCTGACGAGTTTCCCCCAGCCATCATGGCCGAGGTCAACGACAACTGGGAGCATCTCACGAGCCTGGCCAACAAGTTCCCCCAGATCGAGCGATACATGTCTGCCAAGCCCGCCGCGGCCAAGGGTCAAATGGTGCGATATCTCGATTTGGTCGAGAATCGCAATGCGGGCAAGATTTTCAACAAGTGCATCCAGCCCCCTCACTGGGACGTGGGACATACCTCCACCATCACGCAGACGACCGAGGGGCTGGAGACGGAATGGATCGTGTCCCGGATCGACATGACGCGTACCGCATTCACCCTGGACTTTGCAGGCCTGGACGGGTACACCGACTACGGCATCGAGGACAACGTGTGCGTGCCCAAGTTCAACGGCGCATCCCACTGGGGCTACGCGCTGTTTAACGAGGACAAGTGGTTCAACACGCACCCCCAGGAGGAGAAGCTGCAGGATGTCTACAAGCAGGGGCCCCAGGCCATTCCGGCGAACGGGAAGCGCTGGGTCGACTCGGTCGGCCTCGTCATCAGCGGCGCCAACGCGACGCGCGTGGCCACGGACGAGGAGCTCCGGGAGCACATGGGCTTCGACGCCTGCAGCGGCGCCGGCTGTGCCCGCGAGATGAAGGCCCTCCGGCACGTTGTCGACGTCATGAAGGAGCAGGCGAGCCGGCCGGTCGAGGCCAGCAAGCTGCAGGGCGCGCCCGCGGCGGCGACGCCGACCGGGGACGCGCCGGCTGTCGCCGTGGAAGCACCCAGGCAGGCCGGGTCGGAGAGCAAAGCTTTGCTGCCGCGGGAGACAGGCCTCGTTGATGTAGTGTAGTGGCATCATAAAACACGGGGATATCGTAGTGTTCAAGTCGATGTTAACCTCACAGGCGGCTGGCTTGCCGGCCATCATGGGCTTATAAGTGTTGAGTTGTTGGCAGCGAGTTTCTAATTTATAACAATTTATCCATCTTTAGCCACATGGGACATGAGATACGGAGAGATCATGCGGCGGTAAGGTGTTCCATGTTATGCGGGGCAGTGTGTAGTGCTGGTGTTTTATGTAATCACCCCCTTTGACTTCAACGACGTGGCCGTATTTACGTCAGTACCGGTAGGGATATGGATTTAAAGTTAAGAGAGTCCTGGGCCAATCTGAAATCTGAGATTGAAGTTCGTAGAGCAGTTGTCTATGATATCATTTTATCACAATAGGATTTCTTTTCTTGCAGCAGTCTGTCCTGAGGGTATTATTATTATTATTATTATTGTTCTTACACCTAGCGACCTATCTAGGCCATGAGGACCCCCTGCGCATCTTAGCCTAGGAAAACCGTTCCGGGCTAACGTCCGGCCGGGTGAAAAACCTAGGTTCCGCTGCGTCGTACCGCTTCTATCTACTCTTTGACCTGCCATACCGAGATCGGGCTCAGCGCGCCCGCTTCCTAGCTGATAAGTTGATTCGCTAGCTGGAACATGTCCAGCCTTCCGGAGCGGAGTAGCCATCTCGCGATGATTCCTGCTTTTCCTGGGGTGTCGAGCATCCTGTCCGTGTCTATCGGTCCTCCTAGAGCTTGGACGAGATGCTCTCGTCTTTCTCTTTCCCGTGGGCAGAAAACGAGGATATGCCGGACCGTCTCCCTGCCCTGACCGCAGGCGCACCAGGGGCTGTCGAAGCCTGGAACCCTGCGCTTAAAGAGGAAGTCTCGCAGCCCAATCTTGCCAGTCCTCGCTTGGACGAGGATGGAGCTCTCCGCCTTATGGAGTCCCTTATGGAGCTTGAGGACGTGCTTGTCTGGCGGTATCTTAGTTGCTGCCGGGGTTCGTGCTGTTCGATTTTGCTGCGCTTGTTGCCATCTTTGAAGCCAGTCTCTCTCCTCAGCCTTATGTGCTGAGTCTCCAGCTAGCCATTCGTCTAGCCACCTCTTACGATCGGGAGCGTCGGGGCCTTTCGGTCTGCGCCGGCGAGTCGGTCTTGTTAGGATCCATCTAGCTGCGCTTGCGCATCTCGCTTGGATGAGTGATGCGATACGCGGCTGTTGGAGCCTCTCTTCCGATGCCGCCACCCTTCTATTGAGCCACGTGTCTAGAGGGGACACGTAAGCTTCCGTTTCTAGTACTGCGGTGGCTGTGGCTTTGAAAGCTCCTGTGACCTTTCGGAGGCACTCTGTCTGGACGTCGTTAAGTGCCTTGGCTCTATTTTTCGAGATTTGGCGGTGCCACTCTGAAGCTCCATAGCCTATCGCAGACCGTACGACGGCTGTATAGACTTGGCGGGCTCGCTGGAGAGACGCGCCCCATGTCGAGCCGGCTATCCGGTCTAGAGCATAGGCCTGCGTCGCCATCTTCTTCGATATCGACTGGATGTGGACGTCCCAGCGGAGACGTCTATCCACCTGGATGCCAAGGACGCGGCAGGAGTCTTCTGGTTCGATTTCGTGGCCTTCTAAGGCTATCTTTGTGTCCGGACCTTTCCGTCTTCGAGAGAAGTGGACTAGGTGATATTTCTGGACTGCGAAGGTCATGCCGTGGCTGACTGCCCATTCTTTGCAGACCCTGTGAGCAGCTTCTAGCCGCTCGCAGGTCTGCTCGGGGTCTAAACCGAAGCCCACAAGGTTCGTGTCGTCTGCGAAGGCTATAGTGGCTATCCCTGGTACAGCGCGGAGAGCCTTATAAAGACCGGCTGTATAGAGGCAGAAGAGGATAGGCGATAAGGGTGAGCCCTGCGGGACGCCTGCCGGGACTGGGATCTCGTCCGATTCCTGGCTGTCGAAGAATAGCGTAGTGGACCGGTTGGATAAGAAGCTTCGGATCCAGCTAATAGTCCATATAGGGACCCTTAGCGCTCGCAGGTTAGCGAGGAGCCTCCCATGGTCGACCGAGTCGAAAGCGCCCGAAATATCCAGCGATAGAAGGGTTGCTGCGCCTCCATGTTTCCGGGCTGTGCGGACTAGGTCCGTTAGCAACCGTAAGGCTGTTTCCGTGGAGCGGCCTTTCCGGTTGCCCATCTGTTCGTCCGGGAGCAGTCCGTTCTCTTCGGCAAAGCTAGCTAGCCGTTGCGCTAGTAGGCTCTCGATCGCTTTCCCTATAGTGTTGAGCAGCGCGATAGGTCTCCATCCGCCGGCTTGGTGATACTTGTTTGGCTGCTTTCCTGGCTTCCGGAGGATAACGGTGACTGCTTTCCGGAACGCTCTTGGATAGTATCCTATATGCCAGCACGCTTCCGCTAGGGAGGCCAAGGCCTGGAAGAGGGGCTTTCCTAGGCGTTTAAGGAATCCGTTCGGAAGCTGGTCTGGTCCAGGTGCCTTCCACTGGCCTGCCTTGGTAAGGACGTCTTGGACTTGTTCTGCTGTCACCTTGCTGTCCATATCGAGAGGCGCTGCGAGCCGGTTCGTTGTTCGGAAGCCGGTGTACGTAGCCAGTTGTATTGTTATGCTACGTTACCTCATACTTGCAACTTAAGGAGCTCACTTGAATACTTGATTTCTTGTTCATGCCTGTCTTTACCAACGCTCAGTCCTTTTCACGGGCTTGCGATGGACGACTTCAGCATATTAGACCTAGTGTACCCTGCTCTTGGGCTAAGTCGCGCTTAGATATACGTATCAACAACGTCCTTGCCCGCGCGGAGCGCGTACTCGACCATCTCGAACCCGTTCAAACCCGAAGCGTAGTGGGTCCGCCGGTGGCCCTGCTGGGCGTTGAAGCGCGGGTGAGAGCCGGCGGCGAAGTCGGCGCCGCCGACGTGGGGGAAGTAGTTGATGAGCCGCACGGCCGAGAACAATTCCCTCTCCTCGGCGCTGACGTCAAGGCCCGCCGAAGCCAGCGCGCCCACGGTCAGCAGGAAGACGAGGATCATCTCGGAGCATTTTTGTGCCGCTCTGGTCCTGTGGTCGTTCCTGACGCGGTAGGCGACACAGGCCCTGTCCTCAAAGCGGGCGATGCGGGTAACTTGGGCATTCGTGTGGATCGGCCCCTTTGATCGCCTTGGAGTACTTGGTCATGACGGCATGGAAGTCAATTAGATTCTCGTTGTTGGTGCCGATGAAGACCGTCACAATAGATGGAGTGAAGTATGCCAGCATGTACCAGATGGGCGTCTCGCGCAGGTCGCCGCTTGGGACCCATCAGTGACGCTTCATTCGACGCAACTGGAGGAGGATATCGGGGCGGCGCAACTCACTAGCCGTACGGGAACATGGCCAGGCTAAACAAAACGCCCAGGATGCGGTAGCCATTCTGCTCCAGCCACCCGGCCACCGTGACGGTCAGCTCGGCCGGGATCGGGCTACGGTAGCCGACGGCGCCGATGGGGGCGTAGATGGTGTTCCAGAGGCCGATGTAGCGGACCACCTCCCCGCCCATCACCTCCTGTTGTTCCGTGTCAGGTCACGGAGACGTTGATTAATACCACAAGCAGTTCCGGCATTCCCAGAACAACCGATGCGCCTGCCGCATGCTACGGACACCGAAACAACTAGTCCACTGCCGGAAAACGTGAAGACACCTGGCCCAATGGCCAAAGTTCGACCCCGAACTGAAATCCCTAGAGGAATACTGGCAACGGCTAATACACAATGCGGAAGATTTCCAGCTCTTTGTGATGCTAACGAAGTACTATGAAGACATATGCCCATCACCATCCGGTCGCAGAGGGTAATCCGCACGAATCAGTAGCTATCGAGACGGAGAAAGCGCCGGGAACGAGCTCGCACGGAGGAGTCACAGAGACGGTTAGACCAAAGGATTGCCATTGCGCTTGACATGCGGGACATCTCGCGTACATGTAGATAGACTCTCTGTTGCACCACAGTGGCACTGGCAAGATAGAAACGGACTTCAAGGTTGTTCATTAAAGGAAACCAACGCAAGGAAAGATGCCAGACATGGCAGACTATATACTGAAGCTTGCCAAGACTCCTGTGGAGCTTCTCACGTGACCCCGCTAATAGGTTGTCGACCTTGGGAATGGCCTCACGGCGCGACACTCTCGCACGCCAGATGCCCCCTGGGAGGCGGGACACTGTCCCATTACGGCGACAACACATTTGAATTCAAATTCAAATTCCGACTCAAAGTAAGAGGTGGCTTCTTTGGTAATTCGTAGCAGACCGTTTCGGCTCGGGGGGATGGTGAAATCGTCTAGATTCTCCTCAAGAAGGGCAGCGACGCTGACGCGCAGGATGGCTTCTTTGGAAATGCGCTGCAGGCCACTTCATATACGAGACACCTGCAGATCGCTCAGTTACTCCTCGGGCAAGGCACCAACGTCAATATGCAGGGTGGAAGGTAGGGAAACGCGCTGCAAGCCGCTTTCGATGGAGGGTACTACGAGGTTGCTCACTTGCTTCTGAACCGGGGTGTTGACGTCAACGTACAACATGGCGTCTATGGTAACGTGCTGCAGGCCGCCCGCGCCGGAGGATGCCGGGAGACTGCCTGGATGCTCCTCACGTCCGGCGCCAATGTTAATTCAGAAGGGGCCCACTTCGGCACTGTATTGCAGGCCGCTTCCGCCGAGCGACACGAGGAATATTCCAACTGCTCCTCCAACGGTGTGCCAACATCAATGTGCAAGGCGGCCAGTACAGCACTGCACTGCAGGCCGCTGCGGCTGGAGGACACGAAGAGATAGTGGTGCGTCTCCTCGAGAGGGGTGCCAACACCAATGCACATGGCGGCGAGTATGGCACTGCGCTCTAGGCCGCTTCATGGAAAGGCATCCAAGAAATCGTTGGTGTCGCACTGACCATTGCACCATAGGGGCAAAATAATACCCATAGGTGCGGTAATTTTCCTGTCCCACATACGCCTAGATATAGTGCGATAGTTGGGCTACTCACTGAGACGGGTGCCGACGTCAACGCGCAGGGCGACCACTACGGCAATGCGCTGCAAGCTGATTCCGCCGGAGGACACTTAGTCATTGTTTGGATGTTCCTCGAGAAGGGCACCGATGGTAACACGCAAGGTGGTCACTTTGGCACTGCATTGCAGGCTGCATCCGCTGGGGCCCACGAAGAGGTTGTTCCGCTGCTTCTCGAAGCAACGGACCGTCCCGCGGGCCCGCTTTGTTCCTCCTCTTGCTGTTTTAAGTCGCGGATCCTGGACGAGTTCACGTCGTGCGCCTGCTACGGGTCGAGGTACGGGGCAAGGCGCGTTGGGTGGCGAGCGCAACTCGGGTTGCGGTGGCTTCGGGGCCTCGGCCGGCGAGGGCGGGCTGGACGTCCATCGTTCGCCAGGCCTGTGTATGGTACATCGGAAAAAGGCGAAGTATTGAGGTTCTCGGGTCTCTCAAACGATACCTAACGATACAGGGGCCCTCTGTCGCGTGGCGTCACGTTTTCCGTAGCGTACGCAACCATGACCATGTTGGACATGCCGCTCAAGCAGCCCAGGAGAGCCACCACGCAGGGTGATCGGCTGCGCGTCGGACGAGGCCCAGGAGCCGCCCACGTGGTGGCCGTCCGTTGTGGGCGAGCATCCCCATCAGGTAGCTTCGCGGTGCGCGGTTCGAGTTAGATGACGGGGTACGGACACGCGAAGCGACACTAGGATGGTTTCTTCCGGTGCCTCACGTCGCCTGCTTTCTGGGCTTGCGCCCCGCCCGGACTTATAGACCGTGTGCTGGTGTCAGCATACAGGGAAATCCTATGTAGCACCTGTGATGCAGTGCATAAGAATTGTGCATTGGTTGCACAATGCAGGTGGTGGCAGCCGCAGGTGTCTCAGAGATAGGGTGGAGCATAACCTACGGCCTATGCAGCTGCCATATCGAGATGAAAGATATCTCCGTGAGCGACAACTTGATAGTGAGACTTATACTCTTTTACAACAGACACACACTCACATCTATTCTCATGACATCGGTTGCGGCATGGGTACATAGGTACAAGGGTATGGAAACGCATGAATCACGTACCACTGACTGACGGTACGTACCGCCGCCGGCTGGATGTATTCCTGCCAAGCAGTGGCTGACAGGAGCCTGTTTCTCTTCTTTTCCTCTTCACCGGTAGTTTTCGCACCTTGATAGAACCCTTGGGTCATCAACAGATCCCTCGTTCCATGAACCGTGACCAGGATCCTACGTGGCAGACTAGGCCCAATTCGGCAGATAGCAATATATCTGCTGCCCCACGCTGTCAGCCCTAGTAGTGAGGCACGCTTATGAGTCGATGACTAGGATAGTAGCAGAAGAGAGATGATGTATTAGTGAGGCCTGCCCCGAAGTGACCGGTGGGGCAGAAATCTACCTAGTGCGATCCAGGTGCGGTGATAGGACCCCACCAGACAAGATAAGGCACTTCAATATCTAGGTACGCACCCTGGCCACGCATCACACGCCTTCTTCTATACATTGCTTTTGACCCATGCTTCACCTCATTATTTGACTATAAAGGCAGCAGCATTGTCAATTTTGGTTCGCGTGGTGGATACAGGCGAGTCGTGCAGGTCGAATACGAGCTAGCTCCACAGTATCACCGCCTTAGTCCACGGCAGTGTCCGGACCCCCTGCCCTTGCTAAAGCGGACACCTGGTGCTTTTTTCCCCGTATTTTGTGACTGAAATAGCCTAGCTCCTAGTGTTGGTTAATTAGCAGCTGTTCTTGAAGGAGTCACGCCTTAAGACGTTCGCGTCTTGCGTAAGGTATTAAGCTTGTTATCTGCAGCTAACAAGGGCAACTGTGATGGCGCACAGGGCAGCCCTTAAGGCCGCTCTAGACTATATTAGCCGTAGTCGTGGCGTTCGTTATCTCAACAGGCTCAGAAGTTGTGCATTTTAGTTAAACTTCAATTGACCCAATCGGTGGAGCTGTATCAAGGTTCCGGGGCTGGAGAGTACGTACGCCACAACAAAAGCACATGAGGAAACGGTAGTACTTGGCCCCCAGGGACAGGGGTCTGTCGCCAGCTAGGTAATACCTAGTTAGGCCTACGCTGCGTCTAGACCTCACGATAATTAGCATGGTGTTAAGGTCTTACGAGGGGGCAACTCTTCGTCTTCGTCTTCGTCTCTAGCGAGGTCGAATACAACTTCCTCGCTTTCGGAGGACCCGTCCGAGCCACCAGGGCTTGCAGGAGGTTCCGGGACACTGTCAAACGTGGAGCCGCTGCCTTGAGGATTGCTGGACTGCTGGATGGACTGCTGGCTGGACTGGCTGGCTGACTGGTTGGCTGGTTGGCTGGCTGGATGGCTTGAAGTGAGGCTTAAAGATATGCTCACGGTGTGGTCCATGCTGCATATCTTGGCAGGTGCTCGAATTGGCAGTTATCGACGCACTTGTGGACCCTTCTCTGGGGTGTGGCTGGATTTAGAAGCGGGGACTACCTAGAATATTTCTAACACGCAGTAATTCATATGGGAAACCGGGTACTATACGCAACAAGTGCTTGTAGTAGGAGGTTTCGCACAATTCCTGTCTTGTATAGGTGAGTCGACACTAAAATGCACAACTCCTGAGCCTGTTGAGATAGTGTCGCTATGAATGGGGTTGCCGTATATTCGTGTTCCTAAACGTTGGCGGGGCTGCTAGCCTCGTTTAAAAGCCAATAGCAGGGAGGTCGAGTCATTCAAAACCCATCCGTTTAAGGAAGGAGGCTAGAACTACAAGTACGAGTATTAGCTAGCTAACATTAACTAGCTGACATTAGCTACCTGATACACATAAGATAGACTAGAGTGATTTATGTAGGACATGAGTTGTGTAATTTAAGTCTAGATGGGGCCGAGCTTTATCGACGACTAGGGTAGTAGGACCCTCCCTCCTAACAAGGATAACGCACCTCAATATCTGGCTACCTACCCTGGCCACGCATCTGGCACCATCAGGCGTATAATAGAAAACAGAAACTTGGATTTCTATAAAGTGGACAGTGATTTCCTTGTGTTTTTATTCTCTTTGCAGTATATCTATAACACATTTACTAAAGCTTTACTCACTTCAATAACCAACACTACCATAATAACCAACACCACCACAAAAATCACGACAAGATGGTCCGCCTTGCTGCTTTTGCTGTTATCGCTGCTGTAATCAGCAGCACCACTGCTCTTAACATTGGTACAACGATTTGCCAGTGCCTTTACCCGGACGGCTCCCACTGCTGTGTTCTTGTAAGTTCCACTCAGTAATAGTTATACTATACCATTCAATCATTCTACCATAGGCTGACACGAAACTGTTTTAATGTATCTAGCTTCCTCAAGGACCTTGCGAAGACGCATGCAGGGACACCTTCCATAAAAGACCTGATCAAAAGTGCAATGCCAATGGCAAGTCTTTCGAGATCAGCTGGTTCACTGGTGTCGGTCGCCACAAGTGCGAATGAGTAGGGCAATAGAGGATTTCCATCATCAACGGCATTCCGTCGGTCAAGGCCTGAGCTATTATGTGTTGTTTCAGCAGCAGGAAACCTCATAATCAAGGCCACATGATCAGGTTCGAACTAGGGCAGACTTACAACATACGTCTAATTCTTCACATATTCCTATTTACTACTCATCTTCAACCCTCCATTGCGATCCCAACCGTTTCCTGTAATTGAAAAAAGTAGAGCTTCGCGTAAATGAGGCTATCTGCCTCGTCTTGCATCACCACGTGGCGCCCCTTGGGCCATTCCCGATGCTCGTGGCCGGCGTAGACGTGAATTGGGTGGGCGGCCATGTCCTAAATCTCGATGGCGCAGTGGGGAAAATCACGGCGCAGAAACACCTCGTTGTCGAGCAGCACGGCATCGCCATCATCATCGCCGACAGTCGTCGTCGTCGTCGTCGTCTCCCCCAGATAGGAGCGTCCCGTGGTGGGCCGCATCGTCGGCTTCCGTGGCTAGCAGGTCGAGATTCAAATGCGTGAGGTGCCGGGAGCCGCCGTAGACGGCGCGGACAAAGGCTGCCGGGAAGTAGCCGCGGAGGCGCAGGCTCCCGAGGGCGGGCAGGCGGATTGGCGGCACGTGAGTCGGGTGGCCGGCGGCGAGCGAGAGGCCCCCGAGCTCAGGCGACGTTAGGTGCCGCAGGCTCGCGAGCACCTCCTTGATCTGTGTGTCCACTCCAATGGGCATGCACGGGATTTAGACGTGGGCGGATAGCATGTTCCAACGCGTTGCTGTCGTGTGGCATCGGATCGCCGTCAACAGCTCTTCACGGCCGAACTGGTAGTGCCGCCGCTTGATGTTATTGGTGGCCCGTCCGTACAGGGTCGGGCAATCCCTTTGCTGGGCGCGCAGGGGTGCTCGCTTGGCCCGCCGGGCGCTTTGTCACGGTTGTGGGCTGATGTACGCACGGTCGGCTGGTTGATGGACGATGACCTTGTAGAGGTACACATCGTCGTCAGGATCACTATCTTCGTCATCATACTCTCCGTCGTTGTCCGAGTTGACACCTTCTCTACCGTGGCGGGAATGACGGTTCTTGGTTTCCGCTATGGGTGGACGTACTGGATACCAATGGAACGACGAGGACCCGCCGGCGGATAACACCCTTGCGGCACATTTGCCGGCCAAATACTGGTGATCTCAGGCCATAATCTTCCGGCCTTACCTAGATGTGATGCTCCATACCGAGAAGTCTACACACGGCTTGTTCGCGCCCCAGCCAGTCGCCCCGTTGGAGGATCCCCAGGTCGATGTAAGCTCGAGCACCCCTTCGAGCGCCAGCCCCTTCGCGCGCCACCGGTTTCAGCCATGCCTCACGATGCTTCCGTCCATGTCACTCCACGATATTTAGCCACACACTTAGCCTACAGCCATAGTGGATAGTTCGATAGAATCGTTATCTTCTGCTCTTTCTCGTGAAGGTATCGAAATGGATCCAGACTAGCTGGAGCTTGCCTTGGCGGAGATCACCGCCGGCAAGTCCATCAGAGCCACCGCTAAGCAGTTCCATGTCTCCAAGGACTATTTGAGGCGCCGCATTAAGGGCACGATAACTCGAAAGGAGTTCAACGCCGAGAGGCAGTCCCTGTCACCAATCCAGGAACAACAACTAGTCGACTGGGTGTTGTTATAAGCCAGACTAGGCTGGGCACCACCGCACAGCCGTTTTCGCCTGTACACGCTACGCATCTATCGTCAGTCTGGAGGGCCAAAATCACCTTGGTAAACATTGGCACGTCGCGTTTTTTCGCCGCCATCCAGAGGTCAGGTCTATCCGAGCCACCGGCATCGACTTTCTGCGCGTTAACGGCGCTTCGCGCACTAATATCGTGGAGTTTTTCGATCGTCTGGACCACCCTAAGCTCGCGGAGGTGTTGCTAGAGGACACCTACAACGTGGACGAGATTGGCAGCATGATTGGGCTTGGAGATAACCCTTTGGTTATCGGCCCAGCCGCCGTGAGGAAAATCTACACCATGGATCCTGGAAATCGAGAGTGGGTGACGATCCTGGAGTGCGTTAGCGCTGATGGCCGCGTTCTGCCGCCCCTGGTCATCTTTAAGGGCGCTGAGGTCCAACAGCAATGGTTCGTAAACCAAGTGAACGACGAGGACTTCGTGGACTGGCATTTCTGCACCTCGAAAAGCGGCTGGACCAACAATTCAATAGCCCTGCGCTGGCTGAAGGAGGTGTTTCTGCCAGAAACGAGGCCCCGCCACGGTGGCTGGAGGCATCTTCTCCTAGACGGCCATGGGAGCCACGTTGACGAGGCCTTCATGTTAACTTGCCTTGAGGCGAAGGTCTGGCTGGATTTCCTGCCAGCGCACACCTCCCAGGTGCTTCAGCCCCTGGATCTGGGCTCCTTTTCGGTATTGAAGAGGGCATACCGCACTAAGCTGCGTGAGGCGTGCGCCTCCAGCCTCACGATGACTCCAAACAAGCCAGAGTTCCTGGAGGCCTGGAATAAGGCCAGGAAGGAGGCCTTCACGCCTTCAAATATCGCAGCAGGCTGGATTGCAACTGGTATCTTTCCCAGGGACCGGTCTAAGGCCCCCAACAGCCGACTAGCGCGGCAGCGAGACCAGGACCTTAAAGAACGACCCAGAATACTAGAACTAAGGGATCCAGAGGTCGATACGCTGGCTGCGATGTCTGCGGTGGTGTTCCAGACCCCAAGGAGCGCACGTCAATTGAATGGCATCGCCAGAGACCTGCGTGGGATGGAGCCAGCCTATAGCAAGCCGACTTTCCGGTTCCTTACGAGGAAGCTCTGCAAGGCCCTTGACGATAGTTGCGCTCAGATCGCCAGCCTTACGCACGAACGAGACCAATTGGCGGCTGCCCTGGAACGGCAGAGGCCCCAGAAGCGTCGTAGAGTAAGGCCGACCGCTCAGGAGCGCTTCGTGCAGATGTCAGACGTCAGGAGGGTCAAAAGGGAGATGGGGGTGCTGCCGGACAGCTCGGACGAGCCTGCAGGCCAAGGGGACTGGATAGACCTGGAGGATTGGGATGAAGATGATGATGAAGAGGTAGAAGAGTGTATCGTGATCTCTTGAAGCTAAACTGCTTGCTCATATCTATCCTGGCGCCCGAGATATTCGTGTTTTTGTCTGCAGGGGTCGTCGTGAGGCATGGCTGAAACCGGTGGCGCGCGAAGGGGCTGGCGCTCGAAGGGGTGCTCGAGCTTATGTGTGTATTATTATCGCCGTGTTGGGACAATGTCCCGCCTCCCAGTAAGACCTAGATCCTGCAAACGGGCCCTGTTGACAGAGTTGACACCACCCCCGGCCGAAACCAAGCCCAAAGAAAGCGATCGACAAGAACGCCAAGATGCCAACAAACACCGACGACCGCGGTGCCGTACCGCCTCATCGTCCAAGCCGTACTCGGGGCAGGCCAATCTGCGGGCAACATCGTCGTGCATTTTGGTCGCCCACTGCTCAAGCGCTGAGGGGGAAGGCATCTGGTGTGCCTGTGCGTAGGCCTTATGTGCGTGAAAATTCTTGTCTCTCTGTGAGTGGGTGTGTGTGTGGATGTGGGCGTAAGAAACGTGTCTTTGTTTCATGGACTGCTTGCGAATGAGACCTGGACGCGAAGAATACGGTAATCAGTTCACTCTGAGCGGGATCGGGAGATGGTTCGGAAAACCCCGGTTGGTTCGCTTCTCGCCGCGCGCCTAACTGGTTCCAAGGGACGTACTCTGTTGGTTGCTAGGTGGCGTAGGGATGCATGAGGCATACGCTCCAAGCCGACAACTTAGTACCCCGTCCGCGGCTGCGTACGGGTACTGCCCCAGTATTACTTGGCACTAGGGACTATTGATGCACTGAGGTGGCATTATTATAAAACTTTAGGTAGTAATATGCACTCCGCCTCCCTAAATGTGGACCGTCCGGCAGCCTCTGCTGACCCAACCCACGGCTGTCCACGGTTGCCGCAAAGCCTCACCGCTTAAGATTGCCCGGCACCCAAGGCTAATGCATCGAGGCGGTACTATCGCCAACTCCCAGGAAACAATACCCACTCAGCCCTCTTAAGTATGGGCCATCCGCGGGGCCTTGGCTGACCCGGCTGCTGATCCAGCCGGTGACCCGGCCGATGACCCGGCCGGTGACCCGCGGTTACGCGCGGTTGTTGTCCCATCGAATGGCATCCGGACAGAGTGGCAGGCAACGATGTTCACTCTGCCTGCTTGAATGTGGGCCACCTCCGGGCCGTTCGCCGGGCCTTTGCCGAGCGCCCCTACTGACTACCTACTATTGCTGTATGACTGCTAACCTCCAAACAGCAAGAACAGCCCTAGTGCGGCCCGAGACTGTGGTTGCCGCAACGGGGAACTGCATACCAACTGCATTTGTCCTGGGACGAAATTTTGCTACGGGTCCCCATGGTTGGATCGCGGATTGCTGTCGTATCATCATCAACCGAGGAAAAACAGACCGGCAGTGATTGCGGCGCCTGCCTCAGACTCTTCTACGCTATCGCTAGATGTCGGGAGGTTGCAAGCCAGACCATCTGCACCTGAGAGCGACAGGTGTCAGCTTGGCATCAGCACCATCTTGACATCGTGCAACTACTTCAACCGACGTATTACTATATTTTGGTAGGTCTGCATAGCTATGGGGAATCTACTGGACACACGAAGCTGGATGATGCAGTTGGGCACCTGCGTAGGCCACTTCCCCTCCCCGCTGTGCCACAGGGAGTCACTGCCGGGAGTGTCCGTCAGAAGTCGCGGAGTCCTTTGCATCGAGAACCTGGTGGGGGAAATGCTGTGCCGAGATCGCGTAGCCTACCATTAGGAAGTGTGTAGTCCTTGCCAGTGCTTCAAAGACCGCGTGTACCACCTAGTACTATGTCACTGTACAATTGAGAAATGGCACGAGCGTCACGAGCTGCATACAGCGTGGATACCTACACCATACTGAGGGAGCTCGTAGTGCAGGTACCAATGGGACCTGACCTGAATTGGGCATGCTGTCCAAACTCGACAATAGAGCTCACTATATCCTTTTCTGCTTACAGGGACATCCTATATAGCATCTGTGATGCACAAGGCAGGTGGTGGCAGCCGCAGGTGTCTCAGAGATAGGGTGGAGCACAACCTACGGCCTATGCAGCTGCCATATCGAGATGAAAGATATCTCCGTGAGCAGCAACTTGATAGTGAGACTTATACTCTTTTACAACATACACGCACACTCACATCCATTCTCATGACACCTGTTACAGCATGGGTACATAGGTACAGGTGTATGGGGATGCATGGATCACGTACCACTGGCTGACGGTACGTACCGCCGCCGGCTGGATATATTCCTGCCAAGCAGTGGCTGACAGGAGCCTGTTTCTCTTTTTTTCCTCTTCACCGGTAGTTTTCGCACCTTGATAGAACCCTTGTGTCATGGACAGATCCCTTATTCCTTAAACCGTGATAAGGATTCTAGTTTAGAGGAGTCCTACGTAGTAGACTAGGCCTAATTCAGCAGATAGCAATATATCTGCTGCCCCACGCTGTCAGCCCTAGTAGTGAGGCACGCCTTCTTCTACATATCACTTTAACCCATGCTTCACCTCATCAGTTGACTATAAAGGCAGCAGCATTATTAATTTAGGTTCGCGTGGTGGATATAGGCGAGTCGTGCAGTTCGAATACGAGCTAGCTCCACCGTATTACCCCCCTGGTCCACGGCGGTTTCCGGACCCCCTGCCCTTGCCAAAGCGGACACCTAGTATTTTTTCTTATATTCTGTGACTGACATAGCCTAGCCCTTAGTGTTGGTTAATTAGCAGCTGTTCTTAAAAGAGCCTCGCCTAAAGACGATCGTGCCTTATGGAATATATTAAGCTTCTTATCTGCGGCTAGTAAGGGCAATTGTGACGGCGCACATGGAAGCCCTTAAAGCCGCTCTAGACTAAATTGGCTATAGTCGTGGCGTTCGCTATAGTGTCGCTATGAATGGGGTTGCCGTATATTCGTGTTCCTAAACGTTGGCAGGGCTGCTAGCCTCGCTTAAAAGCCAATAGCAGGGAGGCTGAGTCATTTAAAAACTAGCGGTTAAAGTAGGCTAGAACTAAAAAAGCAGTTGGCTGGAATTCTTTAGATATAGAAGTGACGCTTCCGGAACACTATAGATTCTATATTTAAATGAAGTACCGCTAAGAAAGAGGGACCTCTTCTTAGACAATCATTGTTATTTAAATACACGGGAGAGGTTGAAGCATGTGACTCGGTCGTAGCCCCTTATAGCACTTATACTTAGATTTAGTTACTACTCTTATCTATTAACTAGCTGTCTTAAAAGCGAACCCGCAATTACGTTGCAGTAGCTGCGCCTTATATGTGCAAACCTCCCCCCAGGCCCTATCTTTCTGACTCGCTTCTTACCTTGAGGTTCAATCTGATCCAATGGCCTCCACGCCGCGTGAATACGCCGACCTTTCGTGGGCGCTAAAAGCCTCTTCACTGTTCCTGACCGGTGTAAGAGGTGCCGTCTAGTGTGGTGGACAGGTCTTCTAGACGAGGGTGACTGGTGCGTGTACGAGTGCAACCACTATCATTACGGCATCTTACCGAGGGCTGACCAGGCTCATAACTGTCGCAAAAGCGAACCCGCCATTACGTTGCAGCGACTGCGCCTTATATGTGGGACACTGGCTACCGTTAGGTAGCCGACATTAGCTAGCCCATATATATAGGATAAATTAGAGTCAATTAATGATGAGGTGAAGAATGGGGTCAAATTGATGTGTAAAAGAAGGCGTGCCTCTCTGCCAGGACTGGCAGCGAGGGGCAGCAGATATGTTGTTCTATCTGCTGAATTAGGCCTAGTCTACCACGCATGACCCCTCCAGTTCTGGACCCAGGATGCCATCCACGCATCAATTAAGTAGTGCCCAATTTGAATCTAAGTGGGGTCGAGCTTTATTAATTCAGTTAGAGCCTGAATAAGGAAAAGTGATGCTGCGGGTTACAAACAGGGCCTTAATGACTGCCTTCGCATGTTTTTCTATAAAGAGTGAGGAATCTCCCCTTTCACTATTCTACAGCAGAATATTCAACTTAGATTCTAACATCACATCCTTACAATACTTAATCAAAACACTTTCCACGTTCGACTCATCTCAGCATCCTCATTTACACAATGGTCAACATTATCTCCTTCGTAACTGTGCTAAGCGCCGCTCTTGGTGCGAATGCTGCGCTTTACTGCCAGTGTCTTTTCCCAGACGGATCCCACTGCTGTGTCGCCACGGTATATTAATCATTGCAATAAAATCCTCCAAATTCACTTACTAATCATGGTTTTCTAGGTCGGTGGAGACTGCACTGCTGGCTGCATGAATGCTGCTCGATGGGAACCGTATAGCGGCGGAGCCCTCGAAGGAGAACGCACGAAGTGCAACGCTGGTGGCAAGTACTCTAAGGTCGGGTTCATCGCTGCTCAGGGCCGAACTCAGTGTGATAAGAGACAGTGATAGGATCAGAATTGGATATCTCTAGGATGGGTTCCATCCGGATGCTATGTTGAAAGATCTGCACGACACTTAATATAATATCTACGGTTCTATATGGTTTACTACAGCTCCAGATGTCTGTGTTCTCTCCGGTCGTACAGTGGGCAGCTTACCGACTGTTCTAACCTACCTGACGCGATAGCGGCGCAGGCAGCCGAGTGAGGCAAAATACAACTCTAAATATGGACTGTATCCTAGTTCACGACCCCATCTTAGCTGAGGCGCTGCTCGAATGTAGTCTACGCCCGTGATTTCTTGAAGTTTGTCGTCGCAGAGATGTGATGCGTAAAGGGTAGGGGACCTGCCAGTTGACAGATCCTGCTCTTAATAGCCTATGTATGTCCACGGTATCCAGTTTAGCAGACTAGGTTATTGTCCCCCCCCGTGGTGGCACGCATCACAGAGTAAGTGATCATAACAACACACATGCGGCTCACGATGGCCAACGTAGATCAGTACTAGAGAATACGCATTCGTTTCATGCTTCCGACTACTACTGAGGCTATTCAAATTTGGCCTTCAAACCGGCCGCCGCCGCCTCGCCGAGCGACCATAGCGTGCCGAGGGCCATGATCTCGAGCACGCTAATCTCGAGGCCGAACGAGTGCTTCCACCAGCGGCGCAGCTCGATGGCCATGAGCGAGTCGAGCCCGATCTGCTGCAGCGACAGGGCCGTGTCGACGGCCTCGCCCTCGTCCCGGAGCATGAGGCTGAGGACGCGGGCGCCGATCTCGTGCGCCAGGAACTCGGCGCTCGCCGCCTCGGCAAGGACGTCCGGCTGCCCCGCCGCCTGTGTCAGGAACTTGGTGAGAGCCTCGCTTGCCGACCGACCATGCGCGGACGCATCGCCACCGTCCGCGCCCAGGTTGTGGTAGAAGCCCATGCGGCGGTCGCGGCGCCAGTTGGTCCGCGTGGCGGCATCCCGGAGGTCGCCCTCGGACCGGAGGCCCATGACGACCTGGCCGGTGCTCGTCCATGGGTTAGGGTAGTGCAGGCCCTCGGTCGAGCCAGTGCCGGCTCGCAAGTGCGACGTCGTCGCCGCCGCTGCCGGCGCGAGCTTCATGGCCAGCTCCAAAAATTCCAGCAGCTCCTGTTCGGCCAGGAAGTAGAGGCCCTGGGATTTCAAGTTCTTACGCGCGACCGGGTTCTCGGCCACGAAGCCGACGTCGTCGATGGGGCAGATGTTGAGCACGCTGGCCGGCAGCCCCAGGCTCCGCCGGTACTGCGTGAAAGCCTCGAGAAACGTGTTAGACGCGCTGTAGTTGCCCTGGCCTGGCTGCTCGACGATGGTGACGAGCGAGCTGGCCATGACGAAGAAGTCGAGCGGTGTTTCGGCCGCCCCGAATGCCTCGTGCAGGTTCCACGCGCCCTTGACCTTGGGCTCGTTGGCTGCCACCCAGTCGTCGAACGCCATGTCGGCGACAGGCGAGTCCCGGAGGACCATGGCGAGGTGGATGACGCCCTTGATTGGGCTTGGTGCCAGAGACATGGCTTTCTGGATATCAGTGGCAGACTCGGCCCGTCCGGCCACACACACCACTAAACAGCCCATTGTCTCCAGCTGTCGGACTGCAGCTTGGCCTTCCGGCGTCCGTCCCGCACTTCGGGACAGGAAGACGAGCGACCGCGCACCACGCTCCACCATCCAGGTGGCGATGACGGTGCCGAGACCCCCCAGGCCACCCGTTATGAGATAAGACGCGCCGGTGTCCAAAGCGAAAGCCCGCGCTGATTTGATGCCAGATTCAACAGAAAAGTCCTCCGTAGCCTTATCGGAGAGGGTAACGACAGCCTTGCCAATGTGGTTTCCGTCCTGGACCCAACGGAAGGCGTCCCTGACGGCCGCTGCCGTGAAGGTGGCCGGCTTCAAGGGCGCGAGCTCGCCCGACTCGCACATATTAAGGCACTTGGCGAGAAGGCTGCAACCAGGTCAGCATGGGGTGAACATCTCGTTTAGTAGAGGGGGGGGGGCTGGACTTACGCCCCGGCGCGCTGCGGTCGCTTCTGAACTATATGCGTCAGATCCACACAGCAGTACGATCGGTTCCGCTCAAAGTTGGCCATGGCAAGACGTCCGTCGTCGACAATGTCTCTCTTGCCGAGCTCGACCATCTTGCCGAACTCGGCCACGCAGTCCCAGGATGCGTGCAGGAGTTCGCCGGACACGGTGTTCAAGACGACGTCGACGCCGCGACCGCCGGTGGCCTGCTTCAGGCCGGCGACAAAGGAATCATCACGGGATTGGAATATGTGGTCCACGGGAATGCCAAAGGTGTTGACCAGGTAGTCGATCTTGGCCTGGCTGCTGACCGTCGCGAAAATCTGCAAAGCCCGCGTCAGTGTCTTGGTAATATTTGCAACCTGATGGTGGGCAGCTTACCTCAGCTCCTAGGCTCCGGCAAATCTGGATGGCGGCGTGGCCAACACCGCCAGTGGCCGAGTGAATCAAAACAGACTAGGAAAATTAACATTGGTAAGCTTTCAAACCCTAAGAGCGTTGCGGTAGGGGGGGGGGGGGGGGGGTTCTTTTCGTTGCAGTGAACTCACCTGTCCCTTCTCGAGCTGTCCCTGATGAATCAGGGCCTCCAACGCGGTGGCGAAGCAAATGGGCATCGTTGCCGCCTCTTCGAAACTCATACCAATGGGAATCTTCTGTACCAGAGCGCTTGGCACGACGACCGACGTCTTGAAGCAGGCGTCGGGAGGCAGTGCCATGACCCTGTCGCCAGGCGCCAGGCCAAGGCTGTGCGCTTTGCTCCCGACACTGGTTACAACGCCCGCGACCTCGAGACCAAAGGGGATTCCCTCACCCATTCCCGCAGACGGTTTCAGGAGACCAATGGCGTACAGGACATCCTTGAAATTAATGCCTACGGCGCGTGTGGCGATGGTCACCTCATCGTCGCCCGGTGATGGCTTGAGAGGCAATTCGCTGGCGACCCAAGACAGATGGTCCAGCGAGCCTGCCAACGACGTCTGCAAGGACTTCACCGCGTATTGCGCTTGTCCTTCGACGCGTTGCGTCTCGCGAAGTTCCTTTTTAACCAGGAAGGGCTGGTACCGGCCAATCTTCACCACGCCATCGTCAACAACGTACTCCTTATCGGTCGCGAGCGTTTCGTCGTCGCGGCTGCTACAGATCTTGAAGAGCACTTTCCTAACCAGAGCTGGCAAATCGGCCTCGGTGGCATCGATTTCTAGGGTGTAAATGGGGACGTGGGACTCGGCGCGGATCGACCGCATAACACCGAGAGCCTGCGCGGATCGTGGGTCACGACAGTTGAGCTGCGCAGGCCTAGTCACCCAAAGCAGGCTGCCTGACTCGTACTGCTGTAGGATCCGCTGGAAGTCGGCAAGTCGCCCCGGACTGAGATCCTGGAAGAAGTAGGTCTCCAGATCGAGAAGAGACACGACGTCCTGTTCTCTGGGAAGCGAGGCGTCGCCAAGGCCGTAGACTGCCGTCTTAACACCACAACGCTGGAACTCAGCCACGACGCTTTGTGTAAGCGGCGCATCCGCATTGTCTGTTAGGATCGACAGCCTCGACGTGGCAGGCTTCTTGGGTAGCGTGACGGCGCCGCTCTCTACCTTGGTGCTCACGATGGCAGCGCAGTAATGGTAAGGCTCCTCAGCGTCGCGAACCGCCGTATCCACGCCTGAGAAACCGGTGGCCTTGAGCTCGGCATCCCAACGGTCGACGCTAACGTACGGCTCGAGGGGCCGGTCGTCGCCGTCGCCTAGCCACCAGCCGGAGAAGTTGCCGAAGATGTAGTTTGGGGTGCGGACGACGGCGCAGAGCTCCGTGAGAACTAGTAGGCCGCCGGGCCGCAGTAGCGGGTGCAGGTTACCCAGGGTCTCGCGTAGGGAAGCGGTCGCGTGGATCACGTTAGGCGCGAGGATCACGTCGTACGTCGCGGCCTCGAAACCCTGATCGAACGGGCTTCGGGCGATATCGAAGACGCGGTACTCCATGTTAGGCGCGTATGCGAAGCGCTCCTTAGCTTGCGGGAAAAAGCCGGCTGATATGTCGCTGAAGGTGTAGACGCTGTACGCTGGGAGGCCGCCGTCTGGGCGCACTAGGTTACGAAGAATCATCTCCGTCGTGCCGCCGGTGCCAGACCCGACCTCTAGAACACGAAGGTCGGGGCGAGAGTGAGACAGCAGCTTAAAGAAGTCACCCTTGCCAAAACTGACGGCGTTGTAAATCTCCGTCAGCACGTCCTCCTGCATCAGCGTGTCGAGAGTGTCTTTCTTGCCAGTAAAGATGTCCTCGCAGTTATCGTAGATGCGCTTAATGCCGATGGCGACGGCACCCTTAGACATAGTTAGCAAGCGCAGGTAGCGTTCCTCAATCATGGCATGCCGGGTGGCCGATTCTAGGGTTAGGAATGGCTTGGCTTCCTCCCGGAGCAGCGGATAGGTGCCCTCGCGGGCGCGTTTGATCTCCAACTCGAGCCAGATGCGGAATTTATCAAAGTGCCAGTTGCAAGGCTTGAGATCTTGTGTCCGGTTAAAAGTCTCGATTATGCAGAGAAGCGTCATCTCTTCCTGCAGCCTAGTCTCGATGGGTACGGACGGAGGCGGCGTGAAAAGCGTGGCGTGGTCGACCATGTCAAAGTCGGGCAGCCACTCTAACCGCGCCGCCGCGTGCGGCTCGTGATCGCCCTGCAAGACCTCGCCGTCGTCGACGGGGGTAAGCACAAGGCCATCGAGGCGGAGTGCAACCCTCTTCTCACTGCCAGTGCCGTAGGTGACATCCACTGACAGCTCGTCCCCAGCACCATGAGCCGATGCGACGCTCCGCGCCGTGGCCTCCAAGTCTGCCGTGCTCGGGGGGGCTACGATGAGATCCTTGATCGTCGTCGGCACACGGAGGCATCCGAAGTTTCTACCGATGCCCTTCACCATGGCTACCAAGAGGAGCTGCAGGCAGGCGTCTATGGCCACCGGGTGGAGATGGAATGCCGCGTCCTGGCGCAGATTGCTGTCGATCTGGATTGTTGCTGTGGCCACGCTTTCTGTCGTCGACGAAGTGATACCGGAGAGGGCTTGGAAGTCGGGGCCATAGGAAACGCCAATCTTGTCCATGGCGGAGTACCACCGAGTAGAGGTGATTTTCCGAACCATGTTGTTCGGCGACGGAACGGGCAAAGGGGCCAAACCTTCGGTACTGTACGCCTTCACCTGGCCTTCGCAATGCTTCGTCCAGGACGAGTTGTTGTAGGACATGATGCAGAACTCGTACCAGCTTGAGTCGGCCGACTTGGTCAACTTTAGGGGTCGAAGCGACGTGATAATCTCGACGGACTGGTCGGATAGGATCATGGCCGACCGCACAGAGGCATTGCGAATCCGGTACCCAGTGTCGAAGCCGGTGGTCTGTCGCACCGCCTCGCCGACCATGGCGATGTATCCAGCGAATGGGAAAACCACGTCAGATCGAACCTTATGGTCTGCAAGCCACGGTTCGTCTACCAGGTTAAGTTGGTTGCGCCACAGGGGCTCCATAGCCGAGCTCTCAGGAACACGAGCGCCCAGCAGACGGTGGTGGCCGAACTGGCGGAACCGTGACTCCCTGGACACGCGCGCTTCGTACCAAAAAGACCCGTGGCTGTGATCCCAGGGGTATCTTGGAAGGTTGGTCAGCACCTTGCCCAAGGTCGGCACGCCCATCAACATGTCCACGTCCACGCCGTACTGATAGAGATAACCGAGAGCGCACAGTAATGTGTGGCGAGCGTCCCGACCGCGGACCAAGGTTGACACGTAGTTGCACTCGACGCTGGAGGCGGCACAGATCTGGCGCAGCGGACCTCGGAGCGTAGCATGAGGGCCAATCTCGAGCAGGACGGTGTTCTTGCTCCCGTGCTGGCCCTGTCCCTCGATGGCACGACGTACGGCGTCGGTGAACTTGACCCGTGATACCAGGTTGGCGACCCAGTAGGAGGGGTCGAGCACCTCAGCCGAGGTGATCTGCTTTTCATATACCGAGGAGAACATGGACACCTTGGCCGCGCTGGGCGGCGAGGGTGGAAGCCCCACGCCTTCATCGTAGGGGCTTGAGCTCCAGGCGGCTTCAAGCAAGTCATGGTAACGTTCCGAAAGGGCGCCCATGTGCTTGGAGTGGTACGCCATGTCGACGTTCAGTCGCCGGGCTAGGGTGTCCATATTATCTTCCCGGATTCTGGCGAGGACGCGCTCCAGAGCGTCGACGTCACCAGACAGAGTGGTGCTGGAGGGCGAGTTGTCGCATGCAACAGTGACGGCGCCCAAGACACCCTCTTCGCCTAGGAACGGGGTCATTTCAGCGACGCCTAGGCCAACGGCGGCCATGCCGCCCGCGAGCGTGTTGGACTTGGTCACAAGCCCGCGATAATAGGCAATTGTGATGGCACTCTCGCTTGAAAGCATCCCGGCCGCGTAAGCAGCTGCGATCTCACCGCTGGAGTGGCCGATGACGGCGGTAGGAACGAGTCCGGCCCGTCTCACACGATTTGCCAAGGCGATTTGCAGTGCCGTGCAAAGTGGCTGGGCCAGCTCGGCCGTGGCAAGCCTGCTCTTCTCGGCGGGAGCAAGCAGTTCGTCTAAGCCGGCAACATATCAGCTTCGGTGAACGTAAGGGACGGGCAGGAATGTTCTGGGTAAGTAGCGCGTACCTTCGATGTTCCAGTTTGGAGGGTGCGGCAGGCCCTTCAAGACGTGGTTCATGTTGGCAAGGTCTCTTCTGAACTCGTCGTCTGTCTGGACAAGTTCCTTGCCCATCTCAGCCCATTGGGCTCCCTGACCACTGAAAACCATGATGGTTCGGGGGCTCGAGCCGAGAACTCTACCGGCAGAGGACGTCTCGACGATGCTTCCATCGGGATTGGCGAGGACAAAAGCTCGATGGGGCAGCTTCTCACGGTGGCGCGCAAGCGTGTAGGCCAGGTTGTCCACGGTGGAAGGGGACCGTTCCAGATAGGCTTGCGTTTCTGCAATCCGTTGCTGTAGTGAGTTTGCCGTATTGGCAGACAAGACGAGAAGTCGAGGGGTAATCTGCTCTCCCGCGGACGCGATGCCGTGAGGAGCGATGGCCTCGGGGGGCGACTCGAGGATAACCTGAGATGGTTTGGATCGTCAGTTCGAAATACACAAGCAGGGCAGAGAAACCAATGCAAACATACGTGGGCATTGGAACCTCCAATTCCAAAAGAGTTGATGCTGACACGCTTGTCACGTCCGGCAGGCCATGGCTCGGGCTTCACGGGCACAGTGAGCTTATTCTCCTTAAAGCGTACTAGTTAAAAGATCCAGGTCAGCTCCTATCCTTTTGCACCTTCTCGTGGGAGAGAAATGACTTGCTCTTAGGATTCGGTGTTGTGAATTTGATGTTGGGCGGGATCGTGTCGTTTTCCAGGGCCAGCACGCCCTTGATTAGGCTAGTCAGGCCCGATGCGCCCTCCGAGTGTCCTACATTGGGTTTGACCTATTTCGCAGGGAAGGTCAGTATTCATCTTGCCGGGCAAGGGATGATAGGGCACTCACCGAGCCGATGTAAACGCCATCCTCTCCAAAAACATTTCCCACTGCGTTGGTCTCCAGCGGATCACCCGTAGGCGTGCCGGTGCCGTGGCACTGCATCATTCTGAAGTCAGCAACGTTCCCCACCATGTCGAAGCACAAGCGCTCAGGGTGACAATCAATCTCACCTCAACAAAGGCCGTCTTGCGGGGATCCAGCCCAGCATCATTGTAAACCTTCCTCATTAACGCCTCGTGCGCCAGGCCGTTAGGTGTCAAGAGGTTCTGGCTTCGCCCATCACTGTTGGTACCGGAGTTCCGGACCACGGCTCGGATCGGGTTGCCGTCCCGGATGGCATCGTCGAGGCGCTTGACATAAACGGCATTTAAGGCTTCGGCACGGCCATAGCCATTCGCTTCAGCATCAAATGTCTTGGACGAGCCATCCGGGGCCAACATGCCTTCCTCTGTCATGGCAGCTGACGTGGTCGGGCCCATGATGAGGTTCACGCCGCAGACGAGGGCACCTGTGCAGTCTCCATTCTGTAGAGCTCGGCATGCCTCGTGAAGGCCGACGAGTGATGCAGAGCATCCTGTCTTGATCACCATGCTAGACCGGGGCGGTCAGTTTCGCACTTGGAGCAGCCAAGGGGGGAAAGCCAACCGACGTACCTTGGGCCTTTCAGATCGTACTCGTACGACAGGCGGTTGGCAAGCATGAGGTCTCCATGGCCCGTCAGGAGGTAGCCCCCACTGTGCTGCTGCTCTCGCGCGGCCATCTGTAGCCAGTCCTCTCCAAAGGTACCGACGTAGCACCCGATCGCCTTGCCGCGAAAGTCGGCCTCGCCGGCACTCTCCAGGGCCTCGCGGGCGACCTCGAGAAGCTGGCGCTGCTGGGGGTCGCATCGCTCTACTTCCTTCCTGCTCATGGAGAAGAAGCTCGTGTCGAGGGCGCCCAGGTCCTCGTCAAGAAAGTAGCCAAACTGGGCATTTATGGCACCTCGTTTACCGCACTTGGCCGTATAGCCCTCGCTATTGTACCTATCTGGGGGGATAACACCACGAAGGTCTTGCTGGTCATGGAGTACCTTCCAGAACGCCCCAGTGTCCCGCACACCTTGGGGTAGACGGAGCGCGATTCCACAGATGGCGATTGGTGGTGGCAAGGACGCAGGTGTGCCAACGTCCGAGTCTGCGTTGTCGCTCATTTTGACAGTTGATAATATGGGCCCAAATAGACAAGATGATGAACGTAAGGCCAGCCTAAGAGGCAGCGTAAAATGTGATGTCGAAAAAAAGAGAAAGCACCGAGGATATCACGACTGTTTTCTTTATGTTGGGGGGAGAAAGCCTACGACTGTTTATACCGACTTTCAATACTCGAGATAGCGTTGCCATATGGTGCAATAGTATCCCATTACCTAAGTTGCGAACCCAAAAAGCGCCTTCGCCACGTTCCTTATCACGCCCTCTGCCGCCCAAGTTGGGCGTGACTAGACAAAAACCGATTTGAGGGTTATATTCCCTGTATCGGAATACGAGCGCCTCGCCGGCTCGCTCCAGCCCTCCTGGGTGCATCCAGCCATATCGATAGGAACCTTGCGTGTTAGAACTAGTCATGATTGTGACTGACTGGACCTATTGCGCAATTAGGAGTTGCTGATCCACGATCTAACCCCCGACGTGACCTTCCATCTTCGGAAACACTCCTGGGCCACGTACCCCAGCTGCGAATTGTCGGGCCCATGGATGCATGCCTCGGTTCGTATACGGGGACTGCATTCCGGCCCGGGTGAGTGGGGCCCCACGAAGGAACGATCGAGGTGCACGAAGGAACGAGATGCATGGAGAGGGGTTACAAGAACCTTAGGATCTGTATTTATCCGCCGAGTCCCAATTGGGCCGACCGCAGGGCTGTGCCCGTTGATCCAGCGTCTCGGTACTCCTGCGTGTTGTCGTTGGTCCAGCGTTTCCGGCTCTCTGCATGTGCTGGACCGGGTCGTCCGGGCTCTTCGGGGCTCTCGGCGTCTATTCAGATGCCTATTCAGTGTCGTTGCCTCCATGCGGCAGGTGATCTCCCGAGCCGCTGGCGCGCATACGTGTTTTCTGCAGCTGAGCCGCTGGATAGGAACGGACGACCCAGGGTGGTATTGATCTGCTTGGTATTTCTTGGCAATCACCCTTGGCGATCAGTGATAAGCCTCGAGAGCCGTCTTGGCTCATGGTGTGACGAGAGTTCCTTAATGCAACGGTAGCATCACAGCTTACTCAGCTTACTATGGAACCCTCGTTAAAGGGACACTTGGAGCGCAGGACTCCGGAGGTGGTGGGGCGCCCGCTGGGTAGGGCCCGCTAGCGGGTGTGGGTGCCCCAGAAGTTTCCACCGTGGCAACCCCTGGACATGGGAACAAGCTTTTTGGCTTCCGTCTCTGGCAGCCTGGCGGAGGCAGCCTAGAAGAAGCCGCGCATTGTTCAACATAGACTTTGGTCCTGTGGTTCGCTCTGTCACTCTTGATGGCAGTATATGTTGCTGCTGTAGCAGTATCTGTGACGCCCCAGGAAATGTCTGTTACTTTTCATGGCGGTGTCCATTGTTATTCCGCGCAGCACCTGGCTGATCCTATGGCAATACCTGTTACCCCTAGGTAGTGCTGCAACAGAGTGCACCGTTTGTTCTGGACCCCGCATGCCCGGTTGCTCGGCCCGCTGAGAGGAGAGGGCGCCCCCTCCCCCCGCCCGAGAAGCAATGGCACTAGTTGTTCGGTGCCACTGAGCCGCCGCACCGCTGATTTCATGGGCCGTATGAGCCCCTTGTGGTTAGTATACCGCAGATCTCTTTATCCACCAATCCCTCCTCACGAAGTTCCCACGTCAAGGGGCATCGCGTAACCCTTCGGCTGGATAGGATGATCTATGGGCCACTGCCCTTTGAGACCACCTGACCGGGCTTATCCCCGGACGGGGGTTTAGCCAATGGAAGCCAGCTGATCAAGCAACGGACTGCATGGACGGCCCCCACATTGCAGTGGCTGAATCGGATGCAGCGCGCCTGCAAGTGATCCTTCGCTGGCAGGTAAGTGGCTTCATGACGGGGGATGCGCCAATTACGACATCAGTCCATCACTCATGTCTCGCAACTTAGCCAGTCCGGTCTGGCGCCGATATGAGTATATTTTGGTCCGGCCTGTAATCGACTTTATGCTCTACCTTTGGAACGTCTTCCCGACACACCGAACACCAGCTCTTCCAAGACTTAGCCTGCTTCCGAATCGCGCATCCTTACTCCGATCCTCCAATCGCTACCATGGCACAGATAGACAAGAGGGTCATCCTCATTACTGGCAAGTCTCCGTGCCTGCAGGGTGGGCCGAAGGGCACCTCCACATGCTGACTGCTCTCCACTACCGCAGGTGGTAACCAGGGCATTGGTTATGAAACGGCCAAGAACCTCATTCTCGCCTCGGCCGACTATCATGTTATCCTGGGCAGCCGTGATGCCGCCAAGGGCGAGACGGCCGCCGCGGCCCTGCAGTCAACTTCTGCCGGCAAAGGCACCGCCGCGTCCGTCCAGCTGGACGTGACGGACCAAGACTCTATCGAGCAGGCGATCCTCCACGTGGAGAAGGAGTGGGGGCGCCTCGACGGCCTCGTCAACAACGCCGGCATCATCTCTATGGCCAGCCCGCCATCCCCCACAGCGCTCCGTGGTGTGTTGGAAACCAACGTGGTTGGCTCGCTTGCCATGACCGAGGCCGCGCTGCCCCTACTGAAAAGAGGGGGTGGCGGCGGTAAAGGCCCTGCCCGCCTCGTTTTCGTTTCCTCTAGCGTTGGGTCCATCACACTCGCTACCGACCCTGCCTCGCCGCTGCACCATCCTCACGCTACCGAGTACCGAGTTAGCAAGGCTGCTCTCAACATGCTGATGGCCATGTACGCTATCCGGCTGAAGCCCGAGGGAATACTGGTCATTGGCGCCGATCCTGGCCTCTGCGCTACCAACTTCACAGGCGACCCGGCTTCGCTGCGCGACCGGGGTGCGGCGGATCCGTCGGCCGGGGGTGACCGCGTCGCTGTCGTGGTTAAGGGCGAGAAGGATGCGGATGCTGGTAAGGTACACGGTGCTACGGGCATCAACCCTTGGTAGTGAGCTCGGCGCCTAGGTCTTCCCAAATCGTCGACAACATTCCTCTTTGCGATAGTCAATCAAACCCAGCATGAACGCACTTGATGGCGCAGTAGTGGGGCTTTGCTTCGTTTCGCTCACACTAACTCATGCCTCGTAAACGCGGGAAGTTTGGGATTAAGAATGGTGTGATGCTCGGTGGCCTGATCATCCGTTTCTTCCCAGGACACCGTCATCCGCTGTTTACTCCCCGCACGCATACATGCTTACATGCAAGCTAGCATACTCGCGGAGACCTCAAGCCTATTTTCACCTTCCTAATTAGGCGCGTATACAGGTATAAAGGCAGGTGTAATGTGTTACGCTTACTGGGGTATCAAAGAATCCGAGCACCATCTTCTCAGTCTTCCCACAGGCCAGCCTGCCTGGAAATACCGCACCCACATCGAACTTGCTAAGCAGAAACACATATCCCTCGTCTTCGTCATGGCCAAGTTGGTGATGACCGAGTCGGTTCCTCCCTTTCCGAGGGGGGTTCCCACCATTGAGCTCCCCCGCGTCTCGCTCAAGGGGTTGCTGGAGAACAACGAGGAGGAGCTCCGCAAGTTCTTCAATATCTGTCTTGACAAGGGATTCTTCTATCTGAACCTCCAGGACACACTTGAAGGTCAGCAGCTTTGGGAAGAGGCCTGCCGCGTCTACAAGGTGGGCCAGGCGACGCTGCCCGTGCTCGACATGGAGACCAAGCAGGCCTACAAAGCGCGCGAGCGAACTGGTGTGTTTGACATGGGGTAGGTGACAGTATCGAAGGCAGACGATGGTGCGGGGTCTTTCTCGCCTCGGCTGACCACCCGGACTGCCAGATACAAGTGCCCCAGCATCAGCCCCAGCGGCGAGCCGAAGTTTAGCGAAGCTTTCAACGTAAGTTGTCGGACAGGCATACCCCTGTCGGACAGGCCAACGGCTCGTCTGACCTTCCTTCCAGCTGCCGATCTTGGCTTTGACCTTATCCACACACGCACCCAGCACCCAGCACCAAGATACACGCTGACTGATAAACCGGGGGTGGATAGGTCCCGCTCTACGAGCTCCTGGTGGACAAGCAATCCGGCTTCCAACTGCCGCCTTGGCTGTCCGAGCACCACGATTTGCTCGCGCAAACCCTCGCGCACGGGAATGAGATATGCCGCCTGCTCCTGAGCGCGCTCGAGAAGAAGCTCCAGTTGGCCCCTGGGGAGCTGACATCGCTGCACCGCGTCGAGGACCCGTCCAACGATTTCCTCCGCGTGCTGCGATACCCGGCCACGCTCCCCGGCGACGACCCCAACATGGCCAAGTTCCCCCCACACCGCGATTCGGTTAGCGTCGCCATGCTCTTCACCGGCGTGGGTGGGCTCCAGATCCTCGAGTCGGGCAACATCGGCAACCCCGCTGCGACGGGGTACGACGAGTCCGCCTGGCGCTGGGTCGAGCCCGTCGAGGGCCATGTCATCGTCAACCTCGGCGACGCCCTGACCATCCTGACGAACGAGCTGCTACGTTCGGGCTTCCACCGCGTCGTCGGCGCCCCGGGTGCCCAGGCCGGGGTCGACAAGTACAGCGTGCTCCTGGGCTACCGCCCGGCCCTGGTCACGCCTATGCAACCCCTGGTCAGCCCCATCATCCCGCCAATGAGCAAGGCGCAGGCCGAAGCCCCCGTCCTCAGCTGCGAGGAGTGGGGGGCGCTGCGCGTGCAGAAGGTTTACCAGGTCCTGGAAGACCGCAAAACCTGAAACCTGAGCCGAGGAGGCGGTCGGAATGGTTCGCAATACGCCATCGCCCACCATCTGCTTACGCCCCCAAACACTCGCACACACCTGCCGATCCTGCAGGATTCACTCTTTCCCTTTCGAGCCTGTCTTCACTTTCAGCCGTTCTGTCTAAATCCTGTACTTCGATGGCATGCAGCTACCTGTGACTGACGGCGATAATGACCGTTGAGATGTCAATTCAGTATTCCTGTTCACGCTAGCGGAATGGTTCGCCTCTAGTTCATCCTTCATCACTGCAACTTTCTGTCATAACTAGACGAAGGGACCGTATTAGTCATATGATTAACCGCGAACCGAGATACCGGAACAGTACCAGCGATCCACCCCCCAAGGAGCAGTAGGCTGTGCCGCACCTTGCCAGTCACCATTTGCCCTTTTACAGGACTTGGCCACACCTGAACGGGAATCGCTATGCCACGCCATAAATAGTCCGGCTTCGGCGCGGTGTCCGACACGCTCACCAGCTAGCCGACAGCTTCGGATCCATTGCCATACGCTGCAGCATGACGAACACTCTTTTCTTCGTGGGCGCGGCAGCGCTGGCTCTTACGCAAGTAGGAGCTTCAGTGTCTTCAAGCTACAGCCACTCTTTCGGAGCTGTTGGCCAGTCCCAAGCATTCGACTATGTGGTCAGTATTTTCGCCCCCTCATCGCGGGCGTGACTCTGTGGAAGGGAGGTATTCCAGTTCATGTTCCGGTTGCTGATGGAGTTTTTACCCAGGTGGTTGGCGGCGGCAACAGCGGGTTGGTGGCGGCCCTGCGCTTATCCGAGGCGAACTATAGCGTCGCCGTTCTGGAGGCCGGCGGCTTCTACGAGGACGACGCCGGCAACGTGACCGAGATCCCGGCGTACGAATCCGAATTCCTGAGCGTACCGGCCACCATAGACTGGAAGCTGCAAACCGTACCTCAGCCGGTGAGTTTCGCGACGCCATGCGCCTGTCGCAACCCCTACGGCGTGCTGTGTCTTACCTCGTCCCTACCGCCCCACAGCAACTCGGCGGCCGGTCTGTTCTCTACTCCCAGGGGAAGACGTTCGGTGGCAGCACGGCCCGCAACGGAATGGCCTACCAGCGAGGCACCGTCAGCTTCTACGACCTCTGGGCAGACCTTGTCGGCGACTCCAGTTACAGTTGGGCCAACGTACTCCCCTTCCTGAAGAAAAGTGTGCAGTACACGGCGGCCAACCTAGCCCTACGCGGCGGCCCCCCCGTTCTCCAAGCGGCCAATGCCTTTGACCGTACTGGTGGACCCTTGAGGGTCTCCTTTTGGAACTACTTTGTCCCTGTGTCAGCTGCGTTTGCCAAGGGCATGGAGGCACTGGGGCTCAAGGAGACCGGCGGCTGGCAGAGCGGCAGCCTCCTAGGGTACGCGCAGTTCCCCGCAACGCTACAGCCGAACCAACAGATCCGCGACTCGTCCGAGACTTCGTTCTTGAAGGCCTCCACCGCTCGGGGCCGGCGGCGGAGCAGGGTCACAATTTATCCTAACACACTGGCCAAGAAGATTGCCTTCAGCGAGGCCAAGGCAGCCACCGGCGTGATGGTGGCCACGGGCTCGAAACAGTATACTCTGAATGCGACGCGAGAGGTTGTGCTTGCCGCCGGTGTCTTCCGCTCGCCGCAGCTCCTCATGGCCTCGGGCGTTGGGCCCTCGGACCTGCTCAAGGGACTGGACATCCCAGTGCTCAGCGCCCTGTCGGGCGTCGGGAAGAACATGCATGTGCGCAAACCCCCATTACACAACACCTTGTCGGTTTGCGCCTGACGCGTGGGGCATCCGCTGACACCTCTGTGCAGGATCACCCCGGCTTTGGCACACTCTTCAGCGTCCGCGGCGTCTCGCAGCACAGACTGTGGAACAACGCGACCTACGCCGCCGATGCCAACGCCCAGTATCAAGACAGCCGCTCTGGCCCCCTTACTGCTTTTGCCAGCAATTATCTACGTATGTGGCCAGTGCGCAAACGCGGCGATGCCGATTTCCCACACACCTTGCTGATGGGAATTCATCCTTTTATCTAGTTTTTGAGCGGTTTCCCGAGAGTGCCAACCTGAGCACGTCCACCCGGAAGGCCGTTGCTAAGTTTCCGGCCGACTGGCCGACCACCGAGTACATCTGGAACACGGCGGGGGCGGCAACCAACACGAGCGGCGACCAGCTCGCGCTGGGCGTCGTCGTGCTGTCCCCGACCTCGGTCGGCTCCGTGACCATCAACTCCAGCGACACGGCCGCAAGCCCGCTGGTCGACGTGCAGTGGTTCGCGACGGCGGCGGACCGCGAGCTGGGGGTGGCCGGGGTCCGGCGCGCACGCCAGCTCGCCGCCGCCACGGGCGTCGTCGAGGCCGAGCTGGCCCCCGGCGCCGCCGTCCAGTCTGACGCCGACATCTGGGCCTGGATCCAGGCCCACGCTTCGCCGAGCCACCACGCCGTCGGCACCTGTCGAATGGGCCGCCGTGGCGATGCCACCGCCGTCGTGGACGCCAAGGGATGCGTTCTGGGCGGCATCTCCTCGCTGCGCGTCATTGACGCCAGTATCATGCCCCTCGTATTCGCAGGGCAGCCAATGGCAACTGTCTGTAAGTTCACGACTACTTTGCATCTCGTCCGCAGGCAGTGGATGGCATCAAAAGCTTTTTGACTAAATTGAGTATAGACGGAATGGCGGAGAAACTTTCGGCGGAAATTGTGACTGGACACAAGTGTTAATGCAACAGAAGCAGGCGGTATTAGTTACGTAGGTTTTGGAGGGCCGGTGCGACGATGCAGGAATTGGTGATGAATGGAAACCTTTGCCCTTGAATAGGAGAACGCCCTCGCCTGACGCCTCGCGGCTCGAGTCCAGGTGTGTCAGGATTTGCAGGTTTGTGCTCTTTGGGTTTGCCACAGGAGGGAGTGGTAGACCGGAGGTGCTCATATTGAGACCGACCTCACGACTGCGTCTTTCCACCAGACTCCCTACAGTGCGGGGTTTCTTGGTTTCAGTATATTCATTATTCTGAATGTTCTTTTAGACGATATGCATCAGTTTTAGCTAGGCCAGTACCGTAGTGGCCGTAATCCGGAATCCTCAACTTCCTTATAATGGCTAGTGTTGCGTGCCACCACGGGGGGACAATAACCTAGTCTACTTAACTGGATACGGTGGACATACCGAGACCGGGCCAGGGCTATTATGTAAGCCTTGATCAAGGGTTTACACGAGTATAAGTTAAGCCTCGGAAGCCCAGTTCATAGCTTAGAGAACAGCGCGCTTTTCCATTCCTTTAACACACTGCTAGGCCCAGGTGCAGTACTTCACGCTCATTTTCGTGACTATTTTGAGCTTCTTTTACTTTCCTACATTGAAAACCATCTTAATCAACGTTGTCCTCACTTGATTGACCTTTGGGATTGACATCATGACCGTGTCTTTCCACCAGACTCCCTACAGTTTGGGGTTTCTTAGTTCCATGGCCCCCCCCCCCCCCCCCCAAACAGGCTCGAACTGTGAACCTTGCGGTGTTTCTTCTCGTGGTGAGGGGTAATAATATTTCATTCAAGCTGAGAGTACTCATCATTCCCGACTTCTAGCTCTTGCCTTATATTTTCCCTCAATTCTTCACGTTCATTCTCGCTCAGTTAGCCGTCACCATCCATTCCAGTTAGTTTTGACTGTTAATCAGGCGGCGGTGAGAATTATTTGTCAAATGACACAGAACACAATGAAGAAGAAAGCCGAAAGATAATTACCGGGCTAATGTCGGTGTCCGAAGAAATGCCCCGGTATAGAGACAACGGGAACTTACGCCGACCATGGCTAACCTAGCTAACGAACTGACCTGCCTAAGGTGGCAACTTGCAGAGAGGCTAGTGGAAGTTGCCGTGCTACTTCTGACACTCTTAGTTGGAACAAGCTCCTATGCTCTCAGGTCGCTGCGATGGATAACACGAATACGGCTAACGATTTAACGGAGACATGTGAAGTTGGCGGTGAGCGAACGGATCAAGGGATTCCGGTGTGCGAATACTGACATCTGGGGCCAACCAAGAAGCAAGTCGCGCACCGGTTCTCAAAGAACCGATTAGCCATCTCAGGACGACTATATAAGAATCCTCTCAGATGATGGAAGGACAAAATGAGCACCAGATCCGACAGAGAAGCCTTGGATCAAGAGAGTCCACGCATAACAGACTTCGTGGAGCCTTCCCTCATGAAAACCACGCACAAGCAATCAACTGCCCCTCTGGCCCAAACGCCCAACCCCTCCCCGAACCTAACGATGTCTGCCACTTCCACTCCCAAGAGTGAAAGCCCTCAGGGTATCCCTGATCAAGGGAATCCACTCTTGCGACTCTCGGGCCTAAGACTCCTACCCGATCCAGGGCACTACCCGTACCTGAGGTTCGATGGCAACAATATCACGGCCTTCCCGGAAGACTGGGAGAGACATGCCCAGCGGTTCTGCTTCTCCGAAACCAACAAGATTGCAGAGCTCACGACCTACTGCATTGGTCAAGGAACACTCTCCCATATCCATCTAGCAATCAAGGAGTGTACCACCTGCCCGGATTGCAAGCATCGCCTCCTTTCTGACTTCAAGATAGGGAACCTCTTACACCAGCTTCCCCTAAGCGCGAAGTTGTCGGAACTCGAATCTGGACCCAAGTTGTCAGACCATCAAGAGATATACAACTACCTTGTCGAGCATAAGCAAGTCACCAATACTCTAAAGGTTGCATCCGCAGCACAAGGAGGTGTCATAAACCAACGCGAGAAGGTCTAATTAAGCTTTACACCCGGACATCCAGCACATGCTATTCAAGAAGAACCGGCTTGTAGGATATGAAGACACCTTCAAGGACATCTCGGACTGGTTGATCGAGGAGCGCAATTTCAGCAACACACTTGATGCTGATGCTGTCAGATGTACTGCCTGACAGCTGTGCGCCAGCCGGCAGAGGTAAAGAACTACGTAAAATGGAGTCGCACTCCACTAGCCTACAGCGGGGAAGACAGAGAGAACAACTTCATACCATCAATTCAGATGCGACAAATGACCCCAAAACCGAACAGATGCGGCTAAGATGCGTGCTACGAAGATGATGCCAGATAAGAAGAACCTCGCGCAAAGGGAGAGGGCCGAAAGAATGACTGAGGACGACACGCGCGCGGACGCCAGGATGATCGACGAAGCAATCGACGAGATGACTAAGAAGTTCGAAGGCCTCGGGGTCAACCGGATCCAAGCCTTAATCGACGAAAGACGGAAACAGTTGTGGCCGCCTTACTTGCAAGACAACTCACAGACCTATCTCCACGTCAGCAGCATTCGGACAAGAGAGATGACAATGGGCGCCGTCGATCGAGACTCCTTTCAACGCGGAACACCTGGATCAGGATTTTCCTCCTATGGGAGAGGTGGCCGAGGCGGCAGAGGCTCCTACGACCGCATCCTCCCGGATAACAGCGTCTGGTTGCATAACACGTACGGCCCTGGGGACTGCTATTGGAACCAAGAAACCCCAAACTGTAGGGAGTCTGGTGGAAAGACACGGTCGCAAGGTCGATCTCAAAGGTCAATCAAGTGAGGATACCGTTGATCAAGATGGTCCTCAACGTAGGAAAGTAAAAGAAGCACAAAATAGTCGCGGAAATGAGCGTGAAGTGCTGCAACTCAGTGTAGCGGTGTGTTAAAGGAAGAGAAAGGCGCGCTGTCTTTCAAGCTATGAACTGGGCTTCCGAGGCTTAACTTATACTCGTGTAAACCCTTGATCAAGGCTTACGTAACAGCCCTGGCTCGGTCTCAATATCTGTTGTTGATAGTCCACGCCGCCCCGACCTTGCCCGTGCTGACCTCATTTTCATATACACTGGAGATGACGGTCGGCTTCCAACTAGAATACTACCCCGCTGGTGCGCAGACTGAGTCAGCCCGTCGTCGTAACGCCGGGGAAGACATGAGTCGGGCCTCAGCGGCATCTTTCGGTCACGGTCGGGCTCGCCCCTGGGTGGAGAGTGCCCACCAAGCCCATGCGTGCTTTAGAAGAGGGGGAACGGTGGTCAGCTTGATTGGGCTCGAGACATCGTAAATCAAGCAGTTAAAAGGAAAACCATCGACAGCCACAAGTACGGAGTACCAATACATCATGCATTAAATGCATTCGTAACCTGATGTCATTAATAAGCGAAGCTGCTCGCGGGAGTTCCTTTTTCTAGGGGTAATCGACAAGTTGTACTGTCTGGCAGGGTATGGAGGCAAAGCTTGGAGTCGGGGAATTAGCGGGCTGTCTATGTAAACATCCAATGGTTGGGGGCAGCAATTCGAGATATTGGGGTGCGGATCAGGGGCTTGGCTCCAAGGTCAACTCACCAATTCCGTCATTGCAGGTGGGAAAATTCAATGTGGACCGATACCTCGGCAAGTTTCGTCCATTCCTCTCTATCCTGAAACTTGGACTGTAACACGGAAGTCAATAACCAAGGCCCTCCCTCAGGAAACCCACCGATTCGAAATTTGTACGCCTAGAAGTTATCCAAATAGACTACTGGACCCAACTTGATTTGGTCTGTCCTATTCAAGTGTATCCAACCCGAAAGTGTCCAAAGAAAGTGACGGCCTGATCCAGAGTGAATTGACGACCTAAAGAGATAATTAAGAACAGGGCCCGAAACTTCATGAGACGCAGTAGCTTATATTCCTACGATGTAATTGCTGGTTAACAACAGGCAACCAACAGCGGGTAAAGCAGCAGGTGGCCATCTATTGGGCTGTCCACTCATTCCACACTACGACATTTACCCAAGGAGAAGATAATTCTACACCGATGATAAAAATACCAAAAGAATATCAACATATTTTGGAGACGGATATCAAGGCAGGCAAGTGCACTGACAAGAACAAGGCCTCGCAGCAGGTTGCTCTCTGAACCTATCTGAGGCTGAAGAAGAAAAGAGAAGGAAATGTCTCCAGCCAGGGGGTGCGCGCCCACCTAAGCAGGGGACCGGCGCACTGGCCAGTTTCCAGCGATAAGTTAAGTCTGCATCAGTAAAGCACAAATCATGTATGCACGATTTATGAAGACAATCTACTTCGTACCTTTTATACACATATGGCGGCCGTCCACTTTCGCCCTCGACATGGAGAGGTCGTGCCGGGGGAAGGAGGCTGGGTCGGTCGGCTCCCGAAAGAGGGTACTCTCTCGCCTCTTGGCTTCGGCGATCGCGTCCACGATTGGCATTGCTGGGCCTGCCTTGGTGCCTGCCTCCGACAGTCATGGGATGTGGAATGATCCGTGCAGATGACCAATCTTCTACAATCAATCCGTTACCCTTCTGGAAACCCCCGAAGTGCCGTCCGCCTCCCTACTGCCCGACGAGAACCGCCCAATTTCCCGACATTTGGGGAGGCGAAACTCCGGATGCCAGAAAAAGGAGCAAGAGAAGCCCGAAACGAAAAGGTCTGCGGGGCTTCGCAGTGCCAAGGGCATCTGCCGCACTTTCCAATCTGGGGTGCATTTCCAGCTGAGGCTCCGATTGCTGACATCCGTGCGTCAACAGCAGCGAATTAGGCGGAGGTACCTACTGTGTCCGAGCTACGACGGCTGCAGCCTGGGCTAATAACTCAAAGCGCTTCCAGCCTCGACCCCGCGAGCAACGCAACTTGCCCCCACAGGCCGAGAGATGCACCGAGGGCGCGTTAATCAAATCAATACTGTTATGCAGCCTTCTCTCTAGCAGTGGTGCGAAAACGGCTCGGAGCCGACCGATTTTCCGTCCCGGGCTCCCGAAGCATCTGGGGCGCCTGCGCTCTCAAGTATACGAAGTCAATGCAACGATTCGCCGAACACCGAAGTCATTGGTGGACTTGGGGAACGAGAAATCCTTCCAGATGGATGGAAACGGATCGGGTGAATCGCCGGCATTGGCAAGGATACGCGAACACGTTTGGATCACCAAGCCTTGGAATGGTCATCTAAGGTCCTCCATCCCTTTTAGCGCGGGGGGGCGACAGTAATTGCTTCCCAACCTCGGTAGGTACCTTGCTCGCCGGGGACGCTTCACCCTTTCCACCTTCCCCCCTCAGGAACGCGTGCCTGCCCAGCAGCGGCGAAACCTTGTCCGGCATGAAACAGCCACCCACGCAGCCGCAGGCTTGATTCCCTGGCCCGACCCGCAACTCTTACAAGTCCACCAATAGAACAGCACCGCTTAATCTACTTGCGGAGGCTTTAGGCAAATTGCCGACAGTGTGGGGGCCTGGAATCCCAAGCCAACAGCCCCAAAAGAGGGCCCCCAGCGACGAGTGAATCCACCACCAAGCAAAACATGACCGCCAGCGCCGCCCTCCCCCTTACGCCATCGCCGCATCGGGTTGTGGAAGCTGGGCCACCGAGGCTCCGCTTGTATATTCGACGCAGCTCCACCGGCACTTGACGGGGCCTTCATCTCGGCGCGTAACCATGGATCGGGTAACGGCCTGGACCTTGGGACACGGGGAAACCACGATCAAGCAATGGCCAAGCCTGGTTAAGCTTGCTGCGCCCACGGCGCGCGGGCGCGCAGCCCGCAGCAAACAGCCACCAACCTGTTAACCTGAGCGCTTCGTTTCCTGGTGATCGGAGCTCGAGGTCAAAATGGCCATTGGTGGGGTTTGTCGTCCCGGCACCATCCTGTGGGACCTTCCACAACTTGCGCGCCTTTGTCAATTTAATTGACGGAGTCAGGGGCTCTCGGCCGGGATGCCGCGTGGCGTTGGAATCCCCCCGTTGTTCGCGAATGCCACGCCCGGCCGGCCAGCTGGTTCCTATACAAAGCCAGCGTCGCGCGCCCCTCCACAGTTCCAACTTTCTCATCCTCACTCCCATCACCAACGGCCCCTTCCATTCGTTTCAATCCGCTCTTCCGCCTAAGCAGGACTCAGCCGCCATCATGAAGTTCACCAACACCATTTCCGCCAGCATCGCCGTGCTGGCCTCGCTCGGCGAGGCCGCCCCGGCCAACGAGCCGCGCCAGTCGTGCCCCCTCCCGTCGACCTACAAGTGGACCGACTCGGGCGTTCTCGCCCAGCCCAAGGCTGGTTGGACCTCCCTCAAGGACTTCACCCACGTGACCTACAACGGCAAGCACCTCGTCTACGCCTCCAACCACGACACGGGCAGCAACTACGGCTCCATGGCCTTCGCTCCCTTCTCCGACTGGAAGCAGATGGGCCAGGCTGCCCAGAACGGCATGTCCTCGACCGCCATCGCCCCCACCATCTTCTACTTCGCCCCCAAGAAGACGTGGATCCTCGCCCACCAGTGGGGCCCGACTTCTTTCTCCTACCGCACCTCGAGCGACCCGTCCAACGCCAACGGCTGGTCGGCCGCCAAGCCTCTCTTCAGCGGCAAGATCTCTGGCTCCGGCACGGGCGCCATTGACCAGACCGTGATTGGCGACAGCAAGAACATGTACCTGTTCTTCGCCGGCGACAACGGCAAGATCTACCGCGCCAGCATGCCCATCGGCAACTTCCCCGGCGACTTCGGCACCGCCTCCACCGTCGTCCTGAGCGACACCCCGCAGAAGATCTTTGAGGCCGTCCAGGTCTACACGGTCCAGGGCCAGAACAAGTACCTCATGATCGTCGAGGCCCAGGGCGCCAACGGCCGCTACTTCCGCTCCTTCACCGCCAACAGCCTCGACGGTGCCTGGACCCCCCAGGCGGGCCAGGAGAACGCCCCCTTCGCCGGCAAGGCCAACAGCGGCGCCACTTGGACCAACGACATCAGCCACGGCGACCTTATCCGCAGCAACCCCGACCAGACCATGACCATCGACCCCTGCAACTTGCAGCTCCTCTACCAGGGCCGCAACCCCTCGGCCAACGCCGACTACGACAAGCTGCCCTACCGCCCCGGTGTCTTGACCCTGAAGAAATAGATTCTTCGACCCGGTTAGTTTCCCGCGGATGACGGCATGGTGTCCTGTGTCGTTGTCTGCGATAGCGCCAGCAGCTGTGAAGCAGAGTTGGATATTACGGGTGGGACCTAGGTCCCTTGTGCCCAGGTCGGCATTTTCATTCTTCGAACAGTACATATTTGAGCCTCAGGCAGTAAATACAGCGCCAATGAAGGCATAACGCAACTGGCTCGCACGCCCTTATCACATATTGTGACTGCTGAGTAAAGGGTTTGGATCATCTTGAAGAGTGACTCAAGTCACAGGAAACAAACACGCACTTCACTCGACTCAGCCACATACTTCCTTGGCAACCCCCGCCATCCTATTCCTCTGGTTCTCATTGAATCGAAGCGACTTGTTTTAAGGTGAGTAAGGGAAGCTTAATACCGAGCGTCTGTCAGCCATTGTCCATCACGGGTCGGCCCTGTTGTCGAAGGCTCCAATGATTGAATACGTGCCGGCTCTGCCGTTGCCATCAAGGTCTGGGTAGAACATGTACAAACCCGCGTGATTCCCATCATACACGGGCGAGTCAACACGGCGCCAGTGGAACGACGAGCCACCCTCCTGAGCGGGATCGCCCCGACCTCCGTTGTACCTTGGACCACAGCACCGTTAGACATAGGCGAGGACGAAAGATTGAGAGAGGCTCCGGTTCATTCACCAAACAGAGCCGTCGCTGGTGAACTTCTCAGCCCAGATCATGTCAGCGTGGCCATCTCTGTTCATTTCGGCCCATCTGAGATTTGCGCGATCTCTACCGTCGGGATATTTGATCTAGTTGACATTCTCCCAGCTTTGATCGCTGTGTGGATGAATTCTGTCACTCGGCCATCCTTCTCGAGGTAAATGTGATCACCTCGGCCGTTACCTGTGAGGCCGGCAAGACGCACCGGTACTGTCATCCATACCGAGTCAGTAAGAGTCTCCTTACCACGGCCTGTAGCAGGGGATGAGCCGGTGTTCAAGGCTGAAGATAGTGTAAGAAGCAGGTGCCAGAGCTTATATTTTAAATATTTAATTGAGAAGAGAATTTTCGGTAATTACCTGTGCGTGGGGATACGATAATGGTGGAAGTTGAGGTAGACGGTGTGGAGCTACATGACATGCTTTAGACACCCACCACTCGGGCCACTCCAAACTTGGGTCACCACACCTATCACTAATACTTTGGTGTGTAATTTTGTGTTTTCTGTGACGGCCCTGATAGCTGTGGACCAATAGGACAGGCGATGGACACTGGCGGAAGGGCTGGTTTGTGCATCTCGAAATACTTAGATACCTTGAGACTGCCAGAACCATTGTGTGTTTTCTTTGTTTTCTTCATCCTTTGCCTGGGAAGGCGACAATAATGTCCCACCAATCAGAATCGTGTTGTCAACACCAGAAAAGTTAAAACCCTTGAAGAAATTATCTCCGCTGCGAAGACCAGACATCAGGACCCAAGATCCCTGCAAGCGGGACCCGGCCCGACAGAATCAGCATCACACCCCGACCGATGACCACGCAGTATCTAAAGAAGATGAGTCCATTGGCGCACTGAGCGCTCGAAAAGATCTCACGTAATCCGACTCCGTCCACCTCGTCTCTCATCCTATGTGGTCGTCACACAAAAAGAGCTATAGAAGAGGAGACGAGCCCAGCGAACATGGCTTTCCGACCGGACGGATGCAGCCTGGCGAGCCCTCCGGCAGTCATCCCTCCTTAAAAAGAAGGCAATCCGCGAAGCAAAGACGGCAACCTGGAGACATATGCTCCACGAGGCCTCTAGCCAGCCAGCTGGCGTCTGGAATATCGCGAGATGGGCTAGAACAGAAGGAGCGGCGCCGCCGTTACCCCCAGCAGTCCCTGTTCTTCACACACCGCGTGGCGAAGCAGCGACTCACAAAGAGAAAACAGAGGCCTTCCGCGAGAGATTTTACCCTCTCCCTAAGGCTAGGCCGAATGGCTTCCGAATAACAAACCGGCTAGCAGCGCCTCTCGATATGGACGACAAGGTGACAGCAGAACAAGTCCAAGACGTCCTCACTAAGGCAGGCCAGTGGAAGGCGCCTGGATCAGACCAGCTTCCGAACGGATTCCTTAAACGCCTAGGAAAGCCCCTCTTCCAGGCCTTAGCCTCCCTAACGGAAGCATGCTGGCGTATAGGATACTATCCAACAGCGTTCCGTAAAGCAGTGACCGTTATCCTCCGGAAACCAGGAAAACAGCCAAACGAATACCACCAAGCTAGCGGATGGAGACCTATCGCCTTGCTCAACACCATAGGGAAGGCGATCGAGAGCCTGCTAGCGCAGCGGCTAGCTAGCTTCGCCGAGGAGAACGGGCTGCTCCCAGACGAACAGATGGGGAACCGAAAGGGCCGCTCTACGGAAACGGCCCTACGGCTGCTAACGGACCTGGTCCGTACAGCCTGGAAGCATGGAGGCGCAGCAACCCTTCTATCGCTAGACATCTCAGGCGCTTTCGACTCCGTCGACCATGGAAGGCTCCTTACTAACCTACGTGCGCTGAGGGTCCCTATATGGACTATCAGCTGGATCCGAAGCTTCCTATCTAACCGGTCCACCACGCTATTCTTCGACGGCTAGGAATCAGACGAGATCCCAGTCCCGGCAGGCGTCCCGCAGTGCTCACCCCTATCGCCTATCCTCTTCTGCCTCTACACAGCCGGCCTCTACAGGGCTCTCAGCGCCGTACTAGGGATAGCTACTATAGCCTTCGCAGACGACACGAACCTCGTGGGCTTCGGTTTAGACCCCGAGCAGACCTACGAGCGGCTGGAAGCCGCTCACAGGATCTGTAAGGAATGGGCAGTCAGCCACGGCATGACCTTCGCAGTCCAGAAATATCACCTAGTCCACTTCTCTCGAAGACGGAAAGGTCCGGACACGAAGATAGCCTTATAAGGTCACGAAATCGAACCAGAAGGCTCCTGCCGCGTCCTTGGCATCCAGGTGGATAGACGTCTCCGCTGGGACGTCCATATCCAGTCGATATCGAAGAAGATGGCGACGCAGGTCTATGCCCTAGACCGGATAGCCGGCTCTACATGGGGCGCGTCCCTTCAGCGAGCCCTCCAAGTTTACACAGCCGTCGTACGGTCTGCTATAGGCTACGGAGCCTCAGAATGGCACCATCACATTCCGAAGAGCAGGGCTAAGACACTAGGTGACATTCAGACCGAGTGCCTCCGTAAGGTAACGGAGGCCTTCAAGCCGACAGCAGCCACGACACTAGAAACAGAAGCCTACGTATCGCCCTTAGACGTATGGCTTAATAAAAGAGTGGCGGCTTCGGAAGAGAGGCTCCAATAGCCACGTATCGCCTCGCTTATCTAAGCAAGATGCGACAACACAGCCAGATGGATTCTAACAAGACCGACTCGCCGGTGCAGACCGAAAGGCCCGGACGCTCCCGATCGTAAGAGGTGGCTAGACGAATGGCTAGCTGGAGACTCAGCACATAAGGCTGAGGAGAGAGACTGGCTCCAGAGATGGCAACAAACGCAGAAAAACCAAACGGCACGAGCCCCGGCAGCAACCAAGATGCCGCCAGACAAGCACGTCCTTAAGCTCCATAAAGGACTACACAAGGCAGAGAGCTCGATCCTCGTCCAAGCGAGGACCGGCAAGATTGGGCTGCGAGACTTCCTTTTTAAGCGCAGGGTTCCAGGCTTCGACAGCCCATAGTGTGACTGCGGTCAGGGTAGGGAGACGGTCCGGCATATCCTCGTTTTCTGCCCACGGGAAAGAGAAAGACGAGAGCATCTCGTCCAAGCTCTAGGAGGACCGGTAGACACGGACAGGATGCTCGGCACCCCCGGAAAAGCAGGAATTATCGCGAGATGGGTACTCTGCTCGGGCAGGCTGGACATATTCCAGCTGGCGAATCAACTCATCAGCTAGGAAGCGGGCGCGCTGAGCCCGATCTCGGTATGGCAGGTCAAAGAGCAGATAGAAGCGGTGCGACGCAGCGGAACCTAGGTTTTTCACCCGGCCGGACGTCAGCCCGGAACGGTTTTCCTAGGCAAAGATGCGCAGGGGGTCCTCATGGCCTAGACAGGTCGCTAGGTGTAAGAACAATAATAATAATAATATAAGCCCCCATAGGAACCGCGAAACCAGACACAACTCCTCCTAAACTTATAACCGCCACCTCGCTACATAGTCGCAGGGGACTTTAACGCGTAGTGTAGTGTCTGGGACCCAGACGTGCCCTAAACTCGAAACGGGGGAATCGAGATCCACGAATGGGCCTGTTACAGCATGGGTACATAGGTACAAGGACATGGGAACGCATGGACGACTTACCGCTGCCTGGCGGTACGTACCGCCGCTGGCTGGATATGTTCCTGCCAAACAGTGACTGAGAGGAGCCTGTTCGTCTTCTTTTCCTCTTCACCTGTAGTTTTCGCATCTCAATAGAACCCTTGGGTCATCAACAGATTCTTTGTTCCTTGAACCGTGACACCACCTACCGTGGCAACTGGACGGCTTAGATATGGTGCAGTTTAACGCCTTGCCCAGGGCGCGCTGTTGTAGAAACAAGAAGATGGTAGGGGATCGTTAGAAATGTGGTGCAAGCTCAGCCCTTTCACTCGTTTAATGTCAAATGGCTAACTAGCAATCCAATAACAGCACGGTGCCTGGATGATGGTAGATAATCTGAATAAAAAAAACTCGATGTTGATCTCCGTGATGTATTTTCAGAAAAGTAACATTCTATGCACTGTTTCTACGCTTACAAAGTACTAAATATGACCTGTCAGTGCGCCCATGTGTGTGATTGGTAGTCCTAGTTCCACTCCCCATCATCCGCGACTGGCGTCCCTTTATCGGAAGCCTCCAGGAGCTCTTTCACGGTCCACAACCTGAAATTATGGCCAGGCACCGAGTTGGTGTGATTAAATGGCGTGCCCTTGAGCAGGTGGCTGGCGCACGCGCTGTAATTGTCAATTGCGTATTGCTCGGGGTCGTGCTGTGAAACCCAGCTAGGCATCATGTGGGTCAGTTTGTCAAGCTCGGCCTCGTTGGTGCCGATGGCGTCCCAGTTGGTCTTGTGGAGCTTCTCGCGGTTCTTGTAGCCCATCTTCTGCGTACAAGTCGCGCGTTCGAATCTTTATGAATTTATTAGTCCCTACCCCCGTCTGCGACCTTCGTTGTATGGGTGGGTCCTCATTCTTACCGTAGATGGTTGTAGACTTTGGTTGCAAGCCCAACATCCGCTTTGCCGGAGATCTGCAGGCACGTCACCAAGGTGCAGGCGTCCTCGATGGCCATGGTCGCACCGCTGGCTGACGTCGGCAGGTATGTGTGGGCGGCATCCCCTATCTGGACAACGCGGCCATGGGGCGAAGCCCATTTCGTCTGCGGGTTCCGCCACACTAGCTTCCAGTCAGTGCAGGTGTGGTTTGGGGTTGCATTGATAAGCTCCCTCAAAGCAGGCAGCCAACCCTCGACGTTCTGAAGAGCCATGTCGGATGAGGCTGTGGCTTTCCACGACTCTGTTGCTGTCCCATCGTCCTGAATCCCGTCAGTGGTTAGTAGCTGACATGGTATCCAGTGCCAGGAATGGCGGCTGGTTAAAATAAGATGCCCACTTACGCGGTGAGTCAAAACCCATGAAATTTGCTTCTCGGTTTTGCCCACGACAACATGGGTGTCGGGGCCAAAATATGTTGTGATCCTACTGTCCGGAGTGTTGAATTCCTTAGCGATGATGGGATTCTTGAAGGCTTCGGCGTGATCGAAGGTTATGCGGTAAATGGCAAACCCCGAGCTTAAGACTTCCTCTGAGCGTCCTAGCACCAGATCAAATGACTTAGAGCCGGCTCCGTCGGCAGCAGCAACGACGTCTGCAAACAGCGTCCGGCCGTCCTTGAGATGTACTCCACCCTTTCTATCGTCATCCTCGACGTACGCGACCACATGGGCCTCGTGCTCGATTGGGATGCCTAGCTCCTGGACATATTCCACCAGCGTTCGATGGAGTTGGGCTCGATTTAAGAACATAGAATACTGCCCAGGCTTGCCGAAAACTCTAACGCCGACAAGCGTTCCGTCAAATTTTTTGAAGTAAGTCGTATGGGTATATGAATCCTTTTGTGCGCGATCTAGAAAACCCGGCCAGTTCTGGAACATGCGTAAAGCAGGATGATGGACGCCGATCATGTCGCCTATTAAAGTCAGCTCGGTGTTAAACCACTTAGAAACTTCTAATTTGGACGAAAAGTTAGGAAATTATGCTCACCAAAGTCTTCGAAATAAGGTCGTCTCTCTAGAATGCGGACGCTGTGGCCCTTTCGATAGGCTTCAATAGCAAAGGACAGGCCGGCAATGCCGCCTCCGACCACCAATGCGTCGATCCCCGAGGAGGGGAATCGTTTCATTTGCGATGGGTATGCCATGGTCATTTCCTTTAAATCAGAGCGCTCGTTTAGATTTCAATAGATATGCAAGGTAAACAAGGTATAGTCGTAGAGATAGCTGTGTACCTCTCTTAGCAGCAGTTAACGGGGGCCTTTATAATACGTGCATTCAGTATTGACTAAGCTTTAACTTTTCCAGTTTCAAATGCTAAGTTACGGATTCGGGTCTATACCAAGGATCCGAAAGCCAATCCGAGTGTCCGCCTCTCCATAAGAGTCGGTTGCACTACCGGTCATCCCGGACCCAACTGGTTACCCATAACCTTATCACACCGAGCACAAGCTTACAAACACACTGTCCCCACCGACGTCCAGGAAACGGAATGACTCAGCAACGGCTAACACACACCGGATGCTCAATACTTCCGGGAAGGTGGGTATTGTCTCAACAAGCTTAGAAATCATGCGATTTAGCGCGGACCCACCAATACAAGACACGGATAAGGTAAAACATCATGTTATGAGCTCTATACTACGGTTTTCCATGTACTTTAGCATGGCGAAGGTACTCCCTAAACCTTAAATTTGCGTCCACTGATTGGTCTAGTCAAGGTTCTATCATAATGCACAACTTTTGAGCCTGTAGAGATAATGAGATGGCTATTCCGCTCGGGCAAGCTAGGCATGTTTCAGCTGACAAACCTACTCATCAGCCAGGAAGCTGGCGCGCTGAGCTCGATCTTGGTACGGCAGGTCAGACTGCAGAGGGAAGCGGGACGACGCAATGGAATCTAGGTTTTTCGGTCAGCCGGACATCGGCCCGCCAAGATTTTCCTAGGCTGAGATATGCAGGGGGTCCTCATGGCCTGAATAAGTCGCTAGGTGTAGGAATAATAAATAGATAAGTACATAAGGATTCCGGCGCTTCCCGAATTAGAATGGAAAGGTCCGTGACACGTAGTGCGGCCAAGGCGGTGAATTAGTTTAAGTTTAAGGGAGTGGGGCCCACGGACAAGGATCCGTCTGCCTCTTCCTGCACTCCACACTGTTCCTGCTAACTCCAGTGGCTTTGTCAGCGGCTTTTTTCGCCGCCATTCCCGTTCCATTCTTTAAGAGGAGGAGGGGACCGGGAAATCGGATGTCAGTCGGCTCTATATCATCCCGAGGCGCATGATATAAGTCGAATCTCGGAGATTGCAAGATGCCTGATAAATTCGCAGTTTGAATTGCCCTTAAGTCGCCTTTAAATTAAATATCTGTACTTAAGGCGTTGGAGACTGCCGTCACACATTACTCACTCTTTAAACCGCTAGCGCCACCTTAACTTCCTATCATGTCTACGCCAAGAAACTCCGCTTTGTATATGGACGATGGCTGCACGCTGTCCGTGAAGCGCGACTTCCCGGTACCTCTTCCGGAACCAGATGAGGCCCTCGTCGAGGTCCTGTTTTCGGGTATCAACCCCGCCGACACTAAGCACGGCACATACCTCGGCGTTCACCCTGTAGTCATGGGCTACGACTTCAGCGGCCACATTGTATCCGCCCCGCCCGATTCCGGCTTCAGCCCCGGAGACGCCGTGGCCGGCTGCACACCCACAGGCGTCGGGCGCCCCACCCGCTTCGGCACCCACCAGGATTACTTGGCCTGTCCCGTCGACCTCTTGTTCCACGTGCCCAACAACCTGCCGATGGATCACGCGGCCTGCCTGCCGGTCGTCGCCAAGACGGCTGCTGACGCTCTGTTCAGCATCTTTCAGCTTCCTCTGCCAGGCGGGCCACTGGACCAGGGGGGATCAGACGACGGCGGATCGATTCTCATCTGGGGGGGCTCGACCGCCGTCGGCTGCTGCGCGATACAGTACGCGCGGGCATGCGGGGTCAAGGACATTCTGGTCACGGCCTCGGCCTCTCGGCACGAGATGCTCCGATCCCTCGGGGCCACGCGCTGTTTCGACTACCGGAACCCGAAGGTCGAAGTCGAGATCGCGGCCGCCGTGGACGCCGGCGAGCATCGGCCAATCCGGTATGCCCTAGATACCGTGGGAACCCTCAAGGAAGGCCCCGAGTTGACGACGGCCGAGAAAATGCGTACTTGCGTCGGCGGCGATGCCATGCTAGTCTCTGTAACCTACCAGGGACCCGACTTCATCATGCCTCTAGCGAGCCGGGACAGGGACGCCACTTTCCACATCACCGGCATGCCGGGCCCGGTAACTCTACCTCGCGACGTAGAGCGATCCACGAAGGTAGAAAAGGCTTTAACGTGGGCGGTTAGGAATTACGACAATGGGTTTGCCTTGCCAGCGGTTAAGGTGTTTGACGGCACGGGCGAGGGTGCACTAAAGGAACTGGAAACCTCGGCGGCTGGAAAAACATTTGGAAAAGTGGCGATAAAGCACCCCTTATCAAACTGATGTGTGTCACACTGTCCACTGGGCCGACTGGTTATAGTTCTTAGCATCGTGAGATTTACCTATCCCTAACCTTCATTCCTCTTCCCTTGTGTGCCTCACCGGATTGACGATTACCGTCCGAGATGACTTATAGTTTATAGCAGTCAACGGGACTTTTTGCGGCGCGGGGCCTGCCTGTGCCGCTATCTATACCGCTTTCTATATAGAAAAACTTGAAGATTGCTTCTGTAAGGAAATATATATCCTGTATTTGGGCACGGACATTAGCATGTCGTAGCATTAGCCGTGTGCCTGTCAGAATTATAAGGTTCCGATCTGACAGGTACCCCACAGTGCGTTAAACGGCTTCTGCTATAGGTCCCCATCAGACTCGTATATTACGACCTAGAAAGGCTAAGCCAAGAAAGGCGGCTAGGGCGCCACAATAGCTACCGATAAGCCGCACTAGCTATAAGTTCAACACCCACCACTCGGGCGGGCCCGTTAAGATATATACGGACCCCAAATGCACCCTTAGCAAACGACGGCGATTTGAGGACTGAGAACGGTCAATTAAGGGCTTCCTCTGTATTGCTTCACCGGTAGACGCTGTCTCCCATGCGGCATTCTTTACGTGGAGAGTGAAGCGAGGCGTCGCTGTTCGAAGTCCTTACGCAAGTTCCTATGAGACCGTCCACCCTCGGCGCCGGACGCTTCATTTACCCCGAGCGGGAAACGTCCTTTGCAAAGTGCCGGAGACCCGCTTCTCTAATACAAAGGGGCCCCTACCAATGCTAGGTAAGAAGTCGGTGGGCCCATACGGATACAGTGGAGGGGGCCAGTGGAGCCCCCATCGAGGAGGGGCATTGCGAAATCAAGTTTCCGTGATAGTTCTCGTGATGGTACCCAGGGTTTGCCAAAGCGTAGGGCTCCGGTGTCTGGGCGGAAGCCCGGATTGAGGATCGCACCCGGGGCTAGCTGGAGGCCCCGACGCCAACCTAGTACCTGAGTCACGTCTGCGGAGAGATTCACAGATGGTTATAAAGCCCAAAGGTCGCGGCTACATCCCACCTCGGCTGGGCCAGGCTTCCTTCATCCATTTCTTGTGCCAGGCATCTTCTTAACTCATCACCATTTTCCATCTGCTTCTACTCGGCAAGCCACCATGAGCGCTCCAGCGCTCGTGAGAGACCTGCGTATGTCCATCCCACAAGCTATCGGGATCGGTGCGTTTACTGTACGCCAGCTCCGTGTATACGATATGTCGCGTCTCTCTGCTGACCTGTTGCCTAGCTTCTCCTCTACGGGGTTGTTGTCGCCATCTATCGACTTTACTTTGACCCTCTCTCCAAATTTCCGGGTCCTCGGCTACATGCCGTCTCTCATGTGCCGTTTCTTTACAAAGAAAAGGTTCTGGGCACCTGGGTTAGGGGCACAACCGAACTCCATGCTAAGTATGGCCCTATCGTGAGGATATCGCCCAACCACCTCGCTATAGATGGATCGATTGGATTCCCCCAAGTTTTCCAGCGCCGCGCCAACGTGCCCGAGTTCGGAAAATCGGTCGAGTTCTACCAACTCGGCCGCGACGTCATTCTTGCCGCCGACCGCGAGAATCACCGCCGCCAGCGCCGAATGATGGCGCATGCCTTCTCCGCGGCAGCTTTAAAGGAGCAAGAAGAATACGTCCAAACTCACCTCGACGCGCTTATTCGGGGCCTCCACGACCGCGCAGCTAATAATGAGCCCGTCGATATCACGCGGTGGTATAACTTTTTAACGTTCGACATTATTGGGGAGCTCGCTTTCGGTGACCCGTTTGGATGTCTGCAGAACAGCGACTACCACCCCTTTGTGTCCATGATATTCGACAGCATTAAAGCCGCCTCGTCGGTTACCATCATGGAAAGTTTTGGAATTTTACGACCGCTCCTAAAGTTCATGGTAAGCGACCGTGAGATCAAGAGGCGGGATGAGGTGGTTCAGATGGCAAGAGCGTCCATAGAGAAACGGGTGGCGCTGGGGCCCGACACGCGTCGAGATTTTATGACTTATCTCCTTCGCAACACGGGCGACAAGGGCATGACGCACGAAGAGCTGGTCGTCAACTCACGAGCGTTGATAGTGGCCGGCAGCGAGACCACGGCCACGGCCTTGTCCGGGCTCACGTTCCACCTGACGCGCGAACCCGAGGTGTACCGGCGGCTAGCGGTCGAAATCCGCGCGTCTTTTGCCTCGGAGGGCGAAATCGACATGCGAACCACCGAAGCCTTGCCGTACCTCCACGCCTGCCTCGAGGAGGCGTTACGGATCTACCCGCCGGTCGCCGGCGTGCCGCCCCGGATCTCGCCCGGGGCCGAGGTTGCCGGGCATTATTTGCCCGAGGGGGTAAGTTGAGAGGAAAGCGAGCCCGGGAGAGGAATGCGCGAACTGACCCAATTCCAGACACAGGTGACGGTTTACACGTGGGCGGCGCACCACAACCCCGACAACTTTGCAGACCCTGACAGGTTCGTGCCCGAGCGGTGGCTGCCGACCAGCCACCCGCTGTACGACCACCGGTACGCCGGGGACAACAAGGCGGCGTTCGGGCCCTTCTCGTCCGGCGCGCGCGACTGCATCGGCAGGAACCTGGCGTACGCCGAGATGCGGCTGGTGGTGGCGCGGATGCTTTGGAACTTTGACATGGCCGTCCTCGAGAGCCAAGACGACTGGGTTTCCAAGCAGCGAGTATTCAGTAGTCTGGCGGACAAGGACGCTCTGATGGTCCAGCTAACACCTGTACGGCACGGGTAACCCGCGCGCGCGGTTTACGTCCATTTCCGGGCGGCGGATGTGTATTTATATGTCGTAGCTGGCGCAGGTAGCTCGAGGTTCCAGAAGTTGCGTACACCGGGAATGACACGGGCCCACCTCTCCCTCTAAACGGAGAGCAGCTGATTATTTCCTCCTTTAATATTACTAAGACATAAAATAATAAAAAAATATACTTCATACTAAACAAAGACCTAAAGAAGAACCAAGTCCCGTCCGAACACCACGCTGCTAGCAGTGGGGTTGGAGCCGTACCCCATGAACGGTTTCCACATGATTCCGGAAGTGGTCCACATCCAGGAGCTTGACGCCATCTTTAGCACACTGGGGATGCTCGCAGAAGATCAGATTATCCTTCTGAAGGCTTTGCAGCTCTCTCAAGTGTTCGTTGTTGAAATGCCTGTTCCTCGTAGCCGGCCGACCGTACTTAAATACTCTCTCCTCGTACGAAAGGCGAGCGTCACTAATGCATCGTGGACAATACGTGGCCAGCATAAGCAGGGGGAACTCATGTTCGGAGCGAGCCTTCTGGTTTGGTGGCTGAAGCTTGACTCGTTGCTGAAGTTCGACTCGTTGGGCAGTTTCTCGCCGGTGGCAAAGGTCGACCATGAGGTCGCAAACACGTGAACGCAGTTCCTGCATCTCTTCGAAAGTCGTGGTTTCTGGCTGATTACAAAGGAGCTCTACCAGGAGGGCACGCTCGGGTAACTGGAGCACGATTTCCGGTTGAGTGAGTTCTTCTTCTTCCGATTCATTTTCGATATCCCATGTTCGCCGGTTATAGAAGTAGAATGAACGGTAGGACTCCTGCAATTCTTTGTCTCGTCGTGACCGTTTTTCTCAGATTTTTCTCGTGAGGTCACGGATCTTGTTCTCGTTTGCCTGACCTCGATACCGATACCGACCATTCTTGAGTGTCTCGCGTTGCATCTCTAATGCAGTGACCTCGGGGTCGGGGGGCAAGGTCTCCCTGACCTCGTCGGGGACCATATTCCGCTGCGCACGAGGGTCACGCGATAAACTGACGTGAGTGAAAAGCCCGATCAGACTATCCTCATTTGGCTCATCGATAAAGGCATTTTGGATATCGAACTGCACGTTCTCATTGATGTATACGCTGTTAAACGTGGCCCATTTGGGATCATGGCGCATCATCTGATCGCGTACAGTATCGGAGGCCTTGCCTAGGGGGAGTCAGTACGTACACGCCATGCTTCTTTGAGTGCTTTAATATTGACAGCATTTGCAGCGCCTCGACGGAAGGCCCTTGGCTCGAGTGCTTTCTCCAAACCGCAGTCGAGGCTCTGGCGTTTGAGATCGTCACGAAGCTTGTGGTACTGGAGAGCTTCATCGAGCAAGAGATCGGACCCCTCGGAACGGCAGAAGATAGGTCGCTTCAGCCACTCCTTCTTCCATCGAAGAGGTGTGCATTTAACCGGACCACGGTTTTTAACCCGGAATATGCGCTCCGCTGATGTGAAGCTTGGGGCATCGAAAGCACCGTCGTAAAGAGCTAGGCTTATGATCACTGTGATCCAACATAGAATGATCCTTCGGGTCATGGTGAAATAGAATATCGTTCTATGATACGTTAGTAGGGACTTTCAAGGTAGAGAGTACCTGCTTACGGCTTTGGCTTGTGATCGGCTCCTTTACGGTGCACAACTTGACAGACATGGCCAGGACGTCTAATCCATTCTTGGGATGCCGAACTACCATGAGGTTGATGTCCTCATAGCATAACGCTTTTAGATGTCCACGATCCGCCGTCTCTTGTGTTAGAATACTCTCCAGTATCCTAGAATACTTGTCCAGCACTTGCTCGCCCTCATCGCATGGGTCATCCGGGTCCCTCGACGGAAAGAAGTCTTCCTAGGAGCCGTCCTTTGGCCGGGCTTTCTCATTTTCCACAAGCTCGCCTGGCCGGGCTCCTGTGTAGGCGAGGCCCAGATAAATGCCGAGTAGTTGGACACAATGGCGCCCGGTTGGGAAGATGCCAGGATCGTAGGCGACGTTGAAAACTTGGAGAATCAGAAGATCGTCGGAGTTCAGAACTGTCTTGCCGTTGATATTCGAAGGGCGAAGCCCGAACTCACGCACTAGTGAAGCATCGTGGAAGTGAATTTGATTTAGCAAAAGGAAGGGGGGAAGGGGGCTCGATCCATGGTACCTTGAGGATTTCCTTGTTGTCATTCGTGTCAATATAACGACCATTCACGCTCGAGAACAGCTGCTTGTATTGACGAAAGTACTCCCACGATGTACCTTGAGACTTGATCTTGTAAGTCTCTGATATGGTGAAGACTGGGGTGAAGGGGAAAGATTATCTATTCCGTCCGCCGGCCACGAAGTGGCTGTCAGGGCAGGAAACTATCTATGGTGCGATATCCCAACTAGGTAGGTGGGGTAGCAGGACCCCTCCTTGACAAGGATACCGCACCTTATTACTGTTTACCTACCCCCGCCACGTATCAGACTCTATGTAGACCAGGATTTTACAGATTTTCTATAGCTATGTCGTCGCGCTCCTGCTACTAAGTGGCCAGAGCACCCGCTTACTTCATACTAGCTGTCTTCGCGTCGATTTGGTTGCCCTGCAATGCCTGAGCTCTGCCTCCCGCATTCACATTTCCACCGAATTCCGATGCCTCTTGCACTATGTCGCCCTGGGTAACGACTCTTATCTTGTTGCCTTGATCGGACGACGCGTTGCCAGTTAAAGTAATGTTGCTCTGAAATTTGGAGCCCCCTTGTCTTATGCGGAGAGTTGCGGGCCTGACTGGCTGCCCCCATCGCGTTGAAGCTGTAGGAGGCACATGGCGTGATGCAGTAATTAATCGTGTTGAAGTGGCGGGAGACGAAGTAGAGGCTGGGTGCAGTAAAATTTGGACCTCCAGACGCGCGTGATCTAACACCGCCCTAGTCAAGGCTGGCCGTCAGGGGCGAGCTTGCCCACCGGGTACTTTCGTGGTTCGCGGTTCTCTTTGGATGACAGGGCGCGGACACGCGAAGCGACATTAGGACGGTTTCTTTAGGTGCGTCGCGTCGCGTGCTTGTTAGGCTCGTTGCCCGCCCGGGCTCCTGGGCCGCGGGTTGGACAGCCCCGCACTCTCCCCAGGCACGTCACAACGCGCTTCCCGGCGAACCGTGTCTCCGCTGCCATTCTTCCCATGGCCACGCGTAGACTACTGCGCTTGCATCGTGGAGGAAGTGCGCTCGGTGCTGCTATTCGTAGCTCCGACACTCGTCATCGCGTGTTTTGTGGATATTCGTGGTACAACCGTGACGTCCACTCTCCTTCTTCATCCTGAGATACAAAGTCCCGGCTAGGAGCAGGTCGTAGGGGTGCCCTGCACAGAGCACAAATACACAGCGTCAACCCACACTAGCGGCAGGCGCATCTTCGAGTACGAGGGCCCACGAGCGGCCTAGCAAGTACGCAGCAAGGCGGGCACGAGGCGTGCTTTGGGCCGGCCCAGGACAGACGCGAATTCCCTGCTCGAGGAGAAACCCAGCACAAAAGCCTCAACGCAGGCATCGGGAAAGGCTGACAGCGATGAGTGGAGGGCCTAACACCGTGCCAGCGGGCGCACACCTAGACGACGCTCCCATGTGTGTAAGTCGCTCAACAATTGTCGCCAGAAGGCGCTTCGCGCCTTTCGAACGGGGCGCTAGTAAATGGATTGTATTTCATCGTCTTTGCGTACAGCTCGGTAGGCGGCGGGGCGGGTACTGCAAGCCATTCTCGCCCGGTATCGGGTTCGAAAGTATTCTCCGTCCTGGCGCTGCGCCAGCCATGGTGGGTAGGTATTGGGTCAGTCGCGCTTTCGAACCACTAGGATAGATCTTGTGACCTCGATCGGCCCCACGGTGCCAGCAAAGCTCTCCGCTACCCCGCACAAGGACGAGTGTGCGACCGCAGCTCCTGGAAGCAAAAGGGCATTGATGCTGTTGTGCCTTTCCATGCCTACTCACGACACCCACACAGGGCGCTAACCATGCCTGCGCAAAAGCTCGACATGGCAGTGCGGGTTCGTTCAGCTCTGGTTCGCTGTAATCGCATCGCATGGACTGTTCTGATGATACGCACAGTAGGGACGGTTGTGGCTTCGCTGCACGCGGGGGAGGTCGGCCTGCTGTCCCATGATCGCTTACCATGCATGCACAGCGCCCCCTCAGCGTGGCGATGCCCAAGACAGAGCTCTATGCCGTCTAGATAGCCTTACATAGTTGGACACCTGCTGTTTCTTGCAACCGGTCTCGTTTTTGTCCCCTCCTCTCTCTCAGGATCACGCAAAACGCTATGCGCCTCCTACAACGCCAGAGCGATGGGGTCTTGAGCCTAACGGAGGATCGCATTGACAAGCCCCCGCCCTACGCCATCCTGTCGCACACATGGGGAGCCGACGACCAAGAGGTCACCTTGCAGGACCTCCAAAACCACGAAGGCCAGCACAAGGAGGGTTACGAGAAGCTTACTTTTTGCGGCCAGCAAGCTGCCGCCGATGGCCTGGGTTACTTCTGGGTCGACACATGCTGCATCGACAAGTCGAGTAGCGCAGAGCTTACCGAGGCGATTAACTCCATGTTTCGCTGGTACCAGAACGCAACGAAGTGCTATGTCTACCTACCCGACGTTTCCGTACGCGGCAGCAACAGCAAAGAGACGCCCCGCGCAACGTGGGAGCCGGCTTTCCGGGAAAGCCGATGGTTTACCCGCGGCTGGACACTCCAGGAGCTGATTGCCCCAAACTCAGTAACATTCTTTTCGGCAGAAGGTCGGCACCTAGGCGACAAGTCATCACTGGAGACGCTGCTCCACGAAATCACAAGGATTCCCCTCGATGCCCTCCGAGGGAAACCGCTAGCCGACTTTAGCATTAACGATCGGTTCTCTTGGCTGGGGAACCGCCAAACGAAACGCGCCGAGGATCGAGCGTACTCGCTGTTTGGGATCTTCGACGTTCACCTGCCGTTGATTTATAGTGAGGGGGAGGAGAAAGCATTCCGTCGACTACGGCAAGAGATCGGTAGGTACCCATAAGGCTCCTCTTAAGCCGGCGATAGCAAGCGAGCTATTTTAAACCACGCTTTACTGCTAATGCCCTTTTTTTCAGGCAGAGATTCAGTCAGCGAAACTGGCAAGCGATGTATCGCTGACCTGCGTGTTACCGACCCGCGCCACGACAAAACACGCATCCAAGAAACCAAAGGCGGCCTGCTCGCGGATTCGTACGTCTGGGTGCTTAACAATTCCGACTTCCGCCAATGGCGCGACGACGAGGACCAGCGGTTGCTCTGGGTCAAGGGTGATCCAGGCAAGGGCAAGACCATGCTCCTCTGCGGCATCATTGACGAGCTCGAGAAATCGCCGGCCGAGGGAAGCGTCCTCGCCTATTTCTTCTGCCAAGCCACGGACGAACGCATCAACACCGCCACAGCCGTAGTACGCGGTTTAATCTCTATGCTTCTCGAGAAGGACGCCACTCTCGTTTCGCATATAGAGAAGAAGTACGACATCGCTGGGAAAGTGCTTTTCGAGGACACGAATGCCTGGCAGGCGCTATGCGAGATCTTCACCAACATCCTTCAGGACCCTAGACTAGAACGGGTCTGCCTTGTGGTCGATGCATTGGACGAGTGTACGAAGAGTCTACCACAGCTTCTCGAACTGATTGCCCAGACCTCGCGATCAACTCGTGCCAAATGGCTCGTCTCAAGCCGCAATCGGCCACATATCGAGGAAAAACTACGTAACGTGGCGCAGAAGCTGTCACTGGAGATCGATGCTGTGTCTGTTACAGCTGCGGTGGACAGATACATCGGAGTCAAGGTTTTCCAACTCACCGAGCGCAAGGGTTATCGAGACAACACCGCCGACGAAGTACGCCAATATCTATCGTCAAATGCCGATGGCACCTTCCTCTGGGTCGCCTTGGTCTGCCAGGAACTCGAGAAGAGTCGTCGCGGGAATGCTTTACAGAAAGTCAAGTTGTTCCCGCCGGGTCTCAATCCGCTCTATCAGCAGATGATGCAACAAATCCGTGCTTCGGAGGACGCCGCGCTTTGCACGGAGGTCCTTGCTCTCCTAGCAACGACCTATCGCCCACCTTCGCTCGTCGAATTTACTACGCTTATTGAAGAGTCCTTGGATATAGCGGAAGATCCTGAGTCGCTACAGGAGATCATCGGCCTTTGCGGATCATTCCTTACTGTGCGTGAGGGCAAGGTCTACTTCGTGCACCAGTCGGCGAAGGACTTCTTAATGAAGGAGCAATCGGATGTTCTCTTTCCCGAAGAGCAAGCTGCTGTTCATGGCCAGATTTTCTCGAAATCCATTGAGGTCATGTCCCGGACTTTGAAACGCGACATATACGGACTATGCCACCCGGGCTTCCCTATTGAGAGCCTTACTACACCCTCACCGGATCCACTGGCGCCAATAGGGTACTCTTGCCTCTATTGGGTAAACCACCTACTGAACTCCGGTAAAGCTTCGGGTAGGGACAGCGTACAAGATGGCGGGTCAGTCCACAGGTTCCTCCAAGGCAATTTCCTCTACTGGCTTGAGTCCTTGAGTCTGCTGAAGAGCATGTCCGAGGGGGTCTTAGCATTGGAGAGGCTCATCGACTACATACAGGTAAGCCCATGCTTCTTCTACCCTTTGCTTGACGGCTAACGGCGCAAAGACGCAATCAGGGTCGTCACAAGGGCAAGCTCTGGTTTGTGACGCGTTTCGGTTTACGCAAAGCTTCCGAGTTCTAATAGAAAGCCGACCGCTTCAAACGTATGCATCAGCGCTTATATTCAGCCCAAGAATAAGCTTAGTCAAACGTCATTTTCTACACGAGACGCCCGATTGGGTCCAATGCAAAACACAAATAGAAGAACAGTGGAGTCCCTGCTTAACAACACTCGAGGGTCATACCGGCGAAATCTATTCAGCCACTTTTTCGACCGACGGCCGACACGTCGTTACGGCATCACACGACGATACCGCTAAGATCTGGGACGCGGCCACGGGCAAGTGCAAAGCGACGCTCGAAGGCCATACCGCATACATCAACTCGGCTGCCTTCTCCGCCGACGGGCGGTATGTTGTCACAGCGTCAGACGACGAGACTGCTAAGGTCTGGGACGCGGCCACAGGCGAGTGCGAGGCAACGCTCGAGGGCCATACTAGCGAGATCAGGTCGGCCGCGTTCTCGGCTCGCGGGTGGCATGTCGTTACAGCGTCGGACGACAGAACCGCTAAAGTCTGGGACGCAGCTACGGGCAAATGCGAGGCAACGCTGGAGGGTCATACCAGCTGCGTCTATTCAGCAACCTTCTCGACTGACGGGCAGCACGTCGTCACAGCGTCGAGAGACAAGACTACTATGATCTGGGGCGCGGCTGCGGGCAGGTGCGAAGCAATGCTCGTAGGCCATACTAATGAGATCAGGTCGGCCGTCTTCTCCGCTGACGGGCAGCACGTTGTCACGGCGTCGCGCGACAATACTGCCAAGGTTTGGGACGTTCCTAGGGGCAAATGTAAAGTAACTCTCGAGGGTCATACTGCCTACATCAACTCGGCTGCCTTCTCCGCCGATGGGCGGCACGTTGTTACGGCGTCAGGCGACGAGACCGCTAAGATCTGGGACGCGGCTACGGGCGAGTGCGGGGCAACGCTCAAGGGCCATACTAGCGAGATCAGGTCGGCCGCGTTCTCGCCCAACGGGCGGTATGTCATCACGGCGTCAGGTGACAAGACCGCTAAAGTCTGGGATGCGGCTACGGGCAAGTGCGAGGTGACGTTCGAGGGTCATACCGCCTACATCAACTCGGCTGCCTTCTCCGCCGACGGGCGGTATGTTGTCACAGCGTCGGACGACGAGACCGCTAAGGTCTGGGACGCGGCCACAGGTAAATATGAAGCGTTGTTTGATGGCCATACCAGCTACATCGACTCGGTGGCCTTCTCCGCCGATGGGCGGCACGTTATCACGGCATCGGACGACAGGACCGCTAAGATCTGGGACGTGGCCACGGGCCAATGCAAAGCGACGCTCGAGGGCCATACCACCTACATCAACTCGGCTGCCTTCTCTGCAGATGGGCGGCACGTTATCACGGCATCGGGCGACAAGACCGCCAAGGTCTGGGACGCGGTCACCGGCAAATGCGAGACGACGCTCAAGGCCGGCTATACGTCTTTTATCTCGTTCGATCCGACCGGGACACTTATTTATACCGACACCGGCACTATTCGCTTAGACGACGCAGTCCTAGTAAATGAGGATCCGTGTGAGCCAATGCCCATGGAACAGCAAGATTATGGTCTCAGTACGGATCGTGTCTGGGTTCAAAAGCAATCGCAACCAGTTCTCTGGCTCCCATTAGAATATCGCCCAATGGCGTTTGCCGTGGCATCAGTGGACGAAGGCACGAACGTTGTCCTTGGCTGCTCATCAGGCCGGGTTCTTATCTTTCATATCTCTTAATTTTGGATTTGACTAGGCACTGGTGGAGTTCTTCCCGTCCTTGGTCTTTCTCTATTTTCTCTGTAGATGGAGGTTCCTATGGATCTCTATAAACTTACATACGTCACACTATCATACTCGAATATTAAAGAATCGGTATCATGGGCAATGAAATCGTAGTAAATAGTTTGTCATCTTTGTGAGTTTTTATAGCTACTGTTTCTAGAAGACGTGCATTGATGCGTGGTCAGGGTAGGTAGCTCATGATACTGGAGTGCGTTATCCTGTTTGGTGGGGTCCTAAGCTCAATCATCCCTTGGCGATACAGCCCCTTCGCGAGACAGCGGTTTCAGGGACGTCTCGAGATGCCTCAAGTGAGGTCACTCGACAATATCTAGCCAACTAATGGCCCATAACTATGGTGTTAAGCCCGTTCGAACCGTCTGTCTCGGTTCTTTCTAATGAAGTTATCCGCCTGGAGCCCGAGCGCCTAGAACTCATCCTACAGGAGATCGCCGACGGCAAACCCATCAGAGAAGCCGCCAGACAGTACCACCTCAACAAAGACTAGTTATGCCGTCGCATTAAGGGGACATTAACGCGTAAGGAGTGCAACGCGACGAGGCAGTCGTTGAGCGCATCTCAAGAGCAACAGCTCGTCGACTGGGTGTTGTTGCAGGCCAGGCTCGGCTGGGCGCCGCCTCACTCTCGCTTCCACTTCTTCGCCTTAGCGGTCCATCGCCAGTCTGGCGGCGAACACCTCGGCAAACACTGGCATGAGGCTTTTTTTATGCGCCATCCTAAGTCAAGTCCATACGCTCCATGGGGATTGACTTCCTGCGCGTTAAAAGTGCGACGCGCACCAATACCAAGGAGTTCTTTAATCGTCTCGATGGCCCAGGCCTTGCGGAGGTGTTACAGGCCGATACCTACAACGTCGACGAGATTGGCACGATGATACGCCTTGGAGATAACCCCTTAGTCATCGGGCCGTCTTCACTGCGCAAAATATACACCATGGACCCTGGCAACCGCGAGTGGGTGACGATATTGGAGTGCGTCAGCGCTGACGGGCGCGTCTTGCCATCTTTGGTCATCTTCAAGGGCGTCGATGTTCAACAGCAGTGGTTTCAACAGCAAGTCGACGCTCCAGACTTCACGAACTGGAAGTTCTGCACCTCCGAAAAGGGCTGGACTAACAACGCAATTGCCTTACGGTGGCTCACGGAGGTCTTCATCCCCTTAACGGCTCCTGCGGACCGGAAGAGATGGCGACATCTTATTCTCGACGGTCATGGCAGCCACGTCGACGATGCCTTAATGCTGGCCTGTCTAGAAGCCAAAATCTGGCTAGACTTCCTCCCAGCACACACCTCACACGTCCTCCAACCGCTGGACCTGGGCTCCTTTTCGGTGTTGAAGAGGTCCTACGGAGGACTTTACGAGAAGCCTGCGCGTCGAGCCTCACGATGACGCCAGGCAAGCCAGAGTTCCTGAGGCCTGGAACTTAGCTCGCAAGGTGGCCTTTACGCCTGCCAACTGCGCCTCAGGCTGGAGAGCAACCGGAATCTTCCCACGGGACCGCAACAAGGCGCTGAACAATAGGTTAGCGAGGCAGCGTGACCAAGATCGTCCGGAAAAGCCTTCAACACCAGAAAGAAGGCCTCAAGAGATGGATACATTGGCTGCGATAACTGCAGTGACGTTCCAGACCCCTAAGACCTCACGCAAATTAACTAGCATCGTCAGGGACCTGCGTGGCCTTGACGTGGCCTACACCACACTAACCTTCCGACTTTTAACGCGTAAGCTCTGTAAGGCCCTTAACGATAGTTGTATGTAGATCGCCACACTTAAGCTCGAACGAGACCAGCTGGCAGCTGCGTTAGAGCGCCAAAAGCCTTAAAAATGGCACTGCGTGAAGGCTTCGGCGTAGGAGCGATTTGTAACTATTCAGGACGTTAAAAGAGTTAAAAGGGAGATGGGGATCTTACCTGATGAGCCTGACCTTGACTCCGACGGAGAAGGATGGGTAGACCTTGAGGCTTTTAAAGAAGAAACCGATAGTGAGGCAGAGGAGTGTATTTTCGTCTCCTAAATATAAATAGCTAGTTCCCAGCTGGTCTGATTGAGGAGATATCCGTCTTTTCGGTGGCCGAAGGCATCGCGAGACACCCCTGAAACCGCTGTCTCGCGAAGGGGCTGTATCGCCAAGGGATGCTTGAGCTTACACCACTGGTACCATTCGTAGTACTGGAAATGAAGCACGATGATACGTGACGGACCTGGGACCCTGCCAATCTGGGGCAGCTGTCAAGGCCATGCCACCTGATGAAGTGGGGGCCGTGTGTTCGAGAGTAAATAATCCCAGCAACGCCGCCAGCGCCGCAGCAGATAGCTCGATCTTCACCTTCTGTTTGACCCCCTCTGCTTTTCGTGTCACACGACCTTATTTTGGGACGGAAGTGGTTCGAAGACCATAATATCCTCGCAGACTGCAGACAGCGGGCCTTGATATTCCCCGAAGATCATCCGACAGCCTGGGACCGTCTGATACACATGGATGATGTGGGCGATCTCATTAAGAACGACGTAGTCAAGAGGGACATAAACCGAAGAGACCGGCGTACAAAGCGGGAAGACCAGAGGAGGAAAGCGAGTAAGAATGGTTAATAATGTCGGAATATAGGGCCGCCCTATATACCATCTGTGATGCAGTACGACCGAAGCAGTCGAAAGGCCTGATTCGTCTACATTGGAAAGAGGGAAAGTAAGGGGAAAGAAGTGCCCATACAGCACCAAAACTAGCTAAACACGCCATCTACCATTCAGGAGATTGCCAGAGCCAGATTGGCACAGCCCAGGGGTTAAAAAGTACCATCGTCATCATCATCATCTATGATGCAGTACAAAAGAATTATGTGATAGTTGCATAAGACAGGTGGTTGCAGCCGCAGGTATCTCAAAGATAGGGTTAGCATGACTGATGGTTCCAGAAATGGAGGGGTGTGTGTGTGTGTGTGTGTGTTTAAATCGTTTTTTTTAAATTGTTTCACGTCCGCGTAGGTCCACTAGTACCGTGGTTTATCTACTTATCTCCCAGGGGATATGTGACGTGGCTAGCTTGTAGAAGCCGCCCCGTAACTTGTTGGCTCATTATATCTCTGACCTTTCGACTCGACGTCCAGCCTTCCAGCCTTTTTTATAGTGTCCTGTTTTTCTGCCCTTGGTGTTGAACCGTGGCGCGCTGTAACTGGGTGCTAGCCCTATGGAGGCATCCTCGCTCTTGTGGGTTCCGGGGCCGTATATGGCTACGCTAGGCTGCGCTGAGAACGGGAAGGTTCAGGATCCTTCTTTGGAGGGGTCATAAGCGGTGTACTGGGCTTAATTCGGCAGATAGAATAATTTGTCTGCTGCCGCTCGCTGCCAGTCCTGGCAGTGAGGCATGCCTTCTTCTACACATAACTTTGAACCCATGCTTCACCTCATCACTCGCTGTGGTCGACTTCATGCTGTTTTGCATCGTTTAAGGCGCAAAATTGACCTGGAATGTGCATGCGACAAGCTTATAGCGTAGCCCGCAGTGTGGGATCGCGGGGCCAGCCGTAGAGGGAACTGGCTCCCACAACCCGCGCGCCTGGCCATCCGGGCGCGTTTGTTAGCAATGCGAGTATTGTCCACCGCACAATCCGAGACCTTGACACGATCTGCATGCTGACTGAGAGTTGCTTGTAGATTACACCGGTGTGATGAGTGTCATAATAGCTCGAGCGGTGCTATCTAGTCCTTTGTGCAGGGCCGTCGAGGTAAGAAGAGGGTTGTAAAGTAGCCACCCACACGTCTGCATGAAGCTCTGACTGAAAGAAAGGGAATTGTGTATTCGGTGTCTGCTCGATGATGGATTACATGACGTCGCCCGTCTAACTGTCCACACGAAGCATGTTCGGGACGTAGCCAGAAAATCGGAGACCTGCCTCCTTATTATTAGGGTACATGGTACGGGCGACAATGACACCTCCGGCAGTAAGGTGCGCAAATGGGAATACTATCGACACCTGCCCCCCGCTAGGAGCTTGAGTGACGGTACCATGCTATCGGAGTAATTATCTCAATGCCTCCGCAGACTCTTCCACTTACGCAATATCTTTGGAAGCCGGAATATTGCTCAGCGTCGTTGTATACGTATCTTTCCCGGTCTCTTTAACCTCATGTGACATATTAGCACTCTCCAACGAGTTAGAGACTGCTGGAGAGGGTACAGATGCGGCTCTGGGGGTACAGTCAGCAAGTCTTTGTCCCACGCTGGGCAGAAAATGTAATACTGACTCTTTACGCTTCATATAGATGTTCAACACATGCGTAGCGACTATCAAGGCCATTGCGCACCCTAAACAGAACGAGAACCCCTTAGCGTAACGAGGGGCCTCGACTGTAGGGAAGGTTAGAAGCGGAGTCCAGGCTGTCGAAGACTGGGCGATGATGGTAATGAGGACGAGCGTGAACGAGCGTTGCTCTGGCGAGTCGCGTAAGATGGTGTTGACCCAGCCGTGAAGCACGCTCGAAAGCGCATTCGCCCAGTACATAGTAGAGAAGCCGAACCAGAGCGCGGACTCGGGCACGCGCCAGATAACCAGGATAACGAGTCCCGTGACATTCCAAAGAGAGGCGAAAGTAATCGCCCAAGCTGGCCCCAGAAGAAGGTCCGAGGCGAAGCACGTCACCAGGTTGTACAAGATCCCCAACGCCGGCGCGATAGTGCCGAGCTCGTTTATCTTTGCGGCGTTGAAGCGGCCCAGGCTCTTTATCCAGAGCAGAAAGCTCCCAGTACTCTTATGGATACCGGCATTCCAGAACAGTATGTCCACAAGAACTACCGTCCAGAACCGGGGATCCAAGAGAATCTGCCTGATGTGCCGCAGCTTCAGAGTTCCTTGGGTGACATGGCCGTTGCGTTCAAGCCGACTCCTTGCCACCAGCAGGTCGGTGTCGTTTAAGACGCGTTTGTTAGGCTTACCTATCGTCCCAGGTAGGATGAAGTAGCCGAGTATGCCGACAGGGAAAGTGATGAGGGCGCAGATGATGTACATCCATCGCCAGCCCGCTAGGCCGTTCACGCCTTCGAGTCTGTGAGAAGCGCCGGCGGCCACGAGTCCCGCCGTTAACGTACCGAGGTTAAGGCCAGTGTAAAACAGGCCGCCACGGCGTGCAATCTCATGGCCGCGGTACCATGCGCCTTCGGTAGTTTTGTATCAATAGAGTAAGCGAGTGTCTAAGTCAGGGGGTCTCACCAAACATGTAGTGCATCGCTGGAAAGAAAGCTGCCTAGAAGCGGGGGTCACGGAGAAACAGTTAGCCCGGCCCAGGGGAACCGCAAAGAGTGCTACCTACCTCAAAGAAGCCGACGAGGAACCGGTACGCGGCCATCTCAGGAAAGGACTGCGCCCGATACTGAAGCAGGGTGAATACGCCCCACATGATGTCCATGAACGGGATGGTCCAGTGCATGGGAATGTAGGTGAAGAGAAACATGAAAGGGAACATGCCGACCACGGCACCAACAGTGTACATGGTTTGCAACTCAACCAGCTCGTTGCCGTGGAAGCCCAGATCCTCTTTCATGCCGGCCACATAGGCATTGTCTTCTCACGTAAGATGGTAAGTGCATGTCTTTAAGAGGAAGCGCGGCAAGTGGCAGAGTGTAAGCCTACTTAAATTTGCCTGATCAATATACTTGACCCAATAAGCCAGCACCGCATAGGGGACCACAAGTGCGTCAATCTTGGTTATGAGCTTGCGGTCCTCGGGCGAATCGTCGTCGGAATACCACTGGATCTTCCACCATTTATGCCGCCGTACAGTAGTGTCCGTCATAATGGAGGAACACCCACAGCGGCGATGTCGTCAAATATGGCTCGGTTCGTGTTGTGATAGCCTACTACATTGAGGTGTAACGGAACTGAGCCTTGCGCGATGGGCTTTTATGTATGAGAACCCCTGTGGTTGAAATGAGCGACGCAAACACATCTCTTGTAGATGCCGAGACGTATTTTTGCAATGGCGCAATCGGACCCGGTCATCGCAAAACTATCCCGTTCCGTTATCGATGTCGCAGCGCGCCGACGGGGCGTCGCGTGCAGGCGGGGCTGTACGAGCACGAGTTTGGTTGAAGGGATGGTGCAATCCAATTTCGCTGGTCGAAAGTGAGCTTGGCCTAGACCGTTATCTTGATCATCGACAGATACCCCGCACCAGCATAAACCTCAGCTCCTAGCGTCGGACGAGTCCCGTCGGGTCCGAATACGAGAGAGTTGCCAACAGAGAGGAGAACACGATGCGTATTTTACGAACATATCTCAATTCCCAGAAGACTTCCAGCGGCCGCACTACGCATTAAATATCATTCCACCTCTGCAGGCTGGGGAAACGACAAGTCTCATACTATTTGCACAAACGCCATGTCGAACCACGAAAAGCTTCGCATCGCCATTATTGGCGCGGGCATCGCCGGCCTCACAGCAGCTATTTCGCTTAAAGACCTTCCCGGAATCGAAATTCAGATTTACGAAGGTGCAAAGGAGCTGCGGGAGGTTGGCGCTACGATTGCATTGGGGCCAAATGGCCTGAGAATTCTGGAAGAGATCGGTGTTACTGAAGTCCTTGACGAGTCGCTTGCCTTTCAAAACAAGTCGGGCTTGCCTATGATCTACCGGTATGAACCCCCTAGTGGCGGGAGCGATCTACGCCCGTGCCGGAGAAACAACCAAGTACAACAGGACCCGGTTGGCCGAGCTGACAGGCTAATGCAGTCACTACCAAACCGATGAAGTGATTTCGTTCGACGAGCACAGCGAAAGCGTCGACAGGCGACATCGTACGGCGCGGTTCTTCCGCCCCCACCTCCAGCAGGCTTTGTTGCGGCATATAGACGCCGCAAATTTGCACCTGAGGAAAGCATTCGAATCTGCCTCTTTCGTCCAGGCCAAACCGGCACTTCGTATCAACTTTGCTGACGGCACAGAAGTCGAGGCCGACGTACTTTTGGGCGCAGACGGTATCCATTCCCCTGTGCGTCAGCACTTCGTGCCGGGGCCGGCCTCAGGTACCCGATCGACGGGTTGGATCACATTCAGGTCTGTGTTCCCCCGGACGCACGTTGCCCATATAGATGGCCTGACGGACGAGGCTGTTCACATCTGGGGGCCCGATCGCACGCTTTTCCTCACGCCGCTAGCTCAAGGGCTTTTTTCAGTCGTAGGATCGTCGCAGGAGGACCCGGACGCCACCGACTGCCGACACGGCCAGGAGACCACCTGGAACCAGATCGGCGACATTGATACTCTGCGTACTTTCTATAGCGGATGGGGGCCTATGGTTCGCGCCGTCATCGAGGCCACGCCCCACACACGCGTCTATGAAAACGCAGCGGCCGACGTTCTGGCCTCGTGGGTTTTAGCCGACGGCCGTGTGACACTCGCCGGCGACGCTGCGCACGCCCACGGTGGCGCATTCGCAGCCGGTGGGAGCTTGGCAATAAATGACGCCTGGGCTTTTGCACAGGCCATCCGTACTGAGTTTCCCGAGGGAAATGGCCGCTCAGGAGACGTGGGGGCCAGGCTGACGAGGGCGCTGAGGCTGTACGAGGCGGTGCGGAAACCGCATACGGACCGCGTGCAGGAGACTGTACAGCGGCGCAACAAGGGCATGGTAGCCCGCATTGGCAAAGTGGAAACCGATGAGGAGCTGCGGAAAAGGATGCGTAGCCGGCCCAACCTCCAGTGGCTGCACGAGCACGATGTTAAACAAGCTTTTGTTTCTACGTGGAAAGCTTTATACAGTGGCAACAGTAACTAAGTAAAACTGGCCAATTGTGAGGAGGATAAAATATCGTAGTAAAGATATTTGGTTAGCGAACTTGAAACAGTACTCAAAGCGATGCATACATAATATATCATTGATTATAGACTATTGCGGATATGTCGTGAGTTTAGTCGCTAACACAATGAATACTCACTATTTACCAGAGCTGGAGTGATAGCGAAGGTAGATAGATGTATCCAGTGACGACTATATTTTTCTGCCTCTATTCCGACCAGCAGCATCAAGCAGTTTTAGAAAGGATGGCAAAGCGCAAACAATTTGGCAATTCTAGAACACTTTTTACAACATTAAAAACATAAGACGCTTATCCAAGCGATGTTGCACTAGCACTGCACGGCCATATTCGGCTCCGGGTTGCTTTTACCCTGATCAACAATTCTCCATGTAAAAGATTAGCGTAACCGAGAAGGCACTGAGTGCTAGGCCCATGCTGACTTGAAGATGTCCTGGAGATCTAACATATAAAACGCTATGTCGTCAGGCCAGGCGTCGCCCGGTCTGGCCCATTCGAGAGTGATGAGTTGATGACTGGGGTAGTAGTAGAAGAGAGACATGTGGCACAAAAACGGATCCGCAATTGCCCCGCAGCAACTGCGCCTTATATATGCGACAAGACATATATTAGGTGAGGCATGCCACGAAATTTCCGGTCGTGTAGGAATCCATCTATGGTAAGATCCCAGGTGGGGTAGTAGGACTTCTTCTGACAAGGATAACGCACATCAATAGCTAGCTACCTCCCCTGGCCACGCATCCACCTTGTGTAAAGTACGGGTTTCTTTGTATTGGCTCTCTATGCCTCGAGAAAAGTAGGCAGATTTCCATCCGGCGCCACGGGGAGGCTGTAGAGTATAAGTTCGCCAGCCGCCTATGGAGTGTGTAAACTTCATGGTTGTTGCACCTACCACCGGGAGCGAATCACCGTAAGGGTCGTTGACCAGCCACCAGGGTAAAAGGGGTCTATATGGCTGTCAGCTTACCACTGGGGACGAGGTCTCGGGGAGGATCGTTGGCCTCCCGTGGGGTGTACACACCCCATGGTTGTTGGCCTACCACCCCATGTACTTTCGGCGCCCGCCAAGGCCTTGGTCACCGACGGACCCCAACCTCGTCCAGACCCAGGGAGTCTTCAACAACCTGCTCTGACCGGGCAGGGCCGGCAGGGTGGGGTTGATCGGTGGGATGGATGTGGCGGGGCCGATTGGGGCTCTATGCCCTCTTCGGCTCCTCGCCCCTTGGGTTATGTTCGCCTTGTGGACCTGCCGCCTTTTCAGCTTCTGGCAAATACTCCGCTTCTGGAACCTGTTCGGCTCCTGGCGCCTGTTTCGTGCCTGGGGCAGGGGTCGACTTTGAGCTGGGCTAGGAACTACGCTTCAGTGTCGGCTTGATGGACATGACCGCGACCCCTCGGACGCTGTTGCTCTACATCCCGTTCTGTCTCTTCCTGGCACCCTGCCTTATTCTTCTGCCGAGCTCCATCTCGCTCTATCTATTCCCGGTACCTTGCGGCCCTCCTTTCTCTTGCTCTGTTACTCCCTCTTATTCTCCTCCTCCCTCTCATTCTGTCCATCCACCCCTCTCGTTCCATCTCTTCCTGGCCCCTTGACCTTGCCCCTTGTTCTTGACCCTTGACCGTGACCCTTCCTCTCTCCTCTCTCCTCTCTTGCTTTTCCCCCTTCCTATACTGGCTGCGCCTGATTTAGTCATTTCCTGTCGACACTACCAGTTCAATATTCCGCACTCTGCTCTTCGGTTTCATCTGGACTTGTTTTACATAGTAATCATGTGGCCGGCTTTCTCGTCCTATTCTGTTGCCATATTGAGTCCGCGCGCCGTATCCCTGTACCCACCGTCATCTGAGTTTGCTGCGACCCGTGACATTATTGCGTTACGCTCGTGCCGATGGTCGTCCAGATGAGCCAGCAGCCTCTAATTTGGCGAGAGAGGCAACCCCCCCACCCCCTCAGTTTTCGGGCAGCAACAGCAACAAGGACCGTGGCAGCAGCTTAAGCAGACACAGTTAACACAAAAGACCCAAAAACACCACATGCGAATTCACCTGTTCGTCGTGCCCGTGCCAGGGGCCACAGTCGGATGAACATCGCTTTCCCGATGGGCATGCATCTCCTGTTGTCCACCAAGATTGGTATAGCAGCAGCAGCTCTGATACGATGCCGGCCGACTAGAGGGGCGTCCACGAGCCGGCCGCGAGCCATGACAAGGCTTCGTCTGGGAGCGAGGCGCGACATGGCTGCCTTCTGTTGGAAGGGTTGGGGGAGCGGGTAGGGCGTTGTTAACCAAGTGCCATGTTTGCAATCTAAGCCATTCCGCAATCTAAGCCATTCCGCAATTCGAACCATTCCGCAGCCCAAGCCACAGGGTTCCTTCTGCCTCTGCCTCATCGTTTGTCTCAACCTGACCGAGTATCTTTTGCCTGCAGGGAGTGGTTGACCTGCCGATGCATGGTACCTGACTTGCCCGGTGATTGTGCGACTCTGGAAATTGTCGACCTTTCATTCCCAGCTCTCACACCGCATTGACTTTGCTGTTACATTGGTCCTTGATGCCATCATGTGGTGCCCCGCATCGGATGGGAGAGGAAGAGCAAACTGTCATGGCCAGGCCCTTCGACGGCGGGGCTGCTGCGTTCGGTCTTGAGACTTGAGGCACAGTGGGTCCCCTTTGCGGGTCTCGCATTCCATCCCGGATCGCCGAAATTAAGTTACCCCCGAATAGCTGACCAATAATGATCTAGTTTTCAGCAAAGACCCTCCACTTCTTTGGGTCTACGATAGAAAGGCATTGTGTCGAATGATTTGATTCGAAAAACAGATTAGCGGCTCTGGCCAGGTACGTGTTGACCCTTGATATAACGGTGCAGTAGCTTCTTCAAGTTATCAAGTCGACGACGTAAACAGCTCTACATGAAAGAAACTGTTGTAGCTTCTTTGCCATTGTACCTTGCATTCGTTTGTAACAGCTTCAGTGCTCTGCTACCATCGTGTTGTTGACTGAGTTACTCATGATGCACAGGATCAGACTGACTCTGGCGCGCCTGACATCCAGCTCCTCTAAACGGCCGACTAGTGACAGCAACAGTCCATCAAGCGACAAGCTGCTCGACATCGCACGGACGCTTCCTCGGGTGGGGACTGCCCACACATCCGCTTCAGATGCAAGCACTACTACCCTTTTCTCCGACCTTCATCTCAACGAGCGCGACAGCAATCGGGGTTGCTGTTTTCTGCACGACCACGGTCAAGCCACCGCCGAGGGAGCTGATATTGTTCTTGTTCATGGCCTCAATGGCCATCGCGTCAGCTCGTGGGAAAAGGAAGGGGTATGTTGGCCCAGAGACCTCCTCGGAGGAGATATGCCCAAGACTCGAGTAATTTCGTTAAACAGAGACCGCCCAGCTCGCCATAGAGGCGTAAGTTGGACTACCACCACTTGGGCCAATCCAGACTTGGGCCACCACACCTATCATGAGACCCCTTGAGACGGTTTTTGGTGTTTTGCAGCCATAACCAGGCCTAATTAGCTAATACTTGACTTGTATCTCCTTAAGGACCTCCTCTATCTCATGGTCCCAATTATCTTCAATTTGTCGTGTTTCCGACCGCCTATTTAGCTGCTGGCGCGTAAACCTCCGTGGGCGAACTTAGTCCGCTTCATCCCTCAGCTGATCCCTAGCTTGCGAGATATCCTCCATATCAACAAACGCCTGTTGAGACTTAGGAAGGACTCGACGCTGTTTTCGAGGTCGCTGTCTCTCGAGTGCAGCTTTTAATTGCTCATTTTCCTGCTCGTGAGCGACGTTGCTAGCGGTGAGGATGTCGAAGGCCTTCTGCAGCTTCCAAAGGCCTCGGCGCTGCATTGTAGTCGCGAGCGCGCTGTCCGCTGCTAACACACGAAGCCCTAATTCCTTCACTTACCTGCTGTTCTTTAGAGTCTTAAGTTCGTTTTCGTTTAACGCTGCGCTTTAGTCTGGTGTTTTCGCGCGCTCCGGTTCTCCTGCAGTCTGCGCGTCCGCCTGGGCAGTGAGCCTGCTATTGAGAGGCTTAGAACGGTCTCTTAGAAAGATGCTAGTTGCCTCCCAGCCTCTCAGGATCTTGTCCATCGTTAGGGTTTCATTTCGGGCTCTTTTCCAAGCAGCCACGAACTCTAGCTTGCCGGCAACGGTAACCATCATGGAATAGCAGGTGGCACGCAAAATGGACCTGAACCTGCGCTTCAACGCTGAGAATGGGCCGACGTCGAGGGGCTGGAGGATTTGTGAGCAGTGCGCTGGGAGGAAATTAAGCCAGACTCGCGCTTGGAGACATTCTAGGAGGAAAGGCTCGTTAATGTGGCTGTTATGGCTGTCGATGATAAGTTGACGCCTCTGGCGATAGTTTTGAGGCTTCGTCTGAGGGAGGAACACCTCAAGTAGCCAGCGTAGCGCTATCTCGTTGCTTAACCAGCTAGAACCGCTAGAGGCGAACCTCCAGGACCTGAGGTCATCATCTCCTAGCATCTCCTCCTTAAACCACTGCTGCTGGACGCTTTTGCCTCCGAAGATGACTAAGGGGAAAAGCGCTCTGCCGTCTCCAGCCACGCACTCCACGATAGTCACCCACTCTCTATTTAGGGGGTCCTTAATGAGGACCTCCTTAAGCTCAGAGGGTCCGATGACAAGGGGAGCGTCTCCAATTCCGATCTGGGACCCTATCTCGTCGGCGTTATAAGTGTGAGCTGGAGGGATGGCTAACATTAAGGGGTCATCTAACCGTTAGAAGAACTCCTCGATATTTATTGAATAAGCTGCGTTAGCGCGCCGCTAGTCATAGCGGACGCTGCGTAAGGTCTTCAACTCTGGATGAAGCTTTATGAAGCGCTGGATCCAGTGTTTTCCGAAGGTCTCAGGTCCTCCAGACGCTCGAGAGATCCTCAAAGCACACATCGTGAACCTTGAGAGAGGCGGCGCGTAGCCTAACTTAGTCTGCGTCTTGACCCAGCGCACCAGATGTGCTTCCTGGCGCGGTGAAAGGTCCTGTTGCTTTTCGTGAGTCTCACGAACGGTCCTTCCACCGTCAATATGGCGTTGAAGTGTGAACCTAGGGATGGAGTGTTGCTTAGCAGCTGAGCGGACGGAGGCGCCGTCCTTCGTGGCACGAATAGCAGCACGCAGCTTTTTTTCCCGATCGGTGGCCATATCAGAAGATGCACAATTGAAAGGCGATGACAATGGTCTAATTAATCTATCTATTGGTGTTGTGGTTGTTATTATATCCATGGTTGAAGTTGTTGGCGATGAGGAGGATGAGCTGACTTTGTTAGTGGTCCAAGTCTGGGTTGGCTCAAGTGGTGGTAGTCCAACTTACATTGTTTGGGAGCGACACTGACATTGACCTTAGTGGGGATACTCGCTTGGTGCGCGACAATACGACAATCTTGATAAGCTGGCCGAGCAGTCCAGCCTCGGTGACCAGATGCTGGACGACCTCGTCCGTCTCCATAAGAAGCACGGCGGCGCGGACCGGCCAATCGTCTTTGTGGGCCATGGGCATGGCGGCATTATTATCAAGGAGGCCATCTCAACAGCAGCCATTGCACGAATCTATGGTAACGATGCGGCAGCGGACAAGGCTGAGGTATATGCGAGGACGGCCGGGGTCGTTTTCCTCGGCACTACACATGTCGCCACACCTGGCTTGACTTTGGGCGAAACTATCGCACAAAATTCTCAATTGAACCCAAAACCGGCTGACCCCAAGTTGCTCAAGTTTTGCACGACACAGTCCGAAGTCTTTGAAAAGGTCACCGAGGATTTCGCCTTGTTTTCGCGCGACATCCACGTCGTTTGTATCCGCGAGGACAAGCCCATGAGTAGCGGTCTCGTAAGTCGCGGCCTGGATTGGTGATTTAAACTTCCCCAGAGGCAGGTTGCTGACTTGAAAGCCATTAACAGATGGCCTCTAAAGACTCTGTATTCTATGAGGGTGGCCCAAACATCACAGTGGACAGCGTTTTAGCTGATCACTTCGGCATTGCGCAATTTGGAAAGCGGACAGATCCTGGCTATTTCCAGCTTCTTGGGCATTTGAGTAAATTGACCCAGGGAAATACACTTAGTGGTGCGTGCCGCGTTCTTTGTTACGATAGCTTAATACTCACAAAACTACAGATCAGACTGAGACTAAAGAACAAAGAAGCCAAGGTAGGCCTGTGCTCGCTTTTTAACCAGACATATAATTTGCTAACTTGATGCGTCCAGAGATCCTAGATATGCTCTACTTCGAATCCATATTTGAGAGAGCAGCGCAAATAAGAATTGAGGACGAGGATCGACAGGATTGTGCTCAGATTCTAGCCCAGAAGAGCAGCGAGGAGCTTGAGTCACCGTTTTATAAGTGGCTTGAGTCTGATGACCCCTTGTGTTGGGTGAGTGGAAAAGAGGGAACGGCTGGGTCGACACTGATGAAATATTCCTTCTATGACACGAAAACAAGGCGACGACTAGACCGGTGGGCGAGCGGGAAGTTACTGATGGCGAACGTCTTCCTCTTCGGAGACGGCTCCCAACTTCAGAGGGGCAATGAGGCTCTCCTCCGAACTATCTTGTTCCAAGTCCTGAACGACCGGAGAGACCTTATTCCCGCTGCGTTCCCAACCTTCTACTGGGGACCGTGGCCACCTCTGGTGCCGCTAAAAACAGTTATGAATCTCACACAAGCGGGGTATGCGCTTGTCTCCCGGCAGACCAGCCTTGTGATCTTCGTGGACGGCCTCGACGACTATCGATGCCATCACGCAAGCTGGTACGAGGCGTTTGCCTCCGAGTCAGAATCGGAGCATACGGGGGGCGAGGAAGACACTGAAAATGATAGTGGCAGGAAAAGTGTGCCCTCAGACAGGAAGCGGTGGCTCATGGAGAGCCACCAGGATATCGCCACCCTAATGACTTCGCTGAGTGAGAACCCGCGGGTTAAGCTTTGTGTCTCCAGTCGTGAGCTTCCTGTCTTTGAAGCGGCCTTCGGCAATGGACCCCGGATACGCATGCATACGCAATCGGACAAGGCCATTATCAGATACTGTGCAGCCCGCCTTGCTGAATCGGTACCGGGCATGAATCTCGGTGATCTATGTCTCGATGTGGCGACCAAAGCGAATGAAAACATTTTATGGGCACGACTGGCCATCGATGTGCTCCTGGAACAGTCCTTGAAGATGCTGCGGCTGACACTGGACCAACTACCCACCAAGCTCAGCGGTTGCAGGGGCCTTTACATGCACGTTCTCCAGAGGTTGCCGGTGGATCGCCAGCAAGATGCCGCTCGGATGTTCCAGCTCATGCATCGGGCACAGAAAATCCAGCCCCCCTCCGCGTTAACGCTGGCCCTGGCCCGTGATGGGTACCTGAACAAAAAGGGACAACTGCTTGTTGAGACGGACCGGACAGAGCTCACACCACTCGAAGAGATGAAGGAAGGTTGCGAACATATCCTCCACCGCTTGCACGAATGCTGTCCTTCACTGTTCGTCTGTGAAGGTAAGCCTCTCGAGCCCAACCAGCGCATCCTCTTCGCGCATTTCACTGTCCGGCTCTTTGCTGCTCGAAAGGACGTCTGGAAGCAGCTACTTGGTGGTGCCCAGGGCTACATATGTCGCGACAGACCTATCGATACCGACCTGTCGCTTATGAGCGGGTGCATCCGACAAATACAGTATTATCGGCCAGGAGGTTTGAGGCCATTCTTGCAAGTGCATTCATTTAGCCGAGTGCAGATTGTGCCGGAAGCGTGGCTCACGATCGCCACGGCCCTACGTTACGCTGCTCGCATCGATTCAGAGCTGCGCCCCGATGATGCGTTGCGTCGGTCTCATTTCCTAAGTCTCCTGGACCATCTCGACTCCTTCTGTCAGTGGGCCTGGGTTGATTCATTGCAGCACTATCGACCAGTATTCCAGGATACCGACTGGTTCGTATCGCAAATTCCCACACTTCGCAACAAGCACTGGTCAGGGTTCGAGCCAATGGAGACCGGGAAGCCGCCCAAGCGCAAAAATTTCCTTAGCTTGGCTATCCAGGCCAATCTGGTAACTTACGTCGCAGCCTCGGCCGAGCGCCTCAAGAACAGCGGCGACAACAACCTGAGCAAGACTTTCGGGCGGCTGCTCGAGGTGGCCGTTTCGACGGCCACGGAAATTGGCGATCCCGCGTGCCGGACCCTGGCGAGCGACTACCGCGGATTTCACTCGGATATGCCGTACGCGGCCCTGGCAGAGACGGTGCTGCGGGCGGGACGTAATCATATCGACCTGCGAGCGGGGAGGTCGGCCGGTGTCCCCAACAAGATCTGGATGCGGGCCTTGCAGACACGCCATCGCTGGTTTTTGCCGCAACACCACGGTCGACAGACGAGCGTGTCGCGGCTTTTGACTGAAGCTAGCCCTGCTGCTCTCGCGTGCAACCAGGAACGCTGGATCGCGGCGATCCGTTCGTTACTAGCGGCCGGTGCAGATCCGTATGCTGCCATACCGGTAGCGGATCGCACCAAGGTGAAGAGAAGTGGCGCAGGGGTTGACGAAGGGTCAGAAACGAGGAATGCGGCTGATATAATTCGAGAGACATTAGTGGCTGAGCCGCGCTTCGCCAAAGATCTCGACGAGATCGAGATACTCATTGGGCAATTCAGGGGAGAGTAAAAAGCCGCCTAACATAGTGCTGAAGATCCTTTTCCATTAATTATCCAATGCTATCGTAATGGTGCTGAGAATCATATCTTTGTAAGAGGCGTTGAGAGGCAGAGGCGATCAAAAACATGACAGAATCCGAATACGTTCACTTGTACTCTTCCTTCAATCTCAAACCTTCTTACCTTCTTCCCAGCCGCGCCCTCGTTTTTAGGGCGGCGAATTGTCTTTGCTTTTGTAGCACTAGATGGAGCGTGAGAAATGAAGGTTTCAAGCTTTCCCTTACCGGAAACTAAAACAGGAAGTAACTGGCGTGGCAGATATACACAGTAGCCTGTGGGTCCCCCTCGGGGCTCCGGTAGGTCCTCACGTGACCTGACGGATGACAGGAGATGACATAACCTGGGAATAGCCCCATGTGCGACAGAATGGTTTACTAGAGGACGGCGATCCCGACCGCATGGTGTCAGAGGATTTACTAGAAGAGGCGGACGAGATGATGAGCGACGGGTCATCAGGGTCTAGTTCATAATGTTATACGTAGCGTAAAAGAAAGGGATGTAGTGCAAAAGTACTTTGTTTTTAAAATAAATGCTAAGGCAATAAACCCGGGTAATATGAGATGTGTAGTAATCTTGTAAGTCTGAGTTTGCCCGCTGGCTCAGCGTGGCCCAGGTCGTGCGTCCGCCTCCTGGTGAGCGCAAATTTTAAAACCTCGTCCCAAAGACGGCACCGACTCGCCGTTAGGCTAGCCCTTCATGTGTCGTGTTCCCTATTCCACGCTCGCTTATCGGGCAATCGACGAACCTCATGACGCCCCATGGCGGACTTGAGGGAAAATTCTAGCTGCCAGCTGACATTTGACCATGGAAAGAGGAGCTCGCGGTCTTAATCTCGGGAGATTTGTTTACCTGGCCTTCGGTAGCCTATGTATCAACAAGACGGGTGGGATGGGCTACGGTGGCGTTGTTGATACCCTGGAGAGTATCTTCGCGGCGTTCACTGCGTCCGAGGAGCTCGGCATGCTACCACCTATGGTCGCGACTGAAGCACGCCCTTTGATGTAAGCATTATGAGTGCCTTCATAGCTAGTATTTGATAAAGTGGCTGTGATATGATACCCGAGCTTCCACGCCTGGCTTGTCACTTCTCTCGTGTCCCTGCGAGGCTGATGCCATTTCTCCCGGTTTCCACTCTCACCTGCCTCTTTTTCTGACGCCGACAGCAACACCAAGTAATGCATCCCACGATTAATAAGAATACCAAGATCGGGAGGCCGACGACCACAAACCAGAAGGCGCCTGTCTCCAATCTCCCCATATGCGATGCGCCGTCGTTGCAGCCGGACCTTTCCGAGCCAGAATCGACTGTGGCACCGGGTACCCAGGAGTCGAGTGCCCATGTGGTGCAGGGAAGTTGGGGCGGCTGCGGACTGAGAGTGGCGATGTCGGTCGTTTCCCAGGAGACGTGCCACGCATCGTGCACACGCACCCCTTTTGGGAAAAGCGGCTGGCCGGTCGATGACCGGGTACTGGAAGGCGGCACGGGTGAGCTGGTCGCTGGCGCGACCCCAGCGATGTCCTGGAAACACGCTTCGCTCGATACGGGTCCGATAGAAAGGCCGGCGATCGACGAAAAGCTGAAGCCGCTGTGGTATTATGTCAGCCACTGGAATTAGGTGGTACGCGACGCTCTTTCATTTTAATACATACCTAGAGCAGCAGAATGCTGTTGTCACCGCTGTGGACGCGGCGACGGGTGTCGTCGGGCCAAGACCATATGCTGTCCATCCCCTGGGACAGACGGCTGGACTGAACTCGAAGGGGACTTCCTGATCCACTGCCGTCGGGCGACAAGACGCATCGGATGTGGCCGAGACAAGAAGCGTCACGGTGGTGGTCTCGAAGGCATTCCAATAGAAGCTGGTGACGAAGCTGGTTGTGTCGAATTGGCCCTCACAGCTTGACGGTGCAGTGAAGGGAGTGGTAAGCGCCTGCGGTGCCACCCTCGTTGCAGTCACCGACATGTTGATCAAATGCTCTTCGATCTCGAGCCGGGACCCGATTTCACCAGCAGAAGGAGGACAAACCAAGATATTGTCTTCGGTGCGACTTGTGGGGATGGACGGGCAATGGGCGGAAATGTGGTGTCGACTTGAGCAGGCGGGGAGGGAGAAATAGCGCGACGCATGTCAGCCGTATCGCGTGGCTAAAAGGACATGCCCATCGCCGAGATTGTCTTGGCAACGTGGCTGCCTGGACCAATTGGAGCCAAGCGAAGCCAAGATGGGAAGCAGCGCCGAGGCTATCAATGTAAGGGACCTCCTCCACTTACTCCCCAGACCGTCCTCTTCTCCGGCACACGCCCGTTGGAGTTTATCCAACCGATTGGGTTGCATTTGGACCCATCGAGTCCCCTAAAATACCCCGGGGTCTTCCCAAGATGGGCCGACAACTTGATGACATGCAGCCCAGATGAGTCTCACCTATCTCACTGTCGGTTGCACGTGCCCCGGTGCTGAAGGCTGATAGGCTATCACCTGGGCGTACAGTAGCGACTAATGTCTATCTTTAGCGACGGGGCGTAATTCCTTCCGGGCAGTATACAGAACCGTTATAGTGGACAAATTGCAAGCCCGATTAGGTAGGTCCTCTTGGTTCGAGGCCCCCTTCACGACCTCGAGGCTCCGTGAGTCGTTGGGATGAACACTCCAGCAGTCATCTACAGATTCTGCATTATGCGCCCATAGAATAGACACAGCCATATATATAGCCCTAAGTTTCCTTGGTATAGATGGCAGCAATAGTCGCTCCACCACCAGTAACTACACGCTACTTTTCCCTCCCTGGCCAGCCACCATGTGGCTTCCAACCAACACCCTCGCTCTATGGGCGTTGTGCTTCTCTTGCTCTTTGGCGGCTTTTCCAGATCCCCACAAACTTACTCAGCCCGCCATCTCCTTGGATAGTACTGCAGCCGGCGATATCGGAGCCGCACGGCAGATCGTCAAGGATGCAATTGCTAATATGACTTTGCTCAACAAGGCCCGGCTTGCGAACCCCTCCCGCAACAACTTCAAACTAAAGCCCGGAACTAGAGTGTCAAAGCGTGAAGAGAGCACAGCTCCGCCGTTGCTCGAAATTACGGACCAAATTGCCCAGGCCGCTGCTCTAGTCGCTGAGTTGGACGATGGTGCCTCGTCGAACTCCACTGCCAGTGCAGCCCTTCTCCGGAAGCGGGCTGGAGCTTTCTGGATGGAAAGCATTGCGCGAAAAGGGACGGTACCGTGGGGCAAGGATAACTCATACAAAGTACGTCTTACCGACTCCGAGAGTATTCGAGACGATCACTGACATGTTGTGACGCAGGTGTTCCGGAACGTCGTCACGGACTACGGTGCGGACCCAACAGGCAAGAGGGTGAGTACTATTAACTAGGAACCAAATTGCGACCGCTCGGCTGATGTAAAGCTTACTGAGAGCTGTGACAGGATTCGACCAAAGCAATCCAGAAAGCCATCGATGACGGGAAACGTTGCGGCGCCAACTGCAACGGTTCGACTACCAAGAACGCCATTGTGTACTTCCCGCCTGGAGAGTATCTTGTGTCCAGCTCCATCAGCGTTTACTTCGGCACTCAGATTATTGGAGACGCCAACAATTGGCCCACCATCCGGGCGGCGTCCAGCTTCATCGGTCTTGGTGTTTTGTCCACCGATGTGTACGTCGAGCAGGGCGGTAATGGGCCTGACGGGAACGCGCTGGAATGGTACATCAACACCGCCCGATTTTACGGTCAGATCCGCAACCTCAAGGTCGACATCCGTGTCACCGACCCAGGGGCCTATGTTTGTGCGTTTCATTACCAGGTTGCGCAGGCGACGACGATCGAGAACATTGAGATCATTGCCAACTCTGCAACGGTATGTGTGCAAGCCATCTCTATACCTCTCGTGCATACCGCGTCCCCCCCTCGTGGCAGAGTACTAACTTGCTCTTCCCAAGACCCAGCAGGGTATCTATGCCGAGAATGGCAGCGGAGGTGTCATGTCCGACATCACTTTCACGGGAGGCAACTTTGGCATCTGTGAGTTGGGCACGTATACCCGGCAGCCCGTGGTCCCAAACTAAAGCTCCATCTAGATGGTGGAAGTCAACAGTTCAGCGCTGCTCGCATGACTTTCAACGGTTGCAACACGGCCGTCCAGGTCATCTGGGACTGGGGCTGGGTATGGAAGAGCATTACCATCAACAATGCCAAGGTCGGCTTCCGTCTGTACAACGACGCAGGCGGTCAGATACCCGGCTCCGTCACCATTGTGGACTCCACCTTTTCCAACATTCAAGACTACGCCATCGAGATGGCCGTGCCGGTCGATGTGCGGGATTCGGGCTTCACCGGCTTGATCCTGGATAACGTTAACCTTGGTGGCAGTATTAAAGATCACTGGAGCTCGAAGAAGATTCTTTCCTCGGGCTACTACAAGAACGTGAGTATGACCATTTAGTTGGCACCAAGGTACCGTCGTCGCTGATTCGAAAAGATAGTACGTCATGGGTTCCACGTACGTGAACGACAAGCGGTCGTGGACCAACGGGCCGATGGACTACAAGCGCGAGTCTACCCTCCTTGGGCCCTCAATTTCAGGTCTCCAAGTCGCCCCCTACTTTGAACGCAAGAGGAACCAATATGCGGATAAGTCAGCCTCGGATTTTGTGCATGTGAAAGACCTCGGCGCCAAGGGCGATGGCACCACGGACGACACCACGGCGCTGCAGAATGCCTTCAACAAATACGGCGACGGCAGCAAAATTGTATTTGTCGATGCCGGGACGTACATCATCACTGGAACCGTGACAATCCCAAAGAACACCAAGATTGTGGGTGAGACATGGTCCCAGTTTGCTGCCAATGGCCGGCGATTTTCTGATGCCAGCAACCCCGTTCCCATGCTCAGAGTGGGCGAGGAGGGCGACATTGGCACGGTAGAGATGCAAGACCTGATCCTGACGAGTAAGGGACCGACGCCTGGGGTTGTCCTAATGGAATGGAATGTTCAGGCCTCGAGTGCCGGAGCGGCCGCCCTGTGGGATGTCCACGCGCGCCTCGGAGGTGCCACTGGGACTGAGCTGACGCCTGCGGAGTGCCCCCCGATCACCACAGGCACCAACCCCTCCCAATGCCAGGTCGCGAGCATGCTACTCCACGTTACCGAGAAAGCGTCGGGGTACTTCGAAAACATGTGGCTGTGGGTGGGAGATCATATGATCGACGATCCGCTACTCGGCGACCCCATGAACAACATGGAACAGATTTCCGTCTACAGTGCGCGCGGCGCCCTCATCGAGAGTCGCAAAGCAACCTGGCTTTACGGAACCGCCTCAGAACACAGCGTTTACTACCAGTACAACTTCAACGGGGCACAGAACATCTTTACCACCATGCTCCAGACAGAGTCCCCATATTACCAGCCCACCCCCAAGCCGCCAACACCTTTCCAAAACGTTGTCGGAAAATTTCCCAACGATCCTGACTACTCGTGCCGGGGCAACGATGCCGATGGTTGCGACGAGTCTTGGGCGGTTATGATGAAGAACTCGCAGAACATCCACGTTGCTGCCGCTGGGACCTACTCCTGGTTCAGCACCTACTCACAGGACTGCATCGATAAGCACGCCTGCCAAAAGGCCCTTTGGCTACTGGAAGACAACTACGAAAACAACCGACTCCAGAACATCATCGCCATCGGGGCCAAGAAGATTATTGTGTCACGGGTTGCGACAGACATTTCATCCGAAGCGAATCTGGCCGTGACCAGCCACCCGTCCTGGGCACACATCTCCGTATACGATGTCCCATCGACGGGCCCGGCGCCCCTTCCCGAGGATGGCTGTTCCCAGGAAGATTGGCTGTACAGTAGCGAGGCCATGGACCCGGGCGACATCGAGATCTGGTCCAACGACGGCACTCACCTGGACCACGCCGAAGACACCGAAGGACAGCAGTACGTGACGATAGTGAACCTAACGCCGTACAAGATGATCTACACGGGAGGGCCCACTCCGTACCAGTTCTCACGTTGGGACTTTGGCGACATCCCGTCGGGTAAGGCACGCAAAAATGAAGCCACCTACGACACGGGTTTGAATGTCGGCAGTTTCGTGGATACTAACGGCTACGCCAACTACAAGCTCGAGGGCACGGGTAAGACGTTCACGGTTCACGTCACTACGCACATACCCGACGATTACGAGCGACGTGTGGTCTTTGACCTTGGCGGCATGGAGCTGGGCTGGCGTGAACTGGGCTTCCCCGGAGAGCGCACCAGTGTAGCCCTTATCATTAGCGGCAGCGATGACTACGGCTATGTCACGTCGCTGCAGCTTAACAAGGCGAACTGGATGTCGGCCATGTACGACGTCATCAAAGACCGCCAGCTCCGACACGTCGTAGTGCCAGGCTCGCACGATGCCGGCATGAGCCGCATCTCGGTGAATTCGGGCTGGAACGGGCTGGGGACCTCGAGCAACACGGCGACGCAGAGCTTGGATCACTACAACCAGCTACGCGTGGGAACGCGGTACTTTGACATGCGCATCGTGAGCGTCAACATGTGCAGTTTCTGGGCGGCCCACGTCAACGAGGAGGTCACAGCCGCCCCGGTAGGCGCGACGGGGGAGTCGCTGGACGACCTGATCAAGGGCCTCAACCGCTTCACCACCGACTACCCGGGCGAAGTTATTGTCTGGTCAATCAGGTCCATGGTGGATCTAGACAACGGGAAACTATCGAGTGAGAATCAGCGATTCTGGGACGCCAAGAAACTTGACGAGTTCTACACCAAGCTCGAGGGGATCAACAACCGATGCATCGGCCTCAGTGGCTCCACCACATTCGATCAGCAGCCCATGAAGAATTTCATGGACGGCAAGAAGGGCTGCGTCCTGCTCCTCTCCAACGGGCGCCTGGCTAGCGGTCTGACCCAGGGCAGGACCTCGTCAGGAATATACCCCCAGGGGAGGTACCTACAGCGCGACGACTACTGGGCCGAGGAGCAGCACACGCAGCAGAACGCTGACAAGCAGATTACGCGGATGCGAGGCCACAGCCGCGACAACGGTGCGCCCTCGAGCACAACAGCGGACAACTACTTCATCATGCAGTGGCAATGTACACCCTCGGCGCTCGACGTCAGCCTGCCGCCGCCGACGCTACAGCTCATCGCCAACCAGGAGACCAACCCTGCCCTGTACCACTACGGCTTAAACAGCATGTCACCCACTGCGTTCCCAACGGTGATGCTGCACGACGCTGTCGGCCTTTTCCACGTCAGTGACCTAAGCGAGGCCGCATACAACCCCATGATGCAGACACTGGCCATCGGCCTGAACCTGTACATGGTTAGCCAAAACTGCAAGGTGAGCAACACACGACACCCGCTTCGGCCTCCGACACAGCAGCGCAGGGGCGCTGGTGGCGGCTTCGAGGCCTTCCGCGGTGTTGTGTTTGCGAACGGTACGGTTCTCCCCGAGGCGCCGCCGCAGTTCTGCAGGACCTGCACGTATAACGATACTGCAAGCGTGGACCACCCAATGAAGCAGAATGTTACGGGACGAGGCTGGAGAACAGGGTTTTACGAGCTGCCTACCAACTGACGTCGGCGTTCGCAGCGTCTGACTGCGTGATCGAGGTTGGCCGCGAGGAGGGGGTTTACGTGGCCATCGATACCGCGCTGGCCTTCCCTAGTTCAATCCAATCACGCGGCAAAGGCAACTTCGTCACGGCCCAGGGGTACGTGCGTACGACGGCAGCCGTGTCGTGCCAAACTTGGATAACATTCCGCAACGCGATACGGCTGTCCTCGACGGCTCGGCTCACCACCTTTTTCTTTCTAGGCCCACAAGTCCAGCGCAAGGCCAACACACCACCATATTGATTGGCATACCACCGACAACCTTGGCCTACATTTTTTTGAGCGGCGAGAGGAAATGCTGGACCTCAACAAATCTCAGGTTTTGGAGGGAAACTTTGATGCGCGGAGACCGAACCAGGAGGCGGTCAAGACATGTTCACTTCTACACACGGCTTAGGGTGGGATGAATGGTTTTGACGTTGGCGAGCATACCGTATCAGGCCCTATATTTCTGTAGCCTGACTGATGTCTTCCTAAGCAATCAAAATTCCTAGAGAGGCCGCAACTTCGTTGTTAGTCTAGTCCTACTGCCGCACTACACATTGTAGTTCGCAATACAAAAAGACAGACTGCGCTTCTAATTAGCTTGAGAGACAATGCGCTTTTCCCTTCCTTTAACACACTGTTACGTTTAGCTGCAGCACTTCACGCTCATTTTCGTGACCATTTTGAGCTTCTTTTGCTTTTCTACGTTGAGGACCATCCTGATCAACGGTTTCCTCACTTGATTGACCTTTGGGATTAACCTCACGACCGTGTCTTTCCACCAGGCTCCCTACAGTTTGGGGTGCGTTGGTTCCAATAGGTGTTAATAATAAAATAACGTCCAAAGCTTTATGTTCTGTTCTTCACGATCCTATAGCAGGACTTTCGTATTTTGATTTAAGAGGGAAACGGGACTGGCAAGCCTGTAGGTCTTATGATATGTTGCCACTTATCATCCCTACTTCGCACCCCAGATCTGACATTCTTGGCGGCCTAGCTGACAGCATCCCCTGCCGCCCCCTCCCCCGAGATCGTTAATTATACAGGCAGGTGATCCTAGTGTGTTGGCCACAGGCGCTGGTAGTGGCCAACATGGTGCGGTTGTGCGTCCTGGCGTAAGCGCTAACCTGAGGTGCGACGGTTCCAATGCAACTTCGATCGGGCTGGGCGTCTCCGGTGTGTCCTGATGGACGCTGCCCCCCGATCAGGCGGCTATGGATGAGAGATAACGATATCGTGGCTCGGCCGCAATCCATTCTAGTGCTTACTCATCTTTGTGGTGCAGAAGTGGGGGCCACGATAGGGGCGAGGGGCCCTTTTGGAGGCGACGAGGGGGGGCATGTTGGGGGCGAGGGGCCGGCATTTAGACCGTCGTGGTACCGAAGCCTTATTGATCCTTCCAGCTTATAAGCCCCTCTATCGGCGCCACGATCTAAGTCGCTAGTGCTCGCTCTCAACGCCGCAGCTCGCAGCCTTTTATTCTCCGGGCGACAGAAAAGACCCCGACCGCGCTGACACGCCGAAATGGACGCGTACGGCCACGTCTACCAGGGCATCTGGACCAATTGGTCCCGGGGCTCCGCCGTCATGGGTGCAACCTTCACCACGACGCAGAGGAATGGAAACGTCTTGATCGCGTTCACGGCCGTCTTCATCCCGTTCGTGGCCTCCCGGCTGTGGAAGATTCTCTGTTTCGCCATCCATACTTGCACTTCCAAGAGGGGCGGACAGGACGCCATCTATCACCAGCGACAGGTCATCCTCCGCAACTCCCCCAGCCCCGACTCGGGCTTATTTTCCCTCCTTCTTCTCATGTGGGCATGGCGCTGTTCAGCCCCCCAAACACTCATCCACGTGCTACCGCTCCTCACCTTCACCCTCTTGTTCATCGTGGCATTTACATTGGCTGGTGGCTATTCCTCTCAGATTACTTCTACGACTGGTAACGAAGTCCTGCTGAGAGGGGACGGCTGTGCTAGAGTGAACCGGTTTGGGTCGGATACTGGTAGCTCGAGCATTGCATATATGGCTTGGACGGCGGCCAGGTTCGAGGACGCATCCAATTATGCACAACAGTGCTACGCTGGCCAGGGCGACAACACTTTCGATTGCAATCGGTTTTCTGTGCGTCGTCTCCCCACGGAAAAGACTAATGGTAATTACAAGTGCCCATTCGAGTCGGATATCTGTCTCTCCAATGCGACCAATTTACGCCTGGACACAGGATACATTGACAGCAATGACCATCTGGGCCTCAATGCTCCGCCAAGCCAACGATTCCTTAGCCGGAGGGTGCTGACCTGTGCACCACTGAAAACCGAAGGCTACACAGACATGCACACTAGCGACAACCAGACCTTTGTGAGGTACAATTACGGGAGCCAGTACATTAAAGGGAACAAGTCGGTCAACTACACGCATTCGGTGCCAGATCTGGAGACTCAACATACACAGGTTGAGGATGGCCATTCACTCGCCGGGCTCAACTACCGAATACGGTACGTGATTTCTTCACTGAAATCCACTGCTCACTGATATAACGGACTATCTGCTAATAAAAATGTGCCGTGTTTAGTACCCAGGTTGCCGCCATGTACAAAGGCGAAATGTTCCGTGGCAACAGCAGATTCCTTCCAAGTTCCGCTTTCAACCATACTGACGGGGACATTCAAATTGTATTTTTGTCTGGTAATGGGGTTGTCTTCGCCGGAGAGTCGAAGGACGTCTGGTATAGGGCGACTCGTCCCTTTGGGAACCTTGGAAACACCAAAAACAGCTGGAAATCATCTGCCACCTACATCTTCAAAGAGGCAGCTTCGCCGCTGGGTTGTGTCCAGCAATTCCAGTGGTGCAACCCGGAATATCCCATCCCAGAAGGATGCGGTCCACTTGCATCGTCGCTGGACGCCTTTGAGGGTGCCTTTCCCCTGTTCAACTTGACTATGGAAGATTGGATCTCTGATGAAAGTCTATTTGCACACAAAGGTCTTATCTCTAATGATGAACGCGGAAGCAGACTTTTGTGGCCTTTCATGGTGGATGCGACGACCACAGCTGGTGTCGAGCCCTTCCTGGCAGCTTTTGGAGCCAGGGCATTGGCATCTCAGTCTATGCTCTTGTCTGGGGCTCAGCTGGGTCTCTCCGAAAACCAATGGCAGCTTGATGTCGCTAAGTGGTGGAACACGACACTCGCGTTCCACCAGGCTATCTTCGTCAACACGGTATTGGGGAGCAAATCTACGGATGCCAATTTGCAGTCCATGCTCGTCCCGCCTGCAAACGACCACGAGCGCCATATTTGCCAAAGCCAGGTCCGTCCAACCCCAACTATAACGCGTGGACGGTTCGCTAACAGACGCACAGAAGATCCGCATTGGTGGATACGCATCATTCAACCTTTTCGGTCTTTTATTTACATACATCGTCGGGGCACTCCTCGTCCTGATGTCCTTTCTCCTGCCTCTTCTGCTGCGCTGTCTACACGAACGGCGAAACTACAGGCAGTACGAATACTTAGAATGGACGATGAACGGGGCGCTGCAGCTGCACCACCAAGCGCAGGACGAGCTCGGGTACGGGCATTGGACCGGCTGCACCGATCAAGTGCCGGTCACGCGGCCCGGGGATGTACTGGCCGATCTGGACGTCAGTGACGTCGAGTACCCGAAGCTCCGTCGCGAAGCCAAAAAAAAAGATGGGCAATTGGAAAACGTGGAAGGGTGGTCGAATTGCCCGAGGACGACGTTGCAGTCATCGTGACAACCTTGGCAAAAGGAACTCACGGAACTACGCTGGGCTGGCGATGGTGCGGGCTGTCAACTTGGTATCCGGAATGTAGAACAGGCTAACAAATAGCGCTACGAATCGTGCGGGACAGCTTCACCTCCCATTGCGCCTGTGATTGATTGGCACTGAGAATAGATGGTTGATACGAAGTGCGGAGTAGTGCTTACTGTGTCTCTGATACCCCTGGCATTTCACCCTACGATCGGCGCGTCACAACGGTTCTTGTTAGATTTTAACGCCCTTTACAGAGGGCAAAGGTGGGATTTTAGCGGCACTGGCCGACTTGCTTCCCCCGGTGTAGCCCCTACGGTAGCTTAGCCGCATGCTTATATCACCTATTCACGTGCTGTGATCCGTGGCTAAGACCTACTACACCGTCAGCATCCCATGTAGGGAGCCGTTACGTATGCGACGCATGCATGAATATGGCCGTCGCTCGCCCGGCTGATCGTCAAGCTTGAGAGAGGTCGGCACGCCGCTTCTGTCTGCCATGGACGAACCGACGCCAGACATCCCAATCGACGAAGCTTCGCACACCAACCAGCCAGACATTTCTTGACCCGAGGCAATGAGTCGCAGAGGAAGCTAGGGAGGTAGAAATCCGGTAACGGGGCGTCATGTCAGAGGCGGACGCACCCCAGACTTGGCACTGTTGACAAAAGCCCTGCCGCTCGCCAGAAGTCGCACACGGGCGGCCACGTACTCAATTCTCCTTTGCAGTGCTCCACAACTCTGTCTTACAAAAACGGTCCCTATCCCTCTGTCTCATAGGGTCTGCGGATTGGATATTTTGGCTGAAATTTAATTGACCATCTAAAAGAAGCGAACTTAGATTCGGGGGCTGGAGAGTATTTACGCCACACTATTAGGGGTGGTGTTCACACCGCCACATAAAAAAACTGCAGATACGAAGTAGAATCCGTGTGCGCCTACTTCACTTACTTACCTAAATCCAACTTATTTAGGTCAACGTACCAAGCTATAAAGGCAGTATTGAGCCGCTTACAGAATCTTGGCACCGCACTGATGCCATTCATAGAGCATCATTTATTTCCGACTCTTCCTCTCTTCCCTAGTCGAATCCAGCTGTGACGGCGCTGGTAACTGTACACTGATTGAACAGGTGGTGGACACTGGCAGAAGGGAGGGCCTGTGCGTCTCAGGGTACTTAGATACCTTGAGACTGCCAGAGCCATCGTGTGTTTTCCTTCTTTTCTTCCTCACGTTGCTATCCTCAGTCAATCTACGATCAGTTGTGGACTTGTCCAACTGCGTGCCGTGACACCAGCCAACCATGGATTCATCCGTCGTCTCCACCGCTTGCTGCCACTTTTTACTGTTTCCCCCGGCTCCCCTTCGACCTGCGCCGCATCATCTGGTGTTTAGCTGTCTCGCCCCGCACCTTCGCTTGCGCCAGCGGACCGAAGGCGCCGTTACCCGGCGATACTAGCGCCTACCTAGAAAACCCCTGGGAAGGGGCCCACTGGACCGAGTATGGCTACGGGACCACGCCGCCGCCTCCGCTGCTACAAGCTTGCAGCGAGTCTAGGCACGTGGCTATCTCGGCCGGTCTTTACAGCGCCGCACTCTGGCCAGCCCACGTACGGATACCCCAGAGCCCCCGGTACACCTGGGTCAACTACGAGCTCGACACTATCCAGCTCCCTACCTACTTGCTGGTCTTCTTACGTCCAGAGGATGCGGGGCAGATCCGTAAAGCCGTTCTCGACGGAGGAGACAACCCGGAAGGCGCGGACTTTTTCACTCATTTTTATGTCGAACATGTTATGATCGATATGCAGTTTCTTCAAGACCTGCGAATCCTGACCGGCGACCATCTTGGCCGGTGGAGAATCGCTTTTCACGATCTCCGGTCTCGCTTGCATGCTCGATACGGGGGGAAATCGGGGTAAGTGCTCCCAAAGATCACTATAATTCATAAAACCACCGGGGAACAAGCTAACGAGAGCAACATCGACGACAAGTACCATGCCCTTTATCCCCCAGGGAGGTGGCCCCAATCACTTCTGTCGCCATTGTATTGAAAGGAGAGCACATGAGACTTCATCGCAGACTATCTTCATGTGCTTTCTTTCTCAGATACTCTCCGCACCATATACTAAAACACCCCATGCCATTTCTTTAAGAACTGGCCAGTCCAGGAAATGGATCCTGTCGTTACTCCCGGCCGCGCACAAAGATAAACCCCTATCTTTCCCCTCCTCCTTTCCCTTTCTCACACCCCCGCAGCACCCGGCATAATATATTGCCGCCACAACTCGCGTGGGCAGTGCATCTTGCCTGTTTTAGCTTCTGAATAGCGGCATAGTGCGACTGTTCTGTATCGATGGGTGAATTACCCGCCGCAACGATGTATCTGTTCTATAGTAATGCTTGTCAGTTTTATACGACGCCAATAGTAGCGGACAGAGAAAGGGATAGGGGAGTACTCACATAAATCCACTTGTTTGATCTCTCATAGACGTTCGGTCTGCCTCTGTTGATCGGATCATTCACGGCGCCTGTGAAGTCAAAGAAGCGCCCAAACTCCTCGTCGGGTACCCAGCGGACGATAATGTCCTCGATACCGCTGCCTGGGCGTCTTCGGGCGAGGTCCATGTGGTAGTGCAGCTTGTTCCGAGAAAACCCGTTACTATTGTGGAGGCATTGATCCGCCATGTTAAATAAGTCCTTGTGCGTTTCAAGGTCTTCGGGCGACAGGCTCACACACGTATCCCGGATCACTTCTGCAATCTTCTGGAACATGCCTGCATAGCCTCCTGCTCTGGGTCCCATGATGTTGTTAGAAGCGAAGCGTTCAGGAATCATGCCGCATTGGACCATCCCTTCACCAGCCGAGGGATCGGGGCTGAGGTTCTTCGGGTCGTTAGGCAGCCACTCATATTCCGAGTTATTAAACGACAACGAATAGGTCCGGGGCGAGTCGATGAATTCCATTAGTTCCGTAAAGTAGAAATGGCCGATTGGGTCGTCGGTGCGCGTCCTGCACCCAGTGGCGATTTTTCGCATGCCCTCTGGGTTCAGTTGGTTGATGCGGTAGGCGTACCATATCCAGACTCGCTCGTGGGCTCCTGGTCTCCCACCAGCCCAGACGGGCTTCAGCAGGAGAACGAGGGCAACGAGTTTCAGCAATGCAAACATAGAAAAAAAAAGGTTTAGAGCAGGCACAATCCCTAGACAGAAGGACGTGGCAATTAGGCCGACGGCATAGCACTAAATTAGTAGAAGATTGAGTGTAGCTATAAATCAACGCTTGCATGCACTGGTCGTAAAGCAAATGATCATACGTTTACGAATCAGGTACACCCTGATGGTTAAACCGCCTGCGCTGCATTTCGCTGGCGGGGAGGCTGTGGACGGCCTTTCGCCCGGGGTAGACGGAGGGAAGGGAACCGGACCGATACTGGAACCGAAGATTGTCTCTGAGCGGTAGCAGGGCTGTGGGTACAGTAGCGTTTTGCCCCAAAAAATAAGAACCCCATCCACGCGTCTTGCAATGCTTGTTAATGCTTGTTAATGCTTGTCAATCCTTGTCAACCCTTGTCAATGCTTATCAGCTGAATTTTCAGAGGCCAAGGGTGGACGAAATGGAGTTCGGTTGCAGGGATCATGCGCCGGGCGTGTATCAATTGGAATCGTTCGCGCTGCGGCGCAGGCGGTGTGGGGGGTCAATCCATAAAAGTAGCGGTTGGGGATCTATCAGCCGTGACCCGGCGTCCCCATTGGATCCATCGGAGAAGACTGATCTAAGTTCTCATATCTTGGGCACGGTAGCCGACGGGCCACCCCAGTCAGGACGTAGCCGACGCCAGGCACCCTTTCCATCCTCGGATATTCGCTCCAGGACTGATACCTGCAAGGGTTACTTGTGATTAAGTACTCCATGATCACGCCGTACGGCGACTGCCTAAAGCAAACCAGACACTGATAGATTATTTGAATGGCTCGTCGCACGCGGTCGTCTCTCAAGCACTGTTCACGCCCCGGCCCTCCTTTACCTCTTCACCTAGGCTCAGAGCTTTCACCGCATGTGGCCATGTTTTTCTCAATCCCTTCGATTTTCTCCGGGGTTCTGCTTCTAGCCCTTCGGGTAGCAGCCGGTCAAGTGCCCAACCTGCCGTACGACCCAAAGACTTGGCCTTGCTGTACGTACTGGTACGATAACTACGGAGACATGACATGCTTGGAGGCCGTCGAATATAATTTCATGAAGCTGGATGACATGATTAAATGAAACCCCCGTCTCTCGAGTGACGGCACCAACTGCGTTGGCTGGACTATTTACTTATCGTACGTCACCGCAACCACCCTCTTCAAAATGTGTACAAGTGTAATAACATGCACGCCAGGTACTGCATCGACGCATTTGTAGCCCCTCCCGAGGCGACGACTACCAGCACCTCTACCACGACCGCCGTGCCTACCACCACGACCAAACCCCGGCCGGCGCCCACTTGGATCGCACGGGGCTGCTACGCCGACGACTTGCCGCTGCCGGTGTTCGCGAACCGCACGAGCTTGCCCGGCGGCGACGGTGCCACGACACCGGAGCGATGCGGCGCGGCGTGCTGGGCCGCTGGCTACGTCTTCGCCGGCGTCGAGCACGGCGACGAGTGCTGGTGCGGCAACTCGATCCGCGGCGAGAAGCCCTTCCCCGACGACTCGGCGACGGCCTGCGTACGTCCCTGCGCCGGCGACGCCGCGCGCACCTGCGGCGGCGATGGGCGCATCAACGTGTTCGAGGGCCGCCCCGTAAGCATGCCCGCGTCCACGGCCACCACGGGCACCCTGCCGCCGCCAGTCGGCACGACGCAGGGCTTCCCCGTCATGCCGATGCCAAGAGCTATCTCTAACGGGGCCCGGAATTTGCCGCCCGCCCTTGGGTGGCTGGCTTAAGTGCGCCCACAGGTAGGCCGTACGCCCTTATTTTAGTTCATTTGTGAATTTCTAAGGCAACACCTGGGTCCTTGATGAGGTGAAGCATGGGGTCAATGTGATGTGTAGAAGAAGGCGTGCCTCATTGCCAGGACTGGCAGCGAAGGGCAGCAGATATATTGTTCTATCTGCCAAATTAGGCCTAGTCCACCACGCAAGACCCCTCCAGTTCTGGACCCAGGATGCCATCCACGCATCAGCTTTGTTCAGGCAGACAGGACGACAACCTTTCGAGTCCTGCCCGAGCCTGCCCTTGCTATTAGCAAGGCTCAATGCACCTACGTTACTAACTAGGCTGCTTGTCGCATTGCGTGTCCGGTGTGCGCGACGGGGTGCGAAGCCGGAATCTACGGCTATCGACAAGCCATTAACATGTAATGTCGGCGGTAGAAGTGTTCGAGGAATAGACGCACGAGACAGCGCCCCGACCAAGATCATGGCGTGGCTCTCTGGTGGAGCTTGATAGTGGACGTTCAGCCCCTCCTAACGGGCTTGGGCTAGTCGCCAAGAGAGGCGTCCGGAACGTATCCAGCCCTACCCGACTCCTGTAGAGAACGCGCAAAACGACCAACTAAGGAACATAAATTGCCATCATACGGTACGGAAGGGGATGCTGCGGTTAGTGACTACGCTCGTGACCAATGCCCAGACTAAGACAACTTAATTCCCACTGACCAGAGCAAGTCTGATATCAACACCTTGCGCCAATCTCAGCTTGGGAGAGCTATCTCATCAACTTTGCAGACGAGACGCCGGCTATTTTCATAGCGCGAAAGCATACAAACACCTTCCACGAATCTGGTCTCTGCGAAAACACACACTACCGGGCCTGTTCTCGACCCGGACGCAACCATGCGTTTCTTGTCGTGGGGCTCGTGAAGCTCGCACTGGTAGCTTCTGAATCCCAGGTTCCTGCTAGTATAAGTCTCTGAAGATGGAACCCGCGTATGCCATTACTTTCTCATCCTTGAAACCATGCTTGCTCCCCTAGACATCATCATTATGAAGCTTCTCTATATCGTCCCTCTCCTCGCCACGGCAGCCCCAGTCATGGCCGGCCCTATCGCGTATGGCATCTGTCAAGCCGGTTGCTCGGCTGTCGTCGTTGCCTGTTATGCGGCTGCCGGTTGCACCTTCGGTACTATTCTTGCGGCAGGGGCACCGGCAGCCATCGTGGGATGCAACTCGGCCTACGGCACATGCCAGGCGGCTTGTGCCGCGGTGCTTCTAGCTCCGACGCCTTGGTAAGCAACCTGTTAAAGCATGGCCCTGTGTATCGTATGCTGTGCTAAAGAGCCTAGATATCGGCGCGCAGAATCGAACGGGAACCGCGTGCAGTGGGGTCGCTTAGTGCCGAGAATGGCTGTTGTATATTTTACAGAATGAATGGGACATTACGTGTATCATAGCAACGGTTTTTAAAGAATACGTGGGTGCGTTGCATGGTCGAGGAGAGAAGGATGCCCGAGTCCATAGTAGGACAGAAAAGGCCCCGTGGTGGGTGCGACTAAGGCAGAACGTGGTTCCGATCCCCGAGATAGTTTTGGGTCTGCAGCGAAAGGGTATGCTGGCAGTGTTCTGTGGGAGCGCCAGCACTGGTATTAATGTGAGGGGCTTGGAGGCACAATGAGCGCTACCTACAGTTAGGAGTCAAAAAAACCGCCAATCTATCCCCAGCCCACCCCCAACCCCGTATAGAGGCTTAATTTTCAATTGCAATTAACTTAACACACGCAGATCGTAGAAGTAAGCCATTTATAACGTTTTATTCGTTAAAGTCTGGAAGGTTTATTAGGACTTACTATTTTGTACACCAGCCGCGGGATGCAATGACAGCTGCAAGACGCCTTGTGGAGTTGAAGATGCGAGAAGCGCGGTTTCCGAGAAATTGACGTTTTTTTTTTTTTGGCTCCCCACTGTAGTTGCGGTAGGGTCGGCCCGCCAGGCTGTGGCCCAAAGGCCCCAGAGGCTCTGGAAAGCCTGGCAGACTGCGATGCCCGCAGCAACGGGCCTTAAGTGGAAGCCAAGGGCACTCCTACCGCCAGACAATTCAAATCTGAGCAGCTAATAAGAGGAGCTCAACAACTTGTCCTCGCTGCCATGTGCTGACTTTCTGCAACCGTGCCGTCGACAGATATTCATGGGTTCCCTAGATGATGGTCTGACGGGACGGAACCTTGAATTGAGCCAAGATTTCAGGCGCAACAAGCTAGCCATCCCCTGTCTGGAGGATTCTATGGTTGCCTAGGCCCCAGCTGCAGGGCCACGGATGAGTCATTGTTGCCCCCCCCACCTTAGGCTGACTCCACCCATGCCGAAGCTGAAGCCGAGGGCTATCTTTCTCTCCATTCTTGAGCCGGGATCTGCGCACTACTCGGCCTCCCCTTCAGCTTCCCCTTCAGTTTGAAACTGCCCTCTATGGCCGCACTGCGCGACTTACACCCGATACATTGGCTTGCTCTTATTTCCGAATATACTACCGCCGTCGCGCCTTTATCGCGCTGCGGATTATGCCGGAATCCGTGCTGCGACGCCCGAATGGCCGTCTGCAGGCCTGCGATCGGTGCCGTCGTAGAAAGGTACTCGTCCCGTCTGGCAGCTTAACCCTCTCCGCGGCCAACGTTTCCGTGGGACTGATTTGACTACTAGGTGGCCTGTGATCACACCCAGCCAGCCTGCTTCCGATGTACGAAGGGCCGCAAGAGCTGTGTCTATAGCTCTTCCGGTCCCGGGTCATTAAACGGGCTGCCTCCTTCCTCGGCTTCGCACGGCGGTTGGAGCCCCAACACAGCCCGTCCACGTGATTCACAATCCCAACGACCCAGGGCCTATGGCTATCTTGGAACTACTAGCTCTGTTGCTGCATTTGTAAGCAAGCCTTCTGGTTGTTTTGTCGAAGTTGGGGAATATTGCAATGCAGTACCAGCAGATCTCTGTGTTTATGGGGTCTACCCGTCCTTCCCCCCGGGAGGCCCATCAGCAGGTGGGAAATCGCTGTCGTTCCAGCATTTTCTAACTCCAACCACTGCAGCGAGAGACCCGTGTGAATTTGTCTCTTTTGGGCGAGGCACCCGAAAGTCCGGAGCAAAGCTATGATGTCGAAATTGAAGGCCCCATCCTATCGCCCGACATCCGTGAGCTCTGCCTCGCGTGTCTACGAATCATCCCTGCTCGCGCTGAGTTCGCGTTTCCTGATCTCAGGGAAGCGGGCACGTCATCTTTCTTCTACAGCCATCTGAATCAATGTGTTGCTACCATCCTGTCGTCACTGTATGATGTATGGGGCGAATATTTCCAACCGGAAACGCGAACCGATACGAAACTCGAAGCAATGGCCCGCACTATCTGCGCCAACTCATCGAAACCTTTCTCGGATACTATCAGTAATCCGACTGCGTGGATGGGCCAGTTCACTGGGCATAACCTGCGTTGGGAGTCCCTGGGACTTCTTTTTAACCGCCTTGAGGCAGAAAAGAGCCTAGTGGATACAGCAGACGGCCAGCACAGGGATGTTCAGAACATGAGACAATACGCCCATGCCCGCCTTCAAGCAATCAAACCCTGCATTCAACTATGTGAAGAGTTTTCCGAAATGAACATTCTTATAATGGTTTTGTACGAACGCCGCACGACGTACGAGTCAGTGTTAAGTGGTGATGCTAGTAAGTACAGACACAGTCCCTTCTATTACTAATATCAACGCTGCTTTGTAGCCAATGTCCTCAGGACTTATATCATTTTAATAGGTCTGTCTACTTGGCGATATCATTCACAAGCGGTCTCGCTCGTCACCTTTCACGGAATGCATGACGAACCTAGGAACACCCATTACCAACCGACTCTAGCTTCCGAGACCCGAAGGCGGTTAACATCGTTTTTATTCGCTATAGACAACACCTTTGCTACATTCACGGGTCGGCCGCCAATCCTGGGCTTGAAATACATGTCAACCCCACTCCCACTAGACCTTGAAGATAGCGACTTGTACAAAGATCCGGATACACTGGCGCAAAGGGTACTCGAAACAGTGGACGAAAGAGGATGGAACAGGACAGGCAAATTATTCTCATCCACATTCCTACGTGCACGAGCTATCTTGGCTTACATCAGAGCCGAGATTATCGAGACATCTCTAGCAACTAATAATATGGCGTCGGTCGAGCAAATCGAGTAAGTTATCCCCTATTCCTCGCAGCCGCTAGTGCTGGTAGAGTAGCTGATGTGTCTCCCCAGGCAAATCAAGTCAAAACAAGCTCTAGCCGTCTCAGAGTTTCCCGCCGGTCTGATATTTCGTTTAGAAGAAATTGGAAAGCCAGATGCCGATAAAACTTACCCCTTTCACCGACTAAGGATCGGACTGAATGTTCTCATGAACGACTTTCTTCTGAACCGACTTCTTACTCGCCAGGGTTTACCCGACGACGGAAACCTACTACTCGTTGCGTATGAGCTAGTGGCTATCACATTGGCATGTTGGACACACATAGACCTCTTTACAAAGGAGCGGGACTTTGACTTTATTGTGCGTTGCCCCGATGGAATACAGCCAAAACTGTCAAGAGAGGGCTGTTTTGCTAACCTGACCTAACGCCCACCCAGCTCTTAACCTATGGGGCCCCAGCGGGAGGGGTTCTCTGCATGGAGCTCTTAAAGCCCACTTTCCAAGGCTGCCACCCAAAAGACCCCCAGATCACTCGCTCGTCCATCATACAGAAGCTCAGCCTCCTGCTCGGTTTCTTCGACTGGATCAGCCCCACGGCGGCTAATACGGCACTCTGCGAACAGTGCAAAGTCACGGTTAAGCGCGTACTCGACACAACCCTCAATGGCCCGTCATATGACCCGAACGCACCCGCGACAGCCCTGGACTGGGATTTCACCGCCCACGTTGACTTCAACTTTGATCTGCTGGATACTTTTGGCTGGTTGCGGTCTGACACGTGATTTCATGTCGCTTGGAGGCCATTCTCTGTTTGGACTCCTGACATACGTGTGTCAATGTAGATTATGGCTCCGGAGCGACGTACTAAGATGCCGATCTGCTTAAGTTGAAGTTTACAGCATGTTGGGGGCCTTCGAATTGGAGGGAAAACTCTCCTGTCAACGTCGCCAAAGCCCGCATAGTCTAGTCTGCGAATCCAGGAGGAATCAAGACGCATGTTTCCAGCCGTTTTGTCATGTCAGTTACCCAATACTAGGCAGGGATGACAACAGCAACGCCTCCTTCGCCCCAGCGGTACAAACATTATTATCACTCACCAAGGGACAGTGCTTCTTTGATCAACGAATTGTTGCAACGCTATAACCGCTGCCAATGAATACAGAGACCAAGGCTCGCATATTTTAATTGAGCCAGAGCATTAACAGCAGGGCAGCGTAGAACTAATATTTCTGTAAGGGGCTTCGACACGCAGCGAGTGCTACCAAGGCGACGGTAGGCACGACCATGAAGGCTGGAGTGGACAAAAAATGCGGCACATGGCCCCTTGCGCCCACGGACACCCGCTGCTGCTCACCACCGTCCTGGTGTCCTAATGATGCTCTTCCCGTCTTTTGCAACACTCTAGGGCAGACACCTCGGCTCGACCCCATACTACCGTGTGGCTCCTCCTTGTGCGATGGCCGACACAAGAATCGGACGGCTAGCAGCGCAGGAACCGCCGCCGCCGCTCTCCTCGTAGTCTGTCTGTTGCTGTAGACAATACGCTGTGCCACGGGAAAGGCGTACTTCAAGGCATCATCATTCTGTCGAACTGCCAACGGTGCACGGGTCGCCCAAACGGCCAGGGTATTCAATGGAGGGTCAGCGGCAAGGGTTCCATAGGCTTGGCAGGCGGTATTCGCATCGGCAAGTCGACTTGCTAGGGGCGGTGCGTGCTGGGCGGGGCGTCAAGGACGTGGGCGTCTGGCAGGCACAGACGGCCGGAGGGGCACATGACACGAGCCTGGCGGCCTACCATGCCCAGGCGCAGGCGCGGTGCGTCAACAACGGGCGCCTATGTGCATTTCTTTCTCTGCATGTTACATTGCAGGATCCGGAGTCCTGTCATGGTCGGACTACGATGCTGCCCTGGGCCGGCTCCGGTCTGTCGATTTCCATCGCGCTTTCGGCTTCTCCTAGCCTTCAGTTTTGGCTACTGCCTACGCTTAAGGCTCAGCGGATAAGTTGGACTACCACCACTTGGGCCAACCCAGACTTGGACCACCAACAAAGTCAGCTCATCCTCCTCATCGCCAACAACTTCAACCATGGATATAATAACAACCAAAACACCAATAGATAGATTAATTAGACCATTGTCATCGCCTTTCAATTGTGCATCTTCTGATATGGCCACCGATCGGGAAAAAAAGCTGCGTGCTGCTATTCGTGCCACGAAGGACGGCGCCTCCGTCCGCTCAGCTGCTAAGCAACACTCCATCCCTAGGTCCACACTTCAACGCCATATTGACGGTGGACGGACCGTTCGTGAGGCTCACGAAGAGCAACAGAACCTTTCACCGCGCCAGGAAGCTCATCTGGTGCGCTGGGTTAAGACGCAGACCAAGTTAGGCTACGCGCCGCCTCACTCAAGGTTCACGATGTATGCTTTGAGGATCTCTCGAGCGTCTGGAGGACCTGAGACCTTCGGAAAACACTGGATCCAGCGCTTCCTAAAGCGTCATCCAGAGTTGAAGACCTTGCGCAGCGTCCGCTATGACTGGCGGCGCGCTAACGCAGCTTGTTCAACAAATATCGAGGAGTTCTTCTAACGGTTGGATGACCCCTTAATGTCAGCCATCCCTCCAGCTCACACTTATAACGCCGACGAGATAGGGTCCCAGATTGGAATTGGAGACGCTCCCCTTGTCATCGGACCCTCTGAGCTTAAGGAGGTCCTCATTAAGGACCCCCTAAATAGAGAGTGGGTGACTATCGTGGAGTGCGTGGCTGGAGACGGCAGAGCGCTTTTCCCCTTGGTTATCTTCGGAGGCAAAAACGTCCAGCAGCAGTGGTTTGAGGAGGAGATGCTAGGAGATGATGACCTCAAGTCCTGGAGGTTCGCCTCTAGCGGTTCTGGCTGGTCAAGCAACGAGATAGCGCTGCGCTGGCTACGTGAGGTGTTCCTCCCTCAGACGAAGCCTCAAAACTATCGCCAGTGGCGTCACCTTATCATCGACGGCCATAACAGCCACATCAACGAGCCTTTCCTCCTGGAATGTCTCCAAGCGCGAGTCTGGCTTAATTTCCTCCCAGCGAACTGCTCACAAATCCTCCAGCCCCTCGACGTCGGCCCATTCTCAGCGTTGAAGCGCAGGTTCAGGTCCATTTTGCGTGCCACCTGCTATTCCATGATGGTTACCGTTGCCGGCAAGCCAGAGTTCGTGGCTGCTTGGAAAAGAGCCCGAAATGAAACCCTAACGATGGACAAGATCCTGAGAGGCTGGGAGGCAACTGGCATCTTTCCAAGAGACCGTTCCAAGCCTCTCAATAGCAGGCTCACTGCCCAGGCGGACGCGCAGACTGCAGGAGAACCGGAGCGCGCGAAAACACCAGACCAAAGCGCAGCGTTGAACGAAAACGAACTTAAGACTCCAAAGAACAGCAGGCAAGTGAAGGAATTAGGGCTTCGTGTGTTAGCAGCGGACAGCGCGCTCGCGACTGCAATGCAGCGCCGAGGCCTTTGGAAGCTGCAGAAGGCCTTCGACATCCTTACCGCCAGCAACGTCGCTTACGAGCAGGGAAATGAGCAATTAAAAGCTGCACTCGAGAGACAGCGACCTCGAAAACAGCGTCGAGTCCTTCCTAAGTCTCAACAGGCGTTTGTTGATATGGAGGACATCTCGTAAGCTAGGGATCAGCTGAGGGATGAAGCGGACCAAGTTCGCCCACGGAGGTTTGCGCGCCAGCAGCAAAATAGGCGGTCGAAAACACGACAAATTGAAGATAATTGGGACCATGAGATAGAGGAGGTCCTTGAGGAGATACAAGTCAAGTATTAGCTAATTAGGCCTGGTTGTGGCTGCAAAACACCAAAAACCGTCTTAAGGGGTCTCATGATAGGTGTGGTGGCCCAAGTCTGGATTGGCCCAAGTGGTGGTAGTCCAACTTAGTTGCTCAGTGCTTTATTGGTGGCAACTTCTGCCAGTCATTTTTTCGCCTATGATTCTTAGCTCTGGTAGTTCCCGTGGACGCAGTGTGAACCCCTTCGGCCTCGTGACTCTAGGCCGCTTTGGAAATTTGGACCTGCTCTTAACGGACCGGGCATTCCTTTGACCAGGCTGTGTGTGGTCCTTTGCAAGCCGGACAACAGTATATCGGCTGTGGTTGCCCGTTTATAGGCTCTCCTTTTCATCGTTCATGGTGGAGGAGCAGAGGCCGTGTCTGGGCTTATGTCGGCAGATGTGAGCAATGTGCCCGTATCGGAAGCAGCGGTAGCACTGCTTGAACTGTACGCCATCGGCGAACGGCTCGCTCGGGTAGTATCCGTACTGCCATACCAGGCCGTCGCGGCAAATCCGCTCAGCCTCCTGCACCGACGACGCCACGGTAATGTATAAGGCCATCGCTTCTCTTGAGAAGTATTTGCACTGCGAGGGAGCTTCGCCTTCAACACGTCGAGGGGACAACCTGGCTGGCTTCGGAGGTGGGCTGCCAGTTGTGATTCGCTCGTTTTTACTCCTCCCTTGTTCATCCCATGGGCCACCACGAGTACCTTTCTGTGGCACAAAAAACGGACCCGTTAATTGCCCTGCAGTAACTGCGCCTTATATGTGACACTTTCTTTTCTAGGTAGCAGCGCTCTCTCTGAAAGGCTGCGGTGATCTAGGTTCGGTCGGCTTCCGGCATCCGTTTCTCAACGGCTGTCTTGTAGGCGATGGCATAATCGCCGCTGGGCAGCTTGCGGGCCGCCACGGCTGCTTCTTTACCCGCTGCCATGTTGATCTCACTCACGTCTCCGCATATATCCGGCCTTCGGCCTCTGCTTCCTTCACTGTGACCACTCGTTCATGTCGGGGAGGCAGCGCCTTGGCTACTTGTGGGGCCCCGAGAGAAGCGGCTAACGCGGCAGCAGCAGCTGCGGAGGCTGCGTAGAGCCTTGAGACTTTGACATCCCTCTGGATCTCCTTCAGCGAGTTCTCAATTTCGTCGAGCGGCTGTTCGATGCTCGGGCAGGCAGTGGGGCTTGCTGCTCTAGCCTGCTTCCAGGACGTGGATGGCAGTTTCGACGGCGGCTAGAACGGTGCCAGGTCAGCTTTGCCGGCTATGAAGCGTTTCAGATCTTCCAGAGCGCCGCGGATGACCTTTGTTCTGGATCCAGAGGCTATGGTGCGGCTGGGCAATGGTGTTCGAGAGTCCGGAGGCGGGGGCTCAGGTGGGATGGACGGTTAACGGCGCCCACGACCCGCGTCTTGCCTCGCCAGTGGTGGTTCGGTCATTTTTAGGCTCTGTTGAGCCCTGGGAACTGTTTCAAGACTGTACGGTGGGTGGTAGACACGTTGTTGCGCTGTAGTTGCCTTACAGGCTCGTTTACGAGAGGTTTTGGATACAGTCCCTGGATATTGCACATGTACTGGATGACCACTAGTAGAGTGGACAATCTATAAGTAGGAAACGTATCCAACAGGAACGGTTAGACTAGAATTTGAACGCATAACATGCCTGCGTACAGTTAGCTCCTGTTTGCTTTCACCGTTTCATTGTGGACATTAGTTATTGCAATACATGTCACTTCATAGGTTGTACAACCTCTTCGGACACTGTATTAAATCGCATGTGCCTGATTTTAAAAGCCAAAGAAAAGTATCCAGGGGGTGGCGAGGTTACCGCGTATCAGTCTCGAGTCTTGATTGTTCGAGTACGGTTGACAGCGGACTGTTAGCTGGCACCCAGCAAACATAGGGGGTGCCTGGCACACGTTGTGTTGGGGACTGAGGTTGAGACACACGCAACCAAGAAAAAATGGGATAAGTTCGAGGGGTGGCGGTCGGTGGCCACCAGAGACGAAGCGACATTTAGGCTGGATACGTCACGAGATGTTGCCCATGCCCACACACGTAAGCATCCATAGACGGCCGACATGCTTAAGGGACGGGCCGACTATCTTTCGCATCGTTTTCTGTCCCACCAGAAGGTTACAGAAGATTTAGCACTTGAGCTCGATGCACAGCTCTTTGCTGGCACATAGGAAGCCTCACAGGCCTGCGCGATTCGCTCCATGGAGGCGATGCGTATAGAAGCGCTTGGCGTGGTCTCGAGGGCCGTCGCTGTCTGCTTTCCTGCCGTCGCGAACGTCTCCTCGGGGACGGCGTGTCTGCGGGTCTCTCGTCCTCGTCGCCAGCGTCGTCGGCCTCGCAGGGACAAGGTGGACGAATACGACTCGGTAGAGTCGTCTGGACCCAGCGCCTGGGGTGTCTTTGGGGTGGTGGTATGCTGATCACATGGTTGGACGAGCTGATCCACAAAACCTTCCAAAGCCGTCGTTCTTTGTCGACTCGTGGACCATGCTGTATTGTAGGATACCATCTTGCGCGAGCGCAGGGATGATCTGGTGCCTGCGCCCCCGGCGAAAAGGCGCGAAGTGCATAGGGGCGACCCAACTGGCGGCAATCCTTTCCGTCTCACCCTCCCCCCTCCCGAGCCTATTTAATCCCGATTTATCAATGTAGATCAGATAGCAAGAACTTTAGTGCGGGATCTTATTGAGATAAAAGTCACGTAAGTTGGCGGTTCGTTCTTGTGCGACGCGACGGGTGAGCTTGTTCGCCTTGCGGGTCGTCGCCATGGCCCGACTGATGCTAGCCGTCGTCACCTTCGTCTGGAACTGATCCCAAAGAAACACGGCCATCTCATCCAGATACATCGGGCTGTCGGAGCACCTTATCGCACAGCGCACGCATAATGTTAGGCATGATGCTCCTTGGTCGACCAAGCTTGGCCGACGGGGTGCGACGTGGAGGGAGATGCGTTTAATTGACGGGACCGGGCCCTTCGAGTGATGCGCGCGCTGCAGCCGGCAATGCCCGCTCTTTGTGCGACACACAGGGCGTCACATGCCAAAAGAGCCTGGAGTTGAGCATGACGAACCCGTGCAAGTCTTAAGGACATGACTGCGAACGTAGTTCCCTTTCGTTGCCTATTAATGATCGTAGAGACAGAACGAGAGTCTGTTGGCACCTCACTACACTCTAGTCAGCCAAATGGGCCACAACTGCACTCGAGGCTGCTTCGGGGGACGGGAGCACTAGGGGATGCGGATGCTTGTGTAGAAACCCACGCACGACCCGACATGGGTGGGCGGCCTTGGTAGGTGGGCCATTCTCGGCCTGTCCCTATGGCTGGCAACCCATAGACAGGATGTCGCCTGGCCATTTTTCATGCCCACAATTTGCGGATTATTAGCCTGGGCTTGAAGCGGGGATTGTATTCTGGTGTCGTGAACCACAACCCCCCGTAGAACTAACAGCGCATCATGTAGCTGCTGCATTGGACGGCAGAATTGCATAGAACACTTGCATGCCACGTGTCTAATACGTCCTGTGAATTTTTAGGTAGGTCGTAGATGTTGGTTTGATCACTGTACAATACTATGTACATCATGGCAGCGCGGGTGCGAAGAGCGGGGTAGGTCAAGCTATTGGTTGGGGTCCTACGTATAGCAGTTGTACTGCTCGTTGTTGGAGGTCTGCTCAAGCCCCAGCTTCTACATGCCCCCCACATTGTCCAGCACCTAATAGCAGTCGAGATGCGTTATTGAGTTGCAAAATCCAAGCGTGGATGATCTGCGGTCCGGAGCAGTGCTACAGCGAACAGCCAATAGTAATGCTCGTCAAGCTGTGATAAAAGGGCACTGCCTTCGCTCAACTCTTTCGCCGAGCTCCTCCGCCACCCACCCAGTATGTGTTCCCACTTCTCAGCCAACGACCCCTACAGGAGCTGAACCGCAGCACTCAGCATACAGCACACAGCCTACAGCCCGCAGCCTACAACCTGCAGCCATGGCGTCCTTTTCCATCCATGTTGGACGAACAAGGACCACCCGCCGACCGGTGGGGCATGGCGACCCGCGGGGTGAAATAAGCCTGCCCAGGGCGAGCGCAGCCTTCGCTGTCCCCGTCGCCCAGCCTTCAGTGCGCTCTGCGTGGCCTTCTTAGGAACGTTCTGCTCGGGATCGGACGAGAAGCGCCGTTTCAGCTTGCAGTAAGCAGCACCGTCTACCACACGAGACATCTTCTCGAGCGCACGCATGCCACCAAACCGGATTCTACCGACGCTCAAAATTGAACGGTCATTGCTCACCGAGTAGCCCCCCATGATGGCCACGGCCTGGCATCCCGTCCAAAGCCCAAGTGACGCCGACACCGCGAAACGACAGCTGGCCAACGAGGCCTACACCGTCGGCTGGATCTGCGCCCTTTCGACCGAGTATGTCGCGGCGCGCGCCTTTCTCGACGACGAGCACGAGGGCCCTGAGCACAGCGCCCAGCACGACAACAACGACTATACCCTCGGGCGTATCGGAAAACACAATGTGGTGATTGCCGTGCTGCCCGATGGCGAGTACGGCACGGCGTCGGCGGCGACGGTCGCACGCGATATATTGCACAGCTTTCCTAATGTGCGCATTGGTCTGATGGTCGGCATCGGCGGCGGCGCTCCCAGTCAAAGGCACGACATTCGATTGGGCGACATCGTTGTTAGCGCGCCTCGGGACGGCCGCGGGGGCGTGTTCCAGTACGACTTTGGCAAGACGATCCAGGACCAGACGTTCCGCGAGACAGGCTTCCTAGCGCAGCCACCCACTGTCCTGCGTACAGCCGTCAGTGGGATTAGGGCACAGTACGAGAGCGACGGCCATCATATTCAAGACGCGATCGAAGCTGCCCTTTGGACAAAGCCGCGACTCCGGAAGAAGTACCGCCAGCCCGACGTAAGTACCGACCGGCTATACCGTGCTGATCTCACCCACCCTTGCGACGATGAAGCAGGCTGTGTGACGTCTTGTGGCACCGACGCTTCTGCAATGGTCTCGCGGCCGGCGCGTGACGAAGAGGACGATAACCCTGCGATCCACTACGGCCTAATCGCATCAGCCAACCAGCTAATGAAAGATGCTGTGGTGCGCGACAAGCTCGCGCGCGAGAAAGATGTGCTGTGCTTTGAAATGGAGGCGGCCGGTTTAATGAACCACTTCCCGTGCCTAGTGATCCGGGGGATTTACAACTATGCGGACACGCACAAGAATAAGGAATGGCAGGGCTATGCCGCAATGACGGCGGCGGCGTACGCGAAGGATCTGCTCGGGCGCATTGCACCAAATAAAGTGGAGGCCGAGAAGCGGCTGAGCGAACTTATTACGGACGGTAGGTAATCTACAACTCCTAGTTTCGCAGCACGGATAGGAAATCCTCATGTCGGTGATTATACTAATAGTCGGATAGCGAATGAGAACCTACGCATTGTGCAGACGACGACGAAGGGCATGCAGCAGACCGTGGCGGGACTGGAGACGGACGGTCGTCTGCACAAGATTCGGACCTGGTTGCCACCGCCCGATCCGTCCACCAACTTCATAAAGCGCGCGAGCAGCACCATACAGTGACCATCCAGTGGTTTCTTAACAGTGGTGCATATAGGACGTGAAAGATGGAGCGCAACTCGTTCCTGTGGCTCAAAGGCATCCCGGGCTACGGTAAGACGATTCTCAGCTCGTCCGTCGTAGTCGATCTAGAGCAGGACGCCACGTCTCGGAGCTTTGTCTATTTCTATTTCGATTTTAACGACTTCGTAAAGCAGTCGACCGAAAAGATGACCCGGTCGCTTTTTCACCAGCTTTATCATAACCAAATAGATCTACGGAAGGAGGTGGATGCTCTCTATTCGTCTTGCAATAACGGAGATCGCCAGCCAGACAGCGCATCTCTGCTCAAGCTCTTCCAGAGTATGGTCCAGCAGGCCGGCGAATTATGGATTGTGCTCGATGCTCTCGACGAATGCCCAGGACGGAAAGACGAACTCGCGGGCGGACTGCTCTCATGAATCAGGGGCCTTCGCAACGCTTGCTTGGATATCCACATGCTGGTGACGAGCCGGCCAGAACAAGACATCCAAATTGACTTTAACAAGTGGGCTTATGAGACCGAGATTGTTACCTTCCAGAGAAGCCATGTATTGGACGACATTGATACCTACGTGAAGGCACGAATGAGGGAAATGTACCGATGGTAAGGCAGGCATGACATTCGAGAAAAGATGGAGGCTGTTTTAGTTCGGAAGGCGAGCGGAATGTAAGCAACCGCCCACAATTGATGAACAAGTGTGAGGCTAATGAAATAGGTTCCGCTGGGTCTCTTAACAAGTCGACGCTTTGGATACGTCTTGATCCCCAAGATGTATTCGAGGCTTTGGGGGATCTCCCTAAGACTTTTTACGACATATACGCGAGGAAACTGCGGAGCGTGTTGCCACGCTATAAGAAGCGCATGACACGGCTCTTACAAATTTTGACATACTCCGAGAGGCCTCTCCGAATCGAAGAAGCTGTCGACGTAGTGGTGGTTGACCCCTCCGGGCAACCTAGGTTCGACCCTCTAACCGAATGCCGACAGCCGAGGAAGTAGTTTGATACCGCTCTAGTCTTGTCACTCTAGTCAGACGGGAAGAAGAAGGGAGCGGAAGGACAGTTACTGAGATCCGACACACTCACTTCTCGGGTCAAGAATATCTCGCGTCCGACCGAGTGGACAACTCTGTGGCCACATATCTCGGCAAGATCAACGCAAGCACTGCCATGGCACAAGTATGTCTTTCTTACCTGCTCGACTTGGATCATTCATACGATATAATACAACAGCAGAACCAGGCTCTAGCACAGTTTTCGGCGCAGTACTGGCCGGCAAATACAGCAGTTGTCGAGGCCTCTCTGAAAGCTATTTTCCCAGAGGTTGAAGAATACTTCTCATCTACGGTCACGTACTAGTTCGGGTATAACCTATAATCTCCAGATCATCCTTGGAGCTTTTCACACAGTACTGAGGAGACGGTTCCTGCTCTGTACTACGCATCGTTTGTTGGGCTAGGTCAATCTGTTTAGCTACTGCTCGATAAGGGCGCCGACGTCAACGCACAAAGCGGAGATTGCGGCAATTCTCTGCAGGTGGCTTCCGAAGGGGGACACGAGAAACTCGTCCAGCTGCTACTTAGCAAGGGCGCCGACGTGAACACACGAGGCGGACACTACGGCAATGTTCTACAGGCAGCCTCCCGAGGAGGACGCAAGAAGGTGGTCCAGCTGACGCTTGCTACACAGCCATTACAGTCAATGCAACGTATGCGGCCTGAAATCTGCTGTAAATAATATCGCAAATCGAAGTACAGACAATCTGTAGAGTTAATCCGATCGTGGTAGTAAGCTGCACAGCCTTATCGTGAGCCTGGCCGTTAGGTTGGGCGAAGCGCTGTGCCCGTGGAAGCATGAAGTATGGCGGGGCAACTTCAATGCCCTGCATCAGGTGTCGCACTAAACAGGCTGTTCGTTAAGACTCATAACATCCAACCCAACCCCAAGCAATAGGTTTAAGGGTTATTTCATAACTACGATCCAGATGTTTTGATTGACTAGTCACCATCATCCAGTCATATAAGATTTTTAGGCTACGTATAAGTAGCTCCCACCATGAAGGTGCAGCGGCAGATGGTGCTTTAGAGGCGCCGCGAGCTCACGATCGCTCCGCTGTGGCCAGCCACATACAACCGCTGCTGCAACACCCAGGCATTGTGAGCGCCTCGTCTGGCCAATATTTCAAGCCTGTCACTGACGCTCCACCACAAGGGAACTCTTAACCAGCGGGTCATCCGGATTGATACCAGCCGCTCTAAAAGCTATATTTTCTGTCCATTAGATATTAGAACGCAAGCCAGTGCGGCTATGGGTTTTGACTGGCGGCAGACGGGTTATCAGCGCTTTAAAAGTCCTTGGGTGGAGGAACGGACGAGCACGGGAAAGAATCCAAATACTCGGCGAGAACGTCCATAAGACGTCGAGATACAATTGCCCGCTCTCCCACGAGGGACCATGAAGAGGGATCGTCGTGTTCCATCCAGATGTGTAAGTGGCGTAGTTGGGGTAACTGACAAACGGCCGACCAAACACGCGCCCATGTCCTGGACGCTGTCGACATCGTGCCCGTGTGACGAGAAGCGCCGGCCAGTGGGTCATTCCCGTTAGCTGCCAGTACCCGTATCTACGCATGACAAGTAGGGTCATGCCCATCACAAATAGCCGCCTTGCACAGGGCGGGGGCAGGGCATTTATTACAACAACAGCAACAACCCCCCGGGAGAGCACGTACTCGAACTACTTGCACCTGGTGGGCTCCCCCTGCCCACCAGCCCGCAGTCCTCGAAGTTGTCATTCCCCTCGGTGATTTTGCCGAGGGTGGGGCTGTTGTCGTCACTCGCGCGGAAGGTGACGGAGCGGCCGTTTTGGGTGACGGAGACGAAGCCGCTGTTGCCGCAGTCCCAGTCGAACAGGTTCTCAGCGATGCCCCATTATTTCTGGCGCCGGTCGCACGCCAGCTTCCCGTTGTCCCAAACCTGGATGTGGATGCCGTCCTGGCCCCCCAGGTTTACGTTGTCGTACTGGAAGACACGGGCCATGACGCAGCGCGGGGGTGGGGCAGCGCCGCCGTCGGTGTGGATTTCGTCGTCGACGTGAAGGACCACGCGCCGCAGTCGCTGTGGACGGCGGTGACCTCGCCGTGCGGCCCCGCGATGTTGGTCCACGTCGTTGCCGACATGCACACGGCCCCCGCCGCCAGTTGTAGCGGGGTTCTACAGCAGCTTCATTAAAGGGCACGCGGCCCGTATATCACAGTTATGACCGATCAACCAGCTGCTGCTACGGATACCTCGCGCAGTGAAGCCATCACCAGTCTAGCTCTTCGCCGACGCTCCCAGTCGAGCCAGAAACGTGGACTGTGTATCTACCAGCCTGGCCATTCTCGAAGCCGCACGACTGTCTCGTCTTGTAGTCTAGTATCCCATGGCGTGGCGCTTTTGCGAACGAACCCACGTTTCGAATTACGTCGCCTTACGGAGATGAAACCGTGAGCTCGCTCTCGTGCAGCCATGAGGCGCCTCGGTGTCTTCCCTCTGCCGAAACCTTCTGCGGAGCCACGGTTGCCCCCCCAGTGATCAACTCCTGGCCGAGTTCTCTAAGAGGACTTCTCATTGAGCAGAATCACCACCTGTGCAGGATGTCATTGTCTTGGCGGCTGATGCATGCGTTTTCGTGAAGAGGGATGGTTTTTTATTCTGGCTACGATCAAGACAAATACGGACACCTCTTTAATGGACCAGTTTCCCTAGACCTTGTTCTTAAAGCTGGTGCAGTGCCACGAATCTGTATCTCCATACTGGTTCCTAGGCCCCGTCGGTGTCGCCACCAAACGTCTGGCACACCTTTCTGTGGTGCAGAACAGATGTAAGCTACTCGGGAAGTTTCCAGCTGCCTGCAGAATGGGTTTGAATAGGCTAGATGCGCGGACCCTGAAATAAGATTAGCTTCGATTCGGACAGAGAACATTCTAGAACCATAGCGCTTAATATAAATATTCCAGGCCCCCTTGAACCTACTTTTGCAAGGAAGTCGGAATGGAAGAGATGACATTAATATATTCTAGGACATACTGAAGGAGCGTACGCTTAAGAGAGATGACTACTTCCTATGCAAACTGCATAATTATAACCCTTCCTGACCCATTGCCAATTGCTACCATGGAGTCCCGTACAGCTGACGTGTGTGGGCGGAAATCGGCAGGCAACCAGAGCAGATTGCAGCCATCCCGAGTAACCCAGCAGCAATCCTTGCTAATACCGTAACCAAGGCGATTCCCATCTGGCTGGACATGCTCTCCCGCTAGAGATGAGTCTGTGTCCGCAGCGAGCTCACTAGTCCCCTCAGCTGGCTTCATCTCAATTGCTATAGCACCAACGTCAGTTAGAAGTGACAGACCATCCTTAGTGATATACAGTCTTGTTAAAGTGGTGCCAACATAGATGGTTTGAAAGCACTCGGCGGTAGCAGTTTCCCAGAGCTTGACCGCGTTGTCGTTCGAGGCCGACGCGAGCACCTGGCCACTGGGTGAGAAGGCCATTGACCAAACGGTGCCCCTATGGCCCTCGAGCGTCGACTTCTCTGCGCCCGTCTGGACGTCCCAGAGCTTGACCGTGTTGTCACTCGAGGCCGACGCGAGCACCTGGCCGTCGGGCGAGAAGGCCACTGACCTAACCCTGTCGCTATGGCCCTCGAGCGTCGTCTTCTCTGCGCCCGTCTGGACGTCCCAGAGCTTGACCGTGTTGTTACTCGAGGCCGACGCGAGCACCTGGCCGTCGGGCGAGAAGGCCACCGACCCAACCCTGTCGCTATGGCCCTCGAGCGTCGTCTTCTCTGCGCCCGTCTGAACATCCCAGAGCTTGACCGTCTTGTCTTCCGAGGCCGACGCAAGCACCTGGCCGTCGGGCGAGAAGGCCACTGACCAAACCCAGCCGCTATGGCCCTCGAGCGTTGTCTTCTCTGCGCCCGTCTGGACATCCCAGAGCTTGACCGTCTTGTCACTCGAGGCCGACGCAAGCACCTGGCCATCGGGCGAAAAGGCCACTGACCAAACGTAACTGCTATGGCCCTCGAGCTTCGACTTATCTGCGCCCGTCTGGACGTCCCAGAGCTTGACCGTCTTGTCGTCCGAGGCCGACGCGAGCACCTGGCCATCGGGCGAAAAGGCCACCGACCTAACGTAACTGCTATGGCCCTCGAGCGTCGACTTATCTGCGCCCGTCTGGACGTCCCAGAGCTTGACCGTGTTGTCACTCGAGGCCGACGCGAGCACCTGGCCGTCGGGCGAGAAGGCCACTGACCAAACGTAACTGCTATGGCCCTCGAGCGTCGACTTCTCTGCGCCCATCTGGACGTCCCAGAGCTTGACCGTCTTGTCGTCCGAGGCCGACGCGACCACCTGGCCATCGGGCGAAAAGGCCACCGACCTAACCCTGTTGCTATGGCCCTCGAGCGTCGACTTCTCTGCGCCCGTCTGGACGTCCCAGAGCTTGACCGTGTTGTCGTCCGAGGCCGACGCGAGCACCTGGCCGTCGGGCGAGAAGGCAACTGACCAAACGGTGCCCCAATGGCCCTCGAGCGTCGTCTTCTCTGCGCCCGTCTGGACGTCCCAGAGCTTGACCGTGTTGTCGTCCAAGGCCGACGCGAGCACCTGGCCATCGGGCGAGAAGGCCACTGACCAAACGATGCCCCTATGGCCCTCGAGCGTCGACTTCTCTGCGCCCGTCTGGACGTCCCAGAGCTTGACCGTGCTGTCACTCGAGGCCGACGCGAGCACCTGGCCGTCGGGCGAGAAGGCAACTGACCAAACGGTGTCCCAATGGCCCTCGAGCGTCGTCTTCTCTGCGCCCGTCTGGACGTCCCAGAGCTTGACCGTGTTGTCGCCCGAAGCCGACGCGAGCACCTGGCCGTTGGGCGAAAAGGCCACTGAGTTGAGCTCATTTTTATGGCCCTCTAATGTTTGAAGACATGCACTCCAACTTTCATTAACCTTGGTGAGCACTGTCAACAGGGACCGGATTCCTTTCAGGTATTGTTTCCGCGTTATGCTTGCTAAAGGACTGAATATAAGTGCTGAGGAATACACCTGAAGAGGGTACTGTTCGATCCCCCATTTGTGTGATTGGAGAAATCGGCTTGCGTCTAGAACCCTCTCAGTCAGAGAAGATGTTGAATCGGTCGACTTCTATTATATTAACGACGCCATTACTAGGAGGAGAAGGAACTTACCTTAGCGATATTATGCATTTCGAGCATTGCGACCACGCCTTGCGGCATGGCTTTCAGAAGGCTAAGAGCTTCAAGCCACCGGAGGAAGTGAGTGCGGAAAAATTCGTCAATTTTGCCACCATCCTGAAGGTAACTGATGGCTGATTTCATACGACGGCACTGGAGCAGATGGTGAATCCAGTATACACATGAGTAACGAACAGGGCTGAGTGGGTCCGGATATGGTGTCTTGACCTCCTCGGTAGGATATCCGGGTGCACTCAAATCGTACATGTTCTCACGATTCAGTGTGCTTTTCATGCTTCGTAATGACCGTGAAAAGATCGTGCGGTGAGCATCTTCTTCTCCTTCCGGGAAAATGACATCGGATGCGTTGTGCACAAGATAGTCCTTTGCCGATTGATGGACGAAGAAGATGGTGCGTTGTCGAAGCGACAGGAAGGACCCGCAAAGGCCGATGATTTCCGATAGAGCATCGTCCTCGCCAGACGCGTCAGGAGGGATGTCGACGAATGTTTCGAGCTCATCTAAAGTAAGTGGGCGCTGGACGGTCGAAACGACTGCTAAGATGCTTTTGCAAAGCCTGGCCTCTCCGGACCTGCTGATATGGTCCATCATCTGCCTGTAAAGCGCGCTGAGTTCGGGTGGAAACTTTTCCGGCGTCAGCATAGCGCGAACATGCCATCCTGAGATAGTTTCAAGTTCTTTGCAAACCAAAGCTACCCAAAGGAAGGTGCCATTGGCGTACGAAGACAGATAGCTGCTGACAGCGTCCCGAATTTCGTTCTTGTATTTGTTTTTCCTGGCCAGCTGATCAACGCGGTGCTTGATGTATAGCTTGACAGCTGCGGAAACGGATTTTTCGTTCAGCTCAAGGCTCAGCCGTGCTTTCTGTGTCGTTGGTTGAAGGTGACGTTCGATCTCGGGCCAGTTGCGACTGGAGACAATCCACTTGACTTTCGGGTATGCCGAGGACTTTTCAACGATCAAGGTAAGGAGACGTTCCAGATCTGTGGTACATTCATCCAGCGCATCGATAACGAGATGTGTGATCTGGAGTTGCGGGTCCTCGAGGATGTCGCCGAAGATCTTGGACAATGCCTGCCACGCATTGGCATCTTCGAAAAGTTTTTTTCCAGCATCTTTGTACCGTTGCCAAATATGCCAGATGAGATAAGGCTGACGTTTAACGAGTAGAAAGATGAGGCCGCGCAGAACGGCAGTGGCATTGTTAATTCGTGCGTCGGTAGCTCGGCAGAAAAAGAACGTCACGTTTGAGGACGTAGGATCCGGCTTCTCTAGCTCCTCAATGATGCCGCACATGAGCATTGTCTTGCCCTTGCCGGGGTCACCTTTGATCCAGAGTAGCTGGCTCCCTGGTTGGGTACTTTGCCATCGTTTGAATTCGTCGCTGTCCAAGACCCAGCGAAATGCTCCTTGAAGGAGGCCGCCCTTATCTTTCTCGATGCTGGACTTGTCGTCGCGCGGATCGGTAATATGGAGAGCTCGAATGCACTCATCAATATTGTTCTGGTCGAGCCTGCGTAGGATATTGGACTGGTCCTGGTTGGCGTCGACTAACTCCTGTATCTTGGACAAAACACCATCAAGCTGTGCGCGCACCGCGTCCGCATCTCTCGCAATGCCCTTCAATTTTAGCAGACTCTCAGCAGACGTATTCCTGTCGACGTCTGATATAATCTCTGCGTCGGTTTTCTTGATGCGCTGTACCATGTCCTGCCAATCATCGTACTCGACGGTCCCTCGCAGGTAGTTCTTCGTCCGCGCGCGGTAGAAACGTAGACAGCTCTGCACCTGGAAGTCGATGATCTGCTTGTAAAATTCCACCACGATGGCAGCGAAATGGCCTTTCGTCGCAGGTTCCATGTCCTCTGGGAAGAGTAATCGCTCCATTGCAGCATAGTATCGCATTCGCAGCGTGACGTAAGTCAGTCCCTCGCTGTTCGCCGCCTCGGCAGCGACGGGATTTTTCAGGAGGGGCAGAATGAGGGAAACTCCAGCCATGACGATTGATGCATACGGCACATCCTTGACGGCTTCTTTAGTGAGTTGCTCAGCCCATGTGACAGCACTGGCCGCTTTAGCCACGACATCGCTCAGGATAATTTCATGGCCAAGGACCGTTGTGCGCACTTTCTTCTCTTCCATGCGCTGTAGACCCATTTCGATAATCTGCTTTAGCCTTTGCTGACGTGCTGCTGGATCATTGTGGGGGATCTGGTTGGGAACCAGAGCGGCGTTCTGTTCTTCGCTCGCGGACTGAATGGGCTGGGTGTTGGCTGCAGCTGCATTAGCGATAAACATAACATGATAACTGGCAAGCGTACGGCTGAGTGCTCTAGATAGGAGGCTCTCGTACTCGGAGACGAGCCCCTCCTTCTCCTCGGCTAGAGTATCAAACGCCCTGTCCCATAGAGAAGGCTCTTTGCCTGCCTCGTCTCGGGGGTTCAGAACGCCACCAGCGCTGGATTCCAGACTTGTGTTATCGACCATGGCAGACGTACTGACTGGAGGGCTTGTAGGTGGTGACGTTGCACTTGGGGCTTCCGTGGCGGGAAGAGCATCTTCAAGGTTGATACCACCAGTTAGTCATTCATACGTACACAAATGATGGGCTACTAGACACTATCTCTCGTAGAAGACGACGAACTCCAACGAGTCGCACCATCCTTACCCGGGGCTTTCTTGGAGTGACGCTGTCTCCTCCATTCTTTCCATGACTCTCTCAGCGATGATTTCTTGTCCATGGAGTCCAGTGTTGCTCTGATGGAATGGTCAGGTTAATGTCGACTTGCAGAGAAAGCAAGCCTCGAAATAAGATCGCCAGTAATTCACGTCGAAGATTGGATCGCAAGGAACTGAGTTTTGTACGAAACGAGTAGAGGCAGTAAGGAAGGGCGTCTCTTGATCGGCGTGGAGGTGGGTCGCGTTCTTGTATTCTTGCACGGTACAGATTCCTGCGATGACAAGGCGCTCGCACAGTCGGGATGACGAAGTGATGAAGATGTAACCAGGCCACCGTGTGTTCAGCTCTGGCAAGAAGATGTCCAGCGTAGCCGCCAGCCTCGTGCGGGGCTTTTCTCCATCCATGGGCAAACTTGTGATTGATTGGAGGGCATAGCCATTTCGCGAGGGCTTCCTGAACGTGGCTATACACGCCACTGCCCCGCATCCCAAGATAAGCTTATCCTACTTCGTACATGAGGTGGCAGAGTCGGCCGGCTTAGAGTCGGCGTGACAAACAGCCTGGATCTGCCTTCCCAAGCTCGCCTTCTCAGACTTTGACTTCCGTGTCCCTGGTGCTATACTCCCGATGATGGACACCGAAAGGTGAAGATTGGTGGGTTACCTGCAATAGCAGGCAGCGGGGGCAAAGGTAGCTTCGTGGATGTTCCGGGCCGCCCCTTGCGTTAGAGCGAGACCTTCTCGAAGATAGCCCCACTGGAGCGGAATGTACGGAGGGCACGCATCGAGGATCCCGTCGTCTGTGCATCTTGGCTCCTGGTAAAGATGGCTTCGGCGTTCGCCCTGCCGCACGCGATGGACGAGCCCTGCTATTCTTTACACACCACCGGATAGAACAAGGTGTTGCATGTGGAGTTCGGTTCCCAAAACAGCTTAGTTTCCAGAGCAGTAGAACGACACGAATCTGGCCATAGCCTTCGTGTGTTCGTGATGCGTGCCACCCCGGAGGGGGGGGAGACAATAACCTAGTCTGCTAAACTGGATACTGGGGACATACATAGGCTATTAAGAGCAGGATCTGTCAACTGGCAGGTCCCCTATCTTTTACGCATCACTTCGGTTTATAGCCTTGTACGCAAAGGAAGGCTACGCCATGGCCTCTCCGCGAAAGCCATTATTCGAGCTACAGCGCGGGTATAGTCAGCGGCGAGGCGATGCTGCAGAAGCCATTTAGTTGTGATGACGACCTGCCTTCGCGGCAGTGTTTACCTTACGGCAAGGTGCCCCGATCATAGGGGTTCCGATCTTGCAGGCCCGGCGCTCCAGTGGGATTTCTCATCCCTCCAAAGTCACTTCACGGTTGATGGGTCTGTGTCATGCCACGCCCAGGCCCTCCTTTGGCTGCTGCTGTGTCAAGCGGTTAGGCAAACCGACACCGCTTGCGACGTAATACGGCAGGTCTAGGACAGACAGCATGTCGATCGTTTCGAGCCGGGCTTTGGAACGGTCATGGTATGCATTGAGACAGGGCAGCAGTGCCTGTTCCATGAGACCTTAGGCCCGTTCACCAAAAGCTGCCGGCACCCAGCTGCAAAGACGCGCTAAACAGACACGTCGACCGCGACCTGCCAGTGCCTTGCCACCGGGCTCCTGCCCCGAGCACGAGCAAGCAACCGTCGTGTAACAGCATCCAGCGGCACTGTGCGCCGCGTACTCGTACGACTGGGTAGGTTGACGTTTTCGGTGGTTCTTGTTGCCAGGAGGTTCTTCATGGGTACCGTTCCACTTTCCTCCGTGGCTCTATGGCCGTGACGTCGTGGCTAGCCGGGGCGTTTCCGGCTTCTGCCACGCTGTCTCGGTTACTCATGTCTCATGCAAGGCTCGGGACGAAGAGAACACTAACAAGCTATTCTTTGGGCATAGCTTCGCTTGTTGTCACTTGGTATCGCCTGGACTGCCGGTTCCTGGAATTCCGCCCAGAGCGCTTTAGCCTCACATCTGTCGCGAGCTCTGTCGCATTTTGCATCACATCCTCCCGGACAGTCGGCAGATATGAGAAGAATGGAGCACTGCGCCATCATTTCAGTGGTATCATGAATATGTCAGCATACAGGGCCATTCATGAGCCACCTATGATGCAGTGCATAAGGATTGTGCAATGGTTGCAAAAGATACGTGATGGCAGTCGCAGGTGTCTTAGACATAGGGTTGAGCGTAACCTATGGCCTATATGGCCGCCATCTCGAGATGAAAGATATCTTATTGAGCGACAACTTGATAGTTGAACTTATACCCCTTTAGATACACACACACATGCTTATTACTGTTATCATAAAATCTTTACTTACAAGTGACATCAGATTTACTCAGAAGCCCGCAGAACAACGCCCTTCCCAGGAGGTTGTTCGGGGAACACCCCTAGAAAAAACACAGTATCTTGAGCAACTCCGGCCAATAGCTGTCGTATAGATCCAAGACGTTAAGGCGGGGGCGCCGATGAGAACTATGAGAGTCGTTTATAGGATGTGCCGTGGTCGGTTGTTGCCGCCAAATCTGATATGCACCTATCGTCCCAGGCCGCCGTGGTCAGCCTTTCAATTACATGAGCTCTGAGAACACTTGAAAGCTGAATCGTACTCAAGACGGATGCTAGGGTCTCAAGCTGGCTGGATTCCAAGGCCACTTCTTTCCACCGCCCATGGGGGCAACAGTAGACAGACAACAAGCCGCTAGGACGGTCTAGACCCCGGAGGCCAATTATCAGCCATTGGGCTAATAGACGAGATTAGCGGCGCTGAATGGCCTAGCTACGGTACCAATGCCAATTGCGGTTGCAATAGAGAGCTGGTATCTTAGTTACCCCGCCCTTCGTCGCAACGGAGTATGATGATGCGTCCTCTCCGTCGATCAATACGGGCCCTTATTCTCTGGGCGTTCACAACAACCTGCACGATGCTGTCCAAAACCGACACCGCCGTCGTTGATGCGTATCCGCGTAATTCAGCGGCGGCGACGCAGAGTAGGGCTCCCACAGCCTGTGGCATCGTAGCGGGTCGCGATCCCCCGCCGGCGCGGGCCCATCCACGACGGTTCCGCCAGCGCTACGAGGGCGCTCTGGCCGTCAATCTCGTCACATTCCTGCTCCCAGCATTGTATGGGACACTGTCTAAACTCTGGGTCGCTCGTATCGACGCCACGCTAGTGGTGACCACAGACGTGTACACGTACATTGGGACGTTTGCCGAGGTGCTCAACGAAGGCCTGCCCCGCGCTGCGTGGGTTACCATAGCGGACCGGGACGCCCGCACGCTACGCGAACGGCTCCAGCTTGCGCACACGCTGGTCGCCGCACAGGCCTTGCTCGGGCTGGCTATGAGCGTGGTCTTCGCGGGTGCAGCGGAGGCCTTCGCTGCGCGCTTTGTGCCCGTGGAGGTGCGCGCCTCCAGTATAACCTATGTGCGCATTGGCGCCTTTTCAGCCACGACCTCGGCCATCGAAACAGCCGTGGCTGCCGCGGCGCGCGCGCTCGATAAGCCCGACGTCCCGCTTGTCATCAGTGCCGCCAAGTTTCTCGTCAACATCGTCTTAGACCTCCTTCTCCTCTCGCCCTTCCACGTTGGCACTATTCAGCCCTCAATCAATATGCAGGCTGGGATCCAGCTCGCCTGCGGCTTCGCGGCCGCCGTGGCAGGCGTGCTCTATCTTCTTTGGACGCAGAGCCGGCCTTTGGTACGGCGAGAGGGCTCGCGCCGTGTCGCCCCCAGCTGGCGGGGCCTCCTTGTCCTCGCCCGGCCCGGCCTGCTGACCCTGGCCGAGTCGCTGGTCCGTAACGCACTCTACCTCTGGCTCGTGAGCACTGTCGTAGGTCTCGGCGCCACCTATGCGACTGCCTGGGGTGTTTTCAACACAATCCGCTGGGGACTTGTCATGGTGCCGGTACAGTCGCTTGAAGCCACGGCATTGGCATTCACGGGACACGCGTGGGGACACTGGCGCCAACAGATCGGCGTGGATCAGCGGCGGCCTCGAACCACCCGGGCGGACCTTCTGCGCATAGTACGGCCTTCTTTGGTGTCCCTGGCATTGGCACTCGCCGTCGAGGTCCCCATGGCTATCTTTCTGTCTCTCTTCGGTACCCGCCCATTCGCTCTATATCTCAGCGGCTCAGCCGACGTGGCCGACATCACAGCCTACATGTGGCGCTCCATTGACTGGTGTTACGTATTCTATGCTATGTCGACGCAACTGGCCGTCATACTACTCGCGACCCGGCCGAAATGGTACCTCTACCAGAGCCTGGCCAGCAACCTGCTGTATGTTCTACCGTGGGCTGCGGTGTGTCAGGCTGTGTCGCTGCGACCCGAGAGCGCCTGGACCTATCATAGCCTTGTCTTTGGCGGCAGTCTCGTGTTTACCTTTGTTGATGTGTTGGTTGTCGACGCTCTCTGGGCCTGGACCTTATTGACCGGCCGGGCACGCTTGGAAAAATGGCACAGCACTTAGTGACTCGCGGCGGGTGGCGACTCCGGTGACAAGGATACTTCTTGCGGCGGCGCGCTACTCTGAAGAACTTAAAGGGAGCTCAGCTCGTCGTTTTTTCGCCCGTCTATGTTTCTCCGTTACGCCGGTGCCAATAGCCGTACAACAGATGCTTCCGGAAGTGGATTCATTCAATGCCTTGGAACGATTCGCTGATGAAGAGCCGAGCGTCTGCAAATGCACACCCCGCAGCGTGACAGGATCCTATAAACAGACGAGAGGGAACAATAGCAGCAAACCATTGATGGCTTCCTAGGTACACCTCCCGCCTTCTATACTTCAAGTCTCTGGTTCCAATTTAATAATCGGACAGTGAACTGTTAGAATTACGAACAGGTCGTAGAGCACCGTGAGTAAGGGTCGTGCAAGATGGGCGAACGACAGGTCCCTATGAAGCAGGTGCTATTGTAGGTCGGGATTTACCCTATCGCGGTTGTCCTGTTCGGCATCTCGTGTTCTGGAGAACGTCTGTATTATATGCATATTCAAACCCGGTAATACACTATATTGATGTGATTAGTGTGATGGAACATAGGTGAGGGGATATAACGCACGATTTCAGTGGCTCAGGTAAGGATCTGCATGGGCCCGGCCTTACACACTGCACCCTAAGTAGTTACACACACCGAACCGGGAAGTCCGCTAATTAGGCCTGCAGCTCTCACATGGGACCTGTTAACTTGGTCTTTTGTTTACAGGGCTCCCGGGCGATTAGTCGATGCTGATAAGACTACCGATCTTGTTCGGAAAGGTCTCATTCATGCACAAACCTCTTCTATTATACTCCTATCGGTTATACTCCTATCGGTTATACTCCTATCGGTTCCAGACCGGCGATAACTCCATCTGTCGTGTGTTTGGCAACCCTCAATGCGGGTTCTGTCTGATCGTGATGGACAAACTCCCAACATCACTGGATGTTGAGGGGTCTGTTTCCCAGACGCATGTTTTGATCCCACGCCTCGCTCTTAGATTCTGGCACCTCCACGTGTTTTTTTGTTGCCAGAAGAGATTAGCCATGGGCTCTCATCAGTTAGCAGCCCAAGTTTTGATGTCCAAGTCTATATCAAAGTAGTATGTTGTTTCGGGACCAGTCTTCCAAAGCCAGCTGCATAGCATTGTCAGAAGAACAACAAGAAAGGGCTCGGATCCAGGACAAAGGATAAGAAGTGGGGGATCTCAGAGCGAGGACCTCAACAGGAAAACCGGCGAGGCAACGGACAGGTAGCGGCAGGCTACAAATAAGGGGCAACAGGCCCAGTAGATGGATAGAAGGATAGAGATTAATGCCATTCAACCTCTACCCCTACCTACGACCTCGCCGCAGCTTCGACAGTAACCTACGTTCCCCTTCTTGCCTATACTTCAGGAACCCCCTCTGACAAGGAGTCGATATTCGGAAGGATAAGGGGGGTTCTCTTTATTCCTTAGTATTGGGCTCAATAAATGGTTTAGTGATACCTGGGTCCCATCTCGTTCTTTCGGGTCCCCAGTCCTCCTTGAATATCCAGTCTTTTAGTCCTCCCGGTCCCGTTCGCCCGGTCCCTTTTAGAGGCATCACGCACGCACTCTGACAAGCATCTTCATATCCCTATTTCTATCAGGTATACAGCAGGAGAAGGTTCCGCCGTCTCACTATTTCTTTATCACGAATTGAGGGCTCTCTTCGCTGTCGTATTTCCCGCTAGTCCCACTTTTGACCGCCTTTCGTTCTGCGATCCGTCGAATCCACTGTAGAAGATGGGGGAAGGGGTTCATATCCTCTTCTGAGAACCCGATCGAGCGGTATGCTCGTACATGCGGCCACGTCCCTATGTCCGCAATGCTGTATATTCCGAGCCCGTTACCTGCAAGGTATTGGCGTGGCCCTCCTCCATGTTTTCCGCTGAAATGATCTTCTAGAACTGAATAGAGTCTCAGCATTTCGCTTTGAAACCTTCGGGCGACATCTGTGGCATGTGAACATTCATCTCCTGACATCCAAAGCAGTTGACCATGAACCTACATGGCATAGTCTCCTTCGCATCTCTGACAAAATGCCGTGTTTGGCCCTGTATAGGGGATGCTGCATGCCAGAAAAATAGCCATTGAATAACCTGGCTTCTCTGTTCGGGGTCCTCGAAGCCGAAAAGATTTTCTGGGTCGTATGCCTCTTGAAGGTAGATCAATATTGCTGAGCTTTCCATTACTGAGATGGGCGTGCTTTTCGTTGTGTCGATAAGGACCGGTATTCTTCCTGCCAGTTCCGTGATCAGTACATCAGAAATAGAGACCTATATCATGCTAATTATACCGTTAGGATTAAGCTTCAAGAACCAAGGTTTCTTCTGCTCTTCACTCTCGAGATCAACCAAGTGGGTTTTCCAAGATGTGCCGTAGGTTACATGGAGCTCCTCCAGTAGGATTTGCACTTTCTTGCCATTTGGGGTATTCTCCGTCAGTAGATGCAATTCCTATGAGATTGTTAGCATTCAGAGGTAGATTACGTCTTGATGAGGCATACGAGCTTACCTTCAATTCCATCAAGCGAGGCGGAGTTGACTCATGAAATATTGAAGCCATTTCTCAGATCTTTATTTTATGGGCGCTTGGCGAGAAAGTAAAAGAATGACTGAACAGAGACCGCCTGATGCGTGGCCAGGCTAGGTAGCTATATAATGAGCTGCGTTATCCTTATCAGAGGGGTCTTATTGCCCTACCTTCGATCGCACTATAGCTAGATCCCTGCATCACCGGCCACAACAACCCAAAACGGAGCCTTGCAGAGGTAGGGGTCTCCGGGGTGCGTAATGCAGCAGTCATACATGTTGATAAGCAAGCGGGTTTGGTCAAATGGCATGCCGTTTCGCAACACCTAACAGCCTGGGCGATGACAGGAAGCCTACACTAACAGAACAGCATCCTTTGCCCGCCCCATTGGCTGACTAACACCAGTCGACTTGCAGACGACGGCCTCGGAATGGGCAACGTCAATCTAGCCACAGCTTGGGCGGTTGATTCATGACGCTTCCAGCTTCCGTCACGCCGTATCGATATCAATGTGTCAAACCAAATTGAAAAGGAAACGGCACTGACAAGCTGTGTTTTCCAATATAACTTGTTCCGGCTTGATATCTTGTCGCCGGCAGGTTCGTGGAAGCACGCATATCAGATTGTAGCCTCGTATCTGTCACGCTTTGTCGCTTTTCTTGAGAGCCAGAGCCAAGCTCGCTGTATGGCCCATGGTGCTTTCTGATCAGGCCACCCGACTCCACACTAAATTTTCCACTGTGTACGTGAGGAGAAGGCACCGGAATTCTCGTCTAAAGTTGAGGGACTGCGTCCTCTTGGATTGGTAAATGACGAAGAAACACAGCAAGCGTGCGTGGGGCTGGGCGGCAATGGGCGGGTCAGCCGTAGAAAAGGAACCAGTACAGGATGCGGGGAAGCCGAAAACCAAATCTCTTGGCCTAACCTTGCCACACTCAAAGATAGCATCAATCTTACACTGTTCCAGATGGTGATAGATTCGCGTAGACATGCGCTGTCCGCGGCCGAATGCTCTCACAGAAACCAACATGGCAGCATACCGAAAGGCACAAAATAGCGATCACTTCTCTGCCAGAGTAGCAATTACACAAGGAAACCGAATCAGCCCGTTGCGGTAACACGTCCCAGTCTCGTCAGGAGAAGATCCTCCATCACCGGAATCCACTTCCCGATATCTGTCATGTCCTCGTTGGTACTGTCCGGTACGTCCACCTGCTGCCGGACCACATCCAACCACTGGCGAATGCCCGACCACTGAAGGATATGTCCCCCGAGCCCAAGAGTCTGGCTTTTCCGGACCCGAAAGACGCAGTGGATCGTGCCCGAAGGAAAGAAGATGGTCTGCCCGGGCTTCAGGACCCAGTAGCGCCATGGCTGTCCGTCATCGTACTGCTCCGTGTTGTTCATCCACGCGGCGCGTTGTTCGTCCGTCGGCCGCGCCATCCATGCGAAGCCGAACAGGCCTTCTTGGATGGTGATCCACGTTGCTAAGCCGTGGCTGTCTGTGTGCGCAGCGGTACAGTGGCCTCCTTCGGACAGAAGCGCCCAGTGCTCAATCTCGCGCCATTCCGCCCACTCTGTGCGACGCGCCACGACCCTCTCGGCGCTGTCCCCATGCAGCACTTTGTCGCGTATCCGGGCTAAAAGCTGGCAGTTCCGTCCCGTTACGAAGTCGGGAAGGGTAGAAGGGAGGGGGCAGCGGCAGTCAAGGACATTCCATGGGTCGTCCGGCTCCTCCTCGGAAAGAAACCGCTCGCGGACCTGCTGTATGGTGCGTGACTCGTACGAGCATTGGCTCATATCCAGAGACGGGATCTGGACAGAGACACTCTGGCCATTGTCCTCCATCCACTCGAAGAACTCCGGAATCGGTCGGGCGGGGTTGTTCCACTGGAAGTGTTGTTGTCCTTCTGTGATAACAGGCACATCAGGCGTCGTCTCATCGAGGAGGGCCTTGGCTTTGACTCCATCTAGAAGATGCAACTCGAGAAGCCCGTTATTTGGGTCTATAACAGGGTGCCTGCAGTTTTCTAGAATCGGGAGTACGTTACGGGCGGTGTGCGTGCCTCGACTGGTCGACTCTCCCTTCGCTTTTCGGCGCATTTCGAAAATAGCCTGGGCTAGATATGCTTCGTTCGCCCCCAAGTCATATCCACGATCTATACCGGGAGCATATCCCAGGCCCCTGCGAGCATCGGAATCTGGTACAGGACGGGATGTGTGCTGTCGTTTAGGCACATGGAAGTGCGAGGGATCTGCCGGAAGCGAGGCCGCGCGTTGTCTTTTAACAGGCGTCCTGGATGCCCCTCTCGATGTTCCTAAGTCTTTGGCCGGCGGGCTCTCCACGGCTGAGTTTTTCGCTGCCGCGGCTGGAAGCCGGCTAGCAAGCGTTTTCAGTCGTTCCATGTCTAGTCCGCACCTCGCCGAGGACGTAGCAGGGCCGTGTTGCGCACCGCCCGAGCGTCGGGTTGTTCCGTACGCCTTGCTTCGCCATTGAGAGATCGTAGGCGGATCACATAGGGTTTGTGACCCTGGGAATTGTATGGGGTCCTCCTTAGGTGGCTCACGAAGGCTCCTCCGTAACTGAGTCCTGGCGGGCGTTGCAGCGCTCATGCTAAAACTGCTGTCGTGACTTGTGGCTTGGCCGTCCGTCTTGACAGTGAGGTCGTCTGTCATGCTTGTTCGATCTGTCTCAGGGGTTTCTTTGCGAGAAACTGAGTTTTGTGTGCTCGCAGTGCCAGCTCTGTCGGTGGTAAATGCGTCCGTGGCATCCGTGTCGCTCCTCCTTAGCTCGTCTGCGGTCTCGATGCTTGGCCTCGCATGGGTGGGTTGCATCATATGGACACCAGTCTCCTGCGCGCCCGCGGTAAGGCCATGGTGTGAACTTTTCACAGCTTGGTCTTCCGGGACAAGCAACCCATACTGGTCGAAACCGTAGCCATTCGGCAGTTGCTCTACACGTAGTGGCTCTAGCGGTAACGGCTCGCCATCGACGTCTTTGAGCTTCGAGTAAGGGTCATTCGTGGTCCATAATTTCGTGTTGATCAGGTCCGTCGGCTCGAGCGGCTGCAAGAACCTGCGTCGGCCCTTCGCGGCTAGCTGGATACGCCGGCGGACAAGTTGTTGAAATCGAGGTAAGGCTTCGGTCTTCCAATCTCGATGTTTCGATGCCGCACCAGCGAGCTGTATGGCGAAATAGATCCCTCTCCTTGCAACGGCATAATGGTGGATGAATTCCTCACCCCAGAACTCTGCCACTTTCTTCAGCTCTTTCATAAGCCGGGCTCGACTCTTCAGTCCGGACGCCGCCGTCTTCGTGAACTCCTGCCATCTTTCGTCCGACTCCTTAGATTCATTATAGATGCTGGACTTCGTAAATTCTGGTAGGTAGTATGCAAACTCGATCTCTACCAGGGTTTTCTTAGTCAACAACTCATCGCGCTTACGTAGGCACAAGGCGTATCTCTCTTTGTCACCCTCGCAAGAGTCGATGTCCACTGTGAACTGCTTCCACTCGTTCGCTTCCGATTCGTCTAGAACCAAGAGAATGTCGTCATATCCTTTATCGTTGAGAGGGTCTGAAGATACATCCATCGTAGCAGCTGCAGAGCATGGCCGTGGAGAAAGAGGGTCGTGAATGAAGAGATGTTGTTGTAATAAGGTCGATGGCGGAGGTGTAGACGCACTAGTCCTTTTAAGGCAGTCATACAGGTGTATGAGTGCTCCACAGTGAGGGAAACCGCTAGCTCGGATCCGCTATCACGTTTTTGCGGTTATGCTATGCTCAAAATGCAGTAGGCTAAATGCCAAGGCCTTGATGGAGCCGGCACGGAACAATTATATAGCGAAAGTGCCTCGGAGATAATACCAAGCACAGGATGTCGCCCAGGACGGGTTGTTGACTAGGTGATGGGCTTCTAGACGACATCGTCCCAAAGTAAGATAGGCGACGTGACTGATTAATATAATATATGAAAGGGGTCAGCGATGGGTGCTATTGGGTTCTGAAGCCGAGTAGAGTATCTTTTTTCCATCCCGTACGATTCACTGCGTCATCCGGGCCAGAAACGAGAGGCCTTTAGGCTGGAGGGGCATATTCCCAAGTGATCGAGAATTTTCAGTGAATAAGCGTGGTTCACCTGGGCTTCTATTAAATCTACTATCAGACTGTGCAAAGATATTGTAAAGACGGTTAATGGGTATATCGAAAGGGTGTCTGTGTGAATTAATCTGTTAAACTCTTGCACTGAAATACAGATCTCGACCTTCCCGATGCGACAGCTGCGCTGAATATAGTGCATAGGGTTTACATCATGCCAGTCCCTAATTCTAAGACACCTGTGGCTGTCGCTACTTGCTTTGTGTATGCTTGCACAATCCTAATGCAACCCCCCCAACCCCCACACTGCACACCGGTGTGTCTACATAGTTTGCATCGGTAGATCGTATTGCTAGCAAAAAGCTACGTATTGCATGGAAACTGGCGGCGAAAGTACCTCGTAACATTTTATTTGAATATAAACCTGGCAAATATGCACTATACACATATAGCAAAGCTTCTGACCTTGAGCAGCGCAAGGGCATGATAGGTGGAATCTGAAGCTAGAGACCCTTCCAATGCTTCCGTTCGGCAATGGAAAGGGGAAGAAAAAAAGGATGCGGGCCGAGGGAATAACGAGTTAAGGAGTGATGCGAAGATGAATTCACCCCTCGTGGGAATGGTCCAGGATCGGCAACTCTCGGCAGCGGGTGGACTAGCCCGGCCGGTTAAGAGACGCAGGAACCCCTCATTTGGCGACGCCAATGCAGGCAAAGAGCTCCTTGAAGGCTGAACACTCGAGGGCCAGGAGGCCCTTGTTATCGAGCATGCAGGCGGGGCGCCAGAATTCGGGCTCAACGCGGTCGAGCAGGCCCGGGTAGCTGTTGAGGCCGAGAGGCTCGGTGATGCCCCAAGGGTTGCGCAGGATGATGTATTGGCGGTCACCGAAGTGACACCAGCCTAGGACTGAGTAGGCGTGGTTGGCGACCAGGTTAGCCCCATGGTACATGTGGCCACTGGCATAAGTGTAGGCGGTCATGGGGTTGATAGTCTTGAAGTTTACGGAGCAGGCACGCACGAGGCCTAAAAGGTCCTTGTGGTGGTGGTTCTCGCAGAAGTAGTAGTGCGGCTCGCGGTCGTTGATCTGGGCCATGGCTTTGATAGGGTCGCCATATGACGTTTGCGTAAGGTCGGGGCGCTCCGAGTCGTCGTCGGTGATCCACTTAGCAAATGCCTTCTCGTACAGCGACGGCCACATGTCCATGCGGTCACTGCTGCGGCAGTAAATGGGGTCCATAGACGAGTTGTTGATTGGGATCTCGTGGTTGACCTTAACGGTGCGCGTCTTGGCGTTGTTGCGTCCGCCCTTATCGTGGAACTTGATCTCAATGGTGCGGTTGCGGTGTTCGCGCTCGTTGTCGTCGCGGTTGAGGCCGTGGTTGCGGCCATGCGTGGCACGGTTGATGACGTTCGGGTTGGCCCAGAATACAGAGAAGATGGCGGCAATGAGCCAGCTGTTGGGCAACGCACCCTGAACCGGGTCGTCGAAGCGGTTCAGTAAGCTGTGGCAGTGGTTGCGCAAGTTGAGATTATAGCCGCTGCCGCCGAAGTGGCTGCCCATGTTCTCGCGCATCATCAAACACCGGAGGTTCTCCATGGTCTCACGCTCCGTGTGGGAGTCGCGGCGAAAGACTGACTCAGCATCTCGCCACGTGCTGTTAGGCGGTGCCCAGTGGCCCTCGCTCTTGAGACGGCGGAAGCGCATCGCCAGCTCGTTAATCGACATGGTGATGTCGTAGTTGTTGATGGTGCGTGCCATAGAGTGTCCGTCGATAACCAGGCGCAGCTTGCCGTTCTGGAGGCGCGCTAGCTTCACACGCGCGTTGTTGACACCCTTGAAGCCGACCTTCTCGAGGTCCCGGAGTGTCTCGACACGCGAGAGATCGGGCGAGACGAGGTCGCGCTCCTCAAGGATCTTCATGTCTTCCTTCTTAAGCTCCTGCGCCTCCCTGTTCTTCTCGCCGAGCTTCAGTCCCGCGTAGAGTACCGACCGGTGCTTAAGGTCAAAGAGTTCCTCATAGTCGGTCTGGAGGACGTCCGAAATAATGCGGGCTGAGTCTCGAGAGTTGCACTCCAGTCGGTGGCCGACAAGCGTCTCAGTCAGGGCAAATGGGTTGATGCAGCCGATGAAGATGTCCTTGGGGGGCTTGTCAGGCTTGGGCTCCTGGCCCAACGAGCCATTACTGCCCTGAATGTCGGTGAGGTTATCGTAGTCCTCCGAGACGTTCCTCGAGCTCGAGGCCTCGGGCACCTTGCGGCCAGTTAGTGCCTCAAAGAGTACGTAAGGGTCGACGGTGACCCCGTTGCGGGCGGAGGCGCCGTCGCCGGAGGAGGGGGAGGTCATGTTGTACATGATGAAGTGTTTTAGCGTCGAGAAACAGGTAGTTGGGGAGAGAGAAAGGATAATGATAAGCTGAAATCGGTGCCTAGGAATGAGAGGTCTAGGAAGCTGTGTAGAAAAGAGCCACTGAAAATGATACCTCAAGGTATTTATCTTCGGCCTGGGTCCCTTGGTCCCGGTATCTGTTGTGTACCACCCCGGTCAATGGAAAGCCAACTCATGCCGACGATAGAGTAAACTAAATGCATGCCGCTGTTTGTGATAACCTTAGTTCTCAGCCGACTTAACTTTTTACATTCTCTTTGGAAGCTCCAGCATAGTAAATACCCCTCATGTCGAAGCAAACTTAGGAGGCTACCTGCATGGTCGTGGAGGGGCGAAGTATCCAGCGAGCGTCTCGTAGAGAGCATTGCCGATATACTCTTAATTTTAAGATTCTCCATTGCTGCAATGTGCCCCTAAGGTGAATGCGACATGACGGGCCGCATATGAGATGTAGAAATCGGGGGTTCCTTCACGTGATAGAATGCATATTTCGCCCGTCGGGAAACTTTGGGCTTGCTCGGGTAAGATGCCTGCTGTCGTATTACGAACAATAAGATGCACGTATAGACCGGCATCACCGGTGTAAGCGTCTATAACCCGGCCGTCAAGTGTGATGGGAGGGGAGATTCGGTTTATAGCTGCCTGTGGCTGCTGAGTAACCGGGAATCTAATCGGCTATATGTCCTAACGACCCAAACGAGCATAGTATTAACCGGAGAACGCCTGCCCTAAGCGGCGCCTTCCTCTAGCATTCTCCCTCTATAGTACTGACGTGCTACTTGTAAGGACTGTCACATTGGACCACATCGTCTAGTGGCCACAAGTAGCTGCGCAACGAATACTCCACCCACACTGTCCAGCAAGATACCTTCAGTTTATGAAGGCCTTGCAATAAAGATGCGGAGGCTACCTTAAGTTTCGCTGCCTGTCGTTACTCTCTCTCGGTGACACTGTTGCCCGAGGGCCTTAACCTAACGGACAATCTCAACCACAATAGTGCTACAATGCGGCTTATGCCTAGCTGCATAGAAGATGCATATGAGGCCCACCGAGTTGCGGGGAATATGCCATCACCCCCAGTGCCCGGTGTTGTCCGTGGTCCGAGCTAAAGTTTCCAACAACGAATTTCATTAGGAAGCCGAAATGACAGCAGCCAAGGTGGGTTGGAGGCCACTGATGGGTATGACACTTTTCTAATGGCACTCTCTTACACTTTGACTGATTGGCACCTATCCGGTCTTCATCCTCAGGATGGGGGCTTGAATTGGAGATGCATGAAAATTAGTCTTGTTCAGACCGGAACGGGGCTCGATTCTATTGTAAGGAAACTTAAGTGCCGTCTGAGGGTGAAGCGCTTCTAGCTCCATCTCTTGAAATACGACGCCCAAGTCGATAACCTGGGGCTTTGGTTTGTGACCAGGTAAAGGTCATGACCAAGCGCCATGGGAAATACAAACAACAGACGGAGGCTGTGGGTAAGTGTTGGTTGTGAGGACATAAAAGCTCTGTCTGGTTGATTTCACCTCTTCTAGCCGCGACAAAGAGAGAGAGAGTCCCTGAGCTCCGAGCTTTGTTACGTAGCGAACCCTGTCATCGGAAAATTGAGTTGTCGAATACTACCACTTTCATTCTAGGTTCTAAAACCTGTTAAGGTTACATTAGGCGCAACGGAACCGATGTAATTCAACGGAGAAGTCTCTGCGGAGGAAGGTTAGTTGTCTGGAGGGGTCCTGTGCAGTAGAACAGCCTAATTAGACAGACAGAGCAATATATCTGCTACCCCTCGCTGTCAGGACTGGTAGAGGGGCATGCCTTTCTCCACACGTCACTTTGATCCCACGCTTCGCCGCATCAGTGGGACAAGCACCGGCTTATTATGTCTCCTTGTCACAAAACTCCGTTTCGGTCAATGAAGTAGGCTGACCAAGAGCTACACTGTATTGCAAGTCACGGCCCTATATTCCACCACTTTTGCACACTAACAAAACCGACTGCTCCGGCTCAGAACATGATCGAGTATAAGTTATTCACATTCCAAAGCTCCATATACAATGGAAAAACAGTAATACCAGGTACATCCCAAGGAGATCAACAATCGCCTATGGGCTGACCTCTACAGAAGTGCATGATTCACTCTCCCGTCGGTGACCTTTTGCAGCGCCGAAGGCCAAATCCGGAGCATTACAGATATGGTCACCCATATCTCGCGGACGCAGCTAGGCTTCTACCAAACAAGACAGCCCCGGAACAAGATTCCCATGGAGGCGGCTACATTGTGGCTTTGAATGTTTTCCACGACCTTCATTGCCTGGACAATCTTCGGATGGGGTTTTATTACTCCTCGAGGACCATTGGAACAGCAATCACAACCCCTGCGTGCTGTACGACGAGATCGAGGATCGGCTCCAAGCCCACGACGGCGACCATTTGGGGACGGAGCACCTGGACCATTGCATTGACTCTCTGAGGCAGTGGATCCAATGCAGCGCGGACGTGGTGCCGAAAGTTCTCAATATGATACGTAGACAAAAGACATACGCGCTCGATCAACAGTCGTCCACGAATGCCGCGCTTTTAGAAGATGGACTTTAAAAAGCACACCTCGCAACACCTGGGACGGGGGTAAAGCTAACCCGTGCTAGATACAAGAATTGGCAGTGCGGCATCACATCGAAGGTACTTTTCATGACTTTGGCGATGGCGTTGAGCTTGGCACATGCGGTGTGGATGACCCATGGACGTGTCTGCAGCAGTAGCAACCGAGTGTCACGGTCATTGTTTAGATTAAACGTCTTTATCGCCATAATTTCTGATACCTACATAGGTAGAGACGATATATGGTATGGAATGCATTAGGATGCAGTACGACGGGCCCTACGTCCAACAGCAATGCAACAAAAGTGGGCCTCTTCATTGGTGAAGTATTCACCTACCCGATGTAACATCCTGGGATGTTAATCTGTGCCGCGCTCTCCGCCTTCCCCGGCCACCTGGCTCGGGGTCATGCCGAGACCGACTGAATGGGAAGGTGCCGCTCGCTTGGCTGATATAGTGTGGAGACACCTGATTGATTGATTCGCACGAGCGGTTACGCGACTGTTTTAACCATTAAAGCCACCGTGCGATATCTTCTCTCGGTCGCTTCCGCATTTCCGTCATTGGTCGTACTTTGCACTCGTCTCTTGTAAAACTCCCATACACAAGTCAGGTAACTACCTCGCCTTGCATTGAATGGCCGCGACACCAGGACCCAATGCCTTCGGGCCTCAGCTTGATGGGCGCTTCGACTTCACACTCTATTTCGAGCATGCGGTGCTGTCAATCATACCATCTTCTCTGTTTCTGGCCCTCGCTCCATTTCGGCTTGCATGGCTCTTTCGCCAGCCTTGCCTCGTGCGTACCGGCTGGCTACTCCTCACTAAGCTGGTGTGTTCACTCTGAGAACCAAGGTCTCTGCTGGTCTGCTTTCTGACTATTGGTGCGACAGGCTCTCGCTGTTCTGCTTTTCTCCCTGGAATTGGCCTTGGTCATTCTCTGGGCAAAACCGTCTACCCCCAGGAACGCCGCCTCGCTTCCTGCAACCATTCTGGAGGTTTGCTGTACCGCCGTCGCCGCTCTCCTTCTGTACACCAAGCATAAACACTCAATCCGGCCTTCCAAACTCCTCTCCATATATCTTTTTGTCTCTGTTCTGGTTGGCCTTGCGCATGCGAGATCATTGTTCCTACTACCGCCCCAAGAGTTCGCCAGCATTGCGCGCGTCTTCACGGCAACACTGGTAGCAAGGGCCGCCTTGCTGTTGCTGGAGGAATTCCCCAAGACACCGTTCTTGATCCGAGATTCTGGAAGCACGCCTGTAGAGTCAGTCAGCGGGCCACTTAACCGGACCGTCTTTTGGTGGCTTAACCCGTTGTTCGTCACCGGTGCCCGCCGGCTCCTCCAAGCCCATGACCTCGGTAGCATTGACTACAAGTTTGACTCGGCCGAACTTCTATCGACCCTGAGGGATGTTTGGACTCGGTGTGATAAGTCTGCCAAGAACTGTCTCTTATCCTCCACGTTGATTGCCTACAAAGTAGGCTATCTTACCCGATCATCCCACGGCTGTGCCTGGCCGGTTTCGGTTTCTCTCAGCCATTTCTCATCAAACGCGTTGTTGAATATGTGTCACAGCCCGTGGACCCACAATCAACCAACACAGCAGCTGGTCTTGTAGCCGCCGCTTTTCTGGTCTACTCAGGCCTCGCTGTATGTCGTCTTGATCCATGTTCGTGCTGACCTGCTAACTGAGCCGTGGCAGATATCGAGATGCGTATATAACCATGCAACGTACCAATTGAGCACGACACTCCGTGGAGGCCTCGTATCTTTAATATTTGGGAGGCTCCTGGAGCTTGAAACCACTACAGCCAATGGAGAAAGCTCAGTAACGCTTATGAGCACTGATGTTGACTCGATCGCCAGGGAGTCAATGACCTGCACGAAATCTGGGCCAGCATTCTCGAGCTAGGCGTCGCCATATATCTCCTTTATCTCGAGATTGGGGCTGCTTGTTTCGTTGTGGCAATTCCGGCAGTTGGTAAGCTTATATACATTGCTTTCTCTTCGACAACTGACCACTGACGCCAACCAGTCTGCAGTCTTATCACCGACAAGGCAACTGACGGTATTGGACCTGCTAAGATGGCTTGGAACCAGGGAGTTCAGGAACGCGTTTCCTGTACTTCCTCCGTGCTTTCCCAGATCAAAGGCATCATCATGATGGGACTCAGTGATCATCTGTCGTCAATAATACACAGAATGAGGGTATCTGAGTTGGACCTTTCAAAGAAGTTCAGAATGTTCATCGTCCGCATCATTCTCATTGGTATGTTTTGAACTTCTTCCATCTAGAATGCGATGCCTTCGTGCTGACAAATGCCAACCCATAGCCAATATTTCGGATCAGATGACTCAAGTAGCTGTTGTAACAGCTGCAGTCTTCTGGACCCGTGCGGATGGGTTCTCTATTTCCCAGGCTTTCACGTCGCTGGGCATCGTGGCTCTTGTTTCCACACCGCTGGCGAACTTAATTGGCTCCTACCCAATGTTTGTCTCGTCTGTTGCGTGCTTCGGTCGCATCCAGGAGTTTCTCCTCACCGGAGAACGGGTGGATGATCGAGTCAAGAGCATTGCTCAGGCCAGAGCCCTTGGTGAAAAGTCCTCTGACGCCATTTCTTCAATCAAGGAACCGTCTTACTCCACATTTAGATCCCCTGCAGTTGAACCAACAAGCCAGGATTTAAGTGAGGAGCCAGAGAATGTGAAAAGCATTGTGTTTGAATCAGCAACTCTCTCTATTGACGGAAACACAGAACCGATTCTGAGAAACATCACCCTGTGTTTCAACAGCTCAGACTATTCGGTAATTGTTGGCCCCGTCGGGTGCGGAAAGTCCACCATTCTGAAAGCAATTCTTGGTGAAATCCGAGTGACGGAAGGAAATGTGCGCGTGGCACAAGATGAACGCTCTATTGCATATTGCAGCCAATCCACATGGCTTCAAAACTTATCGGTTAAGGCTAATATCGTTGGGAACGACCCTTTCGATCGACAATGGTACATGACTGTCATTCGTGCTTGTGCCCTGGAGGAAGACATACGTCGGTTTCCGAAAGGTGAAGATACCTTGACCGGTAGTGGTGGAATTACACTCAGCGGAGGGCAGAAACAAAGAATAGTAAGTCGAGGCTGTCTAAAAGAATGATTACTCAGCTTCCCGTTAACGTTTAACAGGCTCTTGGCCGAGCTCTATACGCCAGACGGCCAATAGTCCTCCTCGATGACATATTCAGCGCACTTGACGCCGCCACCTCCAAAACCGTTTTCACCCGCATTCTCGGGCCTGGTGGATTGTTACGTCAAAACAAGACGACAGTCATCCTTGCCACACATGGGCGTGAGTCAATTTCCAGTACCCAGGTCGCGCCTATCACGAAATATTGGAGAGCCGTATCCTAATCCTGGTTTAGTACACTTTTTGTCGTGTGCCGATAAGATCGTTGTGCTTGACAGCGCACGGAAATGTCACCAATACGACAGCTTTTCCGAGATGCAGTCTGAAAATACCGCAATGTTGGGTCCAGAGTATTTAGAGGACGCGTTGGGCATCGATGATGAGCAGCCTGAAGAGGAAAATGAGGCGCCAAACTCGACACCTCAATTGGACCCCGAGGTCGAAGAAGAAAACCTCACGCAAAGACAGACCGGCGATTTCTCGCTGTACGTGTTCTATCTCCGTTCCATGGGAACGGCATTATCCCTCTCGTTCGCTCTTCTTGCTGTCGGCTACATTGGCCTAGGGACAATGCCGAGCGTCTGGTTACGGCTCTGGACAGAACATGGAACTGATGGTCCTGACCGCGGTGGGTATTTCGGAGCTTACCTGTCATTCTGCGTTGGTACCGTCATTTTCTCCGCTCTCGCTGTCTGGTTGTTCTTTGTAGTGGTGATCCCTCGATCAGCAACACACCTACACTGGCAACTGCTTGACTCGGTTATGCATGCGCCGCTCTGGTTCTTTACGACGGTGGACAGTGGTGTGACGCTTAACCGGTTCAGTCAAGACATGACTTTGGTTGATCAGACGCTCCCCGTTGCCTTTTTGAGGTAACCCTGGACACACTGGTGATCCTGGCCGCCGCCGCCCTCATTGCCTCGGGGGCGCAGTATTTTTCTGTGGTGATCCCGTTCTGCGTTGTGCCTTTGTACTTCCTGCAGAAGTACTACCTACGCACATCCCGACAGATGCGACACTTGGATCTGGAGTCCAAATCGCCACTTTACACCCATTTCACGGAGGTGTCAGCTGGCCTTGCCACTATCCGGGCATTCGGCTGGCAACGCGAGTTCGTTAAGGCGCAGCTCCATCTACTCGACATTTCACAGAAGCCATATTACCTGATGTTCTGCATCCAGCGATGGCTGGGTGTTGTGTTGGATCTCTTTGTAGTTGGTATCGCTACAATACTTGTCGCCCTCGCAGTCAGCATGACGGGAACAACGAGCGGCGGCGCCATTGGCTTGGCCATGGTTAACCTCATCGGACTGAACACCAGCTTATCGCGTGTCATCAACGCTTGGACTAACCTGGAAACATCGCTGGGCGCTATCGCTCGATTACGCGACTTTACTCGAGACACGCCAAGGGAAGATGATGCCAATGCCCAGCCTCCATTTCCCATACCGCAAGGCTGGCCGATTTCTGGACACGTCGAAATTAGCGAGGTGAACGCTACCTACACGTGAGTTGCCAAAGATCCCCTAATACTTTGGCAGCTGACCCTAATGGCCAATCCACAGTGATCCAACTGAAAGAGTGCTCCAAGACTTGAGCCTGAGCATCAAGTCGGGTCAGAAAGTAGGCATTTGTGGCCGGACAGGAAGGTGAGAATCTCAAAACGGACATGTTGTCAAGGAGATATACTTATTTATTATTCTTAGTGGCAAGACCTCGCTGCTTCTCGCGATTCTCCGGATGATAAAGATTCGCTCTGGTTCCGTCTGCGTTGACGACATGAACTTGTCAGCATACGATCGCCGATCAGTCCGGCGCCAAATCACGACCCTCCCGCAAGACGCGGTGAAGTTGCCCGGGACAGTGCGCGCGAATCTTGACCCCTACAACATTCTCAACGGAGAAGCGAACGAAGGCAAATTCGTGGCGGCACTGGACCGGGTATCGCTTTGGGACGGCGTCATCGCTACGCGCGGTGGCTTAGACACGGACCTGGAGGGCCTGAGTCTCTCTCACGGGCAGATGCAGCTCTTTGGTCTGGCGCGGGCCTTCTTACACAAGGACCGCACTCGACTCCTCTTGCTCGATGAGGCGACCAGCAGCGTCGACCGTGAGACGGACTTACGGCTGCAAACCATGATCCGCGAAGACTTTGCAGCTTGCACCATCGTAGCCGTCGCGCACCGACTGGAAACGGTTGAGCACTATGATACGGTTTTCGTGATGGAGCGAGGTATGGTTGTAGAGAAGGGCGATCCCCGACGTTTGATGGAGGACCATGATTCGGCATTTTATCGTCTCATGGCCAGTTAGGATGGGCTTTTGTAGGATGGTCCTCATCCCAAAGAAGGAGGGATGCATCATATGGACACCAAAGCCTTGCGCGCCCGCGGGGAGGTTCTGGTAGGGCTTTTTCACAGCTTGGTCTTCCGGAACAAGAAACTCATTGGTCAAAACGGCAGCCCACCGGTAGTTGGTTGCTCTGCACTTAGTGCCATGAATAGTAACTACACACCATCAGGGTCCTTGTGCTTCACGTAAGGGCCGTTAACTGTCCAGGCTGTTGCATTAACTAGATCCGTCGGTTCGAGCGGCTACATGAGCTTCTCTTGACCCTCTGGGCTTAGCAGTATACGCCGGCGTACGAGTAGTTAGTACCTCCTCCCTGTCTCGATTAGGGGCACTGACGACCCTATCCTTTTTATCCACGGTCTATGGACCGCCTCTGAAGAACTTCCGCAGAAGATGTCTCATGACAACATTGCCGTCCTCATCCTCGCCAAAGCTATTGCTATATATCTTATTCGAACTCTTGCTGTACTCTCGTAACTTGGCCACAGTTGGAAAGGTCCGCACGCGCCTCCCGGCATGTTGTTGGTCGTTCCGGCCCCATTCGATGAGGTCGATGATGTTCACGTGCGTGTTCCGCACAGCCTTTTATTCGCGTCAGTGTGGGTGCGCGAGCGAGAGCCTCTTTGGGGGAACGGGAGATGCGTACCACCACG